>CM062371.1:47398125-48778750 GCA_031216125.1 Dalbergia cochinchinensis | reverse complement strand
TATTATATCATAACTGCATAAATTTTTTTAATACTAATACTATAAAAATTAAATTTATAATTTACTATAAAAAATCCAAAATCTAATATTTTTAACGAAACTAACTAGTTTTACCAATTGGACCAACCAAAGTTGGCAAGGAGATAACTGCTTGTGTTTTTAAGCTTTATTTACTTGTATTGGAAATTTAATGATGGAGATTATGAGAATGTTAATCAAAAGGTAGTGGAAAGGAAAGCAACGAGACTGGTGACCTAAATAACCCATGCTGGGAATGAGTCAACATCCACAGTAACCAAATAACCCACCATTTATAATTGATGAAAAAGTGCTGCAAAAGTTGCAGTCAATATTATGGAAACCATAGGCATAAAGGAGTGGCTAATAGCTTTCTAGTTCCAAGGTGAAGACTAGGGTTTAGCCTTTGGGCAGATTAACGCCCACAAAGAAAGACTGCTACCCTCAGAACTCGTAGTTAGAAATCAAACTGACATATAGTATTATTCATCAATTATATTCTCAAAAATTAATATTTTAAAGAGATTAATTTTAATATATTATTAATTCAAATATTTTATTATCAAATTTAATTATAGAAAGTGTATCATATGAGAGTACTTATTTATTGTGAGAATAAAATAAATAAATCTTGATAATTAGATCTTACATAAATAATTAATATTAAAATATAAAATTATGTGATATTTTTAAATAACATGAGTATCAATTATATTAATTATCTTTCAATTTTAATCATCCTATATAATTATACGACCCATATTTATTCCTTTCACTATCATATGATAACCCCTTTAAATATATATTATATTATGTGTATTATTTTAAAACAAAATTAAAATATATTTTACTTCTGAATTTTAGATTATGTATAATTTATATTCTGACTTTTTAAAATATGCACCATATATTCTAAATTTTTCGAACAATACAAAAATATCATAGATTTTCATACCGTGTAAAACTTCAGGTAATATAGACAGGACGTGGAATTATACATAATAAAAATTTTCAAAGAGGTTAAATATAAATAAAAACTCACAAATAATATATCAAGTTATATAAATTAAGGACATCAAGGTATTAATTACACAAAAATAATATATTCATCAATTATCAAAATTTTGTTGAATGGTATTTTATACTATTTAAAAAGTCATGACATTATTATACATGTTTTGAAATATTATAGTATAAACTAAAACTAAAAAATAAAATACATTTTACACTTGAAATAATGAGTAATTAAATAAAATATTTTAATTAATATAACAAGATTGAATGATTTTGTATAATCGAAGATTTGTGAAAAATATTTTTATATAAAAATTAAATTCGTAATAAACAAACACAAAATGCAATAATTCAGGGGTGTGTCTCATCGCCAGTTACTTAGAAAAACTCGTATCTTTTTGTGTACAGTATCAGTCAACAGGTCAAGGCACCCGACATTTACTGGCTTCAAAATATCTCCTCGCGAACTTTGCAGCGGTAGCCCCTCGGTCCTTGTGGAGAAGAGGCTAGAAAACCTAGGTCACTGAATCTGACCTGAATCTGAAGAAACCTACAGTACAATAGTACCCTGATATAGAAAAGGAGTATGAATTTTGATAATCGTGGTATAATATAAAAGAATATACTCATTTTAATATTCGATATAAGTTGATTTTGAATTTTTTTTATTTAAAATATAGGTTTTTATATTTTAATAAGTTATTCATTATTTTATATTTATTTTATCATTCTATTTAATCAGAAAAAGAATAAATAGATGAAAATTTATTGGGATATTTAATTGTAAAAAAAATGAGTGAAAATTGAGTAATAAAAGAATATTTATATCTTTGAATTTTATATTTTGGATAATCAATAAAATCTACTTATCATCTTAATTTCTATATGTAACTCAAAAATAAATTTTATTGAGGATCAAAAGGAATAAAATGAAAAAGTATTGAATAAAAAGAGTTAAATGTTTTATTTTTCACATATATTATGTTTTCTTATTATTGAAGACAATATTTCTACCAATGAAGTATGGTGCATATGGTTAAGAAGTTAGCTAATATCCCATAAAGATGGGTATTAGCTAATATCCCCTAAAGATGTGCATTCAACTCCCATTGGCGATTGGGATTGTGCCCTAGCCCACATGAAATGTCCCTTATTAAATTCATCTAAATTTTTATATGTATACACACACCAAAGTAAAAGCAATATTTCTATGAGTTTAACTTTTGTACATTAATAGTATAATATTTTTTTATATTGTAACATAAGTAAAAATAGTTGAGTTTTACCATCAATACTTGTAAAATCATGCAAATAGAAATTAAACTGTGAGTCCAAAAGTAGTTGATTTTTACACCATTTTAGTATGTACTAATCAAGATTTTTTCAATTCAAATTTAAATTATAATTCCGTTAGACCGAATTTCTTATTCCTTAATAATAATCTTAATGTCATGGCTGAAAAAAAATTAAAATGCATTGCAAGCCATATATATATAATGTTTTTAAATAGAATTTAATTTTTATGTACTAGCGACATAAAACACTTCTAGATTATTTTTGAATCAATATCTTTTATTTACATAAATTTTTAAACAGTAAATAGAAGAGTCAACTATCATGATTAATATGATAATATATATGATTAAATGACTATATAAAAAAATAATGCATAAGAATTAAATCCTTCTATATTAACATAATTTTCACAAAAGTAGCTTACAACAAAACAAATGCAGTTCTTAATACACACTTTTACCTTTAAAGAAATATTGGTATAAGAAAAAATCTAAAAGATTTTTTTTTCTTATAAAGAAAAATTTATATGGGTTCAGAGTAGGTCATTTTCACTAAGATTAGAGCATGACCTCAAGCTCTTCAAGTATTTATAGAGATTCTTACGTGATTATTTACAAATAGAGATCTCACAACAGTCTATAGTGGTCAAACTCATGTCTTTGTGGGATATAGACCGACTCTATATCCACTTATGTCATACTCGACATGTGGATAGATCGCAATAGATAATGCAAAGAAGTCAATTTCCACTAATAATAGTTATATCACAAGAGAGTTTTTTTAAGGTTTAATTAATTTATTAGACTATAACTTCACTAAATTTTTAATTAAGATGCTATAGTCTAAACTCAAGTAGATAGTCAATAATTTTTGCAATTAAGTCTTTGAACCCATTACAAAAATATAAAATTAGCTTAAATATTTCTTGATTAATTTCATTTATTGACTTGAATTTCTCATGGACTAAAAATCCAAAACTGTTAAACCATCTTTGAAACTCGTCATGATAAAAAATTAATCCTTTTATTATTGGACAAAAATAATGAGTTTAGTTAAAAAAATATCAATGTGAAATTATTGTCTATTCATTTCTTTCATGTACTCTCACATGCAAAGTTAAGGATATTGTAACTAATATCACATATTTGTAATGGTAGTAGGTTCATGACTTGATTAAAAAAATTTATACACTGTAAGGACCTAATTACATATTTAAAAACATCCTTTAAATGTTATAAGAAAAATAATTTTGTAGAAGATAAAAATTATAGTTCTTGATTTGTTTTTAGTTTTTCTAATGATTATATTTTTATATTTTTACTAAAAAGTTTTACACAAATATTTTAAAAAATATTAATATACCTTTTTAATAAAAAAATTATGAAAATGATAAGGATCTATTTGGTTTAGTTGCCCTTGCTCTACACATTAGATGAGAGGAAAATATTACTCAAATAAATAAGGATCTATTTCATTTAGTTTTCAGATTTTATGAAAAAAATATTAAAAATTCTAAAAATTATAAATTTTATTTTAATTTTTAATATTTAATATTTCCTTCATAAAATCTAAAAAATAAAAAACTGAAAATTGAAACTAAACAAACTCTAAAAAGGAGTTGGAAAAAATTTCATAGAATTGTAGTACTGACAGGGTTAATTTATCCTAAATTTTTAAACCGCAAATAGTTTATCAAGTTTAAAGTTATTGGCAGATTCATTACCCTGAGTAAGAGCTTCTGGATGCGCAAGAGGAAAACAAGCAAGCTTGCAAAGATCAGGAAACCATAAATGAGTAAAAGGCACCAACCAAATAAAAAGTTCAGTCCTGTACTCCTGTATACCAAAAATAGCAAAAAAGAAGTTCAGTCACAGTATATATATGACATCTAAGGGATGAAAACTGCAAAGTGAAAACCGGTCGTTCACCAATCACCATACATATTTTTATCTTTTGGGATCAGCCCGAATTCCGATCTTTAGAGTTTCAGGAATCTGCTGCACGTAATCCCAGCCATAATCAAATATACTTTATTTTATAATGAAAGAAAAATTGTAAAAAATTAAAACATAACTCGATTTGAATATTTAGATTTCAGAACTGCACACATCCTATATAGTTAATTTCCTTCACGAGTGCAGGTGATACATCCTGCTTTTAAAACAAAGCCAAAAAGAATAAGAAAAAGAGAGCATAAGAACGCTAACATAATAATAATAATAATAATAATAATAATAGTAAAGAGGAAATAGCTTGCGTATAGCCTGAGATATAGGGCTAAAAGGATCCACAACCTCAAGAAATGATAATCTTGAGAAAAGTTACTCAGTCAAAAGATATAAAGCTAGCCGATGAAGGCCAATTCCTTACAACTCATAATCATCGCCATCATCAAGATCTTGATTTCTATGACAGATCAGAATTCACAGCTATAGAGAGAGAGAGAGAGGAAGAAGCAAAGCATGGTTAGAGTTTTCATCAGTGAATTGCAAAGTTGCAACTTGCAGATGGTGTATGTATATATATATATATATATATATATATTTGTATTTATGCAGTAAGAAGAAGCCATGAAACTCAGGATGGATAGCGCCGAGTACATATAATCATCACCGTATGTAAAAATCATCATGTGTGAGTTAAGTGTTATGGCGCTATCCCTCCTGAGCTTTACAGATTCTTCATACTCCGGTGTCTGAGATCTGGTTCGCTTCAAATGCCAAGGTTATGAACCTATAGTTTCGGAAAGAAATCTGAAAAACACGACAGAGAGAGAGAGAGAGAGAGAGAGGAGTGTGGAAGAAGAGGGGAGAGTGGAGAGGCAATTTATAGGGGAAAATGAAGGTACGTGGGAATAGAATAAAATGAATATTTTGAAAAAGTTCTTGCACCAGGAAATTAAGCAGCAGCTTAATTAGACTGATAAAATGTGCACGAGGAACTTTTTAGTACAGGTGCCGAAGAGAGTTATATATAATTCCCAAGCCAATTCGGCTCAACTCCCCTTTAGTGGGTTAAGTTGGAAAAATACTGACTTACTCAATTTATTTCAATCCACTTAATATACGGGTTAAGTGGATTTTAACCTGTCCAACAAATGAATTAAGTGATTTGGTATGATTTATTTATTTTTTAATGAAAGCACAATTTTTTTCTCTTATATTTTATCAAAACTCACATACCACCTCATATTTTTTCACACCTTATATTCAAAGAAGAAAAAATAAAATAAAATATCTTCAAGTGTCTATTCTCTCACTCAAGTGGTCTATCCTAACCTTATTAATTTCTTTTCTTTTAGTTTTAAAAAAAATTTAATAGATTTTAAACCTTTTTATTTTGTATTTACTTGGCAAGTCAACCGGCATATATAACCCATCAACTTGGGTGAGTTGAGTTGGCATGGATTGGCACTTTCCTGGCTTGCTAGTAAAGTGGATCAACCTAGATTCGACATTTCAACTTGTGACCAATGATGGTTGGTCCACTTTGATAACTCTACTTTTTAGAGCAACTATATATATAGTACGATCAATTTACTCTAGGAGTAAGTCTTAATCACTTATCACTTACTTCATTCAATAACTTTTTATCTACATGAAATTTAATTGATCAAACCATTGATTTATGTGATGTTATATTAATAATCAAATATGCTAAATTTTAGAAAAATTAGACAACAATAAATATGTAATCTACTAATCAATATTTACTTAAATTTTTTAAAAATATATTATTTGTAAAAATAAAATAAAATGATGAGCCCTTAAATTATTTTCAAACTATATAAATTTTATAAACTTGATCTATTTAATAGAAATTTTAAATTCAACAACTAAATTGATAAGATTTTATGTGGAAAAAAATTATTAAATGAATTAAATATATCATAACTTGCTTACGAAGTAAATAGGCCATCCCACTAAATATGTATAAGTATGCATACGTGTGTGTGAGAGAGAGAGGGAGAGACACTTTACTTTTAAAAAATTGTTTAAACAGGTCAATGAATTGAGTTGGTTCACTTGGTCACTCCCGTGCACATGTATTGTCACAATTTAAATTCCATTGTTGAATCAACCGAAAAAAAATATTTCCATATCGTTCAGTTAATTTTCTTAAGTAAAATTGTCATAGACATTACTCTACAATTTCAAAGAGACAGAGTATTTACTGTTACTCTTTCTTTAAACAAGTTGAGATTTAATTTGTTTATTCATTCTCACAGAAGATGAAGCTGTTTATCATTCATCCAAACACTTAACTTTTAGTTTTTTTAAAATTAGTGGGTGACTGTAAGTTTTTTCCTTCGATCTGGACTTTCAATATCATAGAAAAAGTCATTTAATTTTATTCATAAAAAAGGTTTAGCATAATTATTAATTCTTAAATGATATGTAGTTCACATACTACTGTACTGTTTTCACAGTAGTAGCAGCGAAAAAAACAATATTGTTTTCACAGTCGCCACTATATGTCAAACACGCCGTGATACATGTTAAATGGGATTTTTTTTAAAAAAGTATGAGTTGTTTTTAAAAATTTAATTTTGATATAATTCATTTAAATTTTTTTATATAGTTATCTTATCATCATTTTAATTAGTCAAGTATATATTTAATTCTTAATTACTCCATTATTTTAAAAACAGAGTTCGAAATCAACTCCCATTTTCATTACAGTGGTAACTATAAATTAAATAGAACACTATCTAAAACCTTCTTGGAGGATTGACTAGTGCCGCTGCCTTTTTGCAGTGAAGAACGACTTTTACTTTGTGGCTAAAAGTCGCAAAGACAAATTTTTAAAACTGATCGTATGTATCCTTGTATTTGTACGCTGCCGACTACGGTAGTTTTATTCGCAAAACTTGGCATTAGGTGACAGGAACACGAAGAGTGGAGTAAATATTCACTGATCTTATTTTAACATTAAAAAATTCACTTTATTACATTATATGATGGTAAACATTTGTCATTGTCTCATCCCTAATTTTTTCAAATTTTTTTGTTGTTATAATTTCTTTCAAATTTTTTAACTTATTTCATTTGTTTTCATAACTTCCTTTAATTTCCTATACATCAAAGATATTTTATGAAATAGAAATTTTGAGCACCAAAGGAATCATTCCCTTTATATATAGTATAGATTAAATGATGGTAAAACTTTGTCATTGTCTCATCCCTAATTTTTTCATCTTATCCAATGGATATAAAATAATTGTACTATGATATAAAATCAACAAAAATTGTTGGTACACATATATTTTATTTTGAATTTTTTTTTACTTTTTAAATTATTTAAAATTTTTATTTACACATTTATTATCAAACATATAACTTTTCTATAGTTTATTGAAAAAAAATGAAGTTTAAAAATCATGTTAGAAGATGTATTTTTTTTATATTATCTGAAAAAGAAGTAACATATGAATATATGATGTAATAAAAGTATTATGAAAAAATTGTTTTATCTTGTAGGGAAAAAAGCGAAAGAGAAAACGTGAATTGAGAAGCACGTATATCTTATTTTATTATGTAAAATAATAATAATATAAAAATCATGTAATAAAAGTAGTATAAAAATGAGTGTGCTTGTTTAACGTAACCTTTTTATTTTTAAGAATATTTTTTCATATTAATAAAATACTATAATAATTTCTTAGATTTCAGTTATAAAATGTTTAATTATATTAAACTTTTAAAACATATAATTAAAAAATATTTCTCAAATAAAAAATTAAACAAACGGCCAAATGTAAAGATCAAATGCTTTTACTATATGGCTATATATAATTAAATGTGTCTACAACAAAATTTTACATCTATAATATTAAATCAAAATTACATTATTCGAATCCATTTAGATTTTAAGGCTTTGACAGATTACTTTTTTAAAGATTTAAAATTTTGTAATTTACCAAGTTGAACTTCAAACACTAATTTATAATTTTTATAGTTCTATGAAACTTGTGGTAATTTAAAAAAAATAGTGAATAGTTACAGTTTTATGTTTAAACATGTAAATTATGAAAAATAGAGCCTCATGAGTTAAAGGATTTAATTTTAATACACTGATAATATAAAAAAAATTATATTATCATCCAATTAATTTTTTTTATTTGTATAAATTTTTAAATAATGGGTATAAAATTTAATCACCTTTACTGATATTACAATATATAATTTATTAGTAAAATATATCATTATGTTTTTTCATCCCGTCACTTCAAAATCTTGCTTATAAATAAATCTTCATTTTTTTTTGTCAATATATATATATATATATATGGAAATGATACATGCTAAACAATTGGGCTTTCCTCCTTGAAAAAGTCTAGTTAGGTCGGTCTGGCTTACCGAATTCACGCAGGCCTAAATTGACTAGATGGTATTAAGAGATGTAGATAAAAACAAAATAGTTTTAATGATATCTAATGATGCAGAAATTACTGTAAATTTAAATAGTGAAAAATGTTTAAAAAAATACAGTAATGAAAAGTGTGAGTTAATTGGTGTCCACTTTTCACACAATTCAGTCATTTTATTATGTTGATACTATGTGTGCATGCAATGATATTTTGAATTTTTAATAAGGGAATTCTTACAAATATTAATGTGAAATTAATCTTTCAAATATATATAATTACAATTAGGAAAATCTTCTAACAATTGTCTTTTTTCATATTACATGCATTCTAGACCTTCATTAGCTAGAGTTTTAACTTAATGCTCAAGTAACCCTTTAATATTTTATCGCAATAACAATAATATAGTTTGTTACTTTAGTGCAAATTAAAATCATTTTATAATTTTATATTTTGGGAATTTTTAAATAACTATTTTACGGTGGATTGCTTTTTATTATTTATATACTAGTCTAAAATAGTAAATTCAATCGATTATTTGTTTTTATAACTGTATGTGGGGTTTATATTACTATATTTTTGAATTACTTAGTTTATATATAAAAGTTAAGAATCCTTTTTTCTAATATATAAGTTAACTATTGCTAAAGGAAAATCTATGGGTGAAATGAAAGTACCCATTTAACATTTGAAGTTCTTAATAAATACAGTTAACCCTATATTGATCTTGTTTTGAAACTGGATCTTTGAAATTCTTAATAATGTAAGACTTAAGTAAAATTTGCTACAGGTTACAAATCTCTCACTTTAATTTCATTGCAACGTTTTGAGTGATTAATATCACAAGATTGGAAAATGTGTGCCGCAGTGCTTTTTTTTTTCAATTAAACTATTAGCATTTAAAATTTAAAGTATAATGCAACCTCTCCTAAAGATGACAATATTACATTCTCTTTAATTTCACTCAATTTATTTTTAAAATGTACACTGTATTCCTTTAAAAAAAAGTTAAGACAAGTTACACTTCAATTCATTCAATTTTTGCATTAACAAGTTACCTTCTTGGTATTCTCATGTTTAACAGTTAATTTTTTTCTCAAAATGTTATTAAATCTTATAATGTTATTAAACATTGATATATTTATATGCGTCAATCTTTTATTAATGGTTATATGAGTTTATTTAATCAGTACCCTAGGAACCCTAGTTAAGAAGTTAAAAAATGAAAATTTCTCTTTGAGAATGAGAGCTTTTGGTCCCAATTGATACATAATATAAGACTTGATAATATTAACTAATATTATAAAGCAAATTTTCATCACATGTTTGGTATCACATATAAAAATATAATATTATAACGTCAAACTATTTTTATCCCATGACTATAAAATTAAATTATCAAGTTCTAATAGGCCTGTTAACACCTAATAGTATTATTTTTATTAGTCAATTTTAAATTAATCTTGAGTTACTCTTCTACATCAACGCTCCACCTAGTCCATCGCTAGTAGTCGCCCACCACCGTTATTCGCCACCCACCGGCCACCAACCAATCGTCATCACTCACTAGTCTACTGCCGGTCATGTGGCACACCAAATAATAGATTCCTTATATTATATTATCAGACTTTATACTATCATATTTAATACTATTAAAGACCTTATCCTATATGATGCAGCAAATTGGGCCTTTATGTTTGACCCACTTAAAAAACTTGAAACTCACTTTTCTTGGTATTCTTAACTAGTGCCCTTAAGGCACTAGTTAGCAAGACCCTAGTTATATATATTTAGTTTATTACTCCCTCTGGTTCTCAATATTTTTTGGTGAACCCAATATATCAACCATCGACAGTAATCATTAATCCCTTTGAGACGTAGAGTTCACATACATAGGTTTTGTTTTTGGCCACGAAACCCTTTTTATACATACCACCAAAAATTAAACTCTTGACTAAATACTTAAAAAACCAAATTAGCTATAACTGTGCTACACCTCGTGGTTTCAGGTCCTTACTATCTTTTTTTTGTTTTGTTTTGTCCTCCTAGTGCTAATACATTTCAATGATTCAATAATTATTTCATACATGTTTTATCTCTCCATCTAATTGAAGAGAGAATGAGTGAAGATGGTTTGTTGGAATACTTACTTGGAGAGAAAATGAGTTGGTCGAGTGATAAAGAAATATTTGTGTCTTTTACTTTCATTTAAAAAAAAATTAATATGATCAAATTATTATCTTAATTTGTGATTTTCTGTCCATAACCCAAAAATGAGTTACATTGAGTACAGGGGGTATAATTTAAATTTGATTTGAATTAAATTGACAAACAATGATATCGGATACAGCTGTCATTATTAATTGTACGTTTCTAATTAAAAAATTTCAATTCAAAACTTTCTTAAACAGGAATAAATAGTTAGTTTGATCTTCAGTTAATTCTTTGATCTGATCAACTATGGAATATAATGCAATATTTTTTTTTATGGAAATATACAATATGGGTTTCACTTAGAAAGAGCCAAAATTAAAGAAAAGATTACTGGCCTCGTTAGGTTTCCAAAAACACCATGATGTCTAAAGAAGAATATTTGTCTATCAATGTACAATTGAATGTTAGATTTACATAGTTTTATTCTCTGAATGACACAGCAACTGCCTCCATGATAACTTTCTTTCACAGTCGGTCACAATATAAAAGGAAAATAAAGGGGCGTAGTACCCATTTACATTACTCACCCTGGCACAAAAGTTTTGGTTGCAAATTAAACAGAATCTTAAACATATATTCTTATGGCACCATTCATGTCGACCGCAAAAATAAAATGGCACCGTTCATTATGCAAGTTGTTGCTGAAAGAGAAAACGAAGAAAATCAATAAAAAATGATTTGCCGACTGTTAATCGAGGTTATTAACTCATGATGATTACTTTTGAACCATTAGAGGTCCTAAAAGTAAACCAACGGGAAATGTTGGGATAATGAGGGTATTCCTTGACCATTGATGTAATGACAGCCGACCCACCCTGTCTATTTTCAATTAAATTAAGAGATTTTGTCATAATGTATTTTCTCATAAAGATATTCTTAATAAATACAAATGCAATAGTTCATATTTAAATACAATCACAATAAAAAATAGGTTTTGCTAACTTTATGCACGATAGAATCATTTATATGTGAATCCTAATAACTTTTATATATAGGCATTGTTACACTTGTGTCTATATAAGAATTATTCTTTCCCTGATATGTTTAAATGTATCCTTCTACCATTTTTTTAATCTAGAAAAAATTTAGTTGTTGCACAATTCCACGTTATATAATGTCTTTTAATATCTTTATTTCTTTCAAAACACAAGAGAAGATCAATTTATATTTCTATTATCTCTATAGAATATTATATATCTATAAAAAAATTTAAATGTGATTCATCCAATTACTTCCAAATCTAAACAGATATCTTATTTGTGCATACCGTTTGTATCTAAAAACTTGTTCCTTTGAACATGAAAAAATAAAGAAGTGGTTACTATTGCCGGGAACACTAGGCCCACTAAATACACAAAATAGGAGGGTGGAAAGAATAACCAAAGGAAAATGATATCTAATAGTTATACATCAAATAAAGTCTCATTTCATTTACTCAATGACCAAAAATTAAATGAGGATATATAGCTCAAAAAAGTAGGACAAGAATTCATTTATTGTGATAATTCTTTAATTCATGAGCTGGAGGGAGGGATTTATGTCACCACAAATAGAGACCGAGGCAAATGTTGGTATCAAAGTTGATGTTAAAGATTATAAATCGACTTATTATATTGTTGACTCTAAAATAAAATATGCTAATATCTTGCCAGCATTATATTCTGAATAACATCTCAACCTGGCGTTGTTCCTCTCGAAGAAGCGAGTGCTGCAGTGGATGCCGACTTCTTCGACTTCTATGGTGTATCAAATTTATGATTTCGATTATATTGGTGCAAATACCGTCACCTCAATTTACAATCGATGGGACAAAATTAAAGTCTTGCCAAGCAAGGTTGGGCACGATTAAGGTGTATTTCGATAATTTATTTGGGTATCCCATGAGATACTAATTATTAAACCAAAAAATTTCAAGGTGTGGCAGCATGTGCTTGGTAAAATTTCCAAAAGACTAGACTTCTATTCAAAGCGAGAAGATTGATGCTAATTAAATCTATCCTGAACAATATACCATTATATATTACTTGAGTCTGTTCAAAATTTCTGGAGGAGTGGTTGAGAAAATAATAAGAATGCAGATAAAATTTTTCTGGTGTAACGATGGCAAAAAAAAGGATATCAATTAGTAAAATGGGAGCTTATCCAGAAACCAAAGGAGTTTGGAGGATCGGGCGTTGAAGACTTCGTTATAAAAATTGTAGTAAATTATTTTAGGATTTTACTAACCAATTCTTTAAGGACAATAGTTAAAGATACCCAAAAGAGAAATAAAAGTTTCTAGTAGATCTCATGTATTGAAAACATAAATTCTCATCTTTCCAATACTAAGTTTTTCTTTCATTTTTCCTTAACTTAAGGATACTAGTTAAATAAACTCATTATTTAAAAAACAGTGAATTGACAAAGGTAATTTCTTATGGAACAGCATGGTGTGCTCTAATCATGATTGCGATGCATAAGGGCTGGGGAGAAAAGTTTCTGCATTCTCTTGAAACGTGTTTAATGCGTGTTCCACAAACAATCAATTTTAACTTATAATATTTAAAAGTTATATAAAAAAAATTAAAAAATAAGTAGCGATAGATATTTTTAAAATATGCATTAAATATGCTTCAAATACATACAATAATTTGTTGGTTGAGGAGGAAAAAGTTGATAAACAAGGAGGACATGTAAACAGATAAGAGATGTGTCTAGTAGTGGGAGGACAAAAGCATTGTTCAAAGCAGTATGAAGTGGTAGAGAATGGAGGTTCTAACTTTATTTATTTATTTATTTGGGAAGATGTTTGGGTAGGAGAGAAGTTGAAATCTGTGTATTCCCAATGCTATACAGTTTATGGACACAAAAAGTCATATAGCTAATATGGGGTGCTCGGATGGTTACACTTGGAGTTGGAAGTTGGAATGGAGATAGTTTTTTTTTTTTTGGGAGAATTATAGTGAATTAACCGAAACTGAAAGCTCATACTTATAATTTATGATGAAAAATAGAATATTATTAATTTATAACTTTTTTATTTAAGAATAATGTAATTGACTTAATAAATAAATAAATAAATATATATATATATATATATATATATATATGAAAGTTTAGTCTAGTATTGGTTTAAATTTGTTTTTTTATCTATGGAAAATAAAGAAACTTCAATTTCTTTTGTTACCTAGTATTTTTTTAGGTTTCAATATAAATATTTGCAAATTTTTTTTGTTTAATTAGCTATTGTTGATTTGTCTACGTAAAATATTGACCTGGCTTGTAGAAGATCACATTATTCAATTTTATATGACAGTCAATATTCATACATATGTGACATATCATAATTCTATAAATAGAAAACTCATGCAATAATTCATTAGATCTAACCCAACAACCCTTCTTATGTGACCCAATAACCCATTTTAAGTAGGTTTTAACACATAGTATTATAATATGTTGTGTATAATCACTTACTACCATGTAAGATTGTATGACCTAATTTTTCATTAGCTAACTCAGCATTTGATAAAAACATATTAACAACAAAGCCTAAAACCAAATAATTTTAAAAATGCTTGAACCGAAACTAATATTTTCAAGGATCAAGGTGAAAAATTATTTATTTTCAAATACTAAAAATATATTTAAGGCTAATTATTTTATATAATATATACTGTTTTCAATAAAAGTGCTGTTACTGCTCACAATAATATGCACTATAATTCTTATAAAATCCGGGAATTAGTTAGTATATATAATTATAAATGAAAATTTAAATTGAAAAATTAAGCACACTAAAAATTTACCGTTTATCTTCCAATAATATATTACTTCTCTTTGTTAAAGCTGAATCAGAAGTGGAGGATAGCACTCTAGGTGCTCGTTTCTGAGTCTGTCATTAGGAAAACTGGTGAACATCAGCCAATGGAAAATTCAAAGTGTGAGGTCAGCAGCTTCCGATGCTTGTAAAAGGTTGTTTTAAAGTTGCAAGAGTATACATGGACAAAGACTGCATAGCTTGCACTTTTGAGTTTAATAAAGTAGTAGTAATTTTTTGATCAACAATAATAAAGTAGTAGTAATTGATAACAATAATGATGAATGCGTTTTGTTAGATTTATGATTTAAATAATTTTCACTGCTTAAAAAGAAAACGTTTTTTAAAAAATATTTAATATCTTATCTTTAATTAATTCTGTTATAATTTTTATTTACATGTTAAAAATATTTGATTGGACAATTTTTTAATATACCATAGTAATAACATAATTTTCTTGCACGTATTATATCATATTTCACACAATTAAATCAAAAGACAACGTGGTAAGTGTACATGTCTTGTGTACTTGGAAAATTGTTCTGACCGGCCCAATATATATATAAAATGGTTACAGCACAAGTGTCATTTTTCAAAATGGATACGTTTTAAAAAATATACCTACACATAGTAATATTATGATGAATCATGTTAATTAATATAAAAAAGATTATATTAATTTGTATTTTAAAGTGTATGTTAATGAATAAAATAAAATATTTGATATTTAAAACCTAATCATGTAACACCTATTCTTACAAAAGCTAATAATATGAATTTACACATGAAGCACAATGATTAACATTAAGTAAAAAGATTACACGTATAAGGTTCTAGCATTACCACTCAATGTCATTAATTACAAACCGACTCTTTCTAGAATTCACAATATAAAATCACACATTAATTAGACATAAGTTTATAAGTTTCTAGTAATTGCTTTTCATTTGGCATTACTTGGCTAATCTAAAACCATCAGAAATAAAAAATTAAAAAAATAAGAATTTAAAATAAATTCTCAGTAGAAAATGAATAGTTTTAAAATATTTGAACTATGATTAGTTTCAACCATATCTACATGGAAAATATACAAGACTACAATAATACAATATATCATGCAGGGCATATCATGCATATCTTATCAAAATTATGATTTCTTTACTTTAGTTTTTCTTTCATTCGTTTGCATGTCTTACATATAGTTGAAAGCCTTATCTTCGAGAATTCTCATTCTTTCATATTGTTCTTTACATCGTGACAACAAAACAAGAATTTTATGTCATTTTAACCGAGGCATGTAATATAAAAGAATCTTACACGTATTCCTTTGCCTTATCAGTGGTTAGTTGTAAATTTTAATTAATCATATTCTATTTAAATTAATTAATAGTTATCGTGCATAATTTCATAATATAGAATTCATACAATTAACTGATAAATAAAGCTTTAAATAAAAGTTTCTAAATAAATCAACAATTTAAATAGTAAAGCATAAATGCACAAAATTTAAATCATGTTGTTACATTTAACTTCCTTATAGAAATTACTATAAACATTGACAACTCATATTAACATAACATTATATAGATAATACAATAAATTCTAAAATGGATAAATGATAAATTAATGTACAATAGATAATAACATAGATAAAAAGGAATATTTAATTAACTTGAATTAAATAATAAATCACATAAATTTAAAAAATATAAAAATAAAGAATCCAGAGTGGCAATAGTCCGCACTAGACCAATGAAGGGAGAAGAGAATCTTTATAATTAATTGATAAAATAAAAAAAGAAACTGGGTGGTCTAGTGCGGTAGTCCATACTGGATCGGTAAAGAGAGAAGAGAATTCTTATAATTAAGTGATAAAATAAACTGGAGCATGGTAAACTGACGAAACCGATAGGGAGAGAAGAGGATTATATTATTTTAGTCAATATTCAAGTCCATAATCATCAATAAATATAAAAGAATGACAAGAAAAATAACAACAATAAATAACCATGAACATCTATGATAAAAATGATAATATGTAAAATGAGTGGTAATAATAATAACTATAGCTATGATTTTATTTTATATAAAATAAATTTATTCTTCTACCTCAAAATTCTATTGGCAGATAAAAATTATATGTATTAATTAAGCTTTTTTAATACACCAACCTTACTATCTCTTTCTTTCTCTTCTTTCTTATTCTTTTCTTTTCTTCCTCTCTCCTCTCTTTTCTCGCGTTCTCTGACTCTCACCCTCCACTGACTACACTTTTCACAAATTCTTTATTTCTTTTTTATACACACACAGCACGCCTTCCCCATATACATAAGCACGTAAAGCCAACAGAAAGGCACTTGCTGTGGGCTTAAATTGTGGGTGAATGGTGCTGCTATGCGCCACCCACTCTTTTCTCTTTTTTTTTCACTCTTTTTCTTGTTTTATAAAAATTATATATCTAATTATCAATATTTATTATATCATTATTTATTATTTTTTAATAATTTTTATTCTTAACTCAGTATAATATATTCTGAGTTAATTGTTATCAATTTATGATTTTATATCAAACAGTTAATATCTGTATATTAAAATTTTGATCTAATCTTTAAAATAGATATTAATATTAAATTATTAAGTAAGATAAATAAAATATTTACATATGATACATGATCAAAAAAAATATTATCACACAAATTATTATTATTATTATTATTTATTACTATTATTATTTAGTTATTTAATTATTATTATTATTATTATTATTATTATTATTATATATTAGGATGTTACAAAACACATTCTTTTGAACATTTGTCTCTTTGAAATTTATTATATTTTAATTAATATGATTTGAGTTAAATTAATCCATATTAAGATAAAGTTATTTTAACATTAACTTTATCTGGTAAAATTTGAATTTGAAACCTTATTTAAAAATGATAAATATTTTTAAAAATGATAACTTCTTTTGCACAAAAAATATAAATTACTTACATTAACCAATGTTTGATCGCTTTCTGGCCCAAAAAATAAGTTTGATAAAATATTTATTTTAACCGATCTCCCTTTTAAATTCGCATACAATACAAATAATATTTTTATTTCTGAATGTATTTTAAACGAAATAAAAGTTTTTATAAAAATTCTATAAATTAAAAGTTGCTCAAGCCTCAAGGTTTCCTAGAGGCTAGAGGGTACATACCATGCATGACCTATGGCAAGTGAATGCAGGCGTGACTGTGTAGTGATTTTAGGAGCGTAGGTGCAAGTGCCGAGGCGTGAGAGGTCTGGAATGACAGAGACCTGTGAAAACTTTCTTCCCTCTCCTTAAACAATGTAATTCTGAGGCAGGAATCGGGAGTTATGCTATTCCTAGGCGGAATGTCTATAATACATAGGCTATAACCAGGAGTTTTAAACGGGCGAAAGGTAATGATTATTAACGGTGTAGAGGAAAAAGATAAGGAGCGAAATAGGTTATAAGAGATTATTTTACTATTTATGAGTTTATAATATAAATGAGTGAAATAAAATTGTGTATAATACTATTCGCTTTTACCTTTTACTTTATAGATGATTTTTTCATATAAAAGATTGAAAAAAAAATGAAAAAACCATAAAAATATGAAATGAGAGAGTTACTCCTTCCTTCATCCTCATATATGGGAAGTACTAAAACTTACTATGCAATGGCTTTGAGGGGCCTTGGATACCCTTGCCCCCTCTCTTCCTTTAAACAACCTCCAAATAGAGCTAGGTATACGGGCTGTGATCCGCTGATCAACTTGTTTAATTCGCAATCCACAAGAAACTAGATCAGAAAATTTTTAGTCTACCAACTCATGAACTTTTTTTGTCCCCACCGGTTAACCCGCAGGTTAAACGGCCTGGCTTGCGGGGTTTGCGAACCAACCCACTAGTCCACATAAGTGAGGTAATGCTTTCATTTTGTGGTATTATTTATGTTATTGATGGATGAACTTTAGTGAGTTGTTTTACTCTACCATTTTTAGTATTTGTATTTGGTATTTGATTTTTTTATGTTTGGTATTTAATAATTGGTAGTTGTTAATTTATATTCTTCTGTAGTTTTACTATTTGTTATGATTGGAGTAGTTATGTATATTTGATTGGTTTATAACTTTATATATTATTATTTTTAAAAAATTAACATTTTGGATTTTTGAAATTAAATGTTAATTTTAATATTTGCAGTATTTAGTAATTAGTATTGTTATTTGTTTAAAATTGAACTTGAAAATTGAATACCATAAAGAAATATGTGTATATATATTTTACAACGTAAAACATACTCTATAAATATAAATATATAATATAGAGCATTAAAAAAAGTTAAAAAAAAATGAAAGAGAAAAAAGAGGTTTATGTGGGTTGGTTTGCTATTGGACCGCATGATCCACAGCTAGCCCATGGGCTGATCCACGGGTTTCTATAGGGGCAAAAATGTGAACAGAAAAAGGGGTTACGGGACTAGTCTGCTGGTTCGCAGGCTCATGCAGGGCAAACATAGACCACCTTAAAGTCTAGTCCATTTATGAAATGAACCGATCTGGTCCTGCCTGTTTAATTATGGTCTATCGCTAACCAAGTTAAATAGATTAGATCGATCCGCATACCATCTCTATCTCCAAACACCCACCAACATGTCTCTTCCTTTCTATTTCATCCCTCTCCTTCAAAATTTACACTCCCAATCAAAGCCTAAGCAGGGAGTGGGGAGGACCTGAGTTTTAGATTGGATCAATTTTTAGAGCTCAAACCTAACTAGTGATAACTTGATTAATGCTTGGGTTAAACCCGGTCAACCCGATCATTGGATAATCTATAAAGATTTTGACATTATACTAGTAAATTTATAAAATTTTATAAGTAAGAAATAAAACTTAAGAAATATTTTATAATATATATATTTCAAATCAAACTCTATGAAATAAATATAACACTAAATCATATTTATTACAATCGGACAGGACCAATCGATTTAGATTGGAAACCAGTGAATTGGCCATAGGTCAAGTTCGGTTGACCATTTGAATTGATTAAGCAAGTGAACCGGTCAACTTTGGTCAAACTCGGAGCGAACTGGGCAAGTCATTGTTGAACCAGACTTGCGAACCGTTGTGAACCGTGCTTCTCTTGAATTTGATCCAAAAATACCAACTACACATGCCATGGGAATCAAACCTTGTACAACATAGTGGGTAGGAGCGCTGAGCAAGTATGGCTGCCACTAGGCCACTTGCTTTCTTGTTATAATATATTGCTAAAAACATAAATATTACATATCTATTTGCTTTAAATTATAATTTTATATATTGATTTAATTCAATTCAATTCAACCGGTTGAACCAATGACCCCGTGCCTTGACCAAGTCGATCACTGGTTCGGTTCTATAACTATACACCAAATAATCTAAAATATATTAATCAAATTATAAAATCTTATAATTTATAACTAATTATTACAAAAATATTATAACTCAAAAAGAATTATTTGCCTTTAGGCCTGGTTGGGCCAATTCGAAGCATGAGCCGAACTTAACCCGAAAAATACACTGGATCAAATTTGAGGATCCAAATTAGTCCAATAAGCTTCGAGTTGAGTCGAGTTAGGGGTCGGTTGAGTCATGAACATTCTTATATAATACGATATAGACTCAATGGTATTTACTATTGGATGAAATGTAAAGCGTCTACTAATATTGTCACGACCCAACTTGGGCCCGTAACCGGCACGTGGGGAATTCTCATTCCCACATAAGTCTTGTGACCTCAGAGTCTCTCTATATGCATAAAATATGTACTTTCCATTCTGAATCATAACTTTCTCTAAAACTCTGTGTAAAATGTATATCTGGAATTATAAAACTGAATTACTTGATATATGAAGCTTTGAAAACCTCTTAATCATATTCTGAAAATCCATTCAACGTGTGAAGTAAATCATAAGTGAATCTCTAGTTTATTACACAAACTCTAATTAAATTATACAATTTCAAATCCCTACTTGTGAATTAAAAGCAGATACATAACTTTTCAAATACTGAAACCAAATACATAATCTGAAAATAATGCATGGTTCGGATCCTGTCTGCACATCTACTGGAGCACTCTACTCTAACAAGACTCTAACTAGGCCTTACTTCAAAATAAAACTCACCACTGAGAATGGCAACGTCTGCCAAACCGTAAGCTGAGCAATGTCCGCATCTGCAACTATGAGGAGGAAGGGAGAGCGGTGAGTCAACGGACTCAATGAGTGAGCTCTCACCCATCACTCACGTGGGACAATGACAACCATATATATATATATACACACGCACTGGAAAAATATTTCCAATATTTACATAACATAACTACTCTCAGAAAAATATTTTCTATGCCATGAATTCATAAACAAGCATCTCTAAAACTATAATCTGTTACAAACCATTTGATATTCTTGTATATAATCTAATAGAAAATATATCTCTATATTCACAAATTCATAGAAAAATATCTCTAAATTCTTACTTCAACAAGAACTTCATCATTTCTCATATATATATATATATAATATCTCTTAAATCAAATATATTCTCAAAACATCAATAGTCTCTGAAAATCATTAATACTCTCTGAAGACATAAACAAGAGTGCTCTACTAGAGAAACAGGAATCTCTGCTCTATAGTTCTTCAAGAACCGAAGATGTTATGCTTATGATCCATTGGGATCTAATGCGGACACCTAAATAGGTTCCATTCTCTGCTCTATGAGATTGTCCTCTCAGGACAACTTAGTACCAAGGCTAACGATCAGGGTTCAGCCGTTAACTCATTGTTTGTTTCTCTATAGCTACCGTCTAGTCTCTAATTCAATAAGCATATTGTTTTCCCTAAATCTCTGTTGTATACTCTAATTTGGGTATCAAACTCTTTCATACATAATTACTCTATTTCTTGAAATCATCAAGAAAATTCATAAAATCTCTAGATACAATCATACTCATACTTTAACTCTTTATAAAACTGTTTAAATATGAAAACTCTTGAAATTCTAAAAACTCTAGACTCATATAAGTCTAGCAACCTGACTTTAGCATAACTGTGATGGTGAAATCATGCCTAAGGGATCACCCACTTGCAGGCATTTCGATCTCAAGCTCATAGAATATGTATCTGGCAGTCACTACGAATTATATTGAATTTCATATTTTTGGAATATCACAAAACTGAATTTTCTAAAATCTCATTTCTCAAGATAACCTCTTTTACAAATTAATAACTCTAATAACATAGATTAAAACGGAAAATTTCAAATCATGAAATATCTAATATTATAATAAAATGTCTCTGCTCTATATTCTTTGCCAAAATATCTTAACTGATACTATAAAATCATATTTTGAAATCTCTAGTCTTGAGGTGTAAGTATGTTATAACTCGTGAAACATTTTAGATATGCTAAAAACTTATTAAATCGTATATTCTCGCACTAATTCTCTTTACGAATATGTATAAAATATTTTCATAGCACTCTATACATCAATCATGGTCCCATGGTTTTGAAAAACACGTTTTCATGCCAAGAATCAAAATCATATACTTCTAGTTTTGTCATCACTTGTAAATATATGTCTAAATCATTCTCTCATATAAACTTATTTCATATTTCACAACCATAATGCAAGAAATATACTCATAATGCTTAAACTAAAGTTATAAGATCAAACCCACTCACCGTTTGCAGCCGGGAGTATGTGGGCACAACCAACTTTACCTCTGAAGCATGGAATGACACTAACAACTGTCACAGAGCAACATTGACTCAAGATTAGTCTCTGCTAATCTCTAAATCTAGCTCTAACAACATTGACGGAGCACCCCCACTTGATAACAATGGAGAAAAACAACAACCCAAACCAAGAATATGAATGAATGGGAAGAACGGAGATAAAATCTATCAACATAAACATACCTTAAAGCTTGGGAATGATTGATTGGAGAGGATTTGAGAGAAAAAGGGGTTTAGGGTGTGTTTATGTGTATGCGCATGTTTCTGCCTCTGATTTGAGAAGAGGGAGCCCGATAGGTTCTTAAAAGGGCCAAAAATGAAATAGCGTCGTTTCACTAATACTATGCTGTCACGGGTTGTTCGCTGCGGCGAGCCTGTCCTGCATAATTTTGCAGAACCTGGGCTGCAACTTGGTTTTGACTTCCGGGGCTGATTCGGCTACTTGGATGGGCCTCGGGGGATCCTAGGGCAGTACGGAAGTTGTCCGCCATCACGTATACCTCGGGTATCACAAATATATTATTAACTGAATCTGTTGTTAATAAATAATAGGTTTAATTACTCTGCATGTCCTTATAATTTCACTCAATTTTCACTTAACTCTTTACAATTAAAAGTTTTTTAATTAGATTCCTATATTATATAAAATTTCAATTGAGTCCTTGTAAGCAGTAATTGTTATAAAAAAATGGAATATTCTAAGTATATTCTATGTTTATATAGTATATTCTGAGTATATACTCGGAGTTGAGTAACATTTATTTGACCAGGAACTAAGTGACTTACGTAAAATTTCAAGGACTTAAGCAAAGTATCTTTATAATTTTAGGAGCCAAAGTGAATATTTACTATAAATAATAGTTATTATTATTCCATCTATTTTATATTAGGGGTTGCTTTTAATCATTCACACAAGAATTAAAATAATCATTATATTTCATTCATCTTATAAAAGCATAAAAGCAAAAGACCAAATTGACCTTATATTGACCATATACTTAACCAATGTGAAATTCTAAGACACTTACCCATGCCCGGGACTGGACATTTGTAGTGGCCTAATAATAGCAACCATATGATATACTATAGTACCATCTTAAGAGTTGAGTGAATTTAACTCAATCCTAAAAATTAACTCATGAAGAAGTTTGTCTAAGTTTTTATAAAGATTATTATATTGATTATATCCTTAATCAATATGGGACTTTAACACATTCTTTCTCTGAGAGGGATAAAATGAGTATAAAGTAACTAAAGATTTATAGAAAATCGAGAATAACAATTAATTTAAAAAAGAAAAAAGTCCAAAACCAGCTCTTGACATAAAATGAACTGAGAAACAAATCATAGTTATCTTATTTAAATAAATCATGTTTATATTGCTCAATAAATATTCATTTATATCAATGCACTATGTCCAACATTATTATTTTCCATATTGTAACATCCCTTTTTTTAAAAAATAATAATAATAATAAAATAAAATAAAATAGTTTGTATGTAATTATTTTGAGTCATGTATCTTATTCAAATATTTTATTGATCTTATTTAATAATTTTATATCAAAATCTATTTTAAATGTCAGACCAAAATTTTAAACTATAAATATTAATTGTTTAATGTAAGACCATAAATTAGTAAGAATGGACTCATAATATATTGTACTAAGTTAAGGATAAAATTTATTAAGAGTAATAAGTAATAATATGTCAAGTATTAATAATTAGGTGTATAATTTTTATGCACAAAAAAATAGTACACCAAGAAAAAAAAAAAGAAAAGGCTGGCGGCGCACACAGGCACCGCCATTTGCCCACAACATTCAGCCACAGAAATGAGATTTGTGAGCTGTGGATCTATATATGTATGAATGTGCATGTGTGTGAATGTGAAAAAAGAGAAGTGAGTGGCGTGGAGTGGGTGGCGTGAGTGGAAGTGAGAAAGAGAAAGAGAGAACGAGAGAAAGAAAGAAAGAAAGAAAGAAAAGAGAGGAAAAAATAATAATAAAAAAAGAGATAGTAAGTTTAGTATACTGCAAAGTTCAATAGGTGTACGTAATTTTCATCCTTCAGTGGAATTTAAGGTAGGGAATGAATTTATTTTTTTATGCAAAATAAAACCATGACTACAATCATATTATTACTATTCATTTTATGTTTTATTTTTTACAGATACTCATAGTTGTTTATTATTGTCATTTTTATTGGCATTCTTTTATGTTATTGATGGTCATACACTTGAATAATAAAATAATACTAATAAAAATAATCCTCTTCTCTTCTCACCGGTCCATTTGGTTTATCAGCTCAGTTTCTTTTATCACTTAATTAAAAGTATTCTCTTCTCCCTCTTTGGTCCAAAGGCAGTCTGCCCAGCTTTCTTTTATTATTTAATTGTAAGTATTCTCTTCTCTCTTCTATGGTCCAAGTCACTACCGCTCCAGTTTCTTATTTATATTAATGTTCACTTATATTTAGGAGATTTAACATTTAATTCAAGTTGATTATATATTCTTTTTTATCTATGTTGTTATACATTATACATTAATTTATTGGATCTAACTTCTACTATTTTGGTCCAATTTAATTATGCATGAATCTACAAATTTTATGTATTTATGTTTCACTATTTAAATTGTTGATTAACGACATGTATTTAAGTTTCATTTATTAATTTATTATATGAAATCTTTATCGTGAAATTATGCATAATTTTTAAAAGAACATGATTAATTAAGATGTGTCGCTAACTACGTATAAAGCGAGAGGATAAATGTAAGATCCTTTTATGTTACCTGCCTCGGTTAGAATGGCGTAAGTGTCTTGCTTTGTCGTCACGATGTAAGAACGATATGAAAGAATGAGAATTTCCTAAGTAAAGACCTTTGACTATGTGTGAGACAAGCAGACAAATGAAAGAGAAACTAAAGTAAAGAAATTATAATTTTGATAAGTTATGGATGACATATTCCAAATTCTACACGACATATTTTATTATAAATGATTATATAACGTTATTGTAGTCCTGTATTTTCCAGATGCGATACTACTGAACCAACCATAGTTCAAATATTTTTTTAAATCATTCATTCTCTACTGGGAATTTTTATAAATTCTCATTTCCCTTTTATTTTATTTCTGGTGGTTTCAGATTAGTCAAGTGATACTAAATGGAAGACAGCTGCTAGAAACCTATGACTTATGTTTAATTAATGTGTGATTTTATGCTACAATTATAGAAATATTCAGTTTGTATTTAATAACATTGAGTTGCCATTATTAGAACCATATGTTTGTAATCTTTTTATTTAATGTTAACAGTTATGTTTCATGTGTAAATTCATATTATTAGTTACTTTATGAACGAGTGTTACACATATGAATGGTGAATTGTATGTGCGAATCTTTCTTCGTCTTCTTGTCCTATATAAGATCATATCCTTCTTTAAAAATGATATAAAAAGACCATATCTTCTTGGCAAAACAGCAATGTTTCAACAAATGAAATGTCATGCTAATTTATACATTATACATGTATAAATTTAATTTTGATATATTAAATTTTATATTATTATTATTATTTATCTTATATGACTTTTTAAATGATAAATTAAAATTTAATTATATTTACTTGTAATACTCCCTTAGTTCTTAAATAATTATTCATTTTAAGCTTCTTTTATCTTGAAATAATTTCTCATTTAAAAATTTAAAGTAATATTAATTATTTTTTCAATAATATCCTTATTAAATATTATTGGAGGAGGAGAAAAACATACAGAAGGAGGAAAGAGAAATTAATTGAAGATGAGAGACAAAATTAGAGTATTAAAAAAATATAATTTAGTAAATTGTTTTTAATTTTTTCTAAAATTGAGTTTTTTTTATCATTTTCTAATTATAGTGAGTTTTTAAAATCGAGTAATTATTTAAAAATAAAAAATATATAATTAGATTATAATGTATCAGATGAAATCATATAGATTACTTGCTCTAGCTATGTCTAGCTAGCACCAAATTTATTGAAATGTTATGACTTGAATGGCACGTTGTGTGTATTATTGAGGAACCTATTGGTAGGTGTGCTGGATGTAATTGGTTTGAGACGAGGGTGGACCTGCCAATTGGGCGTGTCATTTTTTGTTCAAAACAATCTCATGTGAGCCTTGTCGTGCAACATCGTCTTCACATTATTGTCAAACCATACTTTGTGTTCCATAAGCGATATGGACTACAAGCCAGGAAGGATGTGACTGGCATGTAGTTTGCCAGTATTTCAGTTGGGAATATTTAGGAATTAAAATAATATGGATAATTAAAGAGGAAATATAAGTTTTAAGAATAATATTATGAAAATAATAAAATCACACGATAGATTCACAATCTAGTATATAGAGTGGAAAGAAGTCAAAAAAGAAGTGGGCCTAGCAAAATGAATGGGAGATGAGAGGAGCTGGAGTGGAGCTTGAAAAACCTACCTCATAATAGACACCATTTTCTCTGATTTTCCTCTCCCTATTGAACCCCTCCCCCACCAAGCTTCTCTTCCTGTCTCGAAAACTCATTCCTGCAACCATTCTTTCCCAACCTACCTTGCCTCAAGCTTCCTCTCCTTCTCACACTTATTGTTGGCCTCAAGTTCCTTTTCCCTCTCAAGCTCCTTCTTCCCACAGGAGGGCATTTCTGTTGTTTATTGGAACAAATAACAAACCTCGTGTGTACTGTAGGCTGTAGCTGTTGTTTCTCTTTGTTAATAATAGAGATAGAAAAAATCGGCCCCTTCCATTTGGACACTCACCACAATCATTGTCTAATTCCTCACCGTTCTTCATGAATGACCAAAATCAAGCAATTGAAGGGCACTCTCAGCAAGGACCATTCTCAAGCAACAACTATATGGCCTTATTAATATCATCTCTCTTGATCACGAAAATTAATTTACACATCTTCATGTCTTTAATAATAATAATAATCAGACCTCTCAATTATTCTTTTCTATTATCTTTAAATTAGTTTAAACTCAATTAAATGTGTAATTTATTTTTTCTTAATTCCAAATAAATTACGCATAAGAACTTCATCATATTCTTATCTACCTTATGTTTATTTGTGTTGATAATTTTACAAAAGTGTTGAAACTATAGCACATTTGGGGGTGTACCCTAATATAGGTTTCTACAATCAATTAATTTTTTCAAAAGGGAGTAATGATGCATTATAAAATGCTTTGACACACTTTCACATTAGATTACTATATATTCAGAAGCAAAATAAATGTTCTTATTAGAAGCTGAACCACAAACAAACATAACACCAAACTTACTAGCATTTTTCTCAACAACTTATTAGCTAAACCGCCTTACTCACTAAAATTTCTTTGAGTTGTGTGTTTGTGCTTGCTAGAGGCATTTCAAGGTATTTGACAA
This sequence comes from Dalbergia cochinchinensis, assembly GCA_031216125.1. NCBI lineage: Eukaryota > Viridiplantae > Streptophyta > Magnoliopsida > Fabales > Fabaceae > Dalbergia > Dalbergia cochinchinensis. The sequence goes on along the minus strand of CM062371.1, from coordinate 48,750,817 downwards.
GTTGAAATGACTTGTACACATGTACAACTTTAGTTTACATGTAAGGCACTTTTGCTTATACATTGTTCAAAAAATGTTGGTAAGTTTGGTATTGTGTTTATAGGTGATTCCAATGTGTAAGCTTGATAAAGTATTCCAAATTGTATTATTACTCTATTGTAAGAAAATCTATTGGTAATAGAAAAGAAAATCAATTTGTTGATAATATAGTAAGGGCAACAAAATTAAAAATTTAGGGGCAACCACCCTCATGATGCATGTGGAAACCATTTTCAAGATATTCAACTAATTGGAATGACTTGTACACAAATATGTTTTAGCTGGTAAGTAAGACACTTTTTACAAGTTATTTGCAAAATTTAATTCACTACTTTGCCATTGTAGAGATGATTGCATGTTTCATTTAAGTTCATTTGGTTAAATTTGTGGTGCCAAGGAGCCCTCTTAATTTGTTATATCACAAGTTTACACAGTATGTTTATGCTTGTAAGAAAGACAAATTTACTGATAAATTGTACACAAAATACTGATAACTTTATGTTATTGCTGATAATTAATTAGATTTATAAGGAAAAATTTTAGCGTGTGATTACACATTTCATCACCATAACACTTCAATGTGACATCTTTCATGTATATATAATACATTCTCTACTATATAACCCTCATTACTAGGTACATGGTTTCTGAATGCAAACCTTTTACTATTTAATTATAGTTTATTTCCTCTAATCTTCATACGACATATATATGCTCCCAGAGATGTGAGACAATATGTGACGTTCATTAAGCATTACTCATACTTTGGTGTCTAATATTTATCCAACAGTGTTATTTGTACATACGCTTTATAGGATATCTAGTCAATATATTTTCATCTATTATTAGATGAGATGAGGGTCTAAAATTAAGTGAGGTCTACATCCCATCCAATGATAGATAAGACAACATTTAATAGGGGGACAGAGACAAAAATATAAGGATAATAGAGATAATAGAGATGGAGACATGAATGATAAATATATATAAGGGTATTATTGAAAGAAAAAATATTAAATTGATGTCTTCATATCCTGTCCCCATATTTTAGAGGTACAGAAATCTTATGTTTTTTTATTGCTCACTGGGATAGAAAATTTTTCTTTCCTCTGTTTCTGTCTCCATCATCAAACAGATTTGTGTCTCTAGTGTCTCTGTATTTCTGCTTCTGAGACCGCAAACAAACGTTATCTAAGAGTGTATCAGCTCAATATCTTACAAACGATAAAAACAAATCACATTTCTCATATTTAAAAATTCATGTTCCGTGTAAAATTTTCAATAAGTGGTTCCAGTTCATTGTAATTGAGCTCTACAATCATCACTGCAACAAACTTGAGAACGATATTATCAAATGCGTAGAGAAACCAAAAGAAAGGTGGGCAAAGAACTTACATGACCGTTAAAAAGTAGGGGCCATCAAAAGCCATTGCAATATTGGACACTGAATTCTTGAAAATCAACTACTACAATTTCAAAAATGACACAACCCATAAAACCAAAAGCAAAAAAAGAATCTGAAATTTCAGCCTTGCCAAAATTGGTCAGTTTTTAATGTCTGAAATGTTGTTTAGCCAGTTTCTAGCAGAACAGCCCACGGTACACGCAAAGATTTGTTACTTGCTCCAATAAACAACAAAAATGTCCTCCTCCTGTGGGAAGAAGCCTGAGAGGGAGAGGGAGTTTGAGGCCAACAATGAGTTTCAGAGGGAGAGGAAGCTTGAGGCAAAGTGCGTTGGGAATGGATGATTGCAGGAACGAGTTTCCGAGACAGGAAGACAAGCTTTGTGGGGTTGTATAATTTTATTATTCTTATAATATTACTTATGCTTTAATCTATACATTTTTTTTTGTTTAGTACTTTAGTTTTTAGAAAAAATTATATCTATCTCCCATAAGATATGTTAATAGTACATTTGATCCCTTCTAATATTTAAGATAACATCTACCTCCCCTATTTTATTTAAGAGTTTTACACTTATTTCCCTTGATCCCAAATTTTACATGTTGGAAAATTTAAAAAATAAAATAAAATGACTCTTTTACTCTTATTTATCTACCCTACTCATATGGAATGTCAAAAAAATGTTGGCACCTGTTCGGGCCACCTGTGGCCATATTTTTTTTTCAACCTTTATAATTCATACCAAAAAGCCATGGCTAGTACACTGAAAAACAGAAAAGAAATCAATATAAATGTTTTTTGGGGTCAATATTTGTTTTAAGTTTAAATTTTCTTAAGTGAAAAGAAGGTTAAACGGTTCAAATTTAAGTAGTAATATCTCACATATGCAGTTAATTATTTAATAAGAAAAGGGATAAAATGCAACAATCACCCTTAATGTTTCTCACAGTGACACTTAACCCCAATCTTGTATTAATGTTGCACTCAGTACTCCACCCCATCTACCATAACAGCAACGTTAAACTTAATAGAATCTTTCTCCTTTTTATTTATTTTTTGGTAAGTTGCACTCACTTCTTTGCAATTTGTAGAAATATAACTTACATTCTTTCTAGTTATACAACTTATACTCAAACCTCTCCTGTATATTAAATTTTAAGTATTTATATTACAGTTACATCTCTTATTCACATAGCACCGTTAGTAAACTTAAATATTTGTAATATTAATTTTTTTAATTAATAAAATTATAAAAATACTCCTATCCACTCTATTAAGTTTAAAAGTATTTTTTATAATTTTATTAATTATAAATAGTTAATATTATAAAAATATCATCTTATTAAGTATACTAATAATGTTCTGTTAGTAAGAAGTGTGAAAGTAATATAAATATTTAAAATTTGATGAGTAGAAGAGATATAAATATAAGTTGGATAATTAAAAGGAGCGTAAGTTATATTTGTATAAATATGACTGTAACATTTTTTTTTTTTATTTGGGGCGGCAGCGGCGGTTAATTAAAGTTGAACTTTTGACACATGAATGCTCCCAGCATCATCATTTTCTTCTCTTCTGGGATGACTGTCATTATTGTGCATCTGCATCCCTTGTTTTTTTTGGCAAGATTCCGAGTGCAAAACTCTTCCAAGACTTCTTTTCACTGCTGAAAAACTTTGATCGAGACTACTCTCTCATCGGTGAGAAGGAAAGAGAGCATTCCTTTGCACATATAATAATTGCTCCCTCCTTGCTCAAGTAGTTGTAAGCAGACACATCATTTGAGAAACTCAAAGTTGTATCCTTGCAACTCAATAAATTTTTCGTTTAAAAGCTTATAACATAAAAAGCTCAAGATCGAGCTTCTGGCTAAAAGTTATTTTAAATGAAGCTGTTTTTCCTTGCTGCAGCTTTCTACATAGAGTGCCTGCGATTGTGTCCGTAAATATTGGTCAGGCATTGTGAATTAACTTTCAATTTGACCATGCATAACAGCACAAAAGAAGTCGAACTCATGTGTGAAAATGAGGCAGAAATGTAGAATTGTAGAAGGAGAATGAGAGCAAATTGAATGAAATGAATACTTGAATGAAGATTGTGTGCAACGGAATGAGAAAACTTGTGTATCCAATAGAGAGGTGTGCCTTATATAATGGCATCAGTATATGAGATAAGGTTCTAACTAATCCAACTAACTAACATAACAGACTCAATGACACACCTGTAAGCTCACTTATACACAACAACTGGAATTACTTCACTGCTCATTGTGGCTTAGTTATGACTTCGGTAAATATCTCTAACAGCCCCCCTCAAGCAGGAGCATGGTTGTTGATCATGCCCAGCTTGGAATCCAATTCCAGAAAGGTTTTCGGAGGAAAAGCTTTGGTGCAAAGGTTGCCACCTCTGATTGCGACCGGATACAAAGGAGATGAATGAAGCCTGTGTGAACCTTCCCCCTTACTACATGACAATCAACTTGTGTGTGTTTGGTTTGCTCATGGAATGTTGGATTAGCAGTTAGATGTAGGACTGGCTTATTGTCACAATAGAGAGTTGCAGGTGTGATGAATGGAACCTGAAAATCTTGCAAAATATAGGTGATCCATTCATTGCACCTCACGTGTAGCAGCAGCCAATGCCCTCTATTCCGCTTCAAATGAGCTATGAGACACCATATGTTGTTTCGTTGATTTCCAAGAGATGAGAGAGTGGCCAAGGTATACACAGTATCCAGTGATAGACCTCCTTGTTTTACAACACGTGGCCCTGCCGAAATCACTAAATGCTTTCAATTTTAACTCAGAGTTCGAGGGAAAGAATAAACCTCGACCAGGGGATGATTTGAGGTATCTCAGGATTCAGATGGCAGCTAGATGATGAGCCTTCATTGGCTTGGAAAGAAACTAGCTGAGAGTTGTGACAGCAAAACAAATATCGTCAAGTAATGTAATTGACCTATCAACCTTCTATAAGCACCAATATCTTCAAAAGGTTGACCATCATCTCTTACCAACCGAAGGGTGTTACTCATAGGAGAGGTCATGCTAGCATTCCAGCAGACTCAAGTAATTCCAGAGTATATTTTCTTTGGCATAGGGAAATGCCTTCTGAGTTCCTGGTCACCTCAAGGCCTAAAAAGAATTCCAGTGGTCCTAAATCCTTGATCTAGAACAAATCATCAAGTTTCTGCTTCACATTTTTAATCTTATTGGGGTTATTACCACAGAGGATCATGCCATCCACACATATGAGAAGGGCAGTGATGAGTTGTCTGAGACTGATTTTGTGAATAAGGAATGGTCTGCTTGGGATCGTTTGTAACCAAGTCAAAGGAAGACCTGAGAGAGTTTAGCATACCACTATCTACTAGCTTGGTGAAGACCATAAAGAGACTTTCTTAATCGACATACTTGGCCCGGCTTGGGAGGTGTAATACCTTGAGGATCCTCTACATAAACTTCTTCATTGAAGTCTCCATGAAGAAAAGCATTATTCACATCAAGTTGCTCAATAATCTATCCTTGTTTTTCTGCCAAAGCTAGCAGTAATCTAACAATAGTTAGCTTGGTCACTGGTGAAGAAGTCCCCAAGAAATCAATCCCCTCGATTTGGGTGAACCTTTTTGCAGCCAATCATGCCTTGTATCTTTCCATTGAGCCAACAGCATTGAGTTTAACCTTATACACCCACTTGTTGTTTACCAGGGGGAAGGTCAACAAATTCCCAAGTACCAATTTGATTCAGAGTAGAAATCTCAGCATCCATGGCTCTCCTCCAGTTTTTGGATTGTACAGCTCGCTTAAGGGTTGAGGGTTATGTGGCTTGAGAGATGTTTAGGATGTAGTTTCTTTAATTTGCTGAGAAGAAAGTTTTAGAGTAAGAAACAAATTTATCAAGAGGATACAGTACACCATTGGACGATTGAGTTGCTGCTGTAGATGATGCTAAGTTGAAGTCTTTTAAGGTAAGAAGGAGGCTTCCTGGTTCTTTGGGATTTTCTAAGAGGTGCAGGGGACAACGGTGGTACAGGTACAATGGTTGGTGAATTTTGAGGGACTAGCTATGTGTTTGTGTTTTGCAATGGTTCTAAGATGTGTGGCGAAGGAGAAGTGGGTGGAGGTTGTATGTGAATTGTGCTTGATGTGAGAGTTAGTGATCGAGAGGGTGTGTTGTCACTGAAGTCTAGAATAGATTGTTGATTTCGTCCTATATGTGAAGAATTTTGAGTCGATTGGCTGAAAGCAAAAATGCTCTCATTGAAAGAGACATTCTAGAAAAAACAATGTTTTGATTTTCTAGGACGTAGACTAAATGACCCTTGACCCCTTATCTATATCCAAGATAGACACCTTGTGTAGCTCGAGGGTCAAGCTTCTTTCTATTGTTGAGTTGTAGCTGGAACAAAGCATTGGCAACCAGAAGTCCCAAGAGAAGTCAGAGCTGGGAGTTGACCATTTAGTTTCTCAAAAGGAATTGCACCTTCTAGGGATTTGCTTGGCATTCGGTTAATAAAAAAAACAACATGAGCTACTGCATAGGTCCACAATGTTTCAGGTAAATCAGATTGAAAAAGAAGAGCTCTAAAAGTATTCACGATGTGCTGGTGTTTTCTCTCAACAACCCCATTTTGTTGAGGAGTTTCAACACGAGAAGTCTGGTGCACGATTCCTTTTGATTGAAAAAACTTGGTCATGTTAAATTCAGCTCCATTGTCTGATCTAAAACATTTAATTTTACAACAAAATTGAGTTTCAATCATTGTCACAAAGGAGACAATTGAAGCTGCTGCTGCAGATTTGCATTGTAAAAAAAATAACAATGTATGTCTAGTTAAATTATCTACAATAGTGAGATAATATTTATAACCATGTATTGAAGTAATAGCATTTTGTACCCAAATATCAATATGTATCAAATCAAAAGCATTCGTAGACTTAGTATGACTAACTGGAAAAGAATTCCTCTTTGGTTTAGCAAGTCGACATATGGTACATTTATTACTATTTCTAGGAATAGGGATACAAGGAAAATATTTGTGTGAACGTACTAGCTTTTCATGGGACAGGTTACCCAGTCTCGGGTGCCGAAGATTTAGTGCAGAATCAGTGATTGTCTTTGCTATTATTTGAGTCTCAGAGTGTGTGTAAGGATATAAATATCATTTACAGCATCAGTAAATCCAGTTATCTTCTTGGTGGCCGAGTCCTGAATTGAGCAATCAAATTCGGTAAAAAGACAAAAACAATGTAATGATGTAACAAGTTTCTTTACAGAGATAAGGTTGAAGCAAAAAGCAAGTAGATATAGTACATTATCCTGGTAAAGCACGTCAGAAAATCTTATGACACCTGTAATGTTAATGGGACAAGAGATCCATTTGGTATAATTTTAGATGGATGGTTAGTATGGTTTGGTGTTTGTGGAAAAGGGTAAGGTGCTACAGATATGATCTGCAGCTCTTGAATCTAAAATCCAAACTAAATTCGATGTTTAGAGCAAGATGTATACTTGAATCAATGGTAGTGATGGAGGAAATCTGGTTTATTGCAGAAATTAGGTTGTAGCTGGCTGCAACCTGAGACTGTTAAAGGAGAGATAGAAGACCTTGAATCTGCTTAGTTGTCAAGGCAATATTGGAAACTTGCTGAACTTCTTCTCTAGGTGTATCCTCTATCATCTCATTACCTGAGGATACCAAGTTTACTGAGCCTGGCCCCTCTCTTGAAAATTGGGGGAAATCCATGTTTATGACGCATGTTTCGATGGTATGTCTTGGTTTCCCACAGTGGCTGCACATTTTTGAGACAAAGGGCTATCTCTTGTGGACTTTCACAAATTTTCTTGGATTGTTGTTCACAGTTGCAGCATGGTTGCTAAGACCAACAGCTAAGACCTTGTGGTCTTCTATATTTTCAGTAAGCAACTGTCTCTCTTGTTGGGAAACTAACCTGAATACGCTATTTATCTCAGTTAAGGGATCCATTAACAAAATCTGGGATCTGACTTTAGAAAATCTGTCATTGAGGCCTTTTAGAAACCTCATGATGAAATCATGTTCTCTATAATTCTTGCACATACATTGCAGACCACAAGCACAAGGTTTAATGGGATGAAAGTTTTAAATTTCGCCCAAATTTTCTCCCATTGGGTAAAGAAACTAGTAATGCTTAAAGTACCTTGTTTGAGAGAGTATAGTTCTTCATTCAAATCAGCCATTCACATGTGTTGACATTGAGAGAATCTCTGTTTTAGTTTCGCCCACTGCTCTAAAGCATTCTTGACAAACATTACACTTTGTGCAATGTCGGTGTTGAGACTTCGAATGATCCAAGACCCAATATAGGCATTGTTCTTTTCCCAAAGGGCCCTTATTGGCTAACCAAAAGTAGGCTCAGAGATGGATCCCTCCAAGAAACCCATCTTATTCTTTGAGTCTAAGGCTATAATCATAGCCTGGGACCAAAAATGATAGTTGCTCTCATTGAGAGATTTTGAGACCAGTATTGCACCTGGACTCTCACTAGGATGCAGGTAGAACAGACTCATCGGATTAGAAATAGGATTCAAAGCAAGATTTTGAGATTGAGTCTGTACCTTTTTCCATAAATGAAGCTGCATCGCGTTTGTTTGCCATGATTGTCTCTTGCTTTGATCAAGAACACAAGAAACCAAACTTTCCACAGATGAAAGAAAAGGATTTTGATCAGAGAAAATGGCACAGCAGAGCCCCCCCTGCATGGAGGGTGCTCATACCATAAAAGAAGTCCAACTCATGCGTTAAAAAGGAAGCAGAAATGCAGAATCGCAGAATGGGAATGAGAGCAAATTGAATGAAATGAATACTTGAGTGAAGATCGTATTCAACAGAATGAGGAAACTTTTATGTATCCAATAGAGAGGTGTGCCTTATATAATGGCATCAGTATATGAGATAAGGTTCTAACTATTCCATCTAATTAACTAACATAACAGACTCAATGATACCTGTAAGCTAACTCATACATAACAGCTGGAATTACTTTAACTACTCATTGTGGCTTAATTATGACTTTGGTAAATATATATCTCCAGTACAGCATAAAAGAACATGTCTTAACGGTGAATCTGCAAAAATGATGTCATGTATATTGTGGCAGTTTGCTTTTTAAAGGGACGATATAAGAGGAATTGAAAGATTTTAGATTAAGGTTATCTATTGATTTGGTTGAAATCTCTTCCTGGTATGATAATAATAATCACTCGAAGCTCTACTTGGTGCCTGGTGGGTTGCAGCTGTGGAAAGGGTACGAGTTTGCTGCCATGGGAAAGGAGAATACAAGAGTGTGGTGGCAAAGTATTCTTTGATTATTGATGTTACAAGACACTTGTTTACATTTCAACGTGAAGGTTTTTAATGCCTAGTATCAGGAGGTCACAAAATGCTAGTGACTCATGATCACGATGCAAGAGTTGAGCCCCCGTCTTTTTTGAATTATTATTTTATTAAGAATTGTATGAGTAAACAGAAGTTAACTGGATCGTTTGTAACATGAAGTGAATGCAGAGGGGTGTTATTTTTGGAGGAGAATGGGGTTATGTGCATTTTCTTAAAACTTGAAGAGTGGTAAACGTTATTTATTCTTAAAAAAAAAAAAATTGTGTTTGGGCCATCGAGTTGGCATTATTTATGGTTTGCTAGGCTATTTGGATTGGACCATATCAAACTGGATAGAGTCGAGTTAACTTTTATTTTTACTTTAAATTTTTCACCTCAATCCACACATTTTTTTGGGCTATTCGAGCTGGCTTATTAGGCTTGACCCATTTTGACGGCTCTTATCTTAAGGAATTGTTGTTATAATTCAGTTGTTCTTATTTTTATTTATGTCAATATGTCAAGCAATAACTTAAAAATTTAATTTTAATAAATGGATAAAATAAAAAAGTTTTATGATATTCTCTAATTATATATTATCATATTGATAAATATAATTGATTTTCATAAATATTAATTAAAATGTCATATAAATAGAAAGATTTAATCAAATGATAATACAATAATTTTTTATATATCAAAATCAAACATATAATTTCTTTACTTTGACAAAAGAGAAAATGATCAAAATAAAAAAATAGAAGAAAATATTTAAAATAAACTTATTTTCTTTCATATTACTTAGATGAATAGAAAATATAGTTTAATTTATATATTGCGGCAAATAAAAATTTTAAAAATAGTAAAATATGAGGGCAGTTATGATAGTGGATCCACCAAAAAGTTACCGTAGTGGATTGTTATGCATTATAATTTGACATTTTCTTACAAATGTTTTAAACTGATTCTATATTATCAATAGATATAAATTAAGAAGATGTCAAGATCCGTAGGAATGTGATTGACACAGAAAGTCTAATTTCCTCATAAGCCTCATATTTGTTAAGTTGTACTACATGTATATTTAAATATAAAATTCTTGTAAATTCAAAAGATGATCAACATATATAATTCTATTTCATATCCCAAGTTTAATATTCATAATTATGTAATAAAATATAACTGAGTTCCTCTATACAAACTATGAAAACCATATAAGTGTAATTATATGTCCCAACAAAATCATGGTAATAAAATATCATATATGCATGATCCAGGGTCTTACCCGCGAAATTGCTGGAGCACTCAATGGCATAACTCAAAAACACTTGACTGCAAGGTGAAGCTCACCCAAATTGGAACACCACAGCTATTGAGGAAGAGACTGGGAAGGTTTAAAGCGGCAACTATATTTGTAAAGAGAAGGAAAAGAAAAGGGTGGGTTTTATCTAAAACTCAATTAGCAAATTCTCATTCATAATTCTTACATGGGACAACCAATAAGGATACATAATTATAATATTGATGAAGCAACTGTAAAACAATTCATGTTTAATTACATAATAGTTCAGAAGCCAATAATTCATATAAAGCATATATATATATATCCTAACAAGTATTGGACACATAACCAAGTTCTATTCTCTAAAATAATCTGATAGGGACGAGATTATTCTATAACAGATAATTTGATAGCAAGGTTAACGATCTTACAACCGTTAATTCACTATCTGTTTCTCTATAGTTACCATATATACTAAAAAGCATAAAAACTAAATAATTTTCTCTAACTTTTCTGTAATTGGACTTTAACTGTTGTCTTTCTAAGAAAAATTTCATAAATACATGATTCTAGAAAGCTTTGGGGTAAAATAGCATTTTTAAATGGATTTAAATTCTCTAAAATGAGGATCTCACTTTAGATAGTAAAGTGAGCAACTTCACCATTAGATCAATAGAGCAAATAGGGTCCCATTTTTAATTTTATTAATTCAAAAATAAAACCTTTTCACTTTACTCTCTAAAATGAGATCCTCATTTTAGAGGATCCTTACCTTTTTAAATACTTATACTCATACTCATAATCAAAATATATTTATAAAATAATTTGAGCAACAAACATAGTCCCAAGAGTTTTCTAACATATTTTTTCATGATAAATTGGAAATTGTAAAATCCATAAATTAAACTTGACATAATTTCTTAATAATCCATACTAGTCATGAAGCAATTTCAAAAATCATAGGTTACTGGATTGAACCCAATCATCTTGAGGGATGGAACCTGTGGTGTCAGCACCAATAGAACTTTGTGGAGCGAGAATGACACCAATGTTTGCTATAGAAGCAATAGAAACCCATGAATAAGCTTTAACTATACTAGAACAACTCTATGAACATTGAGAGAGTAACCAAACTTGACAACAATCAAGAACAACCACACTCAAACATATGAAAAGGAAGAAAGGAGAGGAACCTAGCATAAACTATAAAGAATATCTCACTTTGGAGCCTAGAGAAGGTAAGAATACAGTAAAAGGAGGAAGAGAGGTCTGGAAAGGTTAGGGTTCAAAGTAGGGATAGAGGGAGACCAGTTTGGGGGTGTTTTAAAAGGGTTAGGGTTCATTTAGTGAAACTACATCATTTTGGCATATGACAACGCAACGACCACTATAGCAGTTGATAGGGGAAAACTTCAACGACTCACTTACACTTGACCGCTATAGCAGTCGCTAGCAACCCAAACCCCCCCAAAAACATACCCACAACCATTATAGTGGTCCCAGAAAAGTAGGTATTAGTAGTCTTTCTTGGATCAAGAGCCTTCTCGGCAATACTGGCGAGTCTTAGATGACCCTAAAGCCATATTAGACTTATCTAGGACACGTAGGCTTCAGGCATCACGGGAGTTAATTTCTATGTATTAAATGTATAAAATAACTTCACATTATTGGCAAATAAAATTTCTCCAAAATGATAAATCACAAAAAAATAACTATCTACTATTATAATCACCCATCATGATTTATCAATTAGGTAAAATTTAATCTATTGACTAACAATTACATCGAAAATGAGGTTGAACCTATGACCTCATGATAAGCTACTCAAACTCGTCACCAATAATAACCTAATCCTAATAGCTTTACACCGTTATTGTATTAAACTCATAGATCACAATCCATAAAATACTAAAATTAAAAAATTGTGTATCTTTTCAGTAGACTAAAAACCATTTTAATCCCTTAGAAGTATATCAAGGATAAATTAGTTTCTAAGGATTTGGAAGTCATATATTAGAATTGAAAAAAAAAAGATAAATTAATCTTTCCGTATAAGTTTATATAATATTTTTTCTTAACTTCACATACCTAGACAAAGGGAGCAATTTGTCCATACAGACGAACCTTATCGCTTTCTTAAATTGCGAAGGATCAATATGAAACTTACAAATTGTGAGGGACTAATTTTTGGCCAATATATTTCTGCTAAACCATTTTCAATATGGATTTAATTGGATTGTACTAATAGTGTAAATTTTTTTTCACATATTCATCTAATTATATAATACCACATTAACAATTATAGTTACTTTCTAACCTACTACTTGAAAAGTCATACAAAAGAAGAGATTTGATTGGATGACAATATAAAACTCTTTTATTGTATCAGTGCATCAAAATTAGAGTATGTTTAGATTACCTTTTTTCTTAAAAAAAATGCACTTTATTTTTTAAAAAAACTTCAAATTAAAAAAAAGAAATGGTGGACCCATTTTTTTTAAAGCTAATGATACCTAACTTCTAAAAAAAGTAGAAGTAGAAATGAATTTTAATAAAATTAGGTTCAAAAACTATCCCTCACTATTATTTATAAATATGCCTCTATCTCTTGCTAAACCCTTAAAAAGACTTATTCATTCTCTTCTCACTTCTCAAAGTTATGCACATACTTCTCATCTCATCACTACCACACACACACACTACTAGGCTTCATTATCCTTTTTAAAGATATGTTGACTTTGATTTATTTTCTTTAGAGATATCAGTAATTATATTAGGGAGGACGAATGATATTGGGCTCATTTAAGGATTGCATTGGGACTATAAATGATATTTATATAGCTATATATGTAATGTTGATAAATATCACCTTTCACATGCAAGAAACAATATACAAATACTAATGTATTGGTTGTATGTAATTTTGATATGTATTGCATGATCTGATTAAAAAGGTACTACTCATGATACTAGAATTTTTAAATTTTTATAGAAGCATTGCAAAAACTAGAATTACAATTTCTTCTTCCACCTGCATGGCACTTAAGTTGGGAAGAACCAACTCAAGAAGTGGAAGAATTGAGAAATAGTATAAGAGGTTAGCTGTCAACAAAATGCATCCTTAGTATTTTTTCACATGATTAAAGTTTTATTCTTGTCCTTTTACGTAATTTAGTTTAAATTTTTTTTTATTTTTATTTATCTAAATATATTTATAAGTATTTTTAATAATTAAAAATATTTGTCAGATTGTCATCTAAATGTAAAATAGCTTGATCTAAAAAGAATATGTCTTACTTAAAAAAGTTAAGTGACACAAAAAAAATACATATTTAAAAAGTCAATCCGAATACACTAATCCCTTTAGATATGTTTTCTCACTTAGTCTAAGAAATTAAAAAGGAGCCCTAATGTGATTAAATGGGTCTTTTTTTGCATATGGAATTTGGGTGATGTATTTATATTAATATAGTATTTTAGAAAAAATTTACACAATATGACATTTTCAGTATAGAATCCGTTAAAGACAGATTCAACAATGAATACGCCATTGATGGATTTAATAAAAAAAATATTTTTACATTGTATCTGCCTCAAATTCAGCGTAAAAAATAATTTTTTTATTGAATCCGCCAATATTTTTTACAGAATCTACACTAAAAATTAAATTCAATAAGATAAATTTTAAATACCATATATAAATAAATTTACCTATTTTCTCGTATTAATATAAATCAGCTATAAAAATTGCGTATATAAATTATTTTTCCCGATTAAATTACAAGCTCCCTTCACCGTTTCGCCAAAAACAGAAAAATGCCCCATTTCGTTCTTGAAAGTTCAAACTGCGCTTGATTCCACAGGTATGGGACAAAACTAACCTTCCAGTTCCATCGGCCAACACGACAACCGTTTATGGCGGCAAAGTACCATCACGCACCGACCTCCCAAATCTCCACCCAACACCCTTTTTCTTCATTCACAACCCCCCAAAAAAATAATAATTAAAAAAAGAAACCATGGCCACAGAAACAGCAAAGTTCCAAAGCGCAGAGTTCCGGGACATAACGGCGCCGTTAACCTCCCACGACGGCCTCCGTTTCCACCAGTTCATGATCGCCGGCTCCATCGCCGGCTCCGTCGAGCACATGGCCATGTTCCCAGTCGACACCGTCAAGACCCACATGCAAGCCCTCAGCACTACTACCACGTGCCCACTCAAACGAAACGCCACCGTTTTGCGCTCCCTCCAATCCATCCTCCACTCCAACGGGCCCTCCGCACTCTACCGTGGCATCGCCGCGATGGGCCTCGGGGCCGGCCCGGCCCACGCCGTCTACTTCTCATTCTACGAAACTTGCAAAACGTTCCTCTCGCGTGAAGGGAACCCAAACAATGCGTTGGCGCACGCTGTATCCGGTGTGTGCGCGACCATCGTGAGCGACGCGGTGTTCACGCCGATGGACATGGTGAAGCAGAGGCTGCAATTGAGTGCGGGAGGGTACAGGGGTGTTTGGGACTGTGTTGGGAGGGTGGTTAGTGAGGAAGGGTTTGGTGCTTTTTTCGCTTCGTATAGGACTACTGTGTTGATGAACGCGCCATTTACTGCTGTCCATTTCGTGACTTATGAAGCTGCCAAACGCGGCCTTGTTGAGGTGTCGCCGGACAGTGCTGATGATGAACGGTTGGTTGTTCATGCTACTGCTGGTGCTGCTGCCGGTGCTTTGGCTGCTGCGGTTACGACGCCGCTTGATGTGGTTAAAACTCAACTGCAGTGCCAGGTATATATGTATTTTTACTTTATTACATTAGTTTTTCCAATTTTGGGATAGTATAGCATCTATTGTTGAAAAGATGGTAGAATCTGACTTTGTGTTTAGATGGTTTGGGCTTACAATGAGAAGACTCGTATAAGGGTAAGTAAAAAGAGTAGATCACATCAAGGGTAGCTCGATAGGTGGAGCTAAAGAGAGACCAAGAAAAATTATTGATGAAACCATTGAAAGGGGCTTAGATTTATAGTGTGTTTGGTTCCGTGCTTGTATAATTGATTCTAGGTAGAATTGATTTAGTTAGAACTGGTTTTAAAGTTAAGTTATTTATGTTCATGAGTTTCTCTAAAAGTGATTCAGACAGAAAGTAATAAATTTTCACTTTTCTTATAATCAATTCTAGAGGCAAGAATTGATTTTGAATTTTTTTATCACTGCCAACCAACGACCTTGAAAAATGACTGAATCAATTTTGGGCATCATAGAATTGATTTTGCATGTACACACACTTAGGTATTTAGTGTGGTCTGGGCTTATGATGATAAGAGCAGAGGTAGCTCAACAGATAAAGAAAGACATGACCCAAAAAAAGAAAAAAAAAGAAAAATGATCAAGAAAAACAAGGAAACCATTGCTTTCATTCTTCAAGTTTACAGCCATTAGTCCCTATTCTTTAGACATCTATCCAAAGTCCTTGAAGTTGCCAAAAATCAGTCCAGAGCTTAACTTGACTGATGTTTATGGACTAGCTTGATCAACATTTGCAAGCTCCAGGGATCTGAGGAGGGTTTTCTAAACTTTCATGGACGGATTTGAAGTTGGTTATCAACTTCACGGACTGATTTGATGGTTTACTCCGAGAAAAGCTTATGATGAAACCATTAAAAGAGGGTTAGATTTTAATGGCTTGTCTATTATGATAGTGTGTAATGGCTTTGTTTGATCCGTGTTGTTGACCCTACCTAGAGAAAAAAAATGCTTTGTTGTTGTTGTTGTTGTTGTTGTCGTTGTCTGGGTTTTGCCTTAAATGGAATTGTTCTTATGTGTTTATGATCAAGATTGTAGACTGTTGTTTGTCAGAACTAGTTTGTTTAGATTAGTAGAGTCAGAATTGCATGGTTCAAGGTTCTACCTTGTGAACAGTGTGCTCTCTTCAAGAGGTTGTGCCCCGTGTGGAAAGATGAGTAGATAACATTATAAACTGGAGCATGTGATTACAAACACTTTACTTCTGATTATATTCCCTTCACAGTGCATGAGTCTTTATTTCCGAGAGGAGGTTGGCGAAATTGCCTAGAAGGGGCTTGATCCCATGATCTAGTAGTCTCTCAAGAGACTTGATTCCACTTGCACTTCTGCTCTAGGAAACAAATATTTCTTATCGATGGACATTGTTTTGCGTTTGATTACCTGTTTTGTTAATACCACTTATGTATCTATGGGAGGTCATTTTAGCTTCTTATTTGGTAATGTTCGCTCCATGGGCAAGTTTTGTGCTGCTTTGAAGTGTCTATATGTAGTATTTGTTATTCAACAACACCTGGCCTATTGTATGCTTCCTTTGCCTTCCATATAAGTGCTGATCTGTGAACAAGAAACTGAAGATTGGCAATGTCTGCACTACTCATTTGTTAGCTTTAGATTCCTAATCATGTTTTACCATTTTAGAATGTAACATACCCTGGCTAACCCACTTTAACAGGTATTATTGAGGAAAAAATGATTCTACAAGCTGGGATTTTATGTAGGATTGGTATTGTGCTTGTAAAATTGAGTTAAGAAAAAAGGCAAAAAAAAAATATAAAGAAGCTAACACTTTACAATTGACTCATATCATTAAGGAAAGAGTTACATTCTGAGGTGTAATGTGCTCATATATGAGGATTGAGTTGAAATAGAGAGTCCAAAACAACTTAATCAGGAAATTGATGACTAACTGACCAGGAGTAAGTTGACAGCAATATAAAGATGCAAGGTAGGTATCCTATCATAAAATGTAAAATGGCTGCCATATATGATCATAATAATTAGTATTGGACCAACACCTATCATGATATGACCAGCACCTTATTTGATTCTCATTAAGAGGATAAGATACATGCATGAAATTGTACATATATATACACCAGTTATACATATGTATGCACCTTATCAGCTTCTGCACAACCAATATGCATGATTGTTTGATTGTCAAGTTATATATATATATATATGAACACCTATCATAATATGACCGACACCTTATTTGTTTCCCATTGATTTTTGGTCAAGTAAGTCAGTTATGCAAATTGATTGTGCATCAAATTTCATTAGTTGAATGTACGATACCCCTGAGGATCAACGTAAGAATACTTTTTTAAGTTCTTATCTTTCCTTGGAGGACTTGTCATGATATTGGTTGATGGTGCAGGGTGTCTGTGGATGCGAGAGGTTTAAAAGTGCTTCAATTGGGAACGTCGTTAAAACAATAGTGAAAAAGGATGGATACAGAGGGCTCTTGCGAGGATGGATTCCAAGGATGCTGTTCCATGCTCCTGCGGCTGCAATCTGCTGGTCCACATATGAAGCTGGGAAGGCCTTTTTCCATGAATTAAATCAGAGTAGTGACAGCGGCACTATCATATGAATGAATATCAGAGTTAGAATATTCATTATTCTGTAGTTACAATGTAGTTGACTCTATTTGTCAACATTGGTTCAATCAGGGGGCTTGAGCAAAGCCTTAATGAACCCTGAACATTACACAATATAAGGCAGGCGATATATTAACTTAGGAAGAGAATTTTTGTATTGTAATAGACCCTGCCAGTTTTGATAGTTTATTTTTAAATTATATTTTTATTACTTTTCTTTATCTTTGTATTATTTAAAGTTGACCAGCAAATTATTCCATAAACACCCATCTATCCCACGGTTCTTTCACATATATATATATTCCATGATTCACGATAGTGCAGACTTCAGTAAAGCGAAGGATTGTTTCATATTCTGGAATTTTAAGAGATTTAATTTTATGCCAAAGCTCTTCAGTTTAATGGCTATTGAAATGTTAGATAGGTACGACTCTGTCTCTTGTTATCCTTTTTATTTTGTATGATATTCTCATATTCAAGACCGTGTTGAATTGCTTGTATTAATTTCAATCTCATATGGATAAGGTAATTGCACAATGCATCATCAGGAGAAAGAAAATAACGTGTTTATTGAAACTTTTGAAATTCAGGAGTCAAAGCCAATTGGTGATTTAAGCCTATAAAGCATGATTGAATAAAAGAGACTTTTCGAAAAAATAATTACCTTTTTTGAAAAAGAAGCTGTTTTAGGGAACTTAACATAAAGCTGTTTTGAACAGATGATATCTTACAATGAACCTAGTGTTAAACCACTCATCGAATCATTTGATTTATCCTCTTTATGCCATTGATTGGGCATGTTTGTTTAGCGAATAAAAATATGACGTAAATTTTTATAGATGAGTTTTGTTTAATTTACTCATTTTTTTTATTTCCTAACTAAACATACCATAAAACCTATACATAGATGATATATTGCAGCGAGTGAAAAGGATAATTTATTGGAGAAGCATACAGCTTATATTCAGGGAAGAATAGGCTCCCGAAGTTCTCACCAGCAATGCATTATCTTTATAGTTACAAATTTTTGCTTGCCGCTACTTGTGTTTTTCATACTCACTATCACATTTTTCATACTCACTATCACATCCACCGTATCAAAAACAAAGCCTGACATTTCATGAATGGAAAAAATAATTGATAAGGAATATCAGACAGCTTCTTTTCTCAGAATGCATGATGCACAGCATGCTTCGCGGCAAAGCAGACTCACTTCCGTGAACAATTCAGTGGCCACAAAATAACGAAGGCAATTAAAGCTCTGGTGATCTCAACAAATTTTCTTTAAGCACAAGACCAATCAAGATTAGAAAATCTCATGAACTTACAACCTGACCAACAATTACAGTAATATCATCAAGCTTTCCACCTGTTACAGTAACAGTAAGTAGGTCAGCCCAAAACAAAAAGTAAAAATAAGCTATAAAACCACTAAAATTGGACTAGTAGTGAAGGGTCGGAGTAGTTTGTAGGAGGTCATCAGCTCAAACTTCCATGCAACTATACCTGTAAGCTTCATTCCAAGAATCTTCTTCCATAATGGAGCATCAAAACCCTGGAAAAGGATTGGGAAAACATTAAAAACTGATGTTATTGCAAAAGATTTTGGTCTCGTAAGCGTCTGTCGGTGTAGTTATGCACTATGATTCATGAAGTTTCACACATGCTATATCTTTTTATACGAAGGGTGTGTAGTCTGGGAATAAAAGTTGGGATAAATTATTCATGAATAAATATCATGTATAGAATTACAAATAAAACTCATTCATGAGTATTCTAACCCCGCTTTTACCCTCTAACCAAACACACACTAAGTGCAGCTCAACAGTCAATTGTCGCCACTCTTTCAAGAACGAGAAAGTGACTTTCCCAATGAGAACTTATTTTCTAAATTGAATCGAATAGAAAATTGCAGAAGAATGCATAATGCGTTTCCCCTTTTTGTTTTGGATCAGTTTATTAACTTCTGTCCTTACCTTCGACCTTGCCTCCAATGAATAGGGAGAATCAAAATTTGAATCAGTGGCATGACTGCTTGCCAAGTTAGCTAATGCCTTTGCTAGCAACAAAATGAGTTTCAGGTTAGTGAAACTCACATCGTCAACCTAAATTCATCTAAATGATCAATCAAGAAGGAAGACATACCAGCCTCAGAAACATCTCTGTATCCAACAATGGTTGAAACAATTTCATGGTCAAAAACATTATCAAAAAGCCCATCGGATCCCATGACAATTGTGTCTCCTTCTATTAACTCCACATTGCTTACCTGTTTTTAAGCATAGGTTAGTAAAAGAAAAGATAACAGAAGAGCCACATTTATCTCAAGTGGAAATGAAAATGTCCCCATTTTGAAAAATTGTACACAAATGCTAGCCTAAAGTTCTGACTTGGCAAGGTAATATATCTTGGCCTTCACCCAGGCCAAATCACGACTTTTTTTTTTAAATAACAATTAAATTGTCAGTGTTCCTGCAGCAAGCTGATTAACTTTCAGGATAAGTTTGGTGTGAGGGTAAAAACGGCGCTAAAAGATTCATGGATGAGTTTTCCAGATAATTTTATTATAGCATGTTTAATTCGTGAATTTTTCACCAGAATTTTTATCCCTACACCAAATTAATCCTCATGAGTACAAATGCATTCCAATAGTTATCTTTAAAGCAAAAAATCAAGGAAAGAGTTTAGAGAGAATCAATGCATCAGTGCTCAAAATACTAGAGAAGTATAAACTGTTCGTGCCCCCAACATTTTGAAAAACACGCGAGCTAAAAATTTGAGAAGACAGATACAGGAGTGAGAGGAGGAAAGCAAGTTAATATTAGTAGAGATGATTGTCAAATGGTACCACTGCATCAAGGTATGTTTGGCCAACCCTCTCAGAGCTCAGTTGGAATGGACAATCAAAGTAATGTTCTTGTGGGGAGGTGGAAAAAATAACACTACCTGGGAAAAGCAAATAAAAAATTTCAAGTTCTCAACATTGGATAAGGGATTGGGTGTTGTGGAGAAAGAAAACAGGAGGAAAATTACATAAAGTGCATTAGATCTCTTAGCAAAGATCAGAAGTAGATGAAATATAGCACAAAAGATATTACCATTACGGATAATTCTTAATCCACAATCCCCAACATTGGCAATCTTCAAATTCCCATTCTTCTCCAGCATAGCAATGATGCTTCATAGACAAGATACAAACGAAGTAATTTAAGGCACAATTGTCTAAACTGAAAGTCAATGTTTGAACATACGAAAGAATAATGTTATTTTGAGCATATAAAGTGGACATAAGAGCAGACATCCAGGTTTCTATATATGTCCACTTTTTATGTTCAAGTAACATTACTCTTACCAAAATTGCCAATCCAAATACAAGAGAATGAACTTACACAGTAGCTGAGCCTGTAGAGGAAGTTGCAGCATGTGCTTTCCTTATAAGAATCTGAGGATCATAGTTCACCTGCTTAATCCATCAACATTCAACATGTTTGTTAGCTAACAGCAGTACATGCATAGAAGCTTTCTTAATGATATACTGCTCCAAATGAAAAGAAAAAAAAGAAATAAACTATCTAACATTATCTAAACTTAAATGAATGTAATTGGAAGTGTTTTAAGGTTAGATTACCTCATCATTGTCAACAAAATTGGAAGCATTGGCCAGCAACTCCCGTGGGAACAATGAAGGATCCACGTCCTCTTCAGCCCAACTTTGACAAACAATACAAAAGAAACATGTTACTACGATTCGGCAATCTATCATTGAAGATGAATTTCACAATATGATGCAATTCAACTTCAGATATGCTAACCAAAAATCAAAGTTGGGTTTCTAATTTTTTTTTTTATTTAAGGGCTTCATCCGATTGATACCCTTTGATTATTTGTTGCTAAGAATTAGCCACATGTCCCAATAACTCAAACTATTAAAGCCTATAAAATTTAGCACAAATTACGCTAAACTCCTCTGAGGTTTGATGAAATTCATCCTGGCTTCCCTCCGAATGACACTCACCTCCCCTGAATGCACTATTTATTGTGCAATATAGGGCAGCTCAGGTAATAATTTCACAAACTCAGGATCTAATGAGCAAAGTTTACAAACAGCGAAGAGGTGGGGTGAATTTCACTAAACCTCAGGTGTAATTTTCCCCAAAATTTATGATATCGTCATTGGCATTGAATACAAAAGGGTACCCATACCCGTCGTACGAAAGGAAATCCCTTTAAGTTTTCCAGCGGTAAAGAACAAGAAAATGTGAGAGAAATTTGAGCGGCATACCCAGAGACGCCATCAGCAACAGCAATAACTCCTCCATTATAGCTGCTGACAAGGAAAGCATCTTCCCCGCCTCTGTCAACCTTAAAAAAATGACGAGGACTTGAGCATGTGGCAGTTGCACTCAATTAAGCAGACAGGACATATGTTTAATTAAGGTACAATTCATAAGAACAAAGGTTGTAAGTGTCTTTTGCTTTGCCTGTGTTGAGTTAGTTGGGTTTCAGTAACTACCTTGTTTGGATGTGGGATGAGGCAGGTTCCAACAGAAAATGAAACCTCTGACCTACAACGTCAGCAACAGGAAACAAACCCGTGTTTTAAGGCTGGCTCAAGCCCAACAAAAGAAGGAAGAATAAGAGAAGGAAGAGTTTCGTGGCTCACCGGATTACAGGGTTGAGTTCAGAAGAAGAAGAGGTAGAACAAGAGAGCAACACCCTTTTTCTCTTCTTAGCAGTTTCATCAGTAGCATGAATGAGTGGTTGAGATTGAGACTGAGAAATCATTGCAATTGCAGTTGCAGCCCTCAATATGGGAATTGCCATATTGCTTCCCGCTTCAACAGTCAACACCCTCTCCTTCCACACACTGCCATCAAAATGAACAGTTATCGATATCTTAGTAGACAATATTTAAAAGAAAAAAATTTAAAACTAAAAATTAAAATTTTTATATTTTATTTAAAGAATTTAAAAAATTAAAAATAAAAATTGAAAACTCAAAAAAGACTTACATTGTGCCCAGAGAATTATGGGTCACGTACATTTAATCCTTAAATTTTAAAAATAAATAAATTGATATGAACTTTTATAAATATATATATATTTTAATCAAAATAAATATACTATATTCTTAAACTTTGAAATATATACAAATTAATAGTTTAAATTTTTTTTAAATAAATAGCTCAATATCCTTTATTTTCTTAAATTTATGATTTTTATTAATAATTCATGAAATAATAATTTATACACCCAGGAAAATTTGGGAGGTTAAACTATATATTTTCAAACCTCAATATCGAAAGTGCAACGACCCGCATTTGGAGGGATAAGGAGCACCATTAAAGGACTGACTTCAATGATGAAGTATAATATATTGTCGACGTTTAACAACAAGCACCAGTGGTCTAGTGGTAGAATAGTACCCTGCCACGGTACAGACCCGGGTTCGATTCCCGGCTGGTGCAACCAGAGCTGTGATGAGGATTGCGTCAATGTGATGGACGGGTCTATCACCAACGTCTGTTAACGACGAGAAAGATCGCATCTGAGCTCGTAGTTTTTTTTATGTTCTGTTTTTTATTTCACTACGTCCTCTCTGACTCAACTTCATCTTACAAGTGTTAATCATTCTCTCATTACTAAGAGCCAATTAACGATTAGTCATCATTGCTTAATTAACTTACCTTATATTTGAGAGTGCTTACTGCTTGGCACCTGTACGTCTGACTGCACATCACGCCACGTAGTTTCTTACCTTCTTTCCAAATGCCCTACTAATTAGCACATCGTCTATGTTTTGGTGAGGATAAACTATACATGCGATAGACGACAAAACAGAAGTAATGACATTTTGTATCATGAGCCTGCAACTACAATGTATATGGTCATAGGAGCGCATATCCAACCGTTGATATTGATAGTCAATTTGAACATTGTGGCTTGGTTTAATATTGTTATAATTCTTTAAAAAGAAAATTGTTGAGCTCCTTGAATTCTTAAGAGGATGCTTTAAAAAATTCATAGTAATATTGTGTAGTAAAATAATATAAAAATTATTCTCAATAAGTCATGGTAGTAGTGTTTCAAATAATATACTCAAAACATTCAAAATAACAATAATGAACATAGATATTAAATAGTATAATTTTCATATTTATTATCATTAATTATAATAAAATGATATTAATCTTTTAAATTCTAAATAACAAAAGGAAGTTCTGAAAAACAACCCACAGAGTACTTTAAAAGCACTACTAATTTTAGAAGTTGGGAACAAAATCACTCAAATCTTTTTATTTATAAAATAGAAAAAAATTGACTTATATTTTGTATGAGTGAAAGTATCATTTTAAAAGAGCATTATTAAATCCACCCTCTATATATCCAAACTTGAACTGCTCCGGGTGAGATGACACTGACAATTGGAAAGCTCATACTATATACAACAACAGAGTTTTAAATGATCCTATCATAACAAAATAAATTATATTTTGTCTCATTTAACTTTATAGTTCAACACTTTCAAGGTACATTTTATGAGTTATTGTTATTTTTTTTTTGAAACTTTTAAATACAGAAACATATTATATTTCTCGACACGATAGTTATTTGGAGAAATGATATTTTGACATCCATATAAGTATAGATATTTATGTGAATCTCATATAATATGAGAAGAGTGATGAAGAAAGAATAAATTAAAAAAAATAAATAATAAAATTTACATATATTATAAATAGAGTTTTTAAGTATTTAAAAAAATAGAGATACAAAATGGTAAAACTATAGTTATTTGCGCTTCCAATGAGTCCAACTATCAAGTATGTCTTCTGCACATCCTTCAAGGTGTAGAAAAAGCTTCTGACAAAGAGCCAAATCTTCTGCTAGCATGGAAGAATCTCATCACCAATCAAATAAGTACATGATCCCAATACATTGAGACGAAATTATTACATGGGTCAAAAGGACCCATTTATCCGATAAAAAAATAAAGAAAAACTATTTAAGAGTCACTCACTGATTGGCAAAAAGTATGTATTCTATCCTAGTTGTCTACCTCTTAGACTTTGGACTGGCTTAACTGTTGGAGTCTTTGTTTGTAATTACGCCATCCATCCCTTCCCTAGGTGCTGGGAGCACTACATGTTGTTCATGCATCTTTCGTTCTAGTTCTAAACTAACTTTGCTCTCATTGCAATTGTGAACCATAGCTTTTAAGATATCTCTAGCTCTATAATTTCTACTTTCCACATCGGTATAAGCAAAGCATCATATTAGCCCATCCCCTCACCTCTCCTCCCCTTAGCTTGCTAGCTTCAAATAGTTCATTTCTTTTCAGCTTCCAACCCTCTACTTCTCTTTATGGGTTTTCTCTCTCCTCTTGATATTTTCGCTACATTTCGCTCTTGCTAGTTAGCCAAGTTCAGTCTTTAGGTTATCCCCAATTAAGTAACAGTAAATGGCTATTTAGTGATTCTCGAGTAGATACATAATTACTTCATGTCATATACCCCAGTTAACTAGCAAAATAGGTATAAAAAAAAGATTTCTCAATCTATAAGGAAGTGTGGCTACATAAAACAATTTCAGTGTGTGCTTAATTACTGCTGCACCATTGTCACAAACTCACAAAATCAGTGGCAACTATAAATTTATAGTAACAGTCCTTGTAGGAATTCAAAAGATGACAAAATGAGTTACAATAACTACAACTCCTTATCACCAAGCACCAGTGGTCTAGTGGTAGAATAGTACCCTGCCACGGTACAGACCCGGGTTCGATTCCCGGCTGGTGCACTTTTCTGTTTTTTTCCAACTTTGTTTTTTATTTTTTTCCTCCAAAATTGTTACCTTCAATTTCATTATTTTGTTAGAAAGTCGATTAAATCTCGGTATTTATTTTCTGCTCTCTTCTTCGCTCTGCGCCTTCACTTTCTCTAAGTCCCAGCTATGAACACCACCTTCACTGATTTCATCCAAGGTAAAACAAATATATTCATAATTTCCATTTGACTATTTTTTTTTCAAAGAAAAAAGATCAATTGATTTTCCAAGCTGAATTGCTTTTTTATTTTTGGTGCGTAGAAAACGGAAACGGAAGCGATTCGGACACAAATTCCGGCGACGGGTCGCCAGAATACTACCAGCCGATCTCCGCCGTCGATGACGGAGGCGATGACTCCGACGGTGAAAACGGCTTTGAGTTCCACCCGCTTCCGAACGGGTACTGTCTGAATCATCATGGTGAAGTTGAAAACAGTGTGTCGTCGCTGGATCTAAACGACGTCGTTGAGCAGAAGAGTAGTGATGAAGAGGAAGAAGAAGAGGAAGAGGCAGAGAGGAACAGAGAAGCGATTCGGAGAGCGTTCAGAGAGGACGAGAACAGGAGGAGCGCGCCGCTGACGGCGGAGAACGCGACGAGGGTGATGGAGGCGATGCGAGCGGTGTCCATCGGCGGTGTGGCTCCCGATTGGGCTGCTCAGGTTCCAGAGGATCGGTGGATCGATCAGCTTCGCAGATTGCGACAATCACCAAACACTTGAAATTGATGCAAAGTTGGGAACTCCAGATTCTTCTGAATATGATCGTCTTCTTGACTCTAGATTCTACTGCCTAACTTTCTGTTTTGAGGGAATAACTTCTCTGAAATGAATTCTTTGGATTTGCGGTTGGGAGCCTCTAATACGATTTTGGACGATTTTGTGTTTGTTCAGTTTTCAGTTTGCATTTTTTTGTCTTCTCGAATTGATTTTGATGCGGAGCAATATTTTCTTGCATTTGATGTTGGCCACGCGATTAATTTGGGCAAAACCAATTTTCAGATCAAATTACAAAGATCACTTTATTTTAGAATTATATTTAGCTTTTTGCTTTGGTACCTCATGGTACTGGTACCCTTTTAAATCTAAAGGTTGTGATTTAATCATAAGTATTTAAAATAGTAATTGATTTAGTTAGTGGACACGTGATAAACTTTCAATTATAAATTATCTAAAAGGTACCGGTACCCATGAATTTTATAGGGTAGCAAAGTAATCCCCTTATATTTAACCAAAATTAATTCCGATAAAACCACCATGTTCAACTAAAATCAATCGTAATCAATTTTATCCAAATGTTGAATCAAACACACGCTATACCCAAAAACTATTCTTACTGACTCCAGATTCTACGGTCTTACTTTTTGTTTTGAACGTTAAAGAAATAAATTTCTTGAAGATGGCGTGAATCTATGTGAATTGGATGCAGTGGCAGGGGCTGGGTGCAAGGCAACTGCCCTTCGCTGAGGACAAGGGCTCTAAAAGCCTATGAAACTTCTCGAATGACCTTAACCGTGTCATTTCATGCTAAAATTTAATTAATGTTGTATTTATAAAGTGTGATAAAACCATAAAAAAAAAAAAACAGAAAAGCCGATGGTGAAGGCTAAAGATTATGCTTGGGCTGGGTGCTAAAAGAACACCAACTAGCAACTGCACTCCTGTTTGAACTATTTGACCGTACGCAGTCGGTAATATCGTTTACGTGTAGCTATGATAGATAAAAAATATCATTCATTTTAGCCATATGCTTTGAAATGGCTTGATTCACAATATGCACTTAGAGAACTGATTCATGAGATACGTAAATTAAAGTGTTACCAGAGCATAGTGTGTGTGTGTATATATATATATATAATATTCCTTCTCTAATATGATTCCAACAAAATTTGTAGTAGTATTGTTCCTTCTAGTCTTTATTAAACCGAAATAAAGTTAATATTCGGTACAGAGAAGCACATCAGTAAAGTTGATTGGGTAGATAACAGTCGGTCAATAAACCGAAAATTCCGGAACAGATTCGTGAATTAAAAGCTTCAAAATTGGCATTCAAATCTCAATGTAGGCTTATCTAATCTATGTTTTACAAACAACTTAGGTTCTATGTGTTCTCTTGATTTAGCGCATGCACATTTTTCACGCACACTGTCTCGAGAAAGAATGTTGGCGAACTGGTGTGGTCATTGGATGTCAAAGAAGGAGTAAGGTCCCACTGCCTTCTCAAGCACCTATATTTTCAATATCAGCACCTTTGTCCAATCTCTTGACGATACCAGCAATAACCTGAAAACATTACAGTAAAACAAAAGATTACTCGTTTTGAAATGTTAGCAACCAGTTCCCAATGCACAATATTGGTTATAGACATTAGCTCAATATAAGTGGGTTGAGTCCCGAGCGAGCTTTATCTACAAAGTTGAGGGTTCAAAACCTGAGGAGCTCAGGGAGAAGCCGTATCGTTTACCGCTCTAGGTTCAGGGAGCTTAGGCTTCCCCACCCCACATTTTTCAATCAAAAACAAAATATTGCTTATCATGATAGTATTTGCTGCCTGTGTATCTACCTTTCCCGGTCCCAGTTCATAACTTTTCTTCAGCCCCTTGGTTAGAAGAGCCTTCAATGTTGTTTCCCATTGAACAGGTGAAGTCACCTGCGAATGATAGTACAGATGGAGTTATTTCCAATTCATGGATGTCTTCATGATTGAGAGAGAAACCAGTTTCACCAGCATACCTGACGTGCCAATATCTTTTTTATCGTGTCAGGATCCGCATGCGGCTGTGCATCAACATTCGAGATTACTGGTATTCTTGGGGTTCTAATTTCTGTTGCTGCCAGTGCTGCTTCCAATCTTGACACAGCTGGTTCCATGAAGCTAGTGTGGAAAGCACCAGCAACAGCTAGGCGAACCTGTCAAATTGACGAAAAGGCATTATAGTTTTGAGGAAAGGTGGCATTGGAAAGAGAAGATTTGGGGCAAAGTTCATACAGTCATTCGAGCCTTGAAAGACTTTGCCTTGGCTTCCACCGCTTCTACTCCTTTTACTCCCCCAGAGACAGCGTAGTTTCCCTACCAAAATTGAATATATTCCAAACAAGTTGCTCATTATGAAATTTAGAAACCGAAAATTTCCTGCAAAGCTTATTAAACAGCAGATCCACAAGAACCTTACAGGACAGAGGTAATTGGCAATCTGAACCTTCTCAGCTTCAGGGACTTCCTGATTTGCTGCATCACACAGTTGTTGGACATTCTCTGAGTCCAGTCCTATCACACTAACCATGGCACTTTTGGTGGCATCGGCAGCATCCTGGATAAATGGAAAAATTTAATGAAGAGAATATGAATTACTATCCAACCAAGTAGATGTGAGTCAAAGAAGAAACTAGAACAATTAGCCAACATTGTTTACCTGCATGGCTTCACCTCTCAGTTTGACCAACTTGAGTCCATCTTCAAAGCTTACATATCGAATTATGCACATGGGTTAATAGCAAGTCAATTAAGAACAAACTTGAACTTCAAACAAAACCAAACAGAGAACAGTTAAATCACACAACTTGTATCTATAAAATTACACAGTCTACATCATTCTCCATCCCCTCTGTGCTAAAGGCAATGCAAGCTGACAAATAATTGTTCTAACAGATGGTACTTTTCTCATAGGCAAAGGCTACCAACAATAAATTAATTTACAAAGTCACTAGAAGCAAATTGAAAACCTTAGCAATAAATATTCACATTCACCTGACAGTTGGGTCACAAACTTAACTGCTTGTCTTACACTAAGTTTCAAGGTCAAGGTGCAACTCATTATTTGTATGGTATGGGTTTCCAAAGTGTCTTGGCCAAAAATAAAGGGCACGTGTCATACTCAATATCCCTTTGGCTGCATTTGTTTACTGTCCTAGGACAGGCAATACAGGGATAATGGGGACAGAAAAATATTTGGTGGTGGAAACAAGGTACAGGGATGGAAAAATTTTCTGTCCTCGAGACAAATTTTCTGTATTTCTGTCCCTTCAAAAAGTGAGGACAGTGGGGACAGGATACGGAAATAGAAATTTAATTTTTTTTTCCAATAATACCCCTTAGATAGCAATATTTTTTTATGTCTCCGTCTCTACTGTTTCTGCTGTCTCTGTCTTTACTGTCCAGAAACAGTTACCAAATGCTATCTTTGTTTTTGTACAGGCTTCTTGATACATGGCATGGGGGTAGATATGAAAAAAGAAAGGAGGAATGAAATTGAAAGCAATAGAAAAGCCATTGTAACAAATAATAGTTATTCTCGGCAAATTACCTGAAAACCCCAGCAAAAGCAAGAGCAGTATATTCTCCCAGGCTTAAACCACATGTAACATCAACAGAGTCAATAATACGCTGACCTCCCTCTCGTGCACGAAGTAGCTCTACAGCAGCAAGACTTGTGACATAAATAGCAGGCTGAAGAAGTAGAAAATCAGATGGTAAACATTGTGTACATGGAAACATCTATAAACAAAAGAAATTACAGGGAGAATGGACTGCTTTATGCATATTGCATACTAGTAGTATAATACCATAATCATACAAGATCTTTATTTTTGACAAAGCTGTTTATTTCTTCATTAATTTTTTTTTTCTTTTATTTTTCGCCTTTACTTGTTTCTCAAATCTTGATTATAAAGACCTGGTGAGGAGGAGATGGTAGACTAGAGTGTGACCTAGGTAGGATTTGACCTTGCGATCAAGTAGTTCCTACAAAGACTTCAGCACCAACTGAGTTAGTTAGCTGTTGGGCTCCTTCTCCTTTCCAAAGTTAACAGCCAATGATATTTCACATTTGCCCTTTTTTTTTTATTGGGTGAGCGAAATACAATTGCTAAAAAGCAAAAGTAATTAACAATCTTTGAACTTGATTTTAAAGAAATTCATCCAAGCAGACCTAATTTCCCTTGGTACAACTTCCAACATCAAACAGCTGCTAAGCCTCGTCCCACAAGGCAAAGTCCGCCTCATGGATAAAGTAACAGCATAGTGTCTATTATATTTATGTTTAATCCATTAATATTTAAACCTCTTTTAATTGTTTCAACTATGATTTTTCTAGGTTTCTCCCTATCTCTAATTACAACTACCCTCCATCTGATCCATTTTCCTTATTGGAGCTTCTTTACAGGGCTCTTCCGTGTATATCCAAACCACCTAAGATGAGAGTCTAACCCCAACTCTCTCTCTCTAATCCACTCATTTCTAGTATCTTGTCTACCTCAGTACAACTTCCATTAAGATAAAATTGCGCCGTACAATATTCCGCATATAAGCCAATTACATAGGCCACACAGCACACTGCTATCCAGTTTTAACATTAAAAACTAAGGTAAATGATGGCCTATATTCACAATTTTACACTAAACAAATTGTAACGAAAGTATACTACCTGGCTAATTTGTAATTCCCCAACCCCCCCCCCCCCCAAAAAAAAAAAACACCAACACCCAAAAAAATAAAAAAATACCTGGCTAATAACAGTTGAATCTAACTTCTCTTTTGGGCCGTTGATGCATATATCAAGAAGATCAAACCTGAATATCAAAAACACATAACAATTAGTCACAACAGACAATCCAAAATCTAAAAAAGAAACTTAGAAAACAATAAAACTTGAGTCAAAGTAGCTGCAAAATGAAATTGGCAATAATTACCCCAATATGTCATCTGCCTTCTTGTACAAAATTGCAGCAGCAGGCACATTCTGAGCTTCTTTCCCCATTCCAACTGCTTGTGCTCCCTGCAATCACATGTCATGACATCCACAAATTCGTTCATCACACCCCTCTTTTTTCTCAGAAAATTTATGTGAAAAAAAAAATCCCAAAATTCTCAGCGATTTTTATTTTTAATTTCCAAAAATTGAAAATGCGTTGGTGAAACAAGAGTACCTGGCCGGGGAAGAGAAAGGCATTGGAGGGCTTGTAATCGGAGAAGAGAGCATCGTTGACGGAGGTTTGGGATCCAGCGGCCAGGCTCATGAAAACCCTAGGTCGACGGACGGGAAGAAGCTTCTTGGCACCGAAGCTTCTAGAATGTGCATTTCCGGAGGAAGGAGAGGAGGGAGTGGAAGGGGACGAAGGGAGCTTGTGGAGAGTGAGGGAAGAAGCCATAGCTGAGAGCGAAGAAGAAGAACAACAACAACAACAACGAGAAGAAGGTGATGTGGAATAAGGGGTTCGAGGAACAAGGGAATGGTGAAGCAAAGCTTGCATCTGGGTAAGTAAGTAGTAAAGAAATGTAGTTATAGGAGTGTGTTTTTCGTGAAGGCGGAGGTTACAAAGATGTTGGGAGGAATATTATTAGAGTGGCGATTGTCATGTCTTCAAAACCGAAGAAACCGGCCAACTACTTTGCTACTAACTAATCCTTGTTCGTTGATCACTTGATCAGATCGTAGGACTTGCTGAGAAGAACTAAGAGGGGCATAAGCCCAAAACTTATTTGGAGAAAAAAAGAAGTTGCTAGATTTTTCTTGTTGATTTAATTTGATTATTAAGTGATTTAAAGGTTTCATGAATAAACCCACTTATTCAAATAACTATGTAAAACTCTTTTTCATATTTTTTATTTTATTGAAGAACACTTTTTTATATTGATAAGAGTTTAATTTATATGTATTTATAGCGTAAAATTTACTTAGATTATCATTTAAATTTATATTGTCATGTCAGTAAATAGATTGAGTTTTATATTTATTATTTAAAAAGTTATGTAAATGGGAGAATTTTATTGGTGTGTATATATAAAATATTTTAATAAAACTTATAGCTAATTGTCGTATGAGATGAAATCATATAACGGACTTATCCATGAAACCAAATATGCCGGTTGAAATGTTGCTAATTGAACTGTTTTTCTCGTAAATAAAGCTGTTTACACGAGCACCTTTCTTAATCCAGCAAGCAAATCAAATGACATATGGTCAGGGGAAAAAGAATGATCGCGCACTATACTATGAGAAAATGTTGCACGTTCAGTTCCAACATAAATTTTGTTTCATTGTTTGTCAAATGCAAAAATCATGAACTTCTACAATTTTGGCCGAACTCGGAGATGATAGAGCAGATGCATATGATATAAGTGATATTAAATAGATAAAAAAAAATAACTAGCCAATGTAAGATGATCAGATTCATCAATAGCATTTACCCTCATTTCCTTATCACGTATATTGAAAGGATTCATAAGAAAATTTCATTCGATTAGCAAATAAAATATTAATATTTAGAGTACAATAAAATTATATAATAAATGTATATCATGCATTTTATTATCATTTGATATAATAAGTGAGTACGATGAGTGGAGACTGCACATTAAATCCAATTGTTATAAGATGTGCAGTGTATATTTATCATACAAATTAACTATATTTATAAGAATTAAAAAAATCATAACATTCTCGACCAAAAAAAAGGCACGTCATTCAAATGCAACTTATTCAAGAGAGCATTGATCTTTGTTAAATTACTACTCAGTAAAAGAAATAAAACATAAAGCCAGCAATTCAATTGAGATTCTCAATTCTAACTTGAACCTGTGGTCTATTTGACCCTCTTGGCGCCGCACTCTGCTGCACACTCTTCACAAAGGCTTTGATATTAATTTGAGATGACCCATCCCTTGCAATTGAAAGCTGACACATACGGTGAAGCTCTTTAGCTCTTTTCCTCATATCTCTTCCTACATCACTATCAAATTGCATCAACTTCCTAAGCAGCACAACAATCTCATCTCTTGTAACCAAAGTGTCACATTTATCATCTTTCTTCACCCTCCACCCAACCATCCAATCCTCTACTACAATCTTACTAATCAGTGGTTGATCCATGGCAAGTGGGAAGGTCAAAAATGGAACACCAGCATAAACGCCTTCCATTATAGAATTCCACCCACAATGTGTCCAATAACCCCCAATTGCAGGATGCAACAACACCCTCAATTGGTCACACCAAGTCAACACCAAACCCATTTCCCCACAAATCTCTTTCAATCTAGAACTCTCCTTGCGTGCTACCCACAAGAATCTAACACCGCTATCATGCAAAGCATTAGCAATTTCATCCATCTGTGCACTTGAAACTGAGAGAAAGCTTCCGTATGAGATGTACAAAACAGAACAAGAGGGTTGGCTATCTAGCCATTCTAAGCAACTGTTGCCAGTAACATTAGCATCACTCACAGAACATGAATTGAGTCCAATACTAAAATAGGGTATGTTTGGGCCAACAGTGTAAATGGGTATATTGAGCCTTGCTTTTAAGGCATCAATGACATGGGGTTCAAGCTCATAGATCGTAGGGAACAACAAGTAATCCGATTTAAGCTTCAGTTGACAGCTTTTTAGAGCCCAATGCAAAATTTTTTGGTTGTTCCCATCAAGAAGGGGAATATCCGCTAGACGAATCCAGGAGATGCCAGGAATGTAATCTACAAGTTTCTCACCGTTTTCTGCATGATGAAAACAAGTGTATGTTTCTTGAGTGTAAAGTGTAAACTGTGATTAACAACAGACTAAAGTACAAAGGAATCAACTTCGATGCACTATAATTGTAAGTATTTTATGCAATTGCCTAATAGTATATTATCATGTCAATAGTAAAAGTGACTTAATCTCATAATTATTTGTTGGCTTGAGAACCTTTAAATGATGACAAACATAATCTCATTCATCAGTAACATATTTGCTAAGTGTTTCAAATTTATACTAGATAGCGAATATCTCCTGTATTCATAGGAGACATCCTTCGTCTGATTTAAAATGCCAAGAACTACATTTTAGCTAAGGGCCTGTACGCAGAAAAACTGAAGGCAAGCAGAAGTATGTCAGCAAAAAGTATCTTTTAGCAATTTGTGGAACCTCATAAAGTGAGAAAAAGTCTACATCACAAAGTACAAAAGAGATGGAGAAAGAGTATTAAACAAGACACATGTTATTGGGACAGTAAGAAGAGGACAAAGACCATGCCTGCTGTGACAGCACACAGTAAAAGAGAAGACAGCAGAAAAAGGAGATTGTGGTTGAGTCTTCAACGCACAGTAAACAAGGATATCAGAAAAGGTGCTAAAAGGATTTATCAAACGGTCAAATTTTCTCTCTAACTTAGCATTCTTTGCTGAAAATATTTCTGCACAACAAAGAAAGAGCCTCATTGTTTTTCATCAATGAAGAAATATTCGTCCCTCTTTTCCATAAGCCACTGCTGCCGCTGAAGCTTCCTGTTGCACCAACGTTGCACTACAGCAAGCTCACCTTAGAGTTCTTCGTGCCTCTCTTTCATGGTTGCCTTGCAAAGGCGCTGCCTATATATACTTCAAGAAGAACCTTTTCAAAGCACCAAGACTTATCTAGCAAAAGCTAATATTTTCTGTCTTCAGCATTCAAAGTTATATCTTGTGAGAATTGGATTGAGTGATTTATTTGAAATCTGTCTTAGTCACTTTTTGCAATATTTGGATTATTCTTGAGAGGTTATAGTTGGTTAGTCACCAACTTTGGTTTGTAAGCTTAAAAGCTGTATTTGGTTTGGGAAATCAGTGAAACTCTCACCAACTTTGGTGAGGACTGGAGTAGACTTCATATAGAAGTTGAACCAGTATAAAAAGTTCTTCATACACTCTCTTTGCCTTTATCTCTTTAATTTTTATTTTATCTCTATCTAGTTTGTGATTAATATTATTAGAATCCATCATCTGAATACTGATTTACAATATAAAGGGAAACAAACAATATCAATACTGTATCTAAAGTTTACAAAAAAGGAGGGAAACAAATACTGTTATACAAATATCTCCTGTTTTTACAGGAGACATCTGCGTGAATTGTTTAACTGTGTTAAAGTGTGCAGAAATTTTT
Source organism: Dalbergia cochinchinensis (assembly GCA_031216125.1). NCBI lineage: Eukaryota > Viridiplantae > Streptophyta > Magnoliopsida > Fabales > Fabaceae > Dalbergia > Dalbergia cochinchinensis. Next base: position 48,715,613 of record CM062371.1, on the reverse strand, counting down.
AGAAGATTACTTGATTCAAACCCCCCTTTCTCAAGTAATCTGAGAGTGTGAAAGAAAAATAAAGAGAGAGGGCAAGAAAATTCTATGAGTGTAGTGTAAGCAGTGTTTTAAAACTCGGATCAGATCGGCCGGTCCAACCGATGAACAGGTCAGGTAGCCGGTCCGAGCAACCTAATGAATCAGACCTGCATATGGCTTGTATGAATCGGTCCTTGACTCGGCGATTTTTGTGGAAACCCGGTGAACCCCCCGGTTTGACGGTTCACATTTGCCATCCCAAAAAAAAAAAAAGCCTCACCGCCCTATCCTGCACTACGCCAGTCATGCCATGCTACACCGCCAGATCGTGCGCCCCACCACTGCCATGCCCCATTGCCATCGCATCTCATGCGAGCGTGCAAGTGAACTTTGTATGTTTTTACTCTGTGTGTGTGTGTGAATAAGAGAGAGAGAGAGAGAGAGAGAGAGAGAGAATAGTGCGCTGAGGGAGAAGATGAGCGCTCAATAGGGGAAGGGGAAGCGGCTCAACAACAGTATTTGTGATTTGTGCAGAGAGAGGCTTCACATATTAGGGCTAGTTTGGGCCTTTTAAGTGGTTTGTGAGGCTGGGTCTTCATATAGAATTAATCACCTCAAGCCCATGGAAATTAAGTTTTCTTCCTATTAGTTATTTACACATTTACGTATATGCATAAACTTGAAACACGAATACAGTGCTTGTAGAATGCTGAAGAATATGAAAGCATATATAGAGTGGGCCAACTTAGTGACAAGATAGAAAGTGGGTCAAAAGTCAAGAAGAAATAACAATTAGTCATAGACATAAGCCCATTAACATATGTGGAGTGGTTTTTATTTTTTTTATTAAAAAACAAAACAAAATTTTATTTTAAATGTATGTAATTTATAATTTAAAGTATTAATTAATTGTATAATTGCTTCATATATATATATTTATGAAAGCATATCAATTTTTAAATTGTGTCAAGTTATTGATTATTTATGTTATTATATTGTATTTATTTGAATTTTAATTTATTTATTTATTTATTTATATCCGATTCAATCTGTCGACTTGGCTCGACTAAGAACTCCACCGATCAATCCACTGACCCAAATGACCCTAAGACTATAACCAAGTCGATCTTCGAGTCGAGTTTTAAAACTATGAGTGTGAGTATACACTAGGGGTTTTGGATACATTCTCTAGATTTCTGTGATACTACTAATTGTAGTAGAAGAGAGTCTCACTAGGGATATACTATATTGTAATTACTCTTTAAATATAGTGGAATATTTTTCAGAGTTTAATCCGTTGTTTTTCCCTCAAAATTACAAGAGGATTTTCATATTAAAATATTAGTGAGCAGTTCTCTTGATCTATGTTGGTATGAATAGTAATGATACTATTTACAAATAGTAATGTGGGTTCCATTGCATAGTATTAGTTGTAATAGTGACACAGGTCTCACTCTATAGTATTATTTATGTGAATAGTAATGTGTGGATTCCACTGTGCAATACTATTCACCATACCTCATTTTTCCATCTCTTCACAAATTTGGATGTGCTTTCACCCACATTCATAAAGTGTTTGTTACAGTTAAGATATACCCAACTTTGATATTACTAATAAAGCTTTATTGAGAATACAAAGAGTCTCTCTAACAAGATGAGACAATGTGATATGGTATTCAAATGTGTGGCAATAGACAAAAAAAAATTAAAATAATTATAGGCCAAGATCATTTTAGGAAAATTCAATAGAAAATCATTAAAAGTTGTGTCAATAGACATAGAGAGTGTAACAATATATAGCAACTTCCTTAAAGTTATTCTAAAGTGTTGGTCATAAATCAAGTAAATTTTGTGGCCAACTGTCAATCAAGTAAATTTTGAGTGGTAATATCATATTTTTCATGTCAATCTTCTCTTATGAACCAATTTCCCATGTTCTTAGTAGGTTTAATGTTGCTGCCCACGCCCTTGTTAGGAGAGCATGCCAATTTTCGCATGCATTAATCTGATCCCTTGAGCCTTCTATTTTATTATTGCAATTGTTCTTTTCCCAGTATCAAATGAAAGCCTTTCGTTAAACCAAACAAAAAATAAATAAATAAATAAATATACTATGAACTCTATTAAAGAATAAATCTCTTATGTGGCGTTAAGATTACTGTCTTATAATTTAAAGTTCTCATATTCAAATACTAGAAATGATATCTCTTTTTACAAAAGCAAGACTGTGTACACATCTACTTTCTTCGACCACTTTCAGATCGAAGCTGTGTACACTGGACTGCCTTTTTTACCTTTGAATATATATATATATTACATGGTTTTATCCTTGGATTTGACACAAGGTAACTTGAGCTCCCCTGCCGCTCAATGACCTTGAACACACAAAATGTCTTCTATAAATGCATTGAGGTTCATGTTGGAGGATCCGCCCTCTGCAATTGCTCGGTCACATATGCCCTTAAGTTGTCCTGCCCTGTCCCTCATTTCCTTACCCCTCTTGCTTCCGGGGTCCATAAACTCCCCAATTGCTTCCAATATTTCTTCTTGTGTTATTAATTCTTCACTTCCAAACCGTGCCCTCTTCAACTCCCACCCATTCTTCCACTCATCCAAAATTTTCCTTCTATTTGGGACTTGGTCAAAGAAAAGAGGGAATGTCAGCATTGGTATGCTAGCAAAAACAGCTTCAAGAGAGGAATTCCACCCACAATGACTCCAAAACCCACCTATAGAATGATGTGACAAAACCTTCAATTGGTCACACCATGGCACTACTAAACCCCTTTCTCCACATCTCTCTTTTAACCAAGAAGATTCTCCAAGAGCCACCCAAAAGTAAGGAATACCACTAGCATTTAGAGCTGATATAATTTCATCCAATTGGGCAGTAGACAAAGAAAGGAAACTGCCAAAAGAAATGTACAGCACTGAATTGGATGGCTGAGAATCTAGCCACGTTATGTGGCCAAGATTGAAATCATTGTTGGCAGTTGAATGACTTATTGTTAATTTGAAGTAAGGAAAGGCTATAGGATATACTGGAAACGTGAATTTTGCTTTCAAATAATTAATTGCTTCTAGTTCTAGCTCTTGTATTGTATTCACTATAAGACAATCTGCTTTGGGTACTGTTGAAATGCATTCCAACTCGAGCTGCAAAAATCTCAAGTCATTGTCACGAAGCACAATTTGAAGATCAGCCAGTTGTGCTGAAGAAACTCCTGGAATTTGCTCTCCATCGTCATCTGTATCATTGAAAGCCACAAGCTCAAAAAATCAACCAAAACGTAGTATATTTGTGCTATATCAACTTAAATCGTAAATCGTAAATAATTTGTTTCAATCTGACTTTAAACAAACTATCTTTAGTTCTTATGATTCAAACATTTAGCAATTCACAATTTTATCTTCTAAAACTTTGATTAACTTCCATATATTTGTGTTTCTCAATATATTAAGAAGTAAATTAGGAGGATCGATTTTTAGAAAGATATATCATCAATCTATTTTTGCCTCTTAATTTTTTAATTATCTTTGGCCACCGAATGTAACTCGTATTCTTTTTTAACTTTATTGGGGATTAAAAAATTTATTTCTAAATATTAGAGATCAAAATGACTAACACATAACTAACTTAAAAATTCATTCACTCTTAAGTTATCTTAGATCATGATTCACATGCTTAGTCTCTATGAGCGTCTTAACATAGAAATTTTTTTGCATGAGCAGAATTCTAAAGATTTTTTCATAGGTAGACTTATACAAAAGCTAGTGAAATCTATTGATGAATGAATACATGTCAAATAAAGTTGATAAATTTTATTTTTATTGAAAGCGTGTCTAAAAATAATGTGTTAGATTTGTGTGTATATAAGAATTTCTTCTTAACATAAAGAAAAACATTTTTTCAAAGGAAAAACGTCATGACAAATTTCGGAGTAATAATGCAAAATATTGATAATAATTAAATGATTTAAGTTTTAATTACCAAATAATTTCCCGTCATCCATTTAACTATTATATTAAGTATCCAATTTTTAATAAAATAGTATAGTATTTTTTGTCCTCATACTATGAACTTATCCTACATTCACACAGAAAAAAGACACAAAATAATGAGTATTAAAATAAAAATGATGGATTATTATATTATTTTTGTACTTTTCTCTCTCTGCATTAATCATTTAATCTTGCAGTCGTGTGAGAGACACATACCTAGAAGGTCCACCTTCAAACGCTGGTTACGAGTCAAGCCTTCGAGTTGATGTAAGACGAGGTAGAACGAAGCCGACATCGTCCACAGCACCGCCACCGGAACATTCCTCCGGCCACCGACGGCCACCGGAAACTTCAGTTCAACGTCGCCGACGATTGCGGTGACCGGCGGCTCAAGGCTTTCTAGAACCTTCTCAAAGGGAGCTTCCATGTTGGTTATGGTGGCCTTGAAGAAGCCAGGGATGTCTTCGGTTATCTGAGAGTGCAACGGAATAACGTTCGGAATGGTCGCGAATCGAATGTTGTTTGGCTTAGCCTCGAATCCTATGTAACCGTGCCACTCTTCGGTAACCACCAAGGTTATGAGAACATTAGTGTCACGTGATGCGAGGAGTTTGCAGAGGCTCATCATGGGGTTCACGTGACCTCGAGTTGGGTATGGCATGGCTACCACGTGCCTGCTGAACCTTAGAGGTGGTGGTTGTTCTTCCATGAGTGAGGGTGAAGCTTTAGTTCGTTATAAGGTTTGGTGAGGGTTTTGGTGAGAAGGTGAAGAAGAAAAAGGTTTTGATTTGTGTGAAGCTATATGATGTGCTGGAGTTCTTGGTTCTTCAATCTCTATGTGCTATTGCAATGAACATTGAGTAAGTGAGCTTTACTTTCTATCTTTTGGTCCCCAACTGCCCTTTGATTACTACATTAATTTTGACTTTGATGAATCACCACTTCATCCGGATTTGGATGTCTTTTAAATTTGATATTTTCTAAATTAAAAAAAATATGATACGTACTTATCACTTTAGACAGAGGGACGACATAGAGTAAATTCTCAAATTGGATAATATTATTAAGAGACAAATAAGCCCAGGTCCTAATATACTTACAACTTGTAAAGAGTCTGACATATAAATAAATTACTGACATGGATGGAATTGATCCATGTGACATTAGTGAGTTTCTTAATATCAAAATATTTACTGGAAGGAATTCTATTCATCTCCATTTTATTCCATCTAATTTTATTGCATCCATGTAATGGAGCATGCTATAATTTTATTCATCTCCATTTTATTTTATTAGATATAAAATTATTTATGTGTCTCGACCTAACAGCTTAAGCTTTTGAGCTGTTAGGCTAAGACATATAAATAATTTTATATCTAACACATCCCTCCCTCTTCTCATACTTTCATCTTCTTTTCTTTTTGGGTAAACCCATTGATATCCAGATTTTTTATTAAAAACTCAACCAATTTGACCTGATTTATGGAGATTTCATAGGGGTTTTGAGCAGGTTTGCTCTATCACTTACTAGTGACTAGTTCATGTGACAATTGGAAAATTCAATAACTTTTTTACTTGAGCCAATAATCTTTTGCCACCTGTACTAGGCCTTATCCTCGGTGTAGATTAGAAGTAATTTTCTTTTCTTTTTCCAAATGATCGAGGCGTAGATTATAATATAGCTAATTATAATATTGCTAATGCCTAACCCACTTGCATGGAGAAGTGATTCCTTTTTCTTTTTTTTTTTTGGGGATCAAGGAGAAGTGATTACCTTTGAGAACGCTAACAAGCACAGCCATGCTGGAATTGATTCTTGGTGGAATGAGAGGGCCCAAGACTGTGCCTGGATTTATCACTACCACATCGAAGCCGGTCTCCTTCGCAAAATCCCAGCCTGCTTTCTTGGTTAGTGTCTTTGCAATAGGATAGTATATCTGGTCCACAACATAAAAAGCTTAACTTTAGTTGTCCTATCAAAAAATATGAAAAAATATTTTGTGACCCACAAGGACAATCAATGACAGGACCCAAACAAAAATGGACAACCATGAGAAGGTACACTACTGGATTCACCACTGGACATTGTCCACGTGGGTTTATTTTTGAACCCAAAAAACCAAAAAGGGGAGGAAAGAAGGGACAATCAATCTGAATAAGCTTTCAATTTGTAATAAAAGAAAATAACGAATTTCTGAAATTTCGTTGCCAAGATGTTATCAGAAAATTAATTTTTGCTCTTAAATAAATAAATACACTTTCTATTACTTTTAATTTATTTAAATTTTATTTTTAAATTTCGACAAAAATACTAGTATATAATCGCCACTTCTTCTTACCCTCGTATGATTGTATCCTAATATGACGTGTGAAATTAATTCTATTCAAATAGTGATTCTTAGATATTCACCTTGACTTTCGGCATTATTGAAACTTGAAAGAGACCGGTGGAGTATGACTTGATTTTTAATTAATCTATGAATTATCTTCAACAGTTTTTTTTTGTTTGACATTTTCTCTACCTTTTTATTCATGCTAAATGTTTCACTAGAATTGGCCTGGTCCGTTTTCCTTAGATATGTGTGGATCATATTTCAAGTGAAGCATATCATGTCTGTTAAAAGTTTTTAAATTTCACAACCTTTTCTCAATTTGCCAAGGTACTAAATCCTTTATCTGGTAATTCTTTTGAAAAAATAGAAGTCAATATAATTAATTGGTTATAAAAGAATTAACTATAAAATAACTTATTTATGTTTATAGTTGATCTAAAAAAAAAATTTATAAAAATTAATGTAAGATGTGAAAATAAAAACTAAAAATTTTAGCTTCCATTAAAATTGATTATAGTGAAAATGGAACACTTCTTTTAAAAGTAAAAAAGCAATTCAAACACTTTTCCACTTTTTCAACTCAATTTTTTTCGCAAAAAGGAGAAAAAATAGGAAACCAAACAAGTCAGGAAGTTGATCCACGGTATTTTACCTCCCATTTTATCCCAACCAAACAATTTCTTATGGTAAAAAATAAAGAAAAATTGTTATATGAGCACAATTGTAATGATGTTTTCTTGAGCATACTTACACAAAAGCTGGTGGAACCATTGATGTACCCGCATGTGTTGAATAAAGTTAACCAAACACACTTTTTATTGTGAACGAGTAATATTTATTGTATAATAAAATTGTAGAATAAATATATATCATATATCTTATTATCATTAAATATGATGAGTAAGTGAGATGAATGAAAATCACATATCACATCAATAGTAATAAGGTGTGTAGTGTATATTTATTATGTAATTTTATTAGACACCAAATATTATTTTTATTATTATTATTATTATCTGCATAAATAATGTGTTTAGACTGTTGTGTATGCAATAATTTATCTCGAGAGAAAGCACTACTCACTCCCTTCTCCCGGCAGTAATCAAGGTCGGTCCAACAGTCCTCTCCCTTAATCTTGTCAGCTGGCCACTCAGGACTCGGAATTATCGCAGAAATCGACGAAGTCGCCACCACACGCTCCACCCCTGCTTCCTGAGCTGCCTTCAGCACATTCACCGTCCCTTTTATCGCCGGTTCCAAAATCTCCTTCTACATATATTATACATACACAAAAACATATATGAGCAAGGAAACAACTAGTAAATTCTAATGTTTTAATTTGGACCATACAAATTGGACTTTTTTTAGGTGATTTTAATTTTCCGACTAACCCCAGGGTCTTTGAGTTGGCCTATGATGTTAGGACATGCGAGGTGGAAAACTCCGGCACAACCCTTTATGGCTGCGGCTATTGAATCACTGTCTAGAAGATCCATCTCGAACAGGTGGAGGCGACCCTTTGCTCCTTCCATTGCCTCCAAATGTTTGGTCTCATTCTCATCCTCTGCAAGTGTCACAACATTAATTATTTCTGCATGAAAGATTATAGTAAATAATCAACGTATTTTTGTTGCTCCTAAACATAACAACCTGGAAGAACCAGAGAGAATGACATAATTTGGAGGTGGAAAATTTCTGTTATATATATATATATAAAAAAAAATACTTTATTATTAATTAGTGCAGAATTTATTATTTGTAATAGGAATGAGAGTTATTGTAGTCTCATCATCTATGTATAAAGCTACAGAAAGTGGAGATCCACAAACATTTATTGTTGAGGTTAAGTGTGAGAGGTGAAGTCCCACATTGGTTGAGAATGGATTAAGTGAGTAGTATATAATGTGGGAGGTTACGACTCATTCATTCGGTTTTGGGTCGAGATGTGGTGGCGTTTGGTATTATGGTGCTCTCACTTAACCCATTGGTTGTGTCTCCCCCTGTTGGGCTTCCCCGCCCTAACAGTGGTATCAGAGTCAAGGTTGGGCTCGGTTCTCGGAAAGGCATGGACTGCGGGTGGCAGGTGCTGGGAAGAGCGGTTGGTTGATGGGGGAGCAATGTGGTGGGTCTCACACTTAAGGGGGAAATTGTTGAGGTTAAGTGTGAGAGGTGAAATCTCACATTGGTTGAGAATGAATTAAGTGAGTAGTATATAATATGAAAGGATCCACACTATTCGCTTGGCCCAGGTTTTGGTTCAAGATGTGGTGTCCGTGGTATTATGGTCTTCTCACAGTCAGTTGTCTTTCCTGTTAGAACCGCCCTAACATTTATGACAAGCTGATCTCTATTATATTTTTCAGATTTTTAAAATAGTGATAGATAGACCTCTAATAAGTGTTTTAGTGAAAGGGTGGATACCAGAAGTGCAAAAGGTTCGAGCCATTCCTCCAACCCCACACCTCAACCAAAGAAGTCACACCTATTGCCAAACACCACTTTTTTACCTGTACTAATTCATTATGAATTATAATGCACACTCATTAATTCTTTCTTCAATAAATATATGGACAAAATGGGTATTAATTAATTTATAATGTATTTAAATTTAGAAATATTAATTAATTTGAAATTTAAAAGAAATCAAAAAATAAAAGGGAGTACTATAGAATATACTTCAAGACAATAAATGTTGGGCGCCAATTAAGAAACACATCATAGAATCTCGGTGAAAAATGTTTGAAGAAAAGAAAAGAGTTCTCGCTTCTTAAAGCTTGCTACTTGTGTCATTATTTAGTATGAATATCATATTTTGTCTAGGGTCTTTTGTATAGAAGAAAAAAAAAACTAATTTTAAAAAATAAAAAAAATATTGTCCTTTTCATTTGTATTTTTTATTAATTTTATTTTTTAAATTAGTATCAATCAAATATTTTTAGTTCAATTAACATTTTTTGAATCAGAGTCAAAATATCAATCAAATCTTTTTTCAATCAAAATATCAACCAAATCTTTTTTTTATTTTAATTGTCAAATCTCAATAAATTTATTTTAAATTATTCTTCAATTATATTTTTATAAATAGGCTAGCAAAACCTCAACCTAAGGGGGGCTAATGACAAATTTAACGGCAACACATTTTCACCCACAGTACCCTCACCATCACCATTACCACTCCATTACAGCCACTACACAAACCTTTCTCCATCCCCAGCCATCATCACCATGTTTTTTTACTCTACTCACAATGACCACCTTCATCCGTCATCACCTCCACCTCACAACAAATCACAAATCAACATATATTCCTCATTGTCATGTCCAATCATCACCACCTAGTCATATCAACCCTCTAGCCATCACTACTCATCATCATCATCTTTCTTCCATCCATGAACCCAACACCACCACCCATAGTTGTAGGTTTGTTACATAAGTTACGTACGTGACTTAAGTTCCTTTAATTTTTAACATTTTTACTTTGCTTTATTCTTTTATTTTGATTTCCTTGATGTTTTGTTTAATTATTTTTGGTTTTATTGTTTCCTCCCTTTTTCTTTTGGTCAAATTCTATTTCTTTCTTCCTTTGTTAAAAAAGATGATAAAAAAATTTCTTTTCAAATATTTTCACAAAAAAAAAATCAACCAACATTTTTTCTTTTTTAATTAAAATAAATTAATAAATGATTATTTTCTATAAGAATGACGTGACTTTAAGTTCTTTATTGCACCAGAAGATACGTTGTATAGCCAATAACTATCAAGTCAAAATTAATTTTTCTTTAAATTTTGTTCTCTTTTTTTATTTAATTATCTTTTCTTTTCTTGAATTTTATATTATTTTTGTATATAATGTGACTTTTAAAGGGGAAAAATAAATATTACTAAGTTAAATGTTAATTTGCATAATAAACTCTAGAGTAACTGAATTCATATGGATGTATTATGAGTATAATGAGATTAAGTTTTCACAATTTCTTAATTATAATTAGATTTTCGGACTCAAATATTTTTCAAGTGACTAATTTTATAAATTAAAAAGATTTTCAATTTTTGTGAAAAATAAAATTAGTAACGGCTCCATTTTTGAATGAATTTTTATTGCAATTTCCGTTGCAAATCCCTCTGGCAACATTGTGACAAATAGTCTTCAGTCTGTAATAAGACTATACTGTTTTTTTCCCCCTTTTTTTCACTTGTTTTTATTAAATCTTCTGTTAGATCCTTGTCTCGCTTGCTCCTATGCATCTTATGCTATGTACTTATGGGGAAATGAATAAAAAAAAGAAAAAAACTATTGATGGAATTGGAGAATATATACAGATATACTTATGATGAAGACATTGAATTGAGAAATCTCAATCTTTGATAACCGCAGGAGCACGTTGATGAGAACTAGTCAAATCAATTTTTGACAGTTAGGGTGACTGAACTGCAAGCTCGCTCTTATTTTACATGGTATTCACACACACACACACAACTGAAAGTGAGAAAAAATAAAAACAGCAATGGCATGAACAATGAGTCAAAGCAGTGATGGAGGAATATAAACACCATCACCACTTGTAATAGTGCAGTCAGTCCCCAAGAGGTTTCATTAGACAAAACCCCTGCTCTTCAAACTCTTCACTGCATCCTTGATGATTTGATCGATAGGAGTGAACTCTAGACCTAAATCCATCAGCTTCTTGGATGCTTCCTTTGCTCTCAATAACCCTGGTTGGGTATCCCTTGGTAACCTTCAAAAGCAAAGGGGAAAAATATTAATGAATTATACTCAGATAATGCATAACCCTCAAGTAATTATATATGGATAGATGATTGAAAAGTTTTACTTTTATGCTAAATGTAGATCAAATAATTGGCGTTAAAGACTTGAGAGAATTTTTCTGCACACACCTAAATTAACCTTACTCTTGGTCAGCCGACTAAATTTGTGGAAAAAGATTTAAAACGAAAATAGGATCAAAAGCTTTGTTGAATGATTGAATCCGAATAATATAGCTCTAGTGATAATTAAGAAAAGTTAAATGGAAAATAATAACTAATTAAAAAAATTATCATAATTTTATATTCAGAATAATATATCATAATTGTTAGCCTTTAAATTTATTAGTAGGTCACACTATTTTATAGTGAATTTGATATTTAAACTCATTTGGATTAAATCTGCCGTAAACCATCAATTTTAGACTATTTTGCAATCCGTTTCTGTATCACTATTTGTTCAATCCAAATTAGGTACTTGCAAAAGGATAGAAATAAAAAAAAAAAAGTAAAAATCAAAAGATCTATAATAATGCTTCAGAAAAGCACAACTATTATATGCATTTGTGCAGAATACTCACTTGGCCACATTATATTCAGGGTATAGCTCAGCAACCTTTGCCACAAAATCACCATAGTGACGAATAGCTTCAACGCACAAGTGCCTTCCGGCTGCTTTCTTGTTCTCAAATGCCAAAATATGTGCCATGGCTATGTCTTTAAAGTGAGCCATTCCCATGAAGAAGTCCTCGTAGGTCTCGGTGTCCCCTTAAATAAGGTCCAAATAATACCTATGTTAGTAGCATTTTACGTGACAAAAAGAATCATTGAAATATAAGAGTTCTCGGCCTGGGAGAATGGAAATGGAGGGAGTGGCCAGGAGTGAGAAAGGTAGCTTAAATGATCCTTATTTGGAAGCAATTTTAAGGAATGGAGTGGTATGACTAGTAAAGAATAATGTGTTCCTCTTTTGTCACTTAAAATCAAGCATTGTTAACTTTCCAAATTGTGATTCAAGAGGAGAATGAGAACAATTTTCAAACAGGGGTGTGACATTGTCTCTTTCACTGTACTCCTCACTTTTCTTTGTCATTCCATTATTAACCACCGCTATCATCTACAAAACTCTCAATCATGGTCTTAATCTCTATTGTTCTTAGTTGAGTGATAAAGCCGTAATAGGAGTTTCAAAGTTTGTACATAGTGCTCAATTCTGTATCTGGTTCTGTTCGGTTGTGCTAATTCCATGTGCCCCAAAAATAAAGCAACTCTTTTCCTTTTAATTTTGCAATATCCTCTGCTAGAAGGAACTTTGTTAGAGGTACATTGTTGTGAGAAACTAACTTCTTCCACTAGACCCGATCGATATTGGTAATAAATTAGCACACGTTGAAACTTTTTTTTTTTTGGGTTATAGGAAGCTCTTATTGGAGCTAAGAGAAAGTGGAGAAGGGAATAGGCAAATAGAGATTGAAATATTTAGATGTTTCTATTGGTGGTAAATAGGAGTGGAATAAATTAATGGAGTGAAGAAGAATGACATGGAATGACATACTTATTTCATTCCATTGTTTGAAATAACTTGCATTCTATCATTTGGTTTTCCCCAATTCGAGGGGAAGAAAAATGTAAAACTATGATGATATTGACTGGAATAAACTCTAATTATCTCCATTTTATTTTATCTAATTTTATTGCATCCAAGTAATGGAGGATGCTATAATTTCATTCCTTTCTATTTCAGTTTATTAGATATAAAATCATTTATGGTATTCAATCTAACAGCTTAAAGCTTAAGCTTTTGAGTTGTTGGGCTAAGGTATACACCATGATTTGGCTTGATTTATGGAGATCTCATGGGGGGTTTTGAGCAGGTTTGATCTATCACTTGTTGGTTCATGTGACAATTGGAAATATCAATAACTTTTTTTTTACTTGAACCAGTAACAGTTTGCCACGTGTACTGGGCCTAATCCTCGGTGTAGATCAGAATATATATAAATGTATATATATTTCTTGTTAATGATAGAGGCTTAGCTTATATTATAGCTAATTATACCACAAAAATCTGCGAAATTGCTAATTCCTAGCCCATTTGCATGGAGAAGTGATTCTTTTTCTTTTTGGGTCAAGGAGAAGCGATTACCTTTGAGAACGCTAACAAGCACAGCCATGCTGGAATTGATTCTTGGTGGAATGAGAGGGCCCAAGGCTGTGCCTGGATTTATCATTACCACATCGAAGCCGGTCTCCTTCGCAAAATCCCAGCCTGCTTTCTCGGCTAGTGTCTTTGCAATAGGATAGTATAGCTGGTCCATAACATAGAAAGCTTAACTTTAGTTGTCCCATCAAAAATATTATGTGACCCACAAAGACAATCAATGACAGGACCCAAACAAAAATGGACAATCATGAGAAGGTACACCCCTGGATTCACCACTAGACATTGTCCACTTGGGTCTGTTTTTGAACCCAAAAAAACAAAAAGGGGAGGAAAGAAGAGAAAATTAATTTGAATAAGATTTCAATTTGTAATAAAAGAAAATAGCGAATTTCTGAAATTTCGTTGCCAAGATGTTATCAGAAAATTAATTTTGCTCTTAAAAAAATAAATAAATAGTACTTCCCATTACTTTTAATTTATTTAAATTTTATTTTTAAATTTCGACAAGAATGCTAGTATATAATCGCCACTTAACTTCTTCTTACCCTTGTATGATTGTATCCTAATATTACATGTGAAATTAGTTCTATTCAAATAGTGATTCTTAGATATTCACCTTGAGTTTCGGCATTATTGAAACTTGAAAGAGACCGGTGGAGTATGACTTGATTTTTAATTAATCTATCAATTATCTTCAACAGGTTTTTTTTTTTTTTTGTCATTTTCTCTACCTTTTCATTCATGCTAAATGTTTCACTAGAATTGGCCTGGTCCGTTTTCTTTAGATATGTGTGGATCATATTTCAAGTGAAGCATATCATGTCTGTTAAAAGTTTTTAAATCTCATAACTTTTCCTCAATTTGCCAAGGTACTAAATCCGTTTCTGGTAATTCTTTTGAAATAATTAGAGTCAATATAATCAATTGGTTATAAAAGAATTAACTATAAAATAGCTTATTTATGTTTATAATTGATCTAAAAAGTAAATTTGTAAAAATTAATGTAAGATGTGAAAATAAAAACTAAAAATTTTAGCTTCCATTAAAATTGATTATAGTGAAAATGGAACACTTCTTTTAAAAGTATAAAAGCAATTCAAACACGTTTACTCTTTTTCAAATCAATTTTTCTCGCAAAAAGGAGAAAAAAAATAGGAAACCAAACAAGTCAGGAAGTTGATCCACGATATTTTTCCTCCCATTTTATCCCAACCAAACAATTTCTTATGGTAAAGAATAAAGAAAAATTGTTATATGAGTAAAATTCTAATGATTTTTTCTTAGACATACTTACACAAAAAGGCTAGTGGAACCATTGATGTACCGGCATGTGTTGAATAAAGTTAACCAAACACTTTTTACTGTAAATCAGTAATATTTAGTATATAATAAAATTACAAAATAAATATACATTATATATCTTATTATTATTAAATATAATGAATGAGTGAGATGAATGAAAATCACATATCACATTTAATAATAATAAAGTATATGGTATATATTTATTGTATAATTTTATTATACATTTAATATTATTATTATCTGTATAAATAATGTGTTTAGACTGTCGTATATTCAATAATTTATCTCGAGAGAAAGCACTACTCACTCCCTTCTCCCTGCAGTAATCAAGGTCGGTCCAACAGTCCTCTCCCTTAATCTTGTCAGCTGGCCACTTAGGACTCGGAATTATCGCAGAAATCGACGAAGTCGCCACCACACGCTCCACCCCTGCTTCCTGAGCTGCCTTCAGCACATTCACCGTCCCTTTTATCGCCGGTTCCAAAATCTCCTTCTACGTATGTAAGACATACACAAAACATATGTAAGCAAGGAAATAATAATTAAATTCTAATGTTTTAATCTGGACCTTACAAATTGAACTTTTTTGAAATGATTTTAATTTTCCGACTAACCTCAGGGTCTTTGACTCGGCCTATGATGTTAGGACATGCGAGGTGGAAAACTCCGGCACAACCCTTTATGGCTGCGGCTATTGAATCGCTGTCTAGAAGATCCATCTCAAACAGGTGGAGGCGACCTTTTGCTCCTTCCATTGCCTCCAAGTGTTTGGTCTCATTCTCATCCTCTGCAAGTGTCACAACATTAATTATTTCCGCATGAAAGCTTATATTAAACAATCAACGTATTTTGTTTGCTCCTTAACATAACAACCAGGAGGAACCAGAGAGAGTGACATAATTTGGAGGTAGAAAATTCCTGTCCAACCATATATATCTTCTCAGTGAGTAAATGCCTATCCTTTTCGCATAATATCATGTATATCCCCACTAAAATAGTAATTTAACTCACTCTAAACATGCATAATTATTGGAAAATCTTAACCGTCTAATCACGTGTTGATGTCTATGAAAATCAGTTGTCCTTGTGACATTATTAGTCCTAAGGTTTGTTTAGTATGAAAGTAAAAATGAGAAAGGATTTTTTATGAACTAACATTACATATTTCGAATAAAATTTATCTATAAAAAAATCTCTCTCACCTTAAACATTATATAAAATATACTATAAATCCACTAGAATTGGATTATTGGAGAAGAGTCTAGGTAGTTTATACTCAAGTTATAAATTCAAATCTTATTCTTAATGTGTATATATATATATATATAATCTAAAAACATATTTGATTAGAGAGTAAAAAGTTCTATATATAAAATTATATATAAAGCTCAACTAGAAGAATTTTATCCTAAATATACGGAGAGAACTCATCTAGGAGAATTTTATCCTTTTTTATCTATCAACTATATACACCCTTCTAAAACTTAATGAACGTGGCTATGAGAGAAATTAAGATGCAAAAGATAGATGCAGAAGTGGTTAACTGAGATCTTGGACGGTGGCATGAACAGTGTAGCCACGCTCGAGGAGGACCTGAACCAGCCATGATCCGATAGCGCCGCTGGCTCCTGTAACACAGACCACCTTCGACATGTTGGTGAGTTAGTCAGTTAAGGATTTCAGGTGTTGTGGTGATGAACGGGAGTAACGGTCCTGCTATATAAAGAAGAACGTGTGGGAACAAATATCTGAGACTTGCTGGATTTTCAACTGCTGGACCAAATGAAATGTGAGGAGGCGCATTTTCGGGTGGAGATGGAAAAGTTTTTTATACGATATAGAAATATGGTTTACAACTTTTTAGTTACAAGTTTATAATATTTTACTTAATGGTTTACAATTTTTTCATGTAAGGTTTATAATTTTTTTTAATCACTTTTAGAAATATTTCTATTATTCACATAAATTTATAATATTTATACATAGTTTTACAATATTTTACGCATAGATTCACATAAATTTATAATATCTATACTGAATGGAAAACTCTTTAGTCTGTATATGAGAATTCCTAAGCAGGAGAGAAATCTTCATTGGTCCACTACTTAAAGCCAAGCCTCTTTCCGAAATTATAGCAACACAGAGGCGCTTACATGTTAATGTAACTGGTTGAAACTAATATAACTTCAAAATATATAAAAATATTATTTTAAGATTTTTGTTTTGATATCCTAAGGGTATTGATACCCTTTTAAATTTAAAGATTGTGATATAATCATAAGTATTTAAAATATTAATTGATTTATTTAGTGGGACACATGATAAATTTTCAACCACAAGTTCTCTAAAAAACACCAATACCCATAAATTTTATAGGATACCGAAGTAATCCCTTAATTTAATATTAAGTATATTTGCCTATCATGAATGGAATGGATGAGTGGAGACCATCTCATCCAATAGTGACCTACTCTTAAGGGAATGTTTGGTTAGTTTCATATACAATTTTACATGTAAAATTTATTTTTAAGTTTACCTCTTAACTAAACACAACCTAAACTTTTAATGTCAAAATAATATTGTTGTAAAATATATTAAAAAAATATTTTTAAACTCGATCTGACTCATATAACTTATGTAAAGCTGAATCATTGAACAAGATTGGTCCCACGTTATTTTCACATCAAAATTTTCTTTTTTAAAAAAAAATTGTGCAAAAAAAAAATGAAGTAAAGAAAGAAAGTGAAAAAGTGTATGTTTTTATTCTATCATTTGAAAAAAAAATGATGTAAAAACCAATGTCATGTCACGAGGTCGCTCTCAGTTGGTAGGCCATGCAAGCGTTGTCTGGTTATGATTAGTTTCACATTATAACATGCCATTGCTCCCCTATTTTGTCTAAGTTGGACCATTCTTCCAGACACGCGTCGTGATCAGCTACTGAGTGCGGGCAATCCTAAACGTAACACACGTAAAAAAATTTGTATGGTTATGAAGCATAAAATAAACTGTCTTCTATCTCACAATAAAAAAAATATTTATACATTTTATCTCTAATTAAAATTAGATGTTATTTAATTATTAAATAAAGTACTATTCCCCCTAATAATTCTTGATTACAGATTAAACAAATTTTTTTAGATCAATTATTAAGTCTTAATATTTTAATTTCAATGTTAATTTAGCTTTAGTATTTTTTATTTTAACATTAACTTAGTAATTTAATTAAATAAAAATCCAACTTATGATTGAATTTATGTCCAACTACAGTAAATTAATGTTACTGCTTAACCTAATATAACTTCAAAATATATAAAAATATTATTTTAACATTCGAAATTCACTTATCACCATGAATAAGATGAATAAATAGAGATCTATCTTATTTAATAGTAACTTAGTATTAAATATTAAAATAATATTATTATAAAATATATTAGATAAACATTTTAAAACTCCAATCCGACTCATATAACTTATATAAAGCTGAATCATTAAGCAAGATTGGTCCTACGTTATTTTAAAATCAAAATTTTCTATTTTTTTATTCGTGCAAAAGAAAAGAAGTAAAGAAAGAACGTGAAGAAGTGTATTTTTTTTCATTCTATCATTTAAAAAAAAATGATGTGAAAATCAATGTCATATCACGAGGTTGCTTTCACATTGTCACATGCAAATGCTCCACTATTTTGTCTAAGTTGTTTTGTTTTCCAGACACGCGTCGTCCAGTTTTGGACCAGTGATCATTTACGGAGTGCCGACAATCCTACACGTAACACGTGTAAAAATATCGTTAATAATAAAATAATATTTTGAATAAATAACTTATATAATCTCCTAAAAAAAATTTACATGATAATTTAATTATTCAAAAATTGAAACCAAATGGAGATTTTAATAATAGGATATATTAATTCATCTATATATATTTGATCATTTAAACACTAATAAGATTGTACAACGACCTACTAATAGAACATTAAGTTTTGATGCATGTATCATCCAAAATAAAATAGAATTAAAAAGGACTCATCTTGATAATTAAAATTTACAAAATGAGTCATTTAAAATCTTCATTGCAAGTTATAAATGATTAATTTTATATAATTTTAAACACTAAAATGAGTACAATATGTTCCAAAATAACATCACTTTGCTTGCATTCAACTTTGTAATGGCATGACATCTTTATATTGTGACACATGTATAAGTCCACTAATGAATAATTAAGAAAGAGATTAATGATGTGCCTATTATTTTCAATCTTGAGGGAATTTCTCTTCTTAGAGGATAAAATAGGTCGATATAAAAATATTAAAGGACTAAATAGGGTGTTCATTGTAATATTTTAGATAAAAAAATACATTTTATCTCTAATTAAAATTAGATGGTATTTTATTATTAAATAAAGTACTATTCCCCATATTACTTTTTGATTATAGAATAAACAACTTTTTAATTCTAATAAAATTTTTTACAACAATTATTAAGCATTACATTTTAATTTTTATATTAATTTATTTTTAATATTTTTTTATTTTAACATCAACTTAGTCATTTAATCAAAATAAAAATCCAATAATATTATTGAATTTATGTCAAAATCAAAAATATTAGAACTAATTTAACATAAAAGACATTTTAGAACCAAATTGATATGTGTCAAATTAAAAATCTTAGAATGAAATAAAATATTGCTCTTGATTATAAATGGATACTACTATTCATATATATAGTATATACTATGTATGTTTGTTCTAACAAAGGACCCCTCCTGGCTTAGCTACGAAGCAAGGCCACGTGGGACTCCTTGGGGAAGAGTTGGGAAAGTATCAGAAAAGCAGTATAGGAAGCAGAAGGAAGAGAAATTGTTCGTTGATACTCCATATGCACCTTACAATATTTAAAGAAAAATATTATTTTTAACGCTTAAAATTGAGTGTTTTATTACAAGACATTTCTTTTACTATTATCAAATACAATGATTGACAGTACTCCCTCAATCCACTAACAAATTATATTCAACCATGAAATAATTGATATGTCAATGAGATACTTATTTTTAAATATTAAAATAATATTTTTCAAACAAATAATAATAGTAGACATATTTGGAGGAGGAAAATCTAAGAACGTATTTGATTACAATTTTTAGAATTTTATAAAAGAAATCAAATACAACCTAAGCTTTGCCACATGGATTTTCACCGGACATCAGTGTTGGTGAATGGAGCAATCAACTTCATAAAATCTAAAAAAAAAATTAAGCTTTAAGTTAGAGATTTAATTTTTGACGGTATATATATAGAGCCCTATGACCAAAGAAAACTCCAACGGTGAATACCTTAGTTCACTCCAAAAATAAAAATGCACACAAAAAAGTTAATAAATGATATATTTTTATGTTATAGCAGTGTTATTTAAACACCTAAAAGTGAGTGTCTATTGAGATATTAATAATTTAATCACTAGATGCGACAAGTTAATGGGATAAGTGAGTACTACAATTATAACTAATAGTGATAAAATATGTGTCTTAATGGAACATTCACTTTTTGGTGCTGTAATAACATTTTTATTTCATGTCATGTAAGAAATAAAGATTAATTTAATACATTTGTTTGAAAAAGTAAAACGATAACGCATTCGAATTTTCATTTTATAATTTGGAAAATGTATAAAATTGATATAAAAATAACGAGAAAATAACATTATTGCTATTGTTAACCTTAATTATTTGTTAAGATATAAATTATATAAATTTAATTTTGATGTAATAACTATCATGTAATCAAAATTAAAAGTCAATCAATTAGTTATATATGACTATATGACAATATCAATGCATCATTATCAAATTGTTCTTGCCTGGAAGAGCGAGGTTGCAACTCATCTCTTCCGAGGTGGGAATGGCTTCATGGCACTGAGGTCCTGGTTGATATATAAGATAAGATCTGATTGTATTAGCTAATATTATAAATCATATTTTTATTACATGTTTAGTGTCATATAGAATAATTACTAACTGCACTATTATTTTATTTTTCTCATATTTATTTGTTAATTAATTCAATTTTTTTCTTAAATCTTCTAATTTTTGGATAAATTTAGAATATTTTTAGCTATCAGTGAGATTATCTTTTGATTTGCATTTAGTTTGAGTTTTTTAAACTTAATTGGTAGATATTCTCATTTTTTTATTTTAATTGTAGAACAAAAAAATATAGCAATATCAATTAATAATCTGTGCAGAAGATTTGGATATATGAGAAAATTTATATAAAGATTTGAAGAGATGAAGATTTTTCTAAAATCTAAATCATGGGAGATTTTAATTCAGTTTTATATCATGTTTTCTTTAAGTAGATGATAATACATAGAGAAAGAAAAGAGAGCTAGAGGTTTAGAGAGACGTAGGTTAATGCTCATGCCAATGGGCATGACTCTATGGTTTATTATTTTATTTTCTTTTATTTGCTAAATTTCTTAGATGTTAGGGAGATGGGCTTTTAGAGCACTGATTTTTCATCCTTTTTGTTATTGAATTTTCTTTTAATATATTTTTTATTATTTAGCAATTTTAATTTTGTTCTTAACTTGATCACCAATTTACTAATGTATGGTTTTAAACAGTTAAAAGACATTTCACTTTATAAAATAAGTCAAACTAGAATTTAACATAGGTTAAAGTAGCTAGAGATATAAATATTTATTCGTGCGATATTTGGGAATTTTTGCTCTTCATCTTTAAGATAGATTTAAAATAGTGCGAGAGATCGACTGTCTGATTTATCTTAAGAGGGTTCATTCTATAACTATTAGTAATGAAAAATTCGATCAGGAATAATATTATTTGGAAAGGAAGGTAATAATTAGGTAATGCAAAATTAGGGAACTTTGATGAAATTAACCCCTAATATTAGTTTTTATTTTTATTTTAATTTAAATAACTTTCACTCTATTTTTTCTTCCTAACTAGTGACATACCGAAACGAATTGGTACTTACTTTTAGTTTTCATGGGGATGACAATCTCGTACTCATTATCTTATTACTTGTGACTTGGTGCATTTGCCGGAATTTGATTTTATAAATTGGTTAATAATGATATAATACCATTCAATCAAACTATTTTCATCCTATAATAATAGTACTAAGTTATCATGTTC
This sequence comes from Dalbergia cochinchinensis, assembly GCA_031216125.1. Lineage (NCBI taxonomy): Eukaryota > Viridiplantae > Streptophyta > Magnoliopsida > Fabales > Fabaceae > Dalbergia > Dalbergia cochinchinensis. The sequence continues at coordinate 48,693,856 of CM062371.1, read as the reverse complement.
GATAAGATTTGATTACACTCAATAGTATTATTTTACTAGCAAATATTCTTTTGCGTTAATGCTCGCCCCACCTGCCACCCACCCACCGCCAGTCGCTAGCTGTCAGTCATTGCTTGCCTGCTCACTACTTCTCACCCATCGGTCACCGCCTATTGTGCACCTACTCGTCGCAACTTGGCTACTCATTGTTGGTCGCCACTTGCTAGGTTGTCCACCACCAGTCATTTAGCACACCAAATACTATATAGGATAAGTATGTGCATATGATCTTATCCAATACTATTAGATCTTATACTATACTATCAGACTTTGTACGATCATGTCTAATACTATTTGATCTTATCCTTATGTTGTACCAAATAGTATAGTACATGCATAAGATAAAGATACCTTAGGCCTGGAGCCCTTATGTAATGGCGAGTTCAAATCAACTAGCATGAAGGCTAAAATGATGAGGTCCCATGAATATTTTATCAATTTATGTACAGATCCCTTAGGATGATGGCCAATCTTTGCGACTTTGGCAGGGTTGAGCTATAGAGCCAAGTAGAGCAATAGGTCCATGTATCTAGTTCGGCACACAAGCTCGCCAAATTGTATTTTATTAACAACAAAGTTGTTTCAATATTCTAAAACCCATATATCCCAGACACTCATCTCACAAAAAATATGGGACCTACAATTTTCTTTATTCTCTATTTATTCTCTCTCATTATCTCCTCCTCTATTTCTCTTAAGGATGTTGACTTTTTTTAGATGTTGAAATATCTTTATCCTTTTATTAAAGATTTGTCTAACTAGTATTTTGGTTTAGGAATCAAATATGAAAGCTTATGCAGTGGGAAGATAAGTTTTAGAGTAAAATACAATCTTTTTCCTTGAGAAAAAGGTTTTATTATACTATCCACCCCTCTATTTTAAAAACAAATACTCCTCTTCCCTATACATTTAAAAGTACAATACAACTCCCTCGTTTGAGAAATAATATTATTACACTCCCCTTCTTTCTATTTCTAAAACATACTCTACTCATTTTAAAATTTTTTATGAATTCTTCATTTGTCATGCTTATTATTTTATCATTGACTAAAATACCCTTTATTAGTTTATACATATAAATTTTTAATAAATAAAATAAATGTGATTTATAATAATTTAAATAGAATTATATACATTAATTTTAAACTATTATTTAAATTAAGAAAACAAATAAGTAGAAATAAAAATAATTAATAGTAACAATAATTTGCAATAAATATTTTCAAACATAAAATTATATATTTTTCAACTATCAAGTTATAATATTAATATTATATTTTTATTGTAACACCACCAAATTTTTATTTTATGTTTTTTCATAATATATCTTTATATATAAAATTAATAAATATTTTTAATATTTTATACATATATTAATATTAAAAAATAAACTGAAAAATGTAGTTTTTAATTTTCCAAAAATGATTATTATAAAGTATTGTTACTATCTATAATTTATTTTCTTAATATAGTAAAATTTTAAAAATTAAATTAACTACATGTATATACAAATATATAATATTTTACATTATTATAGGAACATATATTTTAATTTGTATAAATAATATATACATATACATGTCTATTAATAAAAGGTAATTTGGTCAAAAATCAAATAATAAGTATAAAATAATGAAAAAGTAATTAAAAAAAACTAAAGTGTAGTATTTCTCAATTTTTAGGGGAATGGAGTATATGTTTTAGAAATAGAGGGGAAAATCTATAGTTTATAAATAGAGGGGTAGGGAGAGTATATTTTCCAAATAGAGAGGAGAGGAGTGTAATTAAGCATTGTCTCAATGGAGGGATTGTATTTTACCATAAGTTTTAGGTGCCTTTTATCCTAGGCCTAAAAAGAAAAGGCTTATTGCAGACACCCAATCCATAACCGTTGAATGCCCTGTAGAATTGAGGATATGTTGGAGGTAGTGACCGGTACCGTTGTATACCTGTTTTGCTGAAATTATGAATTGGCACCACACATGTAGTATCCTATTTATTGCTAAATGGTATGTGCAAGTCCATGAATTTAAAGAGTTACAAAAAGACTTTCAGTTCATTTCGTCTATCATAGTTTTTTTAAATTTCTCATCATTGATTATCTTTTCATTTTTAATATTTTGATATTTATATATTCTCAAGAATTTAATTTTAATATATTGATAATTAATTCTTTTTACATAATTATCTAATTATATATTGTCATAACAGTAAAATAATATAATTAAGTTTAACTCTCATTCTACCACTTCAAAAATCATCCACATAAAAGGATTTAATAGGATGATAATATTCTTTTTTTCTTCCCATTGGGTCAATAGACCCATTCTTAATTAAAGTATATTTGACACACCTAACAACATATATAAGGCCTAGTTATATAACATCTAATAATATAATTAAAGCCTAAATGTATAGGATCATATATATGAAATTTTTATATAGTGTAATATTTGTAAATTTACTATATAAGATGATAGTTCTATAGGATAGTATTGTCATTTCAATATCAAAAATAATTATAACCAAAAGAAAAAATTAATGGAAAATTTAAAATAAAAATAGTAAATTTCATTAACTATAAATTAACAAATAAATATTTTTCAAATAATTTTTTATTTTTAATATTAATTTTTTAAATATATTTAATTTTTATATTATTTACAATTAAAATTATTAAGATAAAAAATGTTATTTGCTTAAAAAAAGAAAAAATAATTTTCTTCCAAGGCCAAGAGAGTATTTGATTTGGGGGATAGGACACAAAACATAAGGATAATAGAGATAGAAATGTGTTTTGAAAGGGAGATAGGAACAAGGGCCAGAAAAAATTTTTGTTCTTGAGATAGAAAAACACAAAATTTATGTATCTCCAGAAAGTAGGGATATGATACAGAGACAAAAATTTAATATTTTTTCTTTCAATAATAACCATATACATATTTATCATTTATGTCTCTATCTCCATTGTCTCCACTGTCCCTGTATTTCTGTTTTTGTCCCGTACCAAATGCTACCCAAGTGACTCTAGCCACTAGGTCACTATAATACTACTTATCTTCCATTCTTGATTGTTACGTACAAACCTCAGTAGTTAATAGTAGTAAAAATGTTATTTTAACACTAAAAAGTTAATGTCTATTGGGATACCTATTTAACAATTATTAAATGTGATGATAGATCCCACACACTCCATCCATCACATTACATTCAATGGTTATTAAGTGAGTATCTCAATAAATACCCACTTTTTTAGTGTTTGAATAGCACTACTCTAATAGTAGTACCAATCTTAAAAAAAAAGCTTAGTCCCAATGGCTAACATAGAAACAAAAGCAAAGCACAGTTTGAAATTTTAGAGGTTTGTGGAGGCAAAAATAGAAATCGTCTATACCTAGTTAAAAGTGAGGGTTTTAACACAGGCCAAAACACATGAGCCCCATGCTGAAAGGTACCCACTCACTTGGACTTATGTAGAGTGCATCTTCTTTTACCCCTAGAGGCATCCCTTGGCTAATCTTCCAATGCGAGCCCAACCAGCAACCCATGCAAGAATTGATGATAACAAAAGTCTAAATAAATCGAGCAAAAAAGAAAAAGTATAATAACAACCAGGCCCCAAAAAAGGTTTAATATCAACATGAAAAATATAATACTAATATTTTTTTGTAACATTAATAATAATACTTTAATAATTAAATTTTTATGTATTAATAATATAAAACTATTTTACATTATCATTTATAAGAATACAAAAAGTAATTAAGCTCAAATATGTTTATGGTTCTTGAAAATTAAGCAAATTTAAGTTTTGGTCTCTAAAAAGTTTTTGATTTAGTTTTTATCCAAGTATTTCCAAAATTGATTGGTTTCAATGCATGTCACATATAACTACTAGCATTTTTACCCGTACAATGCACAGGCTTATAAAATTAAGAGTAATATGCACAATACATATAAAAAAATTTTTATGAAAAAAATATGCATGAAGTTTTAAATGTATAAGATAAATGTAAGTTTGTATTATATTATTACAGGATACATTTTACAAAAAAATGCTTAGCTTAAGGTGAAATAATACTTAAAAAAGTATAATTGTAAAACTATTATTGATATAATAAATGACATTAAAAAAATTGTATAAATCGATTTCATTTATCAATTCATATTTTAAAATATAATTCATTTTATAATTAATATTTTTAAAATTTTAAAGTGATTATGAATCGAACAAATGAAGAGAAAAAATAAATCTTTCTAGATATCCTTCTTATCCCTTTCTCTTTTTTCCACATTATTCAACATCTTAAAAATGATTAATTAAAATTAAATCTAAAATTTAAAATACATAAATTATAAGATCTACAGACCACTTGTTAAAGTGGAATTAAATAATTAAAATAAAAAATTCATGTGTTTCTCATTCATTCTATGTTCTTTAATATCCTAGGTACTTTTGATCGGGGAAAAAATTAGATAGAAATTTTTATGGAGTAATTCTATTTATGGAGTTTATCCATAATATTTATTTATGAACTCTTACATAGGATTTCATTGTAATTTCTTCCTTATGTTACTCATTTTATAAGACGTTTTCCACACTTTCAAAATACATTATTTTTTCATCAAAATTATTTTGAAAATAAAATAAAATGAAATAAATAAATATTTACATTTTAATTTCAATTTATAGTTTAATTATCTAATATTTATTAATTTATTTAATGCTAAGCATAGACGTGGAAACAATTTTAATTTCAATTATATTGATAGTTGAATTAAATCAAGTAAAAAAAAACAAATAAATATGTTCAAATAAACTATTCAAGGATTTAAATAGTCAAATTTTTTATATTTTTTTTACATGAGTTCGAAATACATAATAAAATATAAAATAGATACAACCAAACAAAATGAACAACATTTTGAAATGAACAGTGACTATGAATGTTATGGTGAGATTTTATCTATTTTAAAACATTCTTTGTTATCTAGCCTATTTAGCACTTTCTTTTTAAGCAATTTTTAATCTTTCCATCAATTAATGGTGGAAGAAGAAGGAAAAGTGAAAAATGAAGAGACATGGTCAAGTACAGGAACAACTGGAAAGTAAATAATAATGTATTTTGAATTTTAAATTTGGATAAGCGAAAACAAATAAAAACATTCAAACAATTTTAAGTTTGATTGAAACTCATTTATTATGAATTAAGAAATTAATTGTATATATTTATATCAATATCTCCATTTATTGTGGTCGATATCAAATGAATATGCATTGATTTACAAAATATTTTAAAATTTGACTTTTATAAGCCATTATTAGCAAAATTAAATTTTTAAAAAATAAAAATTATTATAAAATGACACACGAAGTATAATTTAATGTTTGAGGTTTCTACATATTATATGAATAGGAACCTCAAACATATGCAAATTGAGAAGCTCCACTTATGAGTGACACTCTTTATTCCTTTATTTTAAGTCACATGCAAAGTTATATATTACTCATAAAAATGATAATCTTTGAAACACTAAATAAAAAGATATATGTAAATTTATAATTAAAGCTCTCACATTTTTATTTTTCTATTGAATCAGAATATATTTTTAGGATTTTCCAGTATTTCTTCAATTAGTTTTTTTAGCTGATCTTGCTAGGAATTAGAGGCCCGCTTCTTAGCTTTGCAGTTTCTTTATTTTGGGCTGTTAGCCCCGCTAATAGCACTTATAATTATAATCAACGTTGGATGGCATGATTGGTTGATTAACATTATTAACCCCATTCTCAATTAGCACGTCATTAACCAAAAAAACTTAAAAGCTGGATTCAGCTTGGCTTGTGACATCTGAACCACATCGCATCACTTCCCAATTGCACACCATTTTTCTTCTCCTTCACATGCCACACAGCAAAAGCTTGATTGTAAATTTGCAATAGGGACATACCCCTTACCTTGATAATAATAATTATAAACATGTCACCATCTCTCACTACGTGATTTTCTAAAACATTTAAATGAGATACGACAACAGGATTTTTGTATACTCTCTCTCTCTCTCTCTCTCTCTCTCTCTCTCTCTCACACACACACACACACACACACATCATCCTATCAAAACTTGTGTCTTTGAGATTAACGCATCCACATATCATTGTTTAATTATGGCAGTGATTGTTAAATCCTACACTTTCCATAAAGCGGTAACGTTCTGTGTTGTGATTGATGCTTGCCCCGAAATGGCAAGCCAAGCTGAATCCAGCTTATAAGTTTTGTTGGTTAATGATGTGCTAATTGAGAATAGGGTTAATGTTAATCAACCAACCATGCCATCCAACGTTGGTTATATATTCCCATGGAAAAGGAAAGAATATAAATTTTTTAACTCTCGATTATAACAAAGGAGTTAACACCTTTGAGATTACACCCTTTGAAAACGAATTCACCGACTTTGCTTTCTTTCTTTTTTATCCTTCTCTATCATTGGTAAGAACTGCAAACAGAAAATAAAATAAAATTTCATTTTCAGTGTTGTTACATTGCATCATTAAAACATAACTATTTAAGTTTCTACAGCTTATGAGTAATGTCATATGTACAATAACATTGTACAATAAAAATATATCACACACCTTATCATGATTAGATGTGATGAGTGGGTGGGAAGAATGAGGATCACTCATCACATTTAATGGTGATAAAATGTATAATATATATTTATTGTGCAATATTATTATACACATAACATTATTCATAGCTTATTATGAAGGCAGGGATTCTCATTCTATCTCTCACAACTTATTTCTCTATAATGGGCTACATATTCTCTGCAAACTATATCAATCAGTGGGAGAATCAAAATCAGTAATGTAATTGAAAAAACAAATAAAGAGGGGAAAGAGAGAGGAAAATAGAGAAGCTAAAAAATGAAAAAAGGATAAGATAATGTCATAGTTTTTGCCTTTTAGGATAATGAATACAAAGAAAAAAAAGGGTTATCCATCACCCTTGTTTTTTCTTGGTGATTGACCATTGTTTCCTTCCAATAGGCGATTCCTATAGATCTTCTACTGGTTAATCCTTAATTGTTGCCTAGCTTCAGCACTACAACAAAGCATAATCCTCTTTTGTTCATTGTCCTCACCAATATGCCAAACATAAGGTAATTGGTGAAAAAATCAAAATAGCATGGAAGAAATTGTCAAACAAAAAAAATAGAAAAATGGCATCAAAGTATGGATGAGAATGATTCTTAAAAACGAAACATAAATTTGGTTGAGTGAATTTCTCATAAGTAAAGATTGGAGGAGAGTGAGGACATGATCCAGTTTATGGTTTAAATATGAGTACAATTGTTGACTGATGAGATGCATAAGAGTAATAATAATGATATATTTTTAAAATGACAAATATAATGATGATGTTATTACTAATTACTAGTCTATGTATATTGCATCGTTGATACACATCATTATTGATACATATAACATTGATACACATTACTGTTCTTCAAAATTCAATGCAAGTTTATTTTTTTTCTTTCAAATTTTAGATTGAAAGTTTAAAGACTTTTTAAGAAAAGAACGCATGGATTTTCAAATATGAATTTGAATTTAATAATTGGCCTTTATTATTATAAATGTAGTGAAATATAATTTCATTTTAGAAAAAAATAAATTTTAGAACATAGAAATTGTAAGAAAATGACACATATCAATATAGATTTGAGCAGTATATCAATTTTAAATTTAGTTTCAATCAAAAAATAAAAAATGATTAGACCACATTTTGTCAAGTTGGACCTTATTATATTAAATTAGACCAAAAATTACAGAAATAAGTGTTAATGTTAGTATAAATTTATAGTTATGCCTTACTATATCAAATTAGACCAAATTACATAAATGAGTATCAATTTATAATGAGTATATAAACTGATTATAAATCAGGATTCTAACAATTTTATAATCACCATGTTTTTTTTTTTGCCTAAATTGATTACTTTTGTTTTTTTTTTTGGAGTGCTCATACCTCTTCTTTTCGTAAACTGTATTATCCATTTGTTTTAATTAGATTAAAATGTTGATTGATCTATCTCTTTTTTAGAATAGATTGATCTAACATTTATTATTCAAATGATCAAAGAAAGATTCAATTAAATTTTGATACTTTTCAATGTATTAAATTATCAATCATCAATGTATGAAAATCAATTATGCCTATTATATTTTAATGATATATGATAATTCAGGTTTTGATTTTTTTTTAAAAGATTGTAATTAAGGTTCTAAAAATTGCAAGTCTTAAAAGACTTTGAGAGCGACATGTGAAAAATTTTCTCTCAAATGAGTCTAGTTTATTAGTACTATAGATTGATTGTCATATAGGATTAAATGAAATAACCTTTTTTAGTCATTTTAACATTTAACATAAATAATTTAATAGTAGAGAATAAATCCAAGCATTTTTACAAATGTTTTGACTAGAAAAAAAAATCAATAACCAAAAACTAAAATTCTTTTATTTTTCAAGGATTGAAAAACACTTTAAACTAAACAATTATCATATCATATAATTTAAATTTAAACTCAAGTAACGGCCATTATAATATGACAACTTCTTATGATTTCATAATTTAATTTATATTCAATGTCAATATAAAAAAAAATTATCTAATCATATATTATTATACTAATAAAAGTATTTGACTCAACCACATATTGTATTAAAAGTCATTGAAACATAAGCATATAATTTAAAATCATATAAAATTATTTTGCATGGATCAAAGTATTTGAAACAGTAGAATGACTTTTCAATATCTGCAAGCGAAATTTAAATATAAAGTAAACAACTCATATAGTTACTAAATTTTTTTTATAAGATTATATTTAGTCTTTCAAAAGTTGAAGTTAAATGCGGAGTCCCTTAAAATTTTAATAATGGAATACATTAGCCCGTTTGTATGTATTTGATTCTTTAAGTATTAATAGAATTGCATATTGATCTGCTAGCTTGATATTAAGGGATATACATATCATTTGAAATGGAATAGAGTTTAAAATTACTTATTTTGATGGTTAAAATTCATAAAATGAGTCATTTAAATTTTTATTATAAGTCATAAAGTGGTTTAATTTATATAATTTTAGACAAATGAGTGTAATATATTTCAAAATAACTTCATTTAGTTTACCTTTAAGTTTTAATGACACGTTATTATTATATTATACCACTTGTGTAAATATACCAATGAAAAATTAATAAAAAAATTAATGTGCCAATTATTTTTAATTTTAAAAAATTATAAAATTAATTTTTATTTTTAAATAATAAAATAATCTTACATAAAAATTTCAGGAAAAATATTCACTATTAAATATATAAAGTTTTATGTCGTGCATGTGGGGCTTCTTGTGACGTGGCTTTGTGCCGTTGGACCGTTGTTTACACCCGAAAAACAAAAAACAAAATTTGCGGGGCCTCCATTGCAGGGTAGTGGTTGTCGCTGCCATTGCTCGAGTGGTCACATTGCGGGGATGGTAAAATAATTGCAGTGCCTTGCGTCACTCCGATTTTAAGCACGGTTACAGGAATCATGGCATCACCTTTTCTGTTCTTTGATAAAATTATTGATTTCTTTATGCCATTTTCTTATCTACGTGTCACAAAACTGATGCACGTGTACAAATATATGTACGCACACGACCCACTACTTTGATTTGTACCCTTCTACAAGACAACAACTGCTCCAAGGACAAACTGTCACTGGAAATAGGACCAGCTGCCTAGAGTAAAGATTCACTTTTATCCATATAATTATAAGCATGTTTTATTTTTTAAAAAAATATTTTATTTTTAAAAAAATTTACTTATACTCATTATATTATGTCAATTCACATATTATTTTATTATTAAATTTGATATGAATTTTATTTGAATAGAGTTCACACCTTATCTAATAATATGAGATATGAGTCGATACAGTATCTTCTTATATATAATGAGTGCAAATAATATAACTATTTATTTTAATTTTTAAAATAAACTCTTTAGTATTTAAAATTTTATTTTGTAGGTCACTTTAATCCTGATCAAATAAATATTAGTCAACCTTTATTGACAACGTGACATATTAAGTGATATGTGACACATCATATATCGATGACATGTCATGTTTATCTCATGGCTGATGTGGCATCAAATTAAAATAAGTTTGGATTAGTTCTTGAAATTTTTAAATGTGTCAAAACAGTTCTTAAAATTTTCTAAAGTATGTCAAAAAGGCTCTAAATCTCAAAACTTCTCCTATTTTGCTTCATCAAATCTAAATTTTCAATATTTTCTAAACTCATTTATTTCTATCTCATTCTTATACCATACTTAGACAAAGATCTTTCTCGCATAAAATAACACTAAGAAGATAATGTATTACCAATAAGCCATTATTCTTGGACTAGTGGTAGGTAATTTAATCCTCTGTAAAGATGAGGACGTGTTAGGAGAGGAAATAAATATAAATGCTCTATTTTAAATTAATGTAATTATATTTACCCTATTCGAATTAAAATCCTCCAAATGTTTCCTTGTTTTCATTGAGACAAACATGTCATGTCAATCATGAATAATAGCTCTTAAATCATATGCATCTTCATCTGCAAATGTGATACCATTATTATTCACTTGTACACCCTAAGAGGTGGTGGTTCTCTACGGTCCACTGTCATTGAGGTGGAATGAGAGACACGATTCTTTATTTGAACTCTATTAAAACTCCTCATATTTGAGATAATTTGTGAGTACATTTGACATGGGAGTAGAGTTTCTTTTTCTTGTCATGCTAGATTCTTTTGAAACCAAATTCCTTCCCTGATTACAACTAAAAGGTTTCAAATAGATGAACTATGTCCGCACTTGATAATATAACGTTTCCACTGCATCCTACATTTCATATTTTAAAATCGAATTTATTCCAAGAAATGTAACATCATAGCTAATGAATTAATTATGTAATCTAAGCATAGGGAGTCTCAAATTTGAACTAATAAAATTCTTATTGTGTTTAGGATATTTAAAAATTTGGACTATTTAAATAAAGTGTAAAAATAAAAGAGAAATAAGTGGGTTTAAGAATTATGGGGATTTAGATTTTATGAACCAAAAGATGAAAAATTTGGAATTGGAGATTTTTCATTACATTATTTTAGAAAATTTCATAGACTATTTTGATGCATTTGGAAATTTTATGGACTATTCTGAATTTATTTTGATTTGGTGTCATGTCAGCATATCATGTGTCACTTAACATACCATGTTAGCATAATAGTAACGGTTGACTAACATTTATATGACCATGGACTAAAGAGTTAATTTTAAAAATTTCAGGGACTAAAGTGAAGTACGCTTATAATTTTAGGGACCAAAGTGAACCTTTACTCATTTTGCTTAAAACCACTTAAAAGTGTTAAAAAATCTTAAAGAATAATAATATACGATATCTTCGGTATTCCTATAAAATTCAAAAGTACTAGTACCTCTTATTTATCTGCGATTAAGACTGAGTTATGTGTTCCACTCATTGAAGTTTTTTGAAATCTATCAAATCACAACCGTTGATTACATAAAGGATACTTGTATCTCATAGATACCTAAACAAAAACCATAATAATATATTCTCCTAAAAATCTATTTAAGTATCCTCTTACATGCTCCTTCCTTTTTAAAATAAACACCTCTTCTCTTTTTTGGTACAGGATATAAATGTGTCAAGATATATTGATTTATAAATATATAAAAAAAATAAAAGAGACGTCTATGTTGAAACATATGGGGTACTAAATAAGATAAAAGGTAGATACAAACGTTTTAGAATCCTAAAAAAAAAAATCAATTCTTCCTTCACTTAGTAATTAAAAAGACATTTAGGAGGATAAGTAATTTTTCTTGATAAAAAGGTTTTTGAAGCCAAAAAGAATACATTTCAAAGCTTTTAAGTGAGTATCATACATTGAAAATATTAAAACTTAGGTTGGAGATTCATTGGTCCCTTCAGACCAACGGTGGTCCTCACATAAGACCAAAAAAAAAAAAGATGTCCCAAAATTTGATTACACATAAGGATCCAAACTTTTATTTTTGAAAAATGAGCCCTCCTATACCTTGTGTCGTTGTATATATATCACTTTTCAGCAAGCTTTATGCCACTCAAGTTTTCTTCTTTTAGCTCTCTCTTTCAACAATCACACAACTACCTCTTTCTTTTGGACATTGTCACTACCCACCACCACTGTCATCTTCCATTATTGACTCATACACCAAAAAATGAAAAAGAAACACAATAAAGAGTTCACGATGAACGGCTTGAATATAGTTTTTAAGCTAAAAATCCATTATTTCAATTTCATACCCATTATTTGTTTTGGTACAGTAGAAGAAAAAGGCAAGCTAAGCTTTCAAGAAAATAGTGCCTCTATAATCTTCCTGAAGGCAATCTACCATAACAGTAAGAGGAGTTTCCAGGAACCCATTACTAAAATGTGATTAAGGTTGGGAGCTTGATTTGATTTATCTAGAAATACAAATAAAAAGTAGAAAATAACAATGGAAAGATATATTTTATTTTTCTTAATATATATGCACTCCTTGATGCGACAACACCAATCGACTTTAATGTTGGGTTGAAGACGTGTCCCAGATTTTGTTTAGATTGAGATGCTATGCCTGCAGATTTGGAAGCAGATCTTGAGATGGATGCATGTGCATTGAAATCCCTTTTCATTTTTGTGATTCCCCTTGCCTTGCATGTAGATTTTGAGCCACTTATCCAAAAAAGATGAGGAGGGGAAGAGATAAAGATTAATCATTTGACATAAGAAAAAAAAAGAAAAAGAAAAAGAAAATGATTAAACAATGGTGATTGGAATCTGGCCTAAAAAATAGTGATTGGAAAAAAAGGGTACTCTTTATGGCTCATTTTTTTGTATATGGAATTTGAAAAGTCAAAACACACTTATATTACATTTATAGGGAAATTACAACAAGGGAGTGGTTAGGAACACAATCCGCTACTTGCGGATTGTAACCCATAAAAATAAAAATAAAACTTTGGAAAAGTAATTCGCTGGTAGCGGATTGTGTACCAAAGATCTTGGGAACGTAATCCGCTTGTAGCGTATATGTACCAGTTAATTATGTGCAGAAAAAGCAGAATGAAAAACCTTGGGAACATAATCCTCTAGTAGCGGATTATGTACAAAAAATCTTGGGAATGTAATCCACTGGTAGCATATTGTGTACCTTATGGATGATTTTAAAACATAATTCACTAGTAACAAATTATGTTTCACATACTCCTGAAATGACATGTTATGGTATTATATCTCCTCCAACACCATATCAAAATTAAAAAACCCACTCTTTATTCCAAAACTTTTCAATAAATCATATTCTTTTGATTTTTTTCCTTTCTTTTTCTTCTAGATTCAACCATAAAATTAACTATTATTTATCATATAATATTTATTTATTTAAGTATAAATATCTAAAAATTTATTATTATTAAGGGGGAGTATTAGGAATATAGTTGGTTAGTTACTTATAACTATTATGAGGTTTGTTATGTATTTAATAGGTTGTTACAATTGACACACTCTTCTCCTCACAATCTGTACCTATATATATACAGCATTCACTCTTTAATAAATCATTCTATTCATTTGTTGTTAACTCTAATATGGTATCAGTAGACAAAACTCTCCGAAATTGCTTGTGCTTCCTTCTCTTCTACTCTTTTTCCCATTCCAAGCTTTCTTCCATTTCAAGACTTCTCAATCCTTTCCACCAAGGAAGAGATGGCTATTCCCTTCTACTTCATCAACCTGAAGGCCCTAGGAACGTGCTTGTGTCTCAACCTCTTATAGAGGAAAATTACTTTTCATGGAGTCGTGCCATGACTGTTACTCTTTCAGTCAAAAACAAACTCTCCTTAATCAATGGCTTTACTCCAAGGCCTAATCCAATTCAAGACCCTATTAATACCAAGCATGGCTTCTCTCCAACAATATGGTCATTTCATGGCTTCTGAATTTGATATCCAAAGTGATCCCCTAACCTTGTTGTAATATTATAATGCAACGAATATTTAGGCTAATCTTAAGATAAGGTTTTAGCCTTGAAATGGACCAAGATTGTTCCAAATCAAGTATGATATATATCATGGCTCTTACCTAGGGTGCATCCTCAGTTTCTCATTACTTTCCAAGCTTAAGATCCTATGGGAAGAGAAGAAGGAAAATATGCCATTAGTTACCTATACATATGATGGTTTTTGACCTTTTCTTGATCACCTTGAATAAGAATATGTTCTTCAATTCCTCATGGGATTAAATGAGGAATTTGCTCATGTCCAAGCTCAAGTTTTGATTATGGAACCACTTCCTTCCATCAACAAAGTCTACTCCTTAGTAGTTCAAGAAGAGAGACAGAAAGATATTGGAAAAACTTCCTCTTCAATTGATTCACAACTTGAATTCACTGCAAAAGGGAATGACTCAAAGGCCAAAAATCCCTAGGAACCTTGTTCTTTCTGTACTTACTATTGTCTCCTTGGACACATAGTTGATAAATGCTTCAAAATTCATGGTTATCCCTCAAGCTATAAGAAAGGTGAGACCATTGGAGTTAATCAAGTGTCTTCTACTTTTTCTAAAGCCTGTACTAACCCTGTGAAAATTCCTATTGCACAATATTAGCAACTGATTCAACTTCTTCAAGCCAATATTTCTCTTTCCAATACTGCTCAGGATGTTAATGGTAATGTTCCCATGAAAGGTATTGTTCTTTCAACACATCACCATTTCAACTTTGTTTCTCCTAATAACTCTCTATATCTTTTCTTCCTTGACAAATTTACTAAAATTAAACCTGCATCGAATCGTTTTGTTCACCTACCTAATCAAACTCGGATTATAGTTAAATTTATTGGAACTGTTGCCTTAACTTCTAGTTTAATTCTCAAATGAGTTTTTTTTTTCCTAACTTCAAATATGACCTTGTTTCTGGTAGTTGTTTGTTAAAAGAACCCGATCTTTTTGTTGGCATCTACACTAATTTTTTCTTTGTCTAGAATTTCAAGAACATGAAGATGATTAGCAAGGGTGATCTTTTGGATTGTTTATATGTGTTCTGCAAGCTTTCAAATGCCATCCAACTCCCTACTACTATTAGTAAACTTGTTACAAACTATAAAATTTTACTTGTAGCTTATAAGAATTCTAATAAGAAGTCTAGTTCTTTGCATATTACTCCTAATTCTCAAATAAATGTTATGTCCACTACTACTAGGCACTCAAGATTCTAACATCCCTCAGCTAAAAAGCTTGTTGTAATTGCTCCAAATTTACAAATTCCTGCTTATAAAATGACCAATTCTTCTTTTTGTTGTATCTATCCCTTAGCAAAACAAAAATGACTCTCTTTTCATTCTCATAGTTGTACTTCTTTACATGCTACATTGTGATGTTTGGGGACCCTTTCATGTCCCTACTTACAATGTAAAAAGATATTTTTTAAGCATAATTGATGACCATTCTAGGTACACTTGGACACATCTAATGAAGAACAAATCTGAAGGTTCTACTCTTCTTGAAAATTTTATTATTTGGGTTAGTACTCAATTTCAAGTTACTGTAAAAACATTGAGAAGTGATAATACCATGGAATTAGCCTTTACAATTTTTCTGAGGTATCAACCATCAATTTTCTTGTACGGAGACCTTTTAGCAAAATTCGATTGTGGAAAGAAAACAACAATATTTATTAAGTGTTTTTGGTATTGCCGCCTACTTGATTAATAGACTCCCTTCACCCTCACTCAAGGACAAGACATCCTTTCCTTTGCTTCACCACAAAGATTCTAATTATTCATTTCTAAAATTTTTTGGCTGTCTTTGTTTTGCTTCATCTCTTCCTTCTTTAAGACACAAATTTACACCTAGAGCCTTGCCTTGTGTGTTCATTGGTTATCCTCTCAATTACAAAGGTTACAAACTTTATAATCTCGCTTCTAAAAAGATACACATCTCTAAGGATGTTGTTTTTAATAAGGAAATTTTCCCTTTCACTCTCAATGTGTCAACAACCTTGTAGATTTACTTTTTTTCCTATTGTCATACCTTAATTTTTTTTCTCCCACTGTCATACCTATGCCTCAAACCATTCCCTCCAATTCCTTACGTATAGTATTTGTTCCTAATGCCTTCCCTATACTTGAAACACTTGAACTAATCTTAGCACCTAAACCTGAGCCCATGTTAGCACCTGAACTTGAACAAACACCTCTTCACAATCCTTAACTTGTTTAGCAACAACAAATTAGAAGATCTACAAGGCCATCTAGACTTCTAGCTTATTTAGAAGACTATGCTCTTTTTGTCAAACTAAACTCAACAAAACCTATAACTCCTACATACATAATGTTACAGCTGCTTTTGAACCCAAGTTCTTTCATCAGGCTGTCATGCATGAAGTATGGAAAAAGGCTATGCAAGAGGAATTGAGTGCTATGGAGTTAAATTAGACATGGTTTATTATTCCTTTGCCAAAATACAAAATTCTCATAGGGTGCAAATGGGTATACAAAGTTAAATCAACCAAGATGGCTCTATTACAAGCCACAAAGCTAGACTAGTAGCTGAAAGATTTACTCAACAAGAAAAGGTAAATTACATAGGGACATTCTCTCCTATGGCAAAGCTAACCATGTTAGAGTATTGCTTTCTATTGTAACTGTTAATGAATGGCATATGTTCCAGTTAGATGTGAACAATGCTTTCTTAAATGGGGACTTATCAGAAGAACTGTACATGAACTTAACTCTTAGTTATTCCCACCCAAAGTTCCAAGTCAGGGAGAATAGTTGGTATGTAAGTTAAACAAATCCACATATGGATTAAAATAGACCTCAAAGCAATGGTTTGCTAAATTCTCGACTGTCTTATTTACTTTGGGACTTTTTCAGTCCAAAAATGACTACTCCTAATTCACTTAAGGAAATGGAGATTGTATAATCATTATTCTTGTTTATGTAGATGATATTATCCAAGCTGGTCAATCTATTAATCTTTTGGAACAGGTCAAAGCTTCTCTTCAACAACATTTCAAACTTAAAGATATTGGTATGTTGAAATTCTTCCTTGGACTTGAAATTGTCAGGTCCAGTAGTGGCATATCTCTGAGTAAGAGGAAATACACACTTGAGTTGCTAGAGGAAACTAGTTTCCTTGTTGCCAAACCACCTAATCTACCAATAGATCCCAATATGAAGCTAAATTCTACTAACACTCCATTGTACTACTAGAAGATGATTCTCTCTATCGCAGACTCATAGGCAAGCTATCTTATTTGCAAATATCAAGACCTAATATCACTTTCACTGTAAACAAGTTAAGTCAATTTGTTTTCAAGCCAAGAGAAGCACATCTTGCTGTAGCTCATCATCTCCTTCGATATTTGAAGTCCACTCGTGGTCTAGGAATCATATTTCGCTCAAATTCCTTTCTGGTTCTCACAGCATTCATTGGTGAAAATTGGGCAAGTTATTCTGACACTTGAAAATCTACCCGATGATATTGTATGTATCTTGATAATTCTTTGGCATCTTGAAGTAAAAAAAGCAAGCCACCATTGCTTGATCATTTGCTAAAGCTGAATATCGTGCAATGGCCAATGCTACAAGCGAAGTTCTTTAGCTACTTAAACTTTTGAAGGATTTTCAAATTAATACACATTCAGTCAAACTGTTATGTGATAGTCAAGCAACCATTCACATTGCCCAACAATCCAACCTTCTACAAACGTACAAAACATATAGATATCGAATGTCACCTTATCAGGGAGCATGTTCAATTAGCATTACTCAAACTCGTTCGTGTTAAATCTTCACAATGACTTGTTGACATCCTAACTAAGTTTCTTCCTGCAAGTGTTTTCAAAGTTATCATGTCCAAGTTGGGTGTTATCTAGACATTTTCTTTCCAACTTGAGGGTGAGTATTAGGAAAATTGTTAGTTAGTTATAACCATTATGATGTTTGTTATGTGTTTAATAGGTTGTTATAGTTGACACACGCTCCCCTCCTTACAAGCTGTACCTATATATATATATTCATCATTCACTCATTAATAAATCATTGTATTCATTTATTGTTAACTCTAATAATATTGCCACTTTTTTTTTATTTAGGACTACTGCCAGCTGAAATGGACATATAGTTGAGGAGTTGGAGAAATTGTGGGCCAAAGTCTAGCCCAAAACCAATTAAAGGATCAACCAAACGCATGTATATGTAACGATAGGCTAATTAACGATGTTATAAATATCATAATTTTGAGGAGTGATGCTATAAAATCTAGAAAAATATTTATAGAATCTTTGGTACAAATGATGATAGTTGTTAGCTGAATAAAATGATATGATTACTGATTCATCTAACGGCTAACAATTTAGACACATAATTTTGGATATAAAATTTTTGATAAATTTTTAGTTGTTTAGCATTTTTCATAATTTTGATTATAAAATTTACCATAAGCCAACAAATAGGCAAATCCAATTATTCTGGAGCCACAAAATCGCCAAACATTTAAGGAAGAGAAAGAAAGCATCTGTGATAACTTGATAAGTAAGCATGCTTATTAGTGATCATAATTACTCCTTGGATTTATGGAGATTGATAAATGGAATGAAAGCTTCTTGAATGAAAGTTGATTATCCAACATTGGCAGGCAAAAGAACTATACTAGCTTGTAGAGGACCAAAACCAATGATTAAATGAAGCCTAAAGCACATGCATTATATGGGAGAAACAAAAATTCATATTTTGTCTCATCTCAGAACTAAAGTAGAGTTGAGATAACTAGGATCAAATTAACTACGGCTTAACTAACCCAATTCCTTCCTATGCAAACAGTGATTCCGTGTTCCCAACTCACACCATTCTACCACTCATATAGCTCAAAGGGACTCCAAGAACAACAATTAATATAGAGTGAGTAAGTATTGTTCCATAAGAATTGTATAATCAACCACATAACCGATGATGAACTTCTAAATAGGACTAATATTTTTTAGTTTTCTTTTCCCTTATTTCTATTTAGTCCAACATTATTCATAGGGTGTAAGGAGAATAGTTCAAAATTAGTCGCACATCGCTTGCATAACAAATGTAATGAGTACCACTCGTATATAAATAAGGAGTTATGGGTTGTGGTCAAATTAAGCACACCTAGAAGAACTAAACATCTATTTAGACATTTCTTCTCTTTTTGGTGCAAGTGAGAGCTGTGTTGAGGGTCCTGTCATGTGCGGGCTCTTAGTATTTGAATTTTGTGCTCACTGTTTGTGTTAGCAGGTTGATGGTTGGTGGTGGAGGCAGAGGTGGTGTGATCCTCATGATAGCGATTATATGGCTAAGACTCCTATGAACCAAGGAGTAATATCGAGGGCTATATATGGAGTAATGTTTTAATTAGTTGGAAAAGTGATTCGATTGATTGGAGGAATGCTTCAATGATGTAATAACTCGATGGAATTCTCTTGGCTTATATGCAAACAGAGAGTGTGATAATGATGGGAGGTGTGCTTGAGATGAGATCGCTTATAGACGGCCCATTGGTAGACTTGGTCTTACATATGGAGCAAGGCGTGAAGCCTACTTGGGAGAGCCAAGCAAGGGCGAGGACTATGAAGAGGAGTTGTGGAGGAATAATCATAAGCGTGACCTGATCAAGACAAAGATTACAAGAAATACAAATTAAAGTTGATACCCCCCTTTTCAATGGGATTTTAATACTAAGAAAATTATGGATTAGCTAGTAGATGTAGACAGATTCTTCGAATATATGGATTTGCTTGAAGAGCGAAGCGTGAAGTTGGTTACTTGCAATTTGAAAGGAAGAACATTAGCTTGGTGGGAGAGACTATAATTCAGAAGACGGGAGAGAAGAGTACTGATCAAACTTGGAGCAAAATAATGCAATTATTAATTATCGATTTCCTACCTCTAGACTATATGGGAAAATCATGTTCCAACACTATCAAGGTGTTAGTAAAGTTAAAAAAAAAAAAAAAATTGTCCACACATGTATATGAAGCTGGTATAAAGAAATGATTTGCTGGAGACTAAAGAACAACATGTGGCGAGATATCTTGAAGGATTGAAGCCAACAATCAAAGGTTGAATTGGTGTTTATCTGAGGTGAAGAGTATGACTTTAAGAGCTGAGTTAATTTTGCAAGATTGAGGTTAAGCCAATTATTCCTACAGCAACTATGGAGACGACTCCCCTCGGACAGCTAGTGATCAAGACAAGGTTATTAACAACATGTTAACATTTGCTGAACAATATTTGGTGTCGGGGGGGAGAGCAGAAGATGTTAGAAGCAAAGGAGACACCAAAGGCTACCATTCTATATGAAAAGCCTACGTTAGGAAATGTTTAAAATGCAATCAACCCGGACACAGGTCCAGTGCTTGTCCACAAAGAAAAATAGTAAATGTGGTGGAATGAGAAGATGACAATGATGTGATATTTCACGGTCCAAATAGAGATGAAGAGGATATCGACAATGGAAATGTGTGCATACATGGTACAATGATTTCCAACGTTATTAAAATCGGTTCTGACCAAACCTAGCACAATTTATAATTAATTACAAAATCAGAAATTAATTGATTAAATTTTAAATTTAAAATATTAAAATGAATCACATGTATAGTTTTAAGTGCTAAAATAATTTAAAATTTAAAATATTAAAATGGCTCGCATGTATAATTTTAAATACAAATCTCTCTCTCTCTCATGATGAAAAGCATTACTTCCACGTACACATAGCCGTGCCTATTCGTCTTGATCTCTTCACCATTCTGTCTTTTTCGGTTAATGCTTTTTAACACATAGGAAGCTAAGATTAATATCCTGCTCATTTTGCATGGAAAGCAAATCAATTATGGTCTCTTACATGAACTGTTGTGCTTGTTGGTATACACATTATTATGATCGTCAAATACAAAAGAAAAAAAAGGGAGATTAGGAATAATAACACTATAATATTAGAACGCAGATACCTATATAGGGAAAAGTATGAGCTAATATATGGATTATTCTTCAACAGACAAAATGTTAACAGATCCTTAATCTATGGAAAAGTATCACCTATGGACCGTTCTTCAATCGACAAAAGTTCTGGAAGGTGGGTTCACATGGAATTAAATTTCTGCCCTCTGCAGAAAGAGTCCAATTGATTGGTCCTGTTCTTGTGGAATTCAATCTTACAGGAATATTTGTTCAAACGTAACTTAGAAGGCTGTGAAGATTTTGGCACGAAATTTCAACGCTGAAATTTTGCTTGTGTAATTATTCCAAGACTAATAATAAGGAGAGATACGGTAGTAAAAGTGAACTGTGACAGTGCGATTCTAACATAAATTTTATTTGTAACATTAAGTGTTTGAATTTTAGAGTTATCATTTTTAAGAATACTTTATCTAATTATGGGAATGAATTTTCTAATGTATGAAGTACATATGAGAGGAGTGCATGGGAGGCTTGCAATTGAGTCGTCTCGGCTTGTAGTGGCTTTGGCCAAATAACTTGTTATTGACTCAAAAAATGCACCGAATCTATATGTATATTCTCTTAGCATATATATAGGAATTCTATTGTATCACATTCCGGTACATATATAGATTGAGGCGGGTACTCGTAACCATATTTCATGCAACTTAGACAGTTTGCAAAAGATCTATGTCGATGGACTGATTCATAATTGGGGATGATGACTATATATCTTGCAGTAGGATGGATATGAAAGGTCTTCAAAACTGTACTCTGTCACTAAATATTGCCTGCAAATCCCTGGTACACCGCACCTAAATGAAAGGAATGACAATGAAGACGATGACGATGAATATAAAATAGTTAAGAGTTTAATATTTATATACTGATTGTCATTGGATTAAATCATTCTATATAACTTTTTTGAGTAATGAACGTGAGATTTAATAATTTTTGTTGGTATGATAATATATACTTAGGGTTTAGGGTATGATAATATATACATTTAATATCTATGTACATAATATATGCTTCAATTTTTTTACACTGTAAATATATATAAATTAAACTCAAAATAATGACCGTTAATAAAAAAATGTATATGTAAAGTAGTTACTACTCTTACAAAATTTACATTATAGTACAACACTATTTGGAGAAGAATCAGAAGATAGATTAGAAGACAAAAAGAATAAAGAAAAAAAAAAGCACTATTCTGTGTTCGAGTTTAGCTCGCACAGGAGTTGGTTAACGTACGTAAATTGGGGATATATGCTGTAGAGTTTTAGACTTCTGGTTGTACCAAAATTCATAATATAGATGAAGAAAAAGAGTAATACTATTTTATCATTTAAAAAGTGGGTATCTACTTAGACACTCATTTTATAACTATTGAATGTGATAGATATTAAGTATATGTGGAGACCATCATCACATCCAGTAATTATAAAGTGGGTATCTGAATAAACACTCATTTTTTGAATTTCAAAATATCATTGTCGAAGAAAAAGCACAACCGAGAATTTCTCAGTTATGCTGTTCCAAGTCAATATTACTTCCTATTTGAAGAAACTCCTTTGCTGTTTCCTTATCGAGCAGAGTGAAACTTCCTTTTGCTCAAAAAGTTGAATATACTGTTATGAGAAACGTTAAAATCCTTAATCTACAGTAGTAATAAAGTCTTATTTATGACCCAAAGTCTTCTTAAATAAGTAGTAGTGCCGAATCATCTTTTTTTTTTGGGTCAGAAGAGGTCTAACCTCGGGTGCAAGTATCTGGTGAACACCTTAAAATAATATATTAAGATTTATTGACACTAAATGCTTAAGCCTATAGAACTAATGACAAATATACAGTTGTATTTTTCGAACAGAAGCTAAACAAGGACAAAAAAAGAAGAAGCAAGAACAAAAAAGCTTATGTCAAATGATCGATGAATTTCACAAGATCCGTCCGCCCAGAGGATAAGCTGAAGTCTGCCTGAAGGTCTCTCCCAAATCTTGTCGACATATTCATTCGTGGCCCCAAGTTTAGCTAGAAGGCAGCCACTTGATTACCTTCCCGAAACACAAGATTATATTAAGTTGTGTAAGTTTTGTTTAAGCATCTCTTCGTTTTTTTTTTTTCCTTTTCTTGAGATGTGGCAATAAAACTTCAAAGATGGGGGTTTGATTTTTCTTTGAACTAGCATAAATAAAATACAGGTTTAATTTTGCACCAAAATTAATTAATTAGATGCCAAAATTAGTAGGACATGTTGTTTATGCCTGAATGTTGTTGTTCTCGAGCCTTTATTTGAGCTTATTGTTGTCAAAGCATTGCTCATCCGTGGATTTGTTATAACTTTATGTGTGCGGATTCAACAATAACGAATAGGCTTAATCCATCGTTTTATTAATATGGGGAGAGATCGCTTTCTCCTAATCCTATATATATATATACGTGCCTGATGCTGTATTGAGTCAAGGACAAGCATTCAATTATATAGGAACTAGAAGGAGCTCTCTCTCCTCTTAGGCCTCTTTTGGTCTCTTTCCCTCTTCAGAACTGAATTCAAGGGCTATGGATAAGTGTTTTCCTCAATCAATCCTGTTAATCTCTATCCAATATTGTATATCGTTTCATTGTTGATATGCATGCTGTAATCAGGATCATATCCCTAGATTCAGGAATAAAATTTTTATTAGGGGAATCCTCGAAGAAGGAGGAGATTCGGGGTTGAGGACGATACGGGCTAAGGTAAGGAAAATTGGATGAGGTGAGGGAGCCCCACTCACTTGGGTAAGGCCAGATCCACAGGCTCTGTTATTTAACTCAAGGATGATGATATTTTGAAACTCAAAATGTGAGTGTCTATTCAGACACCCACTTTATAACCATTAGATATGATAGTGACTCCTATTTATCTTTAATATTCATTACATTCAATGATTATAAAGCGAATGTCTAATCAGATACCCACTTTTTAAATGTCAAATTAGCATTACTCTTAAGGGCCAAAGTGCTTGTTGGAAATGGAAGATTCACTCGTTCATGTAAGGTCTGATCCAATTTTAATGATTTTTAATATAATGGGAAAATGATATATATATATATATATATATATATATATATATATATATATATATATATATATATATATATATATATATATATATTTCGTATTTTCGACACCTTTTGAAAATTTGTGAGGGTTAACGAATAAATAATTGAGAATTTCATTCAATTTTGAAGATAAGATAATTGAAAATGTATTATAAATTACTTCACCAAATGTAATACTTACGTAATTAAAATTCACAGTTATTAAAGCATAACACTCCATATTTTTTGACAGATAAATTTGTCACGTACAAAACTGAATTTCTTATTTATTTATACATAATTTCGTAAATACTGAAAGAAGTGTCTATTATCACTATATAGGACTTTTCAAAACCACCCTTAAACCAAAACCAAAGTTTACCACTCTGCGTCAACGAGAACATGATGATTTCAAGTATCGTTCAAGGAACAAGATTTCTCTAAAATCAGACAAGAAAGAATACTAAATTAATGGAAGATAAAGAAACTCATTGTAATTAACCCTTCAACTGCACGCCAAATCTCACATGCAGAATTTGACCCGTACATCCCGATTCTTCTTGTTTATTGTTTGTTTTTCTTCTCCTTTCCTGTCATCTAGCTTTCATGTTCCCGCTTTATTATAATAATATTCACACATGATTGTTTTATTACATAATATTCACACAATAAATGATGTGTAAATAATAAAATATTAAAATATGCATTTCAGTATATAGTTTTTACCTTTTACCTTTTAGTTTTTATGTTTTTTTTTCAAACAAGTAAAATGTAAATTAAAATAATGATGTGAACTTTTTTGTGTGCAAATTTTATTCCTCTTTCTTTTTTAGCCCATATATGTCAACATCTTGATTAATCAAGATAACAAGCATGCACTAACAGACAAAAGGCATAAAATATAATAAGTGACATAAAACCAAAAACAAAGTTTGAAACAGTTAAAATTCATTGATAATTGGTTTAATTAATAAAAAGGCTCTCTTTTAAGAGGCTGATGAGAGTCTTGGAATACATTGGAAGATGAGGAAGAAGATGAAGCAAAACTGAGGTATTGAGGAAGGATTTCATAGTTATTGTTGTCCGATAGGAGCATCAATCTTTCGTCTTGGTCTACTTGAGTTGGTAAGGTAGGCTCTTGCTGCGTCTGGATGCAGAGAATCTCTGCCTGAGCCACAGCAAGCTGCATTTGCAATTGTGAAACCTGGCTTTGTAGGTATGAAATGGCTCCAACACATCCATATACAGGGTCTCTTACTCTTGCATTTGCCTCATAAACTAAACTGCTTACAGCATCTGCTCTTTGATGAACTGGAAGCTCCTGCATACATAGAAGAGAGTAGCATATGTACTTTGATTAAACAGAACTACACAATCAAGAACAATAGAGGAGATGCAAGTAATTAATTCACTGCAAAGCATGAGCCTTTTGTGGATGTAATCAAATTAATAATTGACATATGTATTTTTTTTTTTTTGAAAAATAAACTCGTCTTGTATATACTTTACACATAATATCAATAATGAATTTGAACCCTTGTGATGACTAATTGTTGCATTGGAATTTCCCTTGTTACCTTTATAGTAAAAGATTTAATTTTTATATATTGAAAGTATAAAACTTTTAAATATATATTACCATATTAATAAATACAGTAAACTTTTATACTCATTTTTTAAAAAATTATTTAAATAAAATGATTTGATTTAATGATAATATAAAATTCTTATATAAATTCACTGCATCAAACTAAAACTCTATGATATGTATCTGAAAAAATTGATGGATGAAAGAGAAAGAAGGGTAAGGAAGAGTAGGAGAGACCTGCAGCATTTTGCTGACATTGCTAGCACCAAAGACCTTGTGAACAATGGCAAACTTGCGGGGGTCATCAGAAGGAAAGTAAGGAGCAAAGATGCACTCCTTGGTGCAACGACGCCTCAACAATTTGCAGGAAGCACAAGGTGATGGACCCCCCATTTGGAATCAAGAGGCTGAATTAATGTGAGAAGCCGAGGAAACAAATTAAGATTTGTAGCTTTGTTGTATCTTTTGATGTATATGAAGAGGATGGAGACTTAAACGCAGCACAAATGAAGCTTGGTCTAAGAGAATGAACCTAAAATTCCTTTTATTTATAATGGCCGGTGAGATTGAAAGTTGCTTGGCTAATGTAGAATAGCTAGGTGCACATGTCCTTCTTGTAAAGCATGAATTTATAATAATAAAAAAATGTTGCGATGATGTATTAAGAAGAAAATCGAAACCACTTCTTCTACGAATATCATTTATAAAAATGTGCTTCACATTTTAAATTACAACTTTGGCCAACTATATTTGAGGCATTCACAATGTATCAAGGGAGAAACGGAGCCAAATAGTGAAGGGTATATAATGAATTAACATTGGTTCAAAATTGTAACTAGTAGCTAGGCGGTGGTCAAACACTGCCTAGGCGCGTGATAGGTTGGCAATCCATGCAGTTGTGTAGTTTTCACGTCCACATTTGACTCTTCAATTTTCTACATAAACAAAACGTATTCCCTACTCGTAGATTTAATATCCAAAGTACTAATCTTCCAGTTCTATAGTACTGATCAGATAGTGACTACTTATACAGCTGGACAGATAGTATAAACTATTAGTTCACTTCAATAGGCCGTTGTTGAGTGAAAAACTTAATTTGGAACCCTAACTTAGACCGAGACCCCTCGAGTGAAGAAGGTTATTCAACATGAACGTTTGTTGGCTCCGAGTTTCACATGGAAACCTTCATAAACACGAGGCATGTTTTAAGTTCAGAACATTTAGGTGTGCTTAGTACGAGCTAAGAATAGGAAAGAAAATTTTATGGATAAATTCTATGTGTAATTATACATATGAAACTCATCTATATAATTCTCCTTTCCCTTTTTTTAACCCTTACATCAAACACACCCAAACTTTAATGATAAATATATAGAGTATAGACATAAAAATTGAGAATGACAGGAAAAAGGGGTACTTATACATTCTCAAAATTTGTTGATCAGTTACTAGGGAAAACATGAGTTAATAGTGACAGATTTATGTTGATGAATGACAAACAAAACATTATTAATGTGATAAGTGTTAATGTTATCATCTAACTGAGGACCCATCATTCATGTGCAAATAATTGAGAATTTTATGTACTCCATATATCAGAGGGATTCAAGTGATAACATTATTACTTATCATTGCAATTTTCTCGTTTTTCTATTAATCAATATGAGTTCCTTATCATTAATTAAAGCAATTCCCAATATCGATTAACATATTCATTGAGTATGTTCAAATAACACAACTTACATATAAATATACATAATGAGATAAAGGTGCAAATATATATAGTATAATGTTGAAAGATAAGGATAGTAAATCCTGAGAACTAGCAAGTCCTACTGAAAAGACATGTACAAGACCGAGATCCATGCTTGCGAGAGAGAGAGAAAGTATCTTGCTAAGGTATTCGAGTCATTGAAATAGGCTAGCTAATTTTGTTTTATATTATTTTTATTAAATTATTTATATTTTTAGATAGAAATAGAAATATACATTTCAATATGTATTTTAAATTTTTTCTTCAACTTAAAGATTTGAAAAAAAATATTTTTTAAGGGATAATGTAAGATTTTTAGTAATATAAAAAAAGCACTACCCATCAAACACATATGAGTAGTGAAATACTATCATAGGCATTGAAGGGAAAAGCTATATTTTTTTAATAATTGATTCATGTGCCTTAATAAGATAACACCATAAAATAAATAACTTATCATGTTTAATCTCATAGAACATGATATGACGGGAGCCTTAATTAATAATATTAATATTCCAATTGCATTAAGCCGTATTCGAGCACGGCCAAAGAAGACCAACAGAAAAGTCATTGTAAGAGATTGAATACGAACATATGCGCTCATCGGCTCATGCCGATGGGCTCTACAAGCCGTGATAGAGACAGCATTTGTCAGCAGAGATTCTTTCCGGTGGTTGATTAGTGAGGGCATTACCCATGTACATGCAATAGAGTAAAATTAAATGCTCTAAGAATTTGTTAATTGAGATATATTTAGTATTCCTAATCTATACGAGTGCAAATGGGACTATTCACTGGATGCATTTTGCTGTAAGAAATCTCAAGTTTTGAGAAGAAGAGGCAGATTAAAGTTAAGAAAAAAGTAATATTTGTGGAGTACTTGTATGATTTTGAAGCCAGAAAGAATCCATTATATAGACAATTCAAATAGGTTAAATCATATTCAATTGTACAAAAGGGATGAGTTGTATAATAAATAGCAGCAACACAGAATTAATTGATGAATTGTTGCAAACCATGCATGGTCATGTTTGTAAGACAATAGTATGTGCATATTACTGGCACAACTTATGATTAGTAATCGATTATTATAAATTGGCAAACCTATTTTGATTAAATTAGTTAATGGTGTCGACCCGACTTTCGAATAAGGCCTACGGATTATTTTTAAAAAAACCCATCTCTCTCGACAGAGATTGAAATTAAAATTGTACCGAGCTGTGAAACCCAAGACCTATTCCTCTTTGCATTAAATGCACTTCACATGATTCCAGTCTTCAAACCTTTTGTTCCGAGGAGGAAAGCTCAATTTCCTTTGTTGCGTTCAATTTTTATACATCTTTGCATATGTCCACTATTATATACCAGGTCTTTGCTTTCCTCTTGGAGTGATATCCTCTATTATCTATTAAAAAATTATGAGTTTTACTAATAATTATTTTTAGGGTATTTATTAAAGATAAAAAAAGTGGAAAAGGTTACACAAAAGATAAGATTTTTTAAATATTTTTCATGTAAGACTTTACAGAAAGGATTTACCAAAATGATTTAGCATTTTGTTGAATTTTGGACGAATGGTTAAATCTTATCTCTTCGTTTATCTTATTACTCATCCCTATGAAGGATCATGGCAAAGTTTGTTTGACTTAGTAGTATTGCTCTTCCTAAGTATGCAATTATTAAATGTATTCAAGAATCAAACAACAAACCTTATATGTAGCTAAATAATGCACATAAGATGACCATTGCATTGAAATTATTTCTGGCTCATTCCTATTTGCCTAAACCTGAATACTTTTAAAACCTTAATCTCAAGTTTCAAACCGCTAAACTCTTGGAAGTAGTGAAACAAGAATAAAAAGGAAAACAAAACCATATATATGCACTGAACAGTGGCCTAACCTTTTATTTAGTGGGCACGTATGTTGATGTTTCTAATGAATATAGGAAAAACAGACATCTCTCACCATCCTTGAAGAAAACTATGACATGCAAGCTCCAATGCAGAACAATTTATGCCCCTCCTTTGCCTTGGTGATATGGAAGATTCGGTTCTTGAGATGAGCGGGGTCTTCTAAATCTAGAACAGTGGGAGTATGACCGGCAGCGAATTAGGCTGGCTCGCAAAACTGTTCTAGATCGACTCGACTAATTGATTAACTTATCACGAGCTAGCACAAATCAATTGATTTATAATATATCCGTTTAAAGTAATCAGTGTGCTTCATTAAGTTCATATGAATTGAGTTGAAGAGTTAAGAAGAATGGTTGTCTTGATATTAAAATTAGAGATTATTTAAATATATTATTGGTGTTAATTAATTACATGATTATAAATGATTGGTTAATGACCGTGTAAATTTTTTTATACTATTAGCATGTTAAGTTAAATCTTTAAAGTTAAATGTGAGTAGTTAAAAATTATTCCATAAACATTTAAGTTAAATTTGAACCACTAAAAAATTAAATAATTTGAGACCTCCAAATCTGACCGACTATAAACTCAGGTGGAGAAATTGGATTTGCAGTTTGACAAATGAGGCAACATAAAGAAAGAAAATTTGCTTGAGCTCTGAGTAGCGCAACTGACCTGAAATTCAAATCAATTGCTTGAGCAAATGGATTTCATTTCCCCAATGTGAGAATCATCTATTTTCAACATGTTAGTTTGATATGACCACCGTGCAAAGCAGACGTTAAAATAATAATTACAAGGCACATGATCACGAGCTGTAGGACCTCCATATTTTTTTCACCCAGCGACTTACGCATAACAATTCACAGGTGTTGTAGTAATAATTTGTTAATTTTTTTTTTTACGAGGTCAAGTGTTAATGATTCAATAACTTATGCTGAAAAAGAAAACAATTCAATTAGTATTAATGATTCAAGTATTCAAGTAGCTAATAATTTTGATGTTTTATTTGTATTAAATCAAATTCATAATACTCACTTCATTCTTTAATATAAGTTGTTTTAAAGTTACCAATGGAAATTAATGTGATAATTGAGTCTCATTAATTTGAAAAAAAATAAAAATAAAAGACAATAATATCATTTATCACTCATCTTAAAGGAGCTGTGCATTAAATAGAATAATAAAAAATAACAATAACCACCTTTATTAATATAGGGAAAAGATAGGAAAAAAATTAACTCTCTCTTGAAATGTGAGAATAATCTATATTTCAGACTAAACAAATAAAAAATAACTTATACTAAAAGCCTGAGAGAAGAATTAAAAAGAAATGGTTTAGACAACTAAGCATTCAACCTGTATGTATTTAAGGCTTTTTATTTTTTATTTTTTTAAAAATATAGTATATCATCAAATATTCAAGCGTACACCATCTGCAATAGCTTTGTCGTTTTCATTTTTCATAATTATCAAAGGGCTCTAAACACACCTCCTATAGAAGGAAGCCATAAATCAGATGCAAAAACCAAAAGGAACCCAAAGATAAATAGATCTGAAGACCACACCAGAGCAACATATCAGTACCTTCAATAAACTCTTCAACCACACCATTTTTTTTTTGTGAATTTTTAAGAGAAAATTATTTATTTGTATGTGCTATTAAATAATTACTAGATTAATTTATAAATTGCAATGTTCCAATAATATTATATACGTCATTGAAGTCTCCTCATGTTTTCTTTCATTCGATGCTCAACATTGTATATTCATGAGTTAGTAACAACTATTTAGAAAATTAAAGGTGCATTTAGATGAGCTTTTTGGGAAAAAAAATTATGTTTTCCACACCCAGAAATCATTTTTTGTTTATGTTGATAATTTTTTGAAAATACTCAAAATCTAAAAGAAAAAGAAATCAGTTTTTAACCCTTTTCATAGAAATTAAAAAAAATAGCTTCTGAAAAAAATTAATCTAATTACGTATAAAATTTAAATTTTATAATTACTTTTTTAAAATACGAGACAATCACCCTAAAACATTCACGTCAAAATAATGTGAAAAAGCTCCAATTGCTAGTCTTTCTTCATTATACCTTGAGCAACGTTTAAGACTTTGTTTTGTCTTAAGATTCCTTTCCGATGTGAAAATTCCAGCTTAATCTTTTCGAAATTAGGCATACGGTCATGTTAAGTATGTTACAGAATAATAATAGAAGCACAATACTAAGACTTTTAAACACATGGCACATATGCGTAATTTTCATCACAATTGGAGCTAGCTTAACCAGAACTCAACAACCATTTAACGCTTTCACCTATGTAAATGAAGAGGTGTGTATCCAATTGTGAGTTTTAAGCATCCTCTTATATATCCAATAGTCCTTCATTCACTTTATCCAAAAAAAAAAAAATTGCACTCACAATATTATGTATACATCATGCATATCATTTACCAATACGATACTTTTAATTATATTTTATATATTTTTTAATTTAATTTATAATATATTTTCATATCGTATTCATATAGTATCAAATTCACCTTTTTTATTTTTACATTTTAATTTCACTATATATTCCTAATATTAGGCGAGTGCCACAATGCACCGCACTTCATATATTGTGGGGAATCAAAGGCACCGCCTTCCAAATGATGTGGAGGAGTCTTTATTCCTCCATATTGTGCACGTGGTCAACATAATAATTACATAACACAGTGACACCTACCCTCTCTTACTTGTAATCTGCATTATTTGCGATTTTGTTTTGTCCACACTAGTAATCTGTGCAAAGTATGTAACCCAAAAAAAAAAAAAAATCCTGTGCAAAGTAGTCAGTCAATTTTTCACCAGAATTGGTATCGTGGACGTCGCCTTAAGAGAAGGAAAAGTTGGGCTATATACTTTGCCAACAAATTTCTTACCTCCTCTGTATTGTTGAATGTTTTCGAAGGGATTCTCATGTCCTCCTCAAGCTAATCAGATCATAGTGGTGAGGGATTTTAATAATTTGCCATAATGTTATCAAACCATATCATCTTTTCAATATATATATATATATATAAAGAGCAAGCAAAAAAATCATAAACAATTCAATAAACATTAAGATATTTGATAAGTTTTAGGCACGACTTTCTAAAATACATGTTAGGAATTAAAAAGGAACTATCTTAATTGTCTTTCAATCCCATAATCGGATTGTATAATTATATATGTTGTTCCAATCATAAAAATTAGGATTGAGAAGTCTAATGTCAATTCCAAATTTTAATTTTTTGATTCATTCTAAACGCCAAAAAGGATATCAAACATTTGACGTACAAATAAGTGCAAACTGGTTGATATTTATAAAAGTAATGGAAAGACAAAATAGTGGATAAAAAATTAATCAACCTAATTATCAAACATCATTTCTCACTTGTAAAGGTAAAACTTGTTGGATCGATTCAGCGGTGTAATTAAATGATCTAACGCAAGAACGAAGCACAAAATAAATCAGATAATTAAATCTACTAATCGTAGCAAATGAAATAAATACTGGGTGAATAGTAATCCACAGCGATCACGATCACTATTCACGGTACCATTTACTGTCACCATTCACACTGACAAAGACTCAAGAATTGATCAGTATCACTATTATTCGTGAATAGTAAATTGAGTTACTATTCAACGTGGTGGGACCCACGTCACTATTCACATCACCAAAAATAAATCAAGAAATATCCCCACCGAATTTTTAACGTCGAAACCCCCAAATACGGGAGGAAAAACCACGGGACAAACTCCGAAGAATATTCCACTATATTCAGGATAATTACACAATATCCTTTCCACACTCTCCAACCCAAGAGGTAAATATAGTGTTTCCCGGTGAGAACCCTCCTATTCAAATACTACACTTTTGCAGTACCAAGGAGTAATAAAGATGATACCCAAAAAATATTCCCGGTGTATATACCCACACCCTACACTCTGCAGGATTTACTCACACTCTCTATCTTCCTTCACTCGGAAAAATAACACACTTTCTGTTATTTTTCTCTCCTTTGCAGCTTATATCTCTGCTGCTGCTTATCATCCATCAACTGAGCAAACGCCTCTATTTATAGAGGGAGCTCAACGCGTGCACAGTAATTAATTTACTGTTCACGCGTTGAAAATTCTCCTTCGCTGCGATTTCTGCGCGTGAGCAGTGATTTCACTGTTCACGTTAAAATCTTATGTAAGATTGACATTAAATCACGCGAACAAATGATTTCACTGTTCACGCGTTGAAAAATCTCTCCCGGCTGCTTCAAATTTTTCGGCTGGACCCCACAAAACTCTCAAACCAGTACCCATAAAATAAAATAAAATGAAAAAACCCGTATGACAAATTCGTCCCTTACAAATGAAAAATCTCAAATCAAATCTCTAAAGATTAATGTAAGTAAAATTAATCTTTTAATAAGCAAATTATTTTTTTAAAAGAAATTTATCGGTGTATTTTTCGTAAAAACCAGTAATTTGACCCTCTTAAGGATCGTTCAAAATTTTTTTTGTAAGACAAATTCGTCATGCAATATTTTCGATAGGGGCCAATTTGGACTAATATAAAAGAATGACAATGTTTTTGGTAGTGGAAAGAATGACAATGTTTAGGAACCCTTCGAGTGTGCCTTTTTTTCTTCGATAATGATTACATAGGCATCATTTTGCTCAATGTTGTCTTCCGAAAAAGGTTCCGTAATTTGTCGATCAACCAATACATTTCAGTGCATAAATAACTTCTCTATTATAAAACTGGCACAAAATTCTATTTCATTTATGAAAAAAAACGTTATCAGCAAATTCTATTTCACTTGTAAATGTTTTTGATTGAATATCATTTCTATCCTTATTTAACTTTACGTTATTGGAAGTTTTATATAAGAGAGATGGGAATGATTATTAATAGACTAGAGAAAAAAAAATGAAGAGTAAAATGAAATTAAATAGCAACACCCTTATTCGCGAGTTTACAATTTAAATGAGTGCAATACAAAAGAATGTAAATTTTATTTTCTATTTTTATACTTTAATTTTGTGGATATAATTTCTATGGATATAAAATATAAAGGATTAAAATAGTACAAACACAAACTACAACTCCGCTCTCTTCTCTCAACCCCTAATTTGGGGGATATTAATTTTATTTTGCATAATGGCCAACAAGATACTCCCCTCCCCTCCCAAACACAACATCCAAACGCGTTTAAGGCAAATGTCCCTTCCATCTTTTACCACTCCTTTTATTTTTTTGACTCCCAATCTTAGGGTTAAGTACTCAATGTCATCATTAATACCAAAAAAATCCAAAGTCCAAGGCAGTTGAAGCCACCATGTACCAGATAAAGTGTTTAACATCATAGAGAGGGAACTGCAACCACATAATTTTACTTCGTTAATGTACAGCAGAAACAACATTTGTCCCCATCTTGTGTTTCACTTCCCTAACCATCTGAAACCTTAAGCTTATGGTGAATTGTATCATTGCTTCGACACATACTGAATCACCACTTTTTTCTTTTATAATTTCACATGATTAATAGATACTAAATTCTTGAACGGTTGCTTTAGTTATTGAGATATGCAGGATTGTACAGCTTAAGACTCGCACATTACAAGGCCTTTTTTTTTTTATCAAAAGAACTCTCTAAGATAATAAAAATTTAAAGACACAACTGACATCACATAATTTTTATTACAGCCATCCGCCACCTAGTGTTACAATGCACAATTGCTCGGATGGCTGTTAAGTGATCGTACCAGTGGGGTCGGACCCCTAATTATATGGTGCAATAATATGTATGTGAATTATATGCAATAACATGTAACCTGGTATCAGCTTCGGTCAGTAGAGCCAAACAGATACGAGTATACTTGTCACAGTATGAATTATATGAAATAACTAACGACTAAATTACAATTAAATATCATTACCAACCTTGAAGTGGAGCTTTCAATCAACACTATCGGCTTCAACTGATCACAAAACATGTTAGTCTTGATTCAAGAAACTCAGATTTGCAATTATTGTCACTGTGTCCACGAAGGGTAAAATCATGTAGTACTGCAATTTTAAAAGGACATATGCTTGAACAATGAATAGCCACCAAAGAAAATTTGCAGTCATAAATTGATTTACCTCAAATTTGAATGTCGTCCATCAAATTCATCATTGATCTGCAGGAGGCTTTGGTGTTCATATAACTTTCGCATATTCTGTCTCTTAATTCCATTTCTGAAGGAAGTGCTTGCTAGACATCGTTTTTCTTTGCAGAGTAAGTCAGATTTTGGCCGCTCTGTTGTTTTCGTTTTTAAATACTCTGCTGCTTGCACCTGAACTGATATGATAAAATAGTATTTGTAATGAACAAATGACTACTTATAAAGAACAAATCAGTTTAGGGGAAACAGAAATGAAAATCTGCTTTAAGCATCAATCAGTGTCCATATGAGTAAGCTACTAAGAGAGGGAATATATGACATGTAAAATTTTCCTCCCATATCCATCCAAAGATGTTTTTATGATTCTAAACTATGAGAAATGCAATTTACTCAAAATCTGTCTAAGTACATACCGTTATATTATTATTATTATTATTATTAACGTTGAATACTTCTTTTGAACTCATTTGTTAATGTCCTTACATTTGGAACTAACATACTTGTACTAGTTAAGAATTTTGAGCTCATCAACCATCGTTTTTCGGTCATGTTATTCAGTTAAAGCATCTTCTATTATACGTGTATCCTTTTAGCTTTCACCACGTTCAAAGATTATATACGTGGTTTTTTTTATCTTGAACCAAATCAAGGGTGGTTTCAGATTGTGTTTTGACTCTCTCTCTCATGTATCAGCAAATATCTTCTCTTCATTCTTATCAGTTTTACTTTGTTTGCTTTTTGAACGTTGAAGCTCTGAGAATGAGAAATCTAGTGCTAAAATCAAGCAAGAATATCTCGTTTCGAAAATTACGTGACACTAGCACGTTTTGAAAATTTTTAAATACATCTCAGTATTAGACTATTTTTGGGATATAACGAGAAAATTTTAGACAAAAACATTTTCGATCTTCTTCATATTTTTCATAATTCATTGCTTCTTAAAAATTTTTACGTTTGGATTAAATCATAAGGTAAAACATCTTACTGGTTTTGAGATTCCAAAAATGCATATAAAGAGCCTGCTGCATCCCGAAGGAAACCTGGACTAAGCCGGATTATTCCTTGAGCCCAGTGCTTCTGTGCACAGCTCAGGTTTTTGTTTCTTGTATTTTGTGTTTGCAGATACCTTACGGACAACACATACTACAAAAGGTACCTCCATTCTTATATAGCCCTTCACACACACGCAGAAGAGGAGGACTCAAGATAGACGATCCCTTAATTTTTAAATTATCAACATACTAAAACTGAGATATAACATCACACCAACGAAAATTAGAAGCCAACGAAGCTTCATTCAAAATAAGATTAAAACTAAATAGTAATTAGAGGTTAAAGGGAGAAATTTGGAGAAAGATAAGACATCCTATCAAACAGAAAAATAAAAGAACAACGAGGAAATAAAGAGCAGCATACTGAAAGACTGTCCGGCATCACCGCATTTAAAAAATGTAAACACTCTTAAGACAGCCGTGAGCAGTGTGCAAGAAAGAGCTATACATTACATACGATCATATCACAAAGCAAATGAACAAAAAGATGACTTGAAAAACCTGGGAGTTTTGCTCTAACAAAATACACCAAAAGAACACCATAAACTGCACAATTCCACAAAAATTTCTAGTTATAAGTGTAACAAAAATCTTTCCAACAAATCGCGAGAAAATGTTCCCAAGTAAAAAAGGAAATGTTGAAAATAAGTGATAGAGACAGCAAGTAAGACCAAATTAAAAACTCGCTGCTGACATTTTTGAATCACATATCTGAAAACAGTTTGTACTGAAGTCAAATCTGCTCACAACATGCTCATACAGTGACATGACTTTTCAGAGCAATAGATGAGGAGATACCAGATCGTGAAGCAACCGTTGCCATTGCAAAGTTCCTGAGCCTTGTAATCTCGCTAATTGCATTCAAATTTTCATGAAATGTGTCTGTTCCAGGCTTTAGAGCGTCATTACTCCCGAGACACGACAACGCATACTCACATGCCTAATTGCCGAACGGAAGAGTGATGAAGCACATAGAACTAACTCATTTCACACCGAAAGACTTCAAAAAAAAAAAAAATGGTAACAAAAACTGCAGCTAAATCAGCCAAAGCATCTCCATCAAAGGCCAACCATTAACACAATAAACTCCCAAATATGGTCGAATGGCTTTATCGACACAATTATATATCACGGATTCAAAACACTACCAAATCCGTTCCAAAAATTGTAACTCAGTGACTGGTAATTAAGCCTATTTAACAGGTACACAAATTAGTTACAACAGTTTCGAATTCGTTTTTTTTTTCCCTTTTTTTTCATAATAAATTACTGGACAATTTACATAAACCTTTCTCGAGATTCTTTAGTATTACATTTTCTCCCTTTTGTTTTTAATATTATATCTATCTCCTTTAATTATTTATTATAAGTCATTACAATTATATCCACACCAATTTACAATAATTTTAAAAAATCTATTTTACCTTGTAATTAAAATTCTGTTCCCAATTCCTTCTCCCCTAATCCCTTTCTTCCTCCTTTCCCCTATGCTCCTCTCTTTCTGTCTCTCTCTCTCTCTCTCTCTCTCTCTCTCTCTCAAATCTTCACAAAGAATGGGCCATCAGCAGCACTGTGAACCCATACACACATCTCTGTCCGCTTTTATTCCATGGAATCTGTGAAAGAAAAATCGGAAAGATTACTTTTTGGTTGCTCAGCCTCTTCTGGGTCGCTCTGATTTTTTGGCTCAACATTCAAATGGGTCACTTCTACTTTCCCTCTTATTCTTTGTTCTTGTTCTGCAACGTCGCAAGTGTCCACTCACATTGGGTGTAAATTCCATTTTTCTAATGTTTTGGGGTTACCATGAACATGTTCTCTTCCTCATGGTGAGTTCACTTTATTTTCGTTCGTGATATTTTCCTAATCAATAATTATTTCCTTTTTTTAGTTTCATTTTGGTGATGATCAGTTTTTGTGGGTTGAGTTTCATTGGTTTTCGCTGATTCTCTTGCCTAGAACTATGGAAGATGTCATTGATTAATTGTTTTTGAAGAGTGGTGGGGGAAGTGGTGGGTTGGAGGCGGTGGTGAAGGGTGGAGTGGTGGGTGGGTTGTTGTTTGTTGGTTTTCCATGAAGGATAATTTTATGAATTTTGAAAAACTAGTTTGAAATAAGGAAGATAGGAGTAATATTAAAATTTAGAAAGGGACAACTGTAACATTAAAAAATTCCAGGGGAGTTCCTTATAATTTGACCTAAATTATTTTATGCTCAGCGTATACATTCCTCAATTAACAAGACTGCAACACTTTTGCATTTCTCACTCAACTCAGATTTTAGTTTTTACAGATATGCATCTTAAAGTATTTAGAAATCGATTCCAAAAAAGTTAATTAAATAAATAAAAATCAAACTAATGGCATGGTTTTGAATTGAGATCCACAACAGAAATTGTGTAATTATCTGAAATTTTTTATCATAGCAACTCGATCAAAACATGTCCGTGATCGCAATTGAAATCCACGAGCATTAGCTATAGATTCATTTTCTGGCCTCCTTCAAAATTGCGTAACCATTAATATACACACCTTTTCTGCAACAGCATGAAAACCGTTATTCAGCGCGTCCTCAACGAAATTCAACCATTCCACAGGTGAAACCCGAAGCCATCGACAACTCGAGGACTTCATTTCCCTCATAACTAAAGCCTCGTATCTCAAGGCCAAGCAACTCTTCATAAACGGAATTTGAAAGAAAAAATCGAATCAGTACATGCTAGCTACTTAGTATGTATAAAATTCTTCGTGACTTTTATATTTTTCACAATAAATTTGAGCAAAATGAATTTGAAACAAACGCGAAATGAAATTAATCGCTGATTTCAGCCATATATATACCTCTGCATCGCCAACGAGAGCGAAAGCGCGGACGAAGAATTCGAGGATGAGAAGCTTCTCGTGAACGGTTTTTTCGGCGATCGAAAGGATAACGGAGAGGAACTGGGATCTGAGGAGCTGCGTCAAGCTGGAACGGACTTCGATGAGCGATTTCACGTCCTTGGAGACCAAAAGCGACTCGAGAAATCGAAGCGTTGCGTCGTCGAAACTGCGACAAATAATGGAGTTGCGATGTTAGCTATACAGAGAGAGAGAGAGAGAGAGAGAGAGAGAGAGAATGGAGGAAGAGAGGACCTTCTAGCTTGGATCATGGAGCGGAGGAGAGAAAGTAGCTGCTCTGCGGAGTGTGGCATCGCGGGAGGGAGAGGGAATTGGCGGTTACGGGAATGGTACTTGACTTGAGATTCTAAATTTTGAAATTGTCGTGGTTTGTATATGAAGAGAAAAATGGGTTAGTATTCTATCCTCTATTAGCAGGAGGCAAGTTCTGGTTAAAAATTCACTAATCTAAGTGTTTTTTTTTTTCATTCTTTTTGAACTCATGGTACCTAGCACGACAAGTAAGGATTGATTCCGTCAAAGTGTTTACCTCTAATTATGAAATCATCTTCGTACAAGAGCATTTAACACTATTTAATACGGTATGATTTTACTTGTTTTAAAAGTTGTATTTGCATTGTAAATAATATTGTTATTCATATGTACTTATTGTATATTTTCTATTCAAGCATATTAATTTAAATGCTCATTTAATGCAATGACTAGATTAATTTGAATTAAAGTGAAATAATAAATTTTAACTTCCCGAAAATTTGTTTAACTACTACTCCATAAGTTAAAATAATAGGCTTTTACTTCTCAAAAAGTTGTATTCTCGGGTTCTGATTTTTTTAATTTAATTTTAACTTTTTCCAACTTTATTTATACTTTTCAATGATATTTGTTTTTGTTCTAAATATTATATCTTCACATGTCTTTACTTGATATTTGTATCACAAGAAAAATACTTTACAAATAACTATACTTGTAGTGGAACCGTAAGTTTATTATAACTTTATTCACACAAATTTGTACTATTCTTTATAAATAAATAAATTATAAAATAAAACTAATAAAAGTTCAATTGAATATTTTAACATCAATTTTAAAGATAGAGATAATAAGTTAAATATCCTAACTACATCAATTAAAATAATTTCATGGAAGAATTTTACCTAAACATACTGTCATCAAGTCAAATTTTCCTATACATATGAATTTTGTAGTAGTGTGGAAAGCGTCAATACACTTTACAAATATGATATGTGA
Source organism: Dalbergia cochinchinensis (assembly GCA_031216125.1). Classification (NCBI taxonomy): domain Eukaryota; kingdom Viridiplantae; phylum Streptophyta; class Magnoliopsida; order Fabales; family Fabaceae; genus Dalbergia; species Dalbergia cochinchinensis. Next base: position 48,652,969 of record CM062371.1, on the reverse strand, counting down.
TTTGTATAACTAAATAAAAGTATTAGTGCATTAATATAATAATAAATTTATTTATAATTTGTTTATAAATATTTAGCCAATAAAATTAAATATTACCCCTATAAATAAAAACACTTTTAAAATTATATAATCAAACACTACTAACTCAAAACAACACTCCTTCCACAACATAACCAAACACAAATTAACTCTTTTATAAATTACTTTTCATAAGACTTTTTAGCAAAAACAACTTTTACAAAAAAAACTTAATTAGATTATTTATTCAAATGGGCCCTAAACATTATTATGAAATCTATAAAAAGGGATTACATTTGAAGTTAGAATAAGAAACAAATAACATCTAATTAATCAATCAGGGCTAGAAGTTTCATCTAAGAGCGTTTAGATGGAATTATTTTAAGGTAAAAATCATTCTTTTTTAATGTGTAAACAGTATAAACAAAAATAATTAATTCCCACTCCTACTTAATATTAAATAATTTGATTGAATAACAATATAAAACTTCATCACATACACTCACTCCATACAAATTAAACTCTATATTTAAAGAATTTTTTAAAAACAATTATATTCCACTTTTTTTATAATATATAAAATTTAAATTTCATGATCAATTTTTTTAAAAGACTATAATAAACGCACCCTTAACCTCTAATAAGTACTGTTTTAATTACCCATTGAATAAAAAACATATTGATTTACGGATTCTAACCGAAACGTTCTCCTAAGGACATCCAATATTTTTCTAATTCATTACTTTGCTCGATCAATTAGCGATGCGACCGCAACAGACCAATGTCAGAACCGAGCTATGAAACGGAAATTACAACGTGGTGAATAGTTTTCAACATAACACAAGCAGGTAACTACAAATAAAAAGTTGAACATCGGTTTTTAAATAATTAACTTCGTCCTAAGGAAAAACCATCTTGCAAATTCACATGCACAGACAAGACTTGGCATTGCACAACCTTATGAAAGTCCAGGCACCAACCTGCTAGGATCTATAAAGAAAGAAGAAACAGAGCCTACTTTATACTTTATAACCCAACTACAACACGAGTTTTAGTCCATTTGGACACACAAACAGGGTAAAGACCTTGTACTCCCAACCACCCACGACCTATATAGCAGGAGTTAAATGAACAAGAAGGACAAAAGGTAGGAGAAAGACGCTTAGAACCCTTACAACCCAAGAACATTCTGGTTGCAAGTGATACTACATATATGCAAGACGCTTGATGTGCGCACCACAAATTCAAGCAACTGCTACCAGCGCAACTGGCTATTGTCTTGAAACATGGAAAACACGCATGCATTGCAAAGAATAGCTGGCAGACGAATGCAACTGTGAACTACAACAGATATCTTGCAATGTGGCACCCAATACCAAAAAAAATGTATAATACACGGTTAAAATGAACCTCCACATTTTTACTAGCAACTATTTAATTTACAAAGGTCAAAACCTGATGCTAGGAGGTTATAAGAATATGAACAGGATATCTTAAACCAAAATACCGGAGAAACCGTCTTGAGAGAGAGAGAAATTACGAGGACTGAAGAAAACAAATAATTAAAAATAAACGAATGAGTTCAGAATTATTTTATTTCAATAATCTAAAAACCAAAAAGCACAGTTAATCTACAAAAAAACAAGTATTTCAGATATTCTGCTAACTGCTAAGTCGGGAGTCCCCCAAAACTCGCCAGTTTTACTTCTTGAAAATGCAATGACACTGCAATGACAGTAAATTGCACCACTAACAATCTCAAAAAAAAAAAAAAAAAGCTTACTTTTTGCATTGAACATACAATTTAACTAGCTGAATTAATTTCATAAAAACATGAACATATTATATTACAAAGGTAACTCAAGGCAATCAACATTTCTTTTTACATGCTAGAATTCTAACTCGCAAGAGAGTTGGTTTCAATGCATGAAAGAACATTGGACAAGTCAATCGCATTCTTTGTCAACTGTGAAATTAGCTTGGTGGGTTCATATAGCTTTTGCCTTGAGCTGCTTGATGGCCAATTTAAATAGTTCAAATCAAAACTTCTCAAAATAATCAAAGTAACATGGAAGAGCAATACATGACTTCAGGAGTTAAAGTGCTAACAGGGCATGATGGTATCACTTATAATTGAACAATTATGTGGGCTTTGGGATACTCTCTTAAGATACTCTCATTGGGATTTATTGACTCATGGAACTAGACCGATAAAACATTCAATTAATTAATGCTATCACCTGCTTGTACCAGATGCCACATGGGATTTACCAGGGATGCAAGCATTTATCCACATAATGACACATGGTTCAATTTCCAAGCAAGTATAAAGCACGTTTTCATGAAAGCAGCACTCACCTGAATTAATCAATCTACCTTAGCAGCAAGCATTTTGGAGACTATCCACTTGCCTCTATAAAAACATTCACATGATTAAATTAATCCCTGCTTAAAAAGTCAAAACCCACCACGTAGTGACAAATGAAAAATGGAGCGAAGAGGTCCTTGCTCAAAGTAAGTGAACAACCTACCTCTTTGCTTCCAGTTCAAGAAAGCAGCCAACTGAAATAATAAATCCCTCAAGACCACAATTCATAGTACATAAAATGCTCAATGTCAGAGCTCTCAGTAGGGGCGTGAACGATTCCCGCCATAGTGATCACGCCTGTCAGGCCCAGAACTATCTCTGTAATTGTCTCTGCGTCTATCTCCACCGTAGCCACCCCTGTTGCCCCTATATAACGAGAATAAGTAATCTATCAATATTCAACTACAAAGGAAGGACAGGGTTTTGACAATGAAATATACAAAAACTTATATCAGTTAATTACAAGATCATTTATGAAATCAATACATAAAGCAAGTAACTACCAAAACGACAAAACAAATCCAAATATAATTAACCTTAAAATAAGCTTGAAAACAACCTTTTCATTTTTTTTCATTATTCTTTTGAGTGGTGGGTAACGAACTAAATAGTCCATATTTGACATCTATTCTAAAGGAAAAGTGAAATATACTGGGAATACATAGAGCAGTTAAAACAATTTGTATTCTTGGATCATAGATGTGAAGACCAAGTTGAACCCTCAAGTCAAACTATAAACTTGCATTGAGCTTTTATCTAAGTGGCCCATCTCATTCCTACATATCCTCCTTAACTAATTCCAAATGTGATTTGAATGTTGAGCTTCATGGATGTATGTAACTTATGAATTATTATGGAACATAACACACGCTTTTGATCCTAATCTACAACATTAAAATGGTGGTACTGCTACAACTAAATATTTCAACAACACAAATTCTTGAGGACAAATAAAAGCAATTGTCATTCAGTGTAACAGTTACCCTTGGTTATACGCAGGCCTTGGTGCAGATTTTTCTGCCATCGCAACACTGATTTTATAACCCCTCAAGTCGTAATCTATAATGCGAAATTGCAAACTCATTATTAGTGTCTCTTCATATGAAAAGCAATAGATTTAAACAGGAGAGTAGCTGGATGAGTACTATTGTAGAAACTGCCAGCTGAATGTGCTGCAGATGGGTCTTCATAGGCAAGGCAAGCATCACCCTTGTTATTTCCATTCTCATCAGTGTATATTTTTATATTCCAAGGCCACTGATCTTTATAGCCCCTCTTCTGCTTTATTCTTCCAACCTAAACAGTTGACACAAAATTGTAACAATTTCTACCATGTACAGCAAAAAGAAGTGATGACTGAAAAATAATCATATTTCCCTCTGCATAACAGTGTTAATTATTTCTCACATAAAGCACAATTCAGTGATACAACGCATTGAAATATGCTAAGGCACCAAAAAGATCATATGCAAGTTTAATCTACGAGGAACTTTCATGCCAAAGATTCCTCATCAAAAATCAAGAAAAAGAAAAAAAGAAATATAGAGCTCATGCAATAGTCAACAGATCAGAACATTACTTGTCCAATGCCTCCAAAAAGATCCCTCAATTCGTCAATAGTCACATCCGGTGGTAAGTTTGAGATGTAGATTCTGGAGTTGTCACATGTATCACCACAATTCTCATCACACTGCTTCACTGGAGCGGCAGGCTCAGCAGGAGCACCACCATATCCACCTCGACCACCACCACCACCATAACCACCATCATATCCACCACCTTGAGGCCCAGTCCTACCACCACTCCGTGCATCACCAACATTATCCCCACCATAGCCACCTACGTTACCCCCATAAGACGGAGGATACGAATTAGGTCCACCAGTATAGCTTGTAGGGGAAGGAACAGCATCTGTTCCATAATTTGCATTACCACCATATGAATTGTAAGTGGGAGGGTAATTCCCACCAGCACCACCATAAGATTGGGCTGCAGGAGGGGGAACTTGACCATAGCCACCATCATCTCTCCCTTGATTACCACCATACGAACCACCCTTACCACCACCTCCACCTCTACCATCATTATTACTACCCCTACCGCTATTATAGTCATTGCCTCTACCTCCATCATAGTTACCAGACCTACCCCCACGATTATTCCCATATCCCCCACCTCCACCTCCTCCTCTGTTATAACCACCGCCACCACCACCGCCACGATCATTACCACCAGCAGGAGATGGAGCACCGCATTTGTTACATTCAACCCTTCTTGCAAAGTTCAAGTTTCCACAACTATATATATAACAATTTAGAGTGAAATTCAGAAACATAATCAACAGAATTAAAATTCACGACTTGAATACACACAAAAAAAAAAAATCACAACTTGAATTACTGAAAATTGGAAAAGAGGGAAAGATTTAGGGTTAAATCACAAACCTTGGGTTAGGGCAACGCCAATCTCCGTCTCTGCCACCACCACCGCGGCCGCCACCGCCACGCCCGCCACCTCGTCCACCACGATCTCCACCTTGATATCCAGCACCACCACCACCTGAAATTCACAACAAATTAAAACATGAAATGAATGAAAATTGAATCTAACAAAGTTGAAAAAAAAAACGACAGTATAAAGCCACAAACCTCGACCACCGTAGCCCCCACCACCTCCACGACCGCCGCCGCCGCTTCTTCCTCCATAACCTCCGCCATCGTTTCCACCATACCCGCTCCTTCCGCCATAACCTCCACTGTCGTTACCACCGTATCCACCGCCGCCACCGCTTCCTTTTGCTCCGTATCCTCCGCCGTCGTTACCGCCATAACCACCACCGCCAGCGCTGCCTCCTCCATAGCCTCCGCTTCCATAACTGCCACCGCCGCCGGGACCACCTCCGTAGCCGCCGGAAGCACCGTATCCTCCCGTGGCTCCGTAGGGCGGTGGCGCAGAACCACTGCCGCCGCCGTCTTGACCGTATGCTCCAGACATGATCCGATCTAGGGTTTGCTAGAACCGAGAGAGAGAGAGAGAGAATTTTCGTGAACACGAGTTTGTGAAGTGATTTGACAAAATAGTGTGACTGAAATGGGGGTGTCCTCAATGAAGGCCTAAGCCCAACATTTGCAAGCTAGTATATGGGCTAATACATGAATTTCAACAGAGACATGAAAGTACCCAAAAACAAAAGAAAATACCAAAAAACAAAATTGACAAAAGCAATATGCAGGCTCCTTTTATATGTTGAAATTCTAACGAGAATTTTAATTTCAGTTTCAATTCTTTTAGAATTGGAAATGACTTAACATCTTAAGTTGTATGTTTGAACTTATTAAAGAATTGTAACATGATTGGTAGAAGATAGATTGGAAAGAGAAAAAATTATATAAGCTTTAATAAAGAGTTTTTGAAATTGACAATGCATATGGAATATATTAAGAATTAAACTGAGTTTATTTTAGTTATTTTTGAATTCCATAAAATTAAATTATGAAATTATAATTTCAATTGTATACATTACTCTAAACAAAAAATAAAAAATAAAATTATCCAATTTCAATTCCATGATTAATTCTAGACCTAAACGAACTAAATAATTACATATGAGATGCAACTAAATAATTAGTTAATTTCCATGCACGTGGATACAATCATCAATCAACCATTATTATTTATTATTAAGCAGTACGGGTCTCTTACTCTCTTATTAGGATGCAGGATGAGCCACAATCACATTCACTCGTATTAGTTATTATATTATTGTTCATTCTTTTGTCATGTTTGGGGAAGTTAAAATTCTTTTGAATCAGTACAGTTCGTAGAGCAAATGATCCATGGATGGTATTTGATGCACTTGAAAGAAAATTATATTACTATAAATTGTTAAGCTAAAACACTGTTACTATAATATATAAATTTCTCCCCGACAACGAACGTACTACAGTAAATAGAAAAGAGGTAAGACGAGAAAAGGCAAGGACATTTTTTCCTTTTCCTTATCAAACAACTTTGTCTTAGGAACAACCAAGGTTTTGTTCCTACGGAACACACAAAAGGATGCATTCTTTTGAACCAAATTTTGCCAATAAAAAGGAGCTACAATCATGACACATGCCACGCCCCCGAATTATGTGGTATTAACTGCAGATGATATCGCTTAAATGTGCAAATCCAAGGGTAATGGACTAATGGAGATATTATATCAGATTGATCTCTGCTGCTCCTACCAAATCTATACTACTGTGAATCATGAAAAAATAGTGATGATTCTTTCCTCAACTCCACATTGATATATCAGAATGAACAACCATGAAACAGACAAAATGGAGTAGCATCCTGAATATTTGACCTGCATGAATGACTTAAAGAGCAGTGCTAATTAATTCAACAAGAAACAGGTACAACAAAACTGCACTAGTGCAACAGGCCAGGGGAGCTACAAAAAATGACCCTCATCTTTACCTACATCAAAATGCCAAAGATGCCAAGAAGGTTGCCACCAGTAAAATCATCCACTGAAAACTACACACCCTGTATAATTCAGCATGAGACGTGCGAATCTCAATTGGAAACCTGCAATGATCCATGGATGGATCAACAGTTGTAATTAATCCCAGCTCGCTGAAGTCACAGCTTTCAGCTTTCTGATCATGCTGCTGATAATAACTATTAAAAGCATATGATATGTTATTAGGCCAGCTGATGTTGAAGCAAGATCCACCAGGAGACAGTGCAGTGCAATCAGCATTTGCACAAGCCTCTAAAGCACTGGCGGTTGCATTCGACAAGTCTTTATTGTTGTTCACAACACACCACTTCGAAGAGAGATACTCGACATTCTGTGCATTCACAAGGGTCTTTGCGCCTTGGCCAAGATCCACATGGTACTTTGCTTGGCCATCAAAAGTGAACAAGCCCCAATGCCTTTCAAAGTTTCCAGCAGCAATGCCCCTTTGGTCCTCATCAAGAAGGCTGAAGATGTATGTTTCAAGTGGTGGGTTCCGTGGTCTAAGCGGGGTCCCCAAGTTGCTATGAAGGTGGCTCACAAGGCCTTTCATAAAGCTTTCTGCTAAGGTTGTGCTCGCATTGGCAGCTCCATCTGTTGGCCAACCAATCTTTGCCACAACAATGTCCATATTAGGGAATCCTGCTGTTGATAATACAGCCACCGCTGTATCATAGCTCAAATCAAAGCTGTTTTTGTATGCTTTATGGTTAAAATTACGAGGGTGTGCAGTTTCTTTAAAGAGGGAAAAGTCCAGTGAAGTGTTTTTTGTTTGAAGGAGATTCATGAATGGAGAAATGGTGACAAAGAAAGGCGATCCATGCTTGTCAAGAAATGTGAGGAGCTCAATCATGGTTTTGTTGAGGTCAGGCCTGAAATGCACTCCGGAGGACAGGTTAGATCCTGACTCAAAACTGTCAAAGCTGCATGGAACCACTACTTTCACCCTGCTGTCCAATTTTGCCCTCTTTAAAGCTGCTTGAATGTTCATAGCTGCTCCGATGACAAAGGGATGAAACTGTTCACCATAAATTTTAAGAAATGGCTCATCACCAACAGCAACATATCTGCACAAGTTTTATTTGGAAATTAGAATCATAACCACAGTGAACCTTTCATCAGAGATACAAAGTCCATTCCATTTTAACATCAAATTCAATTAATAACAAAAAAGAATCTATTGTACAGTTCAGTTGCTCTAGCCGGACAGCCAGAGCATTCCTTCAAGAAGAATTTCTTGAATAGCTGGTTCCATTTCTGTTAGCTGATTACACCCTTAAGAAGGATAGAGCTGAGACAAGATTGTCTTTCCGTTTTCACCAGAACCTAATTTTACTAATACACATAGCTCCCTTTAGTCACAATATGGCTTCTTTTTGAATAATTGCAATGCTTCCAATATCAAGCGGTGAACACTCTATTATTCAATTCTCTTCTACCTTAGGAAAAATCCCCAAGAGATTACTGTGACAAAAGGAAGGAAATAAATGCTCATAATATAACTGCAGGGGAAGAACCATAGATAATCGTACGTTCAAAAGTTACTTTTTAGCACAAGGCTCAGCACTTAGAAGTGTTTTCCTGAAGCCAGGGTTGGAGAATGTGGAGCCTTGATCAAAAGATACAGTTATTGTCAGGGGAGTCAAGTCTCAAGACTGAGTAGTTACTTGGTTTCCAGAGCTTCCGAATTCAACTATCTAACAAATTTCTGCACAGGCAATCTGCTTTGTGGAATACTTAGGGAGAGAAAGAGATTCAATTTAAACAACTTAAACCAAAGGCAATGCAAAGGCTGCCGAGATGTATTTGTAACGTACGAAGGCATAAAAGAAACCAGATATCTGAACTCTGAAGCATCAACATTCTCGGTACAGCACCAACATTCGAGAAACAAAAAGCAAGAATTCGGAGTTTTGGACTAGCATGCTTGCTGAGAAAACAGTACTGTTATTTTGTTCAAAACTAAACTCTTTCAAGAAAAGGGACAAACTTAAAGTTAGATCAAATAAGATGCCTTTTTTTTTTTTTTTTGTAAATGTAAGTGGCTAACTGATGTACTATTTTCTGCATGTTTACACGCTAAGCAAAAGCAGAATCTGCAAATCCAATGCAACATATCATGACTTGTTCAACAGGTATTATCTCCTTATATCGTCTAGTTAGACAATTTTAACAATTTCATTTTATGCCATGCCCAACTCCACTTGAGGTGGCAATCCGGCTGGAAGTGCATGGATCATATGTAGAGAACCAAGGAAGATAATAGCCTGATACATAAAGAAAGGGAACACGGTCTAAGTGAACGAAGCAAATTCAACAAAAGTGGCATAATCTTGTTTCCTTTATGGCATATGGTCTCAATGGTCCAACTACATGCTCTAGCATTCCGCAATTGTTTATACAATTTCCTTAAAGCTATCGGAAGCTTGACACAGAAAAATCATGTAACTTTGATACCAATGGCATTGTCCTATACTTTACAAACGACTTTAGGCAGTTATTAATTCTTGTTTCACTCTCAAGCACCAAGACGTCACCAAAGGCCAGATTAACAAATGTGTTACCCAAAAAAAAAAAAAATGGAAAAACTTCTAGTATAATGTCCATGATCATTAGTTGATTAAACAATAACAACAACAAAGCCACCAGTAACTTGAAAATATAATAATAAGAATCGAAAGCAAAACAGGTAACCACGTATTGAGAATTAAATTACTTTTAAAACAAACAAACAAATAAATAAAGAATGACAAAAACAAAACATAGCAACTCAAACAAAGCATGAGCGAAACAAAGGAACAAGTGGAATGCAGGAAGAAAAAAAAGGGAAGGGAGGGGGGGGGGGGAATATTGCAATAAACATAGAGAACCCCAGAAATTGAACTTACTCAATTCTAGCTCCAGTGCCCCCATTACCATTAGATATGTATCGGGTTACATTATCATGGACCCAACTCTCAGCGGCCTTCTTGGAAGAGTTCAAGCCTCTGAGCATGGTGTTGGGAACACCAACAGTGACACCAACGTTGGACCCAGAAAGAGCTTGGAGGACATCAGGGTTTGCATCAAAGAGCTTGACCTTGTTGATGTTGTTGGACTTCAAGAGCTTCACTACATTGTGGGGTGGTAAAGGGTGCGAAGCCATGGTGCCCCAGTTCACACCCACAGCTTTGGCAACAGAGAACGTGGTGGAAATGGTGGTGACGAAGGTGAAGATGATGATGGAGCGTAAGGAGATGGTGGTGGTGGCCATTTTTGGACAGTGAAGTGAACTGTGTGAGAATGGTTAGCGAGGAAGGAAAAGGGTACAAGTGAAGTTCTGAGCTGTGATTACGTCTGGACAAAAAGGAACGAGGAATGAAAATTCAACCTTTGAGTGGTGTAACAACTTCTCTGTGGGCTTTTTGTGAACAGCGTTGCTGTGTGCCTGTGCAGCTTCTAAATACTAAATAGTGAGGTGTATATAGTGAATATTTTATTTTAGAATTTAATTTTAACATAATAATAACATAAAATTTTTTATATTATTATTTAATTATATATTATCATATTAATAAAAGTGAGTGAGTTTCACATCTACTATTTAAAATGTGTCAAAAATTGGATGATGATTTAAAATCTAAATGTGACTATTAAAATGTTGAGTATTGAACAGGTTTAATTCATTGTCTTTTTCTTTAATTATATTTTAAATGTAACTATTAAAATGTTGGTGATTGATCAGGCTTCGGTTCAATTTTTTCGTTTTCCTAAGATCACACAATAAAAGCTGAATGAGTAGATAGAATGCAAATCACCTGACCCAAGTCATATTCTTTTTTTGGTACTATCATTTATTTATTATATATAAGATAAGAACTAAAATATATTTAAAAATTTAAATAATTATTAAATATATAATAATTATTTTTTATATAATAGTAAATGATTGATAGAAGAAGAAAAGAGAAATTTGAAGAGAAATTTGAGGACAGATATTTCCTTCATTAGTAGGTGACGCAGAGTGCTCAAGAATCAAGGCTACATTTATGTGTGGGGTGGACTGGGACTGAGCCTATGAGTGGAAGTACACGACAACGGAACATACATGCTCTTGCTCGTCTTGCTTGTTCTCACTATTTTTTTTTCCCCCATATTCCCTGAATTGTGCCGTTAGGTTGAAGCAGATGCTGACGGGCAAGGCTAAATTTGGCCCAATCTGCATGACTTGCGGATTTTAACCTTTAAAGGACCTAATAAAATACTTATAAAAAGTTTTAGGGAACCGGTTGGTTAAAGGGGTGAAGGGTTTTTATTGACCAGTATTCAAGTGGCTGAAAGCATATAATTATCAACAGGGTTAATTATCGCTGTCCCCAAAATAAATAAATAAAAAGTGTTAATTATCATGCATATATACTTACATTTGCACCGTTTCAGTTTTTTTTCATTTAATTGTAATTAAGTTTATCCCATTTTAATTCTACTATATAAGCATATTTGAAATTTATATCAGCATAAAAAAATGTCATTTGTACATATTCAAAAATATGTAGATAAGCCACAAAAATATGTAGATAAGTCACATAGAGCACATATTAATGGTGAGAAATTTACGTTAATGGATGAAGAATTTTTTTTTTTTTTGATAGATGATGAAAAACTCAATCTCAGTAAAAGAAAGTAATTACAGTGTGACACAAAAATAAAAAACTGCACAACACAGTCAACAACAAAAATAAAAACATAATAGAAGCAAGACCTGTATCAAAACAAAATAGCCAAAGAGGAACAAATCTGAACAAGTTACACCCCTCATATGATAATCCAACTAAATTCATCACCAAAGGTGCAACCAACATGGATAATCTCAAGCCAAAATAGAAGATTAGCAAAACCAATAAGCAAAATCTAACCAATTCTAAGAATTACCCAAAGCAAAATCATTTATTCCTTCAAGTAGAACTGCAAATGAAAGGCCACTCAGAAATCCAGAATCCCCTCCCACATTTTCATTAAAGATGACGATTTCGAAAATAATTCATTCATTACTTCCCTGCTAACAAGACACCAAAGAAGCAGCAAAGTCACAACTAATACTTTCCCTTTGTCAAGATTTTGATGGATTACTCAATCACTCAAATGTAGTTTCAAAGCTGCAACAAACAGTGAGTAGAAGGTAATAGAAAATTATAAGACAAAGATATTCTTGAGTTGAGTGGATTGAGAGAAAGGTATACCTATGCGAAATTAACAATATGCATATATGAAGAATTGAGGAGATTGATGCGATAAATAATAATGTTATCGATGACTAGATATTCATTTGCAAAATTACAAATGACCAAGAATTTTATACACATGACTGGAAATTCAAGTAACAATATTATTATTTATCACTACAATATCCTCAATTCCCCATCACTCAAGGTAAACTTTTCAATATTAACGTATGCACTTTTGAGTGTTGATAGGCATATCCATTGAATAAGTTCAAATAACCCCAGAATGTAGTATCTTATGTTAAAATTTTACGTAATCATTTCATGGGTAAATTTACACCTATGATTACACTCTCTTGTGGGACTTAAATTATGGTGTGTATATATGTCTTCTTAATCAATAATAAAATTAATTTATATATGACATGGTGATATAAAATTCCAACACGAGGTTATCCATTACTTTCGAAAAAACACAATTCCTCTAGAAATAATTTATACATGTCACTTTATATATATAGTATGTGTGTGTGTAAAATGCTGCATTATACATTGCCGTTGAACAGTTATCAACATGTAATTATGATTCAGTAAGCTTAGGATGCCTACACACAAAATAGTTTTTAGCATAGGATGCCTCAATTAACTATTAGTTTTCGGCATCATAAAATGCCTTTAAATAGTAAATATATACTCTTGTTAGATAATTTATTTTGTAACTAACTCTAGTTTCGTGCATATTAATTGAACTCTATAATTTATACGCGCAACGTAAATAAATTTTACATGAACATCTAATTATGTGTTGTCTCATAAGTGAAAGAGTTAAAATCAATTATACACAACTTTAAAAGTCTTATCAATATATTGGTTGACAATATTTTACTATGTCAATAAATCAAAATTAAACACAAGTGAACTCATAATTTAGTGGTAAATTCCTACATATTTCAATGAATTTCAAAGAATTATGGTAGGTAATGAGTTTGACTCCCATCGACACATTTATCTTTTAATATCTTAGTTAAAAAAATCAAAATCAAACTCTATAATAACTAATCACAACTTTTTATTTACATTTATGATTAACTACTTTTTAATTATAGCTTCTAATTTCTCTTAAAATAAAAAGAAATTTTTAGGTGCTCTTAAAACAAAACAAAATATTTGCTCGGTTCCATTTAGTGATTGATAAATCAACTATTGCATTAAAAATGTAGGAAATGTAAGAGACAATAATGACACGTAAAATTTATATATCAATTTATAAATGCATCAGAGCAAGTGCTATCTCTTATTCTCGGTGCACCTATGTATTTCTCTTAAATAAATTATATTTTTTTCTGTACTAGAATTTGAACATGTACAGAACAGCATTTAATTAAAAGCAGTCTAGAAATTATAATTAAATAATTAAATTAATTAACTCATGGATGAATTATACACTGCATAAATACAGACTTTAGATTTCAGGGCACTAACTGTTATAGCAGAACAGTAATTCTAATTTTAGATCCTGCTGAGATGCACCCCTCCCTGGAATGATTCACCAGACACAGTTATTTATCAGATGTTTCGTCGCAGCTTTTACGTTAGATATTGGGCGTGCGGTTTACACAACGCACGTCCGTGTCTCTCCGTATCTTTCAGTCATTCTTCAAAGCTTCTTTGTGTTTAAAGATTGAAAGGTTCCTGTTCTCATCATATCACAATTGAATTTAGATTCCTTTATTCTTCTTTTTTTTTTCCAGCTTTAAGATTTATTGTTTGAATTGTCTTCTTTGATCTTATAATGTCATGTGTGGCCTATATTTCATGACTCACATTATCTGTACGGTCTCAATATGCCTTTTTGATATTTGGATGGTTTTGCAAAATGAGGAATAAATCTACATATATATACATATATTAGCCTATCCTCATTATGCAGCTTAATGAATTTGATTTCCTAGAATTGCTCAGTTTAGAAAATTGATGTCTCTAGTTACCAGCTCTATATATAGATATCCATGTTCATGCTGGAAGGATGATGCTTGCACAAACTCATTTTCCATTTTTATATTTTGTGAATATTTTTCTTTTCCCCTCATTCTCCTTTTAGTTTCCTTTTGTGTAGCCTGTGCTTATTTTTGCTCTATGTAAGTAAACTTTCTCTTTTGTTATTTATATTGGATATCCTTGCTAGTAGTAAATATGCTGTGTTTCCCCATTTTCGGCCATATGACGGAGTTAAAATCTGTTTTTTCTGTGTTTTCCCATTTTTCTGCCACATGATGGAGTTAAACTGTTGTTTTTATGAGAAAGTTCAACTCAGCTCATTTTTCCTGCATTTTCTTCATCATTTAGATAGTTACAGCATGGTTTAGGAGCAAGACTATGAAAACTGTTATTATTGAATTTTACTTAGCTAGTATCTCCCTTGCTCTGCTTTCTTATTTGAATGATTCCTTTTCATTTAGCTTGGAGCACAAAATGCCATTGAAGATTGTAGTTTGTTTATGTTTGTTCTTTCCCGGTATTAAAAGTCTTAACTGTAAATTAGATTGAGAGCACCATACTACAAAAAACATTATCTTCTTAATTGCCAATGAAGAACAGTACAATATGTTTCAGGCTACAATGCTATTCACAGACTGCTTTTATGGGTACTACTCAACTGTTGCATGAGGCCTGACCTTAGCATAAGTTGAACAAATTGAAAAACAAAGAAAAGATAATTTTGTTATGTAAAAGAAAGACTACAGAATGGCAATATCATAGCTATTAATAAGTCCTGGCCAACTCATTCTCAGCATGAATTCAAGTCTTGTTTAGGTACACGTGAGGGAGGGATGAATGTATTAGCTTATTCAGCCTTGTCGGGCTCCTAACTGTTGAAACTTGTGGCCTTAGAATTGTAAGAATGTATTGCAGTCCTTAGTTTACAGTTTTCCATCCTCAGATGTGTCAAGGCATTAGTTAAATTATCATGGTCATTTGGTAATTCACATGCTAGTATGTAGTTATTGTTTTAAAATTTCAATGTCACTATAGCCTATTAATAAATCTATTAACACTGATATGTTAGTTCAGAAACTGGTAGCTTATTAGATGCCTCCCTTTGGAGTAAGCAGTCTGCAGTTTAGGGCGTGTTTGATTTGAGTATAAAAATGAGGAGAGTGAAAATTATATGGATAAGTTTTATGTGTTATTTTACTCATATAATTCATTTATGTTAATTTAATTCCCCATTTTTACCCCTTAACCAAACACACCCTTAAGGTAAATGTTTGTAGGCCTGGTATGGTACATGATTGTAATGGGTCTTCTTTAGAGAATTCTTTCATGGATTTGTATGAAGGGATTGGAATCACTTTTTAATGAAGAGGCGGACCCAATTTGCCAAGTCATGTGCATATTTCTTAGTGGAGAGGTTCCTCATCATGCTTTGTAGCCCTTCATTTTCTCTTCTCAACAATGCTTACAATGCTTAGCATCTCCAAAAAAATAAATTGTTGCATAAAATGGTGACTGACAGACTGAGCCTTTTCTTTTGTAGCCATATACTTGGAAGAGAAAGAATGGCTTCACAGACAGTACTCAAGTTGGTACTGGCACACAAGCATGATTGGTTGATTCTTCTGCTTCTTGCTGCCATCGAGGGAGTATTGAACATGATAGAACCTTTTCATCGCTATGTTAGCAAAGACATGATGACAGATTATATGTACCCATTGAAAAAAGATACCATACCTATGTGGGGTGTTCCTGTAAGTACCATTACGCCAATGATGGATAGAGTTGCCTCCTATATTTCAATTAGTCAAAATAGACTTTTCAATCCTGACTTTTACTCAAATTTTCAATTTGATCATCTCTTATTTTCTTCATTCTGATCACTTATGTTTCAATTTGTTTTCAACATGGTCCCAAATCACTATTTTGTATTAAGAACCGATAAAAGATGTTGACGTGACACAAATGATGCCAACGTGCCTAGTCAGCATTTTCCATCAGTTATGAAATAGTGAGTTGAGATCAAAATGAAACAATTTAAGATATAAAGGACGAAACTGGAGAAAACAAAGAGTAAGGAACCGAATTGAAATATCGTGTACAAGTAAAGGATAAAAACACCTATTTTACCTCCTAATTATGGTGCCATTATGAGCAAGGAAACGAACCTAACTTTTTGCTCATTCCTGAAACAGATTGGCTCTATTCTGATCCCCATCCTTATCTTTGTTGCGTATTACTTTGTTAGAAAGGATGTCTACGATTTACACCATGCAATATTGGGTATGTTTTCACTGCTCTTTCTGTTTTCTATTTTTACTAGTTTATTATGATCATTTCTGCTTTTGGCCCCTGCTAACTCATTCCTACGGCTTCTTTTATTTGGAACCTTAGGCCTCATGTATTCTAGTCTGGTAACGGGTGTTATCACGGATTCCCTTAAAGATGCTGTTGGTAGGCCACGACCAAACTTTTTCATGCGGTGTTTCCCTGACAAAATACAGGTGTGTTCTGCTTCTCATTCTTGTTTTTCTTTTTTCTTTTTTTTTTCAATTAATTTGTTTTCACTATTATTACAAGGGAATAGTCTTTATGCACTCTCGTCGAATAGATAGATTTCAGGAAAATCAGATATCATGGTAATTAACTTGCATGATAATCATCAGCATTTCTAGAAATTTTATCGTTCTACACTCAATCTGTCTAAATTGCTCTCTAATGATAAAAATGCTACCTTATCTTTATTTTATTGGATTTTATTTAGATAATAAGAGTCCTTCAATCTTATATTATCACATTATAGTAAATATAATTAATTCTCATACTTGCTACTATCACACTCTTTTATAATATTAATTTTGATTTTATTGTCAATGTAAAATAATTTTGTACTATGATTCAGGCGCATTCTTCCATTTATAAGGCTTTTATAAATAATAGACATTAAGTCAAATTCTTTTGCTTATATAGCCATATCAATTGGATGTCCATGTAAAATTCTTTTACATTGCTAACAATGTATTAAAATTAAGTTCCTATTTTATTTCATGTTTGCAATTTTTGTTAATAAAACAATAAAAAGAACAAAATATTTTTTTCACACTTTTCTTCGCAGCATCTTAGAAACAAAAACCAAAATAAAAAAAAAGAAGTGACTTTTTATAATTAATAGTAAAATCATGGAACAAGAAATGGAAAACTAGATCAAATCAAACAAGCCCTCAGCTTCTCGCTAAATTCCTTCTCATTTTCTTGTCTTTGGCTTTTATTGTCTGAGTGCTTAATTGGTGCAATTTGCAGTGGCATTTTCATCCCTAATCATCCTGACATTTGTTCTTGCAGGAGTATGACAAATACACTGGTGATGTTATTTGTCATGGGATTCGGAAGGTTGTAAAGGAAGGATACAAGAGTTTTCCAAGTGGCCATACTTCATGTAAGTGCTAAAGTATCCATTTTAAAAAAAGTATTGACTAGTCATTGATGACATGAACCAAGTGTTGAAGGTTAACTAGAGGTATTTAATATCCAAGTTATCCATCATGCATGATTGTTTATTTTGTTTATAAGTGGGTTTGTTATATGGTCAAATAATTGAATGCTTTGATCTTTATTTTGCTAATGAATGGTTACCCAAATGCAGGGTCCTTTGCTGGTCTTTGTTTCCTCTCTTGGTACTTATCTGGGAAAGTTAGAGTGTTTGATCAGAGAGGCCATATTGCCAAACTATGCCTTGTCTTGCTTCCATTACTTCTTGCTGCTCTTGTGGGAGTCACTCGAGTTGATGATTACTGGCATCATTGGACTGATGTGTTTACTGGAGCTCTTATAGGTTTGTGGTTACAGTTATTATCATAAGAGAAAAGAAAAGAAAAAGTAAAAAATATATATATATATATATATATATATATATATATATATATATATTATCCCTTCAATCATATTTTATGTACATTTTATCCCCACATTTTTGAAAATGTACAAATAAATCTCCTAATACTTAATCATGCAAATCGTCTTTTCTAGCTTTTATATCCATTACACGTATAAGAAAATGTAAGATACCGGGTTGCACATTATTTTTCAGTTTAGGATATTAGGTTATATATGATCTAAAGTTCAACGATATAATACACTTATTTTTCATCAATACTTAATGAAAATTTAATAGAACACCTGGAATGCACATACAAGAAACTTCAAGAGTTGATTTGCACCTTTTTAGAAGTTTAAAATGTGCATGATTTATAGTTAGGACGCGTTAAACTGTGTTTATCCCAAGCATTGCATTATCTGGACTTCATTTTCTGCCAATAAGGCCTATTAACTCCCTTTGATCTGTTGCCTCAGGAATTACCGTGTCTTCGATCTGTTATTTACTACTTTTTCCCTTTCCTACTCTATCAAATGGTAAGTATGCTTGTCCTTGGTTATCTAATCTCTGAATTTCAGTTTAGGCCTTCAATTTGCATTGCTTTTGTAGAAGACTTGTTGCATGTAAAATTATGGGGGGAAATGGAGTTAAAGATATGTAGATAGTAATGGTTCAATTTTGTAGATAAGATAGGCCTCAAAACTGCTTGACTATACCCCAGGAATTCATTGGAGTGTCATACTAAACCCCTGAACAGTAATATGTGGATTTCACCATGTCAATGAGGATTGAAGAGTGATAGGATCATAGGAAGAAGGGGGAAAATAATCAGAGGAAAATTCTGCAGGAACATTATACAACCCCAGTAGTGTATTTAGATCGTTTGTCATCTTGTTTTAATGTTTCTCTTCTCTTTTGTTGATACTAGCAAATATGAGTAGAGTAATCTACACACTAAAAGAAATTAGAATTTACAAGATTCAAGAGTGGTTGTTAGATAAGTCAAAGGATGTGCTTGGTTTATAGTTTCCCAACCATGATAAAGGTGAAAATAATGTTCTTAATTACTTTTGTTCAAGGTTCAAACTATGATTAATTGAGACTCAAAATCAATCAAAATTAAATATATCTCAACTTGGTTTTTCCAAACATATTGAAATAAGTTAAAATTCAGTTCGCACTTTGCACCATTCAAATCATAGTTTATATTGTGCAAACTGAAATTCCAACATGCTAAAAGTGGTGAGAAGCACTTGTCCATCGAAGAGTCAATTTCAATATCAACCTAGTTTAGCAAAAGGATCCTGGTTATTTGGTAATTTTGGATACAAGTAATCTGCTACTTCATCTGGAGCAATACGAGCCCATGTACAATTATCATTGGTTTCCTGATTTTCTTTTTCTTGTTTTTCCCAAATGTGTAGGTTGGGCGCCTCATGCATTTTTTCACGTGACTTTAGAAAGTGAATCTTCTTCCCAACGAGCTCGAACTCCAAATGGAACAAGGCTGTCAGACTTGTCCCTGGAGATGCAGGACATGGAAAATGGGACAAGATATAAATTATGATTACTGACTCATCATTTTATGAATTAACAGGAGATTATGATATATGCTTCGAAAATGAAATGAAATGTTTGTTAAGAAATACTGTTGCAATTCAATCCTTGTATATTTGAAAGATTTAAGTCAACACGAACTCACGAAGCATTCCTTTGTTTTTTCTTATCTTCTCCTCCCTAATATCGTTGTCCTTTCACAGTATTGTAGCTATTTTTTAGTTTTCGGTTTATTAAACCCACCACCTCATGCTTAAAAGATTCGGACCAACACCTTGTTGGTTTATTGCAGCTGTTTTTATTGACATAATATAATCAAATATGCCGCATTTACATTTGCACACCTCAAGCAAGTCTAGGCCTGCGAATCCTGATGAGCAACCAAAGAGACTACTGTAGTCTCCATGTTTTTGTTGGTGATGGCACCCTTTCAAGCCTTCCTCTGTCAGTTCCAATTGGTGGAGTCTCAACCTGTTGTGCTTTGCTTGATCGTGCTTTGTTGAGTCTTATCTGGTGTTGTTTTGGTGCATGTTTTGGCTCCTTTTCTGGTTTTGTCTATGATATTCCAGCTAAAGTGCGGTGTACCATACTAGGTATTTAGCAACATTTATAAAATGTGGTTGAATTCATTAACCAGATCCATCACAATTTCTAAATGTGGTTAAAAGCTTAGTGTGTGGTTCACCACAGTGTATTTTATGTATCATATCAAAAAGGGACCAAGATGTTATACTAGGATGAGTGTGGTATACACTTAACATTTAGCTATATTTACTAAGTGTTGCTAAATGCCTTTAAAAGTGTAGTGAATTCCATTAAAGTAGCCATACTTTTTCAGATTTGGCCATTCCTTGTTAATGTGTATGATTGGTTGCTAAACCTAATTATAAAGTGAGAAAATTCAGAATTAATTATTTTTAAGAATATCCATAGTATTTTATTAATCAAAAGATAAATAATATTTCTCATTTAAGTTGAAAGCATCTAATCTTGTGATAATATTCAATATCTTTAGAAAGGTCATGCCTAAGTTAAGGAAAGAGTTGGATAAAACATAAGAGAAATTCAAATATCATAAGCAAAAGAAAGAATATTTTAATTACAAATTAAAGGTAAAAAAAAGAAGAATAATAGATATAAATCTTTAATTTAAAATTGTATGAAAATAACCATGTCTTTCTCTATGTAGATATTCAGTTTTTATTTGAATTTGGTATTTAATCTTTTTATGTAATCTAATATTCGGTTTGTGATATATGTTTAATTTTTAAATTTTAAAAATATTATCTTGTCAAAATAGATTCAATATTATTTACAATAATCAATACTTTTTAATTTTTAAACTTTTAGAAATATTATTTTATCAAATTTATTAGATCAAATATTGTTTATAATTATCATTAATATTAATATTTGTATCAGTATCACACATATAATTTAAATTAGAAAAGATGTAGCATACTAAATTTTTCTTTTATCTCATATACTCTTTATATATTAATTTTAACATACTTTCTAAGATTATATTAGGATTTATTTAGATATCTATCATTCATATTTATGGTGTAAATACCAATTAGGATTGGATAATATGTAAAGTATCAATTTACGGTTGGTTCATTACTTTTGTTACAGATATTTTATAAAGATTTAATCATTAGTATATATATATATATATATATATGAAATTAAATATTCACAGATATTAATGATGTTAGTACAAAGCATTTCACAGTAATAATATATATAACTTTTTAAGTAATTATAAAAGAGTCAGAATCTTTCAATAAATAAGTAAATATGATTAAATGAATATTTTAGAAAAAATAAATTCAAAATTATTAAACATATTTATTCTAGTATGTCTCTTTTTTTAAACCAACAATCTTAATGTAGTGAAATATGGGAAGAGTAAGAGACCATTTCGGATTGCACAAAAGCTATTAACATTTGACAAGAGAGCAGCACAAGAATTTACATATCCATATATTCCATGGAAAATGACTCTGCTCTTAGCTATACATTTTTAGCTCAGAAAGACCTTAACCTTTAGTAACAAGAAATTCCTTAAGGATGAAATTAGATGGCTAAAATTACAAAATTGATTAGGTAAGAGGGTCACTCGTCTATCCTAACAAAAGAAATTTGCCCGACAGTTAAAAGATACTTGTAGTTTATGACAGCCCAGTTCTTGAACAACATACTCCTAGTCTTCTCTTCAGTTGTACTGGGATCATTTCTTCAATCATCTGAATCCCAACTCTGTATGATCTATTAGTCTCTTTTGAGTTTTAGCATTCTTGAACATCTACAGAGAACATAGAGATAACATCAATTAATAACAGAAAACATTGTACAATATTTTAGCAACCTAGCATTACTGTTGAGTTGTTGATCAAATCTTGGTTTACCATTTAGTTTTTTCATCATTAGCAAAAAGATTATCCCTTGAAACTAGTCTTAGAAGATTAACATCTATTTATCTGGTAAATGTCTTATCAGACAAAGATCTCCTACCAGCTGATCAAAGTTCCCCGCTACCGATATCCATGTTCACTGGCGATGAAACACAAAGTGAAGAAGAATATAAAGAAGTGAGTTCTATGTGAAGAAGAACACAGAGAAGTGAGAACTCACTATCTTCTTCCTTGTAGAGGTATTTGACGATCATGACGAGGTTGGAGTCGCTACCATCGTTCTCCCTGGTCACTTGGAAGGCTACCGGTGATTGTTGGTGAGATAGTGGCGGAGGCAAATCTGAGACGGGGGGAAGAGAAAGAAAGAGAATATGACCCTGAAAAAAAGAAATAAATAAAGGACAAAATAGTAATTTAATTTTATCCTTTCATATTTAAATTTTAGGGTTACCATAATGGTATCAAATTCCTTGGAACCACTCAAGATATGGCCTTCCTTTGACAAGGTCTTCAAACCATGCCACGGGGCTTTCTTTGGTAGTACCATGTCCATACTTCACCATTCCTTAGAAAAAAACATCTGCACGATAGAACACACCTAATGTGAACAATTTTGGGTGACAGCTACACTGTATTTGTTTTACGTGAAATACGGAGTAATTAATTGGTGGTAGTATATTTGTAGTAGTCTCTGATTCGAGGCTGTAAAAATCGTAATGGTATTTTGACATCTAAAAAAGTGAGTATCTATTCAGATATCTATTTTATAACCATTTGATATGATGGTAGTCCTCATTTATCTTTAATATTCATTACATTCAATAATTATAAAATAAATGTCTAAGATATCAAAATAGTATTACCCCTATAAAAATGGTGTCATAATAACATGAAAATGCACCCGTTCTAGCCTCTAACAAATCTATCCATTCCCAGCTCAAATTTTGTTTATACTTGTCCCAAATAACTTCCTTACCTATATGTAATTTGTACGTGGAGATGACGGATGTCGTCGTTGGAATCCTGCGGGACTACTTGGTCGAGCAAATTAAGCATGAAGCACAACTGCTTTCTGAAGTGAAGGGAAAAGTCGAACTGGTCCAGAAAGAGCTGAAGAGGATAAACGCCTTCCTCAAAGACTCCGAGGGGAAGCGTGACAATGAGAGTGAAAGTGGTGATCAAACAGATCAAAGAGACGGCCTTCAAAATCGAGGACGTCATTGACAGCAGCATTGTCAGTGTCATCACGTACAAGGAGAGAAACATCGCAGGAAAGTTTGGTTCATGCCATTGACCAGACAAAAACTCTACACAGTGTCAATGACGAGATTGACCAGCTCAAGAAAGAAATCGCGGCAATCTACAGAGACATCCAGCAGTTCGGCATCAGACCGGGCGAGGACGGAAAAACAGATGAGTCGTCGGAGGCTCTGCTGCGCGGACCGCGGAGCTGATGAACAGACGCAGGGCCAATGTGGAGGAGGATGAGTTGGTGGGCTTCGAAAAATACTCAGAAGAAGTTATGAAGCTTCTCGTGCAAGGGAACTCCTCCCGCGAGGTTGTTTCCATTGTTGGAATGGCTGGGTTGGGAAAGTCCACCCTGGCCCGGAAAGTCTACAGAGAACCTCTCATTAGCAAGCACTTTGACTGTTGCGCATGGCAAGTTGTTAGTAAGGTGTGGAGTGTCAAGGAAATTTTGCGGAGCATCTGGAGGAGTTTGGAGTCAGTGGACGATGAAGAAGTGAAGCAAAATAAAAGCAACATCAATGATCCAGACAGTGGTGGTAGCAAAATTGCAGAAGCTGAAGCGATTGCCATGGTGAAGAACGAGCTAAGAGAATATTTGAGCGACATGAGGTACCTCATAGTCCTTGATGATGTGTGGAGTAAAGATGTCTGGGAAGACATAAAAGATGTTTTTCCGGCTGATGATATCGGCAGCAGAATACTTATTACCAGCCTTCAAGAAAAGGAGGCTTCCGCAATATGCAAGACAGTCCGCAATACCAGTACTCCCTATCAGCTTCAACGCCTCAGTGATTACTACGGTTGGGAACTCTTCTACAAGAAGGTGTTTCGGGGAGAAGAGTGCCGCCCTAGTTTGAAGGCGCTAGGTGAAAAAATTGTCAAAGATTGCAAGGGATTTACCACTCTCAATCGTGGTAATAGCCGGTATCCTGCGAAACAAAGAGAGGTCAGAACGGGAATGGGAAAATGTGGTGGGGCATGTGAATTGGTATATCAACAGTGAAGATATCCTTGTGAGTAAGATAGTGTGGCTCAGCTACGATGACTTGCCTCTGTATCTGAAGCCTTGCTTCTTGTATTTTGCCATTTCTCCCGAAGACTTTTGAGGTCCCTGTAAGGCAATTGATTCAGCTCTGGGTAGCCGAAGGGTTTATACAAGAAACTGGGTCTAAGACTCCGGAGGAAGTTGCTGAGTACTACTTGGAAGAGCTCATCCGCCGTAGCCTGATCCAAGTGGA
The DNA here is from genome assembly GCA_031216125.1 of Dalbergia cochinchinensis. Taxonomy (NCBI): domain Eukaryota; kingdom Viridiplantae; phylum Streptophyta; class Magnoliopsida; order Fabales; family Fabaceae; genus Dalbergia; species Dalbergia cochinchinensis. The sequence continues at coordinate 48,628,546 of CM062371.1, read as the reverse complement.
GCGTAGGCGAACTGATGGGGGTGTCAAGACATGTCGGATCCATGATCTTCTCCGCGAAGTTTGCGTGTCTGAATGCAAAGAGAATCAGATTTTGGAAGTTCGCAAAGATGTTTCCGATGAAGACCAACCAAGGAGACTATCCCTCCATTGTACCGCTTCAAATTATATGTCTGCAACTTCGAGTGGTCACTCAATTACTCGTTCCTCGTTTTGCTTCGGCAAGGTCACGTACAAGTGCGAAACTCAGCGTGAATATCTTGACCCGCTTTTTAAGAATTTCAAGTTGCTACGAGTCTTGGATATGGGGAACGTCGATGATCCGTTTAGCTCCTTCTTGAAAGCACTTCACGACTTATTTCATCTACGGTACTTTAGGGCAAAAGGCCCTGAAACATTTAACCCCTTTCCAGATTCTATATGCAATCTTTTGTATCTAGAAACTTTGGACCTAAGGAGTACAGCGACAGCTAAATTTCCTGAGAGAATATGGAAACTAAAGCGACTGAGGCATCTCTACATGGCTGGTGGTTCGGTGTCAATACCAAATATTCCAGGAAGAAAAATCCTACCGAATCTCCAAACCCTCTCAAAAATTCGTCTTGATGAACAGACTATCGACCAACTGGAAAATGGTAAGTTACCCAATCTTCGAAAATTGGGAGTCTCTTGTCGGGCCAGCAAAAGTTCAAATCCTATGGAATTGTTGGGAAGGCTCCAACGCTTAAGCCACCTGAATACCTTGAAAGTAATTCATGCTTGTCATAACCTAACGAGTGTAAATGGATTCCCCACCAAACATTACTAAAATAACCTTGGTAGGTCTTGGTTCTTTCTGCTTCTCTGAGATCGTAACAACTCTGGGAAGTCTCCCGAAACTCCGATATTTGAAAATATCTGGATTCGATTCAGATATGCTTGAAAGGTTTAGACTTGAATGTGTCGACGCTGGATGCTTCCAACAACTCCAAGTGCTTAAAATGAAAGGCCTGAAATGTGAGAGCTGGAAAGTGGCCCAAGGTGCAATGTCTCGTCTTCAAAGTTTGGTCATCAATAGGTGTGAATTTTCCACCGATCTCCCAAGTGCTCAGAGCCTCCCCGCTTTAGAAGAATTGCAAGTTTTGTGGCCCTCCAAAGATGTGTCTAACAAACTCAAAAACCTGGTGCTGAAGGATTCATGTAAGCTCACAGTCTATCCTGCTATTGTCACAGAAGATTAACAGAATTATGGCTAGAAGATTGTCTTGGCAGAAGAAAATGGTGCACACTCGAGGTCATTACACTCAATGTTTACCTTGAATTTCAGTTTGCGTCATTTTCCTTTCAATAAACTCCACACCACCAATTATGTTTACGGTGGTTTGGTTTGCTGTTGTTTGAGTTTGTGCCCTTGGGATGTTTGTTGCTTCGTGGTCTTTCAGGCTTTAAGCCCGCTTATTTGTTCACATGTTGGTTGTTGTTTGAATAAATCATTTATCAAACTATTTTCTTCTACTACATTTATAATCGATCTATATGAAACCGCATCAGTGATGTGACTTTGATTAACAGATAATATCTAGCCATCCTTTTTTTTTTTCCGTTCACATAAACGAATTATGGTGCAACGAGCTAGGTGGAAAAAAGGGGTCTGATGCCCAAATGTTTGTGACAACTAAATATATCTGCTATTTATAATTACAAGAGACTTTGTGGACCTTTTCTATTCAGATTTTTTTTTGGGTGAAAATTTTAGAGGAAACTCTTAATGAGGTCAAGATGGATAGATTCTGATGCCTTTTTTTTCGTCACTCTTCCACCAATGAAATTTTTAATATTATTGATTATTTTTTAATTTTCTGTTAAATAGCCCTTCCTCATTTGACTAATATTGCAACTTACAAGTTGCAGCAAGCTGGAGCTCAACTGCCGATTATGCGGCCGAGAAATAACAGAGTGCATAGTTTAACATAGAGTTGAGGTCACCAAATCAAGATTCATTAAAAATATATTATTTTATATTGTAGTTTTCACCAATGAAATTTTTAATATTATTGATTAGTTTTAAATTTTTTGTTAAATTGACTAATATTGCAAGTTGCAACAAGTTCGAGCTCACCTATGTTAGGTATAACTGATTATGTGGTTGAGAAAGGATAATAATATTTTGACATTTAAAATGTACGTATCTATTCAGACACCCACTTTATAATCATTGGATGTGATAGTGGTCCATACTTATTCTTAATATTCATCACATCCAATGATTATAAAGTGGGTGTCACAACACACATCCACTTTTTAGATGTCAAACTAGCATTACTCGCTGAGAAATATCAGAATGCATAGTTCAACATAGACTTGAGGTCATCAAATCAATATTCATTAAAAATGTATTATTTTATATTTTATATTGTAGTTTAACCTGTTAGTTGGAAAAACCCATAATCTACTTATCTTCAAACTTCAAGAACCCAAACTTTAAAAAGCTTTTCTCCTCGTAGCTCCAGGCTTTCATCAATGGATGGAATGTGTGGGATCCACCATTACATCACATCTAATGATTATTAAGTGGGTGTCTCAATAGACACCTATTTTTTAGGTATTTAAATAGTATTTTTTATATAAATTTTCAGACTATCAACCAGTTAATTAAAATTATTAGATATTACTTTTAAAGTTATATTATTTTGAGTATAAAATAATTTTAGAAGTGTGACAAGATAGAAATGGCTAATAATATTTTTTAAAAATTTATTTAACTGAAATACATTTTTAATCCTTTATTATAATATATTTTTAATCCTTAAAGGTAGCAATTGGAGGAGAGAGGATGCCTTAATACGTAACCCAAACCATATAGAAAACAGAGTAAAAAAAAAAAAAGTTAATAACTATTATCCTGTTGGTCACAACTTATTCAACTTACCCATCACAAATCATTCCTATAGTCATTAAGATTGCAAGTCATAATATTTCCTATTCCCACTAGATGATAAGTGAGTCACATTTTTTTTTTTTTTTGGGTTTACCATTTTTGCAGAAATAATGGGAAAACCACTATTTGGCATTGTTGAGCACTAAGATGATGTTTTTTCATGTTCCTCCACTTGAAATCTTTATGTAACTAGTAGTCATCATTAACCCTGCTAAACTGATGTATTTACTATGTGGGATGGGATGTGTCTGAAATTTTAATTTCAATGCAGTAGATTTATCAATTAGACTCTTTGTGCTATTTCTTTTGTGTTTATGGTATGAAATGTGGCTAAAAGTCTAGAGTGTGGTACTAGTACACCACACTTTATTTAGTGTTATAGGCAAAATCACGAATGTAATATTTGTCTAGTTTTAATGATTGGTATGGTGATGTTTGCTTTTTTCGATTGAATTGATTTGTGTAACTTCCTTACTCCTCTATTTGCAATGACAATGATTTTCACAGCGACAACTAATTCTTTCATGCACTAGACAATGACAATGATAGATCACATCCAACTCGTATTAAGTGGGTCTCCTAATAGACACCTATTTTCTAGGTGTTTGAATAGCACTACTCTCTCTTAATCGGCTTTGTGTGATTATGTCCTCAAAGTTTGCACCACTCCCACCACTTGGGCCTCTTCTTCAACCTCAAGAACATCCTCCTCCACAATAACCATGTCATCATCCCCTCACCATCATCACCATTTCCACCACCACCAACTCCAATCTCCTGCCTACTTTCATGAAAAACAAACACAACTTAGTCCCTTGGCAACCGTGGAGATGGTGTCGGGCACACCAGCGTGAATATCTTTGTTAACAACGAGCACCTGCTCACCTCACTAGCAACTACAGTGAAACCCTTAACGCGGAGCTATAGACAAAAACTGCGGTACATGGTGGCGAGTGGACAACTTGCTAGCGAGTTGTGTGGTTGTTGTAGGCTGAGGTCGGAAAACAAGGAAGAAGCACCAAAACAGAATTACATATGTGTGATTGGAATAGCATCGGTGAGGTTTGACAAGAACATTGACATTAAAGTGGTACTAAGAGGTGAACCGCTTGGGATGGGCGCTTATAGGGAGATGATAGTGTGAGAGTAGTGCTCGACTTGATGCATTCACCTACTGTTTACCAACATTTTTTGAAATGTGGGTAAAACTAGTGCATGATGCACTATACCTAGCTGGTGGATAAGAGAATGTGCCTGCAATTATTTCTATCATTTGTGATGGGTATGGTAGGCTATATTAAGTTTCTTTGCTTTTTTCAAAAGTAGGCCTCTACATGCTTATGGTAAAAGCATAAGCAATAGAAGAGAAATAGTGTTCTTGGTTGATTTTTGAAATAATATAAATTCCAAATTTATCCGCACAAATTTTATGAAAAGATAAACAATAACCTTCTATTAAATCACCCTCACCTTTCTCTCTGTTTTCACTATCACAACCACAATAATTAATTGTTTTGCGTTATTTTTATTTGTGCATGTATTTTTATAATTCAATAAAACATAACTCAATAATAATAAATATATATAAAATTAATTTAATAAGCCCAATAAATATTAAATAAAATAAAAAATAAAATATTAAAGAATTGATTTAATTTTATTTAAATATTTTTTATTAATTATATTTAGGTAAAAATAAATAAGAAATTAAAAATAGTTTCATATAAAAAAAAATTTCATATGGAAAAAATACTAAAAAATCCAAACATCTTAAAAAGTAACCTTTTATACTCGTAATTGTAATTTCACTTTAAAAAAATACTTCTATATCTACTCTATCCATATAGTCTAACAACTTCTAATTCTAATATAAAGTACTTCTACAATTATATCCAAATAGTTTTCTACTCCTGCTTCTGATTTGCTTCTGCTTACTTCTAAAGAAGTACTTTTCCTAGCATTTTAACCAAATAAAGCCTATATTAGTCCTTTAACATTTGAAACATAAGTCAGCTCAAAAAAACATTTCATGAGCTGTTCTCAAACTCGATTGTCTTGAAAGCTAAATCCAAAAGCCCTTGCTCAACTTTTTGGTTTATCAAATAAAATAAATTGGCTTATACACTTTGTGAACACCCTTAAAAAGCATTATTAGACCAAACCAACTACGGACATATTATTAAATTTACTATTCTATTAATATTTTCTTGACTTTATAATGTTGATGTACATGGGTCCATGTGTATTATTTGTTTTTTAATCATGAGATATTTTAATAGATTTGATTTATTTAAAACTAGTTTGGTTTATTTAACGAGTTTGATTTTGGTGCATTGATGATAATGTGAAAAAATTTATATCGCCATTCAATCAAATCTCTACATTTGATTGACTTTTAAAGTAGCGGAGGTGAGAGTTTAAGTATGTTTACTATTTGTGCATCAAAACTCAATCAAAATACTTATGAATTAGAGAATCAGGGTTGTAAGCCTAATGCCTTGTTTCTTGGTGCTATTGGACAAGCTAGGAACAATCACTTTGCTATGGCGATACTGTAGAACACCTAAAGAAACGTTATTGATTTCTTGGTTGCTTAGTTTAATTGGTCAATCCTTTTGGAACACTAGGTTAAAACAATACTAATGGTTCTGTGCTGGGGAATGAAGTTGCTTCATGGGTTATTACGGGATCATTTTGGAAACTTTATTTTCGACTTTAATGCATGATCAAGTACCTGTTCCATCACTAATGCAGGGCTTTGGGGTATTTACCATAGACTTCACCTGGCTTACGATCACGGTTATCATTGCATCACTCTTGAAATAGATTCCAAGACTGCCATGGCCCTTTGCCATCACACAGACCTTGACACTCATGCTATAGTTACTTTGGTGCACGGTAATGCCCAGTGACGAGGGCGAGGAGTGATTGCTGGGGCAAGAAGGCATGACAATGAGCAGCTCTTGACAAGCTTCTAAGCAGAGAGATACATGAATAAACTGATTACACACCAGAATATGAGAGATCCTAAGATTGTATATGTATGAGACTATACAGTTGAGAACGTCTTACATGAATTGATTTGTACGACCTATACTAACAAAATGAATCTTTTTTTTGGTAGCCCATTACCAAAGAACTCCATGGTTAAACGTGCTTAACTTGGAGCAATTTTGGGATGGGTGACCTAGGTTTTCCTAAGAAGTATGTGAGTAGGGACAAAGCATGCTGAAAAGACCCCGTGTTAGTTTATAAGGATAGTCATCAATCCAAAAAACAGCCTGAGATGAACCATTGTGCTCACATGTTGGTGAAGATGCTCAAGTGCTCACTACTGATTTTTTTTTCCCAGCTTCTTCCTAGCTTTCTTTCTATCATGTTTAATGCAAATATGAGAGGTGTATGTTTCCCTCGTGTAATGTCTGGTTAGTTGCTTTTTTGGGGGCTTGATGCTGCGCAGGTTATCAAGATAAAAAAAGGAATGTAATTTGCCAATTAGTTTTAATTTACATGACATCATCCTTAGTTCAAGTGGTTAGGGGTTTGTTGGTATTAGGTCAAGAGTTTTAGCCTTTTTTGCTCATCTCCTTTTCCCATTTACCCTTTAGCTTCACTAGACGCTCCCTAGAATAAAAAATAAAATAAAAAAGAGGAGTGTACTTTTGACATACTTTAAGAGTATTTTATGCTTATTACCTTTTTTATTATTATAATAATGTTAGTAACAAGATGGTCACTAAGCTATCGGGACCATCTAATACCCCACCTCAAAAATAATAGTTGCATATAACGTTGTTCAAGGCCTATCCTCACTCAATAACTTGATTAGGTATAAGTTTATTGTGTTGATCTTACTCGGCCCCAAAGTCAATACTTCTTTTAAAAAACGTAGTGTTATTTTTGTATAAAATCCCCCATGTTAGTCCCTCTAAAATGTCAAGTTGAACAAATTGGTTGTCCATAATGAAAGCTATCAAATTGGTCCCTGCAAAATTAATATATCAAAGAGTGTCAATCTTTTATGGGCCATTATTATCTCTTATTTTCCTTGCATTTTTAATGCAATAATTGATGTGTCAATTAATAAAAGGAATAAAGAAAATATTTTCTCTTGTTCTAAGATCACCTATGTATTTCTCAAGAAATTACCTAAATATTAGACCAACTAGATTTGACTCTACCATTAATTAAGTCATTCAATTTTTTTAAAAAATAGACAAAATACTTAAATTGGTCCTTCAGAAATGTATTTGGGGAGAAATTAGTCTGGTAGACTTTGAAAACTCCAAATTGGCCCTTCCGTATCGTTCTATACAGTGAAAATAGGAACAAATTAGTTCCTCTATATATTGTATAAAGATGTATGGAGGGACTAATTTATTTATCTCTTTTTTAAAATATGAGAAACCAATTTGGGACTTTTAAATTCTGATGTACTAATTTATCCCCTAATACATTTTTGATGAACTAATTTGGCTATGAGAGATGTTTCATGTACAACATATTTTGTAAACAATCTCACACCATTGTATGGTAAGACAAAACAAGGGGAGTAGACCTAGTAAAATTAAGATATTAAAGAGTAATAATATGTGTAAAACATCTTTATACAATATTCTTACAATATAGGCAAATTAAAAAGAAGAAGAAGGTGGTGGGCCTATTTCAATTTTTTATTTTCTTGGACCCACCACCTTCTTTGTATTTTGCCTATGTTGTAGAGTTGTACAAAGATGTTGTACATATATCATTGCCCAATATTGAAATAGAAAAGGAAAATAATAATGATATAAGTTTGTTGTGATATTTTGTATACATCAATCATTTTTCTTTGGGTGTTTAGTTAAAAAAAATTACTGATGAAAAATCGAGTCGATTTTAATTCTATTTGAATTGATTCAATTAGTCCCTTGTACACTCCAGCTCTTTGTGCCAATGTATACTCTTAATGAGTAATGTTATTTATAGTCACACATTGTGAGATACCATTCCGACACACTCATATATATTATTTTGATCAGATATTGGTCTCAAATTAAGTGGGGTCTATACCTCATCTAATAGTAGGTAGAAGTGTGTTGGCATGATATCCTATAAAAATGATAGTTACAAATAGGGCAAATTATATCAATATCTTTTGAGGTCAATTGAAATTACACTTATATCCTCTTAGATTTTAAAATTACACATATCACACCCTTAAAAAAATAAAGTTAATATTTGTTCAAATATTTTTGGATAATTCCCAAATTACCCTAATCCTTAACCCCACCTTCCAACCAATATCCCTATTTCTTCAATTCAATGGTTTCACATAGGAGCCTGAAGCTTGAGTCTGTCCTCATGGGATGAGGCTCCGATATTGACAGATTAACCAATCTGTTGGGGGTATTAGTCATCTGCAGTATTTTATCCTGATTGATCTTTGGTTTTGTGGTCACAAGGAATGGGTCCTTCAATTGTTTAGATACAAGTAATCTCATAGATACTGGAGTAACTGCAGTGGACGGCGTGAATCGGCATTGCTTCTCGTAGTTGTCAGAAGAGCTAGAGATCTGGTTTGAGGTGAAGCCTCATGATGGTTTATGGTGGTGAGCTATGGAGGAGGTGAGGTGGCTTCAATGGTAGACGTGGATTCGTGATGGCACTTTGTGGAATCGTGACTAGCAAAGGAGGCGGTGGTTCTAACAACAAGGCAGAGGCAAAGGTGAAATGCAGTGATGAGGTGAATGGTTGCGATATTGTAAAGAGGGGTTGTGGGCGATGGCTTGGGGATCATTGTAGTAAGGAAAGAAGAAGAAGATGGATTTTTTTTTTGGTTTGATTTGTTATGTGTGATGAAAGTTGAAAGTTTGATTTGTGTATGTGAATGTCAAAATAGGTTGAAAGTTTGTGAGGATAGGTGTTAAGGATAAGGATGATGACAGTTTGTGAGGTGGACTTGTTTGGATGTGTCCAGGGAAAGTGAGGCAAATGTAGAGTTGTTAAAGTGGGCAACCCAGCTTATCAAGGCTGGCCCACCTTGAGTCATAGGCTAGATGTTGGAAAAATAAGTCAAAGCAGTCCCTTCAAATAAGAAAATTCACTAATATATTTCTATTGTTTCTGTGGTTCATGTGAATAATATTTCACTACCGCATATTTATGTTTTGTAAAGCCTATATAAGGTGAGTGTTTTGTGCATATAACACATACAGAAAAATATAAGAAAAGTTTACAATCTACGTTATTCTCTCACTCTCTCTCCATCTTATTTCATTTTATGTATGCTATTTCATAACGGTGGTATCAGGAGCTTGTGTTATCCTGGGAATTTTTTTTTTTTTGAGAGTGCATTCTTAGTAGCAGCTAAATTTTTTTCCATCTAAGTTTTTCTTCATCACCCATGGCCTTAGAAGGGAGTTTTGTGCAGTCAATCATTCCTTATTTTGATGGTCCTTATGACCATTGGAACACGTTGATGGAAAATTTCCTACGATCAAAGGAGTTTTGGCCAATTGCCGAATTTGGAATTGGAACACCTGCAAAAGCAGCAAATATGACAGAGGTTCAAAAGGCAGAGATTGAAGTAAAGAAACTGAAAGATTTGAAAGCAAAAAATTATCTCTTTCAAGCTATTGATTTCCCATCTTGGAAACTATTCTTTGCAAAGAAACTTCCAAGGACATTTGGGATTCAATGAATAAGAAGTATGAAGGATCTACCAAAGTCAAGCGTGCACAACTTCAAGCCTTGAGAAGGGATTTTGAAACCTTACAAATGAAAGATGAAGAATCTATTTCTAGCTATTTCGCTAGAACCATGGAGGTCTGCAATAAGATGTGGTTCCATGGTGAGAAAATGGTAAATGTCACCATTGTGGAAAAGATATTGCACTCCCTAACACCAAAGTTTGATTATGTTGTTTGCTCCATACAGGAGTCAAAAGACATAGATAAACTTCTGCTTGATGAATTGCAAAGCCCCTTGTTAGTCCATGAACAAAAGATGAATCAAAGTTCAACTTTAAAAGAGCAAGCACTGAAGGCTTCTACTAATACCCATTTCTTCCATTTTAGAGGAAGAGGTAGAGGTAGAGGACGAGGACGAGGATGAGGATGAGGAGATCAAAGAAATAGAGATGGATGTAGCAAAGATGGCAATAAAAATCTTAGAATGAGCAGTGGCAGAGAACATGATTTTGACAAATCCAAGGTAGAGTGTTTTAGATGTCATAAATTTGGTCATTATCGCTTTGAATGTTATACAAGGTTGCCTAATGACAAGGAAGAAAAGTCAAATTTTGCTGAAAACAAGGAAGGAAAGACCTTGTTGATAGTGTTTCAAGCAGAAAAGGAATCCAATAAAGATGTATGGTATGTTGATACAAGATGTAGTAACCATATAAATGGAAGTAAGTCTTCTTTTACTCATTTAAATGACAACTTTTATTCTACAGTTAGTTTTGGTGATTGCTCGACTGTGGATGTGATGGGAAAAGGTGATATTAGAATATAAACCAAGAATGGTTTGATAGAAATAATATCTAATGTCCTATATGTTCCTGCTTTGAAAAGCAATTTGTTAAGTGTTGGTCAGTTGCTGGAAAAAGGATATGTTATCATTCTTCAAAATAATGCTTGTGAGATTCGAAATCCTTCTAGAGGAGTTGTTGCTATTGTGCAAATGAATTCCAAAAGGTTGTTCCTATTAAAGACTGAGAGTGCACAACCTTGTTTGATGGTGGAAGTGAAAGATCCTTCTTGGCTATGGCATTTTCGATATGGCCATTTAGCTTTTAGTGGACTGAAAGCCTTGCAAAAGAAAAACATGGTAACTGGTCTTCCTGAAATTGCTATTCCCTTTCAAGTTTGTGAAGAATGTGTCATTGGAAAACAACACTGTTCTCAGTTCTCGAAAGGAAAGTCATGGAAAGGCAATGAGGTTCTGGAGCTTATCCACTCCGACATTTGTGGTCCTATAACTCCTGCTTCCAATAAAGGTAAGAGATACTTTATTAGCTTGATTGATGACTACTCTAGGAAGTCTTGGATCTTTTTGTTACAGGAGAAATCAGAGGCCTTTAATGCATTCAAGAATTTCAAGGCTCGTATTGAAAATAAGTCTGGAAAGAGCATTGAAACTCTTTGTAATAGTCATGGAAGCATAAAAGAGCTCACAACTGCATGTACACCTCAACAAAATGGCGTGTCAGAAAGGAAGGACAGAACAATCCTTAACATGGTTCATAGTTTGTTAGCAAAAGGAAAAATTTCGAAGGAGTTTTGGCTGGAGGCTGTGAATTAGAGCATCCACATCTTGAATAGGAGTCCTACTCTTGCTTTGTGAGATGTGACACTGGAAGAAGCTTGGAGTGGAAAGAGACCATCTGTAGATCATTTTAGAATTTTTGGGTGCATTACCTATATATGTTCCAAATGCAATAAAAAAAAGCTTGATGATAGAGGCAAGAAGTGTGTATTTCTTGGTGTCAGTGAAGTATCCAAGGCATACAAACTTTACAATCCCTTGACAAAGAAAATTGTGACTAGCAGAGATGTTATTTTCGATGAAAAAAATACATGGAGTTGGGATAAGAAACATCCCACTCAAGTTGTTGCTGATAACGAAGCGGAAGCAGTAGCTCCATTATCTGAAATTCTAGAAAAAGCCGTTCCACCAGTTGCTAAAAGTTTACTACAATGAGAGAAGAAATTAATGCAAGGACTCAAGAACTTTGTCGTATTAAAAAAGACCTACATGCATGCAAGATTATGAGGTAGACATGGATGAAGATGAAATTACATATTTTGCATTATTTGCAGATTGTGATCCAACAAACTTTGAAAGTGCTATCAAGGAAGCAAAGTAGAAGAAGGCAATGGATGCTGAAATTGAAGCCATTGAAAAGAACAAGACTTGGGAGTTAACTGATCTTCCAGAAAGGCACAAGACTATCGGTGTAAAGTGGGTCTTCAAAACAAAGCTCAAAGAGAATGGTGAGATTGACAAGTATAAGGGAAGATTGGTGGTCAAGGGATACAAACAGGAACATTGAGTTGTCTATGCAGAAGTTTTTGCTCCAGTTGCAAGGCATGACACAATTAGATTGGTGGCACAAAATTCTTGGGCCATTCATCAACTAGATGTCAAATCAGCATTCTTGCATGGAAACTTGGAGGAAGAGGTATTTGTTGAACAATACCCTGGTTATATTAAGATGGGAAATGAGCATAAAGTTTATAAATTGAAAAAGGCTCTTTATGGATTAAAACAAGCTCCACGAGCTTGGTATAGTCGTATTGAAGCTTATGTTCTAAAAGAAGATTTTCAAAAGTGTCTATATGAGCACACACATTTTGTCAAAAATGGAGATGAGGGAAAAATGCTCATTGTTTGCTTATATATTGATTATCTTATATATGCTGGGAATAATATGACCATGTTTGGTGATTTTAAGAAGTCAATGATGGATGAGTGTGAAATGTTCGATCTTGGAAAATTGCATTATTTTCTTGGCCTAGAAGTAGTACAATCAGATAATGGGATTTTTGTTTCCCAAAAGAAGTATGTACGTGAGGTTTTGGAAAAGTTTCAATTGAAAAATTGCAATCCTGTAAACACTCCAACTGAATTTGGGTTGAAGTTGAACAAAGATGAAAAAGGGGGAGAAGGTTGACAACACACTTTACAAGCAAATTGTAGGCAATTTAATGCATTTGACTGCTACAAGGCCAGATATTATGTATGCAGTGAGTATTCTAAGTAGGTATATGGAAAGCCCAACTGAAATACACCTGCTAGCTACTAAGAGAATCCTTCATTACTTGCAAGGAACTAAGGATTTTGGATTGCTCTATAAGATGAGTGAGAAGTCATCAAAGTTAGTTGGATTTACTAATAGCGATTATGCTGGAGATCAAGATGACAAAAGGAGCACTTCGGGTTACGTCTTCATGCTTGGGACAGGAGCTGTTTCGTAGTCTTCTAAGAAGCAGCCCATTGTCACCTTATCAACTATAGAAGCTGAATTTGTTGCTACTACAACTTGTGCTTGTCAAGCTATTTGGCTCAGGAAAATTCTTACAGAGTTACAAGTCAAGAAAAGAGGTGCTACTACCATTTTTTGTGACAACAGTTCGACTATTAAGTTGTCAAAGAACCCAGTGCTTCATGGGAGAAGTAAGCACATAGATGTGAAATATTATTTTTTGAGAGATCTTTGCAATGAAAGGACAATTGAGCTTGAATACCGTCGAAGTGAAGAACAACTTGCAGACATCTTTACTAAACCTCTCGGGTTGCTCCTTTTTCAAAATTTGAGAAGATTAATGGGCGTTACTATTAAGTAATTAGATGTAAACTGAAGCTTGAGAGTTTTTCAGTTTAAGGGAGAGGTTGTTGGAAAAATTAGTCAAAGCATTCCCTTAGAATAAGGAAATTCACTAATATATTTCTATTGTTTCTGTGGTTTACATGAATAGTATTTCACTATCACGTATTTTTGCTTTGTAAAGCCTATATAAGGTGAGTGTTTTGTGCATATAACACATACACAAAAATAGAAGAAAAGTTTACAATCTACGTTATTCTCTCACTCTCTCTCCATCTTATTTCATTTTATGTACTCTATTTCATAACACTAGAGTGGCGAATTTGGGCTGGCTGGCTCACTTTACTAAGGAGCTAGGAAAGTGCCAACCTGGCTCAACCCACCTGAGCTGGTGGGTTAAATGGGTTAGCTCACAAAGAAAATTTTAAAAAATTTAAATCCATAGAAAATAGTTAAAAATTCAAAAAGAAATCATAAAAAATAACTTGAAAATCATTAAAAAAACACTTAATATTAGAAAACCCACAAATTAGGAGGAGAAGGAGGAGGACTTGGAGTCCAAGACTAGCAAAACCATAGCAGCAAAAGCAGAACTCAAATGCAAACCATCACAAGCGCACTGCGGTGACAGAAGAGGAGGCATGGCGCAGCACGACTCCTTGGAAAGATGGTGGTGTAGGTGCGAAATCTGAAGGAGACGAAAATGAAGAAGAAGGAAACACGAAGGAGAAGGGCTGGAGGGGGAGGCGTGATGAGTAAAAGAAGGGCGGGGTGCCTGGTGCAGTCACAAAACGACATAGCAGAAGCCAAGAGTAGCAATCATAAGAAGAGAATAAAAATTAGGGTGTCCAAGAAAGTGATTGATTATAAAAATTTAAAGATTTGATTTTGTTTTAGAAAAATTTGAGATGCAAGTTTCAAAATAGGCTTGTCCGTTGTTCACTTTGTGAGTCCATGAGGTAGCGTTTGGTTACTGTCCTATAACAAAAATACATGGATAGAGACAGAAATACAGAGACAGTGAAGACGAAGATATAAAAAATATTGTCTTTGTATCAAGTTTGGTTGACGGGGACAATATAGATAGTTGACCAGTGGCCAATGGCCGACGGCCATTGACCAGTGTTGACTGGTAGCCGGCGTTGACCGGTGGCCAGACCATCACCGGATGTTGTTACCTAAGGGGTTAAATTTCTGTCTTCGTGTGCCTTCCTTACTTTTTGGAGGGATATAAATACAGAAAATTTTTGTCTTTAGGACAAAAAAAATTTTCATCTCTATACTCCATCTCTGTCGCCAAAAATTATACAGGGACAAACTGTCCTGTATTTGTGTCCCGAGACACAAACCAAACGCAACATGAGTGTTTGAGTGATATTAGTATATTAAGCAGGCTAAGAGGCTAGAAAAAAAAAAGTTGGCCCACAAAAATCCAACTCAAATCCGCTGAACTCGTAAGTTAAGTGAGTTGGGTCATTTCTACCCACTTTTATATGAGCTAAAATTTTAACGACCTAACCCATTATTTTGGTGGGTTGAACATGGTTAGCTCGTAGGCTAGAATCCACTTTGATGGTTGGTAAAAATTTTATATGAATGGCATTATTTAGAAATTGGAGAAACACCCGAGAATATTACAATCATTTCATTATATTTTTCATTTTTAAAAATTAAATCTTGTATTATTATTATTATTACTTTATTATTGATAAAGGGTGTAATTGTAACAACATTTAAATAATTAGGAGAGTCCGGTGTTATTTTAAAAATTTAAAAGGGGATCGGTGGAGCGTTTGCATGCACTCGATCCTTGAAAAAAATCTCGTATCCTGTCACTACCACAAGTTTCGTGTTGCTCCTTCGTTCCCTCTACCTGGCAACGTGTCATTCAAACAATAAAATTGTTATTTTATTCCACTCTGATCTGGGATCCTCTTCCACCCCAGTCTCAAGATTCACCCATGGCTTCTCCTTCCACCACCACCCTCTCCTTTCTATGTTACCTCACCTTCTTCTTCGCTTTCTTCTGCCCCTCCCATTCCCACGATAAGGTCTCGCTAGAGTTGTACTACGAGAGCCTCTGCCCTTACAGCGCCAATTTCATTGTCAACTACCTCCCAAAGATCTTCCAAGACGATGAACTCTCTTCCATCGTTGACCTCAGGCTTGTTCCTTGGGGTAATACAAAACTCAGAGGAAATGGTACCTTTGTCTGCCAGGTACTCTCTCACGCTCACTTTTCATTTTTGGGGGGGTTTTCCTTTTTTGTTCTTATTTGTCCCTTTTTCTTTTCTGTTATATAATATTGATGTAAATTCAATATCTTGTTGTTAGTATTATTATTTTATTATTATTGATGTGGTCTTGTTTTTGCAGCACGGTGTATATGAGTGCTTCTTGGACACCGTAGAAGCCTGTGCAATCGATATCTGGCCTGAACTGGTAACTCTTTAAAAGAAATTAAGAATTGAACCCTTGCTAGTGAGAATAATCATTATTAGTTTAATTTTAGTATACATCAGCGTAACAAATTTTTTACGCTAATATCAGTAGCTGTGAAAATTAATCATATACTGACGTGGTCTTTCTGTTGTGAGAAATTTTTGTACAGTCCTTGATAATATTTAATGGGTGCTACAGGAACGTGTACAGTCATTCATTTAAATTTGTAATGCTTAAAAGCCATATGAAAAACCTGAAATGAGCATGCAAAAATTTCTCATTATCTGTTATTGTTGTTATTAGTTGATGGATCTTTCTTCAATTGAGGATGAGGGTAAGTTGAGAAAGAAGGCTGCTAATGGGTTTATGAGCTAAATATAAATAGAGTAGTTTACTGGGTAATCAATAATTTCAATGGTTATGGAACAGTTCACTGTCTATCTAATGAAGTCACATTTGAGTTCTGGAAAGTGGAAATTAACTTTGCAATTATTTTTCCTGTGTCTGTTGTGTCTTCCATGCATCTGATGGGCAATTAGTCAATTACATGCCTTTATTTGTTTCAAAGTTACTTGAATTTAGGAACTGGGTCTTTTTCTTTTTTTCCTGGTGATATTGATTCATTGTTGATCTCATCTTACTGCTCAGATTCAGTATAACAATAACTTCAATAATGTGTATCACTTTGTTAGAGAGCAAATTCCTATGGGATTAAAAGTGCATGAAAGATGGAAGATTATGGGCAATATAGGAATTGACAAGGGTGCTGAGGTGTGTAATCCAAGTGGGTCCCAAGTCTAACGACATTAGCAGGGGCAGGGAGTGAGCATTGAGGGGTGAGGTGTGGGAAATGTTTGTTAGCATTCTGATAGAGGCACGTCTATAAGTGTAGGTAGTGGAGAGGAATAAGGGAGGCTTTTGGCTGTATTCGGAATTAGAGCTGAGAGTTGCTTAGTGCTCTAAACTTTTATCCCTTTGTCTTTGCATTTTGTTTTGTTCATATTTTCAATACCAATATCTACTTTCAATATTTCATTTGTGGGGTTTTTATCAATGGCATCAGAGCTCCTTTCTAGGGAGTTGTGTGCGCCGACCACAAACGCTGCAATGGAAGCTCGATTGGAGAACTTGGTGAGGAAGATGGATAGCATAATGCGACTTTTGAGGGAAGACCATCAGGATCGACGGAGGAGACGTTCTCCGCCAGCACGGAGAGAGGCTCTTCTGGTGGTTATGGAGGACCGAAGGAATGGGGGTCCGAGGAGGCGTAAGGGTGCGCAACACTCGCAGCACTCTCCCCTTCGCAGAGAGAGGAATGATTCCCGGTCTCGGTGCCGAGAGTCATACCATTCCCCCCGTTCGCGAGATGGTTCTTCGCGTCACTGGGATGTAAGCCCGTGGGGAAGTCGACCTCTCGACTTGCCTAGGGACAAAAAAAAGCACCGCGACGATCGTCAACGTTGCCAGCGCTATGAGTGGCACGATGAACAATGCCATGGACGACGAGAGGAGCAGTAGGAGCAGTGTTAGCGAGAACAAAGTTGGGGATTAAAAAGGGGATCTAAAGAGGATGAAAGTCGAAGGTGTACGAGGACAAAGCAAGGAGGACCACGGCGAGAGTATTACACTGGCAATCGATCGAAGGAAATGCGACCTCAGATTCACCTTAGAATAGACAAAGCAACAGAGAATCAAGGGGAAGCGAAGACAATCTTGACAAAGATAGTGCCGAAGATGGAAGCTACTGAGCATACTCACGCTAGCGGCTGCATGAAACTTGATTGTGCACCACCACACTCAGGGCCTTGTGCGACGGGCGGCGAACCACCACCGGAGGAGGTCGAAGTTGAAACTCAGAAGGAGTCTCACGATGTCGAGGTTTGCGTCAAACGAGAGAGGCAGAAGAGAAGAGAGCTCGCGGTTGAAAAAGAGCTTCGATCATCGAAAAGGATGGCCGGCGAGCCCCCTCTGAAGGCTAACCGAACAGACGCGTGGAGAAGTGAAGCGGAAGCACCATCTCCGTTCCTTGGAAGCTTCACGAATGTGTTGAGAATGGAGCTAAGGGCAAAGCCTTGGGCAACAAAGAGTTTGGCTCACTTCTTTGACCCAGTGGGCCCAGCCCAAATTCGAAGGGAGACTAAAAAGAATTCTGATGAAGGGTATTTTGGTGTGAAGCTATTCGGCCATGTTTTAGAATTGTTGGGCGAAGCCCAAAATGATGACACCTTACCATTCTTCACAAGGGGAGCTAAAGAGACATGGCTGAGTTTTTGTCTCATCTCATTGGGCCAAATTCAGTTAAATAGGAAGCAAGACCATGTGGGAATAATTGGGTTAATTATAACATTATGGGTGAAGATAATGGCCCGGTTAACTCCTCACCCTCTTTGTATTGGGCAAACAGTGCTGCCAACTTCACCTCTTTGAGGTATATATTTCGTTGATCGTCGATCTGTCAATGTTCAATTTCCTAGCAATTTGGGAGATAATGCTAAGTTTATTGGTGGCACAGCAACCTAAATGAGGCTTTGATAACAATTTTATCTAGGCAGTTGAGTCACCTCGGTAACAAGATTCGTTTCCCCACCGAGGAAGACAAGCATAAGGGCCCTAGCAACGATGACATTGGAGATTATAGAGAGGATTTTGAAGCTGCAGGGCATGAAGAAACAGAGAAGGAAAAATGGGTAGAAATGGCATTTCAGAAACTGTGCTTTTTATTGAAACTAATGAGCCATCCCTGAAATGGTTGTTGCAAAAATGGGGATTTCAAAAACCATCAGAAAGTATCAGGATTTGGGCTGGACAGTAAAGATCTTTTTGGCTCATATGCAATTTGGGCTAGACTTCTGGTGGATAAAGAAATTCGAGGGACTAGGAATGCTTTGATAGTCCCAGAGGCAGTGAAGGAAGAGACAAATATAGATGGGGACTGTGGAAGTTCGGCCTTCAAGAACTGCATCCATCGAGTCCATCATACACCACTTCAATTTGGGATGTTAAATGGAGCGGGAGAACTCTCAGGAGGAGGTAGCACAATCCCACTTGAATGCATTATTCTTTATTCCACTTGGGCTACACTTCTTGTTTTGTATAGGAAGGTTCAAACATCCTATTTCAATGCATTTCACATGGGACGGGATAAGTTTAACGCACCAACGGCCATTCCATTTACTTTTAATGAAGTAGAAATAAAAACCCAAGGGGGTTGGCTTGAACTCTTCATCTTGGTTTATCCTCACCCTCTGCATTTTCTGCGGCCTTGGCTTTTGAAAGCAACTAGAAGATTCAAATTCCAGGGAAAGGTGTTGGACACTAGCAGCCTCAATACTAAACAGAATTTTAACTGGAACAAGCAAGTTGTGCAGACCTTGGAGCAGTCCAGCAACTCACAAGTTAAAAGGCTTATTGGGTATAAGGAACTGGTTAAAGATGCTGCTGTCATGGCTGTGAAAGCTGAGCATGGAACTGGACACAGCAAGGGAAGGGAACCTGAAACAGGGTCATGGGACCCAGGAGGACATTACTTGTTAATTGATGATTGGAAGTTGATTTCTTGCATGATAGAAGCAAACTGCATTCGTCCAGTTACTTTGGAACATGAAGTCAGTGATATTAAGGAAGGGAAGAAAAACATTGAGGCACAGCCAGAGAGATTGAAATGTTCTGCATGGTGTTTTTGGTTTTTGGCCCACACTCTGGTCATGAGAATGAAAAAGTTTAAGCAGAAGAAGACACACCTCATTGATGTTCATGCCAAGGAAGGGATTGCTGCACAAAATGGGGACTATGCATTCAGTTTCTTTACACAAGTCCGTATTGATGCTGTGTTCCAGAAGGATAAAAATACTTTTCTGATATTTGCACAAGAAAGTCTGTTAGCGAGAATAGTCTACTCATGGGACCCAGGAGGGAAGCACTACCTTACAAGCATATTTCATTCCTTCTGTTGCAAGGTTTGGGATCCTGGAGGAATTTATTTTGGGGTCTTGGTCTTGCTCTTCAAACAACCCCTGTATGTACTAGCACACAACCATGCAGCAGAAATTCAACGAAGCCCTTCCAAGATTATGGGAGACTCTTACAGGGTGCAATCCTTAGCCAACAGCAGCAACCCAAAGTTAAGTCCTTGGCCTTTGGAGAAATGTGTGGCATCTGTTGTGATGTCTCAACCCCTGCTGGACTCACAGATGGATTGGCTGTTAGTAAAACCTCTCAAGGGGAGCTGGAGGTATTGATCAAATGGGAAAAAAAAAAAAATGCTGGACTTTCAAAGTTCTTGGGAAGCTTACTGAAGACATAAGTTGAGTTCCCTCACTTCCACCTTGAGGACAAGGTGGTAGTTCAAGAGGGGGGTATTGTTAGAGAGCAAATTCCTAAGGGATTAAAAGTGCATAAAAGATGGAAGATTATGGGCAATATAGGAATTGACAAGGGTGCTGAGGTGTGTAATCCAAGTGGGTCCCAAGTCTAACAACATTAGCAGGGGCAGGGAGTGAGCATTGAGGGGTGAGGTGTGGGAAATGTTTGTTAGCATTCTGATAGAGGCACGTCTATAAGTGTAGGTAGTGGAGAGGAATAAGGGAGGCTTTTGGCTGTATTCGGAATTAGAGCTGAGAGCTGCTTAGTGCTCTAAACTTTTATCCCTTTGTCTTTGCATTCTGTTTTGTTCATATTTTCAATACCAATATCTACTTTCAGTATTTCATTTGTGGGGTTTCTATCACACTTACCTCTGTATTTATATATTTCTTACCTTTATGCAGAGCAAGCATTTTCCTTTCATCTACTGTGTTGAGAATCTAGTGTACGAAGGTAAGCACAAAGAGTGGGAATCTTGTTTTGAGAAGCTGGGCCTAGATTCAAAACCTATTGAACAATGTTATAATAGTGAGCACGGAAAACAGGTTAGTGCTTTTCCCTGATTTAGTGTGTTACTTGCTCATTGAAAGACTCTATTTCTGTCATTAAGAAAGAGATTGTTCTTAAATAACCTTTCTCTATTGTTAAGTTAAATTTTAATAATGAACTTTGAAGTTTTACCAACACTGCCACATGAAACCAAGTAACCAGCTAGTGGAAGCATGAGAATTGGAAAGCTTGATTGAGCAATGAGAGCTATATAGATGGAGTATTGGTGTAACCTTCTAGATTTTTTAATTTGAACTAAGCCCATTCAAAGAATAGATAGATAATTCAATTTAACTTTTTAGGATAGATAAGCCATGTTGATTAGCAGTTACCGGATTTGTTATATAAATGCTAGTGAGTAGTGACAGTGTTTTTTCTGGCATTTGAGATGTGTTGATCTACTGCTGGTTTCTTTTCTTGAAGTTAACAAACTGAAATAACTGATGAAAAGTAATTGACTCATTCTAACAATTACTTTAGGAAAATTTGGTCCTGGTTTGATTCTTTCCAGAACTCTGAAGCAATGCAACCTTGGGTGATCTTTGAATTACTTTTTTTTTCATAGATGGATTATTGCTTCTTTGCTGCTGCCACTGTGAAATGTATATTGGAACTGCCAATTTGTAGATTCTGAACATTCACTTTTCTTCATGATGATCTGTTAAAATCCTTTTTCAGTATTCCCTCACTTGCAAAATGTTAGTATCAATAATTAATACTAATACTATTTCCAGACAGTAAAAAAGAAGTGATAGATGGGCATATCTGATGAAGAATCATTTAAACTTATTCTGATAATTGCATGTGAAAACATTGTTCTGATTTTGGTTTGTTATGTGCCAATGTGTCCTTCTCGATAATTTGGCAAAACGTTTTCATTTGCCATACTTACAGGATGCTAATACTATCTCCTGACAGTAAGAAAGATATGATAAATGGACTTTGAGTCGATGTATAAATTGTTTTTGGCTTTGATTTTTCTCTCAACTAGCATTTACTATCCCTATGCAGCTTGAGCTACAGTATGCAGCTGAAACAGATAACCTGCAGCCACCTCATCAGTATGTTCCATGGGTAGTTGTGGATGGAGAACCACTCTATGAGGTTAGTTTTGCAATTTTGTATCTGGCCAATCATACACCTTTTGACACTTCTGAGTTTTTTCTCTCTAATTAACAAATAACAATTAAGGGTGTGTTTGATTTCAGGAAACACTTTTCAGGTTTCATGTTTTCAATTTGTTTCCTGTTTTTCAGGGTTTTGTAAAGGAAATATTAAGAATTGGAAATGAAAACTGAAAATTCTTTACTGTTTTATTAAACCAAATGTACCCTAAAATTGTGCTTTTACATGTGTAAGTAGTGTTATACAGTGAATGAAATGATGAATGTACTGGAAATTTCAAGAATTTTCAAATTTCTTTTGCTGCAGGATTATGAAAACTTCTTAAGCTATATCTGTAAGGCTTACAAAGGCACTAATACGCCTGCAAGTTGCACACAAGCATACCTTAACATCATCCGAAAAGTGGAACCAAAGCCTAAGAATTCAGTTTGCTATATGGAGAGAGTGATGCCAACATGGGAAAGAGTAAGGTCTACCATTACATCATGGATGCAGCGGATGAACCTAGCATGAGCAATTTAGGGATGCCAATTATGTATGTGATTTCAAAGTGGCGTGTTCCTGACTGTTATCTTTTAGTGATCCTTAGAATCTGTGATGTGTCTGTAATGTCCCAGCAAAACCCTTTTGTGTAAAATGCTCTTCATTTATGGTTGTAAGTGCACTTTTTATAGGTTGGCTATTCCCATGAGAAGCTATGTAAGTCTTATTATTATTCGGTGTATCTGTTGGTAACAAGCTTAAATTTGTTTAGTAAACTTAGGCACATATGCACGTAATAAGTTCACTTTGTTGGTAACTCGACACTTTTTAAGATACTTTTCATGAAAGCGATGAAACAGTAAGATTAAAAAAATTGTAGCATTTGAAAAATTCAGGTTACAAGCCGTTAGCCTGGAAATTACCCCGAAGTGAGAGGCAGTTTGAATTGGATTGAATGGGAGTACTTTTGCTTTAAATTACACTTTGTTTACATTAATTTGTAATCAATATAAATCAGAGTTAGAAATGTGCACAAGAAATCATTTTGTTTCAGCAAGAACGGGGAATTATATTTTGATCATTTCACCAATGATGCGTTCCACCAATGATGTATAAAACTTACTGGATATCACATTTTATGCTATACAAAATATTCACATGAACACTAAAATGAAAGTTGTTCATCTTTGTAACTCCATATTAGTTTAATATTTTTTCCCTCGACCTCAAGTGTCTTAAATTCTTCAGACTACAATAGAGGCATATACACTACCACAATCGAAGAAGTGTTTTTCATTTTATCTCAACCTTAAGTATTACTCCTTTCATTTCAATACAAAATGAATATTTTTTTAACTTTTTAGGTTCATTTATAAAGTAATGTATCTGGACACAAATTATATTTAAATATATCATTTTATGAATGAATCTACAATATAAAAAAGATGTTTGTTTTGAAATAGAGGTAGTAATTCTTATTCACATCCACTTTGCTTAAAAACAGGGAAAAGGAATATAATTGCTCGATTTTAATTAAAAAAAATGGGCGAAAATTATCAGAAATAGTGACCAGTACTTCATCTACTTTGTCGAGCAAACAACTAGTTAAATCTAGATATATAATGTAATGCTCTAACGTAATCGTCGATATGTCCGAGTGGTTAAGGAGACAGACTCGAAATCTGTTGGGCTTTGCCTGCGCAGGTTCGAATCCTGCTGTCGACGGTTTATTCTCTATTAATTTATCTGTTTTTTCTTAAGGTCGTTGTTTGTTTTTTCTTTCAACTGTATATTCGATCATGAGTTTAGCTATGACAATTGGTTTCTAGCATTTACACATGTATTTTATTTTACGGTCAGGCATACAAAGATACTTTCGTATGAATGGTAAAGACCAAAATAATTTCTGTTTCTCTGTTGTCTGGCCCAATACTCAAGAGACTAATGGGCTTCTTGGCCCTTCCCAATCTACAACTAATAAAAGTCTTGATTCTTCACATGATTTCGATGTTCTAATTTCAAATTCAACCGACAGAGTCTCCTTCAGATCTCAATCTCAAGCAATAAGTTCCAACTCCCCCTCGAGAAACAATTCTTGAATATCACAGTCGCTGAATTCTACCCATGGTCTTTTAATTGCCGCAGAAGCAGTTGACTGTCACCTTCCAGAGCCCAGAGGGCCAGGGCAAGCTGACAAGATAACTGTGATTTTTAATTATTATTATAGTACTACCTATGCAATGCCTATATGTGTATGTGCATGTCTAAAACAATGTATGCGCTCATGACATGAATTATCACAAATTGAAAAAAAAGAAAAAAAAAAAGATGTCTACAGTATGTGTCCCCTCTTCATGAATATACTACCAAAATTCGACATGTTGGGCATGAATCGGGACCCTCGTTTTGATACATTGGAATGATGACTTCATCCGATTATATCACCAAAATTCTAAAGCCAATAAAATTTGAACTTAGGGGCTTATATAAACTATTCAAAACTCCCACTATATATTAACTCAATCATAGTGGCTTGAAAAAAAAATAATGGCTTGAAATCTAACATTAAAATAAGACAAGAAACAAATTTGACAGCCACAGCCTCACGTGTGCAGACGATGAATAAATTTTAATTTGTAGTCAGTTGAAACCCGTGAATTACATGTTTGATGCGCTAAAAGTTTCCACGTATATTCGTGTTTGCTGAGAGCAAGTACGAATATTTCGAGTTATTCAAACATGGTTTAACCCGGGGCTCTGATCATTAAAATAGTTTAAAACAAGAAATATGCATGTAAAAAGACATAAGAAAAAATTTGAGTGGCATAGTAACGTACATCTACCGAATGTGTTACCAGATCTTGGTGTCTCTGCAATGATGTCTAACAAATGGGATGAAGAAAGCACGTTTCTCGTATTGTTGAAAGAGACTTTAGTGGCATGCCCATTTTCTCACATTCCATGCTTCACCATTGGGTTGTCTACAGTTTTTTTGTTTTGTTCTCTCTTTCTTTCAACCAAATGCGACGAGGATTTTATATTATAAAAATATTATTTCAATACTTAAACTTAGATATATCAAGTATACCTATTTTATTATTATTAAATATCATGATAGTTTTCACTTTTTTCATACATTCAGAGACACTCATTTTTTAGATATTCTCTTTGTCTTAACAATACCCCCAAATAGACGAGAGAGAGAGAGAGAGAGAGAGAGAGAGAGAGAGAGAGAGAGAGAGAGAGAGAGAGAGAGAGAGAGAGAGAGAGAGGGCACCGATGACATTAACACAAGCCTAAAAGGTATCCATAAACATTTAACAGTTTATATCTATAAAGCGCGACTCGTGGTAAACAACCTTCATTCAATGTATAGTAGTTAAGAAGCTTATGTATGGATTTGAGTCAGCTAAAAAGCAGTAGTACAGGATTGATAGGCCCCAGTACACAACATAGAAAGATGATTAATTTTGTTGTTATGACTTGAAAAACATATCAACATCATTGGAAAAAATTGTACCGATACCTGCAGCAAACAAACACCTAATGTTAAACTACCAAGAAGTCTAGCTGGATATAGGATTCATCAAAACTATTACTTGTCTCTTTGTTAAGAATCAGAGAAGGGAGAAAATGAGAGAACTCATATTATCATAAGCTAAGGGCTGATTATACACAAGTCACTCTAAGGGCTTGTCAACTAATAATCACAATTCACGCAGAAAATTAATTCTGAAGCTAACTCCGATTGTTATTTCCTCGGTCCTTAATTAACTGTCTAGTTGAGCTGAACAACCAGACAGTTAATTGGAGAAGAAGGAGTACTAAATAACTAACTATGGACAGTAACTAGTTAAGTTATAGGCCTTAAGACCCATGTTGCTCGAATACGAGCATAGATTACAAAACATTTTCCTTTTACTAACTTGATCATGTGGAAGGTCTACCTTAGTTGGAAGCATCAATCGAGGTACCTCTAAAAAATAATACTCTCCAAGTCGGAGTTAGTACTTAGTACGTGCAAGAAGAAGAGTGTACCAAAAAACATTAGCACATACCCCTTGACGAGAAATGAAGATCTTTAAACCTTAATCGGTGGAATCGTGTGTAGATTTTTATGTTTGGATCCAATAAAACATAGCGGTGCACGTTTCCTTACAAAATATATAGTTTCCATCTCCCCTTATCACTGTTCATGTAGTCTTTGTCAGCAATCTTCAGTGATGGATTTGTAATCGTAGTGGGACCAAGATAGCCATATGGTGGCTGTAAGAGGATTCGTCGTGTTTTTAGCGTTTCACGCACGTACTTTGATATGATTGATAGCAGCAAATGACATTTGTGTTACGAATTTTGATTTTGATTTCGATTTTGATTTTTTGCTTTATTGCCTTCCTTGTATAACACTACTCAAATTTTTTTTTCCCGGTTACATAACACTATTGAATTTGAAAGGGAGGGTGATGATCACTACCTGCTAATCCTTGATTTCTATCTTCAGTTCGAAGGCACGATCTAAGTAAAAATAATGGCTTGGACTATTTTTATTTTTATGTTTAGAAAAAAAGAGAGGAAGAAACATGATGCAGTAACTAACCAATGACCATTAGCCTGACATGAGGTATAGACAGAAAGTGTCAGTAAATAAATCTAAGAAGGCAGAGGTCGCTGTCGGTGACTCAAACAACATTTTGTCAAAGTAGTTTGGCTCCACTTCGCTGACTGGCGCGACACATCAATTCCGCCAATATGATCTATCTAAACTCTTATCTTTCTATGTATCTCCGCTTCCAAATTTGCCTTTAATTTCCCTTGATGGGGAACTTAGATCAACTTATGACTTGAAAATTGAATCACAATGCATATTTGGTTGGCTACATAAGCTTTTAACCATAAGCTACATCTCAAAAATATACTTGAGTTCTGAAACATAAACATAAGTATTCAACTTTTGAAAGCTAATATATAATCTGAAAATAAATGCATGATCAAAATACAGCCTGCACATCTATTAGAGCACTCTAATACTAACATGTACCTAACTCAGCCTTATCTCACAATAAGGTTCACAACTGGGAATAGCTACTGCTACTGAACAGGAGGCAAAATGATAACTGTACTTGCAACTATGAGAGGAAGGGAAAAGGGTGAGTCAACGGATTCAGTGAATGAATTCTCATCCATCACCCACATGGGACACCGGATTCAGTGAATGAATTCTCACCCATCACCCACATGGGACAACCAAGGAATATATATATATATATATAATATAGATGCAATAAACTTAGAAAATTTGATATATTGACATGTATAGCTAGCTAGAAAAACACTTTTCATTTCATAAATTCGTAAACAAGCATTTATAAACTCATAATCAAGCATAAAATCATTTTAACTGAGGGTGCGGTAAAGCATCGGGAAACAGTATCTGTTGAGCTGAATAAATACATATATGATAACAAAGTTGTAAATCATAATCTCTGTGAAACAAGTTGGGGGTACCTAACTAGGTCCCATTTCTGCATATGCTTAGGGGCGATATTGTCTTCTGATAGACAGCTTGGTATCAAGATTAACGATCTCTTTATTGCATTAACTAACTATCTGTTTTCTTATCTCTACCTGTTGAACTAGTTTGTCAAAAACCAAAAGTGAAGGGTGGGTACTCTGTCCATCACGAATGTGAGCCCCTAAATCATTTGTACTCTGAGAGTTCTGGACTTATACAATTCTAACAATCTGATTTTAACATAATCATGGCTATGAAATTATGCCTAAGGGATTACCCACTTGTGGGCATTTTGATTTCAAGCCCATGGAGTATATATCTGGTAGTTGCTATGAATCATTCTGAATTCCATACTTCTTTGTACCATATGCTAACGTTCTAAGTTCAAAACTTGAACTAACATATCTTTCTATATACTTGAAATCTCCAACATCAGAGTTCAAAACACTGGAGTTCATAATCATAAAATTCTAAAATCACAACAACACATTTCTTCATAAAACTAAATCATACTTTATTCAACATAGCTCAACTTATCTGAAGAAGGAGAATAAGATACGGCAACACCAACTGGGCTCCGTGGAGAAGAAATGGCACCAATAACTGCCATAACAACCATAAAACTTTAGATTAAACTCTAACACTTTTTAGTTAGCTCTAGGTTAACCCTAACAATATTGGAGGAGCACCCCCACTTGACAACAAAGGAGAATAACAACAACCTAAACCATTGAATATAAAAGGAAGGGGAAAAAGATGACAAAAACCGATATAAACCCTTACCTTTGATGTTGGGAAGAAGAAGGATTGAGGTTGGATTAACTGAGCAGTGATGAGAGGGGTGTTTGGAAGCTAGGTTTCAGTTTGGGGGGAAGGGGAGCCTGAGTTGAAGTGTTTATATAAGGGTTCAGGGGGTTCATTAAACGAAATTGCATCGTTTTGCATTGTGCTATCATCGGGTCTACTCGCTGCAGTGAGTAAATCTTGCTGCAGTGAGTAAATCTTGCTGCAGTGAGTAAATCTTGCTACAGCGAGCTTGTTGCAGTTTACACTCAAGCCTGCTTTTATAGAATTCTGCAGTAGCAGCTCAAACTCTTTACCCCTTAGTCTTTATGCATCTGGAGCCTTCCCGGCTACATGGATGGGTCACAGGGGATTCTAAGGCCATACGGAACTTGTCTACCAACACGTGTATATCGGGTATTACACAAAAATACATCAATTTCCTTTTCCCACTTCCCACAAAACCAATTTACCTTTGGAATTAGTCTATTTAGATGTTTGGGGCCTGCTCCAATTATGTCTAATTCAGGACTTAGATATCATATTGTGCTCATTGATGCTTTTACCCAATACAGTCCTAAGTGTTTCAAGCCTTTCTTTAATACAAAACCATGATTGAACTTCTAATAAACCAAAGGATTAAGTCCATTTAATATGATAATATGATGGAATACCTATCCAATATCTTCACTAATTTTGTCAAAACCAATGGTATAACTCATAAACTTTCTTGCCCTTATTCTCATCAGCAAATGGCTATGCTAAAAGAAGACACAACCACCAAATTGAGATAGCCCTTATACCTTTTTAGCCACATCCTTTCTTCCCCTTAAATTTTGGGATGAAGCTATCACCTTAACCACCTTCCTCATCATTAGATTACCCTCTCCAAACACTAATCACAAATCACTCCTTAAACTTATTCATGGTCACAAACTAGATTACAACTTCTTAAAATCATTTAGCTATGCTTTTTTTCCAAATCTCAACCTTTACAATCACCACAAATTTGATTTCAAGTCATTTAAATATGTATTCATTGGATATGCAACAAATCACAAAGGTTACAAGTGCCAATCTCCTTCAAATGTATTTTTTAATGAACTCTCCTTTCCATACACAACCCTATTTTTCACTGAATTAACATCCAATATTATACATATATTTTCTCCTTGTTCTGTCCCTAGCATTCATCTAGTATCTACATGCACACCTCACACCAACCCTATTCGTGCTCTTAAATTTGCAGCAATACTTCACTCTAAATCATACAATACTTAAAACTTTCTCCCTATTATCCCTCTTACCTTATCTCAACCTCAAATCAATGAATCAAATTTGGTTATCAACAATACTATTTCTTCTGTTGTAACTACTACTCATAATATCCTAACTGGTACCTCTAATCCTTTGTCTAGTGTTCAAATTTCAGACGATCTCCCTGAATTTGTACCACAACTAGAAACCAATCATACTACAGCTGCTTATTGTAGCTAATATTTTAAAACCAGTGGCATCAATTGAGATATGTCTCCCTATTGCAACAGTCTTTACTGGTATTGTTCCTGTGAATGAGCACACCATGACCACAAGAGCCAAGGCAGGAATCTTTAAGCCGAAGTCATATGCAGTAGTTTTGATGTCTTCACCACCCACCTTGGTCTCTTCTGAACCCAAAAATGTGCAATAGGCTCTCACCTCTGCCCATTGGAAGAAAGCCATGTGAGAAAAATATGATGATTTGATGAAGAACAATACATGGAGTCTAGTCTCTCTACCATCTTTAGCAAAACCAATTGGCTGAAATGGGTTTTCCAAATTAAGAGACACCCTGATGACTCCATTCAGAAGTACAATGCCATACTTGTGGCCAAGAAAACGGTATTAAAGAACTAGGTGAAATGAGCTACTTTTTGGCCATTAAAGCTTTATTCAAAGAAAATGGTGATCTATTGTTAAATCATAAGAAATACATCTCTAATTTGCTTCCAAATGTTAGCATGCATGATGCTAAGCCCATGCTTACTCTTATGGTCATCAACTTAAAGCTTCTAACTACTAGTTCTACTTTTACTGATATTGCATTATATAGGTCAATAGTAGGAGGACTATAATATGCTACTCTTACCAAGCCTGACATTTGTTTTGCTATAAACAACATCAGCCAATTCATGCACTTTTCCACTGAGGAGCATCGAAAAGCTATCAAAAAGATCTTAAGACACCTAGTTGGTTAATTGTCTCAAGGCTTGTTGTTGCACAAATTCTACACCAAGGCTGTTATCTTTCTATAACTCAAATTAGTCCTCTGACGTCAATGACTAGAAGTCCACTAGTGGATTTTGTGTCTTCCTAGGCTCTAATCTAATTTCTTGGCCCAATAAGAAGCAAATTGTAGTGGCCAGGTCCAATATTGAAGCAGAGTTCAGAAGCATGGCTTGTGCACTTATTGAGGTCACTTGGATTCAAAACTCTTGTTGAACTTCATATTTCTTATGAGCAGCCACCCCAGTCTACTATTAAAACTTGAGCATGGTTTTATTAGCTGCAAACCCTATTTTACATTCTCGGACAAAACATTTTTAACTTGATTTTATTTTGTTAGAGATCTTGTAGTTCAAAAGAAGGTATTTGTCTCTTATGTTCCTGTTGAAGACTAAATTGTTGATATTCTAACCAAGCCTTTCTCAACTCCTTTTTTGCATAAGTTCAGAAGTCAAACTCAAAGTTGGCTCCACCTCCTCTAAGCTTGCAGGGGGATGATAGGATATAAGTGTTAGTTAAATCAGCTAGTCTAGCTATAGTTCAATTAGATCACATTAGGTAGTTAAGAATTAATTAGGGATTGGTAACTAATTATATCTATCCTAAGCTACACTAGCTTAGCATACAAGCCACCAAATAAACTTGTATAAATATCTCTAACCATTCCTTACTAATCATTCAATGCTTACTCATACAATTCACTCTCACTTTGCTCTCTAACTCTCTTCTCCTTTACAGACTAGGCTATAGGCCTTTATTGAGCTATTTGACAAATTTTCACCCTTAATAATATACTTTTCTTGGGAAGTTTGATTAGAACATCTTTAATCGTTAAAGAAACCAATCAAAATGGGGAAAAATTGGATTGTTGACTATGTCATTAAGATAATCCTTAGACACAATGAGCAAAGAAAGCAACAATAAATTATGGTAAATTAACATCAATAAAATGACAGCAAATACGAAGATTGACTTGTAAAACCCATTCATTCTAAAGACATTATTAGAAAATTAGACAGTCAAATGCAACATTTAACATTACATTAGTTAGGTACAAATAAATTTTTCTAACAAAAGTACTTAACATTAATGTTTACGAATCAAAATATCATATAACACATAATAAGCTCGAACATATTATTTAAATATAACTTTAAATACTCATAGAAACTGAAAGAGACTACCTTCCTCTTGAGCACTACTTGACTAATCTGAAACCATCAGAAAATAGGAATAAGAATTGAAAAAACATTTTGAGCTATGGTGGTTCCAGCCGCATTTACGCGAAAAGTACACATGACCACATATCTTTGTAAGAATATAATCATATATCATAGCATAAATAGAATGTACTAGATAAATCATGTCGTGCAAAGCTTATTAAGATTGTTATCTTTTTGCATTAATTTTTTCACTTTCCTTTGTCTACTTGTCTCACACATAATCAAAGGTATTTTTTTAGGGAATTCTCATTCTCTGGTGTTACTCTTTAACATTGTAACGACAAAACGAGACTTTTACACCACACTAACCAAAGTAGGTAATATAAAATGATCTTTCATCTTTGTTCCTCCACCTTCTTGTAGTTAGTGACAAAGTTTTAAGTGTCTTTTTTTTATTATTATTCTCTTGCGTAGTTGCATAACAAAATATGAGATGCAAAATCTTTAAGTAATAAATAGAAATAGAACTTAAATAACTAAGAGTCAATATGAATCTTTGAATATTATAAATAAATTCTTCAAAATAAAACTTAAAATTAAGTAATGAAATGAATGGAATATAGTGCATAAAATATAGGTTAAGGCATAACTAAATTTAAAAAAAAAAATAAATAAAATGCATAGATATTCAAGTAGTATAAGCTTGACAATTGAAAGTAATATAAATCATTTTTTTAACCCTATCAATAATTAGCAACTTTAATAAAATAAAAACTTGAAATATAAATGAATAGTAAAGTAAAATGATAGTGAAAAATATTTTAATATAAAAGAATAATAATTTCAAAAGAACTAAAAGTCAATTAGAAAGATAAATAAACAATATAGAAGATAGTTAATATAACCATAAATTTACTTATAAGACTATGTAAAGGAACAAACAAACTAATTATTCCTTGAAATCTCCTATATGAAATTTCTCTGTAAAATTTCCTAAACTTTTATGAGATTTCTCTACAAAATCTCCTAAACTTTTGTGAGATTTTTTGATAAAATCTCCTAAATTCTGAAGAGATTTCTCTGTAGAATCTCCTAAACTTTTATGAGATTTTTTTGGAAAGTCTCCAAAACTTTTATATGATTTCTCTAGATAATCTCTGAAACTTTTATAGGGCTTCTCTGAAAAACCTTCTAAACTTTCATGAGATTACTTTGTAATGATACACATAAAACTAAGATTTTGAAAAGAAATAGGCAATGTAGCCATGGTTTAAGGAGATTTCTTCCCTATCTTATTGTAAAGATAATACTATAATTTCACGATCACTCCTTTTTCTCTTTCTCTCTCTTCCTTTCACTTAATCTCTTTTAAGAATGCTCAAAGCTCTACACTTAAACTTCTTCTTTCACATGACCTCTTTATATAGAGGTTATAATCTTAGCCATCGAGCTTAAATAACTTGAGCTCTAAGTTTAGAAACTTGAGTACCAAGCAATCGTAACCAACAAAGTTTAAGACCTAATCACCAAGGAAAAAATATATATTATTATATAATTACTATATACTATATGTTAAAAATAACATATATATATATATAAAATATTTATATGTGTATAGTGATGTATATATATTATGGAAGTAATATAATATATATGTATATATATATATATAAGTTGAAATTTTGTTATAAAATATAGGTGATAATTTAATTTATAAATTAATATTTAATTTTTTAATAAATTTTTATTAAACTATTTTATAATAATTAATTCAAATATTTAATAAGAATATAAAATATTTTATGAAAAAGAGGATGCTACAGTGGCACGCAATGAAAACAATAAAACCTGTCAGAAATCCTAGGGATCGCTATTACTAGTGCGTGAGACGAAAATTTGTCATAGACTACTACATCATATCCCGCAATGGAAGAGTACCAATTTTTTAATGTGTGAGATATCTTTGACGGAAAAAAATTGATTTGATTAGTGCAGAATACTGAGTTGGACAAAAGGCTGAGGGAGAATATAGATAAACTCCCCTTTTTTTTTTTTTGGTTTTTTTTGTGTGGACGAAGTAGGCAAATTCCCTTATAGGTTACTGCACCATCGGATCCCACATCAACATCTTATCCTTGTTAATTAAAGTCCTAATAATAACGACCCGTGACATACGTTATGGGTGAATAATAAATAGAGTCGTCACTCTCAGATCATACGCCACCATCTTTATAATGTAGAGAGTAATATATTATATATTATATAAAACAGTTCACTACAAATAAATAAATTCATTTATGCTTTATCAAAATTATCAAATTAATGATACAATGACAATTGAATCTTTTTATACTTTCACAAGATGGAATCAATTATTCCAAGAAATTTGAAATTTACCACAAATTTTTATATACTTAGGATGTGTTTAGTGAGCTGAATTTCATATATAATCATCGATTAAAAAAACAAATTCTTCAATTTTACCTCTCACCAAAGGCATCTTTAGTCCTAAGCTCTTTGACCCCCCAAAAAAGAAAACACCCTAAACTCAATAGTAAAAATTATGTTAAATAATCGATATCCGACATCAAATTTTATTAAATTCTCACAAAACATGGATCAATATATTGCATCAGTAATAACACATATAAAACACCAGCACATGATATGTTGGAATAGCTAGATGTCAATTACTTTTCCTTGACCAGTGGACTCGAACCTATGGGAAACAAAAGGAAAAAGGAAAACACATACAAACAAAATTTGCCAATGGTTCATATAATTATTAAAAATAATTTTTATAACTTATGTATACACAAACATCAAAAAGTTCTTGATTAAAAATATAAAATAGTAATTTTAATATAAATTTTTTTATAAAATTATTAATTATATACTTCTATTTATAATATCTTTAAGTAATAGAAATTAGGTTAAATATTTTTGCTTGTGCAATAATATATAATTAGATATGTTATTACTATATCAAAATTAAATTTTAAATATAATAACTAAGGACTAAATTTTCTTTGTCACCGCATTAAAAAGTAAACGGTACTGTCGCCAACCGTGGCGTGGCAGCGCCTGTTAGGCCATTGCTCCATTTCCATTAGATATCATAAAAAAATAGATATTCTCAGTTTTTAAAACATTATAAAAATCTGAAGTTAATCAAAGGAAGAATGAAATTGAGCACTACGTATTAGTGCTACAAAATCAAGTTCTTTTGGTGCGGCTTCTAGAATTTGAGAAAGGAGTGGATACGTAAGCAATGATTGTGAAGACAGCTCACAATTAATTGATTAAAGAGTGATTTGTACTGTATTTTCTTTCTTTCGTTGTTTAATTTGTTACTCCCTATTCATAGAAGCAAGTCATCACATTCATTCGCTTGCATTGGCAAAAACGTAACATAACCAAAAAATAAATAAATAAATAAGCACCAATGGTTTCATTACTTAATAATTGTAGTTTAGTTGCTATGGGATGAAAATTCATGCTATTATTGATCTCCACTAATTTTAAAGCAGCGTTAGGAGAAATCAAATTTCATGAAAGTTTTATGGGGATTTGTTAGTAAATATTAATATTAGAAGAGTTATATTCTTGTGGTGAGTTAATTTGTCTAAAATTACATTAGATCGAGTTCAAAAAATTTTAAATAGTGATTAAAACCGCAAAAGGACTTATGCCGTGAATGCATGTGAGAATTAATGGCAATTCCTGGACAATCTCAGATTGACTCGTGATACTAAGGTAGTAAAATGGGTGTTGGCAAATATTTCTTGCAAATATTTTTATCCTGCACAAATGTACTTTTTTTGGCTTCTTTTATTGGGGAAGGAATCTTCTTTATGACAAGAATTAAAAATAGTTATAATAGAAGGGAAAAAAACGAAGACATGACATGACGTGACATGTGTTTCTACTCCACAAATTCTTTTATACCATGGAGTAGAACGGCTTTTATTCCAAAAAGCAAGATCCACCTGTAATTTCTCTTCTCTCTCTCTATTTCATTGGTCTAACTAGTTTAGTAACCATGCCGCGTACGGAGAAGTTTAATAAATTTAAAAATTTTACCACATTGAATGATATATTTCTGTAATAGAAGTAGAAGAGGCATTAGGAATGAAGAGCCATTTACTACAGGCAGAAAAGCTTCTCAAGTAGCAGAACAGGTAGACATGAAATGTAATTAATTAACTACGAAATCAAATCATAATTTCAAAATAAAATGAAAATAATATAATATAATAATATTTGATTGGTCAATTTAGATATCTGATTGATTAAATATCTCCGTAATATTGATAATGATGACAAATATATATATTTATTTGATTAAATGGTATTTTTTCCAAAAAAAATTTATCAAATGGTGTTAAAAGAGTTATTTTAATTTTATAATAATATCATTGGTTGGTCAATAATAAATAATTAATATAGAATTAATGATCAATTGTAATTAGAATATGAAGTATCTGATTGATATTATTAAATAAAAAAAGAAGGAAGCTAGAAAGGCTATTAACTAAACAAAATGCTTAAGGTAGCTGAATGCTATTATTGCACATGGTGAAATTATTTGAGCTGAAATTTTTTTAAGACAAGTGTTGCAAATAGAAAGCTGCTATTAACCTTATTTTATAATCATAAGAAGAATATAGTTGTCAAAATGGCTGAGTTGGTCTACATCGTGCGGGACCACTTCAGACTAAGTTAATTTCGGGTAGGAAAAAATGGTGGCCTATCTATACCTATTTGGGTCACGGGCTAGCCTCTAGGTCAATTTTTTTTTCTTGTTCATGTATTTTTCCTTATAATTCATATAAAAAAAATGAATAAATTTTTTTTGTTGCAATGAATAAAATTATTAGTAAATTATGACGATCTTAATCTTACTTTATGTGAGAATGAGAAATAAAACTTAATTTTTTTTCAATAATTAAATTTTGATAACTTAATTTGAAGCAAAAATAAAGTGAATTAAAAAATATTTTTTTCTCAATAATTGATTTTAGTTTAGATTTTTTTAAGTAAAAAATTAGTTAAACAGTCTAAATTTAAGTAGTAGTAGCTCATATGTGCAGTTGATTATATAATTAAAAACTATTAGTTTCTAGGGCATTGTGTTGGCTTAGCCCAAAGCAGACTAGGCCCATTTGGGCCGGGTCAAGTTGAGTTGAGCTAAATTGGGGCCATCTATTATTTTTGCTCCAATTTTTTCAGTTCAACTCACACATTCTTTTTTGGTTATTTGCATTAACCCATTAGACTCGGCTCATTTTGATGGCTCTAGTTCTTAATCACATTCAATAGTATAGACATTTTCTAGAGGAAGAAATTTCTTTCCCAACATGTATGTATGTAACCTTGACTCATTTGTATAGTTTTTAGTTATATTTATTGTCGAAACATTGTTATTGTTAAGGGATAGCATATAGTAGAATGAGTTTCTGAGACACTTTGTGCGAATTTAATAAATAAAATAAAAGTATAAAAACATAAAAAAAAAATGGTGGCAACGAATGCAGAAACACAAATCTCATAGCTACATACATCCACACTAGAGAATAAACACCTTCAATGTGTGAGAAGGAAAATGGTACAAGAATATAATTTTGTCCCCACTCTAACGCCCTTGTACATCATCCTCTCTCATAATAGAGTTATCTACCACTCTCACTTGTGTTTTTATTGACTCACATGATCATATACCTATGTCATTAATCTTATCTATAACCAAGTGGTATTATCTCCAAGATTTCTTATCTTTGACCCTAACAAATTTTCAAATCTCAACAAACTTTTCAAATCTACAAAGACTTCATATATCATATCAGACTTCATATATATATATATATATATATATATATATATATATATATATATATATATATCCTTAATTTAAATATTCATAAAGCTAATGATACACATTTTTTTTAATCAAAATTAGGGTATATACTGCCGGTAACAGTGACTAATCTCCTCACCGCGGAAGCTCTCTTAAAGAGATAAACTGCTAGCCATGAAATGCGCTCCCTTCCCATGGGTGAGGATCGAACCCTCGACCACATGGTTAAAGGACAGGGTAAGTTATCACCACGCTACACCTTATGGTTTAAGATACACATATTAATCTACACATTTCAATAATATATGTTAATAAAATCAATTGCTATCCATCTAAATATATATGAGCTAACTTTCCTAACAATTATATTTTCAAATAAATTTCAAAAGTTTCACAAGGTGATTAAAATTCCTAACTATAAACAGAATTTATCAACCAAATCACATGCACTTCGTGATTGAGACAAATAAATAAATCTATCATTTTTTCATTTGATATATATATTCAAATTTAACATAACCTAGAGAAATTCTTAGCCACTCGAGAGTAAAAAAAAATCCATTATTTTATTTATTAATTGATATATTAACTATTATATAAAAAATAAATATTTTTAAAATGAATATGTCAAATAATAAATAGAATAGTATAAATATTTTTTATCAAAATATCTAAAAAAAATTTCATAATCCAAACCTATATGTAGGAGCAGGTATATAATCCATTCAGCTTATAATAAGAGATAACTATAGTAGTAAATTCAACAACTTTATGGTTTACGTAGCATATAGTCCGAAAGGTGCATTTGGTACCTATCTAGCGATGGAAATAATGGAAACAATGAGATAGTAGAGATAGAGACGATACTCGAGACAGAAATAAAATTGTATTTGATAATGATGTATATGATATAATGATTGATAAAAAAATAAAGAAAATTAAATTATAATTTGATAAAAAATTTAAAAATGAGAAGACAAAGATGAAATATGAAATATTTAAATAGATTTTTTGAACAAAAAAAAAGCTTAAATTTGTGTCGCAGAAACACATGTCTAGCTTCCGCCTTTTTGGAAAGATCAGAAATTGACTCAAAAAGTGCTCTAAGACAAAGACAATTTTAAAATTTTTATTTTTATATATCACATTATCTAAACATGTTTCCATTCTCAATTTTTTTGTATTTTTTTGTTTCAAGGTATTTACTAAATGCTACCTAAGGAAGCAGTTCTATGTAGAAAGAGTTAAACAAAATAATGGTGAAGTTTTAAAGTTCACGAATTTTGCTAATTGGTGCGCCTTGAATATAAATACTTGTTAAGGAATTATCTTGAATCTAACAAAATATTTAATGTAGTGAAAGCTTGTAACTTTTATTTTTTCAATCAAAACTTTTATTTTTCTTGATTTCATAACAACTGTTCTGATGACACTTATTAATAAAACCTAAAATTAAAAGTATTAATTTTTTTTTCTTAATTGAAGTAAAGGTAATTTCTAAGTTTATAAGATATTGAATGTAGAATTTAATTTAAATTTATATTATCATTCAATCAAATCTTCATATATGCGTAACTTTTGAAGTAGTGAAGTGAAAATTAAACCTATTATACTAATAGAACATATATATGATTGAATTACTATATAAAAAAATTTATATTGTTAATTAATATGTCAAACTTATATTATATTGAATGTATTGAAAATTTTGAATGCGTTCCATTCCTGGTTTCCTTAACTAACAAAAACAATGGTTAACAAAATTCATTTAATTTTATATTGTTAATGTACAATATTTTTGCACAATCAATCACCTAGTGCCACCTTATTCCTATCTTAAAATATTTTAAAGATATTTTACAAAATCTTAGTAATTTGTATGTTTTGAAGCTTTTTTAGTCAATTTAAGGGTACGATTTTTTGGTCTATATATAAAAGCGCCTTATCATTGAGTGAGTTTTTTTTTAAAAAAATACTAATATATATTAAGTAAGTATACAAATAAACTTTTAGGTAAATTTAGGACCATCAAAATAGTCAAACCTATCACCCCTAGTCAAATCAAATCTTTAGAAGACCATAATAGATCCTTAAAATTAAAGTGTATCCATTAGTAGGCCTAGATATAGACTATCTATTTAGAATACATGTCATATGTGTTTAAGTTAAATTTGAACTTAGGATATGTACATTTAATTCAATCTTTTTTTCACAAAAAATGATTTTTATTAAAAATAATATTTTATAGAAATTACTCATATTAATTTTTACTCAAAAAACTAAAATATAACATTGTGTGTGTATATATATGCAATAATTAAAAAGTGATATTAGTGTAACTTCTATAGAAGAAAATTAATTGAAAATAACTTTTTATTTAAAAATTGATGAAACAAACCCATCGTTTATTTTCCTTCTTGATCACAACTCTCTACGGGTCTTTTTTTTTTTTTTCAAAAGAAGGATTTAATTAGTGCATGTGAATGAAACGGATATGAACAATTTGAAAAAATGTTAAAAGTAAATTTTACCAAAATATTTTTTTCGTTTAAAATTAAAGTTACTCATACCAATTTTATTTAAGGGTGATATTTAAATTATCTTTTTTCAAAACAATGAATATTAAATTCGAATTACTAGTATCCCATGTAATATAAAGCTGAACTACTATTCAAATTACATATACATGTCAGTGCCATACTAAAAAAGTGGTCAAGCACCCGTCCCGCCCCTAGCGAAAGCCGGCACTTTTTCAACCTATCAATTATTGGATCTAATTCTTTCTTGAGCCATTACAACCTCGAGAAATTCTATATAGATTCTAGAAAAGCTTAGTTATATTAATTTTTATGTACATAAAAATTATTTATGGTACTAAAAATGAATATATATCCGACATAATTTACTTTAACTGTGACATATGCTATAAAGTTAATTCGTACATCGTTTTCATTAACTGTTACTTTACCTAGCTGAAGTAAGAAATTCCGACCTAAAACTTTTTCTTACAACCTCTCCACTTACTTGTGTCTCCAATGGTTTTAGCCATATTGGATAAAAGTCCGTTTTTGGCAGTCAACTCATCAAGCATTTTTACTGCACCATGCACATTCCAAAATGCAATTAAGCAAAAGCACCAAAACTGGACCATATAGTCCATAGGGGAGAAAATATTCTATCATCTATGATACAGAATGCTGGGAGTATATGCAGACAGTGTTTTTCATGCAAAAGTTCTCAAACTTGCTGTTCCAAAATATGCAAAGTAAATAAATAAACAAATAAAGGATTCAATTTAAATACATTCACAGTATAAATTTATTTTTATATTATTATCTAATCAAAATTTTTTTTATGTGCATAATTTTCAAAGTAGTAAAAAAAGAGTCAATTTTTTTTATGTGTATGAATTTTAATTTAAAACAGTATAGTCAGAATTAAACTAATATGATGATATATGATTGTATATAACTATATAAAAAAAATTTATACTATTTTTTACCTATCCAAATTAAATTCACGGATAAATAAAGCATAACTAGAGGCCACCACCCATGACCCGTTAACATTTAAGATAATGATTGATGATCCTCCTCAAGTTTTAAAATCCATCACAAGATTGCAATGCAAAAGGCAGCAACAATGGTTACTCCTCCTCCGCCGTACTAGTGCTAAAAATTGTTGTAGGGGCCCTCTTTAACTTGAAATTTTTTCGCCTATGAGCCCATCCATCCCCATCCATTTCGGTACTGCTCTATATTAATTGTCAACAAATGCACCCATCGATCTGTTACCAAAATGTTCACGTATAATGTGTATGGCTCAAAATGCTGCATGCTGGGGACACTACCCCACGTGTTACCCTATCCTCCGTTTATTTATGTGACCACAAACAAGGGCATGTGGGGTGTGACCTCCTTAGGCCATGGCTAAAGCTATACCTACAAAGGAAAATATATATATATATATATATTCGTTTTCCAAACCATAACGTCAATAATGACACTGTTCAAATGGTATTTGTCCCAGACGGCCAATTAAGAAGCAGGTGCCGCGAGGAAAAGGGAATAAGAGAATACAAAATTATAACTCATTTCTACACGTGAATATATATTTTTTACATTTAGTTCAATACTCTTAGTTCTTAAATTACTCTTTCTTTCTTTTTTTTGAAAAAAAAAGGTAATATTACAACGTGAGAAAAAATTGTTAAAACCGCACCGTTGAAAAAAAAAATAAGAGTAGCTGTTGAATAAAATTAAATATATTTAAGAGACCTTTATATACCCAAAAAAAAAATAGGAGAGTAGATAAGAAAGTTAGTCTAATAATAGTTAGGGAAAAAAAAAGACCTAAAACTACTATAAATGAAACAATCAATGACTTAAATATAAATATGATTTACGATATATATAACATCATGTTTAATTCACTTAGATGGAGAGAGTAGACTTAAATTTTATTATGAGTATTATTATTTTAATATTTATTTTATTATTATTGGATGTAATAAATAGATAAAAATAATAAAAATTATTATCTATTTAATAATAATAAAATAAATATTTCATCTAAATATTTATTTTTAAATATTAAAATAATATGAATATTTGGTTATGATTGTTGCTTAGGATTTAATGTGTCATTACTCAACCCCGCCTGCTGAATCTAAAGCCCAATCAGCACCCATCAGCAAACTCCCTTCTCCCGACCCCTCATAAATGAAGAGTACAATGCACTGTGGCCTGCAGGACAGAGGAATAGTACCACAAAACATGAATGCAATTATATGTGGCGACAAAATTGGCAAAAAAATTCAGAAGCTAAGTGGGATTCTCTTTCTGCTGCTCAACCTTGTGACATTGCTCCTTTGCACATAATTCTGTTCAGAACTCCATGACCCACGTGCACTGTAGCAGCATGAGGAGAAGAAAAAAGAATCCAGCCGAGGACAATGCATGCATTTCATCGTATTGGCATATTTTGAGGCTAAAATTGGGAAGTTGACATTTATGAAAAATGAGAAATGATATTTATACTCAAAATTTAGACTCAGTGAGATAAAAACATACATGATTAAATAGAGAGAGAAAAGATGATAAATCCATCGGCTTTTTATCTGTCTCTCTCTTAATAAATTTAAAAATAAGTCCAAATTTAAAATATAAATATCATTCCTATGAGGAGATAACAGTATGAAGAATCAACGATCTAGGGAGAGAAGAGAGTGAAGAAAGGAAGAAACGAAACATCACTACGGATCTTAATCTTTTTGTTAACAACAGAAAGAAGGGATATATCCATTTTTTTTTCCCTTTTTGACTTTTTAGAAATCGAAATGGTTAAAGTGGCCACCGCACATAATAAAGAAAAAAACAAAGGAAAGTGAGAAATAAAGTGCCCTACACGAAATTATGTGGTAATACAAAAGGCCAGAAAGCGAAAGTTCCTGTTAAATGCAAAAGATATGAATATTTCTTTATGGAGAGAGGAGAGGGGGGAGAAATAATGCCAGAAAAAGAAGAACGAAACAAAAAAGTAATACGAAGAAATAATTCCGGTGCATTATCATGATGAGGAGATGAATTATGATTTTAGTGGAAATGGGTCCAAAATTCTAAATTAAAATTCAGAAATGTGGTTTTGTTTGGGAGTGGCTGGTGGGTCTATGCTAATAATAACAAATAGAACATAATAAATTGTAGCTGGGGTTATGAACTGTGATATAATACAAATGAATAATATAAACAAAAAGTATAGAATGTAAGAATCGGTTGGCTAATGGTCCTTTTCACACTTAGGTGGTGGTTACCCGAATAAAATATGATCAGCAATCACAAGGGATCAGTTTTTCTTCTCATTGATGCTTGCAGCTTATATCTTCTAGTAGGTGTTGTTATCACGGAAAGAAATGTCTACTATAGGTATAATAGGAGAGAGAGAAAGGGTAAAAGCACAGGAGAGAGGGCATCTTGTGAATGATGCAGCAATACAAGTCAAGGTATCTAGACTCACAATAGGGACATAATTAGCCAAATTGATTCAAGTAATTGGATACTTGTCCCTCTTCAAACAATGTTATTTCAACCTTCATTTCAACATCCAATCCACTCTTTTAACCACAGGATGAAATGGTCCTTACTCAGGATTGGTGTCCCAACTCTTGAATGTTAGAGATAATATTGTTGTTCTTGAAAAAGTCTTTGGATGGTTTTTAAACCCAAGAAATAAAGAGACTAAATACTTACATCTGTGTAAGACAAGGGGACTTAATTATAATATTTTATATTAAAAAAAAACATTTGATTCACCTTAAGTATTTCACGTGATGTTCTCGTTCTATGATATAAAACATTTATCTGGGATTACCAAAACCAACCTGAGCCAGCTGAAACGAAAAAGAAAATAAGCCAAAATTCTAAAACTGAAAAACAAAATCTTAGAACGAGTTGCAAAAGTGGATTGAGCACCTGAAATAGGAGTGCAAAAGAAAAAATGTTGTAAAATGATATGCGCACGTGTGCATCACTGCCGATAGATTGAGAACGGCAGATCAAAGGTCGAGTGCCCCGGGGACCAGATGAACAGTGTTGATGTGAGTAGTATATAGTCTTGAGATAAAGAAGGATTAGACCATCTTATTGACTTGTTATGTGTTGGTGGTGGTGCCCTTCTTTTACTAGCAGCAGCACTAAAACAAGATCACAAGGATGAGAAATTTGAAAAAAGAAATATAGAAAAATTCTATTATAATTATCTACCCACTAAAATGATTGTAATCATAATGGAAAGGTCAATGCCTTAATTTGATTTCCTTCCATCTAGTTAGCTACACTGTATTGCAGAATGACAACCATATTAAGATAGATATATTGTGATTTTTTCCCTTGATCGTGTTCAAGTTTCGCCAAATTGTTATCCAAGTGCACACCGCTGATTGGAGCCTTCACCAGGTCAAGACAAAAATGGAATGTCATAATAATGAAAGTGGATGAATGAGGTGCTTGCTAGTTTCCTTAATGGAATCATAGAGATGTACACTTCCTAGAGTGAGAATAGAACTTACTACAGTGTTTTGAGCTCTCTCCTTCGCCCTCCAACAGTAAACCCGCAAAAGAAACTAGGAAGAAGAACAAGGAATCATGAGTTCCAACTGACAAGGATATATAGGCTTTGGAGTTCTCCCTGCTCCACAAATATGTTCATTCCTACAACAAATACTTTAATTTGCAAAGCTAGCAAAGGGAATTTAAC
The DNA here is from genome assembly GCA_031216125.1 of Dalbergia cochinchinensis. Classification (NCBI taxonomy): domain Eukaryota; kingdom Viridiplantae; phylum Streptophyta; class Magnoliopsida; order Fabales; family Fabaceae; genus Dalbergia; species Dalbergia cochinchinensis. The sequence continues at coordinate 48,584,026 of CM062371.1, read as the reverse complement.
TTAACTAATGCATCGAGTTCTTCACACGAACACCCTCTCCTCCCCAAAAACAAAGTACAGCAAACATATCAAATGATGAACCCAGCTAGTAGGTATGAAGTGCCATATCAACCAAAGCAAACAATAGAATAATGACCTTAATTGCGAATACTAAGATAGCTAGACATAAACAACCACTGTTTGCACCATATAATCAATTGAAGGGTCACTTAATTTGATCTCAGAAAATTGCCGCAAACAATTTTGTAACTTATATATAAGCCGTAATCACAGTTAATTTCCTTCATAATAAGAGATAGAGAGTGATAATTTTAAAAAGAAAAAAATAATTAAAAAAATAAAATTACTATACGGTGGTGGTGGTAGTAACATTAGCCGTAGCAGTTGTAGAAGTTAGAGTACTGGCACTAGAAGAACCAGCACCGGCACTGGCACTCCCATCACCACCACCGGCACCACTTGCAATAGAAATTGCACCACCACCGTCACTTCCACCGCCACTTCTACTAACCGTCGACACTGTCACGGTGGACCTCTTCCGCTTCTTCTTCTCATAAGGGATCCCTCTTGCTTTAGCTTGGCCTTCCCTCACTTCCCTGAGGTAAATCCTCACAGCCCTGGCGCCAAACGGGTTAGACTCAGGACGGCCTCCGTTCTCTTCATAGGCCGCCCTAAGTCGCCCGACAAGAGCGTCCAGTTCGCCCCACGCCGCTATGAGAGGCAGGCGGCGGAGGGTTGGGCATCAAGTAAGGGCACCCCGACACGTGCACCTTGGTCTTCCCGAACTGATCCAAGTACTTCAAGAACTCGATCACGTGCGCGCCGCTGCACCTCGCGAGCGTCAATGGGGGCTTGTGGTTCCGAAGGTACTGCAAGAAAGTGTTCCAGTCTCGACGCTTCTGTGACTCGTACCGGCTCGGCGGCGCAGGCGACGACGCCTCCGCTTGCGCCGCCGCGGCTCCTGCGGTTGCTGATGCAGCAGCCACTGATGACGGACCCTCTGAGCTATTGGGTTGGGGTACTCCTCCACCTGATGCTGAATCCATATGATCAAACACCACCACCACCACAACCCAACAAGCTATGGTTTTCTTAAGGTTCAATTTAGGTGAACTAATCTATGTGATGAGGTTGAGTTTTTTCTTCTCTCTCTCTCTCTCTCTTTTTGGGTTTTTGTTGAATTGGTTAAGTGGGGTTTTGAAGTTTTGAAGGTTTGGTTCTTCTTGTTGTTGTCGTTGGTGTTGCTTAAGTGGTTTCAATTGGGGGGAGGTTGAAGCAACGAGGTTTGTTTTTTTGAAAGGGTGTGATGCTGGATATGAGTGTGATGAGTGTGTGTGTGTGTGTGTTTGTTTGAGTTTGCGGTGGATGTTTTCACGGGAAAGCGTTTCTGGTTTTTTGTTTGTTCTCTTTTTCGTGAGAGCGAGGGGTGTGGTGGAGCGTTTAGTTTTTTGGTTTGGTAGGGGGAGCGAGAAAGAGAAAGGGAAGAGAGAGAGAGAGAGAGAGGTAGAAAAACGAGAATTTTTTAGAGAGAGATTGGTGATGGGACGTAAAAAAGCATAGGTTGAATGAATGAATGAACGAGAAAAAGGGGTAAATGGTTTCTGATGTGGGTGTGGCGGAGGAAGGGAGAGGAAGTAGAACTTGCAAGAGAAGAGGAATTGCTACTATTTTGAAACAGTACTGGCATTTTCATGGTGGCCCCTATTGAAATTATTGTATGCTATTTTTCTTTTAAAATTATATCAGTGTTAGTAGTTTATTATACCTGAATGTGGATCAAAGTTTATTATACCTGAATATATTAGTTTAATTTAATTGAGTTGAGTCTATTCATATATAAAGGTGAACAATTTATCATAATTTTTTTATTGGAAAATGGAACTTTAACATCTTATTAAGTTTGTGTTTGAGCATGTGTTTATAGAATTTATTCCAGACATAATTAATTCTATCGGAATTGAGTTGGGTAATAATTAATATTTATAATTTTTCTAAAAGTGATTCTAATAAAAATAATAAAATTTTATGTCTCTCGTAATTAATTTTAGAGGTATGAATTGATTTTGATGTCTAGAAGGTGAAAATCAAACGTCATCAAAAATTGACATTATCAATTTTGAAAGGTAAAAATGATTTTAATTATCCAAAATTGAAATTCATATACACCATATGATATATTTAGTTAGGGAGTATAAATAAAATATAAGTCTTTCATAAATAAATTTTATGTATAAAATTACATATAAATTTAATATTTTTACTCATCAATCAAATATATCTTTAGCAAGTTTTATTATATGTTATTTTGGGGTATATTCAACTTGTGTGTTTGGACGATCAATCCTCAATTTGGAGTTCTTAGTTAAATTTTATATACATTAAACAATATTTTAAAAAAATACGTAATTTTATTCTTGACGTGACAGGTTTACTATTCACCAGCGGCGTTTGCCACTCTTTTCTCAGCTAAGCACCAGCCGCTGTGGTTGCTATTTGATGCACGCATTCTTCTTATTGGGTTTGTGCTCTCTGAAGGATGGGTGTGAGGCAGTGTGAACAACACGAGTATATTATTGCGTGGAGGTTTTTTCTTTATTTTTCTATTATTACGTGGATCTGATGCACATAAACGGGAGGGTCTCAAGAGGGTGAAATATTTAATAGCCTCGTTAATTAAGATTAAAAATTGGTTATACACTAGAAAGAATAATGTTACGTATATAATAAGATTTCATAATAAATATATATCTTATATCTTATTACTATTAAATATATTAAGTGAGTAAAATAAATCAAAATTACTCATTATATCTAATAGTAATAAAATATATAGTATATATTTATTATATAATTTTATTATACACATAATATTATTCTAGTTAAAAAATTTATATATTTTTAGGGCACATTTAGTATGTATCCTATAAATATATATACTTATTTATTTTAATTTATAATGTTTAAAAATTTTAAAATAAGTAGTTGTGTATACTCGTGAATTACATAATAAATATGATTGAGGAGGATCCAAGAATTGTTTATCTTCATCTTGTATATATTTATATTAAAATTGCTGTTTTTTTTTCCGCTATATTAATTTTTATGCATTAGGATTAAGGAGTTTTAGTTACGTTGTCCTGGAGTGTAATCATGAAGAGCCCAACCCACAAACGATCAATCTATTGAAGGGAAGAATCTGCAGACATAAGCATCATGTTTGGATGACAGAGCTTCCTTGTGGCCATTTAAGGGCTCAGGACCATGGTGACCTGCTCTAGGGCTGTCTATTCCAGATGACTTCACACTGATATTTCAGGTAGTCCTTTATAGGTCGCTACCGAGATTGCCCCTTGCAATTGTTAACCCCCCATCGGTTCAAGGTGTAATTAAATGGTAAGGACTTATCCTTTTTTAATTAAATATCAAATGTTTTATTTTTAATTTTGAGTATGAAAAGTTAATTAAAAAATTTTGGACTAGCTCTTTCATTCTTAAAATTGTCTACTATGGACAAAAGGATTAGTCCAATAGATGTTGACTATCAAAATAGTCTAAGAAATAAAAAACAAAAATTGTTAACCTCCCAACGGTAGTACTAATGCTGCAGAGTTAAGTCAAAATTGAACCCAACGAACTTATATTAAATGAGATAACCCCGACACTTAAATTCCACACTTTGGTGGCGCGACTCTTCAATGTGCAATTGTAACTTTGCCACCTCCATTCAAGATTGACAATTACAGCAACCACTTTAGGTAGTCCACTTGCATTACTGGATCACTAGTTCAATTAGTGGGTCATTAATCGAATCGGTTAAATTGAATTCAATTAAATCAATATATAAAATCATAATTTTATATATATATATATAGTAACATACTATAACAAGAAAGCAAGTGGCCTAGTGGGGCCGCATTTGTTAAGTGCTCTTGTCCACTACGCTGTACGGGGTTCGATCCCCATGGGATGCATATTGGTATTTTTGGATAAAATCCAAGTGGAGCGTTACAAAGTAGGGTGTGGATAGTGTTAATTATCTTCCTACCCTAGGGTAGGGTACTTAATATATTAAATGTCTAAAAATACCCTTACCTAGATGTATGTATTAATTTTGTCTTTGAATTGACTGAACGATGTTATTTACTAGAGACTCTTGCTATTAATGTTTATTGTTATTTTTATTTTAAATGTTTTAAGTTGTTAGATTTATAATTAATCCATTTGAATTGTGTTTGAATGATTTCAATTGTATTGCGCAAATTATTAGAAAATATAATTAGAGTTTGCTTTCACTTATTTGTCATAAACTCAAGCTAAAGGGAGAGCTTAATCCAACATACTAGCCTATCAGGCGGAAGAACCCCCAAGTTTAAGGGCCAAGCGTTTGTTTCAAGGTTTGATTTTAATTCTCGAGAATAATATCCCCAGAAATAAAATTCCCACCTGACAAGACATTTGGATGCGTTTCGTACGTAGACTAAAATCCTAATAAACTTGTAAATTATATTTGAGAATATTGGTTTAGTTTTTCCAAAAATAGCTCAAACAAAATGGTACTGACTACAGTGGTGGTATGGCAAGCACGATGATGGTCCAACGGCCACAACGGTGGTGTGTTGATGGTGGTTTGACGACCGGCATTGGTGGCCTGATATCAACACCGGTCTGACGACTATGGCAGCAGTTCATTGTCGGCAGTGATCCAGCGACTAGCGGTGGTCTAGCATCGGCGTCGACGACAGCAATCTCGCATTGGCGGCGATGGTCCTGTGATTGTGGTGGTTTTGGATTAATGGTAATTTGGCCTTTTGACATTTTTACAACCATTCTCTTCCCGAGAATCTTGGTGAGAGGTGGCCTTGGATTGCTTTGCCTGGGAATAATATTTTAAACTGTCTACCAAACATTGAAACTTACATTCCCATGGTCACAGTTCTGGTAATGTGAAAATATCTTGTGAAACAAAAGCCTCGTCTTCCAAGGCCGCAAGTGAGAGAAAAAACAGATTAAATTGAACAGTATTTACATATTAAATGAATATATTTGTGTATTATACTGTTGTGGTGTTTTGCCCGTGACTTTTCCACTGTAAAAAGAAGCAAAATTACGCTTGCTGGGTTCCGGAACCCCTTACTGTTGGCTTAGGGCCACACTGTTTTGTTTTCTTTTGTTTTTTTTAATAGGGGGAGAATATTCGGTGCTTCCGATCATATCATGCGTTTGGTTGTTGTGTTCTTTCTTTTTTATATATGATTTATTTTTTCCATTTACCATTCATTGACTCTTAAAACGCAAGAGGAGAATATAGGTTTAGATTAACGTATATGAGAACAAATAATGAATGCCAAAATAAAAATCAGATAATTGTAGTAGATTGAGAAATAATTTGATCTCTGTCAGTGTAATATGTGGAACGATAAAACTTAGGTCACTTTCTTTATATCTATTTATTTCATCAATTAAATTATAATAAGTAGATATTTTTATTGAAATGAGTAACTTAAACTTTAAAAGAACGTAAGTTACTAGGATTGGTTTAGTGATCAGAAATCTGAATAATATGCATAAAATTAAATCTCAATATAACCAATTTAATTTCAGAAGTATAAAAAAAAATACAGTCATTTCAAGAAAAAAAAATAAAATTTCACATGTCATAACTTGATTGGAAGATTAAATTTAACGGATATAAGAAACTGGGTATAAGCTTTTTCTTAAGTCGAAATGGGAGATGATGGGAAATCGAACCACTCACGTATCTCCAAATTCTCCAAGGGGCCCAAAAATTTTGTTATCCTTATCTTATTAAACCCTCAACTAAGAGATTAGTATTGTGCTTACCATTAATTTATTGTTAAACTATCTTCTCCATTCATATCCCTCTTAAAACTAGGGTGTTTTTGTTTTTTCTTTTGATTTCTCAACCCCGTTATTCAGTCTCGAACATAGAGATTTTTGGTTCGGATGATTTTTCTTTAGATGAACGTGAACGAGTTTTCACACCCAAATCCCCAATTTAGTCCAAGAAAATAATCGTAGTTTTGGTGCATATTCATCAACATGAATGTGTTTTCAAGGGTACCAGAGAAAAGGAAGCTCATGGGATTACTCACAATATTAAGGTTAACAATTTATCTATTTTTTTTTTGTCAAAAACTCATTTCTTGTAGACCCCTTTTGTTTAAATTTTTTCAACTTCCCATTTTTTATACAAATTATATGGCCTGATCTTGTTGTTTGCCTTTAATTTCCAAATTATTTTTATACGATATTCTCATAATAATAATATATATATTAATATAATTTATTCAAATATTTTAAAGTAAAAGAATAAAATAAATAAGTGATATTAAAAGTATAATATAAAACTCATCCCTTTTCGTAATTATACATTCAAAAGTAATTTTGACTAACATTATTTAAACAGTACTCATTATATCATAATTACTTTTAATTTGTAATAAATGTTTTCAAATATAAATCATGTTAATACTAATTTGCTTTTGACCAAAATCAATTTTATAGATTCAAGTGATTCAAATTCCTATTTACAAACTCTAATTCATACACTTAGAGTGTTATGAATCATCTCTCTTAAAATGGACTAATAAAAAAAAATCTCTCTTACAAAGGAGAAATGTATACAATAAAATATTAATTTATTTCAACGACCGTGATCGAAAACCATTCCATGAACAAATTTAAAAAAAAAATGTTCATTTCTCTGCTCTCTCCTCTTTTTACGACCTTGCATGGATTGCCTGGGTACTAATTATGGAAGCCCCTCAGTAGCCCCATTTTAGCGAAGAAGTGATAGACCGCAGCATACTAAATCAAGGCAGGCTAAGGATTGCTTGGGATTTCTCATTAGTGATTGACAGATTGGGCCAATTGAGATGACCCTGTAGGTAGTATAGAGAAGATTGGAATGACGCATTGGCTAAAGCAACATAAATTGTTCTGACAAAAAAAAAAAAGAAACAATTGTAAGTTGCACGTGCTATGTAAAGAGAGAAATAAAAACGTTAACTAGGGTTAGAATTTTTTTTAGCACAAGTTTAATATATTATTTTTAAGCACATTTATAATAAAATTGGTAGATTTTATAATTAAATGAGTGTATTTTAAATAAAATTAATAAAACTCGTTTTTATTGTAAATATGTGTAAATAAACATGAAACATTAAACTCGTGCACACTAAAGAATTTCTCTTATATTAATTTCATCTTGAGGTCTCAAAAGAACTGCATGGTTGTGTCACTACAGTTACTAATATATTGACTCGTGAATTTATTGGGTTGTAGTTATTGCAATTTCTAATTTATCATTTAATGTGGTTGTTTAGAGCTTGGATCCTACTTCACCTCATTGAATTAGCTTTCTTCGCTAGTGGCATATGTCAAAATTAAGGATGACGATGAGTCGAGCTTATTAAAAGTCAAACTCAATTTGATAATAATAGGCTAGCTCAAGCTTGAGAAGAAATTAATTTAATTTTTAACTAAGAAATGAACTATAATGCAGAGAAGGGTGAGTTTTTTTTACAAGGTATTGATGCCGATTATGAGCAAACTAGACTGTGTCTCTCTTTAGACAGAGCCAGATTGTTAATATTTGATTTTGGTGAGTAGCAATTGAAGTACGAGTGGCACAACGCACAAGAATGAAGCGAGATATGATCACTTGATTAACGAATGATTTTCTTTCTAAAAAATTCTAACCAATTATATATAGGTTTGGTGAAATGCATCTTGAGCCTTGATTATTTTTTTTATTTGTAAAATTTGTTTTTGGAGGTTATTGAGTTTTTGAAATCATAACATTAATTTTCTCTAAATTTATAAAATTATTAAACCTCCGTCCTCTTTGATCTATTATATATTAGACAATATATTTAGAGAACTATCAGTGTTATCAACACAGAGAAGAGTGGGGATAGATTTCCTCAAATTTCAAACACGGTTATTAGAGTCATCTAAATATATAGGCCATGAGAATGGAGAATAACGTCTCTCCTAAATTTTCATCAATAATTGAAAATGATTAAAGAAAAGAGAAGAAAAGATCCAAGATTTGGCAAATCCGAACCAGTAGGAATTAGTCAGCTTTAATTTTTATCTATATTTGAGCTTGCTGACATCCAATTGATTAGGCGTTCAACGATTCTTAGCATTTTTTCAATAAAAGAAATAAATAAAAGAGAGACCACATATCCTAAATCATATATATATATATATCAATTTCAATCAAGTTGGTGCCTACTTGCCTGACAAGCATTATTCTCCAAATCCAATTTCTCAGCTCGTGTCAATGACAAAGAACATCATAAATCGAATTATTGTTCCATTAGACCAATAATTTAATAGTTAACTCAAGTAGTGGGTCTCTGATTCTCATCCCGTGATGCATTGTTGAGAATAAAATCAATCTGTTCATCATATAAAGGAGATATATCGATAAGCTAAAATAGACTAATGAGGGAAAACCCAAAAAGATTCTAAGCTAAACATGATAATATCTTTGGTTAGCCTCGTTCTCGTGTAACAAATTTGTTGGGTTCTTTGTAAAGAAATAATGAATAATGTGACCAACTTTCACAAGTAACTTGAACCCGTTTTGCAGTAATTATACGGTGTCAGTTTGTTCCTTTCAGGATACACTTCAAGATACACGTAAGGGAAAGAAAAAGAAAGGTTCATACTTAACAAAAACAAGAGTGACAAAATGAAGATTCCTATCACAAACCTTTTTTTTTTTTTTCTTTATTTCAATCAACATTGAATGACAGCAATTTTATGTTTGCCTTTTCACACAGAGGGACAAGAATTGCGAGATTAAACAATTTTACATGGGTGCCCATTTTTATCCCCACCAAACACATGCTTAAGTAATTAATCTTAAAGATATATTTGGCTAGGAAGTAAAAGTAAGAACAAAAATTTCATGAATGATCTCCATCTAAATATTTATACATAGAACTCATCCATAGAATTTTTAACTTCCAAAGTCTAACCAAAAAATACATCCTAAAAATGTATAAGATATTTGAGTGAGCTAATAAAGGACACATGACAACGATTAATTTTTATTCTAAATTATCGATAGAGTCAAACCACTATGGATTAAAACTCCCCCAACACGGGCCGCATTTGGTTTGTCCATTTTCTGTTTTCATTAATGAAAACAGAAAATGAAAGTAAAAATATGTTTGGTTCACTCTTTTGAAAATATTTTCAGGAAATATTTTTGAAAATGTATGAAAAAGTGGAAAGGCCAAATTGTCATTTTTACTCTTTTCTTTGAAAACATTGAAAACAGAAATGGAGTGAAAATGCGGTAGCAATTTTACAATTATAATCAAGTCCATTCTTTGTTACTATTCTTGAAACCTTCACGGTCTCTTTCTCTCTCGCACGCACATCTTCACAAATTCTTCCTCCTTGCTTCCCGCGTCACAAGTTCGAGTGACCTTTACTTTTTGGGGATTTTGAGCTTGTCATCTTGGTTGAAGAGAGGGAAGAGCATGTTGCGAACCGTGATTGTTGTCGTGGGCTTGGTTGAACCGGAGGCAGAGAAGGAATTGGTGCAGCGGAGCTCCCGGAAAAATGAGGAGGAGGACGTCAGCGAAGTGCGGTTGCCACGGGCGGTTAAACAAGAGGGGCAGAAAATGGCCCTAAGGGTGACAACGGCGACCGAGGAAGAGGTGGACTTGCGGGCGTCAGAGGATGAGGAGGTGCCGTTGTGATCGAGGATGGCGAGGCAATCGATCAAACAAACCAATATTATTATAATATAACATTATAATAGTCTTGAAAATATATTTTGAAATTAGATAAACTAACATATTTTCATTATTTTTATTTTTTAAAAATAGGATATGCTTTTATAAATCAAACACATTTCTTAATTTTAAAAATTTAAAAATAAAAATATTTTTTAAAAAATAAAAATAAAAAATATTTTCACAAATCAAAAGTGATTTAGATTTTTCAATTACAAAACTCGGACTAAAATCTTGCTTCAAGAGAAATAAAGGTTAAATCAACTGAACCACTTAAGCATCGCTCACATAGATATAACAATTATAACACAATGTCAATTTGACCCCAATATATTATTATCATAGGTTTTTTTTTTCCACTTGAAGTTTTGGTCCCTTTTCCAAATGAAAACATTAAAATGATTCATTCTAGATGCCTATTAAAGCTTTTAAATGAAATAATAAACTTAATAAGGGGCCAAAAAAAAGAACAACTGGCCCCTCAATTCTCATTTCTCCGTGCCACGCTATATATGCTGAGAATGAACCAACATACATATACACACCCTTAATGTAGTATATGAAAAAAAAAAAAAAGACAAAGAAAAACCAAGAGAACTTCAGCCCTTGGCTGGGTTGAGAACGGATACTATTTTTTCTTGGACTTCGTAATATATTTCCTCACTCGAGATGTAAGAATCTAAATTCTTAAAATCCAGTTCTTGTGCCTAAATGAAAACCAGCGTTTTAACCTCTTGGTTAAGAATCCGACCCTTCCACTTAGATAAACTACTTGATTAACGGAAACTCATTTATAGTTCTGCGTTGCGATTCAAATTGAAAGTTCAGAGCAAACTTACTGGAAACTAGACGTTCGAGTTGGAGTAATTTACTCATTCAATTCTTTCATTAACCTTTATATATTTGTAGAAATTATACAAAACTAATGGTCATATAAAGAAAAAAAAAAATCCCAACGCAATCTCACATACGACTTTCTTTTTTCGGTCGTGACCGTTATCTCACACATGACTTGCGAACAATAAGCACACACAGAAAAACTCGGTTCCTGCTAGATCTTATTGCACTTCGATCTCTCTACAATTCCACCAAACTCTCCGTTTTGGGGGTTGAGCTTACCTTGAGTAGAGGTTGGGCAAAAGCTTTAGAAGAGCAGATGGAATCAATTACTATTAGACCAAAAAAACATTCAATGACTATGAGACTGATACCTAATTTATTTTGGTGGTGTAATATATATAATTTTGAGTTGACCAAGAAAAGAAAAAGGCATATTTGTCACTAAAAAAAAAATACCATAAAATTAATCAATCACACGAGACAACAGAAAGTGCTACCCGGAGGTCATTAGAAGTTCCACATATATACATTCTATAGGTTTCAATTTCTTGTCGAGAAACACTACCACTACGAGCTGCATAATGATTACCATTAACTCTATCGCGCAGTGAGAAAATAATCTCCCTGAGTATTGGTTCATGGCCATTGAGGAGATTCCCCATGCTCAAAACCTTTCGCCAAGACTGGTTAGCTGTGGGAGGAACAAACATATTTGACAACACTTCCCTCTCATGATGCCTTACTTCTAGTTTCTTGTCAAAATCCTATGCACAAAGGAAAGAGGAATTGCATGTTAGTCCAATGCTAAGGAAGACTCCCTGCTGAGAATTATCCAAAATGAACATGGTATTTAAAGGCACAGATAGTGCACTTGTTTCAGATTTGAAAAAAAGGTGATTATAAAACTTAAATTTTAGGTGCATTTGCTTCAGATTCTAGAAAAAAAGTGATTATAAAACTTAAATTTTATAAATAATTGAAATAATTAAAAACTGACTTTTTGATATTTCAATTATTTTTTAAAAAAATATCCAAATATATGAAAAGTGATTTTTTAAGAGGAAAAAGTTATTTTTCCCCCTCAAAATTCCAACAAATGCCACTTGTATATAGCTTAAAAAATTGAAAACTGATTTTTTTTTTCAGAAACTATTAAAAAAAAAAACTGATAGCCGAGTTATTTGAGATTGTAATAAATTTTTCAAAATTATCCAAATATATGAAAAATGATTGTTTTGGATGAAAAAAGTGATTTTCACTCAAAATAATCACATTGCCCAACGCACTCAAACATTTTTCACCTTCTCAACAATGGTTTCTGCCAAGCCTCCTTCCAATTTTGAAATATTGAAGTCATAGTAACCACTGAAAATCTCTTTGGAGAGGCGTGGTGCCCGCAAAAACTTGCGGTGAAGAGAAGCTGCAAGGGTCAGCAATTTCTCAACACGTTCAAAATCAATGCTTAATCGTCTCAAGTCTTCAATGGTCTCACTCTCAGCAGACAAACGATTTACTGCAACAAATTGGAAACGAGTTAACCATTATTCTTTTCCACAGAAGAGTGAAACCAATAATTAGATACCTTGCAAAGGCTTCAAAGCAATTGCCATGGTAGTGTAAAGTTGTTGCATCTCAGTCGCCATCTGATTCAGGTCTCCATAACTAGTCCCACTTAATGTGTCCGCTGATGCTCTGAAGGCAGTACACACCATTTGCTCAAGCAATTCATGTGGTTGTAAAGTTTCAAGATAATGAAGAACCTGGAAAGTTAAGAGAATATAAAAATTAGGGTAGAAAACGAGTTGCATAGAAAATCTTATCTCAAGCAATCCAAATTCATTTTAGTAGTCCTTTTCCTTTCCAAACAAATAAGGAGGAGGAATTTCATTTGAAGAATATTAGTTTGATGATTTAATCACAAGAAAATGTTACACGTGAACCATAGTAGTCTTCTTTTGGACAAAAGCATTCTATTAATATGAAAATAATACAAAGAAATATGACATAGGAGGACAAGGCGAACCATAGTAATTTGAACTTTTAATTTACCCTACTTTAAGGCATAGCTTATGGAACACTTATCCAATAAATGCCCACAATTGCTTGTCCTTTCTTGACACTTTTAATCAGTTATCTATGCACAAGGCCCAAACGTAACCAAGTAGGACAGCATTTTACGGAAAATCTAGTTATACAAAAATAGGTGAACCTTAACAAATTTGATTTCACAGTGCCCATAAAATCAGATAAACACGTATGCATTGTGTGTGCAGCATGTGTCCAAAGTGAGCATTCTAATCCCATTGCTTTCTGACAAAAAAGATGCAGCTGACATTACCTAAAGACATAGTCAAGTCAATACCTGATCCCAGAATTAAATTAAAAGGTGCGAAAAATTATTGAAAGTTCTGGCTTTCTGCTCTAACCTTTTGAAGCACACTTTTAGGCACTGGCATCTTTATTGATGCGTATTAAAGAATTACAAAGATAGAGAGGAAGTTCTAGAGTCGCCTCAACTCTTCTAAGAGTATAAAACCAATTACAAATTATCAAAGACACCTAACTAATCTCTACTTCCCTAACTAACTAACTTCCCTAACTGATGGGATCCTAACACACACTTAACCCTAAACCTTACATGCATAGGATTCGGAGACTATACTCATCAGACACTTCAAAATTCTTTTAATGATGAAATAAAATTTAAGATTCCACCCAAATGACATTTTCTAAACACTTCCAGGACACATTTGGATAAGTGCTGAGATTGCCATTTCTTTAACACATTTCTGTGCCATCAAACAAATCTCTGGACCACTTATCCTGTTCACTGATAGTTCAAACTGGCTGTACGACTGCTAAGCAACAACTAAAATATGCTAAAGCATGAAGAAATTATCAACATGTATTATTCAGAATCTGCCGTACTTTCTCCTCCTAGAACTCAACCCACAAGTCTTAGGATAAAAAAATCTACATCATAAATCTTTATCAAATCTACTTTTCCATGTGGATGCATTTAGCTCTATGTAACACCATTGTCTTTGTTAATAGAAAACACAGGTCAAATCCAAACCACCCACAAGAAAGTGAAGATGATTACTGCTAAATCGTAGCAAAAGAAAAGCATGGGCATGGCCTCCAATTATGATTATCTACCTCAAGAATGAAAAATGAAGAAATGGTTAAAAGGTTTCAAGTTTCAACAGCTCAGCTGCCCAACCAACACGAGAAACCAAGAAGCAAGAATCATGCTGTTCTGATATAAATTTCCCACAGGCAATAACAATACGTTTCGCAATAGCACAACAAAAGAAAATTTTAAAATTTTGGAAACATACATACTTTTTCTCCTTCTCTGTTTGGATCAATGAGAGGCTTTTGTTCAGTAGCAGGAAGAGCAGCTGCGCTATTCCAAAGCTTTCTCCATAAATTCCCTTGCTCAGACATTCTCTTTGAAAGCCGTCCTCGTGGCGGCCATCTATCTTTTGACATCTCATTGCCAATAACACTGGATGATGATGATCCACTTCCCTCAGGTTCATCCTCTTCCCAATCCCCTGGTGAATGCCACCGGATAAAATCTTCAAAAACAGCATCTGGATTTGCTGCTTTAAATGCTGACATATCTAATAACATCATAAACAGCATCTTATGTTATTAATATATAATTTTGAAAAATTTTGGCATTCATTATTAACTATGAAGAGAAACCATAATCGAAAAAATTTTCTCCTTGGGGTGAAAAATAATAATAACAATAAAGGAAAAGAATCTGAGTCATGATTAATAATAACCCGGTAATATTACAAATAGTTATACACTGTTACCTGAAGTTAATATATCCCTTTCCAGCTGTGCAGAAAAATTCTGCAACAAATAACCAGCAATGCTAGTTAACAGTGTAGTATATGAAATGACATATATATCAATCCTACAACATGTTTTCCTTGAGTTCTAGAATTTAATGCAATACACACACAAACTAACCAAATTCAAATGACAATGAAGCTTCAAAGAGTTCAAGAAAGGAGATGGGTATTTATTCACAACTCAAAAAATGTTTCCGTAATTCATAATTAATTTCACACACCTTTGTTTCCAAAATTCCTCATACTGTCATCAACCTCAGGCCAGACTATTATAGTATTTGTGTTTTGTTCAATATCTTAGTGAAATTAAGGGAGCCTAATATGAATATAATAGTGTTTGTAACAGTGCACGAGAAGTTCCATGCTCTTCATTAAACTATTTCTGCACTGCCTGTAAGAGGTTTGAATTCTCCATAGCATTTATCTACTACTCATGTCACATAAATAGGGCAGCTTTTTTGACTGACAGTCATCTGTGTATACTTACTACCAAAAGTTGACAATTATCAATTGCACATAACCACAGAGGGAGGCTAATCACATAAGTAAATGCACGTGCAGGCATGTGAAACTGGTTGCTGAAAAACAAGATCAAATGAGCACATATGATGGTCAAATTTAGGGAATGTTAGACATCATCTTTCAAGCAACACAACGCCACTCTCAAAACAACAATGTTGTAAGCTTTTAACTATAGCAGCATCAATTGCAGTCTGTAAAGAATATCAACTCATGAGTCATGGTCATGACATATCTGTAAGACCATAAAATAACAAGCAATCAAGAAGATACTGATCACATCACATGCACGGATAATTTACGCCTCTTAATAACAGGGTCTGTGTCAATAGAATAGTTCAAGATGACAAGTAAAAGACTGTAGTCCTGTCCCTATACAGCTGTCAAATGGGTCAAATCCTTAAATTTAGCCTTAACTGTTTGATCTATCTTGTTTTCAGTCATTGTCCCATGTGACATATATAAGAGATATGTGGTCCAAGATTTTATAGTCGAATGAGTATATTTGGATGCATTGCATATGAATTTGAGCTTACGAATGAGTCACCAAAGGCTTCAACAGCCTGAAGCCGCTCCTCATGCATGTCTTCTGTCATAAGTGGTGGGTCCTGTAGAATAGCAAACACAATACAAAGCATTATATCCCTCAAAATTGGTGTACTAGTACAACATAATGACAATGTTACACTGGTGCCAGGATGTTGGAGAAACCTGTGTGTATGGGGCATGCATACTTTGATATGACTTAAGAAGCATCATAGAATCAACTACACCAGCTGAACCTCTCCTACTGAAATCTGAAGATTTCTTATCATTAAATAGGTCCACATTTAGAGGCTTTCTGTTAAACACAAAAGCAATGATTAAAGTCACATCAAACTCTCTCTCTCTCTATAGAAGCAATGGATAAAAGAAATAGCAAACTGGCAATGTTCTCCAGAAATGGGAAGAAGTTAACACAAAATCACATGAAAAGAATGGCAAGAAAAGATGTCTCTAGCATAAAATTCAGCCAAGGGCATAAAAGGAGTACTAAAAGCTAATGCTTCATATGGTCTGCATGCCTGCAATTGATCATTGCAATTCTATTATGTGCCAAAAACAGTAGGCCTAATGTTTCAGGTGACTTGTGTAAATTCTGTCAGTTCAGAGTTGTTAGAAGGTTGACCGAATAGTGGGAGGTATGAAGCAAAATTATATTCAGAAGTTTCCATGGCTTGCTATGAGGTTTTTATCAAAAAGAGAATTTCAAGAAATATTCGATATTACTAGGCAACAGAGATAAAAGGGGGATTGCTAAGCATAGCTGAGAGATGATAAAAGAAGGATCTCTCTCGTGCACACGTGCGCAAACACGCGAGGAAATATACTATAGCCGTAACCCTGACCTAAACACCAGAGCAACATAATTGGACAACAAAATTTTGAAACACAAATAATATCACTTAAAGCAAACAAACTAACTTTAAGCTAACAAAATGGTTCCTGTTACCTTGACAAGAATGAAAATAAAAGGAAATCACAAATTGTCTGTCAACTATCAGTTACCATGTCCCAACTGGAGTCCTAGACAAGCACAAGTTACAGAACAGGATATTGGATAAATAACGGTAGTTTCTAATTTTCTGAATCACTGAATTTTCCAAGCCACAGAGATCCTCCCTTCCCTTCTTTGCCAAAAGGGCATGTCAAGGCCACTACTATGCTGAATTTCTCAACAATCTATGCAAGCAAAAATAGGGCGAGGGCAAGAATCTATTAATTACACTACCGACTGTTTGCCTATCATCTTTCAAGAACAAAAATTTTCTCACACGCAACAAATCCAAACCTAATCACCCTCTGTCCCTCTATTAAAATCCAGCCAAAGATATCAACCACCAAAAGTAAACAAGAAAGGGAACAAAGGATCACCATGGCTTAACCTTTTACCTACAAATAATCAAATATGGTTATGCACATATAGAATCAGATGATAACAACTGAGCAGGCTCTCACTTGCTAAGTTCACCTGTCAACTTTCCCGGAGAAACCCTGACTTGGTGTCCGCCTATTGAATGAGTCATCTTCATCCCCGACTACACTTTCTTCCTGCAATTCAATTAAGATGAATTTATACTTACATGCCAAATAGATTAAAAGTTGCTATGGTACCACAATAATCAAGCGCACATCTAAACCATGAGAAGACAAAAGGCCTATCACCTCATCCATGGAATCTATATGATCCATACTTCCAATACAATCTTGATAATCTTCATTCAGTTGAGTCTTCTTCTCAATGCATATTGCAAGCTGAACAGCAACACAGAATATGGAATTGCCTTAGACCAAAACATGCAAGCTCACTGAAATAATTTACAATTTTTTTTTTCTTATAAATTGTCTAGGGGCTGAACCTGGAATTTAATTCAGCTACAGCCCTGTGATGGGTGTGTAATTAAGGCAGGGGAAGTACAAACCAAAATTATGTTTACATTCCAAATCAAAATTCAACAACCATTTTCCTTACTTAATACATTAATTAATGAAAATAAGAGAACTATTCACTCAAAGGTGAAAGAAAGAGTGAGTTCAAAATGTTATAGAAAACAAAAACAAAACTCAATATTTAAGATAAAAATTCATGACAAATATATAAATTACAAACAAGAACACTAGGAGTAAGTTTCACCAAAGATCCTTTAAAGATAAAAATAAATTACCATATGAAGTTTCTGGTTAATCAAACATGTGGAAAGGTCAATTGGTCCAGTAGCTGGCATCCGAGGCAATAGTTGTGTCTCTTCCCAACACCACCTAACCTCTCGAACAAACTCTATCCATAGCACAGCAACAGCTAACAAAGAGACCAAAATCAAGTTATACAAATGAAAATATACAGTACAATTGAGTGCCTCAGAAATCAATTCCTCCTAGGTAATCAATCTGTTGCTACTCCCATTGTTAGGCTTAGGTTACATAACAAATCAACACAAATCACTTTGGTACATACCACGTATATTGCAGTTGCCAAACCAAAGAGCATGTAAACAAAATTGTGCAAAAAGAGATTCAAGCGGAGCGCCTTTAATAGCCCGGGAAGTCTTATGTCCACTATCAGTGAAGTTTGAGAATTCCACACCTGCAGACATTACATCACTAGTTATAGCAAAATAATGTAAACTATCAGCAACAAATTTTAACAAGCAAATATCCCAGTATGCCCTACTAGGAACCCCATGGATACTTAAAATCATTCGGTGAGTGGGTATACAGCAGACCTTAAATTTTAGATGTAACAAATAAAAAAGAAAAGAAGTAAAAAAAAAAAAGTTTAAATTGATGAAAGTGTTCTCCAAGTTCTTATGATTTGCATTGAGATTAGGGAAACTTCTTCTTTAAAGAACTTGAAAATGGTGTTTGTGATTGTCCAACCCACCACTTAAACTTCTTTCACATTCATTTACTTGAAAGAATAACCAATCACCCAATTAATTATGTCTATTACAGCAAATAGTCGCATGTTCCATCAATTCAATTTGGACTTTCAAGGAATGTTATTTTCTCATTGTTCAAGAATAATTTCTGTTTGAAGATGGAAAATGTAAAATTAAATCACACCATAAACGATTCCTTCCCGCCTTAGTGGCCAAAGCACGGGTACCTTGCGCCACAGGCAGATTTATTGATTGTTGATTGGACGTAGATGCAAGATTTAATGGTTAATAAAATGTCAACAATGCAACCAATGCCCTTGGAATACCAAATTATTCACCCAGGATGGAAGACAAAATATAGGAGGTCTAAGAGCCAAGTACCCTCAATAAACAGTTCTTTCAGCACACGATCTCTAACAGTTGGTGAAGGAATAACCATTGAGGATTTCAAATTATCAGCACCTGGATTTTCAACTGGTTCAAGCCAGAAGTGGGGAAAATGGTGAACCATATAGCAAAATTGAATAGCATTACTGACCATAAAGCTTGCATGAATAAGTATAATATACCATAGGATGCACCAAAACATATTCAAACCTGAAACGAAATCTTCCATAAATTGTGCCTCAAATGACATTTGCAATGCATCAACTAGAAGGTGTAACTGAGATGCAAATCCAATTTGAATCCCTTTCAAACGTTCAAGTCTGTATGTATAAAAATAATAGCAAATAATCTAGCTTTCATAAATTACTTAAGAAGCATAAGAAAATGAACAAACTTCAATTATGAGTTTTGGCAGTGGTGATATCTAAAACAATGGACAGATTATATGTATTTATTGCCATTATCATAAACCATCTTTTCCAAAAACTTAAATTGTTGGATAGATAAACATGAATAGCTTTTATATCTAACACAACTCCCATGCGAATATCTCTTTTGGGTTTAAAGCATGAACTGTCTATCATAATAAAGGATAACAAGGATTAAATCCTAAACCACTTGACGATGGAGGCTTTCATACCATGTCATAAACCATCTCGTCCAAAAACTTAAGCTAATGGATAGATACATATGAATGATTTTTATATCTAACAAGCTCCGTCATGTGAATGCTTCTTTTGGACATGAAGTTTGAGCGATTTATCATAATAGGGGATAACAAGAATCGAACCCCAAACCAATAGGTCATAGATGCTCTAATACCATCATGAAATTATGGGCCTAACTCCACTCAAAAAGCTAGCTAAAGAGGGGAGGGTTGTTCAAGCTCTTACAAAGGTTATCTTTCCTTCTAAAATCCAAACTCACAAACATACACTTTGAAAAGTAAAGTGTGACCTGCATAATGACTTTCATAGAAGTAGACCAACCTATCTATTATAAGTGAGATAAGTATTCAATCAGATATTGAAGAAGATGAAAATTCTGGGTAATGGGTAGTTGTTTGTAAATTGGACAGTGATATGAACAATATTATGAACCCGATTATTGTTTATTATAACTATATGCCTTGAGCAAAAACATTACTAACAAAAGCAGCACCTACAGCAACTATTTATCATGAAAATTTTGGTTTCCATATACCGACAAAAATTCTTACAACTTTGGAGCAATCCTTGGAGAGATTAACCACTTCTCAGCTTCATGAGGTGATTCATTTTCCAGTTCAGCCATTTCCATAGAACTTTCAACCATCTTCTCGGACCATATTGCAATCAGTTCAAAAGCTGCATACAGTGTATGCATAAATTAAATGGAACTGGCAACAACATTAGAAAGCCTCATGGATATAGACTCTGCAGCACGTGCCTTTATATTGTTTCTTGATATATACCTCTTAGCATGGCTTTATTTTGCTTATGTGTAGTACAACGGACAAGTGCTATTGGTTACAAAAACCTAGGTTTATTTCTGAGTTTGTAAAGGATGAAACAGGAAATGAGAGAAAGGAGGCCACGTGTTATGCATGGCCAGCAAACCATTAAAATTAACAGATGCTTAACACTTTATAGTCGACCGAAATTGCCAGGAAAAAATGTTTCAAAATAAACTATTATGTACCAAGCATAACAAAGGCCTTAACTTCAGAGGTAATCAGTATCAGTATTTTACCCTTATCATAGCAAGTGCTTGATTACATTAAACATTCATACTTGTATGATACTGATGCCAACGATGAAAATTTCTTAACAGTACATTGCATGTGCATATGAAGATGGTTATTCTAGTGGAAAGAGCTGGAAGAAATTTATGCCCCTATTTTCCATTATTTGCAGACCATTGCTTGAATATTGAATTGAATACAATACATAAACATACACTGATATATAGAAGATGTGTCCCAATCTTAAAACTTGTCCAATCTAAAGAAAGCTACCAAGCAAGATTCAGCAACGATAACTATTTCTATCTACAATTTCATATATCCTAGAATTACCTTTAACAGGATCTTCAGCAGAATACCACTCACTCCAAGAACAATCATCATCCCATTGCATCCCATTGGACTTTTCACCTGCATGATTTTCTCCAGAGTTGGTATTTTCAGCATCAAAGCCTTTCATATAGTCATCATCATAAGGAAGCGTTTTGTATGTTAGCTTCATCGCAAATTGGACTTTGAAATTATGAACAGACAGATCCAATGTGGAATAGGCCTTCAATATCAAAAGGAAATTAATTATTAGAGGAAAAATTTTAAAGCATAGCACAGAGAGAAAAGGAAAATTTTAGATAGAACATCTGACTCTAAAATAAATTACTGGAAAGAGGTGATTATGTATGCAACAAGTCCAAACAACATTGCCAGAAAATAGAAAAGTATTAAAGATAATATATTACAAAAATAACTTTCTAAGAAACCTCACAAAAATGGCCAAATCTTTCATGCAAATATTAATGTAAATTAGACACTCCTGGTTACTGAATAATTATTAACACCATTTATTTATTTAATCTCAAGAGACCCCTCTCCCTTGGAGTATAGATTTGACCACTTGTTTCAGAGCATTAAACACATGAGTATCAGTTTCAAAGAAGAGAACAAATTACATCAAAACAATGCAAGAAGGGAATATCAAATTCAAAATGGTTGTATTTTAACATCAAAATAATTTGCCCATATTCAAATAAATATTGAAATAAACAACTTGGGGGCAGGAACTCACAAATTTGGATACAAATAATTCGTACAAGCCCTCCAAATGCATTAGTTTTACTGGAACCTGACTACCAATTCGATCAGCCTCAAACCTTCTAGTAAATACAGTACCCATGCTCTGAATTCCAATATATGCTTTCCGAGAAGGATCATGAACTGGAACAAATGCTGGCCATAAACTATGAAGCCAATGTTATGAGAAACCACATCTCCATTTTAATTCCACTAAACTAAACATTTTGACAATCTCCATATTCAAAAATCTATGAGCCATAGCATTTTAGGCCCATTTGTTTGAGCTTTTTCTAAGAAATAAGTTCCTTGTTTCAACTAAGACACACATACAAGGATTTAAGATAATTATAAAAGCTTTCCCCTCAAAAAAATAGTTCTTCCCTAGCAAGCTAGAAAGAGTAACTTCTGAAGAGAAGAGAAGAAGGGGAAGAGAAAAGAGAGAAGAAGAAGGGGAGAGAGAGAAGGGGGGGGGGGGGCGCTCTACAAGAACCTACATCATAAAATCAATTTTTTAACTAAACAAATGCACCCTTTATCCAATAGCAAAGTAACTTCTCCACTGAAAATAACAGGCATTAAATAAATCCAAATATGAAAGTGAACAAGTAGCAACAGTTACTATTTGCAGTTAGACAAATGAAGAAAAATGTAATGTTAATGTGCCAATGCATATTAAGTTATTGTAAATTTTTGCATCTCACTGAACATTACAAAATAAGGAACAATAGTTACCTGGAAGAATTTGACAAAGCAATGGCAACAGCACTCAAGAGCTTGCTAGCCTCTGGTCCGTCAAGAACTACACCACTTGCGCTTTGAGGAGCAATAACCTGGTGATATACTAGACATGTTTCCTTATCCTTAGTGAAAAAATTTAAGATTCAAATGAAAGGCATGATGCAACATTAAACCATACCAGAAACTCCTTTACACCAAAACACAACTGCAGATCATGCAAATTAAAATTCCAGTCCAAAGGTTTGCCTGCACCAACTAGAAGCCAAAATAGATTAAACAACAATCATTTCCTGAGCCACAACATCAGTCTACTAAACAATCAAAACCAAAAAAAAATTTCAATTACAATTACCATCAGGGTTGGTCCCAAAATAATACTCCATCAAGTAACTTTTCATGGCATACTTCATTTCAGATTTCACCTTGTACAAATTACTGGAATTCTCCAAAAGAACAGCACCTTTTTCCTTCACCCAAATAAAAAGAGGAAGCTCATTCGAGTCCAAAAAGAAAAAATGGCACAAAATTTTTCACATTTTTCAACAGGGAAAAGTGAAACCTTGAAGATAACATCCCACTCTTTCAACCAACACTGTATCATACTTAACACAATGTAGCAAACACAATTGAAATAACAAAAATTCACAATAAATAAAGCATTTAAAAAACATCAATAACACAACAAATGAGTTTAATTTTGATGCTTTGACATCCAGCCAAAATCATTCTATTTATACGATTGTTTTAAGTAGTGGATGAGAAAAGTCAAACTGTTTTTGCTCACATGACAATATATAATTGGATAACAATGTAAATTTCCTTCGCAACATAATCAATGCATCAAAATTGAATTCCTATGAACTTATGGAGAATCGAGCACGATTTTTTCAATGCTTACCAATAAATTATTTGGACCATCAGACATCCAAAGCCGACAAACTGCCTCTATTTCAGAAATAAACCTATAAAGACACAATTAACCAAAAAGTAAAAATAAATTAAATTAAAGTAATGGCACCATTTTCGTATGCAGAATCAAGAGCAGAACAATGTGAACTTAGAAAATACAAGATATAAATGACACACCGTTCCCACGAAGAAGCAAGGGTGAAATCATCAAAATGCTCAAGCTGCAATCAACATTGAAAAATGGAAGAAAAAAAATTAGCACAACAGAGCATCTCAAATCCGTCAAAAAATAAAATAAAAGCTCTAACTGCGCAATTTTATCAGAAATTAAGGACAACTATTACAGAACTTACGCTTTCTTCTTCTTCGACTTCTTCTTCTTCTGCGAGTTCGTGATTGGTAGCTGCAGCAGCAGGGATCTTCTTGCCGGTGCTTGAGGAGGCCATGGAAGATTCTAGAAGGACTTTGTCACTGAATCTGAATGCGCGTCACCATTGAATTGAATTTTGTTCGATTTTTATTTCAGTTTCGCGTTATGCTTTCTTTACGGATGAGAAGAAATCAATTGAGGATTGCGTCGATCTTTCTAACAGTTGAGATCTGAACTGAACGTGCCTCAGCATGAAATCAAGGGCGTCTTTCCTTCTTGGTGCCTTTCCTCGCATATTATTCAGTTTTTAACAAAATAAAAATAAAAATAGATATTAACTATTAACCATGTTCTTTTAAGTTAATGTCTAGTTTTTTTTTATTCCCCGTCCAATCCACGAAATTTTACGTTTAAATATTTTAGGAAATTGACAAAATAAAATGAATTAAAATATATTAATTTTGAATATATATAAAGAATTTAACTTTTATACATTGATACATTACCATCCAATTAAATTATCTTATTTGTATAACTTTTAAATAGAACATGTGTAATTTAATCATTTTTATTAATATAACAATATGTGAATAAATGATAGTGTAAAAAAATTTTAGAATATCTGTACGTATAAATTAAACTCATATATATATAAAACAATATTTGTTTAGATAATTTTTTTTTAAGTTTTAAATGTACTAAAACATAAAAACTTGTTTGTGAAATTTTTTTCAAATCAAACCATACAGCTATGATTAAGAGATTTTAAAATGGAGGGATGGAAGTGATCAATAATAGCAAAGAATGGAAAAGTATAGAGTAGAAAGATTAAAGTAGTGTCATCCCCTTGCTTAAGAGTTTAATGGAGAAAGGAAAGGGAGTTAGTGTGCTCTTGTTTGGGAGTTATACTTTTAATTAAGGAAATGAAATAACAACTAAATTTTGTTTTCCAATTTTATCTATTTAACATAATGTAGATGTATATATCTCTTTTCTTTTGTTGTGTTTTATATGTGTAAAATAGTAATTATTTTAACTTTAGGGAAAAATTCTCCCATCAAATAATAATTTTCTCTTCCAAATCCTTCAATTTGGAAGGTGAAAAAGACTACTCAATTTGATGGGAAAGGGGGCTCCTGTGTCCCTTCATTGCCACTCCTTCCCTTCATAATTTTTTAACTCCCAAACAGACATTTTACTATGTTGTCCTAGCCTTTCCCCTAGTTTTTTGCTCTCAATCATAGCCAACGGTTTTTGATTATTGGAAGTCAATTTGGCGCCTAAATATGCCTTTTAAAGTCTGTTACTTTATGTGCCTAGCTACTCATGATCGTCTCTCTACTAATCTCCATCGTTGTCAGCACCATCTGTCTAATTTTGTGAGTTACTCGCGCTACCATGCTAATGAGGAATATGTGCTTAATTGTTTGCAAGATTGCGTGTTGGCTAAGGAGGTGTGGACTGTGGACTTTGCATGGTTTTCTTTCTACAGATAGGTTTGCTATTTCAGATGTTTGGAGTTGGCTCATGGTTTTTGGTGCGGGGCTAAATCAACACCTTTTCTTAGTTGCTATCTGGAATATCTAGTGTGCAAGGTGTTCTTACCTAGAAATGTGACAAGAGTGCAAGTAGCTCCAACGTCTGTGCAAGTGGGGGTGGGAACATGTAAAGATACTTCGATGCTCAAGTCAATGAATGAATGGGGCATAGAGTGGTAAAAGGATAGCATGTAATAAGCTTGTGGCAACCCCTTAAACAGTGTGAGGTAATCCTATGATAAGTTAGGAGATAATCTATCACAAATAGGGGAGATATTCTTGGGATTTAGTAGATATTACATATATTCTATATTTGTATGAGATATGATATAATATATGAGATATGGTGTAATAATGACAGGATATAATGAGAGATATAGAGAGATCATATATGAGATTTAGGGATATCCTCAACTAAATCTAGGGTAAATACGTGAGAGACCTAGGCCCCACGTGGTCGATCTCTAGGACCTGTGTCCAGTACATAGCCCCAAGCTTGGTCGTAGGCCAAGTAGTTGGTGCCAAGGTGTCATGAATGAGGTGTGTTTGCTGAGGATTACGTGTTGAGCTTGAATGAGTCAACTTTTTGTGTGTTGCTTGGTGCACCTTTTCAGTTTCTATAGTGAGAACTATTGGAGTTAAAGTGACCAACCTCTAACGATTCAATGAGGTAGGTAGGTCAGGTGATGAGTGCCGAGGGCATTAGGCAAGCATGAATTGCTTGATTATGCAAGTATCATTGTGGTGTGTCTTCTCGGCTGCTATGAGCCATTAAATCAAAGTGGTGAGCTCCCAATCCTTGATTAGGTGGGATGTCTATTTTGTAGTAGTGTTCATGTTGCTCTTCTTGCTAGAAGCGATTTCTTGGTCCATTTTGAATGATCTTCAAGTTGTTTGAGGGGGACTTGAGTGAGTCAAGGCTCGAGCTTGTACTAATTATGCCAAGTTGTTGGCCTTCGACTAGGGAGTGGCACTAGCCATAGATGTTCGTATGATATGCGTCGGATGACGTTGCACATTTTCGCTTGTGTCAAAGGGCAATTAAAGCGGCAAGTTTATTGATAATTCCATGGTCTTGCTTTGGCAATATGTAGGTTGGAAACAGAGTCTTTTGTTCCATTTGTTTTCTTCATTTGTGAGTTTGAATATTTTGTCAAGGTTCTCTTTATCGACGAGGTCTACCAATTTAGAGTCTAAAATCAAGTTCCCATAGCTGAGTTCGGTCGGGGATGACCATTTTTCTGCTTGGGATATCGATTTTGCTTTATCCAAGCTTGGCTGAGGATGACAGAATGCCTGATCGGGTTGCCAATATAAGGCCTATCTGAAAAGTTGAGCACTAGTCGAGATGCTAACTCAAGACTTTCTATTACGAGCTTAGTATTGAGCTCTTTGCAACTGAAGCTTGTTAGTTTTCTTCAGCTTGCATGCTTAATTTGCTAGATCATCTCAAGGTATATAAGATTACGCCATGAGAGGAGAGGGGCTACTTTCATGTCTACCAATCTTTTGATGACGCCAGGAGTGGAGTGGTTAATCTTTTTAGAAAAGGAGATCATGTTGTCAGGTCCGACAATAATGCAGTTTTAATGTTTATGTTAAGTTGGTTGTCTACTTGATCTTTGGGTGAATTGTCTAGCAGTGTTATCAAATATCGGCCATTGCGGCGCCACGGCGGAATTATGGCGACTATGGCGGAAATTGCGCCCAAAACCCTTTTTCTTTTTTTTTGGAGGCTATTTTAGGGTTTTCAAGTTTCAATAATGAAACCTTGTTGAAACCGACCATTCTTGCCATTTCTCTTAGTATTGTATCCTTCTCTCTCTTTCTCGGCTCTTCTCCAGCAATAGTGACGCCACTGCCAGTGGTGGCAGCTCACCATAGTCCACGCTAGCAACAGCGGCCATTGGTTATCAAGATTGTGCTCCTCTATCACTCTCTACGTGATCTCCCTTCTCTGTTATGAGTCTCGACTTCTCAATCTCATTCTCTCCCTCACACCTGAGCCTTCTATTTATGCGCTGCTACCGATTTGCCTCCGCCCAAACCTCCGCTAGCCGTCACGCAACCTCTGGCCGCTAGTTTCCACTGTTTGCATTTGCCTCGCAAATCTATCCATGTTTACTCTTTGTTATCTCTGCTTCTTTCGTTTAGTTTTTGGGGGTCTGATTCGAATCTGGTTTTATTTCTCTCTCTTTGGGTTTTGCATATGTTGGACTAGTGAGTGGATCTTTGACATGTGTGTGGGTTATTTTTTTGAGTGCGGGAGTGTAGTTCAACCTGTGCAGTTCAACCTTTAGAGTCATGTGTAAGTAGGTTGTTTTTACTTTTTACAACAATCTTGGGCGTGGTTCAGTTGGGTGGGTTTTCTTGGGTTTTTATTTTTATTTTTGGGTGTGGGTTGGTGTTTTTTTTTCTTTTAGTAATATACTGTTTTGTTTCATTAAAAACTTCTGACCTATAAACAAATGCAAAATAAAAATTTCCATATATATTTTTTAGTCCATCATGACTTCCGCCATAACTTGCAATGCCATTCGCCATATTTTTATGGCTATTTTTGCCTCACCGCCATAAACTGCCATCTGCCATGGATAACCTTATTGTCGAGTTGACATGGGGATTTATTAAGGGTCATGGAGTTCTGAGCTGAGTTTCCCACTTAAAAGGGAGATAGGGTTCCTCGGATATGTGAGATGCCTAGTTGTGTCACCAGCTTAGGTCTTTAGGGGTTTGCCAAAAAATGATTGAGTTTCTTAGTCGAGTTGCCAACCTAGGGCTTGATTGTAGATGTTTTATGTTCGATCTACTTTGATGCTGGCCTAGAACGGAGTTGTGTCTTTGTTCGGTTGCTTTGGTGTGAGCTAAAAAAGTGGAGTACCTGGTGTGAAGCCTGCCAGGACTTGTTTAGAGACTCCACTTGAAAAGGCAGAGGGTTTGGTCAAGGAGTTGACTTAGGTTTCATGAAGCTTGAGGTGCCTAGTCATACGTGGACTTAGGATCCCTATCTTGAGTTCATTTGGATGCTGCAAAGCATCGGTTGGCTTATTGACCTTTGGTTTAATTGAGAGATAGCTAGAAATGACAGAGCATTTATTTTTGCATAGTGTTTAGCTGATTGTCCTTAAGGAGCTTTGTACTTCAGCTTGGTAATATGAGGGCGCACTAAAGTCATGTGAACTTTAACCTGGCTGCAATGGGGGTGAGCTGAGGTCCTTATGAGAGGTTGATTTGTCTACCTTGTTTTTAGAGTGCCAAGGGTAGCTTGGTCTTAGTTATGTCTTGGGGTAGCTTTTTAGCTCTTTGTTTCTTGCATTTTGATTATCTTCATCCATGTGTCCATGGTCTGGAATGTGCTTAGAGCAAGTCTGAGGACGTTTTGTTGTTGAATTGAGGTGCTTTAGGGTGCGAAGACACCCTATCGTCACATGTGGTTTTGGGAAGGTGAGGACACTTTATCAATGCACGGGTTTGGAATGTGCTCAGTGCTAGTTCGAGGACATTTTGAGGATAATGTGTAGGCTAGGTACATTGAGAGCATGCTTTTAGTTGTAGTGGCGAATAATGTTGAGGAAAAGTCGGATATTTGTAATGACTTAGTGATTTCAGATGCTTCCTTTTTGTTTTTGATCCTGTCTTGAGTAATGCTTTGCTATTATGCTTGTAATTCGTGGTTGGCTGGTCTTAAACTTTTTGTCTTGAGGGTTGTCTATTGCATGTGGAAAGGTGTAATTCTTTAGTGCTTTGGAGATTGTTGGGCTGGGGCCGAGGCTATCTTCCTTGCACGATGGATGTTGGGCTTTAATGCTTGATTGGTGCTGAGGTTTAGTTCGTGAGTGGTTTAGTGTTGCTCGGCTGGTGTCGAGACTGTCCTATTTATGTGTTGGAAGTTGGAACCAGGGCAATGTGTTATGAGATGTGAGAGGATATGCCCTACATATGA
This sequence comes from Dalbergia cochinchinensis, assembly GCA_031216125.1. Lineage (NCBI taxonomy): Eukaryota > Viridiplantae > Streptophyta > Magnoliopsida > Fabales > Fabaceae > Dalbergia > Dalbergia cochinchinensis. Next base: position 48,554,915 of record CM062371.1, on the reverse strand, counting down.
AAAATAGTTAAATCATAGATAAGATGATTATGAGAGTAAGCATGTCTTAGGAGACGATAGCACAACTTGGCTTGAAAAGGCGGAGTGCCTAGTGAGGACTCGACCCAGGGCTTGTCTGGAAACTCAGCCTGAAAAGGCAGAGTACTTAGTGGGACCGGGGCTCTGAGCCTGAGAAGGCGTAGTGCCTGGTTGGACCAGGGATTTGCTGGGAACTCGGCCTTAGAAGGCAGAATGCTTGGTGGAACCAGGGCTTTTCTGAAAACTCGACCTGAGAAGGCGGAGTGCCTGGCATGGATGTTGACCAGGGCTTGTCCGGATACTTGACCTAAAAAGGCAGAGTGCATAAAAGGTAGGTCAATATAGTGATATACTCATGATAAGAGATCAGAGGATTATGCATTGAAGAAATACTTCAGGTTTATAGAAAACTCCCATGTGATCTATGTGTTCTCGAGCGGTTCATAGCTACTCGGTTAAGGCCGAGGCTGTCCTACTTACACATTGGAAATTGGTCTTCTTTATTCGGCTGTAGCCGAGGTGGACTTTTGATGCTTGGCTGGTGCCGAGGTTTACGCCAGTTGGCTGTTACTAAGGTGCCTTCACAACTCAGCAAGTGCCGAGGTTTACGCGAGTTGCCACTGCCGAGGTGCCTTTACAACTCGGCTAATGTCGAGGTTTACGCGAGTTGGCTACTGCCCTAGTGGTCTTTGCGTAGTAGTCAGTGCTAGAGTAGGCCTAATACCTGGCACATAAGAGTAACACAAATATGTCTAGCACATGAATAGTTAGATCATAGATGAGTTGATATCTCAGATGAAATGATTTGTCTTGAAATCTTTATGAGATGTAAGAGGGTATGTCTTGCATGTAAATAATCTTTAGATTAGAAATAAGATGATTCTGAGTAGTAGGAACATATCTAGGTGGACGATAGCATGACTCGAACTGAAAAAGCGGAGTGCCTAGTAAGACCAGGGCTTTGCTGAGAACTCGGCCTGAGAAGGTGAAGAGCTTCAAAAAGTAAGTCAATATAGTAATATGCTTGTGGTGAGAAATTATACATAATGCATTTTCAAAAAACTGATAAGGTTTATGGAAGGCTCCTCTGTGATCTGTGATCTTCTTATTGGGGGTATGGCAATTGTATCAAGATGTGTAGTATCCTCGCACCACATAAAAATCTCCAGATTAAAAAGGAGGTATTGGAGCTCCTCTAGAGGAGGTGCCAGAGCTCGTCTTGTCAAAGATGAAACTTGACATCCAATAATATTTATACTACTGTTAATTAATCAAAGTAATAAAAATTATTCATATCAAAGTTGTTTGAGTACGAGGATAACATATGTACAGCACTTGAAAAATTCTTCACATCATCGATGGTTGAGATTTGAGATAAGCTAGAGCACGTGTTGCGTTGAGATGAGATGGCTAACAATGATGGTTAGGCTGAGCGGGAAGCAATTCCTGTAAAGTTAAAGTTAGGCAAACCAGGCCTGTGGTCTAGTGGTTGCAGGTGCTGGTTGCATATTGGAAGCCCCTGGGTCGAATCCCTCTTCCACTTTTTCACCTGCTACCCTTTTTTTTTTTTTTGCAGGTGCGGTGTCTTGGTTTTGCAGGATCCACGGAGGGCGCAATGCAGGGGTGGTTGGAAGAATCTCCTGCGGAGGTCCTTGCTGTCTTGCCGGTGGTTTGTCGGAGAAGACGGCTTTGCCGCCGAAGCCGCTGGGGGGTTGCTGGCTTGCCAGGTGTTCTGTTCTGTGGATTTGCAACTTGGGTACTTCAGCGGCGGCGGTTTTCAGCATCAGCATACAGCAGGCGGCACACAGGACTGCGTGACAGCGGCGGTTGCGCTGCGCGTTTTGCTCGTTCGTGGTTCGCCGGAGAAGGAGGCTTTGTCGCTGTGTGCGTGGGCAGACAGGCTGTTTGCCGCCGTCGCTGTTTGCCGCGCGGGGCTGTTTCCTCCACCCTTCGCCATGACCTGTGACCAGGCCTGTGGTGGATCTCAGGGGTTTGCTGTCATAAGAGGCTGATTTCGACGCTCGGCAGCAATGGCAGTGGGTGGCTATGAGCGTTGCAGCTGGAAAAGTTGTAACACAAGTTTCTGTATTTTCCTGAAACGCAATTTCTCTAAGAATAGGAAATTAAAATTATTATATGTTGCATTGGAAATTCATTGATATAATTGTTAAATTTTTTGCCACCATGAAGAATATCACGGCATATGCTTCAGCCCCTTTTCTTTTTGTCGATAATTAACCACCGTTGAAGGGTTTTCTAGCATTAGAAACTGTGTGGTTGTGTTGAGAAAGTAAGGTTAATGTACGATTGAAAAATTGAATTGCATCAATATGAAAAGTATGACTATGTTAAAGGAACGATGATGTTGGTGTAGTGCACTTGTATGAACAAGAAAAACTGAAACTAGAATAACGTGAACACACGATTAAGTTTCTAGAAATTTGTATTATTAGCAAGTATTGCATTTTCCAGTTTGAAGTAATGTGATTGTCATAGTGTAATTGCATCAAGTTGACATGCATAATGTGATTTCATGTAATTCACATTAAAAATGTTGGAAAGGTGAAAAAAATGAAGAGATATAACCTGCAATCTGGTTTATATGACACTAGATAATCTGATAAGGATTTGTAGAATCATGGTGATTGTTTGTAGCCTGGTTGGTTCTGTAGACCATGGGAGGGTAGACTTGTTTACCAGCTCCACGATGGTGCCAATATACGTGCAAGTGAAGGGTGTGGGGTGAGATACCTACAACCATTCTTCGATACTCAAATTAGTGAATGAATGAGGGATAGAGTGATAAAAGAATAACATGTAATAAGCTTGTGATACTTGGGGGCATTTAGCCCCTTATATAATGTGAGGTAACTCGATGATAAGTTAGGAGATAATCTACTCTGAATATGGGAGATACTCCTGGGATTTGGTAGATATTAGATATATTCTATATTTATATGAGATATAACATAATTTATGAGATATGATGTAATAATGATAGGATATAATGAGAGATATAGAGAGATCATGTATGGGATTTAGGATATATCCTCAACTAAATCTAGGATAAACCTGTCGGAGACCAAGGCGCCATGTGGCCGATCTCTAGGACCCGAGCTCTCGTGGCTAGGGCCGAGGTATCCGGCCCATATTTTTAGTCCGGTACACAAGGAATGCTGCGTTTTTTTATAACTTGTTAAAACCCCGGCTGTTACTGTTAGGAAGACAATACATCTTTCTGATACTTTACTTGCAGCCTTACCCGTGAGATCTTGATTAGGTAGTACCCTCCTGCCTCACCTTTTGTCAAACTTAATTCTAACGGAAGCTCAAAAGGTTATCGTGGACCTGCTAGGTTTGGTGGCATTATTCGAGAGACCAATGGTTGTTGGTTGGTTGGCTTCTCCGGGTCATAGACTTATGAAGTTGATTGCCTTGACATCTTGCATTGGGTTAACAATGAGCACCGCGCCTGCTTCCACATTTATGGGAGCATCGTCAAGGATATTCAATACTTGTTGCGATTTTGAACTGGTCTTGTACGATCAAGCATGTGTTTAGGGAGTGCAACATGGCTGCCGACTACCTTGCGAATATTGGAGCATCTTCTGTGGAGACTTTTTAAGCCTTGGAATCATCTTCCTGAGGGATTACAGCTCTTCTTTTGGCTGATGCTGTAGGGGCTCTCTATATGAGATAAGCTCTGCTCTGCTCTCCCTCTCTCTTTCCTCTCTTCTTTGCCCATGTACCAAAAAAATATATATAAATGTATCATTATAAATGGCATAATACAAGTTGGTGCATTTTTATATGCATAAATTTATCTAAACAATATGAATTATTTTATTATAGCCACGTCCAATTTACAATTTGGTCAGCATATGTTGTCATTTGTTTATAGCTTCATCTGCTAGTCTTGTTGTATTGTTATCATTGGAATTCACCTCCATGTAATGGAAGTTATTGACTTAAGGATAATTAATCTCTTACTTTCTCACTTTAAAAAAGCCAAACCATAAATTTATGCTTCCATCCATAGCTTCAATTTGAGAAGGAAGAGCAAAGTATATATAAAGTCTCCACTTTACTCGTGCTGAAAAAAAATTTACCAATCTGCTTCTGCTGACCATCTGCCATTGAGTAGTGCGTAGTTGTTGAGACCATTTTACATAGGAAAAAAATTCCCTGTTTGCAAAGATTTCAATGAAAATGATGAACGTGAACATAAACACGAAAGTGTGCATGAGTACACGAGCCAACAAATGTGATTAAGGAGATGTACGATCGATGAGAAATCAAGTAAATTTCTCTGCAATCTGCATAATTGCCTTCTATAAATTTTTCCTGCAATAGAGTTTGAAAAAAATATGCAACTAGACCATTCCGAATGTGCAGGAATCATAAGTGCTTAAAACAATGACATGAATAATACAAAAAGATAATGGGCCAAGGTCCAAGAGCAAGTCACCCATTACCTTTCTCACTCTTTTGTGATAACTAGTCCAAGCTCATGCTTCAATACAATTTGAAAAATAAAATGCAACTAGACCATTCCGAATGTGCAGGAATCATAAGTGCTTAAAACAATAATAAGAATAATTCAAAAAGATAAGGGGCCAAGGTCCAAGGTCAAGTCACCCATAACCTTTCTCACTTTTTTTCTGATAAATAGTCCAAGCTCATCCTTAAGAAACGTTGCAACACTAAAATACTTATGGCATAATCAAAGAGTGGAAGAAGATCCAGAAATACAAGCACAAAAAAAGAATCATTGCAACACTAAAATACTAAAATACCAAAACACCAATACCCCCTAAGATGCCACAGCACCTGTTACAACTTTCTTCAATAGCATGCCTACAATCAATCACATCCAAGCATAAGGAAAGCTTAAATAGCGCCCAGGATTTGAAAACAGCAGCTGATCTTTAATAATAACTTGATAACCATGGGCTACAATTATATCTTCACCCCAAATAATCCACTGGTTGTGCCTATTTCTTCCACATTTGATGCCAAGAATCACATAACCAATGCTGTTATGCAAAATCGAAGCACACCTATGGCAAAATCATGGATTGATACTTAAAGCCTCTTTTTGTATTGTTTCCCTTACAATGATTCAATGATGCTCTTCATACGTTCTTTGACCACAGATTCACTCCAAATCAATCAACCAATAAACTTGAGCACTACCACCAATTGAATAAGATTTGAAAAAAAAAAGTAAAGAATGATAACAATCATAAAATAACAAAACAGCCATGAGCCATTGCTGGCCATGATAATCTTCACCATGATGAGCTCAATGTCATAGATAAGGATGCACTCCCATAGCCATCATCAATTCAACAATCCTTACAGCACAGACCAAAAAGAAAACAAAGAAAAAAAATAGAACAGAACAATGAATGATCGAAACAATCACTGCACAAAACCAAAAGTAAAACAACTCCGTAGCAGAAGGACCAGCTTAATTCATTTCAACAGCTACATCACATTAAAGGACATAATAACCATAGACAACTCAATTTAACAAGCATAGCATATATAAATATATAACGGTAAGGAAGAAGAATCTGATTTTTCCTCCATGCGCTCATCCTGTGCCCAACAGTCATCCTCTGCTGATGAATGATGTTTGAGAAACTGGCAGAAAGGTCAGAGTAGATGGAGAGAACATTTGACATGTTTCTGTTGATTTGGCAAATCAAACCAACATTCTTCGCCACCTTGTCGGGGATCCTTGATTCGTGATTGTTGTTCACCTCCTGGATCAGAGCGCAGTTCTTGTCCAGCACCATCTGCGCCTGCTGGAAGCTCTGGCTGAGCGTGTCTCCTTGCCATCGCACCCTTCATCGTCACCGGAATCTTCTCCACTGATGCTGCCAGACATTTCAGTTGAACTCAAACCTTCCATTCTATTTTGGGATTTTTATTGAGGCTTCAAATAAGAATAGAACTGAGTGTGAAATTAATAAAACACTATAATTACAAACATGCCAACGCATGTTTCATTGTTTTTCAAATCAAAAGACCAAAAACAACACTAACCTGTTCGAGTTTCTGTTTTTAAAATCCAAATTTTGTTTTTTGATTTTTAAAACCAATGCAAAAGAACCAATGCGTCAAACAGATTTTTATGGTTCTTTATTTTTAAGAGTTGAAACTGTTTTACAAAACGGTTTCCCTTAGAACTTTTCTGGTTTTCCCTGTTTGAAAACCTCATCAGAGAAAACACCATCTTGGAATTGCTTATTGAGGGAAGTGGGAACTACTACAGAGTTGAAACTGTTTTACAAAACGGTTTCCCTTAGAACTTTTCCGGTTTTCCCTGTTTGAAAACCTTAGAACACCTTAGAACTTCTCCAGTTTTCCCCGCTTGAAAACCTCATCAGAGAAAACACCATCTTGGAATTGCTTATTGCGGGAAGTGGGAACTACTACAGAACAAGCAACAAGCCAAATACTTATTATCTTCAGAACAATCTGAACAAGCAACAAGCCAAATAGTCATTATCTTCAGAACAACCTGAACACACAAGGTTAATGTACAAATTTAATGTACAAATTTTAATGCATTTCTAACAAAAAGTAGTTAACCCCATTATCTTATGTGCCTATCTTTTTTCATGAACACACAAGGTAATTTTCAAACTTATTTGTTAGTAGGATATGACCGCGGCAGCACTCAAGACAGAGATAGGGACACAAGAATGAAACCATTCATTAAAATGACTTGAGGAGAAACAAATACATTCATACTAATTACAGCAAAACAAACGTTAAGATCATCTCTCTCTTCAAAACAATGCAATAATTGCCATCAGATAAGTGGCACAGAATACCTATGCTAAATATCAAATAATCCACATAATTGCAGGAAAATCAGCTTTTACACAACTTCGGCGACTCTATCAACTTGAAATTGACTGCAAAGTCATCCCACTTTGTACAGCCACTCAATAATTTTGGAGACTGGCAGTATTCCGGAGAGCCAGGCTGAGCAAATAGAGACCGCATTTCAGGAAACTGCTCAGGTACCTCCTCCAATTCCAAACGTGCATTCTCAATCTCAGACTGAAAGAGTTGGCAAATAGTCAAATTAAATATATTAAAAAAAAGATGGGAGAGAAAGACCATGAGGACCATACGTAATTACAAACAAACCTTCAATTTACTAATTGCGGGCAGTTCAAGGGAAATTGTCAAGTCATCATCTGAATCTGCCCAAATTATAAATTCAATAAATAAGTGACTGAAGTTGAAGTTAAAATTCACAATACAAAACATACACAGGAATTACCATTCTCAAGTCCAACAGTCTTGAAAAATTGATGTGCATCCACAGTTCCCAACTGTGATTTGATACACTCTTCATGATTGTGCAAGCACCGTTCTTCAGCAATTGCACTGGGATCAAGAGGTTCCTCTCTCAAAGAGCTCCGCTTCAGGCTGTTTTTATTCTTAATCTCTGGAACATGTGGCTTCCCTGAGTTTGAAATGTCCGAAAGTGCTTTCCTGCTACTGGTGCGTGATTTGTCAGAAGCTTTGTTGGCAATTGTTCGCTGACTAAAAGATGGTTTGCCAGCATTTAAAGAACCATCAAGTGCTTTCTTTCCATAGGCCTCGTTCATGGGCTTCCCTGCATTTGATAGATCACCAAGTGGTTTTCTTCCTCCCCCAGCCCTAGCTTTCCTCGGAACTATAAAATCTGCTTTACCAGGAGCAGTTCCTGCTCCTGCACCACCAACATTATCAAGAATTAGTCTACAGATGGTAAAGAGAAAGACCAATAAATAATGATGAGACATGTTTAAACCAAAAGAACAAGAACAGCAACCATTCAAGAATTAGTCTACAGATGGTAAAGAGAAAGACCAATAAATTATGATGAAATATGTTTAAACCAAAAGAACAAGAACAGCAACCATTGATGTGGTGGGCATTGAGGTTTTCATCTTGAAAAGCACGACCAATTCGTGTTGCCATTTGTGTTACTGAAGCCAATTCTCAATTCAACTTCCTGCATAATAAATTGTAGAATGGTTAAGCCAACTTAGAAAACTTCTAAATCTAACCCGTGTTCATCTCATCACTGATTTTCATGAAAGTCCCTAAATCATCACTTCGGAGTTCACATTCAAATTCAAGAAGTCAATCATTTATCAAAATTTTCATAACCTCTGCCAGATAACAAAGAAAACAAGATATAAACAAACTGGCCATTAACCTTCTCATTCACCAACAAAACCCAAGAACGAAATTAATAACAAAATCAGAAGCCAAAATCCAAGAAGTCAAAAAAACTTAGTTCCTAAACAAAAAAATAAAAAAATAAAAAATCCTAATTCCCCAAATCCCACCACTCCAAGATTTCAATTTCCCAAGAAAGCCCCCCTAATGAAATCCGAACCACACAAAAGGGCAACGCAATCCGAAGGAAAAGCTCCCACCTTTTGCACACTAGCAATCGCAACAACGTGACCAAAACCAATCAAGAACCCTAATAATATCACCACACAACTACAAACAAAAACGAATACAAACACAGGAGAGACCAGTTGGGAGCGCCAAGAGGGAGAAAGGAAGTAGCAAAGTGCTTTTCTGGATTGAGGGCAAAAGAAACTAAAGAAGAAAGAAGGAATCGAAAACTTACACAGACAAATAGTGAGAAAAGAGAGAACACAGTTGTTCTTGCTTCCTTGATTTTTCTGGAATTTTCCTTTCGTTCTCGTGCTTCTCAAAATAATTTTCTCCCGTTGGTTTCGTCGATGATCGATGATTATTTTTGAAAGAGGGGTTCTAGCCACGCGGGGCAACCTATATATATCCATGCAGTGGAATTTCAACGGTAACTTGTAGCGCTTTTACATTTTTGTCCCGCAGAAAATCCTGATAATATCAAATTGATACCGGCTTAATTACCATCGAGCTTCTTATAATTTTGCAAAATTTTTAATTAACTCTCAATAATTTAAAAATGAGTTTAATTTATATACAGTGATGATGTAAAAATATTTTACACTGTCATTGAATTAAATCACCCCATTTGTTTGACATTTTAAGTAGTGGGTGAGAGATTTAATCACTTTTACTAATGTGACAACACATGATTGGATGACAGTGTAAATGGCATACAAATTAAACTGTTTAAAAATTTATAGCCAAATTCCTATACTTTGCTAAAATTTGCAACAAATTTTCTATATTTTATTAATTTGTGATCAAGTTAATATATTATGTAAAAAATTCTGATTAAGTAGTTGATTGAAAAGTTTTGTATAGTATATAAATTTGATTATAAACTTTTAAACTATAGGAATCTAATTATAAAGTGAGTGAAACTATAGGAATTTCTAAAGTAATTAAATATTATCTTTAAATAAAATGATTTAGTATAAGATTTAAAATATATCTTAATATATTTTACAATTTGAATATAAATTAATAATAATAACATAAATAGATCATTATATTACTATTATTACTACCAACTTGTCAATATCATGCCCATCAAGTCATATTTTTTATTTTTCAAATATTAATATGCTTAAAGGGAAAATGCATTCTATTCCTATCAATTGTAGATTATCTGTATTTTACTTTCAAATTTTGAAAACCTACAAATTAATATATAACATTTTCTAACCGCATAATTTGACTGTTTTTGTTAACTTTTTAATATATTATTAATGAAAATAATGCCTGATGAAAAAAGTTTTGGGTATAAGCTATATACTATTTCTTTTAATTTAGAGATAAAAGTGCATGTGATCCAAAGTTTGGAAGATATAATGCGCTTATTCATTAATAACAAACAAAAATTAAACAGAATAAGTAAATTAAAGTGGACATCTACGGTAGTTTAAGGTCAATTAACATCTTTTTAGAAGTTAGGGGATAAAATACACACAATATTTAGAGGTATATATGCAAAAGAGCCAATAAAATTTTGAGACGTCCAAACAGAGAAGACCATTCAAAATTACAATTTCAATTGTAGTTGCATTATATATAATACTGTGGTGATTGCTGATTCAGTTAATCAATATATTAGGAAATGTTAGCGTATGTTGGATATCTGGAGTGAGGTAAATTGAATTTGATAGATCTTAGAAAAAATTAGTGTAATTTATCTTATTTCTTTATTCTTTATGTATTATAAAAGAGATCAACTTCTATTGCAAGGATCTGACTTTCAATCATATGCTGTTTTTTCCAAAACAAACAATAAAAAAAATTAATAAATGAAAGTAATTGAAATTTTGGTCAGAAAATGAACTAAGGAGGAATTGTGACGTGCCGTTTTCTATTACATTAACAATATATATGGTAAATGTAGGGTAATATTATTTTGAGACTTAAAAAATAAGTATTTATTTAGACACCTATTTTATAATGATTAGATTTGATAAATATTAAAAATAAGTAAAAATTACTATCATATTCAATAATTATAAAATAGATATCTAAATAATCACTCACTTTTTAAGAATCAAAATAGTATTACTCGAGTACACGGCGCACGGCGCATGCGCTCTGATAGGCTTTTCTCTTATTTGTGTGATGACTGTTAGGTCGAAGACCAACTCCTATTTTTGGAATGAAAAAGAGCTGAATTTTTTTTTTCTGAAGCTTTTGTGTTGTGTTCTTATTGCTAGCGACTCTATTTTAATTAAGTTTTACGCAACATTATTAGGCTTTGCATTATTTTTGTGTTAACAAATTAACACAATCACCGCACCAAAAAAAAATTAACACAATCATGAAACTTAATTTAAACAAAATTTATTTTGTTCTTTATTGCCTATTTTAATTAAATTTACCACACTACATGTTTTACATAACTTTAAAATTTATGATTGGACCCCACTTTTATATCTTTTGAAAGTTGCACAAACTGTTTATTCAATTAGTGTCTTGAGGATATTGTTTAAGAAATTTAAAAATGAGTTTTTCTGTTTTTAAAGTATAAACCTCATTAAAAAAGCTATAAAACTTATTTATTTGATATCCTTTAACTATTATTTTTAGAGGTTTTTTACATAAATAAAACAAATGGATGGTGATATTACGTGAATCCATCATCTGAAATTCATTTACATATTTGTCCTATTTTTATATAATAGAAGTCGATTATAATCAACTTTCTCACGCATGCACTCTCTCATATGGTGGCTGATTCCAGCACTGATGTCGATTATAGTTGATTTCTGTTCAACACAGAAGTCGATTATAGTTGACTTCTGTGTTGAGCAGAAGTCAACTATAATCGACTTCTATTCAACACAGAAGACTATCATAATACTGAAAGTCGATTATAATCGACTTCAGTATCAACTTCAGTCAACTCCTCGGTTATAAATAGAGAGCTCAAAAAACTGCATTTGCATGCGTTCATCAAATCATGTTTGTGAGATAACCATTGTAAGAAGGAAGTGCAAACCAAGAAAACAAGACAAGTTTACTGGGTAAGAAATATTCATTATCAATTTTTTTCTTTTTAATTTTTAAGTACTCTTTTTCACTAAAGTTTTTTTATTTCTCTAAGTTGGTAATCTGACCTTTGTCAACTAACTTCACTTGTTATTTACCTTGGGACAATGCTCATTCATTTTATTTGAATAATTTTGCATACTAAATAATACAGCGGTAAAATTTAACAGAGAAAGAGAGAGATGAGGTAGGGAGAGGAGGTGGTTAAAAAAAATAAAATAGTAAAATTCAACAGAGAAAGAGAGAAAGGGGGTATGTATAAATTTTTTTACACTAATATTGTATCAAAATTAAATCAATATGTTATATAAGGGTAAATAACATCTATTCACCTTTATTATTTTATTTCTCTTGAACACCTCCTCTCCCTGCCCCCTCTCTCTTTTTTTGTTGAATTTTACTATTGTATTGTTTAGTATTCGGAATTATTCAAATAGAATAAATGAGCATTATCCCAAAGTAAATAACAAGTGAAGTTAGTTGGCAAATGTGAGATTACTAGTTTAGAGAAATAGAAAAATTTCAGTGAAAAAGAGTACTTAAAACTTTAAAAAAAAATTGACAATGAGTATTTCTTGCCTAGTAAACTTATCCTGTTTTCTTGGTTTTGCACTTCCTTCTTACAATGGTTATCCCACAAACTTGATTCGATGAAAGCATGCAAATGCAGTTCCGGGAGCTCTCTATTTATAATCAAGGAGCTGATTGAAATTGATACTAAAGTCAATTATAATCGACTTTCAATAGGTGTTAGAACGTGTCAGATTATCTGAGAAGTCGATTATAATAGTCTTCTGTGCTGAGCAAAAGTCGATTATAGTTGATTTCTGTTCAATACAGAAGTCAACTATAATCGACTTCAAATCTTCAATCACCACCATACGAAATGAAGATATCGATGCGTAGAAAGTCGATTATAATCGACTTCTATTATATAAAACAGAACAAATATGTAAACGGATTTCAAATGATGGATTAATGTAATACTATCATTAATTTGTTTTATTTACGTAAAAAACCCTATTTTTAGGGACAGATAGAAAACCATTTACACAAATACCTCATTTTTAAGAGAAAATATTTACTGTCACCATGCGGGTCCCAACTATTCCACGAGCCATAAAAGAAGCCGCCAGCTTCTTAGATTTGATTTTCGTTGCTTAAATAAAGGGTGAATGATCACCTTAGATTGCTATTTAGTATTCAATTAGTAGTAATTATTTAGCGGTGTCCGTGTTGAACACTACTTAATCCTTCCAGAGTTTTTCTACCATGTAAACCGAACGCCTTGTACGAAGCGTTAACCAATGCGAGCGAGGTAGTAAATCTCACCGCAACGACCCAAAACGACGACGTATTATGCTCTCTTCTTTCCAACTTATCTAATCAACTTTCTCGGTCTCCTGTCTCTTCTTCCATCTCTCTCCCTGTGACAAGACCCAAGCAGAGAGAGAGAGAGAATGGAGGTAGCACCTGACCCAAAATCCCCAAACACGGCCGTATGCAAATCCATAAATACCCCTCGCTCTCTCACCTTTATATAATCTTCACAAATGAAACCTTGTCTTTTGTTCTTCACACAAAAGCCCCCAAAATTTCCAAGAAAGCAAAGAAACACGCACAAACACACGGAGAGAGCTTAAAGAATCGAAATCTTTTCCTCTCCGATTCTCGGCATCCAAACAGATTCCATATTCCTCCTTTCCTCCCAAATTTCCAATTGGTACGGTTCCTTGCCGTCTTCACTCTGTTCTCCTCCTTTCTTCGTTCTTCCTTGCTTCACTGTTTCGCAATGGAAATCGAAATCGCATCGTGTAGCTGCGTGAAGCTAGGGTTAGGGTTTTATCATAATCGTAGCTCCTGATCTATTTCTTCTTGATCAATTTTTTCTTCTTCTTGATTGTTCCTTTTTTCTTGTTCTTGTTTTGTTGTTGCTGTTGTTGATGTTAATGGTGATGATGAAGGAGTTTCATTGCAGCTTAGTGCACTATATGCTTCCAAGAAAGAGACCCTGCGAAGGAGTGGTTGTAGAAGAGGACACTAACAACAACATAATTACTAACGGTAACAACAACAACAACTGCGTGTTCCACGTTGCTGCCTCGTCCCCTAAGAAGAATCGGATCGCCGATTCCTCGCCACCTGCCGATACCGTCGCAGATTCAACTGTGAACAAAGGAAACAGTAGCTTCAGTAGCAGCAGTAACAACAACAACAACAACAGCACCACTAACAATCCAATTATGGCTTTTGGCAATTCGAACACTTCGGATATCGATGAGGATCTGCACAGCCGGCAGCTTGCCGTGTATGGCCGTGAGACAATGAGGAGACTATTTGGGTCCAACGTCCTGGTCTCGGGGATGCAGGGTCTTGGTGTTGAGATTGGTATGATCTTTGAACGCTTTTCTTTTGATTGCCTCTTCACTGTGTTGATGATTCTTGAATGAATATTAGATTGCGTTTGATGGTTTATGATGTGTTCTTTTCTGATTGAAATGAATATATGATTAGATCTCCTGAACTTAGGAGATTACAAGAATTATAGATCCTACATAATTCTATAATTGATTTGATGGACTGATTCTGGCAATGGTTTTTCTCCCCCCTTGTGTGGATCTTTAGGCTCTGTTGCTTATATTGAAATTAAATCTTTTATTTGTTAGATAATGGGATGGGAATGGTGCTAGTAGATTTTCTGATTTGGTCCTTGGTTCACTCTTCCATCTGGAAAATTGAGTAGCAGAGTGATCTGATTGTCCCTATTTAATCTTGTGATTTGTTGTCCGTGATGATATGTTGAACAGAATATGATTCCCAGCTCCAATTCAGCCTTATGCGTTTGTCTTTGCTTTTTTAATAAGAATGTTACATTTTTGCTTTTTAAAATCTTGAGTTTTTGTTGCTTATTTGATAAGCTTATTCAAGAAAAGCAAAATCAGAAAAATAACTAATTTCCTATCTTCTGTTTTGAGGAAACAGGTTCAAAGGGGGGAAAAAAAAATACAATCGTACCCATAAACTTATATTCTCAATTTAAGTTATTTATTTGTTATCTGCTGTACAAATATTAATGATTCAATGTTGTTATATCAACTTCTGGTAACTTTGCTGCCTGAAGTCCTCACTCTTCTCTTACATGATATTGTGTAATGTTTAGTATGACATTGTCTATGATATTATATTACATAATATTTTCCCTGTAAAAGAATTATATTAGTAAGAGAAGAGGAGTTCGAAGATACAAGATAGGAGGGCAAGAGATTCTTCTTACAAAAGCAGAGATTGATAAGGCACACCCAATACTCGCCAAGCATACCAAACAAGTATACCATAAAAAGTCAATGATATTATATTATATAATAAATATTTTCTTTTGTCTATTACAAATAATTCTAATCATACATAATCTTTTTAAATGAATGATCATAAATAATCAATTCTATTAATTATCTAATTATAAATTTAAAAATGAATATTATTATTTTAATATTTTTGTTTTGAATATAATGATTATAAATATTTATTAATTTATTTATAAAAGCTGTAGTTTATATTAATTGTGATTTATTATTATTGTGATGTTTTATATTATTTCTTTTTTTATTTACTATTTCTAATAAATATTATTTTCTTTCTCCTTTATATTTTAATATGTTTTGGTTGTATTTTTCCTCATAATATATAAGAGTTTACTTTTAATGTACACTGTCATTTAATTAAATCCTTTTATTTGTATGATCTTTCAAATAGTTAGTGTAAACATTTATTATATTTGTTGATGTGACAATACCTAATTGGATGATAGTATAAAATCCTTTTACATTGACAATATATCAAAATTAAATCCAACTATAAAAAGAAAAACAAATTCTAATTTAAAATTTATTGATTATAATATTTCAGTATTTTTAGTTTTGCCACATATAACTACAATTCAAATTTGATATTGAATATTGTTTATTACAAAGTATTATTTATTAATGACTATTAATTGTTATGAATTTATATTTATATATTTAAGATAAGTAATTATTGTTTATTTATATATTTCATATCATTCTGAATCGTTATGCCTTATATTGAAATTCATTTATTATACTTTCAATTATTTATTTGTTATTAGTTATTAAATATTTTATTAAAATAATTAATTTTATTTGTTATTTTTATCTTAATTCTTTTTGTTTTTGGGATAAAAGAAGAAATTGCATTGACAAGAAGAGAAGAATAAGAGGACAAGAGATCCTCAAAGTAAAATGAAAACTAAAGAAAACATCAAAAGTGGGTTTTAATGGATAAGCTTATATGATGCTTATACCAAATAACTAACTAACTCATGTATCATATTAGCTGATCCTGTCATACTTAATTATGTCCCCCGAGAGTTTGTAACACAGAATTTGAGTTTAAACCATTCAATTGGTTCTATGGCTATGTTTGTTTCAAGGTTAAATTTTTTTTAGGTTCAAAACTTTAATATTTAGACCTTTTTTTTTTATTCTAATAAAGTTGACTACCTGCAGCGAAGAATCTCATTCTTGCTGGTGTCAAATCTGTGACCTTGCATGATGAGGGGACTGTAGAGCTATGGGATCTATCCAGTAATTTTGTGTTTTCAGAGAATGATGTTGGTAAAAACAGGGCAATGGCTTCTGTTAGTAAGTTGCAGGAGCTCAACAATGCAGTGGTTGTGCGAAGCTTGACAAGTAAGCTGACAAAAGAACAACTTTCTAATTTTCAGGTGCTTTCTTCCCTGTGTTTACTCTTCCCTTACTTCAAATGAATTTCATATTATTTTCCATTAAATGTATTTATATTTACACATTGTGTGATATGTCTTGATGCGGTTATAACTACTAAGTCTCTAATCAGTTCTCATTCATAGAAGAATATTATTTGTTAGTTAAGTCTAAATTTTATTATAAATTTAATATCCAGAGGTTTTGGAG
Source organism: Dalbergia cochinchinensis (assembly GCA_031216125.1). Taxonomy (NCBI): domain Eukaryota; kingdom Viridiplantae; phylum Streptophyta; class Magnoliopsida; order Fabales; family Fabaceae; genus Dalbergia; species Dalbergia cochinchinensis. The sequence continues at coordinate 48,538,446 of CM062371.1, read as the reverse complement.
ATGCAATGTAGCGGCCAAAAACTGGGTCACTTATGATATTGACTATAGCTATTTAGCTAATAATAAATGTCATTGTAATTTCTTTGCTAGCAAATAACATGGATAAAAACACCTTCCTGTAATTTCTTTCCCCTTAAGATTTATTCTTGTTATTATTTGTATAATCCTGAGGTAGAATAGCTCTTAGATTGTTTGTGCTGGTTTTATACTGATAATGGCATAATTTGGTGTGAAGTCTGTCTTTATAATGACATTTATATCTGGTTTATTAGGATGGATTGACATTTGTTTATTTTCCATTTTGTAGGCTGTTGTTTTTACTGATATCAGTCTGGAGAAAGCAATTGAGTTCAATGATTATTGCCACAGTCATCAGCCTCCTATTGCTTTTATCAAAACTGAAGTGAGAGGCCTTTTTGGTTCTGTGTTCTGTGATTTTGGGCCTGAGTTCACTGTTTTTGATGTCGATGGAGAGGAACCTCATACTGGCATAGTTGCATCTATCAGCAATGACAACCCTGCTTTAGTATCCTGTGTTGATGATGAGAGGCTTGAGTTTCAGGATGGAGATCTTGTTGTATTCTCTGAAGTTCATGGTATGAAAGAATTGAATGATGGAAAGCCAAGGAAGATTAAAAATGCTAGAGCATATTCATTTACCCTTGAAGAAGACACTACAAATTATGGAATTTATGAGAAAGGTGGTATTGTCACACAGGTCAAACAACCAAAGTTATTGAACTTTAAGCCACTCAGGGAAGCACTCAGGGATCCAGGTGATTTTCTTCTGAGTGATTTTTCTAAGTTCGATCGCCCACCTCTTCTTCACGTAGCATTCCAGGGTTTGGATAAGTTTATTTCTGAGTTGGGTCGTTTCCCTGTGGCTGGTTCTGAGGATGATGCTGAGAAGCTTATATCTTTTACCAGTAATATCAATGACAGCTTAGGTGATGGAAAATTAGATGATATCAATCCAAAACTTTTGCAACACTTTGCCTTTGGTGCTAGGGCAGTGTTGAACCCTATGGCTGCCATGTTTGGTGGAATTGTCGGACAAGAGGTCGTCAAAGCATGCTCTGGGAAGTTTCATCCACTTTTTCAGGTAACTTAACCTTTTGCATTTCATCATATTTCTCTTGTATCTTGAAATATCTTATATTCCTAGGTGAATTACCTTTTGGTAATATACTTCCCCTTTCCATTAGCTGGGTGGTTAATTGTGTATTCACTTTGTTGCCTTGGTGGATATTTGATTCTTTTGTTTCTCTTATGAGTTTTGTTCCTATTGAAAAAGAGCAAGTTTTGCCTGATTAATCTTGTCTCTAAAGAAAGATAGTAACCTTTCCATCAGTTGAGCAAGACTCCTCATGACTTTTTCTCTTTCTCTGTTTCTCAACAATTATGATTTATGATGGGGAATCAGTATTTGTAATGGGATGAGTAGTTGGGGGAGGGATGGAAATCAGTTAGTTGGGAATTGGGAGAGTGGAGCCTCTCGAATAGCTTCTGCCTTGTTCACTATTTTTTTTTCTTCTTGTTTCTATACTTCATAATCTGATTGATATCACACTGATATCATCTCAGATTCTGTTAATACTCTCTTTCCGTTTATACTCTGGTTAGCAGTACCTATCATACAATTGTCTTTGTCATTTATCGTGGTTTTAACTCTTAACTTCTGTTCCTTTGCAGTTTTTCTACTTTGACTCTGTTGAATCACTTCCTTCAGAACCACTAGACCCCAGTGATGTAAGACCAGTAAATAGTCGTTATGATGCACAGATTTCGGTTTTTGGACGGAAGTTGCAGAAGAAATTAGAGGATTCTCAAGTGTTTGTTGTTGGATCTGGTGCTTTGGGATGTGAGTTTTTGAAAAATCTTGCGCTCATGGGAGTTTCTTGTGGAAGTCAGGGGAAGCTGACAATTACTGATGATGATGTTATAGAGAAGAGTAACCTAAGCAGGCAGTTCCTTTTTCGTGATTGGAATATTGGACAGGCTAAGTCTACAGTTGCTGCTTCAGCTGCTGCATCTATAAATCCTGCTTTTAATATTGTAGCTCTGCAAAATCGTGTTGGCAGTGAAACTGAAAATGTATTTCATGATACCTTCTGGGAAAACTTGAGTGTTGTGATAAATGCACTGGACAATGTTAATGCGAGATTGTATGTTGATCAGAGATGCTTGTATTTCCAAAAGCCTCTTCTGGAGTCTGGAACTCTTGGAGCCAAATGCAATACCCAGATGGTCATTCCCCACCTAACAGAAAACTATGGTGCATCAAGAGATCCACCTGAGAAACAGGCACCGATGTGTACTGTACACTCATTTCCACACAACATTGACCACTGCTTGACATGGGCTCGTTCAGAGTTTGAGGGTTTGCTTGAAAAAACTCCTGCTGAAGTGAATGCATATTTGTCTAACCCAGATGAATACACTGATGGAATGAGGAGTGCTGGTGATGCTCAAGCAAGGGATAACCTGGAGCGTGTTCTTGAGTGCCTGGACGGGGAAAAGTGTGAAACTTTTGAAGACTGTATTACTTGGGCTCGGCTGAAGTATGTTGCTTTGTTAATATTATATGCTTGTCTCTGTTCTCTTGTGATAATGTTGTGGTAAGAATATTAGTCTTTTCATGAGCTTAACTGTCTAACACTTATTTCATTCACAGGTTTGAGGATTATTTTGTTAACCGGCTGAAGCAGTTAATCTATACTTTTCCTGAGGATGCCGCAACCAGTACTGGGGCTCCTTTCTGGTCTGCACCAAAAAGATTCCCCCATCCGCTGCAGTTCTCAGCCTCTGATTTGGGCCATCTAAATTTTGTGATGGCAGCTTCTATTTTACGAGCAGAGGCATTTGGTATCCCTGTCCCTGACTGGGGGAAGAACCCTAAGAAGTTGGCTGAAGCAGTTGATAGGGTGATAGTACCTGATTTTCAACCTAAGAAAGATGTGAAAATAGTGACAGATGAGAAGGCCACTAGTCTTTCTACTGCTTCTGTAGATGATGCAGCTATTATTGATGATCTAATAAGCAAGTTAGAGAGATGCCGGGCAAATATGCCACCAGAGTTCAGGATGAAACCAATTCAGTTTGAGAAGGTATTTCTTCCTTCATTACCGTTTGCTACTTTGCAAGTGTGAGAGAACAATATAAGCAGGTCAAATGCCACATCTTAACCTAAAACTTTAAGATAATGAGTTTATAGATCCTCCCATATTATATATTATTCACATAATCCATTCTCAATCAATGCGGTGAAAATATTAGCACTAAATAGAAGCTTCTAGTGTTCTCTAAGTGTAGGCCTTCATATGAATTGAACATGACAAGAAGTTTCTAGTATTTAGAGATACTAGATTTTTCTACACTAGCCTAAGAAATCAAGAAGCAAAAAGAAATGTCTAGAGGGAGGAAATTAAGAAGAAAAATCTAGCAATAAAACTCTATTATTTCTAGTATTTATTGTAAAGCAAGGAGGCACTAAAAATAAAACTCTTTATTATTTATTGTAAAGCAAGGAGGCACTAAAAATAAAACTCTATTATTTATTGAATAACTTTACACACTAGAGTACACTAACACTTTGTGCTTTCACTCATTTTGAGCAAACACTTGCTTCTCACAAGCACTTGCTCACTCTCAGTCTTTGAGCTCTCCACTCAATGCTCTACTCAAGCACACACATAATGTTACAATGCCTATATATAGGCTCCCAAAGTTGAAATTACCAACAAATAATAATAAAGAGAGTTTTATTTTAGTGCCTTCTTGCTCTACATGCGGACTTCACCTGTCATACTTGAAACACTAACAAAGTAACAAATTGATGAAAAGTAAATTCTGGATGAGAGGGAGTGCGCTTTACTTTTAATTGTGAATCTTGAGGTGGATGTTGTGTTTCTATTTGCTTGGAATTGGATTGTGGATTCAGTGTAATGCATAATTCGACCAGCATTCTATGTTGCTTTATTTATTTATTTTTTATTTTTGGTATTTGGTTTTAATGAGCTAAGAAATTGCTCTTCTACTCTTGAACTGCAGGATGATGATACAAACTACCATATGGATGTGATAGCTGGGCTTGCCAATATGAGGGCGCGGAATTACAGCATTCCTGAGGTTGACAAGCTTAAAGCCAAGTTCATTGCTGGACGCATTATTCCTGCAATTGCAACCTCAACCGCAATGGCCACTGGTCTCGTCTGCTTGGAGCTTTACAAAGTTTTAGATGGAGGGCACAAACTTGAAGACTATAGAAACACATTCGCCAACTTAGCACTTCCTCTCTTTTCAATAGCGGAGCCAGTTCCACCAAAGGTTATCAAGCATCAGGACATGAGTTGGACAGTTTGGGACAGATGGATTCTGAGAGACAATCCAACCCTCAGGGATCTTCTTGATTGGCTCAAGGCAAAAGGATTGAGTGCATATAGCATTTCATGTGGAAGTTGCATGCTCTATAATAGCATGTTCAACAAATATAAAGAGAGAATGGACAAAAAAGTCGGGGATCTGGCTAGGGAAGTAGCCAAGGTGGACATTCCTTCATACCGTCACCACGTGGACGTCGTTGTAGCTTGTGAGGATGATGACGGTAATGATGTTGACATCCCTCTAGTATCCATTTATTTCCGTTAGGTTGATTTCATCTTTATCAGGTGTCTTTTGAGACTTAGGTAAAAAGACGGCATGTTTGACACTTAATGTTCCATATTCATAATGGACACACGAAAGCAACATTGTTGACTATATCACAGTTCATATATGAATTGAAAAAGCAACTTTCGTTACTTGTTTGCTATCAACTATGGAAATTGAATCCTCAAAGTGAGGGGTTCATTTCATAGAGAAAAATGTAGATTTATAACTGCAGAAGAGAAAATCAATTCAGATCACGATAAAGTATATGCACGAATGTTGCATATTGTGATCTTATCTCTTAGGTTGCGTCCGGTATGGGACAATTCCCGATGAAGCAGGTGATTTAACTTCCTTTCCAAATCACTGCAAAATAAGTATACAACTGTAATGCAGTGATCTGAAAGATGCACGAAAAGATTAATTAGATTACATGATGATGTGATAATTATTATGATAAAATGTCATGTATATGGATTATAATGATATAATATAATTAAATTATTTTTTAATTAGTCCAAAATATTAAGTATATTTCATGACATCTGCTAAAGAAAAAATAATATGTTTACATTAGATATTTAATTAAAATTAAATGAAGTAAATATATATAAATTTCCATATCTGCATGACCTATGCAAAAAATTATTATTAGTAACTTGTTAATTAGATTAGACACCAAAGTAGATGATGCTATAATATTAATTTGACGATTACTATCAATGATTGTTCAGATGCTATTTATATATCTATTGTATAACTATGACAATTAATAACCATCACTAGAATGCACGAAAGATACTATTGTGTTCGATATTATATATTATTATTTTATTATGAAATCATTAATCTTCTTGAAAGGAAAAAACACGTTTTTCATATTTTACGTTCATGTTTAAGGTTCAAAATTCACTTCAAAGAATACAATTAACAAAACTAATTGAAATTAAAATAATATCAACTAAATAAGATACTGATTTTATACCCCTAAAAAAAAAAAACTAATTAGAGGTATATGAAAAAAAGAAGTATTGATGGATTACTATTACACTGAAAACAAGTTATAGATATTTTTACAAATCCATTAAAAATTAAGTTATTTTACAAGTTAAAAAAAATGTTTTGAATAATTAACTTTACATGTTTGGTTTAAGGAAGACAATTATGAAAAATTAAATCAAGCATGTTGAGAATCAAGCCTTTGCATGCTACCAAATCTCTAGCTCACCCTATAGCCACTCTACATAACACACAGTTGGAGACACAAAATCTAAAGCATGAAAAAATATGATTTAAGATTTAACGTAGTATTTAATGGCCACCCACGTAAAGTCAACTGAATACTTGTTAGTTTTTGTTTTTTTTTCTCATGGTTGTAGCCTATAAAGGCATGCATATGTTGCGATGTATTTGAGATCAAGTCAATAAGAAAAATTGTCAAGATTCTATGTGTAGTTATAAGATCAGTGAATTAAATAAAGTTTCATAATATTCCTCTTCCTTTCTAAGCTTTCGCTGTCACAATTTTGTGAATAATTGTGTCTCTTAGAGTATCTCCAATGAAAAGACTCAATTTGATCCGTCTTTTGGGCCCCACCAAGGACACATTATCAAGGTGTCATAAAAAGATAAATAGGGGCTTATAATGATCCTCCCCTCTCCAAGAGTAGGGACTAACTTTGTTCCCCATTTGGATCCCATATGATTTTTAAAAAAATTTAAAAAATAAAAATTAATATTATTATGAAATAATTTATTTTAATATTTTGTATTATGTGATTTTATTTCTAATTTTTTAAAAATAAAATAAATATTTTAAATAAAATTTTAGTGAATTAAATTTCAAATAAATAGTGTAAATTGTTTAAAAAATTAAAATGTGAAAAATTCAAACAAACATTATTGAAATTAAAACAAGCCTTTGATATATTTTAAAAAAATTACATGATTAATAACAACAATGCTAAAAAATAAAATATGACCAACAACGGTACATAATTGAAATCTTATATTACTAAAAGTTATACTTGATGGCTATTATGGAATTGCCGTATATGTTCCACCAAGTTTGCCTTTAGCTGTCGATGTTTCTGTTTATCACAAAGTTGGACATTTATTTGGATAAACCTCTCATACAGAGCAAAGTTTTCCTGCCCTAACTCTGGTTGTGATATGCCACTATCCACATCGTCATAAGAGGGAAGCTGATCAAAGTTACCTGCATACATGCCTCTCTCATCCTCAACAATCATATTACGCAATATAGTGCAGGCTCTCATTATGTGCACAAATTCTTCTCCTAAAATCGAGCCGGGCCATGTACAATTGTGAAGCGAGCTTGTAATACTCCAAATGCTTGCTCTATATCCTTTCTTTGTGATTCTTGATATTGTGCAAATAATTTCTGCTAATCACCTTGTGGTCCCGGGATTGTTTTGACGAATGTTGCCCACTTAGGATATATATCATCTGTTAAATACTAACCCATAGTATAATTATTAACATTAACAGTGTACTTTACTTCTAGACCATGACTATTCAGAACTTCATCGAACACTGGTGAACGGTCTAACACATTGATATTGTTATGTGAACCGGCAACTCCAAAAAATGCATGCCATATCCAAATATCAGATGAAGCCACAATTTCAAGTACTATATCACGACCCCATGGTAACCACTCATATACATATCTTTCGATGCTTTTGGATAGTTTTTCCATTGCCAGTGCATGCAATCGATGCCACCCATCATGCTCGGGAAGCCACTGACATCTACCATTTGAAGCAGGCGCTATACATCATTTGAATTAGGGTTTTGTAAATATTCGGTCTCAAAAACCAAGATCACACAATGAACAAACTTCTCTAAGCACTCAATTATGGTGGTTTCACCTATCCCACATAATCATCAACTGCATCAGCTGATACTCCATACACAAGCATACACATGCTAGCCATGCATTTTTGCAGTGGGGATAAGCCTTTCCTACCTATAGCATCAATCTTCTGCTGGAAATATGAATCAACGTTAGAAAAGGGCCCCTACTATGTGAAGGAAGACATGTCTTCCCATTCGGAACCTTCACCGGAATGTCTTAGGAGGATACACCGGATTAGGTATAAAGTAGTCACAAATAGACGTTCATGTCCTGATTCACGATCTCTATCTATCCACCTACGAGAAGTGGAGGAAGAGCTTTGCCTATACTTTTCCTAAATGAGTTGTTGTAATTCATGCTCCTTTGAATCATCGAACAATAGTTCTTCAATCCAATCATCCAAAGCCATTTTATCGGGTTGGTCTAAATCATCGTACAAAGTATCATTAAACGAGTCGTCAAAAGACATGTTATTATAAGGGTTATAGTTTTCGACCATTTGTATTAATGGATATTTCCGTGATGGTTGTTGGTGAAAAAAGTATTTTTTGAGGGATGCCAGTGAATGTATATGAGATTTAAAGCTTTTGATAACAACAAGAGGGAAGATGTTGTGAGAAATTATGGAAGAGTAGTGAATTTATAAGTCAGCACACAATGGCTAGTTTGACAACAATTAGTTTTTGCAACGGCTACATTTCAATAAGCTTGAATGATTTTTAAAACTAAATGATAAAATTATAATTATAAAATATAATATATTACCACAACTATAACAAATTAAAAACATAAAACATGATCAACAACTTTGCATAATTTGAAATAAACATTGACCCATCAACACTTAATAACTAAACATACTTTGCCATAATTTTCTCCATAAGCTTGTCATGAATAGATCATTGTTTGTCAATCATTGTAGATGTATCCTTATAAAATATTTCCATGTCTCTTTTCCTTTCTTTATCCATTAGTTCCTTTTCCTTGATTGCCATCATCTCTCGCTTAAACTCCTTATCCTTTTCTCTGTCAACCAACTCCATTTCCTTAGTACTCACGTGTCTCTCTATGAGGGATAGTTTCCTAGCAGTAATGACTTTGAGTACGTTAACTTTATCATCTATATCCTCGAGGAGCCTTTGATTTTCTCTTTCCTTTCCTTATGGAACTTTTGGTTCCTTGCAGACGAACTGGGGACTCCATATCAATATCTTCACCCATTAGTATTTCTGCATTTGATGAGAATGAGTATGCTCTAGAAGCACCTATTTTTTATCTCTTGGAACCACCACTACATGTTGATTGGGTTCTCCATTTTCGTTCTCTCTGAAGCATGTTCCAGTGTCATTCAAGAGTGAGTTTCCTCTTAGACCTTTTGAAATAGTGTTGATGAGCTAACTCAATTGTATCATCACTGTTTGAGCTGCTTCTTACATTTTGAGATGCTTGATCGTGACAAGCACTAAATACTTGAACTAGCTAGTTGATCTTATGCCATAGTTTCTTGATCCAACCAACCTTTCTTTTCAAGTTGGGATTGCTTGTCAGGCAATATGCATGGATTTGATTCCAAAATGTATACCATTTTGGTCAATACCAACTATAGATCCATTGAGACGTTTAACCATGCACTAATCAGCAGTTCATCCTCTTCCCATAGCCAGTGACTAGTTCTTGCTTGCGATATTCAAATCTGTCATAATTGAGGTCGATATCATCTAGCCTACCTTGGATGGAAAACTCCTAATGTCATGAACCTGAAGTCGAATTTATCAGGGTTTGAGGGGATGGGTCATCCGACTTACCAACACCGACTGATCTCGAAGGATGAATACGAATTTGGGTTTGAAATGGAAAAGATGATGTATTCATAACTCCTAATGATGGGTTAAATGTAGTAGGAAATGGATGTTAAGGTGTTTGTGAATTTTGAGTGTATGGGAAAAAAGGAAATTGAAAATTGGAATTTTGAAGGTGTTAGGGGTTTTCATTTTGAAAGAAATTTGGAATTCGAAAATTTTAATTCGGATTTAGATTTTGAGGGTTTAAAGATTGATAGTTTTGGATATGTGGATTTTGCGAGAAATTGAAATTTTGTAAGTAATTGAGAAAATAATTGAATTAATTAGAATAATTTTTTGTGAAATTAAAGATAACTAAAATTTTATTTTGCTAAACAAGATGAGTATAATTTATGTGGGGAAAATTTGGAAAGTATTGGAATAGAGTTAGGAAAATAAAAGTGAGAATGAATGATATTTATAGAGTAAAAAAAAATTGACCGTTAACAATAAAACAATTACTTCATACAACGGCTCTTTCATTTAAAATTTGTAATATTGATATTTTAATTTAATATTTTTTGGGATAAAAAATACTGTCAAAATAACACATGACACTTTAATTGGTGCATTTCAGTCCCTGTTAAGAGGAACGCTCACCCGAGCTGCGGCCCCCTTCACTCTCATCCAATGCTTGCGTCCCGTTCCTGCTACTGTTGCTGCAGAGACGGGGACGTTATTTTGTGTGCGATGGAGGTGCTTTTATATCATATGTTAAAATAATAAAAAAAATCATAACTATATCTACTACCAATAAAATCAATAAATAAATAAAAGTTAGGCGTGCTCTAGTTCAATTCCAGCAAAAGAAGCAAAACCTTTTTTTTTTTTTTTTGACTAAACTCTAAACTAATCCCTCAAATTTATATTGGAAGATAAGTTATTCTCTTATATTTTAAAAATTTTAAATTAGTCTCTCACAATTAAAAAAAATGGACAAATTGGTCCTTTTATGAGATAAAGTGGTTTCTCCGTATATTGTATGAAATTGTACAAAGGATCAATTTGTCCCCTTCTTAAAATATAAGGGATCAATTTATAATTTTTAAATTTTGAGAGACTAGGTTATCACTAATGATGCAACTCTAAAGCACTAATTTGGGTGTCTAGTATTTTTTTTTTTCTTTCTTTCTACTTTTTGAGGAAAAGACTTGGCAGTATGGTCCTTACCGCGGAGTATGTCGTCTACGGAGGCTCCCTTTGACACGCCGAGAAGCGCTTTTTCCTCCACCGACATCTAATAACGGTGCCACACGCGAACACCGACGAACCACCAGCACCACTGTCCTCGTCGGCGGCACACGCATTCTCCATTACCACTGCATTTGCAGAAGCTACAACAGGGGGTAGGTCGTAGAGATGAAGGGCTGAAGTTAAAAAAAGAAAAACACAGATGAAAGACTAGGAATGAAGGTACATACAAAAAAAAAAAAAGCACAGACGTAGCACCTCTAACCACCACGTCGAGAACTGTACAACACCTCTGAACCATGGGTCTTTGAGCAATCAGAGGTTTTCGGACAAAAAAAAAAGAAAGCTTCATGAAAAAAAAAAAAAGTCATGAAAGGGGCTTCCAAGAAAAAAAAAACACGAAAAAGATGAAAGGGAGAAAGGCGATCAGGCGTGTGAAACATGAACGAACATGTTTGGCCAGTTTTGAAATTTGAAATTGAGAGGAATAATGGGAAATTTAAAAAATGTGCACGGAAGAGGAAAATCCGAAACGTGAGTAGTATCGACGAAAAAACATAAATTGTCCTCATTAATTTTATGGAGAAGGCAAAAAGCTCATTTGAAAGAGAAACATGGATACTGAGTGGTCAAGAGACTGGTAATCAGGTGCATACTGCTATAATGAGATAGGATTAAAAATAACATAAAAGAAAAAAAAATTTTGATTGGCAATCATATCTGACTCAAATTTTAGAGGGATCAAAACTCACCAAAATTCCAAATCATTCATCAACCTTTATTGAAAACTAAAAAATGCAGTACATTTATGTCTCGAAAACCAAAATATACCAAGTGTAAAAAGGTTCAACTGGATATGCATCATCGAAGGATATAAAAATAGAATAAATAAATATAGAAATGCAGTACACATGTGTCTGTGCGCGCGCGGGAAACTTCATTGATTCCATTATGTCACGAATAATCCTCTCTTAGAACAATACAAGATTCATCAGCCAAGCCAAGAACTAACGTTAAACCAAAAAAAGAAAAAAAAGAAGGAAAAGCATAGAAATTAACGATGCGAAAAGAAGAAGGAACTTGAATTTGAATACCAAGATAGTGAGACCCTAGCCAATCAAGAAGAGTGTGCTTGGATTGGAAAGAGAGACCCTACCCAACCAACCAAGATTCCAAGCACTGATGCAAGTTGGCGTCAAGAAAGCAAAGCCAGGTGCCACCAAGATTGCAAAGCCCAGCTCCCTCCCTGCCCCGCTGTTTGTTCAGAACGCATCAATGAAACGTAACAGAGATCGACAAAAGCAAAAACGAGATGTTTTTGTTTCGGAAACTAATATTAGAAATAAATTAATTGATAACAAACACATAAAACAAACAAAACAGGATCTTAGTAAATATCAAATCACTAATATGATTATATGAAGAAAATTTCGATAAAACATCTTGTCACAAATATCCAATCCGCCACCAGGGGCCACTTAACTATGAACAAGTTTAAATGAACTTCATGAAGGCCATCTGAACTGTATCATCGCTTGTGACAAATAATTTCCATTTAGTTTTTATCAGCACCTTCATCAAAATCTCTGGAAACTCCAACTCGGAAATCTAGTTGTTTCTGATGCTTATTGCGCCGGCGTTCATCGAAATCGTCCCACCCTTCAAACTGCAAGAAAGCCATGCACATTTCACTGTCATAACTAACATAACTAACCTCATTTCTAAGGCACAAAACATGCTTCAATGAACCAACATAACTATGATAAGCTTTTTGATGAAATGAAATATCTTGTTTGAAAAAATAATACCAAGAAAATAAAGTAGTTAGTTCACACCTGGCGAAGGAGATCAATTGTTATTTCAGTATTGTGGAGATCCAGTGTGGAGAGCTGAAGGCAAGCCTTGAATAGTTTAGAGGGAAGAGATTTCATCCCATTATTACTAAGATACAAAGCCTGCATAGTCATCAAATGCAGGAAAAGTTAGTAATATAGATACCAGATCCAATTTCACTCTTTTTTATTTTTTTGTGTACGATCCAATTTCACTCTGACAATTGATGTGCAATAGTTAATTACATACTCTCCTGAGGTACGCCAAAATTATATGCAACTCTCTTCTGATGCGAAAATGATGGATGTTGACTCTACTTAAATTTATCCATGTAACATTATTATAGAAAAAAAAATCATTTTTCCCCAGGTAGTTGCAAAATTAACTAAAATTTAGACACATCTTTTTTCTTATTCAACACCAACTTAGATTCTTTTTTTTTTTTTTTACATGGCTATGAAAGAGAGAGGTATTTTTGGGACAAAATAAACTAACATCATAGAAGGAACAAACTGTCTAATGGCAACTTTAACATAGGTGTGTTTAGTTGGAGAGAAAAAAAGGGATGAAATTTTTCATTTATAGACTATGTGTAACTTTACCTATGTAGCTTATCTATGAAAATTACCACCTAATTTTTATCCCCCAATCAAAAACACATCCAAAGTGGTGATTTTTGTCTTAAAATAAAAGGAATCCTACGTAATTTCTAAAAGATGGGGTGTATGTGTGATTTTTTTAATTATTAGGTAGAAATGGGGAAATAGGATACCTTCAAATTGCTCAAACTGCTAAATGTCTCCGGCAGTTCTGACAAGAAATTTGATGAGAAATCAACCTGTGCCACAAAAACAAACCTAGGTAAAGATGTGAAGAGTATGTATATTATGTAACAAAAAAAAATTATCATTTCTGTTTTATGTTTTAATTTGTCAACGCTAGTCCCTTCTGAATGACAAAATGAGGAAAAGGACACAAGAAACAACTATACCTCAACAAGAGAATGGCAATGCCCTATAAATTCACTGACGATACTCATCCTGAGAAAAAGAGACACCAATGAAAATAATAGATATATATTTTTAAATAAACTCACTTAGTATTTTGTTAATTATGCTTTTGCAACAGAAATTACTGCAAGAGATGAATTTTGAATAAACTGGTTTGTTCAGCTAAGTAAACTTGTTAGAGTTGTCCCATGAACTTTGGATTGAAATTTGATAAAGGATGGAAGAGGGCTCCTCAAAAACGAGTACAGAGTTTTAAATGATACCTATTATTGTTGGCTTGCAAAACTTCTAATCGCGTCAATTTACCTATTTCATCAGGAAGGCCTCCCAACATGTTATTGGAGACATGAAGCTCCCTTAAATAGGTTAGAGATCCCAGTGCAGATGGCAAAGTAGTTAATCTGCAGAAATTATGTCAAATAGGCAAATTACATAAAGAGGCCAAATCCTTAACCCACTTCAATTGACATAGAGATCTACCAGGCAAGATTACAGATAAAGAAAAGAATTCATCACAAATGTGCTAAGAATTTAACATGATGAATAGAAGTGATGTTAAACCAGAATGCCTGAAGTCAGAGGTATTAGTCTGAGACACAATGCATGAAACCTCTAGCATTTACATTAAACTCCACAAGCAGCATGCTAGAAACATAGTATTTGGTGCAAATATACTTGTTCCTTAAACCCCTTCATCATTGGAGCAGATGGCCAACTGCAGCATATTATGATGGTTTGGAACGGACAATGGACAAATGAAAATCCCTAGTACATGCAATCTTTATGTAAATTTATCGCTTGTTCTAAGTGTCTTAAAACACAAGCACTATTTAATGAATAGTTGTTAGCCCTTTAAAGATGATCTCCTTACTGGTTCTGGTTCAATGATATTACTGTTAGGTACTTGTGAGTTGTTAGTCCTTCCCAGCTGATTGATTCATCCAATATGCCATTTGCATTAATGAATAGTTTCTGTAGCATTTGAAAGCGATAACCTGTGTTATATATTGCTTTGTATGAAATGTTTGCACGCAGCTGGAACAGAAACCTATAGAGAGAGAAGTTCAGCTCACCTCTAGACCAGTAAGACGCGCAATTTCAGCAGGGACATATTTAATTGAATTGTTGTTGCAATCTAGAACTCTTGCAGAAGGCCCACAGGCCCACACTTCATCAGGTATGGCCTACTCAAATTAAAATTGCCAGGGAAAATGAGAGGATACTTCATACCATAATTGATAAGCAATAAATCCCATAAAAAGGAAAATTCTATTTTTCTCCAGGGTTGTCTTGCACCCATTTTGGCTTTCTTCATTCAACAAGGAACACGGCAATTTTCCATGACTAACCAACATTACTTATGGTTAACACAAAAGGACTGGTCAATATTATTACAGGCCTTTTAGTAATAGTTTATATAACAAATTTCTACTCTATATTCATGGCCTATGACTTTGTTGCATTCCTTGACTTGTAACTTTCAAGTTGCTATTAGCTCACTGCATGTTGACTTGGATTTTCCTCGGAGACAGAAAATTCAAGGTAGTGCTTACTGTTTACAAGCCCGCCACAAATAGTGGTATTTGTAGTTCTCCTTTCCTCAGAACAAGGCTATCTTAACAGTTAACTACAATATATATGCATGTATGACATGAAAACTGCAGTTTCCAGTAGGCTCTATGATGCTTTCTAGCTCTATGCCTAATCCAAAAAGACTAAAGGCCTGTTTGCTTTGAGTTTATAGTTTTCATTTTCAGTTTTCCAGATTTTGTGAAAGAAATACTGAAAATTTTGAAAACTACAAAATCCAGTTTTCAGTTTTCATTTTCAATTTTCAATTTTTCCTTCACAAAATCCTGAAAATTGAAAAACTGAAATTGAAAACTGAAAACTGGAAATTCAAACCAAAAAAGCCCTAACCAGTGTAATACATAGAACTCTAATTTATTTGTTTATGGATCACACTGTGCTCGGGAAATATCTAATGTAAGAATTTAGTGACACTTTGGAGATGGGCTTGAAATATGTGATTCATTCTGCTATATAGTCTTCAGGGACGAGTGGTATGATAGTCCTTTTTACTTCACAACTTACAGTATAACCTAGCAAATCATGTTTGGCTGCACTGAGATATTTTGCAGTTAAAGTGATGGCCAAAAGAGATCTAACACGGGCACGAAAGTGGATGATATTCTTCTGGTCTGAAACATGTTGTAATTAGAGGGACAGAGAAAAATAAATATTTAACCAAAATAATTAGTGATCCATCTTGAACAGCACCAAAAATCTCCATATATGTGATACCAGACCTTCCTGATATTCTTGATCAGATTTTATAAAAAATTTGACAGATTCATAAGAGGTTTTAGCAAGTCCTACCATAAAATGCCAAAACATTGTATTCCATTTAGTGTAATAAACTAACAATGACATGGATTTTCCTATTAACCTTACCAACAGAACTGCTTCAAATTAGCCAACAAGAATTAGCCAAAATGATAAGCTAAAAAAGCATCAATACAAAGGTCTTGCATTTGATTCCTGCTAGCAATTCTTCACTGGTAAAACCATGAACAGTTGAACATAACTTATTCAAATGTATGAGAAAACCATAGACAGTTTACTACCTCCAAGTTGCATTCAGACAATGCTATAACTCCTGTTACTTTCCATCGTTCCAACCTGTTCTTAACAGGAATTTTCTTCACATCGTTACTGGAGCTTGAGTTGCTATCTCTCCTCAATTTGGGAACAGCCTGAGCTTTCTTCAGGAAAGGACCATCCTATACAAGAAATTTTGAATCTTCAAGCTGCATTTTTCTGACTGCCATAGAAACAAAAGTAAACTCTACATAGAGCATCTATAACCGTAGTTGTTTATTTTGACTAAGAAGCTTGATAGAGCTTATCACACTTTTGTACCACTTCTAACTAGCCCCAGTCATCCTCTATGTGAAAGGAAACCATCTATTCTGTTCATAACCAGCAAGATAAAACAATTAGGTGGCCTTTTTCCATTTCTTCACCCCATAACGACAAAGCCAAAGTTTAACCCTTTAACTTAATGATGAAATCATACAGTATTGTTGATGACCCATCATGGTAGAATACAGTGGAATTTATCTTCACCTTCAATTTTTCCTTTAAAAATATATACTTCATTTAAAACTCCTAATTTCTTTGTTGATGTGCCACATATAAGTACACCACCAATGCTCAATGAGCAGGGGATCTACCTTAATTCTAGACACATACAAGCTTTCCATTTTTTTTTCTATATTAAAATTTAACTTTTTTGAAAACTATCTCAATAACACAAAAATGTAACCCCTATATAGACTTGATTAATTCAAATAGTTCGGTACTTGTCCTTCTTAGTTAAATTTTCTGGTTGAAGTTTTGTAAATGAACAAAAAGTACAAAACCAGTTCTGGGGAGCTTTACCCCATAGTGGACCAACTTAACTCAAACCAGATTACTCTTTTTGTTTTATTTCAGTGAATCCAAGGTATCCACCGCAAAGGCAATTGACTAATCCCTTCAAAGGCATAGAGTACACAGACATAAGTTTAGTCTCTAGGCACGAGACCCTCTGCGTACACAACGCCATAGATCAATCAAACCCCAACTAGATACTTAATGAACCTGACCCAGCTAGTTACCAGCTGTGCTAAGCCTCACGGTTTCTCAAACCAGATTACTCTAAACCTTATATATTAGTAGTTTAGACCCAGAATGAAAAAAAGAAAAAGAAAAAGAAAGATACATGCGAAACTAACTAGCATTCCCAACAAAGCCAAAGGAAGGACTGAATATACAATACCCCTTGATGTAAACCCTGGGAAGCCACAAGCATAAGCTTGGACCCATTACTCAAGCTGGACGCCTCCAACGTCAAGGGGTCTTCCAAAACCTTCCCTGTTACAAGAATACGATGATTCGGCCATGAATGGGAAAAAGTAAGTACTCTCTTATGGCTAATAAAAAAAAGAGAGAAAGAGAAAAAGAAAAAGAGTGAATGAAAAGAAAAACCTTTGAAGATGAGCTTCTGGCCACGTGGGAGGACATTGGTGGCGGGTAGAAGAAGGGACTTGAGGTCTTTGATGGTTGATTGCGGTGAGATTGAAATGGGTATTGTTGTGCCACTGAACTTCACGTTGATGCTTATGCTCGAATTGGAATTGGGGTTGGGGTCGTTAGTGGAAGAAGAAGAAGAAGGGGGTTCCATTGATTTTTCACGTTTTCCTATGATAAAATATGAGATGATTAATGTGTATATCTGAGGAAGACCATGTAACTAGGAATATATAGGTAGGAGTGTTGTATCGATCTAAAATGTTGGAAAAGGAAGGATGGATTTTTGAAGAGGTGGGATTTGCAAATTGAGATGTCAGCTTTGCGCTTTGTCGGATTGTCTGTTGTCACTTTCTTTTATCTATTATTACTCTCACTAATACTCTTTTTTATTTAATGTTATCAAAATATCCTTATTTTATTTTAACTAAAAGAATAATATAATATAATTAATTAAAAATATTTAATATTGATCTAAGCACTAAATAATAAATATTTAACATTAACATCTTTAATATAATAATTTCAAATGAAAAATTCTTTTACACAAACAATTCATTAAAATTAATCTAGAGTATACCTAAAAATTTATTTATAGAAATGATATGACATGTATATTAATTTATATGTGCTTGATTTTCTTCTTAGTAGCCTTCCTCTTCCCCTAATCGCCAGCTTCTTTTTCCTTTTCTCTTTAGCCTTCTTCCCCTTAGCCTTCCTTCCAGCACCACTCTCAATTTCATCACCTAAATTCGAGTTTGACTCTGAACCTATCTCTCTGGGATCTGGCTTATAAAGTGTATCATCTACACTTTCATAACCATCAGAACTGTCATCACTACTCTTATTAATGCCCTCATAACTGCTCTCATCACTAATGAGCGCCCTCAACACTACCTCCATCACTACCAACATGCTCCTCAACACCACCCCTTTTTTAAACTTCTTCGTTGTCCCCTTTTCCATCCTACACGTTCACTTCATTATCCTCATTATCTTCATCTAGATCATGAACATCAACCCTACTTGGCACTTCCACTTCATTGATTTCAACTATATCTGGCGTACTAATGGGGTGTTCAAAGTAAAAGTGGGCGTCTTGTTCCTTAGCTTTTAAAACAGCCTTACACATATTAATAATATCAGCATCCCCATTTAAAGGCCTTAGAAGGTCAAGGTCTTTACTGTCGGGCTTTAACCACCAAACAACCTTATAGGTTGTATAGCCCAAGTTTTTGAACAATGCTTGTATATCAAACAAATTCATCAAGTCTACATTAATCTTAAGCAAATGATGCACCAATCCATCAACATACTCTAAAACATTATTATTATTCCTTTTAAAGTAACCCCGGTGGTGAAAGACTAGCCTAATATACTGGCTCATCTGCAAAAGACATATAAAATTCATAAAACATTCTTTTAATGCTAAAAGCTACCTTACATGACCACAACAATATTATAGGGACCACACTACCTTATTTTATACAGGCATACACATATACAGAGGGATGTATGCACACACATTCACATAAGAAGCAAGTAAGAAAGCTTTTGAGATCGCACAGTAAGAATATTTTGAAGAGAGTGAAAGGCCAATTTTCAGTGTCAGTGTCAAGGGAATCTTCAACCGCGTTACACAGGAGCTTGCTTAACGGATACTTCACCCACAATTAGCACGTCACTCACGGTTTAGGAAAATCAACAATGAAGATGTGAGGTGAAGGATAAGAGGTTAAAAGAGATGAAGTTTGAGTCTGTGTACTCTTCCAATTCCTGCATTTACAATGAATGGGAGGGATATAAGTGTGAGGGTTTATGATGGGTACTTAGAGGTGGGTGATTAGGTTAATTAGGGTTTACTTTTTGATTGGGGAAGTAATTAGGTTAATTTGTGTGATCCAGGTTCTAATTAGGTTTGTAATCAGGATTGTAAATGGATTGATTTGTTTAATTTCACTTGGGCTTGGGCATAAATTAGGCATCGTGAAAATGGCATCATATGGCTTAAGTTATAGTTGGGCCTAAGTTGTCCACTTCACATATCATCATCACAATCACTATTCCAATGTGCCACGTAAGGCAAAGATCATGGTTTCCGTGTAAGGACTAATGATTGTCCAAAAATTGATATTTTAATGATCAACTTGACACTTTTTAGTTGTAAAGGGCCAACTTATCCGATGCTAAAATTGTCAGGGATTAACTTGGGAGTTTACTCAACTTTTTTCAATGCATCCAAAAGTGAGTCCAATGGATCAGGTCCATATTTTAATACTAAACATTTATAGTGCTAATTATATATACTCACTAGTTCGACATTCACCCTCTACAACTTAAGTAGCTCGAATTGCAAATCATTTAAAGATTTTAGTTTTGAACTTCTTTTAATCAAAATATTTTAACACCCACCAAGGTAGTTTGTGGGATTGTGTTGATTTCATGAGTACAAATAACTTTTTTGTATTTACTATCATGGTTTTATCATTTTAGGAGAAAGAAAAAGACAAATATTGTTGTTTATTAACTCACTGTTAATGATCCATCCATCCATAATCCATTCTTAATATAAAGTTCTTCCATTATCATTGTCGTGTGGCATTTTATCCTAATTTTCAAATTTTAAACCCTTTAAATTATATTATTCTTAATTTTTTTATTTATAATTTCATATATGTTCAATTATTAGAGTTAGTATGTGACATTTCTCTTATTCTTATTTCTTTTCTTTTCAGTATAGTTTATTATATTTTCACTTTCTATTTTTCTCCTTTACATCTTTCTTAACTTCCATAATAATACAATTATTTTTTTTAGATTTTTTCAAATACAGTAATCAAAGTGAATAATTTTTAATGTTAAAATACTATGTATAAGATATTCTGTAAACATATGTGTATAAGATAATATGATGAAATGAAATTTCGTACTCAATGAATTTAAGAAAAGTTTATCAGAATATAATTAAGTATTATTTAACAAAGGTTTTGTACGTTTTCAATAATAATTTACTTAAAAATTACAATTTAAATAAATACACTAATGTATTAATTTAATGTATTCAAATAAAGCTAATAAGTATATAAAAGATTTAAATTTAACTAAATAATTTTAAAACTTTAGATGCAAGTACTTTTTTTGTATTTTAAAATATTATTATTATTATTATATAAAGATAAATTTATATTTTATTTAAATAATTATAAATTATTTTTTAGAATTAAATGAATTTAAATATATTAAAAATTTATTTATTAAAAAATATAATAAATAATATTTAATTTAGATTACGTGTGCAATGCACATGATAAAATAAGCAGTTTAAGTTGATTTTGGTTCTGTTTAAAAAAAAAAAAAACCGAAGAAAGCAATTCATGTGACATGTGACTTACATTTTCAAGTTGACTTATGTGAACACTCAATTCTGATAGGATTGCAAAGAAAAAGAAAAATTCAAACTTTTGTAGTTCGGGAAGAATGCTCATAACTTCTTTTTCTTAATATATGTTTTAGTCCATAATTTTTATATTTCTTTTGAACCAAAAAGAAAAAAAAAACCAATGAGAAGTTCCAAAGAAAAAAGAAAAAATATATTTCTTAATATATTTTCATTTTTTTATTCTTTTTCATCTTTCTTTGGACTCTTTTTTTCATTTCTTTGATGGAAAAAAAATATATACGGGCTTTAGGAAGTACTAAGAAAATTGGTAGATTGATATCTATAAATATTTATCTGATGGCATTGTAAATCTAGTATATATATGTATGTTGTGTTCTTATCTTGTAATTTATGAGTTTGATGTGTTTCTATGTTTGTGTTATGTCATGAATCCATGTTAGTGTCTATCCTTCACTAGTCAAAACAAATTAATAACAATAAATGCTACTTCAGTTTCATAGCTTATAATTTTTATAACTCAAATTTACGAAAAAAGAAATTAACCTTGACCAGGATCCTTAAAAAAGTAAAGTTATTTGGACTACTCTCTCACCCCCACCACACATATATATAAAGTATCATTCTCTTACTAATTTTTGTTTCATATTGAAATATGGCCTCGAAAAATGTTCTATTCATCCTAAGCCTCTTTGCCATGGTTACTCTCATCAATTCAAAGGTAGCCGCTAGGGACTTTCCTCATATTTCCTCCAACTCCAGAGCAGGTCAGTTTGAGTTTTGGTCTTTGTATGTTCTGAAGAACATTATGGAATCATAAAATGGCTATAAGGGGTTGCCCCTCATTCAGATGATGGACTTACCTTTTTGAATTTTGTTTAACAATTAGGCTGAGATTCGTACACAAATTATTATGTTAACAAAAAAAGAAAAAGAAAAATTAAATTCACTATGCATGCATTGAACATATGTATTGACACACATCATTTTATTTTTCACAATTCAAATGTTTGTAGTTGAGGATGCTAGAAAGATAAATTACAAGAGTAAAATTGGCAATGGAACGATAGGTATTGACAATGGCGTGGATATGCCCGGTGAAGGTAAATTAATATATTTGTTTTGTCAAAGTTGCCTTGATTCCATATGAATAATTATGTCATTTACTTCTTCTACTTTGAAATATTTGTCCAGTTTTAAATGTGCATATAATTTAAGAAAGAAAATCTCAATCTTAGAAACATTTTGGTGTATTTTAACAAATTATTCTTACTATTTACTTATCTCTTCTTTAATCATCTCTCATATTTTTTTTCCCATTTAGTCTCTCTCTTCTATTATTTAATAGGGATATAGCTGGAAAAAGATAATTGGTGTTGTTTAGATTTCTTAGATAGAAAATTTTTTATAATTGGACAAGTATTTTTAAATGTAGGGAGTATATGTTAACTTAATTAGTACTTATGTGACTTTAAGGATAAATAAATAAATACTATATCAAAATTTATTATCTATTTGTAGCCAGTAGAACAGAGGAATCAAAGGTAAATCCTGGATTGGATGGCGTGGGTGAAGTAGGACAAGGCAACAAATGTAACCTTTGTTGCTCCCCTTTCTATTGCTTATGTTGCTAAAGTGAAATCACATAAATCGGATACATATATATGTGTATCCATCTAGTAGCTAGTGTTTTGCAATAAAGACATAAAATATGGACTCTTTCTATACACCTTATCTTCTTTGTTGCAAGTTGAATAATCTCCCATCAAACATGGATGTAACTCACTTATATCTTGTGATTGTTTCACCTATCAGATTTACATGAATAATATTCACCATATAGTTTTCAAATTTCTTACATTTTTTTAATATTTTATTTCACTCTTACTTTTGAGTTGTTATTGATCATTACTAGTAACTAATTGAAATATAGATGACTATCAATAATAAAACAAAGGATAGATTGGGGTCCAAAAGTTAATATGAATTTTTTTAGGAAGTTAGGACTTGTTTGATTTGAGTTTTCAAATTTTATTTTTAATTTTTTAATTTTCATGATTTTGTAAAGGAAATAATAAAAACTGAAAAACTAAAAATGAAAAATGAAAACTTAAACCAAATAGACTCTAAATTTGTTATGATGTGTGGACTTCAAGTCCATATGGTGCTTGATATTATAATACAAGGGTCATTAAGTATACAGGACCCAATTGTGAAATATTTGGATTACGCAAATGACCATTTTCCTTCCATGCTTCGCAGTGAAAGGCTACGCAGCTATATTTTGTAAATGGCCATTAATTCAAATTTTTATGTCTTAGTCCGAGTACATTGAGCACATGATAATATGGTTGTGTTTAGACTGTCGTGACTATTAGGAGGTTAGGAATTGGGTAGGAGTTTGTCATCATTCTGTTAACCAAAGCATGGAGTTTTATGTACCAATATAAATTGGCGTTGTACACTCTATCTCATCACGTACAATCAGATTGAGGAATATTCAATACAAACTCTCAAAATTCTCTCTCCCTCCCTTGCTATTTTTTCCGTTTATTCATATCTCTTCTAATGCTCTGTTTATTCTAGTGCTCTAGTAGAAAATCCGTCTTAGTTCAAGTTCATTTATCCATCAAAATACTTTTTCCCACATTATTTAATCCGCAGAATGATCAGTGGTAATTATTGGGTAATAGATGTTACCTTCATCATAATTCAAATCATAAAGGTTTATTGAGTATCCGGATGTTCAATGAACTTTGCTCCAAATAAAAATGCTTCTTTTCACTTTTTTTTTTGAATTAAAATCAACCAACTCACACTAATTTTTCTATAGAAGTACATGACTTTAAGTTCTTTATTATACTGAAGGATATGTAAGAGCAAGTGACCCCTATCAAGCACATATTATTTTTTTCTTAATTTATTTGTTCACTATAAATATATTTGTCTCAGTCATTCTTTAAAAGTAAAATAAAATTTCTTTTTCTTTTCCATAAAAAATATCAAAACTAAAATAATAGTTTTTTTATAAGGATATAAGTTAACTTGCACAACTTCGAAGGTACTATCTAAGGACGAACGTATTCAGGTCGTTATTGTAACCCCCTGAAATTTTTCAAAATTTAATTTGAGTTTTATTAATGAGAATTTGGGTATTCTGACAAACTTAATGACGATGCAGACGACCAAATGAATGAGTAGAAGAAAAAATTTCTTGGCCGACATGAATAGTAACTTTTCGAGGCCATAGATGAATGGTAATTTCGAAACCAAGACCAAGGATGACCTTAGGGCCAGAGGAACTTGGACCTGGCCGGGGTAGAGTATTAGGCCCGGGGTTCGGGTAAAGATATTTTAAATTTTCGGTAAAGAAATTTTACCGGTAAAATTTTGATGTTCCATTTTTAACATTGTAAAAGTGACTTTGTGGCCAAGTAGCCACTACCAACCACATCTTGCCAAGTGGATGACATAAATTAAAACTTGACAAGTAAGTTTTAATCTTGGCCTTTCGTTAATTTTAATTTCACCCAGGGGCCAATATCTCATCTGTTCAGTAAAATTTCGAAGCGCGATTTCTTGCACTGTATGAAGCTTAGAGAGCATGTTTCTCCACTCCACCATACACTTGACAAGTGTATGTCAAAGAGAATGGCCACACCTTGCAATTTTATCAAGATTAAATCATAACCACACAAAATTTTATTTTTATTTTCCTTTATAAAAAATTACATCTTTGTGAAATTAATTTTACACATACTTTATATTCACCTAACCACACACGTTTCTCATTTTTTTCTTTTTAATTTTTGGCTAGCTATAGGGGAAAACACAGCCCTCTATGTGAGAAAAACTCTAAACCCTAATCCTAGCTTTACCATCCAAAAAACCTAGCTTTGAGCCTCCAAAATCACAAGCTTTCTTCATTAAACTTAATTTAATATTCATAATCTTCAAAACTAACTAATTAGAATCTTGATCCATCACCATTTTCCACCTTGAGCTATCGTACATCACTGCTAAAGGAATGATTGAGGGCTGTTTAGAATAGTTTAGAGTGAAGAAACCACTTTGGAGAGTTCATCTTAGGCAAAAAGCCTTAAAAGTTTCAAGAGTATGGTTTTGGTGGCTTTTTCTTCTCTAAATTTTGTTTCTAAAGATATTGAAGTTTTTAGCTTAATATTTTTGGTTTATGGCATGTTTATACATAAATCTTAATGTGTTTTCATGGGGGGAGAAGTTTGATGTTGTTAGGGAATCATTTTTATCAAAACAAGTTTTAAACTGTGTTGCTGAAAACTCG
This sequence comes from Dalbergia cochinchinensis, assembly GCA_031216125.1. NCBI lineage: Eukaryota > Viridiplantae > Streptophyta > Magnoliopsida > Fabales > Fabaceae > Dalbergia > Dalbergia cochinchinensis. The sequence continues at coordinate 48,513,269 of CM062371.1, read as the reverse complement.
GATTTTTCACTGACAATAAGTTATCCATGATTTTTCTTACGTAGTAGAAGATATATTTTTGGGAAATTTTTTTTTTTATAGTTAAGCTAACTTATAAGGTAATTCCATGAATTTTCTTGAGTCCTTTTACGGTCTTTTACTATTTTTAAAAAATAAAAACCTAAGGCTATTTTGGTTGCTGTTTGAACAGCCAGTTTTGAAGCTCTAAATTTGTCTAATTTTGTTACTATATCAAATGATTGTACATACCTTGAGATCCAACCTTGAATTTTTATAGAATTTGTTAAGTTCATTTGATATGGTAAAAAAATTAGAAATTTTGACCAATTCCTTACCCGAGTAGATTTTATCCACTAATTTTGTATAATTTTTTTTATAAACTAGAAATGTCTTTTTGAGTAAATTTTTTTACAGTTTAAGACATGTTGAATAATCTTTATGAATTATTTCACCCTGTATTAATGAGGTTTGATTAATTAACCTGAATTTTCTATAAGGCTGAAATTCTGGATAGCTACTGTATAAGCTGGAACTATGCTTATGAGGAAAATGTTAATGATTTTATGACTTGTACACCATGAAAATTTGTTGATGATGCTATGTATGTATGATTATGAATACTTATGACAATTGCTCCTATATGGAAGCAATTTGAGATTATATTTTTCTTGTGCTAGAGAAAGTAAATCTAACTTCCCTTGAATTGAGTAGGGGAAAGTAAACATGACTAGGAATAGATTTACATGAGAGTTAGAGAAAATAAATCCAATAATCATGTATATATGAATAAGCTCAATCCTGAAAAGCAGTTTATTATCCAAAAGTGGAATAACCTGCCATAGATCAAGGGCCAAGACAATTAAAGTAGCAATTGTCCTAAGTTATTCTTTATGTTATGTAATAAGTGGATGACTTTATTGTTTATATTGAGACTAGTATGTTTAAGTTTCAATTTGACAATATATGCTCTAAATGATAGTGCTTGAATAAAATGATTCTGATGATATGTTTACCTATAAGAGAATGTCCTATTGAGAATTTTATAATATTCTCATCCCTATGTTGCATGTACTTTGTGTTATTCTCATATTTTGCTAATGCCATCCTTATGGATCTTTGTTGACTTGATATAGTAGGAGAAGTATTATGATACAGTCGCTTATTTGCCTAGTATATTTTCATTGCCTTTTATGATCCCGAGTTTTCATATGATGGTATACCTTCGCTCCTAGCACACCTAGTATTTTTGTTGCACCCTTGCTTGCATCGCCAGCACCCTACGAAGGATGAACCAACTCAGTTATTAGTGTCTGACTTCAATTCCTGTACTGACTCTGGTATTTCAGCATGAAGGTGGTGATGTCATTTTGATAAGTAAACAATTTATCTTTAATTAGAGAATTTAAGAGATATTTGAAATGATTGTACATATCTGTTGACTTGTTAGATTATAGCTATTGATGTACCACTTGACATATATATAAACCTTGAAAGGCAATTGATGGCTATAGTAGTACTTTAAACTATCGATGTTAGGTTTATTTCACTTTATTTTCATGCTTTACAACTACTGTAAGTTAGAAAATAAAAGTGACACACTTCTAATTATTGTATTAATACTCGAGTAATACATGGTAGTTAGGAGGCTATTACAGTTATAGGATTATGTTTCTACATTTTTCTATGCATAACTGACTCTTAGACTCATCTAGTTTTTGATGAACATTTTTATAAATAAATGGATTTTCCAACTTTTTCACAATTTAAATAAAACTTGGCAATGACTCCATTTTTAGTCTCTTTTTTGTCATCCCTTCGCGATACTGATTACCACAACCTTAGTACTTGATATAAAAAGTCAATATTTATTATAAGTTATTTTTCTAAATAGATAGTATATAATTTAATTATTTTAAGTAAACTTGGGGGTAGAAAATTTTTCTTGCTAGATATCAGCAATTGTGGTAGTTAATTTCTATTTCTATTTTCATTTCATAGTCAAATCAAATTATCAAAAAACAAATGCTACTTTAGTGTCATGGTGGCGGATAACTTAGTCAACATATAGTTTTGGATCATTTCGTGACCCACTATATCTGACCATTGGATACTATTCAAATGGTTGAGATTAAACATATAATAAGAATAAATTTTAAATAAAATAATGTTTAAAATGTAAAAATAATATAATTTTAAAGAGAAAATTATCTATCAGACACCAATCTACTCTTTACCACACCCACCCAAGATGACCTATTGCCATCTAATTGCCCACCGCTCATAAGGCCTGTCATCCCAACTTCCGTTACTTCTATTAAGAAATGGAAAATAGTGCAAATGCAAAATTCGTTTCTTAGTGTTGTTTGTTTGTGCAAAACGTTGATTGATTATCAATTGTCAAACATTTAATCTAGTTTAAGCGCATGGTTTCCATGGCATGGTTGACAAAGAAAATTGTGTTTTCTTCTCCTGTATTGTCCAAGAAACCTAATTACCGAACCTCTCTTTTTTCCTTTTCATGAAAGGAAAAGACAACGGAGAGCAAAATTTTGATACTAGTGGCTTTGGATGGACAATTTTAATTCATGAAAGGCACCCAAAAAAATATATAAATCAACAAAATAAATAAAAACAAAGAAAATTACCAAACAAAAAAAAACTTGGTCTCAATCGCTTCGGAGCATTATGAATGAAAGGCAAGTTCCTAGATAGGGAATATTGAGTTTGTGACCATGTGGACATGGACATTATTATAATAAAAATAAATATTGAAATAATTTTAAGCTCTTACCCTTTACCACCCTTTCTCTCCCAGTCTTCCATGGAAGTTTTCCTATTTAGCACACAGACTCACCCCAATACTATTGCAGCACTGTTTGCCTTATTCCCACCCTTCCTTCTCATAGGACAGAACACCCACCTTTGGCCTGGTTCCAAGATGGAGCACTAGGACTGCATGTTACTAACTTTATTTTATCTTTAATAGGGAACATGAGAACATCTTCCAACAAGTGAATAGCAACAGTCACAAATGATAACGGATTACAGTGCTTCAATCAAAACAAAGGCCAATGTGCTTCAATGACCAACAAATAAAATACCAAAAAACTAAAACCAAGGGTACTAAAAATACCAATAGACATAGCCATTAGATACATTTTTGTTTTTGGTAGTGCCATTAGATACATTTCAACACTAGATACTTTCCTTCACTTTTTTCAAAGTCGAAGTTGCTTAATGATTGAGAGTACAAATGGTTCTTAGAGGATAAAGATGAACCATCATTGATTTTTTTATTTATCCCTAGATGAAGAAGATGTTCATTCAATGATTGGTTAGACAGCTTGGTAAGCCACAAAGAGTGGTCCATGAGCGAGTAGCAATGAAGTAAGCCTAGAAACACCCTCAATAATGGTGGGCCAAGATCTATACATTTGGTGAGCCTCCTCAATGAAGTGAAGGAAGGGGCCTATAGGGTAGGAGAATGGTGGTGGGAAAGGTTGGGACCTTAGGGTAGAAGACAGAACAGGGGAGTAGGGACTAGAAAAAAGAGTAAAATAGACAAATTACTTACACAATTATTTTTATAAATATTAAAAGTGGATTTTAATTTCAAGTTCAATTAATTTTGTCCATTGGATTCAATTTTTAATGGTTAAGATTAAGTGACCACAAGTTCACAAACTCAAACTCAAACTCCCCCATTTAAGATGTCACCATGAATGAAAAGCAAAATGCCCAACATAGAGAGCAAGAGAGAGAATTAAAGATAAAAAGAAGAGAAAGGGGGTTGCCTTTGGTGACTTGAAAATTAAGTGATAAGTATGTTTATGAGGAAATTGAAGCACATGCCTTCTTCTTCTAGGATTCATGTGAGCATGGCAGTGTGCATGTTATGCCATTTGACGGCTAATTGGCCATTATCTCCTACACGACAGATCAGGGTATTTGAGAAAAAATGGAGATACAACTTTCTATTGGTGAGAACATGTGGATGGAAAAAGAGACTACAATAATGTTAGCAGAAAGGGTAGAAGGATGACAGTGATGGCTAGAACAGGGAAAGTAAAGGAGAAGATGGTAAATGGGTGGATAAAAAATTAAAGAGGAGTTGAAATTTTTAATAGAGGTTAATTTTTTGGTGATTGCTCAGGTGGTTGCTCAGGTGGTGTTGTGGGTCAATACCTATAGGGGTGTTGCCCTTGTAGATCATTGTGTTGATGATAAGTGCATGCTGGGTTTAGGACACTAAAGGCATGGTCCCAGCATGGTTGGGTGATGACGTTGGGGGGATAAAGCTAGTAAACTGGTTAATTTTTGTAATGAGATAACTAAGTGAGTGTAATGTTTTGCATTTAAATTATTAATATTTTAAAATTAAACACAAATTTAATAAAAAGTAACTTTATAATTTTTTAGGGTTGTAATATTTTCATTTAATTTTTATAAATAGAAGCAAAGAAAATTTTAAATTAAAATTTGAAAGGAAGGGAAGGGTTGAACCCACTGTCCTTTCTTTTATCTCCTTTATGCTCACGACAATACTCACATTGTGAATCTTCTAGCTCGTACCTAGAATTATTGCTGTTATACTCTTCACTACTTTAATCCTCAATTTCATCCACACCATTGCTCTCCATCTTCACACCTTTCTTATAAACAATCTTGAACAACAACAAAGAAAAAGATGTTACTAAGCATATTATCATAACCACAAAATTGCCCTCCATAACCATCGAATGGTTGGGTAGTTCACACCCTCACTGCACATTCAACATAACTGTTCATAGAATCACAAATTATCCAATACCTCATCTCATCCCATCAATACTCTTTCTACTTATCACATGATAAAGTCAACACAGCCAAAAAATTGTTCCCATATGAACACAATTTATGAACCCATAACTCCCATGTTTCAATTCCACAAACAAAATCAATAAACCCTAAATCCCTAAACAGAAATAAACCAACTACACCCAAATGTGAAGACAAAATTTCAGCAGCCATTCACCCCATCCAAAGCACAAAACACAGAGAGAACAAAATAAAGATGACACCATCTAAAAAAGTAGTGCTATCGAAGGGTCTTAGGATGCCTTAAACAAAGTTCAATGATCCCGATCTACAGATCTAGGCAACAACACTTTCACAAAGCGAGGATTGTAAGGTTTTTGAGTTAACCTTTCTTTAACCAACACCAATAGATTGGCCAATTTAGCCTCAATGCTATTCTATGATGCATAATCCTGTGCTGCAGCTGCAAGTTGTTTCTTCTTCATCTCGTAGAGTCCCTTCTCCATCTCACAAAAAGCCTTCTCCATGCTGTCCCAACAAGCCTCCTCCTCAACTGAGAATTGAGTTCCTTCCTCCATGGAAAGCTCTCAATGAGAGCACTAATGTAAGGTTTTTGAGTTAACCTTCAACTCCAAGATAGAAAATTAAGAGACAAAGGATACATTTTATTCATTAAAATTCTAACTTCTTACGAATGAGAATAATGACTTATTTATTGACCCAATTAACAAACTAACTAACTTAAAGGGTAAATAACTAACTATAGAGCATAACAATGATCTACAGTCTCACTAACTCGCATTGCTCTAAAGAGAAGAAGGAGAAGATGACAAATGGCTAGGTTAATCAAATCTACCACGAAGTTGTTCATTCATAGAACAATGGATGAGAAGAAGAAAAAAATGACAATGAACCACTCTTTTTTTTTTTTTTTACAAAATAGGTTAGTTTCTAGTATTGAATAATAAAAAAAAGTGTTTTTTAAATAACAAAATAAAATTGTGTTTTTTTAGAAAGGTTAAATTATCAACTTCAAAAATATATTAATAAAGCCAATTAATAACGTATCTTAACATTAACAACCATCGTTAATGCCTCCAGTGTCCTGATGAATGTAGAACATCATCACCTAACTACACTGGGACCCACACGCCTCCAGTGTTCTGAACCTAGAATATACATGTCATCAATACAATGATCCACATGGGCAACACCACTATAGGTCGACCCATAACATCACCCGAGCAATCACCTAATTTTTTAATTTGACTGTGACAATGAGAGGAGCATGTGAAAGTTTAAAAAGAATAGTGGGACCAAATTATCCCCCACACAATTTCATATCTTACAATTTTATAAAAGACGTGCATATCAGTTTGAGATCCAAATTTTGTTTATCCGACATCAAATTTTTTGGTTAAGCACATGATTTGCTTGTTAGTTTGATTGTTTTCTCATGTTTGATTGGTTGGCCTTGTATGTTTTATGTGGTTTTTTGTGTTGAACTCACTTTTCATTTTTGTTATTTGACAAATTTATCTAGTTGATGATTGATGATTCTTTACTTGAAGAAATAGGAGAATATTTCTATAATGTAAAATGCATTAGGTTCTTATATAAGATTATTTCTTCTTGTTTATAGATTGTGACTTGGTTATCTTTAACTGATATTAGTTCCTGATTCTTTTTGGCCTTTGCTATTTAATGTCCCCTTTAAAAGTTGAATAACCTTTATGGTGGGGGCTGTAAATTTCTGGGAAATGCTTGGTTCAATGTTGAATTTAAACCTGTAATGTAAGGAATTAAAGCAATTTCTAAAAACTGCTTAACGGGATGAAGCTGACTACCCTCTTGGAGCCAAACCAAATGACATAGCAAGCTGGGTTAGATCCTTGCCTTGGTTTCTTATTTGGCCTGAGTCTAATGTAAAACTCAATATGATTATGCGAACTACTTGGTAGCCTATTACAATATTAGTATTTGTATTACTATGTTGTCTTATTCAAGTAAATGGTTTTTCACCTAAATTATTACAATCTTTCACTAACAAGCAAATGATTAGTGAATATATAAATGCTATATCAGTGGTCAAAAGAAAACATATCAAGACATTGTCAATTTTTTGTGCACTCATAATCTAGCCTATATGAAAGTAGTTTGAACATTTTACTTTTCTACTAACATGTACACATCTTAATCTGGATAAGGACAAAACAAATATTTTCTGTTTTATTTATTTATGACTTGGAGTGATGTTTTCAAAGCATATTTGGAATGTGGTTGAGTTTGGGTTGACCTCATTTTGCAACCTTGAACTCAACCTATCCATGAAATACTCAACCCGATTGAATCAAACTATCCATGTAATGTACTGCGGGTTGGTTTTGCATAACCTAGGCTAGTTTATGGATACTTGTAATTAGTCCTCAGTGCGGCACCATACTTAAATTATGTCAACTTACTTTGCTTGTATATTATTTGTATTTCTTTTTGGAAATTGCAGCACACTTGCAAATCTTTGTGTTGAAGCTGCTTTGTTTTCGTTTTGCTATTGTAATCTGTCAAAATTATGTTACAGCTTAGATGATTTTCAGGTTCCACATCGTTGCATATTTGCAGCAAATATGGTGGTTTGAAGTGGATGGGGTGGTAAAGTTTCCATTTCCTCCTGAAATTTATACTCTCTCTTTTAGACTTCACCTTGGATGGTTTTCTAATAGGCTTGGACGACGTGTAAGCAATTATGAACATACCCATGGTTGGGATATAAAACCTGTGAAATTTGAGTTGTCCATTTCAGATGGTCAGCAAGCATCATGCCAGTTCTATTTGGATGAAACTTAACTTGATAATGCATATGGAAACCATAAGTGCGAATGTTAGGTAAACTACAAGGTGGGTGAGTTTCTAGTTAGTGCATCAAAACCTATGATTGAGGGTAGATTCTTCATGAAACAAATTGATTGTACACATTCCAAAGGTGGGCTTTGTGTAGATTCTGTATTCATTACACCTAGTGATTTGAGAGCACACAAGAGAAAAGGCATTTTGAAATAGCCATGTGCAAAATAGGAAGTTTTGTTTCAATGATGTCAGGCTTCACAGAATACTCTACTGGGATCTAAAGCTTATATACTCCTGAACAAGATTGAGAATTGAAGGATATCATCTTTTGTTGAGATTATTCTTTTGGTTTTGCAGTAGGTATGTATGCTCTATAGTTATGTAATCATCATCTTATGTATTTTAGTCATTTCCATGTTTTGTTAGATGAAACTGATAAAAGTAGGAAGAAAGAAAAGCTTTGCTCTTGGTTGCCTTTGCTACTTTCTATTGCTTTTGAAACCTATTTGGAATGCAAGAGTAGATTTTAGCTATTATGCCTATAGTTAAATAAATTTTAATTATCCATCGGTAAGTTAACGAAAAAAAATAAAAAATATTACGATTTTTGAAAAAAATTTCAATCGGTAAACTAAAGCAAAAAAAAATCCATCGATAAACTAAAAATAAAAAATTTTAAAAATTATGATTACTGACGGATTTTTCTGTCGGTAACAAAATTATTCATTTTTATTAGCGACGAAAAAATCTGTTGGTAAACAAAAATAAAATTTTAAAATTTATAATTACCGATGGAAAAATCCATTGGTAATTTAAGAAAATCCATCGGTAATTTGAATAAAGTTGGCGAACTGCTTGGTGAATTTTTCAGCTTATTACTGACAGATTTTTTTTTATCAAAACCCGTCGGTAATTCCGTCGATAAAATTTTTCAACGGATTTTTTCCGTTGATAATTATTTCTGACTACATTATTTCTGATGGTCAAAATCCATCGAAAACAAAATTTTTCATCGATAATGGTAAAAATCCATCGGTAAAATTCATTGGTAACAACATTTTTTTCTAGTAGTGAAAATTACAATGCTATCCAAAATTTCAAATTGAATGAAAAAAGGGATGAGAGGGTTTTGTGTCCAAAATAAGATGTGGACATTGCTAACCTCCACATATTCTGTGGAGGTTAGCAATCCCCATATATATATATATATATATATATATATATATGTTGTGTTTGTGTTCTCTAATTTTATGAGTTTAGTGTCTTCGTGCCTATGACTGTGCCTATGTCGTGTCCCACATTCATGTAAGTGTCTAAGCTTCATAGGTCAACACAAATTAATAATAATAAATGCTGCTTTTGTTTCTTAGCTTGGAATATTTATAACTTAAGTTCAAGAAAAAAGAAATTGACCTTGATATCAGGATCTTTAATAGGGCATTGGAAACCATTAGTGAGATAGAATTGAATTGAATTCTTATGTTTGGAATGAGTCAGTAAATTAAAAATTTGAATTCAATTCTTTAATTTGGAATGGGTCTAAAAATAAATAAATTTAATTATTTTTACTATTTTATCCTTTATTGATAGGTTAGAAACAAAACATGATATTCAAGTAAGGTTATTTTAGTGTTTTCATTTGTTGGAATTCAATTTCTACACCAAATCGAACCTATTTGTGTCTGATTTCAATTCCCATGGGAATTCAATTCCTTTATTTAATTTTCTTCCAATGCATGAAATTCAATTCAATTCAATTCATTGAACACATTAAATTCCAGGGGTTTGCAAATGCTCTGTAAAAGAAGTAAGTTTATTTCAACTACTATCTCTCCCCCAACCACCCACATGCATATATAAAGAATCATTCTATTACTAACTCTTACATCTTTTATCATCTACTTTTAGTTTCATATTGAGATATGGCTTCAAAAAATGCTCTATTAATCCTAAGCCTCTTGGCTATGGTTACTCTCATCACTTCAAAGGTAATTGCTGCTAGGGACCTTTCCGAGACCTTCTCCAACTCCAAAGTTGGTCAATTTGAGTTTTGCATTTTGTATATTATGAAGAACATCATTGAATCATAAAAATGGTTATAAGGTGTTGCCCGTCATTCATATGATGGAGTTACCCTTTTAAATCAAGTTTTTGTTTATCAATTAGGCTAAGATTCGTACACAAATTATTGTGTTAACAAACAAAAAATTGAATTCCCTATGTATGCATTGTTGATTTTCAATGCATATGTATTGAGACACATCATTTTATTTTGTCAATGCATATATATTGAGACACATCATTTTATTTTTCATAGTTCAAATGTTTGTAGTTGAGGATGCTAGAAAGATAAATTACAGGAGCAAAATTGGCAATGGAATGACAGGTGTTGACAATGGTGTGGATATGCACAATGAAGGTAAATTAATATATTTGTTTTTGTCGAAGTTGTCTTGATTTCATATGAATAATTATGTCATTTACTTCATCTACTTTGAAATATTTGTCCAATTTTAAATGTGCACATAATTTAAAGAAATAATTGAGAAAATCTAAATCTTAGAAATATTTAGGTGTATTTTACCAAATTGTTCTTAATATTTACCTATCTCTTCTTTAATTATCTCTCATGTTTTTTTTCCATATAGTCTCTTTCCTCTACTATTTAATAGGGATATAGCTAGAAAAAGATAATTGGTATTGTTTAGATTTCTTAAATAGACAAATATTTATACAAAAGTAGATTTTTAAGATTGGACAAATATTTTTAAATGTAGGGAGTATATGTTAACTTAATTAGTGCTTATCTAACTTTAAGGGAAAAAAGATACTATATCAAAGTTTATTGTCTATTTGTAGCTAATAGAATAGAGGAATCAAAGATAAATCCTAGATTAGATGGTATGGGTGAAGTAGGACATGGCAACAATTGTAACCCTTGTTGCATCTTTCCTTACATATACAGATGTTGCTAAAGTGAAATCACATAAATCGGATACAGACATGTGTATCCATCTAGTAGCTATGTTTTGGAATAAAAACAAAAGATATGGACTCTTTCTATACACCTTGTTGTCTTTGTTGCAAGTTGAATAATCTCTTATCAATCAAGCATGTAACTTACTTATATCTTGTAATTGGGTCACCTATTAGAGTTACATGAATAATATTCATCATATAGTTTTCAGATTTCTTACATTTTTTTTTATATTTTATTTCATTCTTACTTTTGGGTTGTTATTGATCATTAATAGTAATTAATTGGAGTATCATGACTATCAATAATAAAACAAAGGATGGATTGGGGTCCAAAAGTGAATATAAATTTTCTAGAAAGTTAAGTTTGTTATTGTTGGTACTTGTTGGCACCAAATTCTTACCAAGTGTCATGATGTCAGATTGGCAATTTGACCTTGATAAGCTCAAGGGACAGTTAGGGGTTTGGATTGTCAAAATATGCAGATTATATGATGAATGTTCGACATGACAAATTGACCAAAGTAATAGAGTTTGACAAAGCTTCCAACATGTCAATCAACACGACATATCCTATAGAAGTTATTTGTGACTAAGTTTGGATATTCAAGATGGCAAACTAATACTAACAAGGCTCTCATGCTCAACGGATGACAAGTTGAAATTGAAGTTTGTCACCTAAGAACTTAGAAAATTCTAAAGATTTTGAGAAGATTGTCATGATGGTTCATGGGAGGTAGACATTTGTTGATCAACGAGTACTGGCAGTTATCAATTGTTATTGATAGAAGCTCAACAAAGGCATGAAAAGCAGTGACTATTCAATGAAATGGGTGAGTGACAAACAAAGAAACTGTCAAAGACACGTGGACAACATTTAAGGACAACCAAAGACAAGTGTTAAGATCTCAAAGTCCTAGATTGTCTATAAATACTGGTTCTATACAAGTTGTAAAGGGTTGAATTTTTTTCTTACACAATCACTTTACAAATGTCACCAGATGACAAAATAGAGTTTAGAGTCCACTAAGTCTTGTTCTCTACCCATTATCTTGCTTTTTAAGGATTATATTTCCTTCAAGTTCTTTACATTTCTTGCATTTTTACTTACATTTGTCAATTAAGCACTTTACATTCTGCAAATTCTTCCTCTTTAATATGCCAAACATCACATTCATGTAAGCACAACACACAAATCACTTTGCAGTACACGCATTCCATCCTCATTTCATAAAAAATAGTTTGACACTCGATTCTTTGGTGTAGAACCCAATGGGAGTATCTTTTCACTCCCTGAATCCAAATCTTAAAAAGGAAATGTTGATAGTCAAACTCCTTAGTTTGATGATAAATGCCTAGTTTAAAGCAATTTGGCCTCCTGCATAAGAAAATTATCAATTATTTGTTGTTGACATAGAAGTGTCTAATTTTGCAATAAACAGCACCAAATTTCACCAAGTGTTAAAATGTCAAATTATCGATTAACCTTGGAAAATTAAGGGCCGTGATAAGGAATTTGACAATCAAATTATAAAAGCTCTTGATGATGACAGTATATGACGATTATTTGACGTGTCAAACATGATCAGAACTATAAAGTATGGTTCACGAAGAAAAATTGACAAGGCTTCAAGTTTGTCAGTGGACATATTGAAGCTGATTGTGGTTATTAATGATGAAGAAAGTGGCGAGCTAACAATGATACGATTCTTATGCTCAAGTTCAACAAGTCGATGTTAGAGTTTGTCATTCAGGACTTAGAAAATCTTGAAGATCTTAAGATAACCGTCACAGTGATAAAGGGGAAACGATGTTAGTATTGTGACAGTTGACAACATTTATTAGTGGTTTCCAGCAATTACTGATAGAAACCTTATAAGGGCACGATGAAGTGGTAACCGCTCGACTATAAAGGAATGTGATAAAGAAAGAAATTGTCAAGGACACGTTGGCAACATCTAAGGACATAGCCAAAGACAGATGTCAACATCTTAGAGTCCTAGGATGTGTATAAATACTAGTTCTATACATTTGTAAAAGGTTGAAATTTTAATTCACACACTCACTCTATAAACATCATCCAGATGAGAAAATAGAGTCCAGAGTCCACTAAGTAATTATTCTTAACCCAATTTCCTGTTTTCTTAGGATTAGACTTCCTTAAGTTCTTTACAATTTATGTACTTATTTACGTTTGTCAATTAATTTACATTCTACAATTCCTTTATAATTTGCATTTTGTTAGTCAATATTCACACACAACACATCATTTTACTCATTCCATCCTCATTTTATTCACGTATTTGACACTCCATTCTTTTGGTGTGGAACCCAAGAGGAGTAATTTTTTGCTTCTCAAATTGCGATATGGAAAAGCAAAGGTGATGTCCAAACTCTTGCGTTTGTCAACAAACACCTTGTTTAAAGCAATTTGATCTCTTGTTCAAAGAAAATCATCGATCATTTGTTGTCGATGTGCAAGTGTCAAAATTTTCAATAACTAATTATAACATATGGATTTGAAGTCCATCCAGTGCTTGATATTATAATACAAGGGTTATTAAGTATGCAGGACCCAATTGTGAAATATCTTGATTTTTTGCCGAAGAGCAAAGACACAAATGATTATTTTCCTTCCATGCTTTGTAGTGAAAGGCTACGCAGCTACATTTTGTAACTGGTCATCAATTCAAATTTTTATGTCTCAGTCAAAGTATATTGGGCTCATGATAATATGGTTGTGTTCAGACTGTCGTGACTATTAGGAGGTTAGGAATTAGGTAGGAGTTTGTCATGGTTCTGTTACCAAAGCATCTATTGTTATATACCAATATAAATTGTCGTTGTACACTCTATCCCATCATATACAATCGAATTGAGGAATATTCAATACAAACTCTCAAAATTCTCTTTCCTTCCTTTGCTATTTTTTCCGGTTATTCAGCTCCCTTGCTAATGAAGGATACGTAGGAGTAAGTAATCCGTATCAAGCAAAAATTATTTTTTCTTAATTGTAAATATATTTGGCTTAGTCTTTCTTTAAAAGTAAAAGAAAATTTCCATAAAAAATAATGATAGAAGTAAAAAAATATCAATACTAAAATAATAGTGTTTTTTTTATAAAGTTATAAGCTAATTTACACGACTTACCAAGGAGCTATTTAAGGATGAGTGTATTCGGGGCATTATTGTAGTACACTAAAGTTATTCAAAAATCAATTTGAGTTTTGCTAATGAAAATTTGGGTATTTTGATGGACTTAGTCATGATGAGGACAACCTAACGAACAAATAGAAGGAAAAAATTCCAGGCCGAGCATGAACAATAACTTTCTAAGGCCGAAGATGAATAGTAACTCTAGAATTGGGACCAAGGATGACCCCAAGGCCAAAAGAACTTAGCCAGAAGAACTTAGACCCAGAGGCCAGTGAGGTTGCCATGACCCGACTTTGATCATGATCAGAATGTGAGGAATCTCATTCCCATGTAAGCCTCTTGATCATTGATTTATACTATATGCATATTTTATTTATAAAATATGTTTCAACCTTAAATTACATTACATATTCAATTCATAATAATCATAAACAATCCTTTCTCATAAATAAAATCTAAAACTGTGGTTGTGCACAAATATGCTGAGTTGCTCACTATACGAAATAAACCATGAATGCTATATCATATAAATATAAAAAGAATCATGGATAATAAAAAATCTACGCCATGCATATCCAGGACCCTACTCGCACTATCACTAGAGCACTCTATCAAACAAATCACTTCATGGTAACGTGAAGCTCACGCAAAATAAAGACTCTGCTGCTGAGGAGGAGCAGGTGGAGGATCCAAATCTAATGAAAAAAGGAAAGAGAAGAGGGATGAGTTTTATTATAAAACTCAGTGAGTGGATCATCACCCAAAACCACACGTGGGACAAGAAGATGATGATGACGACGATGATGACGATGATGATGATGATGATGATGATGATGATGATGATGATGACGACAATGCAACATCTCAAAATTCATTTATTTTATACTACTCAATAACTATGAAATCATAGTTTGCTTGAAACATAGAAAAACATTATTTCTTAAAGAATTACAAAAGTGAACAAACTTTCCATAAATTGTACGGGTAGTGCTTAGTCCCTGGCGCTCAAGAGCACCTAGCTGAAATCTTAATGGTCCTTGATGAATTGCATCCTAAGCGAACTAATCTAAATAAGGATAACTTGCCCCTAGCAAGCACTTGGTATACCAAGGTTAACGGAATAACTACTATTAACTCGCAGTTTTGTTCGTCTCAGTAATTCCCTATTCTAAAATCATACTGGAGTCATAAAATGGGGTTCAGTAATTTTTAGGTTCAACATTTCTCAGTTCTCATAAATAGACATAGCTTCACTTTTACTTTTCATCAAATAGAACTAATTTCCATCATCATAGTCAAGTCTAAAATCATGAACTTAATCATATAAAATATTTACATAGCAATTATGGTCTCATGCATTTTCTAAAATCATAGATTTTTTATGCATATTTCAAAGGAAGAATTTCTAGCTATTGTGCATTTTATATAAAATCTATATCATGTAAGTACTCGACTTTCAAATCTCTAAATACTCCGTAATGCTAGAAAATAATGGTATAATGACCAAAATAAGGCCATGGGATCAAACCCACTGACATGGAGGAGTGGAATGTGAATGAACAACTCCAAGAAAGCTTTAGGGAGGAGGGATAGCTCCAATATATGCCACAACCAACATTAAACTCATAAATAATCCATGGGGGCTCCTAGATTACTAAAGCAACTGTAACAACATTGGGGAAACACCCTCACTTGATAATAATGGAAGAAATAACAGCACCCAATCTAAGAATTTACAAGAAGGAAAAGAAAAGAGACATAATCTAACAACATTTACTCACTTTAAAGCTTAGAGGATGAAGATTGATATTGGATTAGAAGAAAAATATAGAAAATGGGGTTTAGGGAAGGGTTTATGGTTATGTGAAGGGAAACCCGAAGAGAAAGTTTTTATAAAAGGGTTGAGCTATTTAGCGAAACTGTGTCGTTTTGGTACTGTGCTGTCATCAGGTTGCTTGCTGCAGTGAGTAAAGCTCATTGTAATGAGCCTGTTGTAATCTTTCACTCGCTACAGCGAATAAATCTTGCTACAGCGAGCTTGGCTGGTGCCTGAGGCATAGTTTTGCTTACCTACTTGCTGCAGTGAGTAAAGCTTACTATAGTTAGCCTATTATGCATAATTCTGCAGAACTTCTGCTGCAACTTGGTTTATGCCTTCGAGCCTTCCCAGCAACACTGGTGGGTCCCAGGGGAACCCTGAGGCCATATAGAACCAGTTTATGGACATGTGTACCTAGGGTATTATAGGGGTAAAGTATTAGGCTCCAACTCGGGGAAAGATATTTTAAGTTTCTGGTAAAGATATGTTATCTGTTTGGAAAAGTTTTGATGTGCAGTTTTAACACGTGAAAGTGACTTTGTGACCAAGTAACCACTACTAACCACATCTTGCCAAGTGGATAGCATGGATTAAAACCTGGCAAAAAAGTTTTAATCTTGACCTTTCATTAATTTTAATTTCACTTGGAGGAAATATCTTATCTATTCGGTAAAATTTCGACCCACGGCTTCTTGCATTGTATAAAGCTTAGAGAGTAAGTTCCTCCACTCCACCATACACATGACAAGTAATGACCACACTTTCTAAATTTATCAAGATCAAACCATAATCACACAAAATTCTATTTTAATTTTCCATTACAAAAAATTACATCTTTGTGAAATTAATTTCACATATACTTTATATTCACCTCACCACTCATATTTCTCATTCTTTCTCTATAATTTTTGGCTGGCTGCAGGGAAAACACAAATGTCCATGTGAGAAAAACTCTAAACCCTAACCCCAGTTTCGTCATCTAAAAACCCTAACTTTGAGCCTCCAAAATCATAAGCTTCTTTCACTAAACTTCATTTACTCTTAATTATCTTCAAAACTAATTGCTTAGAATTTTGATCCATCACTATTTTCCACCTTGAGCCATCATAGATCACTGATAAAGGAAGGATTAAAGGCTATTTGGAGTAAAGAAACCACTTTGGAGAGTTTATCTTAGGCAAAAAGCCTTAAAAGTTTCAAGAGTAGGGTTTTTGTGGCTTTTTCTTCTCTAAATTTTGTTTATGAAGATACTGAATTATTGAGTTTAATATTTTTGGTCTTATGACATGTTTAATATCTTTGTATAGTTTTTTTTTAACATAGCTAGAAATGTCCTTTTGTGTCAAATTTTTTACAGATTAACATAATATGTTGAAATAATTCTGTGAATTATTTCACCCTGTATTAATGAGGTTTGATTAATTAACCAAAATTTTCTAAAAGATTGAAATTCTTAACATATGCTATATAAGTTGGAACTATATGATTATACGAAAAATGTTAATTATTTTGTGACTTGTACACCATGACAATTTTTTGATGATGCTATGTATATATGATTGTAAATGCTTATGAAAATTGCTCCTATATGCAAGAAAGTTGAGATTATATTTTTCGTGGGTCAGAGAAAGTAAATATGACTTCCCTTGAATCGAGTCGGGAAAAATAAATCTGACTAGAAATAGATCTGTGTGAATGTTAGGGAAAGTAAATTCAATAATCCTGTATAATAATAAGCTCAGTCCAAAAAAGCAGTCTATTACCCAAAAGTGGAATAAGCCACCATAGATTAAGGGCCAAGACAATTACCAACTATCCTAAGTTATTCTTTATGTTATGTACTAAGTGGATGACTTTATTGTTTATATTGAGACTAGTATGTTTAATTTTTAATTTGACAATATATGCTGTAAATGATAGTGCTTGAATAAAATGACTCCGATGCTATGTTTATGCATGAGAGAGTACCCTACTGAGAATTTTATAATATTCTCATCCCTATGTTGCATGTACCTTGTGTTACCCTCAAATTTTGCAAATGCCACCCTTATGTCTCTCCGTTGACTAGCTATAGTAGAAGAAGTACTATGATACAATCGCTCGTCCTCCTAGTCTATTTTCAGTGCCCTTAATGATCCCGAGTTTTCATATGATGGTGTGCCTTTGTTCCTAGCACATCTAGTTTTTTTGTTGCAACCCTGCTTGCACTACCAGCAACCTACAAAGGATGAACCAACTTAGTTATCATCATTTGACTTTGACTCCTCCATTGACTTTGGTATTTAAGCATGAAGGTGGGGTTATCATCTGGATGGGCAAACGGTTTGTCTTTAGAAAATTTAAGAGATATTTGAGGTGATTGTACATATCTATCGACTTGTTAAGTTATGGCTATTGATGGCTGCATTAGTACTTTAAATTGTCGATGCTATGTTTATTTCACTTTATTTCCATACTTTACGACTAGTATAAGTTATAAAATAAAAGTGACACATTTCTAATTATTGTGTTAATACTTGAGTAATACTTGATAGTTAGGAGGGTGTTACAATTATAGGATTATGTTCCTACATTTTTCTATGCATAACCAATTCTCAGACTTGTCTCTTGTTTTCAATGATCAATTTTATAAATAAATGGATTTTCCAGCCTTTTCCCAATTTAAATAAAACATTATGGTAACTCCATTTTTACTCTGTTTTTTCATCGTCCCCTCGCAATCCTGATTGTAACAACTGTAGTACTTGATATAAAAAGTCAATACTTATGATAAATTATTTTTCTAGATAGATAATATATATTTTAATTATTTTAAGTAAACTTGGTGGTAGATAATTTTTCTTGCTAAATATCAGCAATTGAGGTAGTTAATTTATATTTCTATTTTGATTTTACTGTCAAAACAAATTAATAAAAACAAATGCTACTTTTGCAATGGCAGATAACTTAGTCCACATATAGTTTTGGATCATTCTATGGCCCACTATTTCTGACCATTGGATATCATTTAAACGATTGAGATTAAATATACAATAGAATAAATTTTAAAATAAAATATTTTTAAATTTTAAAAATAATATAATTTTGAAGATAAAATTACCCATCAGACACCAATCTACTTTTCATCACACCCACCACAATGACCTACTGCCCTATCATTGCCCACCGCTCACAAGGCCTCTCCTCCCAACTTCCGTCACTTCTAAGAAGAATTGAAAATGGTGCAAATGCAAAATTTGTTTCTTAGTGTTGTTTGTTTGTGTAAAACGTTGATTGATTATCAATTATCAAACATTTCATCTATTTTTTTTTACCACTGTATGGTGTAAGCGCATGGTTTCCATGGCATGTTGATGAAGAAAACTGTGTTTTCTTTCCCTGTATTGTCCAAGAAACCAAATTATAGAACCTCTCTTTTTTCCTTTTCCTGAAAGGAAAAGACAATGGAGAACAAAATTTTGATACAAGTGGCTTTGGATGGACAATTTTAATTCGTGAAAGGAATAGGAACACTATAACATCACTTTTAGCACATCTATTTTAAAGATTATAACTTTAAAAAAAACATATATAAATCAGAAAAATAAATAAAAACAAAGAAAAGTACAAAAAAAAAAATCATGGTCTCAATCACTCAGGAAAACAACATGGTCTCAATCACCCAGGAGCATTATGAATGAAAGGCAAGTTCCTAGATAGGGAATATTGAGTTTGTGTCCACATGGACATGGACATTATTGTAACATCCTAATTTTTAACCCAATACTCTAGAACATATTTAGGTTAATCATTAGTCTGTTACTTCATAGTTCTCATTTTTACTTTGAAATACTTAGCGGAAAATACGGGTAATTTTTTTTGAAATAAAAAGTGAGAGCCGCGTGATACGATAAGCGGTAAACCATGTATAGTAAAACAAATGTCTCACAACATCATAACATAAGGCACACCATGAATAACACTGAATATCATCTCATATATATATAACTTGCCCACTTATAAGTGTGAGACTTACTTTAGTACAAGGAAAATACAGGAAAGGAAATGCAACATAAACTTAAACATGATCTACTCCCCTACCCGAGTGCATCTAATGGGATAACCTCTAAACAAAAGAAGGTTTATCCCCATCTAAGTGGTGTGTGCTCTAACCGGGTACTCCATCGGTCGATCATCACCTCCTACTGACGTCCGTCTCGCGAACGAGGCAAGTATCGGGGAAACTGGGCGAGCTCCTCGGGCGTAAAGAAGCGGAACGGGGATCGAGAGTGACCCCCGCGGTGTGGCCGCATCTCCGGTCGCCGCGCAAGTTGTGGCTGAGTCACGGTATCCTCACTGCCCTCCCTTATCAATGGTGGAGAGGGGGCAAAGCTCTCGCTATACGGATGAGTAGGCGGATCCTCGGACGGGTCGGTCTCCGAAAAGTAGGTCCGGGGCACGTAATCGGGATGGCCTGGCATGGCTAGGGTGGCGGTGTGCATGCGGAGCACTCTCTCATCATGCGTACGCGCGCGCTCAAAAACCCGCTCGACGTCGCCATAGGGTGCAGTCGGGGAGAAGCGATGGGTGTGCACGGAATGAGCGAAGAGGCGTCCTACGAACATGAAGACCCGCACCGTGCACTGCCCCTCAAAATGGTATGACTCGTGAGCCGGGTCATAGTGCACCTCCCATGTCGGGGTGTCCACGAACACTACGAACGTCGCCATCTGAAGACGTGACGGAAAGAAAGAGATAGAGGGAGTGAGAATCTTGCTAAAGAATCTCAGTACGGCCTCCTACTGCCTAGGTGTCATCATCTACGTCCTCAGGAACCTTAGGTTTAATTATACAAAATGATTGGGCATGTATTAAGTTCATTTTAAACTTTAAGATATACTTTAGCCAAGGTCCATTCATTTTAGGATGATCTTAATGTCATGAATGCAACATAATAGAAGATGTATGCATGGCACTACCTAATGCACATACATAAAACATAACATCAAGCATCATCATACTTAGTGGCATAAAGTGGCGATAGTAACATTCATATGGGACAAACTTAGTGACATAATCATAATCATGAAACATCTCTTCCTCATGGGCCACCCTAAAAGACAATCGAACTGGGGGTGCTCGGCCGAACCGGTGTCACCCAGAACGTATCATACATCTAGGTTATGAGCTCATACCTTAACTAGTCGTCACTAGTTCTTACTTACCACTTAACGATAAGCGTATCATAAATCACAAATCCCGACTATCTGAGTACGGGTTAAGGGGCAAACCTCTTAGGGGTGCTCGGCCGAACCGGTGTCACCTAAGAGTATAAATTGGTACCGATGTCACATGAGTTCTATGGAGGTGCTCGGCCGAACCGGTGTCATCCTAGAACCCATCTTAGTACCTTAATTTTCAAAATCTCTTTAAGTCCCCAAATTTGTCGGAAATTCGGCGGCACAACGGTCATTACCCCGAATTTCCTTCCAAATTTGCTTTATGCCACATAAACATATAACCTCATGAATTCCTCATATGAATAACATCATCATCATTTGCATACTACATGCATCATCATAAAACATCCAAACGCTTACCCTTACGGTAGCTTATGCTTTGACCCTTACGGGTCTTAATCTTGAGATATAGTTCTCTACATCCGTTGCTCATATCTTTATGCACCTAAGGGCTCATAATTAATCATCATTCCTAATCCTCATGTTCATACTTAAATCTGAAAAGCATAGGGCAGAATCTCTAACTTGTATTTACGGGGTTCTAGAACTTACGTTTTAGACCCTTTCTCGTTCCGCTACTAAGGCGCTATATATTAAATCTAAATCAATTATGAGGCATTCCTATGCTTAAGGACTAATTATTAATCATGTTTATCATGTTGTAAGGGTGCTGGACAGAATCCAGAAAATTAAATGTTCTAAGAGTTCTACATTTACATTTTTACGATTTTCTAGTTACTAGTTTCCCTATAGGTGCTAAAATTCAATTCTAATCCAAATGTTACCAAGTTTTTCATGTCTAAACAATCTAAATCTGATTATGTTCCCATTAAAACAGTTTGGATAAGTTTCAAAAACAAATGGGTCAAAACTATGTTAAATTCTAGCTTTACGGTATTTCTAGTTAGCTAGTTTCTTACCTATCGCGCATAGAATCGCTTCTACATCGTCATATGATATTTTCACCCATTCCAACACATCAAAACATCATCATACAGCATCACACCCATCATATTAGAACCGAAAACATCTTGCCTCAATAAGAGAATTAAATTGACATTTCTAGGTACATAAGTTAACTAGTTTCTCTTGGAATCAATCTAGAACTTCTAAAACTCTTTTCAAAACATTTTAATTCATCAAGAGGCTAAGAGAAGCCTTAGGTCACTGACCAAAACATATTCCATCCCCTAAAAGAGAATAAAATCACAACTTGTGGTGACATAACCTTATAAAGTTTTGTAATGCTTTAAGGAAAACTTAAAACATAGACTATTGGTCCTAGTAGTTAGATGAAAACTCATTGCAAGTCCATCATCACTACTTGGCCGAAAATATGCATTCAAAGAATGGTTTCACATTAAACTTTAACTTGGAATGAAATAGGCAAGTCTTTGAGCTCTAGGTTCTTAAGTTACGACATAACATAAACGTGCTCATGCTTTTCATTTTTAATCTTGCTTACAAAATAAAATGATGACATAAATTAAATATACAAGGCATAAACTTAAACGTGCAAGCTTGAAAGTAAATATGCGAGGCATAAACTTAAACGTGCAAGCTTGAAAGTAAAGATGCAAGGTTCAATTCTTCATTTTAGTGCTCTTGGCCCAACAACAATCGACTTTAAGGCCGAAATAGAAAGACATTCGAGAAATTAATTAGGTGATAATGCAAGTTCAATTCTTTATTTTAGTGCTCTAGGCCCAACAACAATCGACTTTAAGGCCGAAATAGAAAGGCTTCGAGAATTAAATTAAGTGATGATACAAGTTCCATTTTAATCTTTATGTTCTTAGGTGATAGCTAGAAAGTAAAGATGCATAGCAAGAATGTAAATATGAATGCAAGCATAAAATAAATTATGCAAGTTCATTTTATCTTTCTAGAGCTCTTAACAAGACTTTAAAGGAATTTAAACCATAACCCAAACTCATCCAAACAAGGTAAAGTCAAGCTTAGAGTTCTTAAAACTCAACATAATATTCTTAGGAAATCAAACCATGAAGCTTAGAAAAATTAAGGAAATGGCTGAAATCTTCAAGAAGAAAAAGGAACATTTTAAAACTCTAGAGTTCATGATCTTGATGATATATTAACACCAACATCATAAGTCCTCATCATTGAATTCATAGAGCCATTTTAAAACATCATCAAAGCTAAAGTTCTCAAGAGTTCAAGAAAGGAAGAACTAGAAACATTTTTGTTCAAAAACAAAGATCAAGCTCTAGAGTTTGTTTCAAGTGATGAACATCATCATGAAACTCTCATCATCAAGCTCTCACTTCTTCATTCCCAAAGGCCCATGGCCGAAACATAAAGAGGAAGGAGGAGAAGAAAAGAAGTTCTAAAAGGAATCAAGAGAAACTATGAACATCAAACTTGAAACAAGAACTTTAAAGAATAGAATACATGAAAGGAAATCCCTACTTGATGTGATGAACTTGAAGATGGAAGAAGAAGATGAAGATGATGAAGAACTTTGAAGAACTTGAAGAACACTAGAACTTTGAGAGAAAAGAAAAGCTTTGAGTGTTCCTAAACTTAGCAAATGATCTAAAAGTGGTGCAAGCTCCTCAAGGCATTCTATTTATAGAGAAATGAAACAAATGAAGTGTGTGTGTGGGCTGATGTGTTTCGGCCATGAGGGTGTAGAATGGAGGCATCCATGAGTTCCATGAGGTGAGATAATGTGTTCTTGAGGCATGGTGAGGTATGGTTCAAGGTATGGTGAGGTATGGTTCAAGGTATGGCCTCAAGTATGGTTCTTTGAGTGAAAAAATAATTAAACATGTGGTCAATGGGGGCATGGCTGTTCGGCCATGTTGCAGCCAAGGGAGGAGAGTTTCTTGCATTTTAATTGTGGTTTAGAATTGTGTTTAGGTGTATCTTTGATTATGCTTAAGATTAGGAATTTGTAAGAAGGTGTTTAGGTAAGGAAAAATGGATAATTAAGGTGGTCTAGACATAATTAAGGAGTGGTCTTGCACCATTAGTGAGTTAAATCCTCAATTTAGAGTCTAAACAACTCTAGACATATTTTCTTGATTTAAGGAATTGGAGAGAGAAAACACTATTCAAGATTCCAAGACTAGGAATCTTGAGTTCTAAAAGAGATTTAAGTTTAATCTAAGCAATTTTAGATTCTAATTAACTTTAACAAATTATTTTGACTCTAGATTAATTAGGGAAATTAATTAATCTTCGTTTAGAGCCTAATATTGCTTAGGTTTGCTTAATTACGTCATTAAGCTCAAAAACACTATTCTAGGGGCAAAATCGTAATTTTGCACTAAAACTGCCCGGGACCACCGGGACTTGAACAGAGACCTCTAGACACATGAAAACATATTTTTAAACCTCGAGAAAAAGTTCCGGGCTCAAACAGCACCTTTACCCGCGTAAAAACGCTATAGGGGTATTTTGGTCATTTTGACCCGAAACTACGGAAAACGAAATTTTCGCTTCCGAAAGCATTCAAAGGCCATTCAATCCCCTTCAAACATTGAGTTGACCCTTCGAGGATAACCGAGTTGGTTACCCTCACATTCGGGTCGGGAAATGACCTCAGGGGCATTTTGGTCATTTCCCTCGGACAGAAAAATCGGGGTGTTACAATTATTGTAATAAAAGTAAATATTGAAATTAATTTTAGACTATTACCCACTACCTCCTATTCTCTCTTAGTTTTCCATGAAACTTTTCCTATTTACCATACACACTCACCCCAACACTACTGCAGTACTGCTTGCCTTGCTCCCACCCTTCCCTCTCATAGGATAGAACACTCACCTTTAGCCTAAGTCCAAGATGGAGCACTAGGACTGCATGTTAGCAACTTTATTTTATCCTTAATAGGGAACATGAGAACACCTCCTAACAAGTGAAAAGAAATAGTCACAAAAGATAATGAATTATAGTGCTTCAATCAAAACAAAGGCCAATATGCTTCAATAACCAACAAATAAAATACCAAAAAACTAAAACAAAGGGTACTAAAAATACTAACAAGCACAGCCATTACGTATATTTTTGTTTTTGGCCATGCTATTAGATACACTTCAACACTAGATATTTTCCTTCACTATTTTCAAAGATGAAATTGCTTAATGATTGAGAATGCAAATGGTTCTTAGAGGATAAAGATGAACCATTACTAATTTTTTTTACCCTAGACGAAGAAGGCCCATGTTCATTCAATGATTGGTTAGACAACTTGGTAAGCCACGAAGAGTAGGCCATGAGCGAGCAGCGATGAAGTAAGCCTAAAAACACCCTCAATAGTGGTGGGCCAAGATCTATGTATTCGGTGAGCCTCCTCGACGAAGTGAAGGAAAGAGCCTATGGGGTGGGAGAGTGGTGGTAGAGGAGGTTGGGGTCTTAAGGTTGAAGACGGAGTAGGGGAGCAAGGACTAGAAAAAAGAGTAAAATAGAGGAATAAAATTACTTACACAATTATTTTTATAAATATTAAAATACGGATTTTAATTTCAAGTTCAATTAATTTTATCTATTAGATTCAATTTTTAATGGTTAAGATTAAGTGACCACATGATCACAAACTCAACCTCCCCCATTTAAGAAGTCACCATGAATGAAAAAGCAAAAAGCCCAACATAGAGAGCGATAAAGAGAATTAAAGATAAAAAGAAAAAAAAGGGGTTGCCATGTTTGTTAGGAAATTGAAGCATACACCTTCTTCTAAGATTAATGTGAGCATGGCAATGTGCATGTTATGTCGATTTGATGGCTAGGTTAGCCATCTCCTACATGACAGATCAGGGTATTTGAGAAAAAATGGAGACACAACTTTCTATTAGTGGAAACATATAGATGGAAAAGGAGGCTACAATAGCATTGGTAGAAAGTTTAGAGAGATGACAGTGATGGCTAGAACAGGGAAAGTGACGAAGAAGATGGTGAATGGGTGGATAAAATAGAGGAATTAAAACTTTTATAGAGGTTAATTTTTTGTTGATTGCTCAGGTGATGTTGTGGGTCTATGCCTATGGTGCCATTGCCTATGTGGATCGCTGTGTTGATGAAAGGTGTATGTTGGGTTTAGGACACTGAAGGCATGGTCCTAGTATGGTTGGGTGATGATGTTGGGAGGATGAGGCTAGTAAATTGGTTAACTTTTGTAATGAAATAACTAAGTGAGTATAATGTTTTGTATTTAAATTATTAAAATTTGAAAATAAAAGACAAAATAAAAAGAAGCTTTTATATTTTTTTAGGGTTGCAATATTTTTATTTCATTTGTATAAATAAAAGTAAAGAAAATTTTAAATTAAAATTTGAAAGGAAAGCAAGGGTTGAACCTATTGCCCTTGCCTTTATCTTCTTCATGCTTATGATAATACTCACACTGTGAATCTTCTAACTCATACCCAGAATGCTGCTGCTATATTTGTCACTATTGTAGTCCTCAATTTCGGCCGCATAATTGCTCTCCATCTTCACACCTTTCTTATAAACAATCTTGAACAACAACAAAGAAAAAGATATTACCAAGCATATTATCATAACCACAAAACTACCCTCCATAACCACTGCATGGTTGGGTAATTCACACCCTCACTACACATTTAGCGTAATTGTTCATATAATCACAAATTACCTAATACCTCATCTCATCCCATCAATACTTTTTCCACTCACCACATGATAAAGTCAACACAACCAAAAAAATTATTCCCATATGAACACAATTTACAACCCATAACTCCCGTGTTTTAATTCCACAAACAAAATCAATAAATCCTAAATCCCTAAATAGACATAAACCAACTACACCTAAATGTGAAGACAAAATTTTAGCAGCCATTCACCCTATACAAAGCACACAACACAAAGAAAACAAAATAAAGATGGCACCGTCTAAGAAAGCAGTGCTATCCAAGGATCTCAGGGTACCTTGAACGAAGTTCAACAATCCCAATCTACAAATCTAGGCACCAATGCTTTCACAAAGCAATGATTTTAAGGTTTTAGAGTTAACCTTCAACTCAAACAGAGAAAATTACGAGAGAAAGAATACACTTTTTTCATTAAACTTCTAACCTCTTACAAATGAGAACAATGACTTATTTATATACCTAATTAACTAACTAACCAACTTAAGGGGTAAACAACTAACTTTAGGGCATAACAATACCATCCTCTTTAAAATCAACCTTGTCCTCTAGATTGAGAAAATGAAACAAAATACTCCTAATTACATTTCATTAATATTCCTAACAAACCATTTTATTCTACACAAAAAAAACTTAATATCCCACTAGAATCCCATTGTATGATTGGACAAATAACTAATAAAATTAGGCCCGTTGAAGTTGAAAAGATTGGAAATGGTCCATCAGTGCCTTATCAACCTTGGATCCAAACATTGAAGTAAGTTGAATTTGGCCCAACACTATACAACTCTTGTTGTGTTGCTCTATCCCTAGTAGTTCTAATCGTGGTGAAATCTTCCTTATTACTTCTTCATCAACCACCACCAACCAAGGATTGCGCCAGCCACTGCATGGACAAAGGACCCTATTGCTTCTGAAGGCCAACCAGTACGCTTCCCAATCATGCCATAACAGAGAGCCACCCTACTAGAGCCATCACTGGCCACTTTTTCTTGTTTTTGTACAACAGCCCATCAGTTGCCACACGTAAACCAAGAACTCTATTGGTTGCCACTCGAGATTGGGAATGCACCTCATTGCCATTGACGAGCTGCGATACAATTGCTACAAAAGCCTTCGCCATGCTCAACAACATCATGGTTACTTCCATCGCGCCCGAGAACATCGTGGTTTCCTTTGCCATGTGATGATCCTTTATCAGAGGAACCTACCCAGTCACTTAGGTCACATCGTGCTCGTCGGGCATCTGTTCATTTGTCCTGTGACTATCCACTTCGATTGACTCCACCTTGTTTGCCATTGCCGTTGGGTTTGCGTTTGTTGGCTTCAATGCTGGTAATCAAGTTATATGTCTTTCTGTGACTAGCCTAACCACAATTACGTCCTCCTTATGTGCCAGTTTGGCTTTTCCTTTTTCCAGCAACGGTGTTGGATTTTCCCCAATTTCAATTTGATTAAGATTTCCTCTTTTTTCTCACAAATCTGGTTCATCATTAATCTGATGTAAATTTTGATTTGTTGTTCCTAAACCCTCCATCGTTTTTACTTCTAAAACTGATAATGGCTTCAATTCTTGAATTATTGTTGAGCCCTTTGTGGATTTTGCTTATAACATTGTTGTTGTTGTCATAAATTGCCATTATTGATATTCTTGTGTATGGGAATCAAGAATTTGTGATCTTGTATTGATCTTTGATGATTTTGACATTTTTGCTGCCTTTGTTAAATCTTGAACCTGCATGCTAGTCCTTTGAGATGATGCCCACATGCTAGTCCTTTGAAATGATGTTGTTAGATTCCCAAACCTTTCTTTAACCAACACCAACAGATTAGCTAATTTAGCCGCAATGCGATTTTGTGAGGCACGATCCTATGCTGCAACTGCAAGTTGTTTCTTCTTCATCTCATGGAGTCTCTTCTCTATCTCGCAAAAAGCCTCCTCCATGCTGTCCTAGCAAGCCTCCTCCTCAATCGAGAATTGAGTTCCTTCCTCCATGTGGGGCTCTTAATGAGAGCACCAATGTAAGGTTTTTGAGTTAACCTTCAACTCTAAGAGAGAAGGGATACACTTTGTTCATTAAACTTCTTACTTCTTACAAATGAGAACAACGACTTATTTATAGACCCAATTAACTAACTAACCAACTTAAAGGGTAAACAACTAACTATGGGGCATAACAATGATCTATATCTCATTAACTCGTATTGCTCCAAAGAGAAGAAAAAGAAGATGACAAATGACTAGGTTAACTAGATTTGCTAAGAAGTTGTTCATTCATGGAACAATAAAAGAGAAGAAGGAGAAGATGACAATGAATTGCTCTCTCTCTCTCTTACAAAAAAATGTTAGTTTCAAGTATTGAATAAAAAAAATGCTTTTAAATAAAAAATAAAACTGCGTGTTTTTTTTTTTAAAAAAAGGGGTTCAATTATCAACTTCTAAAATATATTAATAAAACCAATTAATAACATATATATCTTAGCATTAACAACCATCGTTAATGCCTTCAGTGTCCTAATTAATGAACCCAAAATGTCATCACCCAACTACACTAGGACCTACATGCCTCTAATGTTCTGAACCCAGCATACATATGTTTTCAACACAGTGATTGACATGGGCAATATCACCTAGGCATTGACCCACAACATCACCTGAGCAATCACCTAATTTTTTTAATTTGAATATGACAATGAGAGGAACATGTAAAAGTCTAAAAACAATAGCGAGACCAAATTATCCCCCACACAGTTTCATAGCTTAGAATTTTATAACTCAGAAAAAAAAATTAACCTTGATATCAAGATCTTAAAAAAAGTAATTGTACTTGATATCAAGTTATCTATAGTACTTGATATAAATATAATATTGTAATTTATTTTGCTAGATAGATAATATATAATTTAATTATTTTAAGTTGAACTTGGTGTTAAATAATTTAGATATGAGCAATTATGGTAGTGAATTTGTATATTTATTTTCATGTCATAGTCAAAACCTAGGAAGCAAGAACACACCAATTTGATGGTGTGTCCACGTGTCCAACACACACGGGACGTCGACACCAGGTGGACATCCACGCAGCACTTGTTCGGAACACTTTTGAAAGTGTCCAATTTAAAAACATATTTTTCTCCAGCTCAAACATGTGGTGGACATAGCTGAACATGGCTCAGACACATTATATTGCGGACAAGACTAAACACATTTTTTATTTTTTTTCCATCTTTCTTTGGACTTTTTTTTTCATTTCTTTGATCCAAAAAAAAAAATAGGGGCTTATAATAAGAAAGTACAAAGAAAATTGGTAGGTTGACATCTATAAATATTTGGAAGTATTGTAAATCTTGACTTTGTATATAAACATATATGATATTATGAGTTGTGAATTTTTCATCTTAAATTTTATCCATATATAGGGGATTGCTAGCCTCCACATA
Source organism: Dalbergia cochinchinensis (assembly GCA_031216125.1). NCBI lineage: Eukaryota > Viridiplantae > Streptophyta > Magnoliopsida > Fabales > Fabaceae > Dalbergia > Dalbergia cochinchinensis. The sequence goes on along the minus strand of CM062371.1, from coordinate 48,483,381 downwards.
TTTATGTGGGGGTTTGTGTGGAGGCTAGCAATGTCCATATTTTGTTTTGGACACAAAACCCTCTTTTCATTCCCTTGATTCAATTTGAAATTTTGGGCACTATTGTAATTTTATTTGACTTATATTTATTACTTCTCTTCTAACTTTACTCTCACCTAATTAATATACCTTCTCCACAATTTGTCTCTATATAAATTAGCACTTTTTAAATTTTTTTCTTTCATTTCAATATTATGTATTTGATTGAAAATTACATGCTGAATAAATATATTTTAACATTATTTTAATAATTTTTAAAAAATCGTGTATAATTCACGTTGCGAGTAATCAAGTTGTGGAAATATGTTTTTCACACTTTCAATATTTAAATATTAATGTCACATAAATATCTTAATAAGATCTAAAATATTTGTGTGTGTGTGTGTGTGTGTGTGTGTGTATATATATATATATATATGTAAATTAACTATAAATTTTGAATTCTATTTACCAAAAAGAAAGTTTGAATTCTGTAGACTAAAAAAAAATTGAATGCTTTAATTTATTAGCTTTCTGATTAATTTTTCCTTTTTGATGTGAACCTTTCTAATTATTATTATTTTTAACAAATCTCTCTAATTAAATTTGATAAGCTGATTATATATTTTTTAAAATTATTAAAATATATTTATTCAACATATAATAATATCATATAATATTTTAAAAATAGTAATTTATATAGTGAAAAATAGTGAATAATGAATATTAATTAGGTGAGAGAAAAGTTAGAAGAGAAGTAATAAATGTGAACTAAATAAAATTACAATGCTATCCAAAATTTCAAATTGAATGAAGAAAGAGAGGAAGGGGTTTTATGTCTAAAATAAAAAGTGGACATTACTAAATATATATGTTGTGTTTGTGTCTCCTAATTTTATGAGTTTGGTGTGTCTTTGCATCCGTATTCATGTTGTGTCTCATATCTATGTAAGTGTCTAAGCTTCATAGGTCAACGCAAATTAATGACAATAAATGCTACTTTTGTTTCTTAGCTTGCAATATTTATAACTCAAATTGAAGAAAAAAGAAATTTACCTTGATATGAGGATCTTTAAAGAAGTAACTTTATTTCGACTACTGTCTCTCCCCCCACCACCCACATGCATGTATAAAGTACCATTCTATTACTAATTCTTACATCTTTCATCATCTACTCAATATGGCTTCAAAAAATGCTCTATTCATCCTAAGCCTCTTGGCCATGGTTACTCTCCTCACTTCAAAGGTAACTGCTGCTAGGGACCTTTTCGAGACTTCCTCCAACTTCAAAGCAGGTTAGTTTGAGTTTTGCATTTTGTTTATTATGAAGAACATTATTGAATCATAAAAACGGTTATAAAGGGTTGCCCCTCATTCATATGATGGACTTACCCTTTTGATTTAAGCTTTTGATTATCAATTAGGCTAAGATTCGTACACAAATTATTGTGTTAACAAAAAAAAAATTGAATTCACTATGCAGGCATTGTTGATTTTTAATGCATATGTATTGACACACCTCATTTTATTTTTCACAATTCAAATGTTTGAAGTTAAGGATGCTAGAAAAATAAATTACAAGAGTAAAATTGGCAATAGAACGACAGGTGTTGACAATGGCGTGGATTTGCCTGGTGAAGGTAAACTAATATATTTGTTTTGTCAAAGTTGGCTTGAGTCCACATGAATAATTATGTCATTTACTTCCCTTACTTTAAAATATTTATCCAGTTTTAAATGTGCATATAATTTAAAGAAATAATTGAGAAAATCTCAATCTTAGAAAAATTTAGGTATATTTTACCAAATTATTCTTACTATTTACCTATCTCTTCTTTAATTATCTCTCATAATTTTTTCATTTAACCTTTCTCTTCTACTATTTAATAGGGATATAACTAGAAAAAGTTAATTGGTGTTTAGATTTCTTAAATAGACAAATATTTAAACAAAAGTAGATTTTTAAGATTGGACAAATATTTTTAAATGTAGGGAGTATATGTTAACTTAAGTAGTACTTATGTAACTTTAAGGGAAAAACAAATACTAAATCAAAGTTTATTGTCTATTGTTGTAGCTAATAGAACAGAGGAATCAAAGATAAATCCTAGATTGGATGGTGTGGGTGAAGCAGCACATGGCAACGAATGTAAATATTGCTGCTTCCTTCGTTACTATTGCTTATGTTGCTAAAGTGAAATCACATAAATCGGATACATATATATATATGTGTATCCATCTAGTAGCTAGTGTTTTGGAATAAAGACATAAAATATGGACTCTTTCTAAACACCCTGTCTTTGTTGCAAGTAGAATAATCTCCCATCAAACAAGCATGTAACTCACTTATATCTTGTGATTGTGTCACCTATCAGAGTTACATGAATAATATTCACTCTATAGTTTTCAAATTTCTTACAATTTTTTTAATATTTTATTTCATTCTTACTTTTGGGTTGCTATTGATCATTATTAGTAATTAATTGAAATATCAATGACTATGAATAATAAAACAACGAATGGATTGGGGTCCAAAAGTTAACATGAATTTTTCTAAAAAGTTAAGTTTGTTGTTGATGGCACCAAATTTCACAAGTGTTAAAATATCAAATTATCGATTGACCTTGGTAGATTAAGAGCCATGATTTCCCAATTTTACAACACTCTAAAAATTCATTAGATGCTTCTAACTTAAATGAAAATGTTATTTACTTTTTCCTGAATGAAAATATCATAAATTCAACATCATGTACATAAATATATTGATAACTCATTTTTTATTAAGTAAATCAATGTGTGTGTGTGTGTATATAATCAATTCAAATTGTTTAAATATATTTGCTACAATCATATATTTATCATTGCAATGATTTGATAATTTACATTTACATAAAATAATAATTTTATCAATTTTATTCACGTCACTTTGGTAATTTAAGTTACGGGACATAGTTTATGAGATATGTCACTGGATGACTTATTATAGGTTTACAATTGGATTAGCAATTTAGCATCTCTGATCACATTACTTACGAGATTGACTTTAATATAGGACTATTATTTGTACACAAAACATTGATGAATCCTTAGATCATCTTTTGCATCAACCATTAAAATCATGTTATTTTCATTTCAATTTTGTCAATACATCGACAAGTGAGTTGAATAGTGTCCATATTTTAAGTGCATTAATGCATTTGCAGTGCTAATATATACTCACTAGTTCAACATCCACCCACCACAACTTAGGCAGTTCAAATTGCAGTATCATTTTCTTACTAGTTCTTATATCTTTCATCATTTAATTTTAGTTTCGTATTAAGATATGGCTTCCAGAAGTGCTCTATTCATCCTAGGCCTTCTGGCCATGGTTAGTCTTATCTTCGAAGGTAGCTGCTAGGGATTTTCCCGAGACTTCCTCCTGCTTTCAGTTTGAGTTTTGCTTTTTGTATATGATGAAGAACATTGAATCATAAAATGATTATAAATGGTTGTCTCTCATTCATACGATGAACTTCCCTTTTTGAAGTGAGTTTTTGTTGAGTAATTAGGCTAAGAGTCTTTCACAAATTATTGTATTAATTAACGAATAAAAATTGAATTCATTATGTATATGGATTGTTAGTTTTCAATGCAAATGTGACGACACACATAATTTTATTTGTTTCTTCAGAGTTGCCTTGTTTTGATGAATAGTTATGTCATTTATACACCATATTAAAATTTAGTCTTTTTACAGCTAAGAGAACAGAGGAAGCAAAGATAAATCATGGATTAGATGGCGTAGGTGGAATAGGATATGACAACCAATCATGTCACCAATGTTGTTTCGAACAGTATTGCGAATGTTGTTAAATTGGAATCACATAAATCAGATGCTTGTTTTGTATTGATCTAGTAGCTAGTATCTTAGAATAAAGAAATGAAATATGGACTTTCTATGTATACCTTGTTGTGTCTGTTGCAAGTTGAACGATCTTCCACCAAACATGCATCTCACAAATATCTTGTGATTGTGCCAATTATGAGAATAACATGCTTTCAAATTTCTTATTTTTTTATATTTTACTTCATTCTTACTTTTCAAGTTGTTACTGATCATTATCAATAGTTTAATTGAAATAATAATAGGCATGAGCTAACTTTAGTATGACCGATGGATAGGGAACACGCTTGTCCCAACCCAAAAATTGTGACCGGAACAAAAAGGGCTATTGTCTTTTATGGAAGCCTCCTGGAATTAATTTGATGCAATCAAGCATTATAAATCCTTATTCAACACTTAAATCATAAAAATGAATAAATAATTAAATAAACAAATTTCTCAAATAGCTTGAAAACTTTGTTCATCAAATGCTTAATTTTTCCCAACAATTCCAAAATTCATAACTAAAATCGACAATCTTAAATTGTGTTTCAAAAAAAGAATTACACAATAAATATCACAATAAAATAACATGTACGCTAAATAATATCCAAGGGCCCTGTTTGCACACTAGTGGAAAGATCACTAAACTAATATAAATCCTAACTTATCATGCTTTACTATAAAGCGAAGTTCAAAACTATTGTCGACAATCATTGAGGATGAGCTAAGCTATCATTTATGCCAATAGCTGAATCTTAAAAAGGGAAGAGGTAGGGTAAATCATTGAACTCAATGAGCAGAATCATCTGCCATAACTTACATGGGACAACAAAGAAAATACATAATAATACATGCAACATATATATGCAAATCAACTTATATAATAATAATACTTTACAAGCATCTCTTAGCTTGTCTTTTCAAATAAAAACATGATATGAAGAAATTAGTTCGAAACAAAGTTCATAGTCATTCTTAGATTATGTTTTTCTGGGTTTCTTTAAATTTCTCCAATTTCTTCGTACTTATAGGGAACATTCCTACAGGTCCTATATTCTTTTATTACAAAATACCCAAATTGATCCATTACAAATATATTAGGGGGCAAATTAGTCCTTTGAAATTTGAAAGTCTTAAAATGGTCCCTCATATTTCAATAGAAGGGACAATTTGGTCCCTCTATTTTTGATTGAATCAAAGTATATATCCACAGTTTATAACAGTGACTAATCCCCTCACCGTGGAAGCTCTCCCAAAGAGGCAAACGGCTGACCATGAAATACATTCCATTCCCATGACTGAGGATCGAATCCCTGACCACATGGTTAATTAAGGGACAAGGTAAATTGTCATCACGCCAAGGTTAATTTGGTCCCTCTATTTGAGTCTGTATAATTAATAACACAATATACAGAACTATATGAAGGGTCCAATTGTCACGACCCAAAAATCATAACCGGCATATAAGGGATATTGTCCCTTGTGGAAGCTTTATGGGTTAATTTCATGCAATCATACGTAGTAAATTATTAAATTAATGCTCATAATAAATCATAAAAATAAATAAATAATTTAATAAATAAATTCTCAAAACTTCCTGAAACTTTATTAATAGAATACATAAAATATTTAATTCTTTTAAATTGTTCCAAAATCTATAATTGAAACTGACAAACTTAAATCATATTCCTGGAAGAAATTACATAGCATATCATTATGACAAAATAACATAACCTGAAAATAATCATGCATGCTAAATGATGTCCGAGAACCCTGCTTGCACACTACTAGAGTACTCTATTTTAACATGATCCTGATTCAGACTTCATTACAAAGTGAAGATAACCACTAGAACAACTATAAAGCTATTGAGGCTGGGTCTGAATGATAACTGGATTTGCAAACGTAACTGTAAGGGGGAGGAAAAAGGAGGGATGAGTTCATCAAAACCAAATGAGTAGATAGCCACCCACAGCTCACATGGGACAATAAGGAACTACATGATAATAATACATACATACAACATAGACATGCAAATAATTATATAATAATAATAATAATAATAATAATAATAATAATAATAATAATAATAATAATAATAATAATAATAATAATAATAATAATAATAATAATAATAGTTGTAGACATTCAATCTAATTCCTGTCTTAACTAAATAAAATCCAACTTAAAAGAAATTAACTTAAAATTGAATTCATATTCAACATCATTCACTTGCATCATAAACATTTACTTATGGGTTTATTATCCTCTTAAGGACTGTATCCTGCAATATATTTGAATCATAAAAGCCTGCCTGCATGGCCACTTGACATACCGCCTCCATGGCAACTAGATATGCTAAGGTTAATGACTTATAAGATGGTATTCCGCCTCCCTGGCAACTAGGCATACCAAGGTTAACATCTTATAAGACTGCCTCCATAGCCGCTTGGTACATTGCCTCCTTAGCAGTTAAATGTATCAAGGTTAATGACTTTTCCAAAACATGTTGTAATTCTACTATACTGTTGTCAACATACATAAACTAACTGAATCAACAATAAATTCAAACACTGCAACTTATTCCTTATATTATGCTTGCTACGGATGAAATTACAATTTAGATATTACGTATTACATCGTATAAACTGTTTGTGCCATGTTGTCTACTAATCCACTTATAAAATAATAGCAATACTAATAACAAAAATAACAATTTACCTGTGAACCTATAATTATTATTTACCTATTAATTATCATTCACCCATTTATTTATTGACAAGAAAATATTGGGTTCTCTCATACTATATAAATAAATTATTTTTAGAAACTAATAATAGTTGAATGATATCCATGAAATTGAAGCAAATCTTTCTATACTGAACACTTCTTATACTTTAATAATTACTTCATGATTTAGTCGTAAATGCTGTGAAAACTATTAATTAATTTTTATTAATTAACCATGTCCTATCATTTTTCCTGATAACTATTAATTAAACTTTAATTGTTACTTAGGTCATTCTTATTATTTTGGCTATTATGCCTACAATACATAATAAGTATGTACTAATCTGTTTGTATAACTTAGCTGTTGGCTACACTCTATCAACCAGCTAAATCTTATCATGCTAAACATTCCTATTTCTTATTTTAATTAGGCATTATAATAGTTGTTTAACTGAGTTCTAATATTAGACTGGGCTATATATATATATATATATATATATATATATATATATATAAAATTAAAATTTGCATAACGATATAATTGTCCTTACTATTCTAACTTCTATTCATATGGTAACTACTAAGTAGTTATCAACTATTTTATCTTCTTAATTGTTTTATGGTAACTAATTGGGCCATATTGTACTAAATAGATAATATTAATATTTTTCTAATATTCGTATAAATTGTTCTATAATGTCTTGCCTATTGTTCATATTTGATAATTAAATAATACTTTTAACTATGAAATCATGATAACTGTCAACCTATTTTCTAATGAGATGATTCATATCATGTCATGTAAAATCATATATTCTTGAAATATAATATAACTTGAACTGGTGACAGCTTCTAACAATCACGCAACAAACAATGGTCCCGTGAGTTTTCCAAAATATGGTTTTCATGATAACAGCAATAATAATCAATTTATAAAATGCTTTTAGTAGCTAAAATATGACCATGAGCAACTACTCACTCACTATTCGTTGTCAAGAGTGTCTGACCACTGCCTACATGATATTGGAGAACTAGAATGGCATTTTCAAATACCATGAAATTATAGATAAGAATCAGGAATGATTGGAAATTGAATGTGTAGAGAAAACTATACCAAAAGAGCCTAAAGATTTGCCAAACTTATAAGCTATATAAGGATATAGATGAGAGCACTTACCGAAAAAGATTAATCATAGAAAGTTGAGAGAAATCGCGTGTTTCTCTCTAGGAAAAATCCTCAAGTGGCTAAGGTTCTTAGAAGATTGTTTAAGAATATTATAATACGTCAAATATATACTAGTGGTATAAAATTTTAAACCTCGAATGGAAGGAGTTCCGCATTTATATGCATGCGTTGCAATACCTTATTTATAGCAACAACCAAAACATACGATTTAATTTAAATTAATTAACAAATCACGTATTCTTTCACATTCAAATTTTCTTATTTACTTTTCCCTTTTTTTCCTAACAAACAAATCTTGTCACGATGTTCCAATATTAATGTTATCTATATTATTATTATTATTATAATAATATACATGATCAAGAAATTTCAAACATAATTTTAATCATTAATAACTTCTTAAATAGTATCTAATAATTCTCTATTAAAATAATATGTAACAAATCATATTCATAATACATGTTAAATATAAATATTATCTAATATCTTTAAATAAATATCATTATAATTCATCGACGGATAGAAAATATTTTCCAAATCATAATGTTCATAATTTTGGTTAATTGTCAAATATTTTCAAAATCTTTAAGTATCGATTTATCTGTATTCTAATTTTGATGAAATAGATATGTATATAAAGAAGCATTTTTTTCTAACATATTCATTTAATTCTATATATTTGTATTATTAAAAGTATTTGACTGTTTTATAACTACTTGAAAAACTACATCTATTAACAATATGAAATACTTTATGCTAACATCATAACTAAAAAAGTAATATATGTAAATTATTTCATATATATACACTAATAATCAAATCTTTATAGCATAATTACAATCTCTAATAAAAGGAACGAAGCAACATCAAATTGATACTTTATATTATATACATATACATACATACATATATATATATATATATATATATATATATATATATATATATTCTCAAATCCTAATTGATATTTACACCATAAATAGAAATGATAGATATCTAAATAATTCTTAACGTAACCTTAATAATTATACTAAAATCAATTTCTAAAGAACAAATGTGGAAAAGGAAATATAGTATATTTTATCTTTTGTAATTCCAACAAAATATATAATATATAATGTTGATGCAAATAAAAATATCAATGGTACTTATAAACATATTAGATCTAATAAATTTGATAAGATAATATTTTTAAAGTTTAAAAAAATCAAATGTGATATCATAAACTAAATAAATAGAATAAATATAAAATTCAAATAATGATTGAATTCTCTCTCAAGCTTTATCCAACACTTCCATTGCTTGAATTTGATTTTCCTAAAGACACCTATTTTTGAGTTATTACACCAACTTATCTCCTTTTTATAAATGTGAGGGATCAATTTAAGACTTTCAAAATCTCAAAAACTAATTTATCCCCAAATATATTTCTAAATGACCAATTTGGATATTTAGTCTTCTTTGATATCTTTGAATGAGTCATGTAAATATCCTTGCAAGGCCCATGATCTTCATGTCTTTGTATATAATAAGGGTTCATTTTTACAAGTAGGGATTTATGCCTAACTATTGGATTTGGACCAAGCATGAGGATGTAGTTAATGCATGGAATCAAATGGGTATGTTTCGGACTGGAAGTAGTTCTAATGGGATCCACGTAACTCAACACGATGAGGTAATATGTTGTGGGAGGATAATCTAGTTAGACATCAAGAAATTATTTTTGATGCTACTGGTCTTGAATTTGCAGCTCATTATTTACAGCCTTCAGTCAAGGAGCCTAACCAAGATGCTACTAGGTTTTATAGTCTCCTAGAGGCTGCCAATCAACCTTTAGAAGAGGATTGTGTACGCTCTGAGTTCTCATTAGCAGTTTGCATATTAAGATTGAATGGAACCAAAGCTAAAGTTCTTTTGATTAGTAGGCTATACTAATAAGTGAGCTAAGTTTGAATATCGATGTAATTTCAAAAGATTTTTATCAAGCTTAAAAAATAGTTTCTAAATTTGGGTTGGAGAAAATAAAGATTGACTTCTACTAGAAAAATTTCATGCTTTATTATAAAGATAATATTACGTTGACTACCTGTAAGTTTTGTCAAGAGCCTCTATGTTTAAACCCAAGAGATGTCGAGGTGGGATATATAAGGATATCCCTAAAAAAATAATGCACTATCTACCCTTAATCCTTAGGCTCGAGAGACTATGCATCAATGAGTTCGGTTTCCCATAAGAGGTAGCACAGTGAAAATTAGAAGGGTGAAGGTGTGATGACTCATACATTGCATGGTGAACCTTGGAAATATTTCGATCAACAATATCATGTGTTTACTGTTCACCCTCGAAATGTTAGATTAGGACTATGTTCTGATGGATTTAATTTGAATAATCAATTTAATAAACCCTATTCATGTTGGCCCATAATTGTTATGCCCTACAATCTCCCTCCTGAAGTATGCATGAAAGATCCTTACCTATTCTTAACATGTATAATCCCTAGCCTTGATAATCCAAAAGCTAAGATTGATGTGTATATTCAACCCCAATTGACGAATTGAATGAGTTGTAGTGTCAGGGTGTTCTTACTTATGACATTTCAACAAAGCAGAATTTCATTATGAAGGCTGCATTAATATGGACCATCACTGACTTTATAGCTTATGGAATATTGTTTGGATGAATGACCCAAAGTAAATTAGCATGTCTGATTTGCATGGAGGATACTAAGGTATTCACCTTGAAACATGGAGGAAAGAACTATTGGTTTGATTGTCACAGGAGATTCTTATATGCTAATCATCCATATAGGCGAATTAGATATGGCTTTAAAAGTATATGTTGAACATGATAAGCCTCCAGTGAGACTAAGTGGTCGTCAAATATGGGATCGAGTTAATGGTTTCCAAAAAATAATAGAAGTCATAAAAGTAGTGCGAATACTAGGCGATGGAGTATACCATAATTGGATCGAGCAAAGAAATTTTTGGGAGTTACTGTATTGGAAGGATAATTTAGTGCATCATTGTTTAGATGTCATGTATATTGAGAAAAATGTGTTCGACAATGTTGTTTTATCTTTTTTCCTCTGTGGCATGAGTTTACAGACCTCTGGGTATATAGGCACAAACCAGTACCAGACCTAGGTAGCTGAGGTTGGGCCCAATACTGATATTCCTCCGCCTCCTCCAAACAAGGAAGATGTCTGGGGGCAGGTGGTTGGCTGCCCATACAAGGATTGCATGTATAGGATGGGGTACTGCTTTGATAGTAAATCCCCATCCTCTGCCACTAGGTCTGCAATTGGGGATGATGCCCTGAAGGAGCGTGTCATCTAGCAGTAGCAAGAGTAGAAGTAGAGCATGAGCTCAGGGAGATTCAATAGCTTAAGTTATCCATGGAGCAGCAGCAACAAGAGAAGGCCAAAAAAGAAAAGATTAAATTCAAGATGATGCAGAAGAAGATCATTGCTGATGTGATAAGTTTCTTCAGGGACATACAGACCTCAAGATCCTCCAGCTCTGGTAAGAAGATGCTCCCCCAGATGCCACTTCCCTCCATTTTTTTGGGCTCCACACCTTCTAATGACACGGACAACTCCGATGGTCCGATCATGATGATGCCACCGACATCACCGACAACAAGGAGTTTTGCTAGTCTGCATCTAGATTTTTTTAAATTTCATTTTGGATATTTTTAATATTTATTGCACTTTTATATATTTTATTCTAATACTTTGATTACTTCTTGCATAAGTAATAAATTATATTTTCAAATTAAATATTTTTTAAAAAATACATATCTATTAGTAAACCCGTCGGTAAAAATTAATAATAAATTATTTTTATTTTTAAAAACCCATAGAGAAATTATTTATTAGACGACCTTAGTGACGCCTTTAATGCAATTGTACCGACTGGTCTTTAATTTTTTGGCCGTCAGTACAATCATTGAAAATTACCAACTAGTTTACCTACTCGTTGATAATATTGCATCGACGGCGAAAAAACCAATGGCTCATACCCGTTGGTAAAATTATGACTTGTCAAAACACCTATCGGTAACACCGTCGATTTTCTGTACATTTTTTATAGTGACAGTCTTGATATAAATACAATATTTATTATAATCTATTTTGCCAGATAGATAATATATAATTTAATTATTTTTAGTTGAACTTGGTGCTAGATAATTTCTTTTGCCAAATATGAACAATAATTATGGCAGTGAGTTTATATTTCTATTTTCATTTCATAGTCAAAATAAATTAATAACAGTAAATTCAGTTTCAGTTTCATAACTCAATTTTCATAAATAAAATTTAAGAAAAAAATAAATTGACCTTTATATGAAGATATTTAATGAAGAAAGAGGTAAATTAATTTGGACTACTCCCCCAACCCCACCCATGTATAAAGTATCATTTTCTTATATGAAGATATTTAATGAAGAAAGAGGTAAATTAATTTGGACTACCCCTCACCCAGCCCATATATAAAGTATCATTTTCTTACTAGTTCTTATATCTTTCATCATTTAATTTTAGTTTCGTATTGAGATATGGCTTCCAAAAATACTCTATTCATCCTAAGCCTTCTGGCCATGGTTAGTCTCATCACTTCGAAGGTAGCTGCTAGGGATTTTCCTGAGACTTCCTCCGACTTTGAAGCGGGTCAGTTTGAGTTTTGCTTTTTGCATATGATGAAGAACATTGAATCATCAAATGATTATAAATGGTTATCTCTCATTCATACGATGAACTTCCCTTTTTGAATTAAGTTTTTGTTGAGTAATTAGCCTAAGAGTCTTTAACAAATTATTGTATTAATTAATAGATAAAAATTGAATTCATTATGTATGGATTATTGGTTTTCAAATGCAAATGTGACGACACACATCATTTTATTTTTTACCATTCAAATGTTTTGCAGCTGAGGATGCTAGAAAGACAAATTACGATAATGAAGTTGGCAATGGAATGACAGGTGTTGACAATGGCATGGATATGCTAGGTGAAGGTGAAGGTGAAGGTGAAGGTGAATTAATATATTTGTTTCTTCAGAGTTGCCTTGATTCAATGAATAGTTATGTCACTTATAAAAATAAATTATACACCATATTAAAATTTATTGTCTTTTGACAGTTAAGAGAACAGAGGAATCAAAGATAAATCATGGATTAGATGGCGTAGGTGGAGCAGGACATGACAACCAAACATGTCGCCCATGTTGCTTGGCTGGGTTTTGCACATGTTGCTAAATTGGAATCACAGAAATCGGATACTTGTTTATGTGTATCAATCTAGTAGCTAGTATCTTAAAGTAAAGAAATAAAATATGGACTCTCTATATATACCTTGTTTTGTCTGTTGCAACTTGAACTATCTTCTACCAAACTTGCATCTCACACATATCTTGTGATTGTGCCAATTATGAGAGTAACATGTTTTCAAATTTCTTTTTTCATTTTATATTTTACTTCATTCATACTTTTCAAGTTGTCATGGATCATTATCAATAGTTTAATTGAAATATTAATTGGCATAAGCTAACTTTCGTGTGACCGACACATAAAGAACACATTTATCACAACTCAAAAATTATGACCAGAACAAAAGGGCTATAGTTCCTTATGGAAGCCTCCTAGAATTAATTTGATGCAATCATGCGTTATAAATCCTTATTTGACACTTAAATCATAAAAATAAATAAATAATTTTTCTTAAATAGCTTGAAAATTTTATTCATAAAATGCTTAATTCTTCCCAACCATTCCAAAATTCATAACTGAAATTGACAATTTTAAATCAAGTTTTGGAAAAAGAATTTCATAAAAAATATCATGATAATAAAATAACATGTACACTAAATAATATCCAAGGACTCTATCCGCACACTATTGGGAAAATAGCTAAACTAACATAAATTCTAATTTATCATGCTTCGCTACAAAGTGAAGTTCACCAAGATTACTGTCAGCGATCATTAGGGATGAACTAAGCTATCATCTATGCCAATAGCTGAATCTTAAAATAGAAAGACGTAGGAGTAAGTCATTGAACTCAATGAGTAGAATTAGCTACCATAACCCACATGGGACAACAAAGATACCTACAACGCAAATATGCAAATCAACTAATATGATAATAATACTACTACTTTACGAGCATCTCTTAACTTGTCTTTTCAAATAAAAACATGATTTGAGGAAATTAGTTTGAAACAGAGTTAATATTCGTTATAACATTATATTTCTTTGGGTTTCTCTAAATTTCTCCAGTTTCTTTGTATTTATGGGGAACATCCCAACAAGTCCTATATTCTGTCATCACAAAATACCCAAATTGATCCGTTAAAAATATATCAAGGGATAAATTAGTCCATTGGAATTTGGAAGTCTCAAATTCGTCTCTCACACTTCAATAAAGGGGATAATTTGGTCCCTCTATTTGAGTCTGTACAGTTAAAAACAATAATCTACGAAATTATATGGAAGGACCAATTTGGGACTTTCAAAATCTAAGGGACTAATTTGTCACCAGATACAATTCTAAGAGACCAATTTGGGTATTTAGTCTTCTTTGGCATCTTTGAATGAGTCATGGGAACATCCTTGTAGGGCCCATGATCTTCGTGTCTTTGTATAATTTGTGGAAACAACCTCGAATAGCCCACATTATCTGAGTATTATGAATCATAAAAGGAATCGCCATAATGCCGTTTGGTATACTGCATCCTTGGTAGTTTGGTATAGCAAGGTTAACGATTTATCTTCTTATTAAATTAAGTATTGCCACCATGGCCGCATGATATAAGTTTTCATGGCAGTTTGATATACCAAGATTAACAATTTATTTTGCAATTAAGTCTTAAATTCCATCTCTTAAACAAATCATAGTTTCAAGTAGTTAGTTTGTGTCTCACTAACTGCAATCAAAGCATTTAATACATTTATTTGTAGCTCTATGAAAATTCATAAAGCTGTTCTTAATTAAGAATATTCATGTAACTTGCTTATACATATTAAATATATTTTCTAAATTTAACAACATCAATTTATTCTTAAAGAAATAGATTAAAGAAATTCTAAATTCAGTTTCATAAATTATGAATAATCATGTTTTGTCAAAAATACAAACTTTCATGTCAATCATCCATAAAAATATGTTCCATAATTTATATTTTCATCACAAACAAGCATAAATTGACATGCATACAACATAGTCCTACGTGATTATCAAAATCTATAATTTTCTTCATAATAATTTAAGCTGGCGTATATCCTAAGGTTTCTCATGCTCATTATATTATGCGCATAATTTCTTATAATTTCTAAAACAATTATAATGTTCAAAATATGGCCATGACAACAATCCCACTCACTGTTTGGAAATACATGGCTACTACCTATACGGGGTGTAAGCAGATCAAGTCAACCTGAACCGAACTGATTAAATTCATTTAGGTTAGTTCAGATCATTAGGTCACATCAGGTAAAAATAAATTATAGCCTATAACAATTGGTTTGGGTATTGGATTTTATAACTTTAAACTACATGACCCAATGATCTGACTTGATCATATATCATATATAATATTTTTTTAATTTTTTCTATATATATATATATATATATATATAGTGTACTTAGTTAATAAATCATAATTTGGTAATGTCTATTGATGCTATTAAGGACAAATGTAAATTAATAAAATTATAGGACGTTTAAAGTTTGTGCTTCTTTTTGTGATTTTCTTCCATTTTAATTGAAATAAACACAAAATAACAATAATTAGGTAACCCAATTACCCAAACTAAGCCAAGCCGATTTTAATTGGTTCGAATAGGTTTGGATTTGGTCACAAAAACCTATGAACCCAAATCAAACCGAACTAATCAAAATTTCAAATTTATTTTTCCCCAAAACCTAAACCAACCTAACTAGATTACACCTCTAACTGCCTACTTAATCCTGGGAACTGGAATGATGTTCCCAATTGAGACATTTGATGTTAACTAGGCAGAGGGAAAATGACATCTCAGACCCTTGCATAGAAAACTGAAATTCCCTAATACTTAACAATGCACAGCTTAGCAAGATTAAATTTTGACAAAGGAATATTTATATCATATTTTCCTATTTTTTAGATCACATTGATATCATGTTAGATTATTGTAACCGATGATTAAAAAAAAAATGAATGATTGAAAATGTTGTTCCTTCACATAAAAAATTATTCAAATACACTCATTTTGAGGATTATTGATTTTTAATTATTGTTAACGTTTAGCGTTTGATCATTGTTAAACTGTTCTTGTTTAATTATTATTTATATTATCCAACATATCATTTTTCCTTATATGCCATTAAAAATATAAATATTTTTATTTTAGATTATATACTGTTATTTTACTAATATTAACTTGAAAAAAGTATGTTAATCCATATCGGAAAAGGTCCATACATAAATATGACTTAAATGCCCAACTCTTTTTTTTGTTTTTGGTCAACCCAAAATGACACAAAACACAAAAGAATCATAACAAACTGAAAACACGTTCCAAATAATGATGTGGTCCAAAAAATAATTGGCCAAAAAAACAATGAACAGACCGTATTTTCTCTAATATATGGCCTCCCACCATCTCTAACTCTATAGAGTTGTAAAATGGCCCAACTTCAACTACTTTCACATACATATACAACACAAATTACTTGCACGGGGGTTTTGGAATTTTGCTATGCAAACCAATAATAGAAAAGTTCAACATTGCGGGCTTCTCCTCTGCACCCTAAGGAGGGGAGGAAGCATTATGCCATGGAGTTCCTCCCAGAAAATCTTCAAACAAAGGATTCCATTAGTGGCATATGTACATTGTGTGCATCTTCAAAGAGGTTGTCAATAGATTCTTGTCACCACTTGTTGTACTCTTTCCAAGATCCTTCTATCGATAAGTTTCTTGCCAATACACACTGGCGATGTTGCAGGGCTTCCTTCTCCCCATGTTAGGACGAAGCAATAACAAAAACAACATCAAACAACATTGATTCATGGTGCGAAGGTGAGCAATTGTCTTGTCTTGAGGGACGCATTTTGGTCTTTGTACATTCAGCTGCCCTTTTTGAGTTTAGCATTTTATAATTATCAAAGAAAAAAAAACTATAGGGAAAAAGTAAATTAGATTATTTAGTGACCATAATTTCATAATAATTAACTGTCAATACAAACATTGTTAGATCACTTCAAGAAAATATATTTTAAACATTGTTAAAGATCTTTAGGACACTTTACCGAAGTCAAGAATAAATTACACTGATCATTCTTAAAATTTGATAAGATTCACCGTCAGCTCCCTCTTATTTGTTCAGGAGACACAGATCACCATGAATATACTATTCATTGTGCAATGGAAGGGAGACAGTATTCAAGGACGTCTAAAACAAATTTTACAAATAAAGGAGAGTTATTATGAATTTCAATAAGTCTCAAGGCAATTTAATGTAATTTATGTTGAAGAACATTTTGAATAATAAATAGCTTCAAATGCTTTTCATTTCAACCATCTAATCCATTTTTTAGCTGTTGAGATTTCATCACTGCGATGGTGACAAGTTTCTGAGCCTCGTGTAAGAATGCGCCAACTTTCAAATCTATCTAATGAGTTTGGTTTAGACACAACTAATCAATGGAATTGTTTGCTTGATGTTAGCTACTGGCATAACAAATTTTGATTTGAAGAGAACTTACACCTGTATACCCTTTGAAGCTTGGACTGAATAATGGTAAAGGAATATAAGTTGCAACTAGTACAATAAATTGAGCAGAAACAACTTCAATTATGGGACGTACTCTTCCAGATTAAATTTAATATTAGTGGTGTTTACAAGATCTTAAGAAAGAGTACCCTCTCACTCCCCCCCCCCCCCCCCCAAAAAAAAAAAAGAAACCACCAACATATATATAAAGCATCATTCTCTTGCTGATTTTTATATCTTTTCATCATTTAATTTTGTTTTTGTATTGAAATATGGCTTCCAAGAATGCTCTATTCATCTGGAACTCTTGGTCACGGTTGCTTTCATCACTTCAAAGATACCTGCTATGGACTTTCTTGAGACTTCCTTCTACTCTAAAGCACGTCAATTTGAATTTTTCTTTTTGTATATGATGAAGAACATGGAATCACAAAGTGGTTTTAAAGGGTTCACTCTTATTCATATGATGGGCTTCCCTTTTTGAATTAAGTTTTTGTTTAGCAATTAGGCTAAGATTCTTTCACAAATTATTGTGTTAACAAATTAAAATTGAATTCATCATGATGCATTGTTGATTTCCAATAATGCATGATGACAACATCATTTTATTTTCACAATTCAAATTAAATGTTTGCCGTTGAGGATGCTAGAAAGAGAAATTATGAGAGTAAAATTGGTAATGGGATGAAGGATGTTGACAATGGCGTGGATATTCCTGGTGAAGGTAACTTAGTTTTACAGAGTTGTTTTGATTCCATGAATAGTTGTCATTTATATGTTAATTAGCACTTTTGTAACTTAAAGGGTGAAAACTATATACAATATTAAAATTTATTGTTTATTTGTAGCTAATAGCACAGAGGAACCAAAGATAAATCCAGGATTAGATGGGTGGGAGGAGCTGGACGCGGCATCCAGTGTCACATATGATGCGGCCTACGGTATTGCTCATGTTGCTAAAATGAAATCACATAAATTGTATGTGTATATGCGTATCCGTCAAGTAGCTAGTGTTTTACAATAAAGAAATAAAGTATGGACTCTCTCTATACACCATATTGTCTTCGTCGCAAGTTGAATAGTCTTCCATCAAACATAAATTTAACTCACATATATCTTGTGATTGTATCCCTTATATTTTTGTTATATTTTATTTCATTCTTACTCTGGAGTTATTACCGATCATTACTAGCAATTAATTAAAATATTGATCACTATAAATAATAAAATAAAGGATAAGTAGGGTCCAAAAGTTCATATGAAATCTTCTGCAAAGTTAACTTTGTTATAAAGAGACTTCAAGTCCATATTGTGCTCAATATCGTAACACTAGGGTCATTAAGTATGCAATATCCAATTGCAAAAGCCATCTCGATTTTGACGAAAGACCAAAGACACAAGTGGTTATTTTCCTTCCATGCTTTGCAGTGAAAGCCCAAGCAACTATTAGAGTGCATTAGGCATATGATCATATGGTTGTATTTACAATTCAGACCATTGTGACTGTTAGGAGGTTAGGAATTTGGTAGGATTTTTATGGTTCTATTAAAAAAAACCAAAGCACTCAGTGTTATGAACCAATATAATTCAAGTTAATTTTGATCTTAGTCAATGAATGCAAACTCGTGAGTTATTTTAGTTCTTTAAGTTTGAAATGAGTTAATTCAGTTCCTAATTTTACAGACAAGAGTTATATTTATCCCTCAAGCTAGATCCGTTAACATTTCATCTATTAAATGATGATGTCTAATATTAAGTGTCATATAGCATGATATAGAGACTTAAATTGATCATTTTGGTGCATGAAATTACATAAAATGAATTATTTTATTATGAAAACTTTGATTATATAGAAACAAACATATCAATCATGATTTCTTAAAGTTGAGGAGTCGAGAATTTATCAAATATTTTGGTATCCAAGTCTATACTTAGTAGCTCGTTTCGTGGTACATGTTAGATATATTAAAAAGTTTCTTAAGACAATTATATGATGTAGAAAGAGGCTCATTGCCTTAGAAAAATCTCTAACCAATATCCATCAGTAGAGATTGTCAATTTATCATTATCACGTGCATAGTTATTTGACCTAAGAGGTAATTGTAACTAAAAGACTCCAAAGGACACATTTTTTTATTTAGACATCTTGTCATCAAAGCAATTCTTCAGACATAAAAATCAAACACATCATTAACTGCGTGAGAGATGAGCAACAAAAAGGTAACAGAGAAAAAAATGAAAATAAAATCTAAACTTAAAAGGAAAGGAGGTGACCAACTACCGCAAAGAGAATGAACCACCTCTATGTGGTGGCTTCCACCTTGATTTAAAGAGAGTGGTTTGTGACTATGAAGAGAGTGGGAGGAAGAGAATAGGGGCTGATGATGATACTCATTATTTATTTACTTTGGTTAGGTAAAATCCTAAGCAAATTACATCAAATTCTATTGACACAAAAGTCTGAATCCAGAAATTTAATCAATAATGACTATACAGTCTTAATAGAATGCTCAAAACATGAATACTAGTGCATCACACTATATATTCTCATGAATGCAAAGTTAAACATGTCAGATTGCTAATCTATCCAAAGCAAAATAAATATTACACTCTCAGGCTGCATAGGAACAAATATATAGAAGTTACTTCTTAGAGTGAAGTAGCTGAACAACACCTTATATTAGTAAACCATAGGCTCCTTAAGGGGCCGGCCTGTTCGTAACTTTTTTATTTTTTATCAACGCGACTATTCCCAATGATATAATTACAAACCAAACAGGTTACTGATGACTTATGGGCTTGAGGGCTTCCATCCCCCAAACAGTTGTTGCTTAGCATCTAGGCTACATGTTACCTTAATTTGAGCTTTGGTATCAGACTTCAAGAACAAGAATTGTGAACCAGAAAACGATACGGGAGCCTTCAGCTGGGATGATCAAATATTTGGCCTTGCAGACAAGGGCGGAGGGAGGGGGACCAAGGGATGCCACATTCCCTCCCAAATTCTGTATATTTATTGTATAATTATATATATATATATATATATATATATATATATATTTTATATTATGATTCTTCAAAAATTTTAATCGTCTTTATATATAGTATATATAATAAATAATAAAATTTTTTAGTATAGTAACATATATAATATAAAAGTATGAAACATATAAATATTTTTAGAATATATTTTTTAAGACTTTTCTTTTATTAACTCATTTTATTCACTTAGCGAACTTTCTAATTACTAGTTTATTATTTATAATGATCTATTTTAATTTTAAATAATACTTTGATACACATATTTTTTATTTTGAGCCTAAGAGATATTTAAAAAAAATTATTGATTTTTTTATTAAGAGAAAAGGGAGAATAAATGATAAAATAAACTCTAATTTATTAATAATTTATATAAAAATACTATATGATAAGTTATTTTATAATTTTTATATAAAAATTTATTTTATTTTATTTATATTATTTATACTAATTAATTTAATCGTCTACTCTAAAATTTATGGCTCCACCACTTTGGTTCCAGATTTGCACTGGGGAGCTAAGAGGATCGAGTTTGTTGTTTAGGACCCGAGGCCCTTCATGTCCCTCTCTCCCCTCAGCCATCTGCCCAATAGGAGTAGGGGTTGACCAAAACAATATGAAAATGTAAATGCAATTCCATCCAAGAAAATGCACCATGCAACGCTGACAAAATAATAATAATAATATGCACCCAAAATTTTTAGCTTACTAATAAAATGGAAGAAAGAAAAGAGGTAATATGAGTATAACAACTAAAATACACTCGTACTAATGGTTGTGCAAAAGATTTGAATTTTACATATTTAGAATTTTTTTATTAAAAATAAAATTGTATTCACTCAAAAAATTATTAAAGAACACAACTTTTTTTTGTCTTGACATGAAAAGAAAGCATGACTTAAACAATAAGGAAAAATTCTAATTGCATGTATTTGAAAAATAAAAAATTCTTATATAGATACAAATCTAACCTTAAATATCTTTTTGGTCCCTAAAAAATGAATAAATTTTGATTTTGGTTTCTGAAAACAATTTTCGTTTGTTTTGATCCAAACATTTTTAAATTAGTACTGTTTGATTTTAATCCTTGAAATTTGTTTATTTATGCTAAATACTGAGTTCTATAACTAAAAACCATATTATTCAATCCCATGTGATAGCCATTACTCATACATGGTATATCATAATCACATATGTCAAAATCCATGAGCTATTATTTCTAGTAAGATAGGTTAATGAATCTAATGAGTTATTAGGTGAAGATTTTGAAACATAGGATGACGTGCCATAGATGACTATTTGCTACCATACATAATTGAATAATGTGGCTTTCTGTCAGTTAGCTCAGCTTTCAAAAGGGATATAATAACTTCAGAACAAAAAATTTTGGAAATGTTTAAACCAAAATGTTGAGTAAAACTCCAATTTAAGTGCCTTAGATTTATAGCAGGAACAAACAATTTTGGAAATATTTCGACCAAAATTTTGATTATAACTCCCATTTAGTCCCTTAGATTCATAATGAAAAACAAATTAGTTCCTTAGATTTTTAAAAATCTCATTGTGGTCCCTTAAATTTTTAGAAATGGAGGCAAGTTAATCTCTCTGTCAAATTATCATATAAATTATTAATAGAAATGTCTATATATTCTATTAACTTGCTTACATATATCGTTAATTTTCATGATAGATCTTAACGTGTCTCACTTATCTAAATAAAATTATTTAGACATTCTTCTTCATCTTGTCATCGTCATAGCTCTCTGTTTAAAAGAAATATTTTAACTTTAAACTATTTTATATTTTGTGAAAAATAGAGGTTCTAAAGTTTTTATATTTTTTTAATTATCATAATAAAGATTTTTTGAAGTTGTTGTATTTCTCCTCCCAAAAGACATGCACGATACAATGTCTTCGAATACTGGCCATGAAACAAGTTAAGACCCACCATAAAAATTAACAGTACATGTAAACAAGTTGACAGGACACATGGACATTTTCATTAATAAATCAAATGATAATTTGATGAAGGGACTGACTTGTTTCTATTTATGAAATTTGAGAAATCATGATAAGACTTTTCAAATCCAAGAGACTAATTTATTCCTATTTTTGAAATTTGAGGAAATATGATGGGACTTTCCAAATTCAATGGACTGCTATAAATTTGAAGGACTAAATTAGGGTTTTAGTCAATAATTTTTTTAAGAGCTAAAATCAAAACTTGTTTTTTCTTTTTGAGAAAAAAATATTTAAGCCTATGTTTAAATATATTCATAACAAAATTAATGAGTCAAGAAATAAATGAATGCATCTTTAACATAATTGATAAGAACAATTTTATTATGATATATATATTTAAATACAAAATATTAAGTTTATATATGTACAAAACAAATTACGTTTAATACTTTTAAAACATTTGCTCAAGATGCCAAAGTTCTATACAGAAGAAATAACATCTGCTCCAAGGCAGAAGCTGCTTATCTATGTGGATATTAAATTAATTCTATCTTCATGTATATTTTAAATGCAAGTAAATCTAACTTCTTTTCATGCACCAGGCTTACATATTCGGTGACTAAAAAGTTGATGCAATGGGATCCCGTAAGTTTCACTTCCTGCCAGCCTGTGATCCTAATACCAAACCACGGTGTAGTCAGCAGTAATGCGAGACAGATTTTCTCATGGTTCTGACTTCCGAGTTCTCAATCTGAAAGTGAGTATGGAAATCTTTATTAAGAGGACACTAAATGTTCTCACATTGTATTATATTAATTTTGAGCAATAAAAAAATATAAACACGCTTTTAACGCATTTTTCATCCAAAATAGGTAATAATATAAGGAAAATGTTAAAGACTCAAAGTAACGAGTCATCTCTTAATGGATTGTTAGGAATGGAGGAGACTCAAGTCCATTTAGCATGAGTTTTTGAGTTGGATTTTAATATTTATGTGGATGGAAAAAAAAAAAGAAAACTGTTGGAAGCAGTCTTCACTTAGGAATCTTTACTTAGATACCTAATCATGTCCTGAAAAAATAGTCTTTTATTTATTGGGTGAAAAGATACTCAAAAAATCCCTTTCTCAAATTTTAACCTTGTTTAATGTAATTATTTTTTTTATTGATAAAAAAAAGATAGAGGCAAAATAAGGACATATAAGCAGGCAATATGAAAATTTGTACATAAGCTGATATGAAATTTTTATATGAGGTGATTCATTTTCCTAAAATTACAGTGTGACAAAACCATTTTTCTGATTTAAATGTCAGAAAATTAGGAAGCCTGAGCTATTCAGACTTGAGACGAACGAAATCACTGAGTCAAGCCTACCAATTTCTAATGGAATGCTGCACCCAAATGAAGAAAAAACAGTGTCGGTTCACATATGAGTTGAAAAAAAGGGACGGCATCTCTCTAGAGGGACCGGCAATTACCTACTCATTAATGGCTAATACTACTCCCACTTATATTAGTTGTTATTTAGTTTTATTGAGTTATCTTTTTATTTGAATTCAATAAAATTAATACATGCAATGATTATAATATAATATCTAGTTATGAATACTATTATCATGACATGACAAACACATTTATATCATAGAATATGAGCACAATCCTATATCTAATTTCACTTTTTTCCCCCTCATATTACCTTAATGTAATAATTAATATTTTATATATTGAATTATTTCCTTTAAAAATTTCCTGAGCTAATAATTACATAAACATTTTAGAAAAAAAATAGTGAATAATGAGTAATAAAAAAGACAAATACCTAATCAAACTATACAACACACGTGCTATTTTTTAATTTTTAGCATCCAATGTTTATATAATTTTAA
The DNA here is from genome assembly GCA_031216125.1 of Dalbergia cochinchinensis. Lineage (NCBI taxonomy): Eukaryota > Viridiplantae > Streptophyta > Magnoliopsida > Fabales > Fabaceae > Dalbergia > Dalbergia cochinchinensis. The sequence goes on along the minus strand of CM062371.1, from coordinate 48,458,941 downwards.
AAGTATTAAATAAATATATTATATTAAGATTTTTTTTACAATAACTTACTTTTAATGGTTTTAAGACATGTATATACTTGCTCTTCTCTATTTTTTTATTTTTGTTTTGAAATTTATTTTTAAATAATTAAATTATATTTATCTAATAGAAAATAAATAATATACCTTTATGTTATTCACGTGTAAAAAAAAATAACCTTTTAAACTCTTTTTGATGTAAATAATTAATTAATTCAACGTATAAAATTACCTCAATTTTTTATAACATGGATAAATAAAAACTATAGTAAAAATTAATGGCCAATCCAATATTAATAAATTGTTGTATCATTTTGTTTGTTTACTAGTTTTTTTATTTATATAAACGTTGAATGCTATAAAATATGTAAGTAATTATATACCACAATTTATTATCATGTCTTTGTTATTATTCATTTTTATTCATTAATTGAACATTATATTATTTAGATATTTTTGTATAAAAATTAAAGAAATTTAATATATGAATTAAATCATTATATTAAATAAATAAATTATTAATACTTATAATATCTAGTAATTACATGAACACTAAAAATAAGATAAATAATAAATATTTTTATGTAACTAAACTAATTTTTAATTAAATTTATAATAATAACTTTTCAAAGCATTATGAATTATCTATATTTGATATTTTTTTAGTTAAATTAGAAGAAGGGTAATTTAATAAACTTAAATAACAATTAATGTAAGTGAGAATTACAAGGCAATAGCGACTTTCCTCTCTAGATTGTTCAGTGTTTTTAATCACAACATGGCATGTGGATTGGACTTGGTGTTTATCATCTTGGATCCTTCCTTCCTTCCACTTTTCTTACCGTGCCACCATGTGAAACTTTTCAGAATCCACTCACCTGATGTTGGAGGATAACCTTTAGCTTTTTGAAGCCATTGATGCTGTACTTTCCACACACGCCTGGATCCCTAATCCAGTTATCATAGCATATGGCCCAAGTGATCACATGAATAATTCTCTTGATTGGTGCAGTCTTCTATACTTCTTAATACTTTTTATTTGGATTTAATTTCAATGGCAATATAAAAAAATTTACACAGATTTGAGCAGATGATAATCAATGTATCAAAATTCAACTTTTTTTTTAATTTTATTTTTATACTCTTGAATTTTCAATAGTAATTAAAATGACTTAATAAAAAGGGGCTTTCGGTGCAGTCCTAATTGGTGTTGGTTGCGCTGCCAATGTCTGCTGGTGGAGAGGCTGGTACAAGCAATATTGTCAAACTGTACAATCAACGAGCAATGGGGGCATGTAGCTTCAAAACATCACCCTCTCTAAAGTCATTCTCGAGTTTTGATGAACTATTTCTTTACAACTTACTCTGCCGTAAATCTTAAAATTTGATCTGGATTTTGCCCTTTTTTCAAATTTTTTTTAAAAGGTAATCTTGATGTGATAATCCAATTCTAAATGCAATAACATTATTCTTTCACCCTATATATATATATTATATGCAATCAACTTCAAATGGTTAATCCCACGTAAGTCATGTGACAACACTTTTATGAATTTCGATCCAGTTAACTAGTTCACAAGCAATAGGGAAGATGCAGCAATATATGGAGCTACGTTTAAGTCTGGAACGAGCACAGCTACTTCTCTGGAAAAAATATATACTTGTATATTGCATGCAGTGCTTACCAAGGTCTAGGAGACTGGTGTTGACTATTAGAGTCTACACCGTACAGCGCACAGGTGGTGGCTGTAGTTAGCATAAATATGAACTCACCAATAAAGAAAAGGCATGTACACACACAGGGTAGCCTATAATTAGTCCATATATATATTTTTCGCTCTTGAGCCTCTAAAGTAAAAAGGATATTATCATTTGATCGAATAAAACTACTCGCTTTATTCTCTACTTCAAACCCTATTTATCTATCCTTCCTCCCTCTCAAACCCTCCCATAAAAGCAAAATAAACCAACCCTTCAACTACCTTAACCACCCCCATAGAATCCCCATCTTCATTCTCCCGCCACTACCATACTATTTCCACCCTCACTCACGTATTCACCCTTAACCAGGTAACCCTTCACACCATTCTCTTTGGTGAACAAAATGCAAAACCACCCACTCCTCCATCTCTTCCCTCAAACACCAAAATCCAAGCTTTAAACAACCAAACACACAAAACCCAAAATCCCCCATTTCCAAATTCCTCTAAAAATTCCACCTTTTTCATTTCGAAAATCTCACACGCCCAAGAACCCACCAATAAACCCCCCCCCCCCCCCCAAAAAAAAAAAAAAAACAGACCTTTCATCCAAATCCTAACCTTCAATGTGGTTACCATGGAACAAATCAACACTTCAAATTCACGACACATCACCTTCACCCTCTTCACAGTTCACATGCTCCTCCTTCAAAGACATCCAATCCCTCCTCCTAGAAGATCCCTCCACCACCACCACCTCAACAAAACCCAAACCCTCCACCATCTTTCGCCGAGTCACACTAGCCAACTCGCTCCTCCGTGCCTGGTCAACTCACCTCCACAACAATCCCTCCAAATTCACCCACGTCCCCTCCCAATCCCAACCCGATAACCCACGCGCCATTGAAAAAGATTCATGCGCCACCGAAACGTACACATGCGCCTACGAGAAGGATCACCGCACCGTCGAAATTGATTCACGCGCCGTCCATCCGGAAACAGCTGTGCCCGTTCCGTGCGCGGAGCAGCGCGTGGTGGTGTACTTCACGAGCCTGCGTGTGGTGCGAGCAACGTTCGAGGACTGCAAAACGGTGCGTTCGATCCTGCGCGCATTCCGTGTCGCTCTCGACGAGCGTGACGTGTCAATGGACTCGGGCTTTCTCTGCGAGCTTCGTCGGGTCACGGGTCGGGTCAACGGGTTGACCCTGCCACGTGTATTCATAAACGGCAGGTACGTCGGTGGTGCCGAGGAGGTGAGGTGGCTGCACGAGAGTGGCGAGCTCAGGAAACTCCTCGAGGGTTTGCCCGCAGCGGATTCCGTTCGGCAGTGCCACGTGTGCGGGGACCACAGGTTCGTGCTGTGCGGGGAGTGTTCCGGTGCGCGCAAGGTCTACGCGGAGAAAGGTGGGTTCAAGACGTGTACGGCATGCAACGAGAGTGGCCTGATCAGGTGCTTCTCTTGTTTTTGTTGACCCACCTGCACCTGCACCTGCGCGCCTGCACACACACTACTCCTCACATGGATCATGATGATATTTTTAATTTTTCCTCATCTGTGATTCTCAGATCGAGTGGGCCAATATTAATAATTAAAATCATGAAAAAAGGGGCAAAGAGTAGTGGAGAACAGGAAAAGTGTCAATTATGTCAAGAGAAAAAACAAAATAACACTATTTTTTAAAAAATTTTAGGGGTTTTTATTTCGTGTTTTTCAGTTTTGTAGTTGTATGAGGTGGAGATGGACATAATGTGAGTTAATTTTCTGCCTTTGGATTGGATTTGTAAAGACCACGTTTGGCTAACTTGTTTGATCATTTAGTTAATCACATCTTTTTGTGTCCTTTTTTTTGTTAATTTATCTAAGATAACTATACTCTGTTGTTGAGTTATTTTTGATTGGGAATCAAAAAGTGGACTCTAACAAATTGTTGTAAAATCAAGTTTGTGTAACTACGAATGAAATTATGTATATCCTTATAGTCAAACAAGAAAAGAAGATATCTTCCTTTTTGTTATTTTTTTATTATTATAGATTCATCTTTACATTTCCCTTGCATTTTTTAGATATTCTTTTGGTCTTGTGCGTGTTTGGTTATTTTCATATTTAATGGTTGATTTGTAGGCTAATGATGTATTTGGTACCCAGAAAAAATTTATGGATAAATTTGGTGTTCAAAATTTTTTTGTTTCTTAGGTATTTACGGTCGACAACAATAACTAATTTCTTTAAGGCGGAAGCTCCTCTTAGAGTAACCATGGTCACGAGAACCTATCTATATACACTATCGGAAATCATATTTAAGGGGGAAAAAAATAAACAGAGATATTCGGGAGCTCCCTGAATTCCTGATCTGAACTACTTTAAACAACGGTGACGCGGGTCATCATTAATTCATTAGTTTATAGAGTAGTGTGTTCTTCTAACCCCGTCTTATTTTTCTTCTGCTAAGGTGTCACTTTTTTCAACACGGTGTTGACAAAATAGCATCTAATTCTGGCTGTTATTCTTCAAAGCCATTCTTCAATTTCATGTAAATCACTAAAGTTGAATTGATCTATCATTGCCTAAATGGTGTTGAAAAGAGGAGACGGTCCAAATCAAGCAGGTTCATGCCATTGCGCTGATCCACTTCATTTGCTAGTTCACACATCAAGGGTCAGTGCCATTGCACACAAATTGGAGGAATTTTTAGGTAGATAAGGTTTTTGCATGTTATCTCTTAGCCATTCAAAGTATTACTTAACGTGTATATAAATATTTTCTAATAATAGGCCCTCTTTTTTTAGTAGTCTTCACAATATTGTACATGTCAAATTTGTATTTCGTATGCATGTATCTAACAATTATATATGAGGGGAACCAGTTTTTCGTCAATTTTTGGGGTCGCACTACCCAATTTTTTGTTACAAACGCCTTAAATATTTGTCCATTTAATTTAATAACTTATATATATATATATATGAAACAATTTAATTAATTATATATCTAACTAAATCAAGTATACTCTAAAATACATCATTTGGAAGTACCAAAACGTCTTTAGAGTAAGTTAAAATCCTTCAAAAAAAAAATTTCATAGACAGTATGTTTGGAAGTTGGGACATCCCAAAATTGCAATGAATACCTGCTATTTATTCAATCATTCATCATCCACGGTTTGAACTTTAACATGATCGCGAGTTCGTTATCAAAGGATTCCAATGGGAATGATGACCTGCTAGGCCTCCAGTGTAGCAGATGGTATTCCATTCGAAGCTTGTAAATCCAAAAAGAATGGCATATTTTGTCATCTCCCTATACATTCTATCTACAAAACCAGTGTGTTATTGATAAAGTTCTCTTCAGTAATGATTATCAAAAGACACTCTCATTACCAGGAACACCCCATGTTTTACAAAAGCAACCAATAATTAAACTAAAATGCATACCATTTATTTTAATTGATAAGGATATGAGATATCTAACTGTTTGATTTTGATTATAGCCCCAAAACGACCAAAAGAAAAAAATAGTTAATGGCAAAAATATTGTGGGACTAGGTTTTTGTTTTAATTTCTCATATTCAAGGGATAACCATTCTGATTTCCCTTGCCCTTATAATAATCCTGTTTTGGTAATTGTCTTCATTGTAAAGGACTATTACGAACGCATAACCTGAGAGCATATGCTTTTCGGGATATACTGTATGCTTTGCAACTTGCAAGCCGTTCTTCTTAGGGGAAATGAGAGAGTCCAAAGGGCAACATGTTCCTTCCTTTCTCTTTCAAACATTGAAACTTTGTCCCTTTTTATTTGGAATGGGAACGGAAGATAGATAATCTCCATTAGTATTCTCATCAAGAAAATTCTCAGATGAATATAAAGTATCCTATGCATAATAAGGTATAGCATCTATATGCATAAAGTGTAAGGGAAAATCTTCAAGTGAAAGAACGGATATCCAGATTTCATATTACCACTGTTCAGATACATGATCTGACTCAGCTGGCATTATCGATCAAGTGATTTGTCGGTTTAATTACACGGGGAATTCAAATTTTAAAATCGCAATTTTATTGAACATTTTAATAAATTTTGGGACAAAATAGACATTTTGGTCTCATCTGGATCCGAGCTCGTGACTCCTGGGTGCAGCATCACAAGGCTGAGTTCTTCCACTGATTCCAGGCCTCATCTTATCCAAAAGTGCATCACAATATTAAGATCAAGTTTGATAAGGCCAACCCACTTTATAATGGGCCAAGAAATGAACTCCCATTTTTATGACACAGGAAGATATGCAGATATGTGACAAAATTAAGCAGGCAACCAAATATGCATACACCGATTTATATCAACTATGCATGCCGTTTGGATCAGGATTTTCTACGATCGAACTGCTGGTGCAGTTTGTTGGAATTTCCTTGTGTGGGCTACAATTAATTGTGAATTTTATTTTGTGAAAATTGGGTTGACGATATGATCTTAATTGTAGACAAGCATGATAAGCTCAATAATTACAATTGATCCATGTTGTGGGCGTTGTCTGCTATTCTTAAAAGTTAGTGTGGTTTAGGCGTAGTGTGCGTTATCTTAGCCGTAAGGTTTTTCACAACGTGATATTTCTTGATGGGAGGCTGTTGAGGTTATAAATTAAAAAGGCTAGGTCCTCACTCACTGCTTGGTGTGATCGCATTTTTACGGCTTGCCCACGGTGTGATGGTCGTCGCCTAGAAGCAGTGGATAGGGAGAAGGGTGCAGCAGAAGGCTCTCTTCGTCCAGAATCATCAGTCTCGCTGTAGTGATTAGTGCGTCTCATCCTAATTTGACAACGGTGTCTTGAATTTATATGATGAAAAATTATCTTACATTAATTAATTGTAGCCCACACAAGGAAATTCCAACATTCTCCCACTTGGGCAAAATTAATTGTGCTTTTAAATTCTTTTACAAAAATTTTGAAAAAGGACTCTAGGGTTGAACAACTAAGAAAAACGATATGTGGCCACATTTTAAGCCCAAATCATCAGTCTCGTAATGCGATTCAGTGCGTCTAATTTGACAACGGTGTCTTGAATTTATATGATGAAAAATTATCTTACATTTAGTATCAGAGCCTATCATATAGATTCAATATCCGTTGGATGTGATTAAAATCTACAATTCAGCATGAACGACTGAACATGGATATCTCAAGTGTCAAAATCCCCTTTTCTAAATTTTGGTAGTTCTGACAATCAGGTGTAACGATTATGAAAATTCCTTTTTTTATTTTGTTAATTGATATACTGATTATCAATTATCACTAAAAACCTTACGAATTGGCTTCTGTGATGCTTTTCAATTATCATCGTATATGTGTGCGTGTCAGAAGGCTTTTGTTTGGTTTTCTTTCAAAGCCATATTGGATTTCTTTTGGAATCGGAAGGCGTGCGGACCCTTTTCTTTTTTATTTTTTATCAATAAAATATATATGTATATATATATATATATATATATATATATTTGTATTCATAGCATTCTTTTTGCTTCGGAGATTGTACATGTCTTCGTTTTTATCAATTAATCCACGTTTTTTTTTTCTTTTGAAACCATTGAAATCTTTCTTTTGTAGTTCACTGTGTACAGCAACTTCATACATGTTGGATTACTTTTATTTCTATATGATTACATGTAGCTCATGTGATTTTCTTTGAATTACAGTACTTAATAACATTGAGTTCTTATCAATTCCACTGTGAAAATAATTTGTTTTATATTATTTTATTTTGGACAGTATATATGAATATGTTGAATATTAATGTGTTGATTTGTATAGTTTAACTTGAACGTGAGTTTGTATAAAATCTTATTGTTCATAGAATGCATATTATACTATCTTATGACCAGTAGAGACACATGTTGAAAAGTATCTCATATCTTACTGGATCATTGTTGTTGTCTATTGGGCATTGTTTCCCTGTATGATTGGTTCTGTGAATTCATAAAAATATTTATCACCAAAGTGGTTTGTTTATGTGAATTCATTGAATTTGATCATCATATGAGGGATGTTTCTGGTTATTACATACAATCGCCACCCCAAAAGGGGTTATTATGTGCTATAATTAGAAACTTTGGGTATGTTGATGTGAGTTACTTTCTAATGTTTAAGATTATCATCCCAAAGGAGGTTTTCTTAAGTATTGGAAATTTTCTTACTATTAGCTTCACATTAAGGATTCTTATACATTTTTGCATACCCACCCCAAAGGGGGGTTGTAATTTTATATTTAGATTCTTGATATGGCTTATATTATTAGCAAGCTAATTTTGTTCTGATGCCCATGTGACTAATTATTATTCTGTATTCCTATTGTAGTTTCCTTTGTTGTTAACAACAGTACAGCTACAATTGAGGTTTTAACTGGTTCAAATTATAAGAGATGGAAACAGGACATTGATTTTGCTCTAGGTATTGTTGATATTGATTTGGCTTTGCGTGTTGACAAGCCAAATGATCTTACGGATGAGAGTACACAAGAACAGAAGGACTACTATACAAAGTGGGAGAGGTCTAACAGGTTAAGCTTGATAGCGATCAAGAGAACCATTTCAGATCACATTCTTAGCAGCTTGCCAGATATCAACAATGCTAAGGAACTTATGACAGCGATGGGGCAAAGGTATCTTGTATCCAATAATGCTGAGTCTGGAACCTATATGAAAGAACTGACCACTATGTCATATGATAACACTGGGGGAGTCAGGGAATACATTCTGAAAATGGTGCACCTCCAATCTAAACTTAAGGCTATTAAAATTCCTATTGATGATAGCTTTCTTGTTCATCTTGCTTTGAATTCTCTACTAGTTGAGTTTTCCCAAATTAAGACTGCTTATAACACCATGAATGAAACCTGGACTGTAAATGACCTTATTACTAAGTGTGTTGTGGAGGAAGAGAAAAACAAGAAAGAAAAGAGTGAGAGTGCCTTTTTAACCTTTCAGCCCAATCCTTATCATGGCAAAGGTCCTGCACATCATGGGAAAAATAGAAAATATGCTAGTGGCTCTGTTCATCATAAAGGAACTAACAGGCAAGGTAGCAATCCTGGTCAAAACCCTTTTGTAGGAGGTCCCAAAGCTGCCATAGGAAAAAGTGTGAAATGTTTCCACTGTAAGCAGAAAGGTCATGTAAGGAAGGATTGTCCTAGATTTAAGTCTTGGTTGCAAAACAAATTGAAACAAGGAGGTATGTCCCTAGCTTTTGTTAGTTTTGAATCTTTTATAGTTGATGGCCCTTCAGATACTTGGTGGTTTGATAGTGGTGCCACAACGCATGTTGCTATTACCTTGCAGGGGTTCATAAACAAACGGAAACCAAGTCCAATGGAAGCCAAGCTGAGGGTAGGAAACAATCTTGAAGTTGATGTTGAGTTCATTGGAAATGTCAAGTTGTCTTTAGAGACTGGTTTTGAGATTATGTTAAAGAATACCTTTTATGTGCCTTCTTTTAGGAGAAATTTAATTTCTGTTTCTGTTTTAGACAAAGTTGGTTTTCATTTTAATTTTGGTGGTGGAAAAGTTGATTTGATACGTGACTCTAAAGTTTTGGGACATGGTTTTTTGGATAATGGTTTATATAAATTATGTTTGGCTATGGAAGATCCTTATGCCTCTTTAGTTGTTGAATCTTCAACTGCAAAGCACGCTAAAATTAAGGATAAATCTTACACATTGTGGCATAAACGCTTAGGACATATCTCTAAGGAAAGGATTGATAGATTAGTTAAAAATGATATTCTTCCATCACTCTTTTTTGATGGTGCAGAGTTTTGTGTAGATTGCATTAGGGGAAAATTAACCAAGACTAAAAAGAAAGGGGCAATTCGTAGTTCAGAACTTTTGGAAATTATTCACACTGATATTAGTGGGCCTTATTCCTCTACAATATGTGGAAATAAGTTCTTCATCACTTTTATTGATGATTTTTCCCGATATGGCTATCTTTACTTGATTAAAGAAAAATCAGATGCATTAGAAAAATTCAAAATTTTCAAAACTGAGGTTGAAAAGCAATTGGGAAAGGTCATCAAAATTGTGAGGTCTGACCGAGGAGGTGAGTATTATGGTAAACATGATGTTTCTGGGCAGCACATGGGTCCATTTGCCAAATACTTACAAGAATGTAGGATAGTTGCCCAATATACCATGCCTGGTAGTCCTGAGCAAAATGGAGTGGCCGAAAGGCATAATCGTACCCTTAAGGATATGATGAGGAGCATGATGAGTAGGACCAAATTGCCAGATTTTTTGTGGGGGGAATGTCTTAAAACTGCCTTATATATTCTTAATAGGGTCCCTTCCAAGTCTGTTCCTAAAACACCTTTTGAACTTTGGACCGATAGAAAACCTAGCCTTAACCATTTTCGAGTTTGGGGATATCCAGCAGAAGTAAGATTGTATAACCCTACAGAAAAAAAAAATTGACCCCAGAACTAGTCGATGTTTTTTCATAGGGTATCCAGACCATGCAAAAGGCTACAAGTTCTATAGTCCTAGTAGAGATCATAAGATTGTGGAGTCTTTAACTGCAAAATTTCTTGAATATGATGTTCTTTTGGAAGTTTCCCCCGACTAATGATGTTCATCCGAACACATTAAGAGCAGTTTCATTGCCCTTGCCCGATTTTCCATGATGTTGTCATGCCTATGGAAAGACATGATGTTCCTATTGATGATCCAGTTGTCCATGTTGAGGTCCCTCAACCTATAGAGGTTCTTGTGGAGGTCCCTGTTAGGAGATCAGAAAGACAGAGAAGACCTGCAATATCAAATGATTATTATGTTTATCTTGGAGAGCATGATTACGATATTGGACAAGTGGTTGACCCCATAACTTTTGAAGATGCTATGTCTTGTCCTCAATCTTCTATGTGGATAGATGCCATGAAGGAGGAAATGCAGTCAATGGCTAACAATGGAGTATGGGATCTAGTCAAACTTCCTGAAAATTGCAAACCCATTGGATGCAAGTGGGTTTATAAAACCAAGAAGGATTCCAAAGGTAATATTGAGCGTTTTAAAGCTAGATTAGTGGCGAAAGGGTTTACTCAAAGGGAGGGAATTGATTATTGGCTTTCTCTCCTGTATCTTCAAAGGATTCTTTTAGAGTTATAATGGCTCTTGTTGCTCACTATGATTTGGAGCTACATCAGATGGATGTCAAAACAGCTTTTCTTAATGGTGATCTGGTTGAAGAGGTATATATGGTTATTTGTGGGTTTCTGAGATATTGAAAGAAAAGACATGGTTTGTAGATTGAAGAAATCTATCTATGGTCTAAAACAGGCTTCTCGTCAATGGTATTTGAAGTTTGATGAGGTAGTCACTTCACATGGCTTCATAGAAAATCAAGTTGATCAGTGTATCTATCTCAAGGTGAGTGGGAGTAGATTTATTTTTCTTATCCTTTATGTTGATGATATTAGCATGGGTAGTGATCTTGGGTTGCTTGTTGAAACCAAGAAAATGTTGTGTGAGGCTTTTGACATGAAAGATCTTGGAGAAGCTTCTTTTGTGTTAGGTATTGAGATACATAGAGATAGAGCACGTCGTTTGTTGGGGTTATCTCAGAGAGCTTACATTGATAGAGTATTAGATCGCTTCAACATGGGGGGTTGCAAGGCTGGTGATGTGCCAGTGGTCAAAGGGGAAGAATTTAGCAAATCTCAGTGTCCTAGTAATGATATTGAGAAAGCAAGAATGAAGAACATTCCTTATACAAGTGCAATAAGGAGCTTGATGTATGCTCAGGTTTGTACAAGACCAGACATAGCCTTCATAGTGTCTGTCCTTGGAAGGTATCTTTCCAACCCCGGGGAATCACATTGGACAGCTGTTAAGAAGGTGATGAGATACTTAAAACAGACAAGAGATTTTATGCTTGTGTATAGAAATGTTGAGAGCCTTGAATTAGTAGGATATCTTTGATTCGAGATCTTCTTTGGGTGTCTTTGATGATATGAAGTCTACTTCTGGCTATGTTGTCATGTTAGCTGGAGGTGCTGTGTCTTGGAAAAGTGTCAAGCAAACTCTAACAGCTTCTTCTACTATGCATGCTGAGTTCATTGCTTGTTATGGAGGCGACTACTCAAAATTGTTTGGTTGAGAAATCTTATTACTAGGCTTCAGATTGTTAACTCCATTTCCAAACCAATCTTGGTTTATTGTGATAATAATGCAGCTGTGTTCTTCACAAAGAATAATAAGACAACCAGTGGGTCTAAACATTTGGAGTTGAAGTATTTGACAGTAAGAGATTTGGTGAGAGAGGGAAAGATAATAGTTGAACATATAGATACTAAATCAATGATAGCAGATCCTCTAACCAAGGGATTAAGGCCCATATGTTTTCATAAACATGTTGTAAATATGGGTGTCTTGTGCTCTTTCGATGTTCTTGGTTAGTGGGAGTATTGTGTATAATCTTTTTTTGGACTTATATAATAAACTTGGTATGCATGTGCTTTATATTATATTCACATTTTGTAGAATTGAAGTTGCAACTTTGACAATACATTTGTGAATACTTATTTTAATGAACTTGAGTTTGGTGTTATACTCAAGTATATAGATTCTGTCTTTTCATAAACATCATGATAGATATGTAAGACAACTTGATTGAATTTCTCTTGCTTATATTGTGAACAAGCATGTTGGAGAGAAATTGGAGGATCGACAAGAAAACAACATATATTTTGGATCTTTTTTGGATGTTGTTTTTCTTGCTACACTACCACACTAAGACTTGTGTCAATAATGCAGTACTGTGTGTGTGACCATGGAAAGAAGTTGTGTCGATAAGTGATCAATGACTGCCATGATTCAACATAGTTGACATTATTTAACGGAGTCATATAAAGGTGATGTCTATAGATCATATTTTTTAAAATGTGGCCACATATCGTTTTTCTTAGTTGTTCAACCCTAGAGTCCTTTTTCAAAATTTTTGTAAAAGAATTTAAAAGCATAATTAATTTTGCCCAAGTGGGAGAATGTTGGAATTTCCTTGTGTGGGCTACAATTAATTGTGGATTTTATTTCGTGAAAATTGGGTTGACGATATGATCTTGGTGTGACGGGCATGATAAGCCCAATAATTACAATTGATCCATGTTGAAATTTTGTCACACCTGTGCCTAAAAGTTAGTGTGGTTAGAGCGGCGTAGTGTGTAGATTATCTTTTAGCCCGTAAGGTTTTTCTGATGACTCTTGATGAGAGAGCTTGTTGAGGTTATAAATTAAAAGGATAGGTCCCCTCCCTACCACTTGGTGTGATACGCATTTTTTCTGGCTTGCCCCCATTGGCCAGTCGCCTAGAAAAGCAGTGGATAGGGAGAAGAGTGCAGCGAAGGAGCATTTCTTCGTCCGAAATCATCGATCTGTGTAGAATTAGTGCTCTTAAATCATCCCTGAATTTGACAACGGTGTCTTGAATTTATATGATGAAAAATTATCTTACACAGTTAGGTAAAGGAAGAGAAACATGTGAGTCCAGTGATATTTTAAAACACGCATAATCAACTCCTTTTGTTTATCTCCCACTGTACTATTGGCACGTATGTGCACTTCAATTGGGGTGATCGAAATACGTTTTTATTTATTGGATAGTTAATCTGCTAAGTAAATGAATAATATCCAAGTTTTGACCAAAAAAAAAAAAGTTTTAAAAAAATTGCAGGTGACTGACATTCGTTTTTGGTCATAGGCTAAGTCGGTGACGGACATTGATTATGGGGACTTTCCTTTTCTGCCGTCAGGATTATTGTCTTTTAATTCTAAGGTTGTTTTTGGTCAGTTTTAATGTTTAAGGTTGAAGACCAAAACCCTGTGTAACGGCTTTCCTTCCTTATCTAGATTTTTCTATCTATGATGGTGGACCTAAACATTTTGTACAGGATTCGATTGAGGGCCTTCCTTTTGAGTTTATCTATAATCGTGTTCATCGCAGTGGTCCCAAACCTTGTTCAAGACTGTTTCCCAAGAAAAAAAGAAAGATCCACAAAGGAAATACACCATGCAATATCTTCGTTACACAAGCCTATGTATATTTTTCAAAACATCCTATAGATGGTACTCATTTCTATAATCCAGCTGATAAGATTTGGGCATGGCAAGATATCAATGCAATAATAATAGTAATGTACACACAAAGAAAAGCTTGCAAAGCTACTGAGATTAGCCTAGTCGTGAGAGGTTTAAATAGTATAAATAAGAGATCTTAGATTCAAAAGCAATGTAATTTAAGATGTACTAAAAAAATAAATAAAAGCATAGAGAAGAATGAAAAGAAGAAAATTTTATTATTCAAGTACTTTAAAGGGGTTTGGGTTACTACTGCTTCAACTGGGACTGGATCCTTCCACTAATTTGTGCCCATAAACTGTGTGTCAGACCGGTGCTTTATACGGTTTGGGTTCTGAACAAAAATCTACGGAGCGAGAACTTAGTTTGGTTTTGAAGCCCGAAGAGGAAAACAATTGGGCCGCAACCCCCAAAAACACGAAAAAGCTGAAACGTGTACATGAAATAGCAAAGCCCACGATAGCTGTGGTCCAAAATAAACAAAAAAAGTAAATTATAATGATCTCCTCTGAAATTTAACACAATTACACTCTGCATCACTATATTTGGAAAATTATTAGTAAAGATTGTTGAGATCCGCCAAAACCACATTTGCCTTTGCTATTAGCTAATGTTACTTATTTGTTAATTTAAGTGACAAAATAAATAATGTATAACATGTACATGAATATTAATAAAAAAAGTATAATACTTTAACGATTTACGATATATAGGTTGACTAAAACACTATTTTTTATTATGTGAGGATGAAGTCTATAATTATAATTAATGATAAAAATTATTATTTAGTGTTATATATCATGAGTAAAAAATCAAAACATAAATGGTAAGTAATTATAAGGACTTGCACAAATATATATATAATATAGAGGTCAAAAGCAAAAGTTGATGCAATTATAACGGCTACAATTGTATTCAAATATTAATTTTTTATATAATAACATATTAATTGATTTATTCAGTATCAATTTATCATTATAGTTATATACTATTAAATAATTAAACCAAAAAACAAAAATTGTTACGGCAATGAAAGTGAACTATCACTTAAATGAGCTTTATCTTCAATATCAGAAGTTAAATCCTAATGTCTCCAACTGAGAAAGGATTTGAGCCAACTATCTTCTCGGTTTAAAATCATACAACAAAATCATTTGAAAAAAAATATATCGGTAGGGGGAGAATAAAAAATTCATTAGAGGAAAACCTTTGGATGAGTTATAATATCAAATTTTAATGGAGAGCTTTAAACTTTTCGTGGCCACCCTTAAGCCTAAATATAAGTCTTCTCCTACTAGCAATTCTAATTTTAAATTAAACTAAAATTGGGACAACAACTTGACGTAAAGGAAACATATAATGATGAAACTAATTCCGCAACCAAGGGATATATGTATAGACACAATTGATTGGTCATGTTAATATGTTATGTAACAATGGAACAGGTTATCCCAATTGAGCTCACTATGAAGAAGATTCAGAAACAAGTGAAGTTGGGCATATGGTATGGAGATGGTTCAGTGTCACACTCGGACAAGGTTGCACGCCGTTTTCTGCTAAAAACAAGGAGGTTGCCTTGTCCATTTGCTGATCAAAGAGACCAACTGAGGCCCACTTTTAGGTCATGATATGAGAGTGCCATGACTCATATTAAATAACAACATTGCACCTGCAAAGATTGAGCAGCAAGTTATTGCACTTGTATCCCTCACCGGGGTACATTTTATAGGAGAAATTATTACATGCTTGTAGAGTGTATTAAATTCTGTTTATATTTAACAAATAGGATGATATCTCAAAATATATGATCCAAAATAATTTTTTTTTTCATGTCTAAACCTCTATTTTGTTAACTCAATGCAAAACCAATACCTGATAATTTCTCAATAATAAAATGACATTTTAGATATAAAAAGTTATTTTTGTTTCTTAGGATATTCGCCGTTGAACGTAGACTAATCCCTTTGCATATTCAAGAGGGTAGACACTGATTATGAATTTTAAAACTGCTCTATTCTCAATGCAAAAATCAAATTCTTAACATTTGGTTCAAAAATAAGAGGACCCTTACTATCTCATCTCAGTCTCATCTTTATTTTAAATAAAAGTATAAGTTATTATAGATCATTTTCAAAATATCATTTTATTGTTTTATATAAACACAATTTAACGTACTTTACAAGTACCTAATAATTTCTCATTTTGTTTTTATGAAAAAATAATTTACCATTTTATAAATATAATACACATAAGTTGTATTATTTGTATTTTTGAAAATTAAGATTTGACTTAATAGAAAAGTATTTTTCATTCAAATTATAATTTTGAGACACAAAATAATGTTTAAATTAAGTTAATTATACTTTTTTTATATATATTATTCATTAGTAAACTCAACTAGCACAACATAAATTAACAGATTATAATCCAAACCATTATTTATCATTATAAAAATTTAAGCAGATGAGTAGAGACACATGATCATGGTTTTGTATTTGGGCTAAAGCATGAATATTTATCATAATGGGAGATAACTGGTTATGTTAGCTTTGACAACATATCATGAACCATCTCTTCCTAATGGTTAAAATTATAGGTGGAGAGAGATAAATGATTTTATATCTAATAGAAATATATTATATATCCAAAGTAGATATGAAATGTAAGATTAGTTTCAACAGTGTATTAATTTTTAATGATATAATAATGTTTGATTTGCATGTAAAAACAAAATGATGTTTGATTTGATGCTAATATAAATTTTTTTACATAAATATTTAATTATATACTATCAGTAGAAATGTATATTTGATTCAACAACTCACGTCTTAAAAATTGTACAAGTAGAAGCACACATGATTAACCAATAATATAAACTCTTCTATATGACCGGTATATTGAAATTGATCTTTGCACCATAATTGAATTCTACAAAGTGGATCCAGCTTGGATGGGCCAATAATTCGTCTGCGCATTTTCCTTTTGTCGGATTGCTCATTATAATAACAGATCTTACGGCTTTATATTACTAACTGGACATTACCAGCCCCGACAGACGGTGCTTCAACTTTTCAAGTTATCATGTAGGGTGGACTGTGGAGATCAATTTCTTGGCAACTCTGATGTCAATGTGGTTGCTGGCTTTAATTAAATGGCTCTTCTTCGGTGTTAAATAAAGGGTAGTAGTATTACAGTATCTAATATACATAGGCAACAACGCAAGTGAGAGGATGGTTAATTCTAAAAATGAGAGGAGTAAATCTAAGTTATTAGATCTTATATGGATAATTAAAATTAAAATATAAAATTATGCTACATTTTTAAATGATCTTGTAATTATTAATTGCTATTAATAACTTTTAATCATGATAATTCATACATAATTATACCATCCAAATTTACTCTATTCACACTCATAGTAAATCTCTCCTCTCATTAGAGTGTGTGTGTGGGATAGCAATAAGGCAAGGGGGCGGTGAGTAGTCTCCCACTTCTTGCCCCATGCCTCCGAAGTTCCCTCTTCCATCCACCCCCATCTTTCATGGGAATCCGCGGATATCCCTAAACAATAAAATTAAGAAAGTTCAACAATAAATATCATTGATAACAAAAACTAAATATCTTCATAATCTTTATGATTAATTGCTTGAGTTTACTTTCTCTTACATACAAAAAGAATAATTGAACTGATTACAAGTCATAAAAACTGCAACTATAAAATTTCTAATATAAGAATAAAATCTTATCCCAACAACATTATCATCATTGTCCTCAAATATTATGAAATATTGAGCATTTTTTTGACAATTACTCACATACCTTCAAGATGGATATCCCTATCGGGTGGCAAGCATAATCCTTATCCCTATCTCGAAAGTTACTTCGGGGAACTTTTACCCATCCCTATCCCCATGGGAAAAAATCTCCATATTTGAATCCCCATATACGAATATCCTTGCGGATATTTCCACCTACAAATCCCCATTGCCATACCATATATATTAATATTATAGAAGAATACACAAAAATATGAGGTTGAGTGCTTAAACTCTTTTCTTTTCTTTTTTTCAAAATCTTCTGAAAATTCAGAATCTTTGAATACAGTTATTGGAGGTTGTGATTAATTTTATCTCAATTTAGTTCAAAAGATTTTTCCTTCTCTTTTTTCACATAACTGTACCATAATGAAAACTAAATTTGAAATAAAAGTAAAATATAACTATTTCCTTAAGAGATAATAATATTATACCTTTTTTTTCTCTATTTCTAAAACATACATTCTTCTCTCTACGAACTTAAAATAAAGAATAAACATCCAACTCAGTCCGTCAAGAATGTTATAGCAGACAATTTGGTCTTCCAAGAAAATATAGCCCTTTTGTAGCAGCTCAAAAATTGAATTATAGGATAAGTTAGTCACTTCGTAAAATCTATCCATTAAAGCTTAACATGATGACAAATGTAAGCCATTAATTCAATGATGCGGCATATCATGTTACACGTGAGAATCACAGTCACACCTCTTAAGTAATACAACATTATTTAATTTTAGTGTTTAATTTTTCCTTAAAACTTAGAACAATAATATAATAAGGGAAGTGATTTCTTGAATATGGGAAGCAATTTCTAGAATCCTTTCAAAATGACGCAATGTCAATGTGTTAGTTCATGTGATGCATCAATATTGTAACGCACCATATATGTCATTTCATTAACGAAGACTCAATAAGAGGACTAAGTCCTGCATTCTAATTCTTGAGGGACCAAACATGATTTATTTTCTTGAGAGACCAATTTGTCCAGTATAGTATTTTTGAGGGACTAAATTAGTCGGGGGTTTACTCTAAAATGAATTATACTTTAGTCTATTTTGTATTAAATATATATTTTCTCAGTCTTATTATTTTATTTTTGACCAAATTTCCCTTTAATAAATAGTTATTTATGTACATATGTAATATATTATATATATATTTAATGTAATTTAAATTCTAAAAATGTTTACTGTATTAAGAAAAATATTAATAATGACAATGATTTTTAATAATTATTTTAAAAAATAAAATGCTTTTTATGTTCTTGACTATAAATTTTATAATGTTAATGTATATTTTTTTAAAGTAAAATTATAAAATTCTTCTTACCTTCTTCGTCATTCATCTTCATATAAAATACTTAAAAATATTTTTTTTATGTATATTAATATTCTGAAATTAATAGCTAAAAATATATAATTTATATTTTTAAAAATATTAAAATATTTAAGTCAGAAATATTTAATTTATTAAAAAAAGTATATGTATACCTATTATTTAAAGGGTAGTTTGGTCAGAAATAAAATAATAAGGTTGAAAAGATAGAAATTTCATGAAAAAATTTAAAAATAGATTAAAGTGTAAGTTATTGTAGGTTTGTAAGGATGGGGAGAGTATGCTTTAGAAATAGAGAGGAGGGGAATTTAATATTGTCATCTCTCAAGGGGTTTTGTATTTTACTCTAGAAACAAATATTGATATAAAAAAAATACGATCATCATAAAATAAGAGCCCTCTAATTAGTTAAGATTTTATATTCAATCTGTTGAATTTATAACGAAAATAATGATAACAAACCACGAGATAACCTACGTTGGAAAGCAAGGAATTGTTTTTCAATTTGCTTTTAGTCTATGAATACCTTTTTCTTCGTTTTAAAGAGTCTTTAATTTGTGACATTGTCTTAGTGACTTAGTTCTTTGTGGACGAAACTACTGAGTGTTTTCTTATGCTTGCTTATGCTTTGAAATCTTGTATATTCGAGTAAGTTTGAAATCTTGTGAGGTACACAATTGTGAAAAAAATCCAATTAGAGAGGTTTCTAGGTTAGTAGTGTGCAAGCTCAGGGTTGAGTGTTTAAAGCATAAAACATGTAAAGACAGGATATGGATATCAAATTCCAGTTAACACATAATAAACAAATATAAAGAATAAAGGATAGAGAAGCTTGCACAAGAAGTTTATATATCCTTCAGTTTTTAGAATTTTATGAATAAAATATTAAAAAATATGAAAATTATAAAATCTATTTTTCAATTTTCATTTTCAATTTTTGATATTTTCTTTACAAAATCTTTAAAAATAAAAAACAACTAAAAATCGAAATCAAACGTACCATTGATGTTTCTATGTGCTTCTCTCTTCTAGAGTCCAGAGATTTTAATTATTGGAAAACCAAAATAAAAAAAAAAAAACACTCACCCAACAAATCCCTAAAGTGGGACGGTGAGAAGTCAATAGAACATCAGGCAAAAACACAACAACCTATGAAAAACACATAAAATACAAGCTGAGATCTTCACAATGATTGAGCAGTCTCCACTTCACCCCTCGATGCATATCGCAATCCATGAGGCCTGTAGTTGTAAGCTTAAAAACTTGGAGAAGGCCATACAAAAATTAAAACTTGATCGAGCAAATTGAATAATGTAGTTTGATATTGAAAACTGAATAATTTCACAACATCGGGACCAATTGAAAATCTGGACACAAAATGTGTTACATGATGTATTCCGCCAATTTTGTAAGAAAAATGTAAATCCGAAACGAAAATGTCATGATCAAACTTAAATATATATACAGACCAAATATATGCTGGATTTTTTTTTTTTTGGTTGTCGCGTGAGTACTGCCTCATAAAATCCAAGTTGTCAAGTGAGTCAGATATAGACCAAAAAAAGATATTCAAAACTTCATTTTTTGTCCACGACAGATTTTTTCTTTAATATACGGAAAAAATGTTGAAAGGATAGTAGAAACTAATGATTACACATACACTATCTTCTCGGGTCACATTCAGAGAAAGATTGGATCTCATTATCCCTCATCTTTTTCCTATTTGCTAAATGCCAATGGAATGTTCCACTCACATACCCAACTCCGACACCGGGGACGTACTTGTCTTTCACGCCATTCGTTCTTGACTCCTTTCTTTTTTCCAATACCATTTTCTACCATTGGTTCAGTATAAAATTAACTATTGCTTGCCAGCCGTATTTAAAATAAAAAAAAAACTCATCCTCAACTTTCATCAACAGAAGTTTGTTAAAGATGTCACACAAACATGCATCTTGGTCACCGTTCAATATTGTCTATGGTATAATGTTTGTTATTGAGGGCCAACAACAGCACCCAATTATACATAGATGAATTCTTAACCCAAAATATGGAATCATTTGGGACTACTCACTAAGAGAGATAGAAACAAAGTTGATTTGATGAAAAGAGAAAAGATTATGAACCTACCATTTTTGTAGCTATCTTTTTTAATAAGTCCCAAATGAGTCCACATTTTGAGTACATTTATCACTTGTTCCTAACTATGTGAATTGATCATTACGTAGTGGACTAATATATCGAGTTTGTGATAATAATGAGGAGATTATCATTTTTGGATGAACTTCCTATGAAAAAGAAGGATGCGACAAAGCTTGTTCAAGCTATAAATAAGAAAGAAAGTAGTAGAATAGTTCTTTATATTATTATTTATTTTATTATTATTATTATTATTATTATTATTATTATTATTATTATTATTATTATTATTTTGTCTGCTTCCTTTAGTCTGATCCTTTTTATTATTTATGTTTGCAGCAGTCCTTTTGTATCTTGTATTTTCATATGAGTTTTTTATATAAATATTTTTTTATATCATTTTAATATAACCCTGCACTCAACCATATTATTTGGGTGCTTTGAACCTTTATCCAATTATTGAAAAGAAACAAACATAGTGGAGGATAATTTGGTCCCCACCACTTTTGGCACTTCACATGATCTGGAAAAAAATTTTGCAAATTGACCCACTTAGGTTAACTCCAATATAGTAAAATTTCTATTTAATCATTTCATTCTTGCTTCATCCCTTATCCTCCCAAGTCCCATCATACCCAGTTCCGAAAAGCAAGGAAGTACCGATACGACATACTATATGGATACGACACGACACGGATATAGGGATACGGTGATTTTTACAAAATATAGGACACGACACGGTTAAGATACGTTATATAATAAAACATAAAAATAACATGTTATGATGAGAAAAACTAAATCTAAGCACTCTTATGGCTAAAAAACACCTTATAACCAAGAACTGACCAAAAAATTTACAAGAATAAAAAAATCTACACAAGTTTTTATCCATAAAAAATAAAGAACAAATGTTTGCATAATAAAAATGGAGTTTATTGCCATATTTAGTAACATATCAGGGGCTCTCGAGATCGAGATATGAAGCGGTACAGTAGAACACCGCTGGGACACGGATGACCGAGTATCGTCAAAGTGTCGATGTCGCAAAAGTGTCCGACACGGGTGCAGTAAGATTTTTGAAGTATCCGTGCTTCTTAGCCGAAAAGTCCCTTTGGACTTTCGAGGTTCTTCCAGTTGATGGTGCTAAACAAAATGGTTCGATAACTGTGGTGACATGTTTTCTTCATCTATTGGCCCCAGCAACATAACAAGGAGCCCTACGATTGAAAGAAAGAAACTGTTCATACACAAACAAAAATCATCAATGCCCATGTCAATTTAGTATTTTAGCACCAACCTCCTGTACACGGCTCTTGTTCAAATAATAATTTTTTCCAAAAGAAAGAACTCAAGAGCACCGTTATGTGCAGTATTCAACTGACTGGAATGACTAGATGTGGCTAGCTAGAATGAATGACAATGTTAGAGAAGAACAAACAATTCTTCAATCAACGGATGCTCGGAGAATGAATGAATCTGGCCTTCACAAATGCCATTTACTTCATCCTTAGGGCTGGTCATGGGGAAGCCCAAAACCACAACACAGTAGGGTTTCCTTGTCATTGGCTGTTGGTTGATCTCCTTGACTCCATCCAAAAAGACTAGAAAGGATTCTAAGCAAACATAAATATTTCATGAATTAAATACCAACTTTAAAATTTAAAAAAGTGGCTATATATGAGTCATTAGATTTTATTAAAACCCGATGCAATAACTCAGAAGAAAAAATCATGTAATGGACTAAAACTAATGAGGGACCAAATTGTCCTCCAGCAAGAAACATAAATACTTGAACCGTTGAAAGGGTACGTGTCTCTCTTGCAGGCAAGGTTAGGTTGAGAAAACACAAGAAGGAAACCTCTTAGATATGGTCCAATCAAATGGTACATATGTGGAGTTGTGGGCCTCTTCAAATATCTCCTTCCCACATGGCATTTGAAAATTAGATGTGAAGTTAACCATCACCGTAAGAGTTAAGCTTGACATCTCAGCAGAATAGGTGTATGCTCCTATTAAAAAAATGTTTCGGACCATGAATTGGCCCATGTATGAGTGTTGTATAAGCCGTCAATATTATACAGTACGCCGAAGCTCACCTAGATTTTTTCTTATATGTGTGTACATGGCTTTTTAAATTAAAAAATATGCGCCCCTTATAATTATATGAGCGGTGATTATAAGAAAGTAAGCCTAGGTGCAATAGAACTAGGGAGAGGAGCATTAGAAAAATAGAACTCTTGGGAGAAGCAAACAAAAGACGCCGAGTGAGAGAGATTGAGTAATCAAAGTCGAATGCTATGAACTTTGTATAATCAATAGATTAGATTCTTATTTTTTTATTGGAATACTTTTAAAACTTCAAATAAGCAATTTAAATAGTATTTCGATTGGACTGGGCGTGGTTAATCCTTATGCTCTATATTACCCGGCCCTTCACATTTGTTCTATTGAAAAGCCGCCGCGAAGTTTTGAATTAGTAATTTATTAGTATACTATCGTGAGTAATTACTGCGTACAAGTCACCACGAGTTAAAGCATTAAATTAAAGTAATAATCATTTAAAATGCACAAAGAGCCATTTAAGGCATGCATCATTGGCAAAGAAC
The DNA here is from genome assembly GCA_031216125.1 of Dalbergia cochinchinensis. Taxonomy (NCBI): domain Eukaryota; kingdom Viridiplantae; phylum Streptophyta; class Magnoliopsida; order Fabales; family Fabaceae; genus Dalbergia; species Dalbergia cochinchinensis. The sequence goes on along the minus strand of CM062371.1, from coordinate 48,435,219 downwards.
AATAAAAAGGTGTTGATCACTTCAAAAAAATAACAATAAAAAGAGTAAACACTAAAATTATTTCTTGATAAAAAAATAGTAGTGTTGAGGTCCCTTATTATTGTAAAAAAAGATACTTTGACAATTTTATTGATGAACAAATTGACCCCTGACAAAAAAAAAAGTATTGAGGTCCCTTACAATTGCAAAAATAGGACATTATAGTTCTTCACTCAGTTACAACCTAAATGTTGATGAGGACTTTAATTATTTATCTATATGATACCCACAAATCCCAATCACCATCAATTTACTATCCCCAAATATTCCAAAAGTCAATAGAGTACCCATCCCCCGTCCCTTTCATTATTTTCTCATAATTCACAAAAACAGATTATTTCAGTGTATTTGTGTTTATTTAATGAATTGGTGGGGAAATGACTTTGATATATTATTGGAAACTTGAAATTTCACTCTTTTGTAAATAACTTTTCTATAGAAAGCCAAGCATAATGCTATTGTATTATTTTATAATATGTAATTATTGTACTCTAGCATATAACTCTTTTGGGAAAATGACTATGAATTTATGATATTGAAACCATAATGCTTTAGAATAAGGTGATAATAAAGTATAAGGAATTCAATTCTAAATCTGATTCCTTTCTCAAAACGACAAACTTAGGGCATGTGTTTCTTTCTTGATAATGAGTACGGTGAAATATTGGAATGTTTGAGGAGAAATTTGCAAAAAAAGAGAAAAAATGAAATGCATGGTGTGTTTTAGTTAGCATCAATTGAGATTAGTGGGTATCAAATAGGTTAATAATTAAAGTTCACATCAGTATTTAACGGTTACAAGTGAGTTTATGACTTATATGTTATATTTTTATAATTATGAGGGATTTTAACACTGATTTTTTATTGTTAGAGACTAATTTATTCATTAATAACAATGTTAGAGACCTATAATATCCTATTCTTATAATTATAAGGGATATCAATACTAATTTTTTTTATCAACAACTAATTTATCAGGTAATAAAATTATCAAGTATCGATTTGGGTGTTTACTCCGATAAAAAGGTGTTGAGAAAATATCAGTGCCACTTACGGAAGCAAAACAGGAAAGAATATATTGTTTCGAGAACAAGCATGTTATAATTTACTAATGTATGGAACGAAATCCAGTTAATATATATAATATATATATATAAACAGTAAACACTCAAAATAAAGGGCAAATTAAACTTATCTCCTTTGAGATTTGTGAAAATATAACTCACATCCCCTCTAGTTATCCATCTTACACTCACACTCCCTCTGTTCATTAAATTTTAAGTGTTTATATTACAGTTACACTACTATTTACAGAATAGCATTAGTAAACTTAATAGAATGACATTTTTATAATATTAACTGTTTTTAATTAATAAAATTTTAAAAACAGCTTTGCCTACTCTGTTAAATTTAAGGGTATTTTTACAATTTTATTAATTAGGAACGTTTAATATCACAAAAATATCATTCTGTTAAGTTTACTAATGATATTCTGTGAATGAGGAATGTAACTGTAATATAAATACTTAAAATTTGACGAGCAGAGGGGATGTGAGTGTAAGGTGGACAGTTAAAGGGGGTGTGAGTTGCATTTCCATAAACCTCATGGGAGGTGAGTGTAATTTATCCTAAAATAAATAATAACTACCATGCCATATAAAATTTTAAATTAATCTAAAATTATGTTACATGGTTTTTACTACATAAAACTTAACAAAATATATATGATTAAAATGAACAAAAATAAAAGTTACAAGATTTTAGATTACATTACTAATAATATTAAATTTTTATGATAGTTAATTATAATTCAACAATTGGATTGAATAAAAAATTATTTCATAGAAAGCTATAAGGGATATAATTTTGCTTAAAGTTACACCGATGTAACCCGATCCCAACCTATATATATATATTATCAACAAGAGGAATTTTCTTTTAGGCTCCTGACCATATTATAGGAAATTAGAAGAAAATATAGTCTCACTCACGGAAGAGAGGACACTCTTAAAATTAAAAGAAAAAATAAACACTAAAAAAAACTAAGAAAATATTTTTTACTCATTAACTAATGCTTCATAGAATCAACAATTTTCAATTTATTATTGAATTAAAGGCTGTAAATCAAAAGGTTATTTTTTGATATATATACATATATAGATCTTTTAAATAGTAAGTATGATAGTCAAATTTTATTTACTAATCATGCGATAATTTCTAATTAATCAAATAATATTGTAAAATATTTTCCATACTATCGATAATTCTAAATTGTAATCTAAAGTTGTTTATGGGTGCAACATAGCTATTGGATTTGCTGAAAAAGGCAGCGTATAGTAAGTAGTGACACGGTACATATGATTGGCACGTGCGTTCATGAGGGGGTGACACTATAAAGAGTTGTTGCTGCTGAAACGCTGACCACTCCAACATGACTCAATCTAACTCTTGAAGCGGTGAATCAAATTAAAAAGCCACCGTGTTTGCCCTCACCAAAATCATCCACAGCCGCAGAAACCGAAACCCAAAAACTCAGAAATATTAAAAGAAGCCGTTTTCTCGGACGCTGTCTCACTTCTCTCCCAAACACTCCCTTCCCTCCTCTTCCCTTCTCTTCTCCCATCATATGCCATTTCCAATATATTCCCCCTTTTCTTCTTTCTTACAACACTTTGTATTGTATCGGTGAGTTTGAATAAATTGATTCTCTCTTGCCATTTCATTCTTCAGTTTTGCTTTACGCATTCCATTTTCTTACATGTCTCGCTCGTCTTTTAACATATGCTAATTAATTATTATGTAATACATGTATTCTTATGACACAATAATAATTGACTTTATCATTTTTAACTATTATATAATACACATTAATATAAATACAGTATACAAATCCTCGTTATATATCCCATATGTTTTGATGGGTGTTGTTTGCTGCTCTTTTTCCTTTTCTGTGCAAAGCCAGAGCTCAGGTACTGAGTGGATTTCAGATCGTTGTTTCTGAAGCTCTTTCATCTGGTATGGAAGAAGCGTGGAGATTCATGAAGCTGTGCCGCAGCATGGTGGTGTTTGTTGTGATGGTGGTTGTGTTTGTGTTTGTATGTCAGTTGAATATGAAACAAACTCAACGTTCGGCTCTGAACATCCAAGGTAATTAAAAGGGTGGCCGCAAAAACCCGCAACTCTGAATTTGCCCATGATCAATAATCCTACTCAATTAGGGAAAAAAAATTCTCAAATTTTCAACTGAAAAAATAGGATAAATTACACATATCTCCTTTGAACTTACGTGAAATTCATCTGATTTTTTTTTTCATCCGACTAATATTGACCTTCTATAGACATATTGTGCAATTTTCAATATAGGAAGAACAATATAATGATTTTGTAAGCTAAGGGGATACCAATATAATGATTTCAAAAATTTAGAGATTTGTTGAATAAATTTTATAAATAAAAACAGTTAGAATGAATTTCATCAAATTTTAAAAGAGGTTCATATAATTTGTCCACAAAGCTATATCTTCAAATAAAATAAAGTAATATGAATTATTTACTTAAAGCGTCATATTATAAAATGATTCATGTATTTATATTTAAATTCTTGAAATTTTGGAAAAAAGGTGATTTATCATATCATATAATTAATTTCAACAAAATTATAAATTTTCAATACTTTTTTCATGTTTTTGTGGTGTTTGGAATCGACAGGGTTGGCCCTGCTAGCGATGAGAGAAAGGGTGGCGAGGGACCCAATGAAGGCCTTATGGAGTTGGAATGCTGAAGATGGACTTGTTGATACGTGCTCTTGGTTCGGAGTGGAGTGCTCTGATGGCAATGTTGTCTCCTTGTAAGCAACCTTTTTCTTCTTTTTCTTCTACCTTTTTCCCATTTTTCATGTTACCTTTCTTCGATGTTGATCAATTTTTTTAGAGAAAATAGAAAAAAGAATATGGACCTACTTCGGCATTTTGTTTTGAAGGTAGTAGTAGTACCGTATTCAATTGCGTGAGTAGATGGTAAAATATATAACTATGCCATTAATTATGAGTATTCGTATTTTTGAAGAGTTTGCTAGCTTGGATTATATCATATAAACATGTCTAGTCTTACGCGGTTTAGAATGTTATAAATGCTTCTAATGTCTTTAATAACTGTTTCTTCAATATAACTTTTTAAGAGATAGTAGTAATACAACACTCTTCTAAGAAAATAATTCCGAAATGAAGGAAAAAAAATATCATAAATTTTTTAAATGTTCTTAAGAAAAAAATTATTTTGTATTATTGAATACTTTGAAGTATTAAAGAAGTGTATTTAAAATATAGAATAAAATGATAACTATAAAATTAGAATTTTAAACTATGTTTTTATAAGAATAAATAAAATAATTCATTCAAATACAACATTTCAAATAAATATTTGGATCATATTGCATTTCTTTTTAATATGAATACAGACTCGCGAGAAAACCATTTCGTTAAGAAATATTTTGGGTAGATGGAAATTCAAAATATACTAATCGAATAATCATAAACATATGAAAGCCTGAAAGAGTAAAAAGTAGAAAATTGGTAAAGAAGAAGTCAAGGGGTATCAAAACCCTATTATAAGGAATTCAATTAATTCGGCCGATTAGCTCAAGTGAATGGTAGGGGTCTTTCAGTCAGATAGTGAAGATTTTTTACATTCCCAAAATTCAAATTCGATATCTCTGATTAAAGAGTCAAAACACCTACACCTTGAGTCCTTGACCAACCAAGTTGATAGGAGGGGAATACAATGCATATAACAAGTAACAACTAATATTAGAGGTTATAATGGGCCAACTGGATTTGCCCAAATTCACTCTACAATCAGTTCATAGTAAGCACATTGGACTGAGCTGGCCTGTGTTTGAAGCGGGTTATAAAATGCCAATTTGAATTTGAGGTTTTGTTACAGATAAAAAAAAAGAATTTAAAGTTTTTAACCAATCTCATTGTCCAAAAAAAAGTAAGGAACTAATCTTCGACAAAAAAAAAAGAATTAATCTTGCCTTAGTCTGCTTGTTTATTAATTTATTTGTTTATAGATTTTTTTAATAATTACGTAAAGTTTTGAACTGTATTTGAGTATTTGAGCCATTAAAATTATTTGAACTTAAGTTTTTTCATTATTGAAGGAGGGATTTTTTTTTAATTTTACAAAAGATATTAAAATTAGAAATTTTTCTTAAAGGGTTAAGGGAAGGAGGAAGATGGGGATTAAATACGTGACCTCCCACTTAAAGAATTTAGGAGACATCCACAATTATTAGATATGGGTTCAACCACATTGAAAAAGGGAATTAACAAATGAAAAAAGTGTAACGGTATTTTTTAAAATAAATGTTTAGCATGTTAGCTAGCTAGCCACAATAATCTTTAAAAATATGCCTGCATTCTCTTGTGTGTATTTTATACTTATATCTCAGTTACCAATTATTCAACTTGCAGGAATTTGAAAGATTTACGTCTCCATGGAACACTAGCACCAGAAATCGGGAAGCTAACTCACATAAAATCAATGTAAGAAAAAGTACATGCCAATGCCATGATTGATTATTACAAAGACATAGACTCCCTCCGCACACCAATAAGTTTGTCCAAATTGACTGCTATTCCTGTACGGCATGAATTGTGGAACACCCTTTGTAATCTTTGTAAGTTCTGCAGCATTTTGCGTAACAATTCATTCTTTGGAGAAATCCCAAAGGAGATACTTCAATTAGAGGAACTAGAAGTTCTTGACTTGGGATATAACAACTTTAGTGGAACATTCCCATCTGACAACCTTGGCAGCAATCCATCCCTCACTACAATGTAAGTTGATATACTTTCATGTCAAATATCTTGTTCCATTATTGTTCTTTTTTGAAGATTTTGTTCTTAAACTTGTCAAATTTTTGTGCAACAGTTTATTGGACAACAATGACTATCTTGTCAACTTAACCCCAGAAGTGTATAAAGTCAAGATGATTTCTGAATTGCAAGTACGTGAAGAGCAACTAAGTGGTGCCACCAGCAGGTATAATTTCTGGTAAACAAGTAATCATGATTCATGCGGCTAGGTAGAGAGATATCTTCTGTTAATAATTGATGCGAGGAATAGATGAGATTTCTCACCTTGAATTTAAAAGGTGAGATCCAGACACAATATATAACACAAAAGAATCAATCGTAAAAGATTACATATGACAATGTCATGAAAAAATTTAACATGAGATAATCTATTTCCCCGAATGAGATTTTGTTTTTGCTTTTGCTTTACCTTGCTTTCCACCATAGCATAGGTCTTATATGGATTTTTCAACTTAAAATCCAGTATTGCTTAAAGCGTCTTCGTTAATTGTGGGCTATATCAGATCATGTTTAAGGTTGCCTGGTTTTGACAGGCACATTAACCAACATGGAGATTTAGCATACAGGAGGCAACTTCTCCAAGTAACAAAATCCGTTAAGAAACCAAAAACTAAGAGAGTTAATGTCAAAGAGACTATTTCACCATCACCTTCACCTTTTCCTTCTTCATTATCACCAGATTCTGAGCCTTTCTCACCATCACCATTGCTTTTTTCACCATCAGAAAGTCCTTCAAATTCACCATCATCATTAAGCTCTCCAGAAGCTTCCCCGTCACCCTCTCCCTCAAGTACCTTTTTCACTCTTTCACCCTCACCTTCACCTATGCTGCCAGTAACATCACCTCCCGATAATCCACCAATTGTTATGTCCACACCAACACATTCCAAGTGGATTTTGGAGCCTTCCCCTCCTCCATCTTCATACAGCTCAAAACCAAAGCACAATTCTGTGATAATTTGGTCCACAGTTGGGGGATTCTCCTTCCTAATTTTGGTTTCAGCTATTGGTTTTGTTTGCTTCAGAAGTAACAAAGTTGTAGCTGTAAAACCTTGGGCCACAGGGTTGAGTGGCCAGCTGCAGAAAGCATTTGTAACAGGTAATTTGTGTTATCTCTGTGGGCCTTTCTGGATCATATTTACTTTATTTACTTCATACACAAGCTTAGGTATAGATTTTAAACTTCAAAATCTAAAGAAGCTACCAAGAATAAAGTTTATGTGAACATAATTTATGTCATAGTCCGTCGTCCTTCATAAGTATTTCTTCATTTGAAATAAGCACACTCATTGAGCATGAGTTTATTTTAGGTGTTCCGAGTCTGAAACGAGCAGAACTTGAAGCAGCATGTGAAGATTTCAGCAACATTATTGGTACTCTACCAGATGGGACTGTTTATAAGGGGACTCTCTCTAGTGGAGTTGAGATAGCTGTAGCATCTTCTGCAATGACTTCATCCCAAAACTGGTCAAAAAGTATGGAAGCTCAATTCCAAAAGAAGGTACGCGTTATGCTGGCAACTAATAATGTAGCGAATGCTTCATACTTTTATGATCTGGTTTCATTTCTGAACCTTGTCCTTTCTAATGATTCCAGATAGAGACATTATCAAGGGTGAACCACAAGAATTTTGTGAATCTTATTGGGTATTGTGAAGAGAGAAAGCCATTCACAAGGATGATGGTTTTTGAGTATGCTCCAAATGGAACACTATTTGAGCATTTGCACAGTGAGTGATGTTTTTGTTAAGTTTCCTTACATGATTACTATTTACATCGATGAGCATGTGCTTTAAGATCCATTGCAACCTAACATGCAACTATAATAAAGTATTCTTCTCATATTACCTTATGAGTAAGAGGCTATTGACATAGCTTTGAAAGGCCAATTCTTGAAATAGAAATATAAATGAAAAACACTTTAGGTCTCCACTTTGCATCTTCAACTAACAGATGTATAAGTCATGATAAGATATCAAGGATTGCTTGATCAAGAGGTGGAAGGCCTTTGAATGAGAGAATGTTTTGGGGAAGGATTTATGCCATCCCAAAACTTTAAAACTTAAGCTTTCAGATTGATTATTTCATTGGCGTTTTAATATTGTTTGCGTTGGGTGATATGGCAATCAGAGTTTTGTGCTGACACAAATACACAATTCATGTATATCTTGCAGTTAGAGAAGCAGAACAACTAGACTGGGAAATGAGAATAAGGATAGCTATGGGAATAGCCTACTATCTAGAGCACTTGCATCAGCTGACACCACCCATTGCCCATCGGAACCTGCTATCTTCCACTGTATACCTGACTGAAGATTATGCTGCTAAGTTATCAGACCTTAGTTTCTGGCATGACACAAAGGGTTCTGAAGCCACACAACTCTTGGAAACAACTTCAGAACTTATAAAGGGAAATGTTTATAACTTCGGAGTGATATTGTTTGAATTGATAACGGGGCAAATACCCTATGCGGTGGACAACGGCTGTCTTGCAGATTGGGCAGCAGAATACATAAGGGGGCAACCCTTGAGAGATTTGGTGGATACAAGCCTGAAGACTTTGCAAGCTGCTGAAGTTGATAAATGGTCTGAAGTGATAAACAACTGTGTTCATCCAGATCCAGAAAAAAGGCCAACTATGAGAGAGGTTGTTGCTAGGATGAAGGAAATCACTGCTATGGGGCCTGATGGAGCAACTCCAAAATCATCACCTTTATGGTGGGCAGAATTGGAGATCATGTCCCCTATTTAAGTTAAAACATTAATCCATAACCAAAAATGAGCATTGAGATAACAATCTGAGCAATTATTCTGAAAGTGTGCTTTCGTGCCATTTTTTAATTCTTTTTTTTCCCTTTGGTATTGATTCTGTTTTAGATTCTTCTTTTCTAAGCTAATAGAAGTAGGGTGTATGTAAAGAGACAGCTTTTGTCTCACAAGAGAAATGGTCTGTGTAAATATTTGAGGAATGAAGAATACTTTCTTAATATCCTTCAACTTTTATTCTTTTCTAAAGACATTTTGTTTTTGTTGAGTTTGGAAGAGGCGAATCTGCTCAGGGAAGGAAACAAGTTGCACTATTTTGTCATATGCAGATATAGTCAATACATCAATGAATAAATGTTTTTATCTAAAGTACTAACCATAGAAAATACCATTGCTAACATATCTACTATCTAAAGACAAGAGAACAAAAGCAGAATGTAATCTCATATTTTTCATTGGATATCTTGAACTTTACCTGAAGTACTAAGTCATGTGGACCAAGAACAGCAACAATCTAAGAAGATGGCCATTTAATGGAATCTTTTATCACATACTCACTTTGTTGTGGTGTTCTTTCTAAAATAGACATGTGAATGTGGCCTATTTTTTCAATAAAGGAAACTTGAAAACAAGTCATTATTTCTTCTTACTTCCATCTTTTGGCAAAACAACGCAGGAAAGTTAAATTAAACAGGAAACAGGAGGTATATGTCTCTTTTATAACCTTGTAACTGTACAAGTGGGGGTGTGCCATAATAGTATGAGACATGTTCTGTGCATACGGTTCATAAGAATCCATATCATATCAATGGAGTTACTACTCTAAAAATCTCCTGATTTACTCCTGAATCATCCTCCTATTTGATAATGTAAACAAATAATAGCTTAACCTCTTTTGTCCACCTTTGCATGAAGTATCCAAAAGAAGTATTGCTTCTTTGGTTTTGTTTCCACAATCTTTGTTCTTGGATGGCTAATACAGGATTTTTGATGGGAAAAATTCAGTCACTTGGGATCAGTCTTTATCTTTTTTATGCACATACAGTTTAAGATCAAAGGTTCAGCTTTCGTGTCCTTCTATATAGATCAAGTGTTTCTGCATGATGTGGGTCTAGACAAAGAGCTGCCTGACAATCTTGAAAAGCAGAGGACAGGTCTCCCATCGACTCGTAGAATGCTGCTCGTAGATGAAGCATTTGCAGGTCAGGCTTGAAACTAATGGCCTTGGTGAGTTCTTCAACAGCTTCAGATTCTTTTTGCTCATCCATCATCACTGGTCATATATGTGGCACTTAGTGTAAGTAAAATCCTTGATTTCACAGGTGATGTGTGTGTCTCTATAGTCAAGAGTATTCACGGAGAGTATCTTTCGAAGTGCAGGTTAAGTAGCACTGCATCAATTATACTTTTCTATTTCCATTTTTTATTTGGTGGCAGACTATGTGAAGCCAGAAAATGGTAGAAGGACTAAAAATTTCCCCATTTTATTCATTATATCTACTCACTAGATGCCAAGTCAGCCAGAACTTACAATTACAACTGAACTTTATAAAAGATTATGGCAAACACAGCAGATAAAATAACTTTTTTTCTTTCTTTTAGGAATTCAGATACAATCAACTCGTTACTTAATTCTAATGCAGACACGAAAACCTGTAATTAATGTTGTAATCAAAGGGAAGTTACTTGCCATTTGGATAGCCTTGTGACATTTTTTAACTTTTCAGTAGTCAAAACTCACATTACGACAATTTGGATCAAATTAGTTGTACAACTTATCACTTCCTCAATAGTCCTTTCTGTGTTTTTTGGAAAGTTGAAATATCAAGCATCTCGAATAAGTTTCTATGCAGCTCTCTAGGAACAGAGACAATAAACTCAAGCAAGCACATTTGTTACTGCAAATTTAAACACAAAATAACTTAATTAAGCTATTTTCCCAAATATGACCTTGATCATATTCCTGGGCTTGAAGATCTTCCAAATCAAACATGCCAGAGGTGTTTTGTCTTTGTCAATTGCATAAGGACTAGGTTTAAGAATCATAATATTGAATTTAAAATAAAACGCTTCATCGTATTTAGTAGGTAAAGCTTTCCTCAACAATTAATAATGGATGTATCAAGTGACTGCAGATTCATATATCAAGACAAGCATATTATATTATCCCGATATCTGTTTCTCCAATTGACAAATCCAAATGCCAGATAAGAGAGTGAACCATAAGGTACCTGCTGCTCTATATCTATATGGATATGTCCTTAAAGGATCTAGTTGAGTTGCAACATCAAGATCAGCCTTTGCCATCTCGCGGTCACAATATTCTGATCGTTTCTCATACGCCGATGCATTGCTCTCTGCCTTCTCAATTAGTTTTGTCATCTCATTGTATGCAGCTTTTCGTTGATTCTTCTGATGATAAAAGCGCGCCAGACCTTGATGAGCTCTTGTGTGCCTAATTGCAAGGGCATTCTTGTAGCATTCTTTTGCAAGCTCTAGCTTACCACAATCCACATAAACACTCCCCAAGTTATTCAGTGCCTGCAAAATATTGCACAAGACAGTCAAATAACTGCAGGAACTAAGACTTCATCATTAACAATAGGGATGGTATCAGAGATCACTAACTTGGCCTTTGCGAAGCCCATCTGAAGGACAATTAAGTGCTTCTTTTAGAAGTTGGATAACATAAGAGGAGGATTCAGGATCCAAATTTGAATCTGCCAACACATATGCTTTCAGAAAAAAGGCTTCAAATGATCTTTGAATTGTAATTGATCTGTCAGCCCTTGCAAGAGCTTCTTCGTGATAGCCAGTATCATATAGAATCCATCCCTCATAAATGAGCCTTTCTTGCATTGAGCTAGAGTGGTTTCTGGCCAGCCGCAAACTGCGCATTGCAGCCTTTTGACAGTTCAACCTGTGAATGTGGTAGACTTGATGAATTATATTGTACTGACATTGTAAATAGTAGGTAATTTGAAGACAGAAAATAGCTACATTTTGCAGACATACCAGGAAGCATTACAACAACAACTAAGCAATGTCCCGGTAGATAGGGTCAACTAGATGGATCGAGGGATGCCATATGTTCTCTCATAAATCATGTTTACAAAATCTATTAAAATCTATATTTCTTTTAATAGTTTCACCTTTGACTTCTCTAGGTATTCTTCTACATCTGCTTATCGGACTACCCTCCATTTGAACTACTATTCTCACTAGGGCTTTTACAGGCCTTCTCTGCACAAGCCACAACTACCTAAGGGAAGATTCTGCCATCTTTTTCAACACCAGGAAGCATTAAGAGGAATATAATACAGCAACAACATTATGGACACTAGAAAATGTGATATACTTGTCAAGCAATTGAACTCAAGTCCTAAGGATCCAAGACAAAGTACGAAAGACAGTATTCAAAGTTTAAGAATAGAGAAACATATAAGTTAGTTCCACAAAAGCTTACCTCAACAGGAGTAGAGATTGTCGAAACTCTAGCAGGCTATTTCCAGGCTCATTCTCTAGCATCTGATGGATAATTGCCAAAGAACCAACATCATCTACCGAAGACCATTGATCATACAGTTGCATCCAGCAGTCAACCTGACTCTTCTGCTGAACTCCACGGCATAGAAGTTGGAGCAAGTATTTCGCTTCGATCTTCCCATGTAAAGTAATGTAATTTGGTTCTATAGTCAACATTGCTCTAATATCTCTAATGGCACTGCCATAATCTTCAAGTGCAATATACAACCAAGCCCTCAATTCTAGGCAATCAGGGGAGAGCTTAAATCCATTAAACTTATCTAGCTCCATAATTCCTTCTTTTGTCTTCTTCTCCTCCACCTTTGCTATTGCTCTATATTTATATGGAAATGAAAGGGAAGGATCCAATTCAGTAGCAACATCCAAATCAAGACGCTTTTCCCTTCCCAAATTGTAGAGAGACCTCTCCTGATACATCCATCCGGCTCGTTTATGCTCGACTATGAGAGAACTAATTAACTTATATGCTGAATATGGTTGACCTTGCTTGTGCTTTGTTCTGGCAATACCAGCCATAGAGTAAACATGACCTGCCTCAACTGCTGCCTCAAAACAATGCTGGGCTTCTTTGTATTCCTTCCTTTCAAGCAGCACACACCCTAATTGATGGAATGCAAGTGCCTTCTGCCATCTTTGTGTAGCACAGTCCCTCATTCTCTCCAGCAACATCAATGTTGTTTTTGATGCCATGCTTTCGTCCATAGCCACCTGGCTCAGGAAATAGTACAATAAAAAAGAAGCATACCCCACCATGGCCAACCTTTCCTTTGCCTCATAACTACAGAAGATTTTAACTGCCTTCAAGTTATGCAATGAATTAGGAAGCTCCCTAAGCAACACTTGCAAGCAAGACCCTACAAGAAGGGTGGCCCTTTCTTCTATTCCATACTCAATAAGTACCAATGCATCTTCAACATTTTCAACAATTGAAGCCAAATGGGAATCACAAGCAGACTTCATCTCCTCACAACAAAACCTATTGGCAAAGGACAAAAGCTCCAAAATTGTCATGGGATAGAAAAGGTCCAACCTTTTGGTCCTGCTATAAAGCTCCACGGCCCTCATCCCCTTTGAGCATATCCCATTTCCTGAGAAGTCAATCTTCGTCATATTGGACTCAGCAAATCCACCATAAAGCATAGCATTAAATGGTTCTGAAAGTGCTGCAATCCTGCACCTAACACAACCAATTTCCTCATTCCCAACACAGAATGAAACATCACTTTCTTCATCCGGAAATAAACACATTTCCTCATTGAAACTTTCCTTGTTTAGCTTCTCATGACACTGGCACTTATCGTTGATTAAACAAGGACTAAACCCATGTTCCAAATTCTTCTTTGGACACTCAAGAGTATATCCACCACAGTCCATTGAACGCACACCAACAAGCTCATCATCCCTCCTCTCAAACCTCAACCATGCGGAAAGCACAATTTTTGAGAGCACATCTTCTGCATTCTGGCGCGCTGCTCTAAGACACCTTCTCAGAAGCTTCTGGTCACCAAGGCTGCGCAAGAGTGAGTACTGTTCCACACACAACATTGCATTCTGGGACTGTGATGACGATGGTGAAGAGGAGCAGCACTCTATGCGGTTATAGAGTTCTGATAAGGTCTCTGTGAGGTTGATGGGCTTAAGATAAGGCTCTATGGTTGGTTCAATGGTGTCAGTTGAGGGAAGCTGAAGAGAGACAACAAGGTTTGCAATAGCTGATGAGGCTGTGCTGGATTTGTGCTTTGACCAAGATGGTATCTTAGTTCTTTGTCTATTGAGGCGGTGGTTGTTGCTGGCTTTGATTGCAGCAACTGATGAGGCTTTGGTGCTATTGCTGCTACAACCACCACTGGTTTCTGATGAATTAGAACTAAGGGCATGAACTTGTATACTCTTGAAACGTTCAGTTACCTTCATGGCACGCATTGTTTCCCTCTTCTAAAGTGATTATATGTACTTTGTTTTCAACCCAAGGTGCTCAACTTTGGATGAACATAAACTTAATTGGGGTGTGAATCTAAGGCAAAGAAGCTCATTTTGTACTTGCTTCCAAAACACACATATAGAATGAAAGGTTTAGTTTTTGAAGGTGAACAACTCCATTTTGTGCTTGTCTTCACAGAAAAAGAGGAGAGGGAAGAAGAAGCATACTATTGCAGATCCTTCAGAAGAACCATTCCATACTGTGGACACAAGCATGCTAGTTTGGTCAACTGGTTCCAATAATCATAATCTTTTCTTTATTACTTTCGGTTGTATTGAAAAAGGACGAGACTATAATTAATTTGTTGTTCTACCATCATAGTAAAAAGCACCTATATATAATTAATTTATTGTTCTATCACCATAGTAAAATGCACCTTAATTAAGAATGAATTCTGCTTGTTTGCTAACCATCTTTACGTTGATTAAGAGTTCATTAAACTTCAATTGAAAAAAAATGGGGGTTAAGATGGAATTGCATGTCAAACAAAGGTGCACTTGGTGGAGTGAGTTGTGTAACCAATCCAACTATTATTTTTAAGTTCGGTGGTCTTACCAACACCAAACAAGTATTAACATTTTATAATATCCCCCTTCCCTCTCCACTCTCTCAGAAAATTAAAAGAGGAAAAAAAAGAACTCTAAAATTTTGCACCTTTGTTTGCTCTCTTTCTGCAACAAAAGCAATCACAGCTAATTATCTTATAATGGCGATCATCACCATAAATTATGTTGCTTATATTGGTTGAATGTCTAAATCATCTATGGCTGTTTTATTTGTTCTAATTGAGGAACGACTTTTTCTTGTGAAGCTTTAGTGTACTATTCTATATTATTTCTATATCATATGTTCCAATTATGATAAGAGTTTAAGCTTTATATTGTCACTGCTGGAATATATATATTCAACTATTTACTGTTATAATAATAAAAATGTTTGATCTTATCACTTATGTTCTTAAAAGTTGTGTAAATAAAAATATGTGACTGATTAACAACATAAAACTCTCTTACAATAATAATACATTAAAATCTATGATACACAAATATTTTAAAATAATTGACATATCTGTATTGAATATGTATCATATCAAATACTTTATTTATGTTTTTAGATATTCTTAATTATGTTTTACATGTTTTTAATTTGATTTATACTATATCTCTATACGTATTAGTGTCATATTAGATATATTGCTGTCATATTAGATATTCGTATCAATATCCATACAAAAACATAAATCAAATTAATTTCTTAATATAAATGGCATATGTCCAAAGATTAAGTTTAAACAGTCCACCACTATTTCACAGCACATGAATTTGCAAGAATATGCTTGTCCACATCTAATTAAATAAAACGGTAAGAAAAAAATAACCTAAATCTGAACAAATACGCCAATGATGGGGTAGTGGTCATGAACCTAATTATTGAAGGGTTAGGAAGACAGTAGACCTAGCTACAGCTTTTTATAATTTATTAATCCTTTTATAACCTTATGAACCACGTATGGTGGCTCTTCTACATAGAGATTCTATATCAATTATTGGATGTATATATGATTTATGTACAAAAGAATAATGTCTGCAAATCAACACAAGTTGGTGTTCACGTTAGGGGAACAAAAGTAAACGGGGGGAATATGTACCCATCTCTAGAGTGCAAATGACAAGATAAGGGATCACATCCATACAATCACCATGTGGACCACTGAACCATGTTTTTTTAACTAAACAGAAGTTTAGGTGGACATTGCATAGATTGGGACATGGGCTCCGGACTCTTTGAGTGTTTATTATATAAATTTTTGTATGATTACCCATAAATAGATACTGTAACACTAAACTAAAGTTGAACCCACGTCCAAATATGAGCTGATTCCTTGGCCACTAGCGCTATTCATTTGCCCCACCAGGAAAAACTTAAACAGCAACGTAACTTGGGGAAAGTGACTCAAATGGGTTTTAGAAAAACAGTTCCTCAAATCTATGCAAATCTGGATGGTTGCTAATTCCTGTATGTGATTTGATAGAAGGCACAACAATTTTTCTGTGGCACGGGACTCAAGTTTGTTATGTGCAGAGTGCAGTATCTTTTTGGTCATTTCTCCCAAGTGGTAGCATCTTGACTTTTGGCACCAACTTAGAAATTTTTAGATAATATACGGTGATGTGTGTGAAATTTGATAATTATAGCGAATAGAGAGAATTAGTAAAAAGGAGAAGACATTATAAGTTAACAATTCACTTTTATAATTTATAAAATAAGACTATTATTCTATTTATATCAATTTTATCTTTTATTATTATCCTTCCTTTCAAATCAATATTGTTCTCAAGGTTGCTAGGAAAAAAAAGTCCTTGAAATTCTAATTACAACAACTCATAATAAAAACCAAAAATTAATCCTAAATGTAATTTAATTATTTTTCCCTATTCTACTGCCCCAAAAACATAGATTTTCACCGGGGTCCCATAATGTAATTGGGCCGACAAAAATTTGATTAAAATCCATGAAAAGCACAACATAAATTTGCCTAAGTTTTTCTTCAATTTGGGCTAGTCCCAAAATTTGCAACACATGCCAAAAGCCCACTAGAGTCTCCTTTGCGGTTTGGGCTTAGCCAAGCCCACTAGGACTAGGGAGAAACTCACACTCCATTCTCGCATCTCCACTTGCTGCTCTCCCTTCCAGAAGCTTCCCTTCCTCTTCACGATTTCTGCAGCGACTGCTTCCACCGCACCCCATCCGAAGAAGTCGACGGCCCTCACCTCCTCCGTGTCGGCCGCCGCTTCCCCACCATCTTCCTTCTTTTTCTAATGCTCGCTCACCCGGACCCAAGGGAACACCGCTGCCCTTTGTCTCTCCTCTTTGTCGATGTCGGCGAAGCCTCCACTGGGCTTCTCTACGACTAGAAATTCGCAACTAGTCACCACAGGCGTAACAATTCTACCTCGACTTGCTGTAGCCGTCACACCAGGAGCTATGTCTTGCGATTCCCATGCCGATGGTTGTGAGGCTGTGTCCACACCGCCTCTCACTTCCATCACATCCTCCCAGCTTGCTACCTCCACCGCGCCAAGGATTGTTGTGGTTGTCGTCACCTGAACTTCCATCATCGTTCTCCTTTCCGTCACAAAAGTGCTCAGATCTGAAGAAGCTCTTATCAATCGAGGTCCAAAGTCATAAATCGACTCTTGTCAAGGCTCAAGTGGTGGTTCTCCGCCGCAATCCGCCTCTGTTGCGGCCATTGCATTCGCTTCGTTTGAATCGCCGATGCTGCTACTTGGACTTGGCGGAGGCATCCTCGACTCCGCTGCGAGCCACATCTCCTCTGCCGCCGCTTGCTTCCTCCACTGTGACAAGGGTTATCGTTGAAGACTACCGTGATCTTCGCCAGAACTACTTAGATCTGTTTCTTATTCTTCTCCTTCCATTCGATTTGTTTCTGTGATCATTTCTATTGTGAGGCTCGTAGTTGTTTCTAGAACTGGATTTCTGAGATGTTGATGGTGGATCTGAAAATGGAGTTGTGATGGTTTTTGACCTGGATTTGTTGTTTTCTGGATGTGATGTTGAATTTGAATTTTTGATATTGAGATTGTTGTTGATGCTGAATTCTGGATCTGTACTGATTGGTACTAATTTGCAAATTTTTCTTCCCAAAATTTTGTCAAGTACCAAGCTGGAAAGGGAGATTTAGGATTTTTATACAAAACCTCTGTTCAAATCTGCATTTCCAATCCATTCATAAAGTGTCAATATTTGCACATGATCGGTATGAGCCATAAAAGCTAGATAATGATTCATTGCGGTACTGGTTTGATCTTTAATTGATAGGGTGTTTGGAAATCCCATTCTCTGATCTGGAACTAAAAATTAGCTAAGAATTCAAATCTCAATGGAATTGAATTCCTTCAAAATTTGAGCTACAAAACTGAAATGACTAAAATAATCTTACACAAGTATTTATCTACTGCAATCAACATCCATCTGTGAAAGCCCTAGCAGACAACAGATTCTCTGTTGCAACCTGTCCACTATCCATCTGCTGTCACCGCCGGCCATGCCTCTGCTCAGTGCCACTGCCGCTGCCACCCAATCAGCTGAAGGCCTTTTTTTCCCACTGAGTTATCTTTTGCTCATGTTTCCCAGTTCTCTTTTGCCATCCAATGTAAATGTTTGATTAGCCTTTTTCCTTATAACACTTTGCATGTTTGAGGGAGTAGCTCTGTTTGATCAACAATGCGATTGCACCTCCTCTTTTTTTCTGTACAGCTTTTTTCCATTTTTTATTATCTTTAGTTTGCTTTTTGTACCCCTGTTTTTATTAAGCGTTGGCCAATGGTTTTATTTTATAGAATGCTTTTACCCGGTTTTGATATTTCTAGCGTGTTTTCGTATGATTTTGATTATATGAATAATTGAAGTTAGTAGTAAAATATGAAGTTGTTTTATTGAAAGATAAAATAGTAAAAATAAATGAATTATTTATTTTTAAATACATTTCAAATTAAAGAATTTAATTTGATTCTCTAATTTACTAATTCATTTCAAAAATAAGAATTCAATTCAATTCTTTTTTATTAAAGATTTACAAACACTTTATGAGCTTAGCAAACTTCTAAAGAAATTGAGTATGGATGTCAATGAAAGCATCTTGTATAATTTGATATGCAGAGAATAGAGAGGATGGAGAGAATCAGCCAAAGAGAGAAGGGGTTATTACTTAATAATTTTCACTTCTATGATTTATAGAATAAGACTATTATCCTATTTTTATTAATTTTATCTCTAATTATTTGGTCAGAATTCGAAGTTAGGAAGAGTTCAATATGCACCTTATTGTTTCTACGGAGCTCAGTCTAGGGGTATGTGAATTTTTTGGTTGATTATGTAAAAGGCAGAAAGACGACAGGAAGAGTTTAAAACTTTTTTTCCAATGCTAATAAATTGGCAAAAGTCGAAAAATCTCCCTTCAAATTTATTGGATGTGTAATTTAATTTTGATAATTTAAAAATGTGTAGATTAGTCATGATTCTTTTTAAATTGTATAGAACATTATATTTTCTTAACAAATGTTAGTTTTTCGACAATAAAAGACATGTAAGACATGTGCCAACTATAATATCTCATTGACAAAATTAAGTGAAAACAATAATGGCAAATAACATTTAAATTATATATCTCTTTTCGTTAAAAAAAAAAAACTAGAATATATTAGTGATATGCACATATCAAAAAAATATCAGGACCAATTTGCATATTTTGAAAAGAGACAAAAATACACATCAAGTATAGTTGAATGGAGTTTTCTCAAATTTCCTTTAATTTATGAGTAATGATAGTATAGTTTTGAGTTCACGGTAAATCCTATACATGGCAATATATCAATTATCCAAATCATAATTTAAAGTTAAAAATAAATAAATATTATAAAAACACCCGTTGTGATCATAGAATATATATGATTCATTATAAACTCGAGTCTATACTAATATTTTTTATAATTTATACATGTCATTTCATGTTTCGTGTACTTTTTAGTATATATCTTTCGTTTCTTTGGTTATTCATAAACATGACATAGTTTTATATATTCATTTTTCCATTCTAGTTTTATTTATTCAACCAATCATATATGCCTTAATTAGCTGAAGACTGACAATTGAGTCAAGGAGTTTTATCTTAATTTTGTAATTTTAATCATAATGTCAAGATTAAGTGTATTCACCTATGAGTAATGAGGTGAAAAATAGTATTCGACCACCCACAAGAATAGAGTGCTGTGGAATGCATACCAAAGATGAATAATAGCGCTAACTTGAAATAAATGTTGTTGAAGCTAGCATATGCTTCACTGCACCAGGGGGTACCAAATTTTTAGATCAATATGTGAGAACTTCTTACCAACCATCATTTTCTTCTGACTCGTAAAAAGAAAAAGCAATACATAAGGTTTGACGAAGGAACCGAAAAAGAAAAAGAAAAGAAAACACACAACATCAAGTAAAGATGATGGGAAAAAAAGAAAAAGAAAAAGAAAAAGCAGAGAACAGAGAGAGAACGCACAACCTCAAGTAAAGAAGGAAACTTTGACGAAGGTTTCCCCTTCCAATGCATTTGGTCTTTATTTATGTTTTAATTTTTTAAAAAGTAATACGCTTTTCTCAATCTGCTATTAGACTCACCAGGCAAATCTCACAGAAAATAGCCACAGAATTAAATTAAATCAAATTTTTAAAAATGAATCAACAAAACTATTATATTGAGCACAATTCCTTTCACACTTAATGCAAAAGTATGGTGTAAAAAATGATATTCTTGATAATTAAATATAAAATAATAAAATCTCAACAATATTTTGTGTTAATTGTAGCAGATTACATTAAATAGTTCGATCACCCTTGAGATTTGACCCAAAAAAATTACTGCTATGTTTTTTCAATGCTTGTATTAGAAGTTTTTGACAAAAAAAAAAAAACTTTCCTAAACTATTGATAAAGATAAATGGTCCAAACTTTCCTTGGAATACATGTAGGCATCTCACTAATACATGGATATAAATTTCCCAAGGCTACCACGTCAAAAAAAATAGATATATGATCAAGTTGATGCCAATTTTGAAATGATACACAATGTATGCTCAATATGTGACCGACACTTTCCAAAACTATTGCACTCCCCACTACTGATGCATGCATGCATGCATATAAATCTATTTCTCTGTTACTTAATTCAAGCAGCAATTGCATCGGGTAAGTAGAAATATTGCATTGATACAAATAATCCCTCTATGTAATAAGTGTTTTATTTTTTTTTTATTTTTAGAGTTTTGTAATAGGATACGAACAGGAGAAATATGTATGTTGTTGACTGCAAATTATACTATATATATATTATAATTTTTAAAATTGATATAATTAAATGGAAAAAATTTTCTTCCACTCTTGTCAATGCATGCATGGTTGGGTTTGAATTACAAAATTGTAGAGACATGCATGGGTTATATGCATAGAATTGAAAGGGATTTATTCACTTATTCTAGGGCAAGTTTATCGTGGCTTGAGATCTAACTACTCCATGATACTTTTCCCTTCACACCGAATTTCTCTTTCTTTGATTAGCATTTGTTCAGGATGCTGGAGTTGTGGGTGCTTTCCTTTTGTCCGATTTTTTACATTTGATGAAACGCTTCTTGTTGGAGGACGCTGTGGGGTATTGATGTTGGTTAGTGAAAGTATATATTCTGTTGTTTTCATTAATTGATGGCCTCTACTTTTTAAGATAAGATGGAGGTCACCACTGTTAGCTTATCATAGGAAGAATACATTCTCAAATCAATAATGCTATTTTAACCCACAAAATTTAAGATACTTAACACCTAAGACATAAAAACACATGAAATCCATTTTTTTTTCTTCCAACTTTTCTCCTCTTTTCTCTTTTAGATATATAGGGTGTCCCTAAAAGACAATGGAGTTCAAATATCTTTATTATTCTCTAATTGTCATGCATTATCGTCATTGAGATTCCTCTCACTAATCGGAGCCTATAATAGGTTATACAATCTACTTTTCTTTTTATATTATTTTCTACTTCATTGCTTTTGACGTGTTTTTCTACTTCATTACTTGTTTTAATTGAAAGATAAGTGAAAAAAAGGAGAATATATATTAAAAAGTGTATTTATCTTATTTTATTATTTAAAAAATAGATAGTATCACAATGATGCAGTTGAAATAAAGAAATCAATTAGTGCGAAAACAGCTTTCAAAACGTATGGCATATTGCTATTGGCATATTGTAATTGGTGTTTTTTTTTTCCGTCACTCCGTCCATGGAAAATTTCTTGAGTGAGCACAAATTTTTATCTCATTCGGTACACATTCACATTAAAGTAGACGGAAATTATGAATAAATATATGCTAAATAAGATTAGTGACCCTTATCTTTAATGTGAGTGTATACAGTAATTTGATAAATTTGGGCCAACAAAAGGGTCCTCTGCCATTTCACATATGTTGGTTTTGGTGCAAATTGCTTTAAAGTTAACAGTACTTTTTTATTTTTAAATAATTGTATATTTTGAAAAATATTTAGAAATAATTATCTATTTTAAAAATTTAAGTAGCATTAATTATTTTTTTATCAATATTCCTATTAAATATTATTAAAGGAAGAAAGAAAAAGTAGAGGATGAGGGAGAAAGTTGGTTTATTAAAAAAAATAAGGATAATTCATCAATAAATTATTTTCAAATTTTTTAAATTTGATATTTTTTCAATCATTTCTTTAATTTTACTGTGTATTTAAAATTGGGCAATTATCTAAAGACAAATAGAATTTTTTTTTTCACTGCCAACGATACTAATAAACAATATACTAAAAGAAAACATATAATTTTTTTTTTCATCCAACAATCATCAATTTCTCACAAATATCCTGTACATTTTTCCTTTGGATGTGTAGCATTAATTATAAAAGAAAACATAATTCTCTTGCATAGAAGCTTCATGCTTTTTTCCCAACCCACGCACATTATATCAAGTTTGTGATCAAAGCTCAAGGACTGAGATTGCTGCCACTTCTCGTCACTTCAAACTCCAAACCAAAAAAGAAATAAATAAATAAGTAAAAGGAAAAAAAAAATGGACAACCACGAGGTGAAGTTGATGTGCAGCTACGGCGGCACGATACGGTGCTTCCCACCCGACTACAAGTTCCACTATGTCGACGGCCAAAACAAGGTCCTCTACGTCAGCCGCAACATCAGCCCCTCCGCCATGACCCAGAAGCTCCGTGAGATCTGCAATCACAATGTCAGCAAGTTCAAGTATCAGTTTCCCGGCAAGAACAACGACGTCCTCCTCGTCACCGTCGACGAGAAGGACGACCTCGAAAACATGATGCGCGAGTACGATAGACTCCACCGCGATTCCGGTACAAACCCCTTCATCCGTCTCTTCATCTCACCCGCTCCTGTTACATGCTCTTACTACGGTGATTCTGATTAGGTTCGCGCTCTGCCTCTCCGTGTTTTGAGAGTTCATGGTTTGCTAGATGCGTGATGAGATATATGTATAACTTGTGGGGTTTTTTTTAGAAATTAAAGCTTGTTCAATTCCAATCTGATGTTGTATGAATAATTTTAGTTAATTAGTTCTGTTCTTTAGGTATTTTAATATAATAATATCTGGTTATGGTTATGTTGGACTGTGGAGAGTTTTATTAGTTTGTTGCAAGTTGATTGGGATTTGTTAGAGGTTGTTATATCACATCTCCTATATATTTAAGTCATTCTATAGCTATGTTGTATTACCACTTTCACTCGTTTTGTTATACCAGTAGTGAAAATCTTTCTTCTTCTATCTATCACTATTTCTGACTGGCCAGAAAATTCAAAAAGTTGGTTTATCAGATCTCTGTTTTGAGCTTTGCGTTTGGGTGTGTGTGTCTTACAAAGTTTTGAGTATGATATTTTGACATCTAAATAATTGTACATTCATTTTATAACTATTGAATGTGATAAATATTAAGAATAAGTAGGGACTATCATTGTACCCATTTTATAACTATTGAATATGATGAATATTAAGAATAAGTAGGAACCATCATCACATTCAATAGTTATAAAGTGAGCGTCTAAATAGGCACCCACTTTTTGGATGTCAAAATATTATTACTCCAAAGTTTTTATGTGTTATACTGTGTGTTGCTATTTTGTGCATTCTCTGTGGTAGCAATTTGGTTAGTGATACAGGGACAAAAATATAGAGACACTGAAAATACAAACTCTGTTTAGTGATAGAGATAGAAACAGGAGACAAAAAATTTTTCTCTCCCTAGGACAGAAAAATATAAAATTTCTGTACCTCCAAAAAAATAGAAATATGATATAAAGATAGAAATTTAATATTTTTTCTAATAATATTTCCATAGATATTTATTATTTATGTCTCTATTTCTACTTTTTTATGATAGTGTTTGGTAACTGTCTCTAGACAGTGGAACAGAGATAGTAGAAAAAGTGAAAATAGAGATATAAAAAATACTACTATCTAAGAGGTATTATTGGAAAAAAATTAAATTTCTGTCTCTATATATTGTCCTCACTTTTTGAAGTGATAGAAATACAGAAAATTTTTATCTAGGAAATAAAAAATTTTTCTATCCCTATATTCTATCTCTATTATCAAATATCTTTCTATTTTTACTATTCCTATATTTCTTCAGCCACTATGCTTTTACTAAAGTTGCCACATATGTACTTTGGAGGATTGATCGATGCTAAAATAAAACTTTTACAAAGACATAGTTCAATTTGTAAAAAATTATTGTTTTTGACTAATTTATAGAGAGAGAACGATCCGGTAAAATCGTCCTCGATAAATGTTACTGTGGGGGTCTGAATGAGTAATGGCTCTAATTCAATGATAATGCAGTACGTGTCTGAATGAGATATCAAAAATGGCCATTGAAATATAGGAAGAGTTTAAAAAAAAAAAATTCAATGCTAAGCAAACACAAACAATATAATAAATTGGCAAAAGTTGAAAAATCACCCTTTAAATTTATTCGATATGTAATTTAATTTTGGTACTTTAAAAATGTGTAAATTAGTCATGATTCTTTTTAAATTGTGTAGATCATTATATTTTGTTAACAAATGTTAGTTTTCCAACAATAAGAGACATGTAAGACATGTGCCAACTAAAATATCTCACTGAGAAAATGAAGGGATAACAATAATGGCAAATAACATTTCAATTACATATCTCTTTTCATAAAAAGAAAAAAACTAGAATATGATAGCAGTATGCGCATATCGAAAAAATATCGGGACCAATTTGCATATTTGAAAAGAGATCAAATTACACATCAAGTAAAGTTGAATGGAGTTTTTTGAAATTTCTTTTAATTTATGAATAGTAATAGTATAGTATTGGGTTCACGATGAATCCTAGAAAAACATTTATTGAAATGATGTCATCTATAGAATTTAAAATAAATTCGAGTCTATATTAATATTTTTCATAATTTATACATGTGATTTCATGTTTTGTGCACTTTTTGTATATATCTTTCGTGTATTTGGTTATTCATAAACATGACATAGTTTTATATATATTCATTTTTCCATTCTAGTTTTATTTATTCAACCAATCACATGTATCTTAATTAGCTGAAGGCTGATAATTGAGTCAAGGAGTTTATCTTAATTTTGTAATTTTCATCATAATTTCAAGATTAAGTGTATTAACCTATGAGTAATGAAGTGGAAAATAGTATTCACCCACAAGAATAGAGAGCTGCGGAATGCATACCAAAGATGAATAATAGCGCTAACTTAAAATAAATGTTGCTGAAGCTAGCATATGCTTCACTGCACCAGGGGCTGCCAAATTTTCAGATCAATATGTTATAACTACTTACCAACCATCATTTTCCTTTGACTCGTAAAATCTATCCAACCATAGTTAATATGTGGTTTACAAAGAAGATCATTAACATAGTACATGATCACGTGATGATGAAACAGGTAGAGAGATTTGATGAAGAAATCAGGTGACCAAAGGATAATATATTGGTATGTACATGAACTATTAATTTTTAAATGTTAATATGATTAGGTTCGAACATGGAGAGGGTGCAGTTACGAACCATCAAGGTGCAGGTGGGTTATTGCAAATTTATAGGGCTAGGAGGCATTTTTGTGAATTTAGAGGTTGATTGAGAATGAAAATGAAAAAGCAGAGAACAGAGAACACACAACATCAATCAAGTAATGAAGGAAAGTTTGACGAAGGTTTCCCCTTCCAATGCATTTGGTGTTTATTTATGTTTGAATTTTTTCAAAAAAGTAATACGCTCTTCTCAGATCTGCTATTAAACTCATCAGACAAATCTCACTGATAATATCCACAAATTAAATTAAATCAAATTTTTAAAAATAAATCAACAAAACAATTATATTGAGCACAGCTTCTTTAACAATTAATACAAAAATATGGTGTAAAAAATGATATTCTTGATAATTAAATATAAAATTATAAAATCTCAACAATATTTTGTGTTAATTGCAGCAAATTACATTAAATAGTTCAAACTTCCATGAGATTTGGTTAAATATGGATAATATCTTATATAATAAGTACTAAATATTAGTAGTATAAGCTCTAATAGTATAAATATGTTAATATTTTAATATTATATGGTATTTCGAACGACAATGTTTGACATGTTACATTATCTTATATAATATTATCATCTTACTGTTCATAAAAATATTATCATTTTACTATTGAACATAATTCTAATCAAATGATATTTAACAGAAAAAATTACAAAAATATTCTTTCCCATGTACGGTTGCGGCGGTGTAAACAAATCAAGAATAACTGTGCAGAAAGTAGCCCTTCTTTAGGCTTTCATGAACAATTCTTAGTTGAATACAATTCTAACTTCTCATCTATATACATATTTATAATAAAATTGGTGAAACTCATAAATAAATGAGTATATTATAAATAAAATTGGTGAATCTCACTTTTGTTGTAAGTATGTGCAAGATGAAGCATTGAAATTAGGCCTATGCAAGAACTTATCGGCTTTTACAGGGTGGTCTATGTCCACATGGTCACAATAGTTCACTTAAAAAACAAAAAACTCCAAACACAATAAATGTAATGATAATATTTGATAAATATATTCTAAACTATTTTTAATTGAAAATGATTATAATGAATATAGAAATAAAATATGATGATTTCAATTTTTATTATCATTAAATAGAGTAATATCATATTACTCTTTTAAATTATAAAAATTATAAGTCAATTTTAAAAAGTATCATATATTCTCAAGAGTACCCTTGACTTTTACAAGTCAATAGCAAAAAGCAACTTTTCTAAGTTCACCAAACACACATAAAATTGCCTTATACTTTAATAAATATGAACACCATTTAGAGGTCATTACCAAACTAAGCCTAACTGGTAACACAATTGTTAATATTCACTACTCATGTTTCAATATATCTATCAAAAACCAAACAACACATATTAAGGCACTAATAATAATAATAATAAAACTTGATAATTGGTAAGTGTATAAAATTAATCCTGTATTTATTCTCTTAAAATTAAGTATAACCATTAGTCCTTTCCTCAATCATTTTGGTATAAAATGGAAGAAAAAAAAATTGGTGTTACCTAGAAAAAAATGAAGGGAGTACCATTTAAATAGTAATTATAACAAATTGAGAAAGTAAGTGCCGTATGATTTGAGTTTTCAGTTTTCTTTATAATTTTTTAGTTTTTCAAATTTTGTGAAGAAAATACTGAAAATTTTAAAAATCATAAATTTCAATTTTTAGTTTTTATTTTCAGTTTTCAGTATTTTCTTCATAAAATCTGAAAAACTGAAACTTCAAACCAAACAGACCCTAAAAATGGGATCAAATGTAATTTTATTATTTTTGTTCTTTTCATTTTGGATCATTTATGCAATTTCCACAAACTCGCTAATAGCTTGATAATACCCAGCTTTAAGCCTATATTCCACGGACCATTATGGTCCACAGCCATGTATGATCCTGTTAATATGACCTCACCATGTTTATTGCTTCTGATTTTGATGAGTCATTTCTTTGTTTCTTTTATTTCTATCAGGTTTTCCGTTCTTTGTCATCTTTGTTGTACAGCAGGATTAAGGAACTAATAATTTAACCGAAGAAAAGAGGAACATCTAATACATGGAAGATGCATCATTTTTAAGATGTGGGCCTAACTTTGTTTAGAGCCCGAAGCATGAGTGACTCAATAGTTAATATCCGTAGTAAAAAATGTTATTTTAACACAAAAAGTGGGTATCTAATTGAACTATTAGATATGATAGTGTTTTTCATTATATATTTCCACTTATGTTTAATAATAATACAATGAGTATTCTAATTAAATACTTACTTTTGGATATTATAATCACACTACCATGTATATGTAAATTACCTAATATAAATCAGAAGATAAATGCTGATTATTTAATAAGAGTTCTAGCCCCCCAAAAAAATTATGGGTGGTTAAAAAAGGTGAAACATAAATGCTTTTTATTAATCTTGAAACATAAATAAATTTTAACTTTGATCATTGAAAAAATAATTGTTTTATTTCCGTCTAAATATTTCTAACATCAATTAGAAATATTTGGACCAAAACTAAATAATAAAAAATATATTTAAAGAAAACACAAAAGGATTATTGGTCAGCTCAATTCAAAATCTAGTTCAAAAGATGGAATATCCCAAGTAATTATAAAGATTATCTTGATCATATGTAGGGTGTTTTTTATTATTAAAAACAAATTATAAAACTTAAAATTTCTATATAACTAAAAAAATTAAAAAAGTTAAATTTTTTTTCCAGAGGCTGCTCTTTTTAACTTTTGTGTGATGCTATTTTTGTTAGTGACCAAATATGAAATTTAAAGAAAATACATATTCCATGATAAAAGCTCAAAAAACATGTATGCTCAATATATTGTCTATTACAATATCTGAACATCTAATTAGGTAAAAGGTTTATAAGAGCTAATATCAAATATTTGTATCGCATTTTATGGTTTAAATAAAAGCAATCAATCAGAAAATAAAACAAGAATGAGTGATGAAATTAAATTGAGTCATGACAGTGTTGGGCTTATCTAATTTCTTACCGTAATGGTGTATCATTTCCCAAATTTTTTGAAAGGGGTGAAATCTCCATATTTCTGTAAAACAAGGATAATCGCCCCAGTCATCATTGAACATGTGGCAATTTAGTTTTCTCACCTAAAAAATTTCGCCATGTGTTCACTCATCGTAATATCATAGATTTTGTCTTTCTGGCTTCAAATTAGATCGATGACTAGTCTTCACCAGAATGTTTTGATTTCCCTCCCATTTCAGTTCACAATGAATCAATTAGTTATTAAATAATCTGTAAATTACACTAATTTTTTGTAAGATTTATGAAAATTTAACTCATATTTTTCTAGTTGTTCAACCTATATTAATATCCCTTTATTTGTTAAGTTTTAAGTATTTATATTACACTCACACCCCTCACTAAAAGAGCACCATTAGTAAACTTAATAAAATCATATTTTTATGATATTATCTGTATCTAAGTAATAAAATTATAAAAATATCCTTGTCCACTCTCATGTAATAGTCAAGTAAGTGAGAGAGATGGAGATTTAGGTTTTTTTCACAATTAACGGAGATAGTGAAAAAGGGTATTTTATAATTTTATTAATTAAAAATAATTAATATCACAAAAATGTCATTCTATTAAATTTACTAATGTTGCTCTGTTAGCAAGGGTGTGAATGTATTATAAATATTTAAAACTTGACAAGCAGATGGAGTTTGAGTATAAGTTAGACAACTAAATATGATTTCAGGTATGAATGTAAGTTAAGAAAATGGTTTTGAAATGTAATATGATGATTGGAATGTATGTGTGTGTATATATATATATATATATATATATATATATGTATGTATGTATGTATGTATGCATGCATAATTGGCTATGAATACTTTTGAGTAATTACTGATGTCATTATGATTTTATGCATCGTTCTTTGATGTCCCACGAAAGGGGGTTTCAGGTGGGGATTCACTCACTAAGTTTGGGCAACAAAACTCACCCATTTCTTTCTCTTGTTTTGCAGATAGAGCCACTGCTAGGGATTCTCTTCAACCCCCTTTCGCCCAACAGCACTAGACTTCAGTTGGTGAGTATTGCTGTCATTTTGATCTAGAGTGCTCCAGTATAGATATAGGCAGGATCCCCGACCTGAGGTCATGTTTTGTATTTAATGACATAATTGTATTAATTTCATGAACATTTTGAAGTAAAGCTGGCTCTATATTGTATACTAATTTTAGACTTTAAAGACAAACTATGAAATAGTAGAATTGATTATTTTGATCATTTTGATAATTTTGAACTTAAAAAGCAAGTGATTTATATGTAGAAAAAGAGAAATTTTATGATTTTCATGATTTTTATGAATAAAGTATGCATGTAGAAATAGTTAACAGGTCACGAGGTTGGCGTGAGAATGAGATTTCTCACGTGCTGGTCATGTCCCTCGGTTGAGTCATGATAGTTTATCAGCCATACACCCAGTGTTTTATGTTAGTATGCTTAGGAAATATATGCCTGACTAGTCTCACGTGCTCACTCCATAAACTGTCCAAGTTGATGAGAGTTTGTCCTATAAAGAGGAACCAGTTGGCATCGTAGATAGGCAGATCAATAAGCTTCACTTAAAAGAGGTAGCCTCAATCAAATTTATCTGGAGAAACTATTCCGAAGAAGAAGCGAATTGGAAAGTTGAAGAAGATATGAAAATCAAGTATGCCCACCTTTTTCCACTTTAGGGTGCATTGTTTAGATTTGGGGACCAATTCTCTTTTAAAGAGGTAGTATACAGTACCCCAAATTTGAAATTTCTTAGTATCTGAACTATCATCGTTATTATTATTATTATTATTATTATTATTATCATTATTATTATATATACACGGGTTGTGCACAAGTTAACATTTTAATATTATTATATATATAACATGATACACATGATAACATTATTATTGTTATTATTATATATATACATATTAATGTAATGCACAGATTGTGCACAGGTTTACATTTTTACATTATTTTGCACACACACATACACACTAAAAATGAGGCTGGACATGACAATTCTTTCAAAAAATCTAATTGTTCATATGCACGGGACACTTTGCGGTTTTGCTCTTTTTTCGGTTAGGTGTACTCTCCTAGTATATATTTGGTATATCATAATACTCTTAAACATCCTTCTAAGAACCCTAGCCATCCAAGGATATTTCCTTAGAGGGAAAAACGTGATTTCTCTCAACTCTCTCCTATTAATCTGTTCCGATAAGTGATTTTCATGAAATTTAGCTTGTTCTTTTCCCTTTTTAGAAAACCTATGAGTTTGGATACTGTTAAACATGATTTTCTCTCAATATTTTTCCTCCTTATTATCCTAAACTTAATTTGGGTAATAAAATCAAATTGTTTATATTTTTAATATATTGTTGTAATACCCCAGGTTTTTAAATAAAAGGATTAGAAAATTTGTTCGACCTGAAAATAGTGTCAGTCACATTTACTTGTCATTGGAGTCCTAGATTTCACTAAGTGTGGACCCAACACGTCCTTGGAGGGCTCTATGATACAGTCATAATCTTAGAATCAAAAGTCACGGTAATGGTTCCCTAGAGAAAAATGAGTTGAAGAGTGATTTTTAATGAATTTTATGAAACCCTTAAGCATTTCGTTTTTGGCTTAAGAGTTTATAAAAATCGTGAAAATTCCCGAATTTGAACTAAAATCCAAAAATTGGATTTTGAATTGTTAGGATTTTGATTTTTTTGATATTTTATTTGAATCCAAATGGGGGATATTTTCTTATTTACATTTATTTTTTAAAGTTAATGGAGAGTAAAATAAATGAGGCGGTGCATGTAAATAAGTACATTTATTTACATTTATTTTCTTACTGGCATTTACTCTCTATTAACTTAAAATTGGTAAATGTAAATAAGTACATTCTAGAGTATTTTGGAGATCATTGCAATGATCAAGAGAAACAAAGAAGCGTGTAAGGGCGATTTTATGCTCTCTCGGTGAGTCTTTGCAACATCAATGTAACTATAAAAACTCTCATTTCGAGGTCTAGACTATTCCAGACACACCCAACACCCTCTAAAACATGAGCTCCCACCAGAAAACGTGGTTTTCACCCTCTAAACCCCATTTTCTTCCAATTTCTTCAAGTTCAACTTAGATTTTTCATTATCTAAGCTTAAAGGTATGTTATCTTACTAGTCTTACTTCATTTTCTTCAAGTTTCTTGTTTGGAGGGAGTTCTCTATGTTCTTCAAGGGAAAGAGGCTTCATACCTTGTTAGAGATGGATTCTTTGGTAGGAAGAGGTTTTAGAGGTTAATCTAGTGTTATATTGCTGCTATATCATATACCGCTATCAATCCTAGCTCCAAGTGCCTTGTTGGTGTAGAGTCTTCCCCATTTATGCCTCCAGGTGAGTGGGTTCACATCTATGATCTCTATGTTATGTATTAGAGTTATTTTCATAAAGAAATCATTTACTGCTTGGTTTTAGAGTTTTCTGCAAAGAAGTTTGAGATTTCGGTTAGTTTATATGTTCTTGAACACCTAGTTGTACAGCATGAAACTGGTTTTTGACAAAACCTATGGGACTATATTTGTTATGTTGATTTGATATAGAACTGATAAAATATGTGATTGTTAGAAACCTATATAATTGTTTGACTGAACTTCTGGAATTGGTTATTGCATATAGTATTGAGTTTTTCTAGCCTATGACAAGCCTAACAGTTAAGAGATGATTTAGGTAATCAACTAAAAGGTTTTAAAGATTCTCATATTTATATGGACTTATTTAGTTAGTTCTGATAGTAGCTATAGAGAAACAGCCAACAAGTTAATGGCTGGAACCAAACGTTAACCTTGGTACCAAGGTCTACGAGGGGCAATTTAGATACATAATAGATTAGTCTATGAGAGACGCGGTTCACGAGGAACCGTTAAGATCTTAATTAGGGGCCCTTGTTCACGAGGAACTGGGTACCCACAGAGTAGAGATTTTTGTTTCTCTAGGGCTACTACATTATGAATTGGCATGATTTCCGGTAAGAAAGTGGAAAGAGAAAATTGTTTTAAGCTTAGAAAATGTAGATTTGAACATACACATATACATGATTATATCTATGCATACTTGATTATATAAGACTTTAAGTGTCACTAGTAATGTTATGATTTTATGCATAGTTTTGATGTCCCATGGAAGGGGATTTGGGTGAGGGTTCACTCACTGAGTTTTGGTAACAAAACTCATCCTTATCTTTTTCTTCTATTTTTACAGATAAAGCGGCTGTTGTGGACTCTTTTCAACCTCCTTTCTCCCAGCAGCCCTAGGCTTCAGTGGGTGAGTCTTGCGGTCATTTTGATTTAGAGCACTCCAGTGTAGATGCAGGTAGGATCCTGGCCATAGAGCATGTTTTGCATTTTGTTCTTATAACTTATTTGTATTAGCTCCATAGTTATTTGAAAGCCAAGTAAATATAAAATGTACATATTGTATGAAGACATAGGGACTTTGAACTAGATTATGAGACACTAGCTATGATTGTATATGGTTTCTATTTAAAAAGGAATCAGTGAAATATACGTAGAAAAGAGAATTTCTAACTTAAATGGTTTCATGAACAGAATATGCATATAGAAACTGTTAACAGGTTATGAGGCTTGCGTGAGAAGGGGATTTCTCACATGCTGGTCACGTTCCTAGATCAGGTCATGACAATTGTTTGGCAACTACCGGTGCCATTTCAGCTCCTCAAAGTCAAATTATTAGTGGAAGCACACTCTTGGCTTCCAACGGTGAGTGAGTTTAAGCTCATAACTATACTTTTAGTCATTATTATTATTTTTCCATATTATATAAACTATGTAATAATTTATGCCAAGAATATGCTTTTATGGATTATAAAAATTTTAAAAAATTATTGTTTATAGTTATCATGACAAATTATTATTTTAGAAAACTTGTGTGACTATACTTGTTGTATGTATGATTTATATTTGTTTTATCAGCCAGAAGATTTCATGAATCCCAGTTTTGCATGAATCATAAGAACAATGAATTTTATTGCTATTAGTTTTAGCCAATAATTATTGAGAAATAGATAAGTGAGTTAACGGTTGCAGGATTGATCATTAACCTTGGTACCAAGTGGTCCGCTAGAGGACTAGCTCACCCACAGAAGGAACCCAATGTAGTGTCCATTTATGGGACCTAGTTAGATGCCCATCAGATTAGTCATTGGCTTAGAATCATCGATTCAGCTCAGATACTTATATATAAAACAATTCATGTTTCTCTATTAGTTATTGTCATGGATTTAGTTAACTTATTGTTTTCAGTATAGTAATATGTAATTATATATAAAATGTTTTACATCAAGTTGCATCTATATATCATGTATCTTTGTTGTTGTCCCATGTGGGTTGTGAGTGGAGGCTCACTTACTAAATTTTAATGAACTCACCCTTATCTTTTCCTCCCCTATAGATACAGCTGCAGGTTTAGTTGCACCATAGGATCCTCCAAATTAGTGCTACAGCTGCTTCAGTGAGCTTTAATTTGGAGTGGAGCTTGTTATTGGTTATGTCAGTTTATCAGTACTCCAATAATTGTGTAGGCAGGATCTCGGATATGCATTATATTATTTTGACTATTTTCAAAATTTCAGTCATTCATTTAATTATGTTTGGCTTTGACTCAGATTATGGATTTCACATAGTTTTATGTTAAGTATTTATGATTGGAAATATTTTCAGAATTATGAAATTTAGTTAAACTTGAGACATTTTGAATATATTCGATTTATTTATGCATATCAGCCGGTCACATTATTAGAGGCTCCTATGGGGATCCAAATCCTCACATGTTGATCATGTTTTCTGGGTGGATCATGATATTTAAGTCTTCAAATTTGACCCAATATACTTTTC
This sequence comes from Dalbergia cochinchinensis, assembly GCA_031216125.1. Taxonomy (NCBI): domain Eukaryota; kingdom Viridiplantae; phylum Streptophyta; class Magnoliopsida; order Fabales; family Fabaceae; genus Dalbergia; species Dalbergia cochinchinensis. The sequence continues at coordinate 48,400,367 of CM062371.1, read as the reverse complement.
AAATTGGGTTCGGGTCATACGTCGGGCTGGCTCGACCCAGAATAATTTCTATATATATATATATATATATATATATATATATTCTTAATAATTTGGGAAAAATTATAAGATTTTAAATTTTAATTAACATATTTCACATAACTTGATGTTATTTTTTTATTGATATGATTTGTTTTGAAACCTATATTATAAAATATCTCTCAAATTTTGTTTCTCACTTGTAAAATTTTATAATTTTACTATGAATAACATTCAGATTCTTATATATTATTTAAATGTTGGATTGACTTGGTATGACTCGGTACATAGTCGGGTCATTATTGGGTCGGGTTTAGGTTTCAAAAATTGACCTGTCTAAAAATTGGGACGAGTTCTGGTTTTGGCCAACCTGGCCTAATCGTCCCTTGTACACCCCTATCTACAATTAAAACACTCTAAGCACCCTAAGCACAATGTTGACTAGTTTTCCCAAATTTCCAAATTTCATAGGAAAATAAATGAAGGTGCATTCTAGGGTACCTTTTCATTTATATAAGACACCATTCTTTATACATGTGGTCAAATAGCAAGAAGACACTTGGCTTCAAAGACCGATGCTGAATAGTCAAGGCTTTGCTAATTTTCGATTTTCTGAAAATCGAATTGGATTGGCCGATTCAATTGAGAATCGGACCCTTGTTCGGTCCGGGTAATACTTAAAAATTAGTAGATTCAAATACCACTCTCAAGTTGAAAAAACCCAACAAAAACCACTAAATAAGCCAAGCTGAAGTGGTTCCAACAGGTCAGCAATTCTAGTATTTTGTGAGTTTTCTTGCACATTTTTTTTTAGAAATTTAGGAAATGAGAGTGAATGCCTTGAATCACATTGCTCCTTCGTAGCCACCTTACTTGTCATGGTTGTTGGTTCCATAGTCACCACCTCCACCATGCCATCATGCCACCTCCATTCTAGAGATGTGGTAAACTTTTAACCAATAGAATCAATTCTTTAAACATTTCATGGACCCACCATTTTAGATTTTTTTTAATTTTTTCTATGGGCTGTTTTATATTTATTTTATTTTGGACTATTTTGTATTTTGCATTGCCTTTGTCTTTAAAAAAATGTTAATTATTTATAAAGGTCTTTATATGGACTCGATTTTTACCCTTGACCTTACAGCTAATTAATTTTTTATTTTTAATCAAAAAATTATTTAAATATTTATAAATAATCATATGCATTATATATATATATATATATATATATATATATATATATATATTTGCTTCTTCGGTCTTTGATGTTTAATGTAATTTTAAATTATTTTATGACATTATTTCATTTTATATTTTTATATATTTATATAAATTTATATATTATTATATACCAGTTATATTCTAGTTGAACTCTCGATTAAATTGATTGAACCTCTAAATCTCTGAACTAGTATCCTGTATTGTTCGATATCCGATTTGATTTTCAGAACCTTGCTTTTATCTCTTAGAGAAGAGAAAGAAGAAGGATAAAAAAGGATTTTATTGACATGCACTGACAGTGTAAAAATTTTTTACATATTCATTCAATTATATATTGCCACATAAGTCATGGTAGTTGATTTTTACACCCCTTTACTTGAAAAGTTATCCAAGCAAAATATTTTTATTGGACGATAGTGTCAAATATTTTTACACTATCAGTATATCAAAATTAAACCCATAAAAAAATATGCACCAAAAAAGAAGAGGACGAATAGAAGGAAGAGAAAGAAAAGAAAAAAATAAATAAATAAAAGAAGAAGAAGAAGAAATGACAGAAACGAAGGGAAGGAGTGGAAAATGGAAGGGCCTTTTTATGTTATTATGGGTGTGAAGGAGTCGGAAGGGGTACGTTCATGTTGCCCGATTTCAATTTTGAAATTCAAATTTCAAATAAAAATAGTGACAAAAGAGAGAAGAAAGTTCGTTGGTATGCACATGCTTTTGAAATTGTTATGTCATGCAGGAAGTTGTGTCATTGACATTACTCATTAATATCGTAAATAAAAAAAAAAAGAAAAAAGCACTCATAATTGGTGTTCAATTAATTGCATATATGGAATGACTATGATGCTTGGTGCATTCCTGTTCACAAAACCCTCTTTTACAGATTTAGGAAAAGATGCGTACAAGCACAATAATTGGGTGATAAATTTATGCCCACCTAAAAATCTTCCATCCGTGACTGATGATTTCCTTCCAAATGTTGCTTTTCGTTCGCATGGCCAACGATCGCTGGACAATTATTCAAGGAAACGGAGTGACTATAAATTTGTGTTCAAAGCTAAGGACTGAGAGATTCCTGCCACTTCTCCTCATTTCAAACCAAAATACTGAAAAAAAATAAATAAAAATGGATGACTACGAGGTGAAGTTGATGAGCAGCAACGGCGACGTTATACGGCACCGCAAACCCGATAAAAAGATTTTCTATGTCGACGGCTATACCAAGATCGTCTACGTCAACCACAACATCAACCTCTCCGCCCTGTTCGATAAGCTCTTTAAGATCTGCAACGAACGTGTCAACGAGATTAGGTATCAGTTTCCCGGCAATGACGACAACATCTTCATCACCGTTCATCAGAGGGACGACCTCGAAAACACGATGCGACAACGATAAACTCCAACGATTCCAATACTACCCCCACCATGCGGCTCTTCCTCTCCCTGTATTGAGTGTTCATCAGTTCAGATCAGTATGTGTTGCTTTTAATAAAATTAAAACTTCTTCAATTCCAATCTGATGTTATGTGAATAATTTGATATTTCATAATGGTTGTTTATCAGATCTCTGTGTGTGTTGAGCTTTGCGCTTTCTATGTATCTTCAAAGTTTTTCATTTTTTTTTGTCTGTTATTTTGTGGGTATTGTTTTTTATATGCTCTTTGTAGGCTTGATAAGAATAAAACACTTACCCACAAATTTAAGGACACAATTCTTTAAAAATTACTGTATCGACAAATTTACGAAGGGAAAAAGGATCTTTCGAGAAAACTGTTTACCAAGGGATATTAATACTAACAAAAAAAAAAAAACACATTGGTAGTTTTCATAAAAAATCATCCATTTTTTGTTTTTGTCAAAAGTAAAAAAAGTTATGGTACGGCAGTTGTGGTAGTGGTACTGTGATGGCAGCAATTGTGGCGGTTTCTAATAAAGGAAAATGTATTTCCCTTTGAAATGTTTAAACGGACAAGGGTCCGAGAAAAAGAATGCATACTATTAATGTCTCTAGCAAAAGCAAAACGGTATTTGAACAAAGGGGCATTTACTCTACCATTTTAGAATATGGTGCAGGTCTTTATTTATCCCATTCTTTTACCATATTCAAGGATAAAAAAAAATAGATGTTTCACTTGGTATATTTACTTTTAAATATTTAAATACTTTTACTTTTAGCAAAAATAGCAAGTTTTTAAAAAAATGAAAAATAAAAAGACTAAATACCCAAACAAGTCTTTTAGGTTTACAATGAAGGATAAGTTAGTCCCTCAGATTTTAAAAATCCCAAATTGGTCTTTCATATTTCAAAAAAGGAGACAAATTGATCCTCCGTACAGTTAAAAGGCGACAAATTGGTTTCTCTGTACACCGTATGGAATGATACGGAGGACCAATTTGAGATTTTCAAAATCTGTAGGACTAATTTATCCTCAAATGCAAACCTGAGGGATCTGTTTGGGTATTTAGTCAAATAAAAACATCAAGTCGCTTTTCCCTTTCCCCTGTAGCTTGAGGGTAAAGGTGCTATTAGAACCGGATCAGTAATCTAACGATGCATAGGCATCTTTAATACTTGAGTAAATAACTCATATAATTCTTTAAGAAAATTTTGTAAGATTATTTAATCTCTTAAAAATCAAAATTAAACTCGCGGTCCTTCAAGATTTCAATAATAGGATACATTTGCCCCTCTATATGTATTTGATTCTTTAAATACTAATAGGGTTACACATTGATCTGCTAACAAGATATTAAGTAATGTATATGTCATTTGATGGTTGAAATTTACAAAATGAGTTATTTAAATCATTATTATAAGTTATAAAATAATTTATTTTGTGCAATTTTAAATATAAAAATGAGTGTAATATATTTTAAAATAGCTTTATCTATCTTGTTCTAATATTTAATGGTATGCCATCATTCTACTGTGTCACATATATGTCCACTAATGAAAAACTAACAGAGAGACCAATGTGTTGATCATTTTTAATCTTGAGAGGTCACGAGATTAATTTTTTTCTTGAAAGATGAAATAATTCAATATAAAAATCGGACCAAATAGGGTACTAATCTTAATACTTTATGAAAAGCTACATAGGTTCCTCGACTATAATGATAGGTCTAGCTTGCTAATGTCTATTGTAAAATTCTATCTATTGTACACAGGCTACTCCCTTCCACGATGAATCAATGAATATAATCTTTAATAAAAAATGAAATAAAATAAAATAAAGGCCATTGGGCCTAGGACCCACATTGCATTGAAACCCCAGAAAATGAAAAGCATGCTCTCACACATGGATGTACTCAGACAAAAAAAGAGAAAAAAGAAAAAGAAAACATGGAAGTGAGGACCCAACCAAAATCGAGGTGAGTTCTTATGCGGGGATTGTTGTTTTTGTGACCATATGATCGTGGATATAATAACAATAAAAATCAACATCATAATTATTTTTAAATCCTTCTTCTCTATCTCCATTGTCTTTCACTTTTTATTCCTTGACACTTTCCCGTTTAGCACACACAGAGAGCATCCATTTTTCTATCCTTTGTTGCACCACATTCATTCTCTGCCCAAAACAATTTTGCACATAACAACTCTCATGTCTTCTTCTAAACATTGTGATGTGCTGAAAAAGATTACAGCTAAGGACAGTTTGAAGACTATCTTAGCCATTTGAGACTTTTAATTGGTAGCGTTTAACTTATTGAAAAACCCATACAACTTTACACAATTTGATGCACAAAAACCAATTATTTTCCATTAAAGATCACACAAATTTGTTGGTTAAAAGCAAGACTATATTGTTGAATATTCTATGCATGGACTAACATAAATCATTTTGTTATAATTTAATTTTAATTTGATCCCAGATTAATTAGATGCTAAAATATATTTGACCATATTGTTTAGCCCAATTTTATAGTTAATTTTGTTATTGGGCTTGATTTTATTTCATTATTAGTAGATATGATATTGTTTGGTTATTGTTATTGGGCTTAGCCATAATGGATAAGCTTGGCCCATTTTATTACTAATTTACAGATGTCTCTACTCTTAACCCTTATCAGAGTGGCTGTTGCCCCATTGAGACAATGCACAAACTTCTGGTAACTGAAAGGGTGATAGGAGGAGCTCTCTCTCTCTGGATTTCTCTCTGCAACTAGTTGTTTTTCTTACAGCAAAAGGAAGAACCCAGTCATGGACTCATCAAGCTCGACCATTCCAAGTAATTCTAAACACCTAATCTCGATTATAGCATTTGTCATATTGAGAATTGGACTAAAATTTGCATCAAGTGGTATCAGAGCTAATCCAATTCTGATATGACAGTGATTTTACTATTTCAAATTATGTGTTAATGATGTATTTTTGTATATGATATGAACCTAGTATCTAATTTGGGATTTTACGATTTGACTGATTAATCTCGAAATTGATTGAGAGTTATTGTTGCTGATAATTTTCTGAATAAATCGACATAAAGATTGTGTAAAATGGTTGAGTGTACAGAGAGAATTTTATTTTTGAAAATTAGAACCCTAGAATAGAACCTGATTTCGATTTGATGAACCTGAACCCATACTTGTGTCAAATTGTTTTGATTACTTTAGGGCTTTTGTAGAGGATGAAATTTTGAACCTATTGACACCAAAATCAAGAATTTTCATTGAGTATTGAGAGTGAAATCATGAAAACCCCGAGGCTACCCACTTAAGTCTTCGCAGATTTTTCTGAGATTATATAGGCTATGATTTTATAGAGCGTTGAAAGACGAATCCATAGACACTAAAATCACTCAATTTGGTTAAGAATCGAGAGAGAAATCATGATTGACCCGATTGCCTGTGAAGCGGGTCACGATGACCCATCTTTAACCCGGCTGGAGGTTGAAGGCGATGAATAGTGTCGCGGAGCAAGCCCTACGCACAGGCCAAGTGCTTGCGGGCCCATCCAGGGCCTGTTTTGGCCCAATTTTTTTTCATTTTGGGTTTTTTAATTTTTATAATTATTGATAATTTTTAATTATTTTTCTGGGCAACGAAAATAATTATTGTTCATTTTTCATTGCATAAATTGCTTAAAAATATTGGGTACTCTCCAAATTTTGGTTTGAAATTTTTTGTGTACATTTCTAGCACTGTTTGGCACATTATGTTCAGCATGTTCTCAGTTTTGATATCATTTGATCAATTAAATAATTTTGTGCTTTATTATGTGCATATTATTAATTATTGAGATTATGTTTTATTGCTATTATAAAATTTTGTGGTACATAATTATGAGATATGCTGTTTTAGACCATTTTGTACTGTTATTGGGTATTTTTTCATAGTTGTGAACTCGCCTTCGCAGACGGATTATGATAAAATAATATTATTGGAAAACTATTGTTACTAATGTGGCATTAGGAATTATTTTAATAATGCACCTACCCTATCAATTTGTCTTTATTGATATAGTTCCTGATGATTGGTAATTATATTTTAAAGTTTTTAGTATCCTCTCGATATTAGCTTTAAGAATATAATTATTTTCTGTAATGTGAAAGTTAACTTATGCATTGTAATTCAGGACCCTTAGGTGGGATTGCATTTGCATGAGATAACTTTATTGTGATTATAAGCTCTATTTCTTTTGTTGGATATGCTTGATAAAAATCTCTCATTAATGTACAAATTTCAACTTTGCCTATGAATATGAACTCTTTACCAAAGCTGAATGGAACAAATTATGAGCACTGGGCTGATTCTGTTAAGTTGTTCCTTGCTATTTCTAACATTGATGCTGCCCTTATTGAGAATGAGCCTGAGGTTCCCACACCTGATTCTTCTGCTACTGTTATAGAAAACATGATAAGTGGGCTCATTCTAATAAAGTTTGTCTGATGACCATGAAGTTCACTATGGACAAGACCATCAAAGATAATGTTCTTGAGACAAGTAGTGCTAAGGAGTTTCTTAAGTCTGTGGGCAAGAAATTCAAAAAATTTGATAAGACGGAGAAGGCTTACTATCTTTCATTGCTGATAAAGACTAGATATGATGGTGTGTCTGGTGTTCTTGAGCATGCTATGAAGCTCATCAATTGGTACAACAAGTTGAAATCCATGAAGGTGGAGTTGGGGAGTGATTTTTTGGTTTGGCAAGTGTTGGACTCTCTTTCTTTTGAATTTGATGTTTTGAAGACTTCTTACAATGCACAAAAGGAAGAGTGGTCTATTGATGAGCTTGTAGCCATTCTTAATTAGGAGGAGCAAACTATGAGAAAGGGTAAGGCTCAAGTTGTTCAGTTAGTTTTCCATAAGAGTCATGACTAGAAGAAGAAGCATTTTAAGGGAAAGAGTAGCAAGCCTCAGTTCAAGAAGAAATTGAGTGATAAGTCTGGACCTCCTTCAGTTCATGAAGATGGTTAACCATCTGGTGTGAAAAAGAGATTTAATGACATTTGCAAGCTTTGTGATGTATTTGGGCACAAATGATCTGACTATTTTAAGTTTAAGAAGTGGCTAGAGAAGAAAAGGCAAGGTATTCATCTAGCTCTAGTGTGTTTTGAATCTAATCTTGTTGATGTCCCTTCTCATACTTGGTGGTTAGATTCTGGAACGACCATTCATATTGCGAAATCTATGCAAGAGCTCAAAACCAGGAGAAGACCAAATGAAGGAGAAGTGTATGTTGTAGTTGGAAATGGGATGAATGTTAAAGTAGAACATATAGGAGTAGTTGCTTTAAAATTAAGTAGTGGAATGTTCAAAGTGTTTTGCACTATTTGAAAAGTTCAAAGAGTCACGATGAAAGTTTTGAAAAGTCAAGTATAAAATGTACATGACCTAAAGTTCAAAGATGAAATGAATTTAACTCAAAAAATTATGGGTGGTTCATAAAGAAAAAAAAAAGAGCTTTGTGATGCACTGGGAAAAAAAAACTATACTTTTTTATTTTGAAAATTAAACAAATTTTGGTTTTGAGCTTTGAAAAAGAAATTGTTTTGTTTTGGACTAAATATTTCTAAAATTGTTTGATTTTAGAAATATTTGAACCAAAGCCAAACAATAAATTTTTTGAGAAATAAAATCAAAATTTGCTTACTTTTAAGAGGCAAAAATATTTAAAGAAAACAAAAAAGATCATGGGTTTGAGTTCAATTCAAAACCTAGTTCAGAAGATAGAATTCCTCAATTAATTATAAAGAGTATCTTGATCTTGTATAGGGTGCACTTGTTTCTTTTCTTAAAAAAAGTGATTGTAAATCTTAAATTTTATATATAATTAAAAAGATTAAAAATTGATTCTTTTTTCAGAAACTGCTCTTTTTAACTTGTTTGACGTTATTTTTATTAGTGATCAAATTCAGAATTTAAAGAAAGTACATAATCCATAATCAAAACTCAAAAAAATATGTATGCACAATATATTATCTATTACAACATCTCAACATCTGATCAGGTTAGGAGTTTGTAAGAACTAATATCAAATATTGGAGACTTTCATTTTCTGGTTTAAATAAAAACAACCAATCGGAAAATAAAACAAGAATGAGTGACGAAATTGAGTCATTGAAGTATTGGATTTCCTAATTTCTTATAGTAATGATATATCATTTTAAAAAATTATAGAGACTTGCATGGGTTATATTTATCGAATTGAAAGGGAAGTGTTACTCTAGAGCAAGGTTATCGTGGCTTGAGATCTGATTCCTCCATGGTACTTTTCCCTTCATACCGAATTTCTCTTTCTTGAATTAGAATTTGTTCTCGATGCTGGAGTTGTTGGTGCTTTCCTTTTGTCCGATATTTCCATTTGATGAAATGCTTCTTGTTGGAGGACGCTTTGGGATACTGATGTTGGCCAGTGAAAGATCAATGCTAATTTGACACCAAAAAAGTGGGTGTCTATTCAGACACTCACTTTATAACCATTAGATACAATGAATGTTAAGGATATGTAGGGACCATCATTACATCCAATGATTATAAAGTGGATGTCTAAACAGACATCCACTTTTTAAGTGTCAAAATATCATTTCTACTTGTGAAAGTATATACTCTGTTGTCTTCGTTAATTGATGGCCTCTACTTTTTAAGATAAGACGAAGGTTAGCACTGTTGCTTATCAAAGGAACAATACATTCTCAAATCAATAATGTTATTTTAACCCACAAAATTCAAGACACGTACCACCTAAGACACAAAAACACTTGAGATCCATTACTTTAATTTTTTTCCTTCCAACTTTTCTTTCCAACCCAACTCTCTTTTTTTCTCTTTTAGATGTATAAGGTGTCCCTTAAAAATGGAGTTTAAATGTCTTTATTATTCTCTAATTATCATGCATTATCGCCGTTAAGATTCCTTTCATTAATCGGAGCCTATAGTAGATTATACAATATACTTTTCTTTTTATATTATTTTCTACTTCATTACTTTTGACGTGTTTTTCTAATCCATTGCTTGTTTTAATTGAAAGATAAATAAAAAAAGGAGAATATTAAAATGTTTATTTATCTTATTTTATTATTTTGAAAAATAGATAGTATCACAATGATGCAGTTGAAATAGAGAGACCAATTAGTGCGAAACTTAAAGACACGAGATAGCTTTCAAAACACATGGCATATTGTAATTCGTGTTTTTCTTTTTCCTCCACTCCGTCCATGGAAAATTTCTTCAGTGAGCACAAACTTTCATCTCATTCCCGACACAATCACATTAAAGTTGATGGAAATTATGAATAAATATATGTTAATAAGGTTAGTGAGACTTATCTTTAATATGAGTGCGCAAATAATTTGATAAATTTGTGCACAAAAAAGTCTATGCCATTTCACATATATCAGTTTTGATGCAAATTTCTTTGAAGTCAATAGTACTTCATCCATTCTTGAATTTAAAATTCTTTTTGGTCTAGAAATAATTATTCATTTAAAAAATTTAAGTAATATTAATTATTTATTTTTAATAATATCCTTCTTAATTACTATTGAAGGAGAAGAGAGAAAGTTGAGAAGTAGAGAAACAGTTAGTTTTCTAAAAAGAAACAATATCATTTCAACAAAAATTACTTTTAATTTTTTTTAATTTTGATATTTTTTCAGTTATTTCTTTATTTTCTATATGCATTTAAAATTGATCAATTATTCAAGGATAGATAGTATATTTTTTTTTTTGTTGCTAAAAGTCAATAGTCATTTAGCAGTGCAGAGTAATAATATACTAAAAGAATAATGCTAGATAATTAGAAATTTATCTAGAATTTTATATTTAAAGTAATATGACATAACTATTAATCTTTAAATGAATTATATTAATGAGTCATATAATTTTTTTCATTCAACAATGATAATAATTTCCCTAAAGAATTTTGTAGGTATATATATATATATATATATGTATATATTTGGATGTGTAGCATTAATTATAAATGAAAACATAATTTTCTTATATGTATAGGAGCTTCATGCTTCTTTCCCAACTCACGCGCACATTATATCAAGTTTGTGATCAAAGCTTAAGGACTGCTCACTTCAAACTCCAAAACAAAATATTGAAAAGTAAGGGGAAAAAAAATGAACAACTACGAGGTGAAGTTGATGTGCAGCTACGGCGGAAACCTTGAACCCAACTACCCGATCGTCTCCTATGTCGACGGCCACCCCTATGTCGATGGCCACACCAATGTCTTCTACGTCGGCTGCAACATCGACTTCTCCACCATGCTTGACAAGCTCCGTAAGATCTGCAGGGAACATGTCACCGAGTTCAAGTATCAGTTTCCCGGCAAGAAGCACAACATCCTCATCACCGTTCGTGAGAAGGACGACTTCGAAAACATTATGCGCAAGTACGATAACATGAAACGCAAGTACGATAACATGAAGCACAAGTACGATAAATTGATGCGCGACTACGATGACATCCTTGTCGACTATGGTAGCATGATGCGCATGTACGATAAATTCTCCAACGATTCCAATACTACCCCCGTCATGCGGCTCTTCATCACCCCTTCCCACCTATCCCTGTGTTGAGTGTTCATCAGTTCAGATCAGTGTGGGTTGCTATTTAGAAATTAAAGCTTGTTCAATTCCAATCCGATGTTGTGTGAATAATTTAGTTTTCGTGTTGTATGGTAATTTGACATCTCATAATGTTTGTTCATCAGATCTCTGTGTGTTTTGAACTTTACGATTGTATGCACCTTCATACCTTCAAAGTTTTTTGTTTTTTGGTGTTAGTTTTTAATTTTTATTTTCAATTTTAAATATTTACTCTATAAAACTTTAAAAATACCCAAAACTGAAATTAATGAGATCTGTACAAAAGCGAGCTCTACAATAGAGTAAATTGAGTTTGAGATTATATAGGACCAATAGTTTTATTATAAAAAAAGAATAGTAAATTACATTTTTGCCCTTATTTTCTCTTGCGCCCTTTTCTTCCTTCATTGCAACTACTTGTCTCCTGCCACCTCGTCTTTATCACACTGCAACATCCTCTTTACGCATTAACGTATCATTGCAAATCAAACTTGCAAAATGTCTATCGATTCAAAAACCAAACATCAATCCACATCAAGATCAATAACCCATAAACAAAACAAGGAAAAGTTTCAAGCTTTGAGACATAATCAGATCTAAAGAAAACTGCGGTGCGGCCAGCTATGGCATCCTTTCTTATCTATACATGGCATCAAATACAGGGTTTTTGGCTTACATGTTTTAACAGGGAGTGAAAGAGAAAAGGAGGTTGAGAACAAGGGGATGGTGGCGTACTGGTGTTGTGGTCTTTGGAGAGAGGAAAAGACAAAATGGATAAATCTTGATATTTTAAATTTTTATAAATATTAAAAAATAACTATATACTTTAATCCCACCAATCTAGGTGTCAGATTTAAATTTGAATGATTGAGATTAAGGGTCAGGTGATCCTAAACTCAATTTGCCCATTTTAGAATTTATTCTATACAAATTTCAATTTTCAGTTTTAATTTCTAATTTTTAACATTTTTTATGAAATTTAAAAAATTAAAAAACAAAAATTGCAAAACTGAAAGCAATCATACCCTAATTTTTTAATACTTTATGAAAAGCTGTATAGGTTCCTTGACTATAATGATAGGTTTAGCTCGCTAGTGTCTATGGTACAAATCTATCTATTGTGCAAAGGCTACTCCCTTCCACGATGAATCAATGAATATATTCTTTGACCAAAAAAAAAAAAAAAAGGCCGTTGGGCTTGGGACCTATACTGTATTGCAACCCCAAAAAAAACTGAAAAGAATTCCCGGACACATGAAAGTGAGGACTGAATTTTTTTCTATGTAACCAAAAGCTAAAAAAAATAAAATTTATTGCCTTTTCTATTTTAAAACAATTGTCATTTTTTTAAATTTTTCTAAAATATCTGTCTATATATAATATGTAAATAGTATTAATTTTTTTTACTTCAATTTAAACCCTTAATATGAATGTATTGATTAAGTTATCAACGCATTTACTAGATGAATAATAATTATATAAAACTAGTTTTATTAAATTATATAATTTTATATAATTACCAAGATATTATTTTTAATACCTTAAAGTGTTTAGTTTTTAACAATTATTGTGAAACAGAGAAAGTATGTTATCATAGTCTACAGGACCAGTGATCCAAAGTACATAAATTTTATATGCTTATATTATAGCATCATGTTGAAACAAGAGATATGTTATTGGTACACTTAAAAATAGATGTCATAGATACTCATCCAAATCCAAGAGTATCAAACAATAACTTTTATCTTTAAATGTAAATCTTATAAAATTCAATAGTTGTAAATTGGATGTCTACATCGGGTGAAAGTTGTACAAACAATATTTCCTGTAAAACAATAATAGTATGAATCCATCGAGTGCACAAGCAATTCAACTTCGGAGAAAATACTCAACACGCATACCCATTACACCATTGCGCTGCCACTAGTATCGATCCCTTGGACATTAGAACTTCAAAAAATTATACATGTAAACCAGCACCAACAAAATCAATGCTCCTAAAATACAAACTATGCTGCTCCTGAAACAAACGGTTGGAGAAGTTATAGAGCATTTTCACAACCCAAAGCTTATATTTTTCTTATACACAAATATACAAGACAAGGTCTTATGAGATTTGTATCAGAGAGGGACTTACATAGGTTGAGGAAAGTATCTACATTTCCATTTTGGTGGATCCTTTTCCTTAAACCTTGCAGCACAGCTGCCCTATCCAAATATTCCGGATAGAATCCCAGTTCAAGCATTTTCATGATTGTCTCCACCCCCTTGCTGAAATGGCCATCTTTAATAAAGCCTCTTAACAACCACGGCAAGCTTTTCTTTTTCTACGGTGAGGTCGCGACCTCCAACCGAGTCAGCAGCCTCACTGTGGCAGTGTTCTCCTTCTGTGAGGCACAAATGGCGAGAAATCATGCTAATAGATGGTGCAATAGATTTGGTCTTCTACACATTGTTCCTCAAAGAACTACGCTAATTACAATTGATAATCATAAAAGAAATTCCCTAACTTTCCCTGCCCCAAGTTACTGAAAAACTAGCATAAAAAGCATTCAAGACACATTCACAAGATTCAAGGTTCTCGAGAGTTCTTCCATGGAAGCTCAACTTGGGAGCTCGAGAAAGGAGAAAGGAGGAGAGAACTCGAAAGGAGGGAAAGTTGATCTCTAGCCAAGATGGAGTGAAATAAATCAAATCGTGTTGAATAACACTAAAGATGTCAATATATACAATCGTGTGCCAGCTGGCATGAATTGTCTACCAACTAATAGTAACTAACTGTGACTACTTTAAGCTAACATCTAATTACACTAACTAACTATATGAATACAAGTTAAAAGCCCTCCTCAAGCTGGGCATGGATGTTGAGCATGCCGAGCTTGGAAGAAAGGAATTCAAACTGGGTCGGTGGGAGAGGCTTGGTGCATAAGTTCGCAATCTGCAGATCGGAGCGAATGGGGAGTAGCTGAAGAAGGCCAGTCTTGAGTTTTTCCCGAACAAGATGACAATCCAACTCGATGTGCTTAGTTCGTTCGTGAAAAACCAGGTTTGCAGCAATGTGCATGGCAGAATGATTGTCACAATAAAGCAAAGCCGGGGAAGCAAAAGGAACTCTGAGGTCAGTTAGTAAATACACTATTCACTGGATTTCACATACTGTGGCAGCTAATGCATGGTATTCCGCCTTAGAAGAAGACCGTGAGATGGTGGGCTGTTTCTTAGACTTCCAGGAGATAAGTGAATTGCCCAAAAATATACAAAAACCAATGATTGATCGTCTAGAATCTGGGCATGCTGCCAAATCTGAATCGCTAAAAGCCTTTAGTTGAAAGGGGGAATCACTGGGAAAGAATAAGCCACGACCAGGGGAGCCTTTTAGGTAGCGCAAGATGCGCATGCCTGCAGTGTAATGAGACGTCATTGGAGAGGAGAGGAATTCACTAAGATGTGTGACAGCATGACAAATGTTAGGTCATGTGTTGGTTAAGTACACGCGTCGGCCAATAACCCTGCGATATGCAGCAACATCAGGAAAAGGATCCCCATCATCTCTTTTTAATTTGACAGTGTGAACCATAGGAGAAGTAACGGGCTTGCAGCCCAACATGCCAGTGGATTCCAGCAGCGCTAGGGTGTATTTGCGCTGGGAGACGGAGATACCATGAGAGGATCTAGCCACTTCCAAACCCAGAAAGAACCGTGCTGGGCCAAGGTCCTTGATTTTAAATAAATCATCTAGCTATAGTTTAACACGGGATATCTCCGAGGCATCATTACTAGTTAGAAACATGTCATCAACGTATATCAACAGGGCAGTGAAGGAATTGGGGCTGGATTTGGTGAACAAAGAGTGGTCTGCTTGAGATTGAATATCCCTAGAGGAAAAAAGCACATGAGAGAGATTTTCATACCATTACCGACTTGCTTGGCGTAGCCCGTAAAGGGATTTACGAAGCTTGCAAACCATCCCAGGCTCTGGGGGAGTGACTCCCGGTGGGAGTGCCTTGTAGACCTCCTCATGGAGATCTCTATGGAGGAAGACATTGTTTACATCTAGTTGCTCAAGCAGCCAGTGTTGGGTAGAAGCAAGGGCTAGAAGCAAACGCACTGTGGTCAATTTAGCAACTGGAGAAAAAGTTTCAAAGAAATCAAGGCCCTCAGTTTGGGTGAAGCCTTTAGTGACCAGCCGTGCTTTGTATCGTTCGATTGATCCATCAGCCCTGTGTTTGATCTTATACACCCATTTACAACCAACCGTTTGTTTTCCAGGAGGAAGGGAAACAAACTCCCAAGTTCCTATTTGATCTAAGGCCTATAATTCAGCCTGCATGGCATGTTGCTAGTGTTCAAACTCGGCTGCTTCAACATAGGATTGCGGTTCGTGGGTAGAGGAAATAGCTAGGACAAGGGATTTATAAGAGGGGGACAGGTTTGAATAAGATAAAAACTAAGATAAAGGGTACCTGCCAATGCCTGATGATGATGAATCTGCTGTATTGGTGGTGGCCAATGAGTGATGATAGTCTTTGAGATATGAGGGAATTTGTCTTGGTCTTGCTGATTTGCGGGTGGGGGCAGGAGATGGGAGAGGAGGTTCCGTGAGGATGGGTGGGTTGTGTAGATTAGTTGGAGGTGGGGACATTATTGGTGGGGTAGATGGGTATAAGTAGGAGGAGTCAAAGTTGTGGTCAGAAAAGGAACTTGAGTCATTAGTAGTAGGTGGGGGAACATGTGGGTGGGTTGGATCTTTTTGAAAAGGAAAGTTCCTTTCATGAAAAATGACATTGCGTGAAACCATGATTTGTCTAGTGTGTAGGTCATAGAAAAGAAAACCTTTGACTCCAATCTTATGACCAAGGAAGACACCTCGCTTTGCTCTTGGATCCAACTTGGATCTGTGGGAAGTGAATGTGGATGCAAAGCACTCGTAACCAAACACGCGTAGCATGGATAAGTCAGGGGGTGGTTATGAAGCATTTCAAAGGGTGTTTTGTTATTAATGGCAGTATTGGGAATCCTATTGATGAGGTAAACAGCATGACTCACAGCAAAGTTCCAAAAATGTTTGGGAAGGTTGGATTAAAACATGAGAGCTCTAGTGTTGTTTAAGATTTGTTTATGTTTACGTTCTACAACACCATTTTGTTGGGGGGTTTCAACACATGATTTTTGGTGTAAAATGCCTTTGTCAGTAAATAGTTTGTGCATGTTGAATTCAGGCCCATTATCAGAACGAATAATTTTTACTTTGCAGGAGAATTGGTTTTCAATCATGCAAATGAAGGAATTGATGCAAGCGGGAACTTCAGATTTATTTTTCATAAGGAAAATCCAGGTTTGTCTCGAGTAATCGTCAATAATTGTTAAGAAAAATCTATGTCCATATAATGATGGCACAACAATAGGTCCCCAAATGTCCATATGAAGTAATTCAAGTATACAGCTTGTCTTTGTTTCACTAAGTGTGTAAGGAAGTTTTCTTTATTTGGCAAGGGGGCATATGGGGCAGAGGTCAAGACATCCAGAGGGAGTGATGAAGGGGAATTGTTTATGTAAAATGGACAATTTTTGAGAGGATAGATGTCCTAATCTACAATGCCATTTATCATGAATGGATGTGTTTGTACAGTGGGTGAAGGTAGGGGGTATGTATGGCGTTGTTGAGTCTTTCATCACATATAGGCCATCCACCTCCTTAGCTGATCCAATCATCTTCAAGTTGGCTTGGTCCTGAATAACACAAAGTTGATCAGTGAAAGATGTTGTACAATGGAGGGAGGCAGTTAATTTGCTTATTGACACAAGGTTAAATGTGAAGGCAGGAAGAAATAAGACATTGTGCAGTACAAGTATATCAGAAAAACAGATGGTTCCAACAATATTTGTGGTTACCTGAGTTCCATTGGGAAGTAAAATTGGAATGGGAGCAACTATTGTGTAGGATAGGAACTGACTTAGGGAACAACATGCATGATCAATGGCTCATGAGTCTAAAATCTAGAGATGTGTGTGTGATTTCTGATTTAAAGCTAAAAGTATACCTGGTGTGGTGGTGACTTGCTTGGGGGTGACACTTGTAGTGGTTGTGTTTATGGATTTGGGGTTTGGTGTGGGTGTGGGGACAACAAGTCGAGATTGGGACTGATGCAACAATGCCATGAGACCTTCAAATTGGTCTTTAGTCAAAGAGAAATTGGTAGTTTGCTGCTCCTCCTCATTTGAATTGACCTATGTTTCACAATCATCAGAGGTAATATGATTAATTATAGGTCCTGCAGGTCCTTGTTTGGGATTATGATAGTTTGGAGGAAGTCCATGCTTCAAATAGCATTGCTCAATGGTGTGGCCAAATCGGTTACAGTGGCTGCAAAATCTTCCTCCACCTCGATTTTGGCTTTTTCCAAACCTTGGTTTGAATGACTTCTTCGCATTACCATTAGAGAAACCAGAATTAGTGCCTACAACAACTAGCACTCGAGTGTTGATACCATTTTCAGCAAAAAATTGTCTTTCCTGTTGGAGAATTAAGGCATAAACTTCATTCAGGCCTAGAAGTGGATTCATAAGGAGAATTTGCGATCTAACTCCTGAAAACTGATCATTGAGGCCTTTTAGGAACCTCATGACAGAATCTTGGTTTCTATAATCCTTACATGCATATTGTAGGCCACAAGCACAAGCAACAATTGGCCTAAAATTCTCCAGTTCACACCAAACAGCTTTCAATTGTGTAAAGAAACCAGTAACAGACAAGTCTCCTTGTTTCATTGAGTATAACTCTTCATTGAGATCTAGATACGAGTGTGGTTATGTTGATGGAACCTTGTTTTCAATTCAAACCACAGATCTGAAGCTTTGGAGATGTACATGATGCTCTGAGAGATGTCAAAGGACAATGCTCAAACCAACCAAGCAAGGACCAATTTATTACTACGATCCCAAGCCGCTCTCAAATTATCATTAGCAGGTGGTTGAGGTAAGGTTCCATCAATAAATCCTAATTTGTTCTTAGCATCTAAGGCAACTATCATAGATCTACTCCAAACACTGTAATTGGAATCAGTGAGGACAGTAGAGGTAAGTAACAGACCTGGATTTTCTCCAGGATGGAGGAAATAAGGACTTGCAGGATCTTAGATCGGATTCATCACCAGTGCTTGTACATTCATGTTGTCGATCTGAGCAATGTGATTCACCTGATGTGCCATGAAAAATCCAGATCGTAAAGAACTTCAAGCGAGGAGTTGCAATCGCAAGGCTGAATTAGGAGTCTGAGAAAGAACAGAGGCAGATCGAAGCTAGAAAGAAAAGGAACTGATCGGAAGCAAGAGCGATGCGTAGCAGAGCTCAAAAGAGCTCTGATACCATCATAAGATTCAAGGTTCTTGAGAGTTCTTCCATGGAAGCTCAACTTGGGAGCTCGAGAAAGGAGAAAGGAGGAGAGAACTCGAGAGGAGGGAAAGTTGATCTCTAGCCAAGATGGAGTGAAATGAATCAAATCGTGTTGAATAACACTGAAGATGTCAATATATACAACCGTGTGCCAGCTGGCATGAATTGTCTACCAACTAATAGTAACTAACTGTGACTACTTTAAGCTAACATCTAATTACTCTAACTAACTATATGAATACAAGTTAAGACACATCACAGTCTGAATATGCTAACACCAATGTCAGCTATCACACACTGCTCTTGCCACAAATATGGAAAAAAAGGGAAGAAAGTGGAACTTAATATCAAGGTTGAGGTATTAGTATAATTGAATAAATACAGACGAACAAACTAGTGAACAGTCGAAAACAACCAATCTCAACTTCTGAAAAACACTTATGATTACAGAGCTCCAATTCTATGTTTGGATTATAGATAAGAAGGAGAAGACGAGTGGATAGGGATGCATTCCATCTACTTGAAAGAACAACCCAATTACTCAAGAATCAAGATAAAATAACCATAACAATAAGAAGCCATCAGCAACAATGTCAACAATTTGACATTTTGACTCAAAGCAAAGCAACATTTGACAACCAATACAACCTAGCTATGCAACACAAAAATTGTCGATTCCACAGCGATAGTTAAGAAGACATCTAAGGCAAATGAACCATTTAAAGAGAATTACAACATCTCAATCTTTGAATGGGTAGTATGTATGACACATGGCTCATTATGAGTGGTACCCATAAAAAGGGTACAAGAACCCTCTGATTTGTGGGAGAGCAATCACCTAAATTAAGATTAGTGAAATTTATCTTTAATGCCAATGTGTACAATAATTAGTTGATAAGTTCGGGTAGTTAATGTTCATTTTAGTCTTTTATTTTATATTTGTGAGTCATTTTATTTCCTAACTTTTAAAATGAGTATTAGTTCATAATATTATAAAATGTGAGTCATGTTGTTCCCTAATTCACTTTCATTTAATGTTTCATTAACTAAATGATGCTAAGTAACCTTAAGTGATATTTTAACATATCATTTATTTTTTAAACTATAATTAAATTTAAAATAACTCATTTTAATATCTAATATTACACAAAATAAATCATTTTAATTATGAATTAGAATGAGAATTTAAATGATTTATTTTGTATAGTTTTAAACACTAAAATAAATTATTTTAAACTCTATTATACTTCAAATTAAATAACATAAGGAATGTCAAGGTATATTTAAAATTATTTATCCTCATTTAATTGATAGAATGTTAAATAAAAGTGAGTTGAGAAACGAAAATTACTTATATTTTACAATATTAGAAACTAAATTAACTCATTTTAAATATTAAAAACTAAAATAACTCACAAAAATAAATTCAACAATTAAAAACTGTTCACTCTAAATTTATACCCACCTAAAAATCTCTCCCATCCGTGACCCATGATTTCAGCCCGAATATTGATTTCGTGCAAATGGCTTTACATAAAGTCGTTCAGTCAACTAGCACTTTTGGTACATAAAGTCGATAGCCATTTAGCACTGCTGATTAAAAGGTATCTAAAATATAGTTCTCTTATAAAAAGAAGCTTCGTGGTTCTTGCCCAACTCACGCACATGAGTTTGTGATCAAAGCTCGAGGACGGAGAGACTGCTGCCACTTCTCCTCACTTCAAACCAAAATATTGAAAAAAAAAAAAATGGCCATCAACAAGGAGGTGAAGTTGCTGATCAACTACGACGGCGAGATACGGTACCACCAACCGGACAACAAGCTCACCTATGTCGACGGCCACACCAAGATCCTCTACGTCGACCGCAACATCACCATCTGGGACATGATCAACAAGCTCCAAAAGACGTGCAACGGCCGCTTTGTCCAATGGTTCAAGTATCCGTTTCCCGGCAAGGACGACAACCTCCTCATCACCGTTCATTGTCGTCAGGACGACCTCGAAAACATGATGCGCGAGTACGATAAACTCTGCAACGATTCCAATACTACCCCCATCATGCAGCTCTTCATCCCCTAGTATTCAGTGTTCATCAGTTCAGTCAGTGTGGGTTGCTTTGAAGAAATTAAAGCTTGTTCAATTCCAATCTGATGTTGTGTGAATAATTTAGTTTTCGCGTTGTATGGTAATTTGACATCTCATAATGGTTGTTTATCAGATCTCTGTGTGTTTTGATCGAGCTTTGCGCACGCATATCTCTTCAAAGTTTTTTTTTTTTTGGTCTCGTGTTGCTAGTTTGTGTTTATATATATATATAAAGGCTTGATAAGAATTAAGTCACTTACCCACAAATTTAAGGACATAATTCATCGGAAATTACTGGTACCGACAGATTTATGAACAGAAAAGAATCTTTCGAGAAAACTGTTTACTAAGGGATATTAATAATAAAAAAACTCTTTAGTAGTTCTCATGAAAAATCGTCCATGTTTTTGCCAAAAGTAAAAAAAGTGACGGTACGGCTTCAGTGGCAGTGGTACTGTGATGGCAACAATTGTGGCGGTTTCTATTAAAGGAATGAGAAATGTTATTTTTACTCATATTTTATGGGATATTGTGTCGATACATTCACATTTATTATTGGATACGGTATGGGACCCAAACTATATGGAATCCACATCCAATTTAAAGGTTAATGAGAGTATGTCGAGATGATATCCCAATCAAAATAACATTACTCTAAAGGAATATGTATTTCCTAAAGTTTAGTTTGCTTTGAAATGTTTGAATGGACAAGGGTCCGAAAAAAAGAATGCATATTAGTAAGTAGTAATGTTTAATTGATGTCTTTAGTAAAAGGAAAATGAATAGTATTTTTTACCATTAATTAATTATGATGGTGATTACTATTCAATCCATTTTTTATCATATTCAAAGATGAAAAAATAAATATTTCAATTAATACATTAATTTTTAAATATTCAAATAGTATTTTTTTTTAGCAAAAATATCAAGTTTTGAGAAAAAGAAATAAAAACAAAAACAAAAATATCAAGTTGCTTTTTTCCTTTTCCCTTGTTCACGGAGTATAGAAATGGCATTAGATTCGGACTATAAAGCATAGATATAAGACATGATACGAACATAAAGGACATATCAAAGTTGAAAAATTGTAGGACACAGACATGACATATATATAACTAAAACTTAAAAATAATACATTATTTAAAATATCATTTATATAAATTTCACTTATACTTTATTTTCTTAGAAACTCTAGAAGTATGTGTTATTTCCCTTTCATAACATTCTTTATATTATTTTTTATATAAGAATAAGAAAAAAAAATTTAAATCAAATATATAAAAACATCTGTCATTCGTGTGTCATATAAGATATGATATGCGCACACGTCCAACATGTAGACATCACACTCAAACGGCATGTAATTTGTAGGTTTCAAATCAGAAATAGGGTCTGTTTAGTTTGAATTTTCAGTTTTCAGTTTTCATTTTCAATTTTTCAGTTTTCTAGATTTTGTGAAGGAAATACTAAAAATTCTAAAAACAACAAATTCCAGTTTTCAATATTTCCTTCACAAATTCTGGAAAACTGGAAAACTGAAAATCCAAAGCAAACACGCCTAAATATGCATGGACGTCTTAGAGCCCGTTTGGTTTAAGTTTCCAATTTTCATTTTTAATTTTCCAGTTTTCTAAATTTTGTGAAGGAAATACTGAAAATTATGAAAACTAGGGCTTGTTTGGTTTGAGTTTTCAGCTTTTATTTTCAGTTTTTCAGATTTTGTGAAGGAAATACTGAAAATTCTGAAAACTACAAATTTCAGTTTTTTGTTTTTATTTTCAGCTTTTAGTGTGTCCTTCACAAAATCCTAAAAACTGGAAAACTGAAAATTGAAAACTCAAACTAAATAGATCCTAGCATTTAATACTTTATGAAAAGCTATATAGGTTCCTTGACTATAATGATAGGTTTAGCTTGCTAGTGTTTATTGTACAAATCTATCTTATTGTACACAGGCTACTCCCTTTCACGATAAATCAATGAATATATTCTTTAACAAAAAAAAGGGGGGGCCATTGGGCTAAGGACCCATATTGTATTGAAACCCCAAGAAACGAAAAGGATGTTCTCACACACGGAAGCGAGGACTCAGACCCACAAAAAAAAAAAGGAATATAGACTTTTTGTGCATAAATTACACTACCTCTTTCAGGGTAGA
The DNA here is from genome assembly GCA_031216125.1 of Dalbergia cochinchinensis. NCBI lineage: Eukaryota > Viridiplantae > Streptophyta > Magnoliopsida > Fabales > Fabaceae > Dalbergia > Dalbergia cochinchinensis. The sequence continues at coordinate 48,377,440 of CM062371.1, read as the reverse complement.
ATATTGTTAATATGTTATTATTTAGTTAGTTTAGATTATAGGATTTTACAAATTTTATTTTTTAGAATAAACATTATGACAATTATGATTTAAATTTAATTAGTTTTGTATAAATATTTAGTGTGTGACAAACTTGTACTTTTATAGGATAGAATTGACACTTAGACATGATATGCACACACGTCCAACACGTAGACATGACACTTAAACGGCATGTAATTTGTAGGATTCAGATCAGAAATAGGGTTATTTAGTTTGAATTTTCAATTTTTATTTTCAATTTTCCAGTTTTTCAGATTTTGTGAAGGAAATACTGAAAATTCTAAAAATTACAAATTTCAGTTTTCAATATTTCCTTCATAAATTCTGGAAAATTAAAAATAAAAATTGAAAACTGAAAATCCAAAGCAAACATGCCTAAATATGCATAGACGTCTTAGGGCCCGTTTGGTTTAAGTTTTCAATTTTCAATTTTCAATTTTCATTTTTAATTTTCCAGTTCTCTAGATTTTGTGAAGGAAATACTGAAAATTATGAAAACTAGTGCTTGCTTGGTTTGAGTTTTCAGTTTTTATTTTCAGATTTTATGAAGGAAATACTGAAAATTCTGAAAACTACAAATTTCAGTTTTCAGTTTTCATTTCTAGTTTTCAGTATTTCCTTTACAAAATCCTGAAAATTGGAATACTGAAAATTGAAAACTCAAACCAAACAGATCATAGCATTTAATACTTTATGAAAAGCTATATAGGTTCCTTGACTATAATGATAGGTTTAGCTTGCTAGTGTTTATTGTACAAATCTATCTTATTGTACACAGGCTACTCCCTTCCACGATGAATTAATGAATATATTCTTTAACAAAAAAAAAGAAGAGCCATTGGGCTAGGGACCCATATTGTATTGAAAGCCTAAGAAACGAAAAGGATGCTCTTACACACGGAAGTGAGGACTCAGACCCACAAAAAAAATAGGAATATAGACTTTTTGTGCATAAATTACGTTGCCTCTTTCAGGGTAGAATATTGTTAATATGTTATTATTTAGTTAGTTTAGATTATAGGATTTTACAAATTTTATTTTTAGAATAAACATTATGATAATTATAAATTAGATTTAATTAGTTTTGTATAAATATTTAGTGTGTGATAAACTTGTACTTTTATAGGATAGAATTGAATGTATTGAATATGTTATTTGGTTACTTAGAAGCATAGGATATGTGTAATTTAATTTTCACAGAATAAATGTTATGTCAATTATAAATTAAATATAATTAATTATTCATTATATGGCAATGTCTTTTTTTTTTGGTAGCTTATGCTAATCTTAAAAACTAGGCGTTATAATCAGATGATGGAGTCACATCTATTGATTATTGTAGAACCAAAAAATTGACTTAAATCAATTATAGGAATATATCATAATGTGTCAAGATGTTTTAAAAATCGATTTATCTCGATGGGTTAACAGGGAAATCGATTTAAATCATTTCTATATAATACAAAAAAGGACATATCCATAATATTTTTTAGATTCGAATAGATATATAATATCTCATTTTTTGTTTTAAATGGGTAAAAAACTCTTGAAGTGAGGACTGAACCAAAAACTTAAAATTTTTTAATGTAACCAAACAAAATCCTAAAAATAAAAAATCTGAAATTTATTACTTCCTATCTTTTAAAATAATAATTATTTTTTTTCCTTTTTTATCTTTTAAAATATCTGTGCATTTTTAATATCTAGATAGCATCATTTTCCTTCATTTATACCCTTACTATGAATGTGTTGATTAAATAATCAATGCATTTACCAAATGAATAATAATGATCATACAAGATTAGGTTTGTCAACTCATATAATTTTATATATTTTATACATTTATCAAGATGTTTTTTTTTTAAATACCTTAATATGTGTTTGATTTTTTATAATTATTGTGAAATAAAAAGAGTATATTATTATAGGATCCGAAGTACGTAATATTATATGCTCATTTCACAATATCATGTTGAAACATGGGATCTATTATTGGTAAATGTAAAAAACAGATGTCCATGGACACCCTTCCAAATCCAAGAGAGAGAAACAATAACTTTTATCTTTAAATGTGAATCCTACAAAATTTAATGGTGGTAGTTTGAGTGTCTCCACACGGTATGAGATGAAAGTTGTACAAACTAACATTTCTCTTAAAACAATAGTAACATGAATCTATCAAATACACAAGTAATTCAATGCCAGAGAAAATACTCAACACACATACTCATTGCACTATTGCTCTGCCACTTGAATTGGTCCATTTGACATTAGAACTATACAAAATTATACATGTGAACCAGCACCAACAAAATCAATGCTCGTGATATACAAATTATGCTGCTACTGAAACAAACAGTTGGAAAATTTTTAGAGCATTTTCACAACCCAAAGCTTATATTTTCTTATATACAAATATACAAGACAAGGTCCTATGAGATTTGCATAAGAGAGAGACTTACATAGGTTAAGGTAAGTATCTATCTGGGTGTTTGGAAAAGGATGGAATTGAATTCCTTCCAGAATTGGAATTCAATTCTTTGCTTTGGAACCAATTTTGATCCAAGAATTACATGGGAATCAGAATTCAATTCCACAAACATCCCTAAAAATAAATAAGACCTAAAAGGTTTGAATTGATGATGGAATTGATTTGAAAAATGGAATTACCATGTTAGCCTTACTTACCATATAAAATTCGAAAAGAACAACCGAGATTTGTTCCTTCCTTCTGTGCAGCCCAGTATCTGTTCTTCAACAACTTGACTCCTGCCATTGCTTCCCCTTAACCTTCCTTTTACTCCTCACTCTCTACGTCTCTTCTCTCCGTCACTATTGTTATCCCTAATTTAAGGATCTTGGTAATGCTTGATAAACAACTAATCATATCAACTATTTTTCTTGGTTTCTTTATAGTTATTGGCTTGTAAATCTGTCAAGCTTTTTGTTCCATTTTCCTATTCTGGCAGTACCCAATCCTATATGGTTTTCAATTTTCAACTTGCAGGTTTTATTTTGTAGAATGCTTTGGTTTGATTTTGATTTATTTTGTAGTGTGTTTTTGTATGATTTTGATTATGTCATGTACTTTAATGAATAATTGAAGCTGTTACTAAAATATTAAGTTTGATTGATGAAGGATAAAATGGTAAAAATAAACAAACCAATTCATTTTTAGATAGATTCTAAATCAAAGAATTCAATTCAATTCTGTTATTTACTAACTCATTCCAAACATAAGAATTGAATTCAATCCCTGATAGAATTCAATTTTTGATGAATTCAATTCAATTCCATTACTTAAAAACTTTCCAAACACCCTGCACATTTCCATGTTGGTGGATCCTTTTCCTTAAGCCGTGCAGCATAACTGCTGTGTCCAAATATTCCGGATAGAATCCCAGTTCAAGCATTTTCATGACTGTCCCCACCACCTCGTTTAAATGGCCACCTTTAATATAGCCTCTTAACGACCACGGCAGGCTTTTCTTCTTCTGCGGTGAGCTTGCGACCTCCATCCGAGTCAGCAGCTTCACCATGGCAGTGTTCTCCTTCTGTGAGGCACAAATGGCGAGAAATCATGCTAATAGATGGTGCTATAGATTTGGTCATCTACACGTTGTTCCTCATAGAACTGGGCTAACTACAATTGATAATCATAAAAGAAATTCCCCAACTTTCCCTGCCCCAATTTACTAAAAAACTAGCATAAAAAGCATTCGAGACACATTACAGACTGAATATGCTAACACCAATGTCAGCTATCACACACTGCTCTTGCCACAGATATGGAGAAAAATAGGGAAGAAAGTGGAACTTAATATCAAGGTTGGGATATTAGTATAATTGACTAAATACAGATGAACAAACTAATGAACAGCCGAAAACAACCAATCTCAACTTCTGAAAGACACTTATGATTATAGAGCTCCAATTCTATATTTGGATTATAGATAAGGAGGAGAAGACGGGTGGATAGGGATGCATTCCATCTACTTGAAAGAACAACCCAATTACTCAAGAATCAAGATAAAATAACCATAACAATAAGAAGCCATCAACAACAATGTCAACAATTTGACAATTTGACTCAAAGCAAAGCAACACTTGACAACCAATACAATCTAGCTATGCAACACAGAAATTGTCAATTCCACAGCTATAGTTAAGAAGACATCTAAGGCAAACGAACCATTTAAAGAGAATTACAACATCTCAATCTTTGAATGGGTAGTATGTATGGCACATGGCTCATTTTGAGTGGTACCCATAAAAAGGGTACAAGAACCCTCTGATTTGTGGGAGAGCAATCACCTAAATTAAGATTAGTGAAATTTATCTTTAATGTCAATGTGTACAATAATTAGCTGGTAAGTTTATGTAATTAATATTCATTTTAGTCCTTTATTTTGTATTTATGAGTCATTTTAGTCTCTGATTTTTAAAATGAGTCAAATTAATTTGTGATATTATAAAATATGAGTCACGTTATTCCCTAAATTCACTTTCATTTAATATTTCATCAACTAAATGATGACAAGTAACTTTAAGTGATATCTCAATATACCATTTGTCTTTTGAAGTATAATAAAATTTAAAATATCTCATTTTAATGTCTAACATTACACAAAATAAGTCATTTTATGAATTGAAATGAAAATTTAAATGATTCATTTTGTGTAGTTTTAAATATTAAAATGAATTATTTTAAACTCTATTATACTTCAAATTAAATGACATAAGATATATCAATGTATATTTAAAATTACTTATCATTATTTAATTGATAGAATGTTAGATAAAAGTAAATTAAGAGACTAAAATAACTCATATTTTATAATATTAAAAATTAAATTGACTCATTTTAAATATTAAAAACTGAAATAACTCGTAAAAATAAATTCAGAAATTAAAAACTATTCGCTCTAAATTTATGTCCACCAAAAAATCTCTCCCATCCGTGAACCTCGATTTCAGCCCGAATATTGATTTTCGTGCAAATGGCTTTACATAAAGCCGTTTAGTCAATTAGCACTTTTGGTACATACAGTCGACAGTAATTTGGCACTGCTGATTAAAATATATTTAAAATATAATTCTCTTATTTAGAAACTTTTAAGTAATAAAATTAAATTAAATTTTATTAAGAATTGAATTGAAATTTTATATTTAGAATAAATTTTTAAAAAATAATAAAATTGAACTGAATTCTTTAATTTAAAATCTATCTATAAATTTATTATTTTATTTTTTATCAATAAAAAATATTTTATTTAGTCCAATTGACCTTTAACTTTATTCTGATTAATGGATATTAGCTCGTTTGCCACATGATCTGCCACACACCAGATTCTGTACAGAAGAAGCAGGTGGCTCCCGTAAAAAGGAAGAAAAAAATAAAAGGAACAAAGCACAAAACCAACGACAACAACTAACAGAACACGGCGCTAAACATGATGAAAGAAACTGGAAGGAACACAGAAAATGGATGAAAGAAACACATGCAGAAAATGGATGAAAGAAACACAGCAAAAGAGGAAGGAGTTGATGATGCGGCGACAGTGGCGGCACTGTCCAAACCGGTGCTGACGGCGGCAATGGAGGGATGGCGTTGGTAGAGGGGCGGCTTCAAATTGCAGCAGAGAAGATGGTTCTTGGTTTGGGGCTTCTCTCACGACAGCTGCTGCAAAAGGGAGGAAGGAACCAATGTAGTGGTAAGCTAATTTGGTACTGTCAATTTTCTAGATCAATTCCATCACCCATTTTAGAGGTGATTGTGGAATTGAATTCTGATTCCCACATAATTCTTGGATAAAATTTTATTCCAAAACAAAGAATTGAATTCCAATTCTTAAAGGAATTCAATTCTTTGTCCTTCCAAACACCCTGTTATACAAAGAAGCTTCGTGGTTCTTGCCCAACTCACGCACATAAGTGTGTGATCAAAGCTCGAGGACTGAGAGATTGCTGCCACTTCTCCTCACTTCAAACTCCAAACCAAACTATTGAAAAAAAAAAAAAAATGGCCTTCAAGGAGATGAAGTTTATGATTAACTACGACGGCGAGATACGGTACCACCAACCGGAGAACAAGCTCTCCTATGTCAACGGCCACACCAAGATCCTCTACGTCACCCGCTACATCACCATCTACGACATGCTCGCCAAGCTCCAAGTGAAGTGCGGCCGCTATGTCGGAGGGTTCAAGTATCCGTTTCCCGGCAAGGACTACAACCTCCTCATCACCGTTCATCATCAGGACGACCTCGAGAACATGATGCGCGAGTACGATAAACTCCTCAACGATTCCAAGACTACCCCCATCATGCAGCTCTTCATCCCCTAGTATTGAGTGTTCGTCAGTTCAGATCAGTGTGGGTTGCTTTGTAGAAATTAAAGCTTATTCAATTCCAATCTGATGTTGTGTGAATAATTTAGTTTCCGTGTTGTATGGTAATTTGATATCTCATAATGGTTGTTCTCTCTGTGTTTTGAGCTTTGCGATTGTATGCACCTTCAAAGTTTTTTTTTTTTTTTTGGTCTTGCGTTGCTATTTTGTGCTTTATATGTATGCATATTTTCTTTGCAGGCTTGATAAGAATTAAGTCACTTACCCACAAATTTAAGGACATTATTCATCGGATATTACTAGTACCGACAGATTTACGAAGGGAAAAGAATCTTTCGAAAAAACTGTTTACCAAGGGATATTAATAATAAAAAACTCATTAGTAGTTCTCATAAAAAATCGTCCATTTTTCTGTTTTTGTCAAAAGTACAAAAAGTGACGGTACGGCATCAGCGGCAGTGGTACTGTGATGGCAGCAATTGTGGCGGTTTCTGTTAAAGGAGTACGTATTTCCTGAAGTTTAATGGACAAGGGTCCGAAAAAAAGAATGCATAATAATAGTAAGCAGTAATGTTTAATAAATGTCCTTAGCAAAAGGAAAATGAATGGTATTTTTATCATTAATTAATTGTGATAGAGATTCCATTCATTTCCATTTTGTACTGTATTCAGAGATGAAAACATAAATATTTTAACCAGTATATTTATTTTTAAATATTTAAATAGTATTTTTAGTAAAAATATCAGGTTATTGAGAAAAAAATAAAAAATAAAAAGCAAAAACAAAAATATCAAGTTGCTTTTTTCCTTTTCCCTTGTACACGGAGCGTAGAAGCGGCATTAGATTCGGACTATGAAGCATAGACACAGGATATGATACGGACATAAGGGACATGTCAAAATTGAAAAATTATAGGGCACAAATATGACATATATATATATATATATATATATATATATATATATATATATATATAACTAAAACTTAAAAAAATAATATATTATTTAAAATATCATTTATATGAACTCCATTTATTCTTTATTTTCTTAGAAATTCTAGAAGCACGTGTTATTCCGCTTTTATAAACATTGTTTAGATTATATTTTTTTATATTAAAGAAACAAATTTTAAATCAAATATATAAAAATACCTATTATTCGTATGTCATACAAGATCTGATACGAATACATGTCTAACATTTAGACACGACACTCAAATGACATGTAATTTGTAAGATTCTAATCAGAAATCTAACTATGCATGGACGTCTTAGGGCCTATTTAGTTTGAGTTTCTAGTTTTTAATTTTCATTTTCAATTTTTCAGTTTTCCAGATTTTGTGAAGAAAACACTGAAAATTATAAATTTCAGTTTTCAATTCTATTTTTCAGTATTCCTTCACAAAATGTAGAAAACTGAAAACTAAAAAATAAAAACTAAAAACTCAAACTAAACTTTCGTTTAATACTTTATGAAAAGCTGTATAGGTTCCTTGACTGTAATGATAGGTTTGGCTTGCTAGTGTTTATTGGACAAATCTATCTTACTGTGCACAGGGTACTCCCTTACACGATGTATCAATGAATACATTCTTTAACCAAAAAAAAGAAAAAAGACCATTGGGCCAAGGACCCATGTTGTATTGAAACCCAAGAAATGAAAAGGATGCTCTCACTCACATGGAAGTGAGGACCTAGACGCCAAAAAAAAAAAGGAACATTAAAGCGAGCATTTTTTACCCATTTAAAATAAAAAATGGGATATTATATATCTACCAAGATCTAAAAAGTATTATGGATATATCTTATTTTATATTATATAGAAATCGATTTAAATTAATTTTGTTATTAACCCATCGAGCCAGCTTTACATTTGTACACAAATTGACTTTTGAAACATCCTAACATGTTCCTAAAGTCGATTTCTTAGTTTAATACATTGTAATATGTTTGAGTAAAATGTATCATAGAATATGTAAAATTTGAACTTAATTCAATATGTGATCCACTATTTAGTATAATTTTTTCTGTGTATATAAGTATTTAGTGTGTCTATTGCACTTTGTCTTGGAGGATAGGATAATTTAATATATTATTGTTTAGTTGGTTAAGATTATAAGATTTAGTGAAATTTAATTTTTGTAGGTTAAATGAAATTTCAAATAAAAATTAAATATAATTAACTAAATAGACTTTTTGTGTGTAGATTACACTGCCTTTTTTAGGATAAAATATAGTTAATATGTTATTGTTTAGTTGATTTAGATTATAGGATTTTATGAAATTTATTTTTTAAATAAATATCATGACAATTATAATTTAAATTTCATTAGTTTTATATAAATATTTAGTGTGTGACAAACTTGTTCTCTTATAGGAGAGAATGTATTTAATCTATTGTTTGGTTACTTAATAGCATAGGATTTATGTAATTTAATTTTTACAGAATAAATATTATGTCAATTATAAATTAAATATAATTAATTATTCATTATATGGCAATGTCCTTTTTTTTTGTAGCCTATGTGAATCTTAAAAACTAGATGTTATAATCAAATGGTGGAGTCACATCTATCGATTATTGTAGAACAAAGAAATCAATTTAAATCAATTATATGAACATGTCAAAATGCGTCAAGATATTTCAAAAATTGATTTAAATCATTTCTATATAATACAAATGGGCCATATTGGTAATACATTTCACATTTGAATAGATATCCTATTTTTTTATTTTAAATGGGTAAAAAACTTTTGAAGTAAAGACTGAACCAAAAACTTAACATTTTTTCATGTAACCAAACAAAATCCTAAAAATAAAAAATTCTAAGTTTATTACTTCCTTTCTTTTAAAATAATTGTTATTTTTTGCTTTTTTATCTTTTAAAATATTTGTCTATTTATAATATCTAAATAGCATCATTTTCCTCCATTTATACTCTTAATATGAATGTGTTGATTAAATAATCAACGCATTTACCCAATGAATAATAATGACCATACAAGACTAGTTTTGTCAACTCATATAATTTTATATATTTATCAAAATGTTTTTTTTAAATACCTTAATATGTGTTTGATTTTTATAATTATTATGAAACAGAAAGAGTATATTATTATAGGATTCGAAGCACGTAATATTATGTGCTCATTTTACAACATCATGTTGAAACAAGGGATATGTTTGTAATACTCGACATACACGTGTCAGTGGATAAGTTCCGTATAGCCTTAGGATCCCCCGCATGGGTCTTGGATTTTGCTAAGTCTGGATCCTGCACCTTCTTGGAGGGCTATATGTTAGAGCCATATTCTTGGGATCAAAAGTCCCAGTAATTGTTCCCAAAGGAAAAGAAGTTAAATAATGATTTTTAATGGATTTTATGAAACCCTTAAACATTTTATTTTTAGTCCACAAGTTTGAAAAATCGCGAGTTTTCCCGAATTTGAACTAAAACCCAAAATTTAGATTTTGATTGGTTGGGATTTTGATTTTTATAATATTTTATTTGAATCCAAATGGGGGATATTTCCTTATTTACATTTATATTTTAAAGTTAATGGAGAGTAAAATAAGTGAGTGCTGAGACAACCCAAATGCCAAGCACTTTGAATGGTGCTCATGCTGCATAATTCTGCAAAACAACCTCGCTGAAGGGAGTTATGTTTGCTTTAGCGAGCAGACGAGCTAGGAAGCCCGTTACAGCGAGATATATTCACTGCAGCAAGTTATTGTTTCCCCATGTTTGTTGCAGCGAAGAAAGTTCTTATTCGCTGCAGCGAAGAAAGTTCTTATTCGCTGCAGCGAGCAGCTGATGACAATATAGTATCAGAAAAACAATGCCGTTTCATTTTTGTCCCATTTTAAAACCTCATCGGGTCTTCCTCCCAGAAAGAAATAGAAACCTAAACCAAACATCTCAAACCCTCTTTTCTCTCATTCCACTCCAATCCATCATCCCCAAGCTTCGAAGGCATATATATATGGTTGATTTATGTCTCCTTCCTCTCCATTCTTTCATAATCTTGGGTTAGATTTTGTTATTTCTCTCATTGTTGTCAAGTGAGGATGTTCTCTCAATTTTATTAGAGTTGTGTTGGGGTAATCTAGAGGTACCCATAGATCATTAATGAGTTTTATGGTTATAATGGTAGACTCTAGCTTTATCCTTACTCCCCGGAGCTCTATCGAAGTTGCCCCTCTTATTCTCCCTTTTCCAGGTGAATGAGTTTGATCTCATAACCTTAGTTTCATCATTATGAGTATATTTCTTGCATTATAGTTGTGAAATATGAAAATTTGATATGAAAATATGATTTAGATATGTATTTACAATTGATGACAAAACTAGAAGTATATGATTTTGATTCTTAATATGAAAAGTGTATTTCGAAAAACCATGGGACTATAATTGCTATATTGTGTGTTATAGAAAATGTTTTACATGTTCGAGAAATGATTTATTAGGGAAGTATGTATTATAGCAAGTTTGCTATTTTTACCGAATATGTTTTAAGAGTTATGATACCATTATGTATATATTCCAGGCTATGAATTTCAGAAAGCTTTTAGAATATTAAGTTGAGCTACGTTGAATAAAGCACGATTAGTTTTATGAAAGAAATACGCTATTATGATTTTAGAGTTTCCAGGATTTAGAATCTCAGCATTTTAAGCTATGATTTTATATTTATCCAGTATATGAGAAAGATATGACAGTTTAAGCTTGAATTTGGAACTTCAGATTTAAGGTACCAAGAGGTATGAAATTCAGTATGATTCTTAGCAACTGCCAAATATATATTTTGTAGGCTTGAAATCGAGTTACCTACAAACGGGTGATCCCTTGGACACAATTTTCACAGCTACAGTTATACTAAAGTCAGATTGTTTGAGTTATATGAATCCAAAACTCCCAGTGTACTAACAATTTAGGGGCTCTGTTCGCCAGGGACTGAGTACCCATTTTTTAGTAATGGTTTTGTCAAACTAGTTTAGAGTGTAGAGATCAGGAAACAGACAGTTAATTAACGGTTATATGAGATCGTTAACCTTGGTACCAAGTTGTCCATCAGAGGACAATATCGCCCCACAACAAATCTGAGATAATCTGACCTAAATTGGTACCTCTACTCGTCACTTGAGGACCATTTGACTTCTGACTTGGTTATTATATATATATATTTATTTAGCTCAGCAGATACTGTTTCCCTAGGCTCTGCCACACTTTAGTTAAAAATGATTTCAAGTTACTTGTAAGTTTACAATTATTTATTCATGAATTTATGAAATACGAAATGCTTTTGTATATAGTTATATATATTTTAAATATCAAATGATTATGATTGTTGTATGCATGGTATTATATGTACATTCCTTGGTTGTCCTATGCAGGTGATGGGTGAGAACTCACTCACTGAGTCCGTTGACTCACCCTTCTCCCTTCCTCTCATAGTTGCAGGTGTAGATATCTTTACGTCACCAGTCTAGTAGTTGCAGCTATCCCTTAGTGAGCTTTACATTGCTATAAGGCTTAGCTTAGGTTTTTGTTAGTTTAGAAGGTTCCAGTAGATTTGCAGGCAGAATTTGAGTCACGCATGTATTTGAGACATTGTAGTTAATTTCAAAGTTTATGTATTTTCACATATATTACTAGAATTAAATTTAGATTTGTATTATGTAATAGATTGGCTAAGTAGTTATAATCCAATTTTTTGTTTTTAGGAATGAGCAGGATTTCATGGTTATATCATATGATAACACAGTTTATGATTTCATGATCAATGATTTTGGCCCAGAAATTCTCAGAGTTTGGATATCGCTTCTAGTTTTATGAATTAAAGTATTATGTTTTAATTAGAGAAATTGATATTGATTTAGAAGAAAATCTTATTTGAGGTATTATTTTATAATAAAGTATGCATTCATAAGAACACGTCACCCAGAAGGCTTATGTGGGGATTCCTCATGTGCCGGTCATGTTCCCAAGTCTGGTCATGACAGTGTTATTGGTGAATGAAAAAAGTAGGTGTCTATAGATACTCATCCAAATCCAAGAGAGAGAAACAATAACTTTTATCTTTAAATGTGAATCCTACAAAATTCAATAATGGCAGATTGAGTGTCTCCAATGCTATGTGATGGAAGATGTCTAAACTAACATTTCTTTTAAAACAATAGTAACATGAATCTATCAAATGGACAAGTGATCCAACTCCGGAGAAAATTCTCAACACACATGCACATTACACCATTGCTATGCCACTAGAATCGGTCCATTTGACATTAGAACTATTATGAAATTATACACGTAAACCAGCACCAAGAAAATCAGTGCTCGTGATATACAAATTATGCTGCTTCCGAAACAAACGGTTGGAGAATTTTTAGAGCATTTTCTCAACCCAAAGCTTATATTTTCTTATATACAAATATACAAGACAAGGTCCTATGAGATTTGCATTAGAGAGGGACTTACATAAGTTGAGGTAAGTATCTACATTTCCATTTTGGTGGATCCTTTTCCTTAAGCATTGCAGCATAGCTGCCCTATCCAAATATTCCGGATAAAATCCCAGTTCAAGTATTTTCATGACAGTCTCTGCCGCCTCGTTGAAATGGCCACCTTTAACATAGCCTCCTAACAACCACGATGGGCTTTTCTTCTTTTGTGGTGAGCTCGCGACCTCCAGCCGGCTCAGCAGCCTCACCGTGGCAATGGCCTCCTTCTGCGAGGCACAAATGGTGAGAAATCATGCTAATAGATAGTGCTATAGATTTGGTCATCTACACATTGTTCCTCATAGAACTGGGCTAACTACAATTGATAATCATAAAAGAAATTCCCTAACCTTCCTTATCCTAATTACTAAAAAACTAGCATAAAAAGCATTCGAGACACATCATAGACTGAATATGCTAACCACCCTATCACACACTGCTCTCGCCACAGATATGGACAAAAAAAAGAAAGAAAGTGGAACTTAATATCAAGGTTGAGGTAGTAGTATAATTGACTAAATACAGATGAACAAATTAGTGAACAGCCAAAAATAGCCCATCTCAACTTCTGAAAAACAATTATGATTACAGAGCCCCAATTCTATGTTTGGATTATAAATAAGAAGGAGAAGACGGGTGGATAGGGATGCACTCCATCTACTCGAAAGAACAACCCAATTACTCAAGAATCAAGATAAAAAATCCATAATAATAAGAAGCCATCAGCAACAATGTCAACAGTTTGACATTTTGACCCAAAGCAAAGCAACATTTGACAACCAATACGATCTAGCTATGCAACACAGAAAAATGTCAATTCCATAGCTATAGTTAAGACAAAATCTAAAGCAAGGGAACCGTTTGAGGAGTTTATGATATCTTAGTCTTTGAATGGGCAGTATATATGAAACATATGGCTCATTATGAGTGGGACACATAAAAAGGGGCAAAGTAACAGGAACTGTCTTATTTGTGCGAGAGCAACAACCTAAATTAAGATTATTGAAACTTGAGCAATGATACGCGTCCATCAATATACATACACCATCTACATCCACCTCACTAAATCCCAAAACTTCTGTATAGAGATGTATTGATACATGGGAATACAAGAAAAAGAAAAGAAGAAAGAAACGTACAGAGAAGCAAAAATGAGAGAAAAGGCTCACTCTCACCCACCCCTTTGAAAGCTTCCATTCTTTGTGCTTCTCTCATTTCTCTATCACCACCTCATAGCTCTCATTCTCGACATCGTGCAGGAAAGGAAGAAGAAGAGAATAAAACCAGCTGACGTTTCCAGTTACTCATAGCTCATTTCATTATCTTTCTCACCTATCAAAGCTTTCATTTTTTTCACTTTTTATCAAGTTCTCTCTGTCATTTTTCATCACAGGAGAAGAAAGAAGAAGAAGTAACGTTCTTTTTTTCTTTAAGAACTTGTTTGCTTTCTTTTTCTTGTTTCTCTCTCTCACTCACTAAAACCTTCATTTTCTTTCTCTTTATTACGTTTCTCTCTCTCGTTCTTCATCGTTCACAGAAAGGAAAAGAAGAAAATGAATTTTCAGCAATAAAATGAATTGAGAATGACTCTGTTAGAAGCTAAGATTTGCTGTTATTATTGAAAACTGGAGTTAAAAAATTATAAATGCGTGTTATGAAAAGTTGTAAACTAGTAGCAAAAAGTTGTAAACCATTGTACAAAAATTTGTAAACCAGTAGCAAAATATTGTAAACCAATTGAGAACACACATACTAAACGTGTTGCTAAAAACTGAAGCTGAAAAATTATAAATACATGTTACGAAATATTGTAAACCAGTAGCAAAATGTTATAAACCAATGATGACACATACTAAATAGGTTGTTAAAGACTAGAGCTGAAAAATTGTAAATGTTTGTTACGAAATGTTGTAAACTAGTATACAAAAAGTTATAAACTATTGAACAAAATGTTGTAAACCAGTAGCAAAATGTTGTAAACCAATTGATGACACATACTTAACAGGTTGCTAAAAACTAGAGTTGAAAACTTGTAAATGTATGTTACGAAATGTTGTAAATCAGTATGTAAAAAATTGTAAATTATAGCACAAAATATTGTAAACTAGTAGCAAAATATTGTAAACCAATTTACATCACATTCTAAACAGGTTGCTAAAAATTAGAGTTGAAAAATTGTAAATGCGTGTTATGAAATGTTGTAAACCAGTATACAAAAAATTATAAAATATTACACAAAATATTGTAAACCGGTAGCAAAATGTTGTAAACTAATTGAGGACACATACTAAACAGGTTGCTGAAAACTGGAGTTAAAAAATTATAAATGCGTGTTACGAAATATTGTAAATTAATATGCAAAAGGTTGTAAACCATTGTACAAAATGTTGTAAACCAGTAACAAAATGTTGTAAACCAATTGAGTATTCCATGTTTTTATAATTTTATATATATAAAATAGATCTAAATATAATAATAAAATTAAATTTTATTTATTAACAATATATTTATTAGTTTTATTTAATACTTAAACACAACAATCTCATTACTAAATTAATATAAATGATGTTATATAAACGTGTGAATTTATATAAATGATCTTACTTTTTTTTCCACAACAAATCAAATTAAGCACAAATAAGACTAATAAATATATTGTTAACGACTAAAATTTAATTTTATTATTATATTTAGGTCTATTTTATCTTTATAAAATTATAAAAACATTGAGTCCTCAATCGGTTTACAATTTTTTGCATATTGGTTTACAACATTTCATAATGCACATTTACAATTTTTTAACTCTAGTTTTCAGCAACCTATTTAGTATATGTCCTCAATTGGTTTATAATATTTTGCTATTTTTTACAATATTTTGTGCAATGGTTTACAACCTTTTGCATACTGATTTACAATATTTCGTAACACGTATTTATAATTTTTTAACTCTAGTTTTTAGCAACCCGTTTAGTTTGTGTCGTCATTTGGTTTACAATATTTTGCTATTGGTTTACAACATTTTGTGCAATGGTTTACAACTTTTTACATACTGGTTTACAACATTTTATAACATGTATTTATAATTTTTTAGCTTCAGTTTTTAGTACCATGTTCAGTATGTGTCCTCAATTGGTTTACAATATTTTTTTACTGGTTTACAACATTTTATATACTGGTTTACAACATTTCGTAACATATATTTATAATTTTTTAGCTTCAGTTTTTAGCAACAGGTTCAGTATGTGTCCTCAATTGGTTTACAACATTTTGCTATTGGTTTACAAATTTTTGTATAATGGTTTACAACATTTTGCTACTGGTTTACAACTTTTTGTATAATGGTTTACAACTTTTTGCTACTGGTTTACAACTTTTCATAACACGCATTTATAATGTTTTAATTCCAGTTTTCAACAATAACAGTAAATCTTAGCTTCTAGCAGAGCTATTCTCAATTCATTTTGTTGCTAAAAATTTATCTTCTTCTTTTTCCTCCTGTGAACAATGAAGAACGAGAGAGAGAAACGTAATAAAGAGAGAGAAAATGAAGGCTTTGATGAGTGAGATGGAGAAATAAGAAAAAGAGAGCAAAAAAGTTCTCGTTGTTTCTTCTTCTTCCTTCTCCTTTGATGGAGAATGACAGAGAGAACTTGATAAAAAGTGAAAAAAACGAAAGCTTTGATAAGTGAGAAAGAGAATGAAATTAGCTATGAGTAACTGGAAACGTCAGCTGGTTTTATTCTCTTCTTCTTCCTTTCCTGCGCGATGCCAAAAATAAGAGCTATGAGGTGGTGATAGAGATGAATGAGAGAAGCACAAAGAATGGAAGCTTTCAAAGGGGTGGGTGAGAGTGAGTCTTTTCTCTCACTTTTGCTTCTTTGTACATTTCTTTCTTTTTTTCTTTTTCTTGTATTCCCATGATGCCCCCCGTATCAATACATCTCTATACAGAAGTTTTGACATTTAGTGAGATGGACGTAGATGGTATATATATATTGATGAACGCGTATCATTACTCTTGAAACTTTAGTGGTGCGAGTGGCTATTTGTCTAATGCCACTCCATATTAATTCCTATCATATGCATTATTCCTGAAATGTCCAGAACATTATTTTAATATATATTTTTTCATTTTTTAATTTGTGGTTTGATAGTGCTAGATAGTGGTAAATGGTACTACTTGTTTCCCTTCCAACTTGCAACAATAAGGGACCAGCCTTGACATCATTGCACTGTTTCCATAAAAAAGGAAATTTGTGGGCATATGTATGATATCAAAAATTATTATTATTATTATTATTATTATTATTATTATTATAACTAGTCCTTTGATCGGCAATTTGTGTCTCTCAAAATATATTTACAATTTAATAAGAAATGTAACTTTCTTCTTGTGGAAGAATCGAAAAAGTGTAGAGAATATGAGATATAAATTTATGATGATTACTTAATAGAATATCACAGTTATTTTTTATTTATTTTTATTTTTTTGTAAATAATATAAATTATATGTTCATAGACTTAAAAAAAGAGTTTAATATAATGAGGAGACATTAAAAAATAGTTGAGACGTCAAATCCCTTTTATAATATGGTATAGAACGCAACATTTTTTTTTTTACCCTCCATCTTGAAGTGTTTACGGAAAACACAGCGCAAAATACTGTTTATGAGAAAAAAAAACTTGCATTTTTTTCCCGCACTGTTAGCCAACACGTACAACTTTTTTCTATTCAAATACAAGGAAAAAGAATATTCTTTAGAACAGTAAATAAAAATACTTTTTATTGAACACGTAAATAAAATTGGAGTATAATTACTATGCATTAACACTACAAGCAACCTTATATCATCATGCAATAAAAAATTGTCTTGTGTGAATATTTAGTATAATTGTTATCATCTAAAAAGATTGTTCTTAAAAGGCTCATTATGCATTATCTTTGTGATTAGGAACGATCGACTTATATGCTTTTTAATATCAATGTGTTCATAATTGAATTTATTAAGATAAATATTTATGATACTGTCCGGTATGTGTTCTAATTAATCTAGCCATGTTTCTCAATATCTTTTTTATGAAATTATAATAGTATAAGATTTGTTATGTATTATTTTTGTAAAAGCATGACTTGAAAAAATTGTATTATATTTTATATTTAATTTAATTTGCAAATTATTAGAATTTGATTTTATTACAATTTTTAATTCAAGTTAAACAGTATATTTAACTTAGTAAGCTTTTGTGCTATACTATAAGTTTAATTATAGTAAATTTTTATGTTTAATATTGATTAATATATTTATTAAATATAAATTTAAAATATCATAGCCACAATATATTAATTACAAATGTAAAAAATTAATTAAAGGTATTTAGAAATAATACAAATAAAAATAATAAATTAGGAGGGACAATATATAATTGAAATTCCAGTACAATTCTTAATTTAATGTTGAAAATAAAAGCTAACTATTAAAATAAGTTTAAAGACATTTCAGGAATAGTACATATTAAACCAATTAAAATAAATTATTTTAGTTTTTGACTTTTAAAAAGCTCATTTTAATCCCTCATTTTATATTTATAATATTTTAGTTCCTAACTTTTAAAATGAATCACATTAGCCTCTAACAATATAAAATGTGAGTTATGTTAGTTCTTCAATTCACTTTTATTTAATATTTTATTAATTAAATAATAACAAATAATCTTAAGTAATACCTTGACATATCATTTATCTTTCGAAATAGAATGAAGTTTAAAATAACTCATTTTGATGTCTAATATTATTCAAAATAAGCCATTTTATGATTTAGACTAGAAATTTAAATAACTCATTTTATATAATTTTATATACCAAAATAAATTATTTTAAATTTTATTATATTTCAAATAATATAAGATATGTCAAGATATATTTAAAATTATTTAATTGATAGCATATTAAATAAAAATAAATTAAAAAACTAAAATATCTCATATTTTATAATAATAAAAATTAAATTAACTTATTTTAAAAAATAAATACTAAAATAACTAATAAATATAAAATTAGGATCTAAATTTTTGCCCACCCAAAAATCTCTCCCATCGGTGACCCATGATTTCCGCCCAAATATTGATTTTCGTGCAAATCGCCTTTAAAGTGGATAGTCACTTTTGGTAAATAAAATCGATAGTCATTTAGCACTGCTGATTAAAATATATTGAAAATACAATTCTTTTGTACAGAGAAGCTTCGTGCTTCTTTCCCAACTCACACGCACATAAGATTAGTTTGTGATCAAAGCTCAAGGACTGAGATTGCTGTGACTTCTCCTCACTTCAAACTCCAAACAAAAATATTTAAGCAGAGAAAAAAAAAATGGAGTACTACGAGGTGAAGTTGATGTGCAGCTTCGACGGCAAGATACGGTACCTCGAACCCGACAACAAGATCTCCTATGTGGACGGCCACACCAAGCTCCTCTACGTCAACCGCTGCATCAACCTCTCCGCCATGCTCGACAAGCTCCGTAAGATCTGCAGGGAAGAAGATGTCAGCGAGTTCAAGTATCAGTTTCCCAGCAAGGACGACAGCATCCTCATCACCGTCCATGAGCAAGACGACCTCGAAAACATGATGCGCGAGTACGATAAACTCTCCAACTATTCCACCACTACCCCCGTCATGCGGCTCTTCATCACCCCTTCCCACCTCTCCCTGTATTGAGTGTTCATCAGTTCAGATCAGTGTGGGTTGCTTTGTAGAAATTAAAGCTTGTTCAATTCCAATCTGATGTTGTGTGAATAATTTAGTTTTCGTGTTGTAGGGTAACTAATTTGATATCTCATGATGGTTGTTTATCATATCTCTCTATTTTTTGAGCTTTGCGCTTGTATGTATCTTCAAAAAAATTTTTTTCCCATTTTTTGGTCTCGTGTTGCCATTTTGTGCAATTTTTTCTTATACATATATACGAAGAGAAAAGAATCTTTCGAGAAAACTGTTTACCAAGGGATATTAATAATAAAAATCTCATTGGTTGCTTTCATAAAAAAAGGTCCATTTTCTGTTTTCGTCAAAAGTGAAAAAAGTGTCGGTACGGCATTAGTGGCAG
The DNA here is from genome assembly GCA_031216125.1 of Dalbergia cochinchinensis. Lineage (NCBI taxonomy): Eukaryota > Viridiplantae > Streptophyta > Magnoliopsida > Fabales > Fabaceae > Dalbergia > Dalbergia cochinchinensis. Next base: position 48,357,445 of record CM062371.1, on the reverse strand, counting down.
CGGTACTGTGATGGCAGCAATTGTGGCAGGTTTCTAATAAAAGGAGTATGTATTTCCTGAAGTTATAGTATGCTTTGAAATGTTTAAATGGACAAGGGTCCGAGAAAAAGAATGCATACTATTAATGTCTAATTAATGCCTTTAACAAAAGAAAAATGATATTTGAGCATAAGGGGTATTTATTGTCATTTTTTAATATGGTCTTAGTCTTCACTTATTTTATTTTTTTTATCACATTTAAAAATAAAAAAATGAATGTTTCAATTGATATATTTATTTTTAAATAGTATTGCTTTTAGTAAAAGTAGCAAGTTTCTGAAAAAAAAAAACAAAAGACGAAACACCAAGTTGCTTTTCGCTTTCCCCTGTAGGCTGAGGATAGAGGTGGCATTAGGATCGGATCAGTAATCTAATGATGCATAGACGTCTTTACTACTCAATGAAAAGCTGTATAGCCTCCTTTAATGATAGGTTTAGCTTGCTAGTGTCTATTGTACAAATCTATCTATTGTTTCACTTCCCTCCACGATGAATCAATGAATATATTCTTTAACAAAAAAATAAAATAAAATAAAGGCCATTGGGCCTAGGACCACATTGCATTGAAACCCCAAGAAACGAAAAGGATACTCTCACACATGGAAGTGAGGACTCAGACCAAAAAAGAGTTAAAAAAAAAAAGAAAAAGAAAACATGGAAGTGAGGACTCAACCAAAAACTAGGTGAGTTCTTAGGTGGGGATTGCTGGGTTTATGATCATATAGTTATGAGTATAATAATAATAAAAATAAAGATAATGTTATTTTAATATTAAAAAAGTATATATTTATTTAGACACCTATTTTATAATTATTGAATATGATGGTGGTCCCTACTTATTTTTAATATTCATCACATTCAATAATTATAAAGTGATTGTCTGAATAAACACCCAATTTTTTGGTGTCAAAATAATACTACCCTGAAAACAAATATCAAAATTGTCTTTAAATCCTTCTCCTCTACCTCTCCTTCTCTTTCACTCTCTGTTCCTTGACATTTTCCCGTTTAGCACACACAGAGCATCCATTTTTCAATCCTTTGTTGCACCACATTCATTCTCTACCCAGAACAATTTTACACATAACAACTCTCATGTCTTCTTCCAAACATTGTGATATGCTGAAAAAGATTCCAGCTAAGGATAGTTTGATGACTGTCTCAACCATTTGAGACTTTTAATTGGTAGCGTTTAACTTATTGAAAAACCCATACAACTTCACACAATTTGATGCACAAAAACCAATTATTTTCCATTAAAGATCACACAAATTCGCTAATTAAAAGCAAGACTATATGACCCAATACTCTAGTAAATAGTGATTAATGTTTGTCACCGAACATGTGTTCAGACCAAAAAAGATGAAATGTGCGCCATGGCTTTTACCCTTTTTTTTTTTTGTCCAAGAAAATTTCAATTTCTTTCATTATCACTCACGAAAGGGGCCAACTTTCATTTGTGTCTGATATTTAGATGTTAAGCTGTCGGTCAAAGTGTCGTTGACAGCACTGGTTGGACACAAACAGGAGCTCCCTGCCGCTGACCAGAAGTGGGGAGATGCGCTAGATGACATTTGTGGACTGGTGTAGGCACAACCTTAGATGCGAATTGTGCTAATAGTGACGTCGGGGAAGATGGCGAAGTGGGGAGGGGGGAGAACTATGGCACAGCAACAGTGCTAGCACTGGCCCAGAGGAGCGGCACGACGAACGAAGTACGGAAGAAGGGAAAAGGGGGAATGTTAAAGACGAGGATAATATAAGAAAATAAAAATTAAGAGTAAAATTTAATTTTTATCAAGTTATTTTGTAACCACCAGATCTAATATTTAGTGGCGGAGATTTACCCACCATTTGGTGATAAACTCATCAAGCACCATTTAAAGAACCCACCCCAAAAACTAAAATTTTTTCAATGTAACCAAACAAAAACCTAAAACTAAGAAAGCTAACGTTTATTACTTCCTCTGTATCAAAATAATTATTTTTTTTATTTTTCATATTTTTAGATATTTATTCATTTATAATATCTAGATAGCATTATTTTCATCTATTTATACCCTTAATATAAATGTATTGATTAAATAATCAATGTATTTACCAAATGGATAATAATGACTATACTAAACCAATTTTATCATCTTATATAATTTTATATATTTATCAAGATATTTTTTTTTTGAATACCTTAATATACATTTGATTTTTGGTAATTATTGTGAAAAAAAAGTATATTATTGTAGGGTCAATTGTTCAAAGTACGCAATATTATATACTTATCTGACAACATAATGTTGAAACAAGGGATGTGTTATTGGTAAATGTAAAAAATAGGTGTCTGTAGTCACCCATCGAAATCCAAGAGAGAGAAATAATAACTTTTATCTTTAAATGTGAATTCTAAAAAATTCAATAGTGATAGTGTTGGCACACTGTACGAGGTGAAAATTGTACAAACTAACATTTCTCTTAAAACAACAGTAACATGAATCTATCAAATGCACAAGGAATTCAACTCCGGAGAAAATACTCAACACACATACTCATTACACCATTGCTCTGCCACTCGAATCGGTCCAGTTGACATTAGAACTATACAAAATTATACAAGTAAACCAGCACCAACAAAATCAGTGCTGGTGATATACATAGTATGCTGCTTCCGAAACAAACGGCTGGAAAATTTTTAGAGCATTTTCACAACCCAAAGCTTATATTTTCTTATATACAAATATACAAGACAAGGTCCTATGAGATTTGCATCAGAGAAGGACTTACATAGATTAAGGTAAGCATCTACATTTCCATTTTGGTGGATCCTTTTCCGTAAGCCTTGCAGCACAGCTGCCCTGTCCAAATATTCCGGACAGAATCCTAATTCAAGCATTTTCATGACTGTCTCTGCTGCCTCGTTGAAATGGCCACCTTTAATATAGCCTCTTAACAACCACGACAGGCTTTTCTTCTTCTGTGGTGAGCTTGCGACCTCCAGCCGGGTCAGCAGCCTCGCCGTGGCAGTAGCCTCCTTCTGCGAGGCACAAATGGCAAGAACAATGTCGTAGAGATCTCCGTCAGCATCCTTGCCCACAAGCTTCATCTCCCACAGCTGCCTCTCAGCCTCGATTCCACGGCCAGCACAAATGTACATCGCAAGGAGCCTCTCGTGGATCACTCCATAAAGCGACGGGCTCCCATCTTGAATCACCCAAGTGGACAAGCGCACCCCATCAGCTAGTAGATCTGATTGATACTGCTCTGCAAGTTCGACATCTTCTAGATCTAATTCAGTTACCAACCCAGCCCTGACATAACCTTTCAGCTTTCGTAGAGCTTTGGCAAATTCATTCAGCTCCTTAACAACAGCAGTCATTGCAACAAGGTAACTGTAGGCCTCTGGCTTCAAGCCAGATTCCCTGAAACGAATTACTAACCTAACAGCGCCTTTGTAGTCACCCTCAACCTGGAAAAGAAAACATGTATATATTAGCTCGCCCTTCCACTAACACTTCGGAAGACAATCTTGAAATGAAAACACTAAACAATGGTGCTATAGATTTGGTCATCTACACATTGTTCCTCAAAGAACTGGGCTAAATACAATTGATAATCATAAAAGAAATTCCCTAACCTTCCTGCCCCAATTTACTAAAAACTAGCATAAAAACATTCAAGACACATCACAGACTGAATATGCCAACACCAATATCAGCTATCACACACTGATCTTGCCACAAATTTTTGTTTTGGCAAGGTAGCAGTAGTATAATTGACCAAATACAGATGAAAAAACTATTGAACAGCCAAAACAACCAATCTCAACATCTGAAACACACTTATGGTTATAGAGCTCCAATTCTATGTTTGGATTATAGGGATTATAGATAAGGAGAAGACGGGTGGATAGTGATGCATTCAATCTACTTGAAAGAAAAACCCAATTACTCAAGAATCAAGATAAAATAACCAGAACAATAAGAAGCCATCAGCAACAATGTCATCAATTTGACATTTTGATTCAAATCAAAGCAACATTTGACAACCAATACCAATCTAGCTATGCAACACAGAAAAATGTCAATTCCACAGCTATAGTTAAGAAGACATCTAAGGCAAGGGATTTAACCACATCATAAACAACCAACATGTTCCACTAAGATGTTCCACTAAACAAGAGCTAATTCTCCAAAAACATAAAACTAAACATAAATCATAGAAAACAATGTAACCAAAAAGTGCTTACCATCATCTTCCAAGCAAGATAGCCAGTTGGCCCTCCTTTATGCCCTTCAGGGTCATCATCCCCAGCATAAGGGATTCCACGCCTAAGAACCTCTTCCACAAACAAAACCGCACCTTTTTTCTCCCCCATCTCCCAATACAATGAAATCACCTTCTCAATCATGCTGAAACCAGGCCTCAGCCCAACACAATCCATGTCCACAAGAAGGTCAACCACATCACCAACACCATGTTGGTCATCCTGAATCAGCTTCTTCACCCAACCACACATGATTGCAACCATGAGCTCCATGGTCTCCTTGTCCAGCCTATTCTCCTTCCTCAACCAATCAAACACCTCCAAGGCACACCAAGAGTCCCTTCCATCCTGTGAGAAGTAAACCAGCACAAGCTGAAGCTCTCTGGCAGACAACCTGTCATTCATCTCTTCAAGAACATCAGAGGGTTCCCTTGTCATCCTCTCAAGCTCCTCAATTGCCTCAAAGAACCCTTCACTCATCTCATCTTCCTCATCATCACTGGTTACAAACTGGTCCAGTTCCACTGATTTTGATGGCCTAAACCCTCTAATAAGGGTTTGTTTTGCAGCAGCGAAAGTAAGATTTTGCGACTTGTTATTATAGCCACTAACTGAAACCCCATCACATAGTTTTAAGGAAAAACCGTAGTTTGATGCAGGAAAGAGCAAAGGGGGTCTTTTTTGTGGTGAAGACGCAGAAGAAAACACTAAACCCAATTTAAACAATGAAGAAAAAGCAAGCCCATTTGCACAATAGGCCATTTTTTTCCCCCTCACAAGGGTTTCTCTCTCTCTCTCTCCAAGCCCTGTTTTTCCCACCCACTCTACTTCAACAAAAATTCAATTCAGTGACACAGAGAAGGGTCCATCCACTACCATCACAGAGAGAAATTGTGAGAAAGTGCAGAAAGATTGAATCTTTGTTTCTGGGGTTCTGTGATTTCAAGTCAAAATTCAGCCCCCAGAAACTCCAAGAACAGAAAGAAAGAAAGACAAAAAAAAAATAAAAACAGAACAAGTTTTTCCTTCTTTTTTGTAATTCTCACAATTACTCAGCAGCCAAACAAGCTGCTGCTCAAATTTAATCCATTCGACTCTGAAGGAAGAAAATGACCTTGGCGAAAGAGAGAAAATCGAGAGGGAATAATAATTATTGCCATAAAAAATTAAAAATAAAAATTCAACACAAGAAAATTAAGGGTAAATTAATTTAAAAAGAAAAAAGACAGGGTTAGCAACCGTGTGTTTTTATTTTGCCATCAAAACAAGACAGAGAATAGGACTAAGACAACGTCACCTGCAATTTGCCACTAAGACCAAGGTTAGCGAGCTATATACAGTGAACACGTGCACCAACCGCCACTACACAGTTCTCACCGTTTAATACTATAATGAAAGCCGAACAACCCTCATATAATAAACACAAAAGAGAATAAAAATAGAGATGATTACATTAAGTATTTCTTAATTCTCACATTAAGCATGTGAAATCATTTAAATTAATTAGTGATAGTATATGATTTTTTTTTTCACCAAAACAAATAACTAGAACATAAATAATTGTGAATAAAATAGTAGGGACAATTTTAGGTGGAGCAATATATATATGGTTTGTTTTGGGCCATGGACCACGCTAGTATAATTCATCTAGTCCAAACAACTTCACGCGTTAAGATTCGGATATGGGGAATTTTCTTTTTTTTTTATAATTAATGAGACAATGGGATATTTATATAAATTTAAATTATGAATGAAATAAGTTTTAAATTTGAGTATGGGAAAAATGAAAATATACCACTCAACTATTAACAAGAAGTGCTTTCTCAAACCACATGTTGTGGCACAGTTGGTAAGGGATTGTATTCTTTTAACCATCTTTTCCCGAATTCAATCTTTGGAGGGACGAAAATGAAACGTCACCCAGTAGGCAGGTTGTCTCGACTTGGTTCACAATACTCAATTCAATTAGTTGGCGCAGAACCGAATATTGGGTGGGAGACACAAAAAAAAAGTACTTCAGTTGTATTTCATTTGTTGTTCTAATTGTCCTACCTAATTTAAGTAGTATTGTTTCCGGTTGTTGTTATTTATTTATAGTTTTATTTTGATATACTAACGGTGTAAAAGTGTAAAAGAATTTTATTATGTGATCTAATCAAATTTATCATTTTACATAATTTTTCAATATAGGAGTAAAAGTTAATCATATTTACTGATGAGATATTATAAAATTGAATGACTATATAAAACTTTTTTATATTATCAGGATATTTAAATTAAATCCATATATAAAATAACATTAAGCATGTTACATGATTAGCTATGGTCATTTTCAAATTCAAATTTGCACTTGTGTTAAGGTATTTTGAAATCAGCAGGATAATACAGAACTTTTTTCTTCTGAAAGATGATAATTTCAGGCCATAGAAGCTTCTTCTCCCTAGGAACATATCAATAAACCCAGTCAAAATATTCAGCAGAATTATAAATGATCTATGAATTTACGATTTTTTTTTTTTGGGGGGGGGGGGGAGAGGGGGGGTTCAGGATGAATTTACAATTCCTTATCCATTAAAAAACAATTATCCGGTAAACAAACTTCTATTTTTTAGTTTTGGTCGTGGGTATAAAGAGGACCCAACGGGCCAGACAACCCAACTAACTCACAGGCTTAGACATAAAGAACGGACTCATCCAAAAAAGCAAAAGCCAAACAACGCAGAATGGACCCTTACTCTAAAGAATCGAACCAAAGATAAAGGTAATTGAATGCACCAAGAGACAACATAGGCCCAAACCAAAAGTGAGGAAGATTTTGGACAAGTCAGCAGGCATAGATTGGCCAAGTTCGAGCTGAGGGCAAGCACAAGGAGTAAGAGGCCTATTCCATTTTTGGATTCTATTCAGACCAACAAAACAAAAAACAAATTGGATTATGTCATGAAGCATCTGTTCAAAAGTTTAAATTGACAATATCCTGCGCTGTTGACCTGGCTCGAGATTGTGTTGCTGCTGTGTCTTCCTTCCCCGCCGGCGTAAGGACCCAACAATCCCAGGCATAAGATCTCCGTGAGATGGCGTCCCCCTCCTCTTTCTCACTTTAAATGCAATGTTGATGCAGCGTTTGCAAAAGAAACAAAAAAATTCTGGGGGTACTAGCTGCAGTAATCAGGGACAACAAAGGGAAGATTGTTGCTGGGAGCACCAAAAGAGTCCCTTGTGGATCGAGCCTTTTGGCAGAAGCACTAGCAGTGAGACATGGCCTTATTCTTTCCACTAGCTGTCTCTGCTTTAAAGAAAGTTTAAATTGATGAGGCATGAGGGGTCGAGGCCAAGGTTTAGTAGCAATATGATGCATTGTGAAATCCCATGATTAGTGTTCGATCCAGAGGATATCAAGTCTCCCCCCTCCCCCCTGAGTGTGTGAGTACGTATAAGCAAAAATAATAATAATAACAATAAATTGATGACTAGAAGTATATGAATGGTTTCATTTCCAATAATATTCAGTTTATATTTTTTCCTTTCTTTTGAAACATTTCCATAGCTATTACATCTCTACTGGATATTTCTTCAGAAACTTCGATTTATTTTGTAGTTCTGTCAATGGATCTTAGAAGTTACACAGTATATAATTTTACCCTCCTACATTTGGTGCTTGATTTCGTCAACTCCCACCACCACCATTGCTGATGACAAAACAAGAAAAAAGACATTGCAAGGTAAATATGGGGCAGAATTCGATCTTTCAATTTGGGAAAATTGATAGTAGATGTAGATTTGAGCACATGGACAACAAATTTGAACATTTGAAGGCCATGTTAAAACATATACTTGTAGAATAACAAATTATCTGAGTTCATAAGTAAAATTATTTCACATAAAAATTAAAATTATTCAAGTAAACTCACTTCTTTCAACATAATGATCGAGACATATGTGTTTGATTATTTTAGTTTTTCAAATAATTGCTTTCGAGCATATTGAAAGAGATAGAATTGCAAATAACAAAATGCTACATGTTTTTGATTCAACAAAAGTCATACATTTATATTTTACCAAAAATTAGTCAACTAACCAATTCGTTGTATGGTTGGAGTGGTAGATGTTTCTTCCCCTTAATAAATTAAATGGTTTGGGATTTAAATTCTGGGTATAGACTAATCAGTGTTTGGAAAACTATGCCTCCTATGGCATATTAAATGTTTGAACATGATTATCTCCACTAAAAGATGACCCTTATTGTAATAATTTAAAAACTTTGTTTTGAATTTTCAAATTATGACATAATATTGTTTATGAGGAAATAACTTAATTTTACACAATAGTTTTAAATTACTACTACCTCCATTCTCTAATAAATGTCCATTTCCACTTATGCATATATATTAAGAAATGATTGAATAAACTTGAAGTTAGATAAATCTAATTTATAATACTACCCTTATCATCACCTACTCCAATACTTTTTTTCATATTTAATCTCTCCACCAACTCTCTCTTGGAAAGGTATCATAGGGAAAAAAATAATTCATGTTATCTAAAATTTTTTAAATGATAAATAATAGTAGAAAAATAAAATTTTGTAGATTGATATTTATTAGAGAACGGAGGTAGCAACAACTTCCTAAACAACTATGCCAGATTTTTGTTAACACAAACCACCTTTTACAGCAAGTCAAAAGGACTTATACCTGTAGATTAATAAAATGGGTTGTCATGAGTTTTTTTTTTAATTTCATCCCTAACATTTTTGATAATATTTTTATATTGTTCTATTGCAAACATTGTCAATTTTACTAACAAATAGTATTGATTTGGTTTGAAATATTTATTATCTTATGTTGATGTCTTATTATACAAGTTAAAACTCTATTTTTGTCTCATAATCCTTATTGAGATGAATATGACTTTATTTATAGGTAATTCTTTGTCACGACTTGATTTGGGCACGTGACCGGCGTGTGAGGAATCCTCATTCTCACGTAAGCCTCGTGACCTCTGAGATTCTCTATATACATATTTAAATATAAAACCATTTGTAAAACATCATTTCATCTCTAATAACCCATTGTTTCCATGAAACATAAACCTAATCAATTTTAACACGGATCTCTGCAGAAATAAAAACCAATCATTTCCATTCCAAACTCTAATCATATCACTAAGGTTCAAAATGCATGAGTTACTCTCTATACAAAATATACATGAAATATATAATCATATAGAAACAAAATAATCATGATAAGACAATGCTAATCAATCTCTATGATCCGGAACCCTGCCCATCATGCAACTGGAGCACTCTATCTCTGACAAAAAAAAACCAAAATAGAGTACTTCATATCGAGTGAAGCTCACTAACCGATAAATCTCTACTGCGGGAGTAGAGGTGGAAGAGAAAAACCCGCGGCGTCTACAACACCTATAATAGAGGAATGGAGAGGGGTGAGTTTCATCTAAAACTCAGTGAGCAGGTTCTCACCCATAGCCCTATCATGTGACAACCAACGAATAAATAAATAAAAAATTATATGGAAATTATCAAACCAAGTAATCCAATAATCTTTGAAATCATATTCATAGGAATAACAAATAGCGCTAAAATCGATCTTCTCTAGAAATCGTAAATCCACACAGTACACTAATAAAGAAACAGGAATCTCTGGTTATGCCCAATTCATGTGGCATAACAAATCTTTGGTTATGCATAGCATAACAAAGTCTCTAATCTTTGGGGCACCTAAATAGGTCCCGTTTCTGATTTCTCTGGCCCTGGGGGCAACTTGGTATACGAAGGTTAACAGAATAATTGCCGTCAACTCACAGTCTTTTTTTCTATAGCCACCGTCTAGTCTCTAATTCAATAATCATATTATTTTCTCTAAATCTCTTTCATAATATTTCTCTAAGCACAAACTCTATAATTCATAATCAATTCACTCGTGAAGTTAACATAATAGTTTTATGGAAATTGCTAATCAAGTCATAATTATACTTTAGCTATTTTGATAAAATCATTCATCAATAATGGTCCCATGAGTTTGTATTTAAACAAATATTTCATGCTCTAGTTGGATAACGTTATTTTGATAATTATAACAAGTCAAACGGAGTCTCAACCCTCTTGAAATCTTTTCTAAACCATGCAATCAATAATAATTTTGAGGAATTTAACTCAAATGACCAACATAAGGGCCATAGGTTTCAAACCCACTCACCTGGAGGGGAGGAAGTAGTGACATCAACACCAACAGAGCTCCGGAGAGGAGGAATGACACCAACGTTTGCCATCGAAGTTACAAAACTCTAAGTTAGTTCCCGATAACCTCTAGATGACATAACATAACTCTAATAACACATGGGGATTAAAGCTGTGATCACTCATTTTCGTTGTAGCGAACTAACCTCACTACAGTAAGACCACTCACTGCAGCAAACAACCCTGGCTGGAGCGAGTTTTCTGGCTCATGTTCTCGTTGCAGCGAGTCTGCCTCTGCAGAACTCGCATCCCCACATCGCAGTGACAGAAACAGAGACAAACCCATGATACCCATACCCGAAAAACGTGAAGGAATGGAAAGAAAAACAATGCACAAACCCTAGGTTATCATATGGGAATGAATGGAACAACAAAAACCCATAAATCTCTTACCTTGATCTTGGAATGAGATGGAATGGAGTTGGATTAAGTGGAAGAGAGTTTCGAGAGGGGTTTCGGGTTTTGGGTGTAAAATCCTGACTACGGGGTGTTTTAAAGGGTTGGGGTTCACTAAAACAAAAACTACATCATTTAGCATTGTTTGACATCCGGCCCGCTCGTTGCAGCGAACCTTCCTCGCTGTAGTGAACCTTCTTCGTTGTAGCAAGTCTGTTTTGCAAAATCCTGCAGCAACAACACCCAACCTGCATTCCAAGGCTCCCCGACCATCCGAGGCTTTCTCAACGGTATGGGTGGGTCTCAGGAGACCCTAAGGCAGTACGAAACTCGTCCGCTGCCACGTATACACCAAGTATCACATTTTTAACTATAAAAACTAAAGTTTAAAGGATTGAAGATGAAAATAAAGTTTTTATATATAAGAAACATGGCATCCGTATGAGATAAAAATGGATACGTTTGAGCCAGATTATCAATAATCTTTGTTAAAAAAAATTGATATTGTTATCAAATAAGACAACATTGAGACATTATATATCAAAACATTTTTGACAAAATTGAAAAAAAAAATTGGGACGAATTGAAATGTTACTAGAAAAGATAGGGCACGAAAATATAGCTTTTGCCAAGTTTTCTCTTTTCTCATTCAAGAAGAGAGCCAAAGGTTGGTCAACCTTTACCAATGTCACGAATGAACTTGTTTTTGCGGCAATGGTTGTTCTCCAATGGGAAGAAGTCAGAAAAAAGACCACCTTCAATTTAAAAATTATAGTCGTTGTAGTTAGTTACACTGCAGCTCAACATTAGCTAAGAGTTTATTATTATTATTTAGCCATTCCTAAAATAGTTTAGGGCTTGTTTGGTTTACTTTTTTCAGTTTTTAGGTTTCAGTTTTCCAGATTTGTGAAGGAAAAACTGAAAAAACTGAAAACTGAAATTTTCAGTTTTTAGTTTTTTCAGTTTTTCCTTCACAAATTTAGAAAACAGAAAACTCGAAACTAAAAATTGAAAGCTGTTTTTAGAAAACCAAACAGGTCCTTAGTTTCTTTGCATCCATTCTCATTCACCATTAGGTGCACCCTCGATAATGTATATACATGTCTTATGACTTTATAATAAGAAATTTTTAGATTTTTTGACGAGCCCGCTAAATGGCTCGAATAACTTTTGTGCAAATAATGACAAATGGTGGCTGTTAATTTGATCTGGTGGTAGTTTTGAATCTTCTTATGGTCTATCATTTATTGTCATTGGATTTTATTTTGACGGTTTAGATTTAAAAACACAACATTTATTTTAAAAAAATATTTATATAAATAATAAAATGAAATAATTATTTTTAAAATTAAAAATTAACCTTGTTTTAATTTTTAATCACCCATTCAACCACCCAGCTTTCTCCTTCTTTCATTGTCACTCTTCAATCTTTAACCCCATTGATCTTACGGTGGAGGTCGTACCCTAACATGGTTGCAGCCCTAACAACCACCACTACTCCACCTTAAGCATCACACTGCAAGCCCACAGAACCATCACCACTAACTATTAAAATTTTGTAACATTCAACGTACGGTAATCTTTATATTTTTGTGAGAATGTGGGAATCTTTTTTTTTTCATCTCAAATTGGAAGTAAATCACTTTGAACATGTATTTGTGTATTTCGCACCGCAAAGATTCCATCCATGAATCATTTTCCTTTTCTAATTCAATGGTTCTCATCTTAATTATAAAAGACAAATTTGACAATTACAATGTACCGAGAAAGATAGGAACATTCAATGTACCTATAGATGTAAACTGTTCAAAATACAGTTTCTCAAATGCTAAAATGATCTGGCGATGCGAAATGTATTAGAAAATTTAACATGGTTATACATGAAAAAAGAGTGCACATACTCTTCGGGTCAACTGGTATAGATTTTTAAATAACAAAATATTTATCATTAATAAAATTATATAAATGCCCTTTCTCTCTTCTCCCTTTCCCTCTTTCCCCAGCTATTATCATGTCACAAGCAAGTTTCCAATCTTTCAATTCCACTTATTTCTTGGCTTTTGTTATAACCCATCTCATTTCAATTTACGTAATGGATCTTTCAATTTTAAACCTTTTTTATTTTACGCAGGAAGCGATTTAGGTGCAGATTTTTTTCTTTCAGGTTATGGTTGGAGAAAAGGTTTTCAGTAGGGGTCGTGCAAGTTGCTGGTCTCCATGGTGGTTGAAGCAAGGTGACAATGTTTTTACCCTTTACAGCTTAACACCCACTTTTCCTCTCTGCTACTTCAATAAAGCACAGAAGATAAAGCTTAACACTTAATTTGATGGCAGCCAAAAGAAGTTGTGGTTAATTTTAAATGGGTTAGGACCGGTTAGGATCGAATGTTTTGTTGGAAGGAAGCAATCGCATGTGGAAGAAAATTTGATTTAGACTAAAGGCTAAAATTATCATTTTGTTATTACCTGTTAAACAACTAAGATAAAAAAAAAAATGCTGATTGCTCAGATATCTACTGTAGCTTGTGGTGAGGTTGTCATTTAACCACATTTCGAAAATGTGGCTAAATGAAAAAGGGCAACTAACGCCTCTTCAGCACTAAAAATAGAGGCAAACAGGATCTTAATTCCCATGCTATCCTAATCACGTCCTCCAAAAGTGTGTTTGTCCGCCGAACCCAACAGTGCCAATGCGGCAGCCTGAGCAATCACCTAAAAGAAACTGTCTCTAGTAGGTAAAAAGAATGGGAATATTGAATGTTCCTATCATTCTTGGTATATTGTAAAAGTTACCTACTTTGTCATTTTCAGGTAACAATTTTAATTGATTCAGTGCTTAACCGAATGTTGTACATTTTTATGCGACATTTAAAGCATATTTTTAAATTGACTCTTGTCATATATAATTATTCAATCAAAAGTTGTTCAGGTAAACTAACTCCTGTTGACATAATAAAAAAATATTTGTTTTGTCATTTTAGTTACTCATATATTATTCACGCATATTTGTTTACACTCATCATATAATTATTCACGCAAAATGTTACTTAGGTAAACTAACTCCGGTTGACATAAGAAAAGGCATATTTGTTTTTTTATTTTAGTTCTTCAAACAATTATTTTTGAGAAATCAACAATATTTGTTTGTATAAGAATTCTAAATGACTCCGCACTCAACAAAATGTCTAATATATTTGAATCAAATCTTTGTGAACACAATATGACATTTAAAATTTAAATCATGTTAAGAGAAGATATACCTACAAAGTATCACAAGTTTGTAATATATTTTGTGAGCACAACATGATATTAACTACAACAGATTAAAAAAATAAATGACTGCTAAACTTTGGATGGTGGTGAACCATGCAGTTCAAAAACAAGATTTTACAATTACATGTCTTTTCATTTTTATTTTTCAGAAATGTAAGACATTTTGCTAACCCAGCCCTTGCATAAATTATAATGTAATAATAAAGAAAAAGAAACCAAACTTGTAACAATGATCTTAATAGAATAGTTGATCAACAAAAAAAGCATAAAACAATTTAATCAATCAAGAACATCATAAATCATCCATTAAAAAACTCTTTTAAGTTCAACGTCCTTCATATAGAATACATCTGATGATAATAATCCTCGGCTTAGAAAACCAACCAATGAAAATATATCCAAGGCACAAAATCAAGCAAACATAGAACTGGAAAATCTCACAAAATCAAGCAAACATAGAACTAGAAAATCTCACAAAATAAAGCTGAAAAGTCTTAGAGATGTACATGCATTATCCAAAACACAGGTATAAATAAAGCATGACACAAGAGACCATCCATGAAGCAATCATAACCAGCCAGCAATTTCAGTTGAAGCCATTGCCATGGTTATAAGGATTCCATCCATTGTTCTTCATAAGATTTGTGTCCATCTCGTCCACTCCAAGCTGAGTCATGTTTTGATTCTCATCCGGCATAGCAGGCGTCCAAATCTGGCTTTGGTTTTGAGGCATATCAATGTTCATGAATGATGCTCCCTCTCCATTTTGTGCAACTTGAAACTCAAACAATAAATACAAATTAGGGAGAGAGAAATATGTGTGTATAATATATGGAGTAACACTATACATCAAGAATTATAGAATTTTTAACAAAAATTATAGTAGTTATTAGATGAAATAAAATAGTATCACTCACTTATTCATATAAACCTTAATAATTATATCGCATCATTCCGCATACAAAATTCTAGCAAAATTACTGATTGTCTAGGACTTTCCTAATATATGTATTATTCAAATCAATGAGTTCACACTATAGACCATCAATATTAACAATACTAAAGCATTAAAAACATTTTTTTCACTTCATAAGCTAGGCATCTAGTAGACAGCAAAATAGCTTTTTATATGCGGTGTATATAAAATAATTATATCTTATTGTTTTTCCTCCTAAATGTAATGTAAATATATCCTTGGTGTTTGCTAAGCATGTTAATATCCATCATCATAATAAAGAAATTGGATCAATTGCAAAGCCTATTGAATTATCAGAAAATTAAAAAAAGGGGGGGATTTGGAGTACGCACAACTCATGATTTGCTTGCATATTGGGTTGGATATTCAGTAGTCAAGGAGCTTTTGTTCTTCGATGAGTGGAACATAGTACATTGAATATTCATCATTATTCACACGAGACAAAAGATAAGTAACTGTTGGCATTTTGCATGCCATTGTCTTATTCACAACAACGTTTGACTGACAAAAATGATTACAACACTGCCCAAGGAAAATGCTTATGGTACCTCACCACCATCGTCACATTTTTCTCGCTGGATATTTCAAAATATTTGAACATATATAGAATAAAAGTGAGATACACACACACACTCACACTATAACACGGCCATTTTTTGCTTGTATAGTTTGGTTGTAGTATAGTGACAAACAATTAATTGCAAAATAATTTTATTTATGTCACATATATAGTATTATATATTAGTCATACCTTGATTTGAGTTAGGATCATAATCTGGGATTGGATCATAGGACATTGGCTGCCAATCACTGGGCATTGGCTGGAAACTAGTGTCCCAGCTATACATCTGTGTGGCTAGCTTCTCTTCTTGCATCCTATATAGTTCTCTCAGCATAGTCAGCTCAGCATGGTTCCTCTCAATTTCAGCTGAGAAAGGCGCACATCATAAAAAATTAATGAGTTGTGATTCTCTCTATAAACCTTTAAATGAAAAATGTTATTTATACTTTTTTTTTCAAACATCTTATTAGGTGTTTCCAAACATTGATTGAGAGTGAATCTCAATTAAATTGTATCTCACCCAATATTTGAAAAATAAAAGATATTTCAAGAGAGAATTTAATTTACATACTCTTAATATAAAAGACTTTTACAAAACATTCAACTATATATTTCCATATCAATAAAACTATTTCAATCAGCCATTATCTCAGAAATCTTACAAATAGAAACATTATTTGTAAATCAAAATTAATCATTTCACAAAAAAAAGGTACAAAATCATGATGATTTTCATGGTAATTAGAGTCAATGGTACAGCTTTTTCCATCGTGTGCATGCACACACATGCAAATAGTGCACACATGGGTCACAAGCAACATGTGAGACAGATCATAAATGGGTATCACTTATGAGACATGAGTTACTATACCATTTTTGACCTGTGTTATTTCCTCAAGAGTTTCCACTTGAAGGTCCAATGCTTGTTGTTCCAAAATCAAGCGCTCCTTCTCATTTTGGTAGGATAGAAGTTGAGGCTGAATTTCAGCAATATGAGTCTGCACATTACATATAATATAGTATATGGTTTATAAGCTCGAAATTAAATTTCACAATTCCCAATTAATATATGTTTGAATACTAGGTTGGCTGGCTGCACAAAATACACATGTATTGATAGAGAAAAAGCACCAAATGACATTAATCTCACCTCAAACTCTTTTGCTTGCATTTCCAAACCAGCCACATACTGAACCTTCTTCATCCTAGATCTCTGTGCTGAGAGCCTGTTTGACATGATCCTGAAGAGGAAAATCAAAGAAGATTTTTAAAAAATTTATTTTGCAAACGTATTTAAAAAAAAAAAACCATGAAAGCAATTTCAAAGATCTTTTGATTACAAGCGGTTGTAAGTTTAAAATAAGCTAATTCAGACACAACAGTTAATTTGAGATATACTTTTTTTTTCCTGACAATGAAAGTTGTCTCAACAACGAAAAAAAAATTTGATTATAGCAGCTGCTGCGTAAATCAAACCATGAATCTACGTGTGTGTAAAGTGTTACTTGAAAATCAAATAAAAAGACTAACCTTCGGAGCTTCTTTGGATCCATGTTTGGGTCATGATTAGGACCCAAACTGGGCGTTGGTGCTTGTTCTTGTACAATTTTTGCACTATTGGTGAGATCAATAGTAGCACTAGAAGCTGCACTGCTAGTTGAAGAGTTGTTACCCCCAAAAGAAAGTTTAGGTGGAGCCATATCAGGAAGTGGTTTATTGGGTAATCCTTCTGCAGTACAAATAGCTTTTCCTCTGGAGCTGCCTTCCATTTCACTTTCCTCTACATACAAAAGAAGACATGACAAGGGAGACATGGATTAAGAGCTAGATATGCACAATAAAATCTACATCAAATTAAACTAGGTCTAATATTAAAGAAAAGTGGACTTGGACAATGGCACTGCTAGAGTGAGAGAAAGAGAAGAAATTCTACAGTCTCACAGTAACCCTCGCTGACACCCCTTTGTCCGATTTGTGAGTACTCTAGGTTGCTCTTATAGCAGATTCACCACAGAAGTTATTGAAATAATTGTCTTCTCTAAAATTTAGAGTACACTCTAAAGGGTGGAGTGTATAATTATTGGTGCGCAGTGCGATAGTAGTTATATATCTGGTTCATGTTGTTACTCGATGATTATTATTATTATTATTATTGCACATATTTCTTTAGATATAATTAGATACATGATATCACATATGGTTATACTGCAAATATACCATATGCGGTATCAAGAATTCAATGCACTATATGCCGAGTAATCGGGAGAACTAATAATATATATTGTGTATAGTCATAACCATTGGTAAAAAAAAATCGACACAATAGATTGTCTAACATTTACAATTTTATGTAAGTTTTTAATTATATTTTATAAAGGAGTTTAATTTTTATGTACTAATAATATAAAATTTTATCACACCATCATCCTATTATGTATTACTATATCAATAAAAATGATTAAATTTTATATTTATTTTATAAAAAATCATACAAATAAAATGATTTAATTGTATGATAATATAAAAAAAAAATTTAGTGCATATAAATTAAATTCTTTATAAATTCCCAGAAGGTTGGTTTTGTCGGGGACCTATGGTGCTATCTCCAAAACAAGTTGTACGCTGTAATAGCCTCTCTTTTTTTTTTCTGTCTAACACATCAATATCTAACATCTACTAGATTATAGCTATTCTTGTTTCAAGGCAAGCTGGCCCATATAGGATATAGAAAACTCTCTAAACACTAATTTTCTTAAAATGTAAGATTCAAATCCGAAATTTTATTTTAGAAAAACAAGTGTCAAATTACCTGAATCAAGTAAACGTTGGCACATTATCACGCTACTAGTAAGCTACAATTTCGGATAGAAAAGTGACAACTTACTGTAGAAACATTATTGCCCTCGCATCAAAAGTTTCAACTAGCAATGAAGATTGGGTTCTACTATTTTAAAAATTGGAAATGGTATTTGAACATTTAAAAATAGATGTCCCAATTTTTATCACCCTTGGATATAGTTATGGTTCTCACTCATTCTTTTTTTTTATTATATTCAAAGATGATAAAATAGATATCCTATTAAAACTTGTAATTTTTTTATGTTTAAATAATACTGTTCTTTAACAATTGTCCCACTATTAACTGTTTAACTTATTCGGTAACAAATACTCCCAACTTTACAATTTTTTTAATCTTAGTCGTTGCCAGTCTGTAGGTTTTAAACAACATTGTAGGGTACTACTACTTGTTATTGGAGGCGGTGCATTTTTCTATTAGTGAGTATTATTATGCATTTTACTCTAAAAATATACTATGAATTTTAAAAGATCCAAATCATATTACCAAATATATCCCAATGTCATTTTAAGAAAAAAATAAGTATTATTGTGACGTATTCATATTTTAAAGAGACTAATTTTAGGTGTAATATTAGGATAAAAAAGTTTTAAACAATAATTTAATCACATACATTTATTTATAAAACTTATATATTAATGAATGATTAAGACAAATATTATTATTAATATAACAATACATGATTTGATATCTGTGTAAATTTTTTATATATGAAAATTAAATTCTTTAATAAAAATTAAAAGAAAAAATATCAATTTGGATAACAATATACTATTTGGCAAGAAAATACTCAATTTGGTAATTGGATTGGGAAATTCGGTCCATTTAATTAAGTTTATATCTGCAAAATTCATTTATTCATATAATTGTAGAGTACATCTACACTCTGGTCCATATTTTTATTTTTAATCCCTGAGATTAAATGCAAACACTTTAGTTCTCAAGAGATTTCACATCAATTAGAACATATTAATTCCTCCATAAGAAAATTATTTAAACATTAGTTCTTAAAAGATTGAATACAACACTTTGATACATAAAACTTCACAACTTCATGTATAACACATTAATTTCTTAACGAAATAATTATATAAACATTAGTCTATAAAAAATTGTTATATTGAAAGCCTAATTTTTCAGAAATCAAGAATTAATATGTTAAAATTAAAGCGGAATCATTCCTCGATTAATATGTTAAAAATCACTGCTTTTGGGACTAAAATTTATATGACTTTTCTCTGATAGAGATCAACGTATTTGATGTAAAATCTTTTAGAGGACTAAAACATATACATTTAAATTTTCGAAGACTAAAGTAGTAAGACAAAAATCTTTCAAGAATAAAAGTGTATATTTACTTGATAATTCTATTTGTTTGAAATGATCATCAAACAACGCAGAAGTAATCGCCGTATCCAATGCAACTTTTGCCACAAAAAATGGACACTTGATTATTTGAATATGAACTTTGGCTCGTAAGACGTCTAAGACGTAATAACGTTAGTTCACATAATTTAAAATAGAGTTTGCTATGAGGTAATCTAGCTGGATATTATTGGTAATGTGGTCTTATATTATTAATTTAGATCTACAATATTGTCTTGTTTGATTAGATCGCATTACAAAGAGCATAGATAATCAAAGCAATCTACATCACCACCTTAACGAGGATGTGGATAGCTCCTACGAGGATGTCTATGTGGATTATCATTGAAGTAGTAATCCTACTATTACTACTATTTTTAATTATTATTATTATTAAGAATAATACTTATTAATAATAATCATTACAAAAATTAATTATTACTTCTAATTAATATTACTTAAATTATCTATGAATATTAATTGTTATTGAGTACGGGGCATAAAAGCCCAAAACTGGAGAAATTACACTGGGAATAAGGAGTTCCCCTTGATTCGTCATGAAAGCGGTATACAATAGTTATAGTTACAATATAATGTTATTTTTTAATTTTGATCATTAAAATCAATAATTCATACTAATTAGTATTAAAATTGATAATAATAATCAATTATAATTATTATGAATATGAACAATTAATAATAATTATTATATATTATTATTCACATTAACATTGATAATTAATATTAGTTATTATTAATTATTGCTTTTATATAATAATTAGTATTATTATTTTCAACTTTAATTATTTTAATACTAAATAATAATTAATTAACTATTACAATTATTAATAATTAATATCAAATTTGATATTATAATAATTAATTGTAATTATTATTATTATTATTATTATTATTATCAGAAAAAGACATATATTACCTAATAAATTTTCTAATATACTAAAAAGGGTAATTTTATAGTCGGTTAGATATGCTGTGCATAAAAATTTAAAAGGCAACAATCTTTTTTAGTGGTAGTCTAGATTAAGAATAATTTTGTTTCGCAATGTGTCAAATGCCACTAATGATGCAAGGTAACAATTTAATTTTGTTTTAGGCTAGTATATAAGATTTTCCTAATTATTAATGCAACCAATTTATCAAATCACATGCCAAGAAAGATTTTTTTTTTCAATACTTTTTCATTGTTTTTTTTATTTTTAACATTTTTAACCATTGATCAAAGCATGTTAGAGTTTTAAGTGTAAGAATTTAAGTCTCACATTGATTTAGAATGGATTAAGTGAAGAGTATATAAAATGAAATCATAAACTCAGTACCTTAAATTTTTGGATCAAGATGTGATATATAACTCTTTGTTTTGATTTTCTCACTTAACATGTTAACTTATTAGATCTCTTTAATCATTTCGCATGAACTGATGCATACACCACTAGATAACATATCAAGTAAAAGGAGCGATCAATTGCCATAGAGTTGAGAATAGTAAGAGAAATGATACACATATATCATTATTATACTTACACTAGCTACATTCACTGTGCTAAATGATAAATTTTATGTAAAGAGATGTATTGGATACGGAGGGGCATTTTGGCCAACAAAGGAAAAGGAAAGAAAAAATGACGTGCAGTCTCAAAAGCCAAAAGGAAGCAAAAGGACACACTCCCTCACCTACCCCTTTGAAAAAGCTTCCATTCTATTTCTGTACTCTCATCTCTCTCATTTTCTCGTTCATCTCTCTCACCCCTCATAGCTCTCATCTCTCTCACCCCTTCATAGCGTTCATCTTTCTAATTATTGATCACAGCTCATTTCATTTGTGTTTTTCTATCAATTTTTTTGAGGAATTACAAGAAAGGAAACTTGAAAATGATATCTTCAACACTTGTTCAAGATTTGTGAAGGAATTTCTATTTGTATTGTAAGGTATGTATGTGAGTGAATCATTTTCAGTTGATGTCAGAAAATATAGTTTATTTTTAGAATATGTTTAGCAAGAAAACAAACTGTGAATGACTATGTTGGAATATAGAGGTTAACATTAATCATGACAGATGAGTTATAAATGCGTGGAAGGAAATTATAAACTTGTGGTAAAATGTTGTAAACTCATAACTAGAAAGTTGTAAACCTTTTTAAAAATATTGTAAACCCTTGAGAAAAAAGTTGTGAACCTTTTTAAAAATGTTCTAGACTCTAGTTATGCATGGGAATTTTTTTTTTAATTAGGGTCTTTTCAGTAAAAATACAAACTGGGAATGACTCTCTTAAAAGCTGGCAACTAAGGTTAAGAGTGGAAACGTGAGGTACAAATACGTGGAAGGAAGTTGTAAACCAATGATAAAATGTTATAAATCCATGAGCAAAAAGTTGTAAACCTTGATAAAAATGTTGTAAACCCATGAACAAAAACTTGTAAACCTTTTTATTGATCTTGTAAGTGTTTTTACCACTCTATAGCACTTATAATCTGACCACTTGTTATTTCCATTTTTGTTTTAGTGTAGGAGAAGATTATATATTTTACAGGGTTGCTACAAAGGTGGATTAGTGAATAATTATTTTAGGTCCTATGCAGGATAATGAGATTCTTTGTTACAAGTTATTTTCCTTGTAATTATATTTTTGGGTGGATTATTTTATGACACACCAATGAGGCTGTTGAGAAATGCATAGGTGGATCATGTATTCATGGAATTTTTTTAATCCATGTGTGCCTTTAAATATTTCATGTGCAGGAACAATCTATTTATTAAGTGTACATTATTTTTATAAATAGTGGGCGATGTTTTGTGGACATAATGGCTAAATATAATATAAACCCCTAAATTACTCCAAAATTATGCTAAGTATTCATTTTAAATGAGTGGTTAAATGCATTTGCGCTAAATCATATTTACCTCGGAAAAAGAGAAAATATTCTTTGGGTCACTGAAGGGTAAAATGGATGGATAAGAAAAGATACATCAAGATAGAAAAACACTGTGAAAAGTTGTGAATCACTAAGGACAGAATTGTAAACTTGTGATTAAAAAGTTGTAAACCTCGTATTAAAAAGTTATAAACCTCGATGAAAAAGTTGTAAACCTATGATTAAAAAGTTATAAACCTCTGAATAAAAAATTGTAAACCTCATATTAAAATGTTGAAAACCCTTTATTAAAAAATTGTAAACCTCTGAATAAAATGTTGTATACCTATCGTGATTAAAAAGTTGTAAACCTCTAAATAAGAAGTTATAAACCTTGTATTAAAAAGTTGTAAATCTCTGGTTAAAAAGTTGTAAACATTTTATTAAAAAGTTGTAACCCCTTATTAAGAAGTTGTAAACCTCTTATTAATAAAAAACTTTTTAATGAGAGGTTTACAAATTTTTATTTATAGGTTTACAACTTTTTAATACAAGATTTATAACTTTTTATTCAAAGGTTTACAAATTTTTCATTGAGATTTATAACTTTTTAATACGAGGTTTATAACTTTTTATTCACAGGTTTATAACTTTTTCACCGAGATTTATAACTTTTTAATACAAGGTTTACAACTTTTTATTCATAGGTTTACAACTTTTAATCATAGGTTTACAACTTTTTCACCGAGGTTTATAACTTTTTAATACGAGGTTTACAACTTTTTATTTAGAGATTTACAACTTTTTAATCACAGGTTTATAACTTTGTCCTTAGTGATTCACAATCACAGCGTCTTTCTATCTTGATATATCCTTTTTTATCCATCCATTTTACCCTTCAGTGACCTGAAGAATATTTTCCCTTTTCCGAGGTAAATATAATTTAGCGTAAATGCCTCTAACCATTCATTCAAAATAAATATTTAGCATAATTTTGGAGTAATTTGGAGGTTTACATTATATTTAGCTATTATGTCCACAAAACATAGCCCTCTATTTATAAAAATAATGTATACTTAATAAATAGATTGTTCCTGCACATGAAAAATTTAAAGACACACATAGATTAAATCATTCCATGAATACATGATCGACCTATGCATTTCTCAACAACCTCATTGATGTGTCATAAAATAATCCACCCAAAAATATAATTACGAGGAAAATAACTTGTAACAAAGAATCTCATTATCCTGCACATGGCCCAAAATAATTATTCGCTAATCCACGTTTGTAGCAACCCTACAAAATATATAATCTTTTCCTGCACTAAAACAAAAACGAAAATAACAAGTGGTCAAATTATAAGTGCTACGGAATAGCAAATACACTTACAAGATTTGTAAAAAGGTTTACAACTTTTTGTTCATGAGTTTACAATATTTTTATAAAGGTTTACAACTTTTTGTTCATGGGTTTATAACATTTTATCACTGGTTTACAACTTCCTTCCATGCATTTGCACCTCAAGTTTCCATTTTTAGTCTTAGCTGTCAACTTTTAACAGAGTCATTCCTAATTTATTTTTTTACTGAAAAGACTCTAATTAAAAAAATTTTCCCATGCATAACCAGAGTTTAAAACATTTTTAAAAAGGTTTACAACTTTTTCCTTAAGGGCTTACACCATTTTTAAAAAAGTTTACAACTTTCTGCTTATAAGTTTACAATATTTTACCACTAGTTTATAATTTTCTTCTACGCATTTACAACTCACCTTTCACTATTAATGTTAACCTCTATATTCTAACATAGTTATTCACGATTTATTTTCTTGCTGAACATATTCTAAAAATAAACTATATTTTCTAACATGAACTGGAAATGATTCACTCATATATCTTACAATACAAACAGAAACTCCTTCACAAATCTTGAACAAATGTCGAAGATATCATTTTCAAGCTCCCTTTCCTGTACTTCCTCAAAAAAATTGATAAAAAAACACAAATGAAATGAGCTGTGATCAATAGTTAGAGAGCTGAACGCTATGAAGGGGTGAGAGAGATGAGAGCTATGAGGGGGTGAGAGAGATGAACGAGGAAATGAGAGAGATGAAAGCTCAGAGATAGAATGGAAGCATTTTCAAAGGGGTGGGTGAGAGTGGGTCCTTTTTTCCCTCCTTTTGGCTTTTGAGACTGCACGTTTCATTTTTTTTCCTTTTCTTTTGTTGGCCAAAATACCCCTTTGTATCCAATACATCTCTATATATAAAATTTGTCATTTACCGTGGTAGATGTAACTGGTGTAAGTATAATAATGCATGTGTATCATTTCTCGAATAGTAAATCTTAACTATTGATTTTACATGAATAGTTAAAATTAAAATATAAAATAATGTGACTTTTATAATTGATTATGTGAATTTTGAATAACTTCTAATCTCGATAGTCTTTGTATAATTCAACAACCAAATTTTTTATTTTTCATTTCTTATTTCAGAAATAACCATCTCATATATAGTACACATCCCTAAACCACTAAACAATAATATAAGGAGACATTAAAATGCTAAGAGACACCTTTATTTCACTTATGATCAGCATTTAGGGAAAATGGTAAACTATGTGTTTGGTTACCCATATTTTCCCCATTGTGGTGGGAAAAAGATGTTTTGAGTTTTTAATTTTGGAAGAAGTGTCTTACTTTCCACTAAAAGTGACTCTCTTAAAAATAAAAAATATTAACTTTTATTTTTCTATCTCACATCAATTCTTTTAATCTCACTTTTTTAACATTATTTTCAAATACAAATCAATTATTTTAAAATTAATTCTTTTAAAATTATTTTTTCTACATCAATTATTTCAAAAGTAATTCTACCAAAATTTAAACCAAATAGACCCCAAATCATGTACATCAAGATGATACATAGGCCGACCTGTCACGAGGGTTAGCCCAAAAATAGGGTGGGACGAGCCAACATATTTCATTAATATAGGATACATATGTTATCCCACCAAGGTAACTTGGTGAGTCGGCCCACAGAAAAAAATTGAAATTAAAAAAGTTATTTTTAGTGAATTCACCTATATAATGTTTTAAAAAATAAAAACACTATCAACAAAAATTCCAAAAACATAGATTAAAATAAAAATCAAGTAATAAAATAAATACACTAAAATATGCATGACCAGCTATAGAAACAGATGAACTGGAGGCCTCAAGTGTTAAGAATGTTAGAATACAATATAATAGAGGAAAACAATAATTAAAAAAAAATGCAAGTTTCCATAAAAGAATGAAGGTGCAATACCAAAAGAATGGGCTAGAAAAATGTGAACATATTTTTTCATTTTCGCATAGCCTGTAAAAAGAAAAAATAAAGCCAACCCACCGGTTCGATCGGTAAAAACAATTTTGCCGGTTGAAAATGTCACTTTTTTCTTCAAAAAGTTGGACCCATTTTGTCCCTATGTCTAGATCCAATGTAGATCCACGATTGTGATATAGTGATACTTTCACCCTTTAGACATTGGTTCCCATTTAGTATTTCAATTTTCAAGTAATGTAATTTTTTATTAAAAAAAAGTATTTTTTTTAATTTTTGTGAGGTGGAAAAGAAAAAACAAAAATTACAATCACAAATAACCAATTCCAATACTATCCACAAGTAAGCTTGACATCCCTTGCCAAAGGATCTTTAGAGGTGTAAGCAAACTAGGTAGACCTGATGTATTCAAACCAAACCGAAGGGTTAGTTTGGATTATCAGGTTTGATCGAGTCAAATTTGATTAAATTAATGGTACATTGATTTGGGTATCAAGTTTTCAAAAATTGAATTTGAACCAACACAGAGACCCAAATATTTTAAACATTTTATTTATTTACTTTTTTACTGATCAATACTGAATTATTGAGGCACAGCTGTGCCCACATTGCCATATTAGGCAACCCCCTCGAGACCTCTCTCTCACTTACTACCCAAACATTCACAACACAACATCTCAACTCTCTCATCCTTTTCTGAAACCCTAACTCTGTTGCACTGCCGCTACCCTTTTCTTCATAACTCGTTGTCGCCCATTACACCCATGCAATACCCACAACTCCAAAGATTAGAGTCTCTCGCTCTTTGCCCTTATGCCCTAGCCACTTTCTCATCTCCTTTATTTAGCCAACAGCCCACAACCTCCAATCTACTCCCTTCTCTCATCTCTTTACACTTTGCTTAGATCGAAGCTACCGCTAGCCACCACTCCCCTCACAGCGATGCCATCATAGCACCAAGCGCCATCACAACTCGCGACACCTCCACCAGCCATTGCATCATGCTGTAATTTCCCACCACAGCGCTCCAACCTAGTTCATGTGTTGTACATGGATGTTGCTGCAAAATGGTTGTGGGATTTAGTCCCTTTTTTTGGTTTTGAAGTTATGTAAACTCAAAAACACCCATTTCATTGTGTGTTCCATCATAGTTTTGCTCCTTTTAAATTTGGACAAATTTTTTAGTGAACCACTCAATTCTTTGATCATTTTCTAATTATGGAATTGAATAACACTTGGACCTAAAAATCTTGGAATAGATATTTTCCCATGGAGGTAAAGCAAGATTGAAACTTTATGATACTTTAGGCCTGCCAACTTATGAATTTGTTTTCTTCGTGTGTTTGTTACCAGGATTATAATTATAATATGATACAATTTCTTCCAAATCGACCTGATTACACTCCTACCAAAGGTGCATCACTTCATGATGGTCAGCCCTATCCTTGGCATAACATCTCTAATGGAATTTACTTCCCTAAACAGACGAGTTATTTGCAAAATCCAGTGTATCTGAATAAGGGACTAAATATCCACTATGAGAGCCCAAAAACACAATCTAAAGGCTTCCATAGAATCCGTTTCAATCCAAACCTTCTCAACGAGAAAGTTCCAAGCCAGACTACACCTACCTCAATACCTGTACACTCCTAAAAAGAATATACTCATCCCCTGAAAGATGTGAATACCCATGAAGCAAAGAGCCATTGAAGAACTGAAGAACACCACCATAACTAGCTCGAGTCTAGGTGCCCATAACGCTATCACTACAAGAAATACCCGGGTTAGCGATGGATTTTACCGATGAAAAGTGAGAAATCTGAGAAATTTTTTTTTTTTACTCTGAGGACGTTACCGACAGATTTTCTGTCGGTAATTTTCATGCCATATTGCGTGAAGTAATGCACGCAAGTTACCGATGGAAAATCCGTCGGTAATTTTATTTTAAAATTTTTTTTCAAAAATTATTTTTACCGACGGATTTTTCATCTATAATGATGTAAATAATTTATTCGAGTTTAACATTACCGACGGAAAATCCATCGGTAATTAATAGGAATTATAAATTAATAAAAATTAAAAGTTATCGACAAAAAATCTGTCGGTAATTTTATTTTTTAATTTTTTTCAGAATTAATTATTACCAACAAAAAATTTGTCGGTAATTATAACTTTTTATTTTTTGGAATTAATTATTACAGGCAAAAAATTTGTCGGTAATTAATAGGAATTATAAATTAATAAAAATTGAAAATTACCGACGAAAAATCCGTCAATAATTTTATTTTTCAAAGTTTTTGGGAATTAATTATTATCGATGAAAAATTGGTCGGTAATTATAATTTTTTATTTTTTCAGAATTAATTATTACCGACGGATTTTCCGTTGATAATTTGAAAATCCGTCGGTAATACAAATACATATTCTTCTCCCTCTTTCATTTCAAAGAATACCTTCTCTCTCCTCTCAACTTTCTCTTCTCGGAATCGCTACAACCGTCCGACGATAGCCGACCACCGCCTGTGCCTCGCATCGGAGCTCCACCACCCGCGTCCCCCCGGCCTTTGCCCCCGCTGCCCCTCCCTCTGCACAACAAAGTAAGCGCTGCCCCCAAGTCCATGCCTCCCCTCCTAGTCCATGCCCACCCAGTCCGGCCGCCTCTCCCCACGTAGCCCGCCGCCTCGGTCTAGCATCAGAGGTCGACGCCGCTCTGCTCGATCGGCGACCCTAGCCCCTCCACACAGTCCCCACGAGCCCAGCCCCTTCGCACAGGCCTCGCGACCTAGCCCTTTCGCACAGGCCTCGCGACCTAGCCCTTTCGCACAGGCCCCGTGACCCAGCCTCTCCGCCTCCCCGCCACCATGCACATGCTCGGCGACCTAGCTCTTTCGCCTCCCCGCCGCCACTGTGAAAGGCTCTGCCATTCATTCAGGTTTGCATAATGAATGTCTCCCTTTTTCCTTGCAATGTTTCCAAATTATTTTACATGTCAAGTATAAAAGTGCCTTGCAATATTTTGTTAGTTTCTTCAGTTTTTTCATTAACACTAAGGTTGATTAAGTAGAATATGTTTGCAGGAAAAGAGAACTCCATTTATTGATAGTGATTTCTTGATAATGCTGAAGATTCTTAAATTTTATTTCTAATAGTGATAAAATATTTATTCTTGAATCTTACCTACCTTTAAAATGACCAATAGCCATAAGGGATTTTTTATGAATTTTGATGTTTATATTGAAAAATAAATTCTGTTATTGTATCACTGTTGATATAGTAACTTTTTGGACTCATTATTTATGTTGGAAAATCTTGAAGGTTATTACTTCTATAAGGCACAAAGAGAAGAATTCACTCAAAGAGGTAAGCCATAAGATAAGAATTCATTCAAAGAGCTAAGCCATATATAATGACCATCCGACAATTCTGAGGTAAGTAATTATTTCTTCTCCTTATTTAATTACATTTTTGTTAGGAAAGAGACTTATAATTTATAAATTAGAGCTGTAGGAAATTGGAATTGCATGGCTGGGGGGAAGGGCGTAGAGGTCCTTCCCTGACTTGTTTGCATTGTTTGCTGTGGAGATTGATTGTGTATGCTGAGATTGCAGGAAATGCATGTTGTGATGTTATAAGGGGGTGTGCTCTAGAACAATTTTAGGATCTTTAAATATTTGTTTGATTGTTTGTGAACTTTATTTAACTAGATTGATATATATATATATTGAGATCAATTTCCTAGGATATCTTAATTTAAGAAAAGGTTCTGTCAATTTTTTTTTAAGTTAAAGACTAGAATTTTATTTTAAGGAGAGGTTCTGTTGATCTTTTGTTAAGTTAAAGACTCACACACGAAAGATATTCTGTGAAGTTAAAGACCACAATCCATTTACTTAAAAAACTTTTACTTTCAAAAGATAGTTTGTTGAAAGATACTTATAATTAGTTAAAATTTTAATTTCTGAATCTATAAATGAATTTGTTAGGTTAAATTACACAGGTAAGAATCATGATTCCCATAAACAGACTATGGGTGTATGACAGGGTGCACCCCAATCGAGGAGGAATCAAACCTGAATTTTATGCGAGAGTTGCACAATTTATAAGGGTAGCTTGTCAGACAGTTCAATTTATGAATGAGCAGAAAGTTAGGTGTCCCTATGCTAGGTGCAAATGTAGGAAATATTTTGATATGAACACTATTAGGTATCACCTGTATAAGGATGGTTTTATGACGGATTATTGGGTTTGAACTATGCATGGGGAAGTTGCCACACAAAATTTTGAACATGTTAGTGTTGAAAATGCCTATATTACAGGTAGTTTAAGCAGAGTTAATATTGGTGAGCATGTCACGGGAAATGTTAATTGGCAGGATAACTCTAGACGATATGAGAAAATGATTTATGATGCAGTTGGTCCTCAAATTCATGCAGATTATGAACCTTCTATCGAGGTTGAGAAATTTTTCTCTATAGTGGAGGCTGTAAAAACCCCTCTATGGGAAGGGTGTGTACACTTAGAGTTGTCTCTAGGGGTTAGGATGTTAGCTATAAAGTCAGAAGTAAACCAAAGTCAAAATTCATTTGATCAGTGGGTAACATTGATGAGTGAGATTAGTCCACAACTTAATTCTATTCCAAAGGATTTCTATCAGGCTAAGAAATTAGTTTCAAAACTCGGGCTAAAATCAGAAAAAATAGATTGTTGTTTGAAGGGATGTATATTGTACTATAAAGATGATACAGACTTATCCGAATGCAAATTTTGTGAAAACCCTAGGTTTAAACCAAAAGATCTGGAAATTGAAGATATAAGGGTGTTCCTTACAAAAGAATGCACTATTTGCCCCAAATTTCAAGGTTAAAGAGGTTGTATGCTTCAATGAGTTCAACACTTCACATGAGGTAGCACTTTGAGAATAAGAGAAATGATGGTGTCATGACCCACCTTTCGCATGGTGAATCCTGGAAACACTTTGATCAAACTTATCCTGATTTTGTTACGGATCCTAGGAATGTTAGGTTGGGACTTTATGCAGATGGATTTACTCTGAATAATCAGTTTAGCATTTTATAACGCCCGGGGATTGCGAAGTCGGGGAGTGATCGCCAGTGCAAGGAGGCACGGACAAGGAGCGGCTCCTGGCAGACTTCGAAAGTGAAGGGGTACATGAATGAACCGATTACACACCCAAATGAGAGGGATCCTAAGACTGTATAGATATGAGACTATACAGTTAAGGAGGGCTTATATGAATTGATTTGTACTACCTATACCAACAAGATGCATCTTCTTTTCGGTAGCCCAAACTGAAAGAACTCCACAGTTAAGTGTGCTTGACTTGGAGCAATTTTGGGATGGGTGGCCTCCTGGGAAGTTTTCCTAGAAAGCGTACAAGTGAGGACAAAGCACGCTGAAAAGACTTGTGTTGGTTTGTGGGGATAGTCGTCAATCCATAAAGCAGCAGGGGATGTTACACATTCTGCCTCCTGTAATGTGCATGAAAGATCTTACATGTTTCTAACTTGTGTAATCCTTGGCCTCGATAATCCCAAAGCCAAGATTGATGTTTACCTCCAACCATTGATTGATAAACTTAAAGAGCTATGGTATTCGGGTTTACAAACTTATGATATTTCCATGAAACAAAATTTCTTGCTGAGAACAGCATTGATGTGGACTATCAATGATTTTTCGGCCTATGGAATGTTGTCTGGTTGGATGACGTAGGGAAAATTGGCATGTCCAATATGTATGGAGGATACGAAGGCGTTCACATTGAAACATAGTTGGAAAAACTCATGGTTTGACTGTCATCGGAGGTTTTTGGACCTTGATCATGAATTTAGGGGTAAGAAGGACACATTTAAAAATAAGACAATTGAACGTGATGAACCTCCTGTGAGGTTTAGTGGTAACCAAGTTTGGCACAGAGTTAGAGACTTTTCAAAGATAACTGAACCAGGAAAATCTATATGATTGCCAGGATATGAGATAGATCAAAATTAGACCAAATAAAGTATATTTTGGGAGCTACCTTATTGGGGGGATAATCTAATTTGTCATTGTATTGATGTAATGCATGTGGAAAAAAATGTATGTGATAATATCATAAATACTGTGATGGACACCAATAAGACTAAGGACAATGTGAAAGTAAGAAAAGATTTGGTTGAGTATTGTAAGAGACCTGAGTTGAGTTTACAAAAGTTGCCAAACGGTCGTGTGTGTAAGCCGAAGGCCAGTTACACACTAACTTTTGTGTAGAAACAAGCCCGAGAAGGAGCACTGGTTTCTTGAGTACAAGGTTAATAAAATAATTATTGCGAAATGTATGATTTACTTCAGAAATACTTTCAATTACCTTTTTTTGTTTATTTTCATGTGTAGATCCACTTCATCATCCATCCCAAAGATGAAGAGTTTATATTTAAGTACTTCAAATACAAGGCAGCTCATAGACTGCAAGACATGTACATCGATATTCGGGAGCGGCGGGATGAGAAACCCAGGTGGATGACTCAGGCCATCCTGGACTATTTGTGGCAATACTGGAGAGGTGACAAGTTCAAAGCAAAGTTTTTGAAGGCTAAGGAGAGCCGAGCGTCGCATAAGGGTGGCTCCCTTCATTGTGGTGATTTTGCTAGTATCGAGCTACACATTGTCGGATGGTTTAGTCATTATTTTAAACATCTTTTAATTGCTCTTGTTAAATTTATATTTTATCATATTAATTTTTTACGTGTTTCACTCGAAATGCAGACCAATGAGTTGAAGAGGCCACCTACATAGAGTGAGTTATTCAGAAAGACTTATACACGCAAGCTAGAGAAGATGTGGGTCGATCCTCGCTTAGAGAACGTTTGGGTATATATGTTCTGTGCACTTATTGATTGTGTATATATATATATATATATATATATATATATATATATATATAATTTATTATTTCATATATTTGACTGTTATTACTTTTATTTTTTTATAGCATACCTATGAGCAGTGCTATCAGGAGGCCATGACCTAGTGAGAGTAGAGAATCATAGCTGGTGAGGACTGCCCACCACTTGATGAGGACAAGTTATGGCAGGAGGTAGTCGGCGGTCCTTACAAAAATCGCATCTATGGTATGAGATCATTTTACACAAGTAGTTTATCCACCAGCTCTGTCACTGGGGTATCTACAGGCGCTGGGTCCACCACTGATGATGATGAGATTCGCGAGCAAGTTCACTTGCTCAATGCGGAACTTCATTGTATGCAAGAAAAGGATGCGGCGACTCTGCGAGAGATGGAGGAGGTGAAAAAGAACATTAAAGACAACGAAAAGGCCTTGGAAATTAGATTATGAAAGCAAATGAAGAAGGAGATGATATCTTTGTGGCAGAAGATGCAGGCAAGCTCTTCCGCATCACCAGACATTGATGATGATGGTGGTGGTGGTGGCAATGGTGATGCTAATGGTGGTGGCGGTGATGGTAATGCTGATGATGTTGCTGACTTCTCTTGATTTGAGTTATTGTTTTTCCTTTATTGATTATATGTTGACTTCTTTATGTTCATGCTTGTAGGCTTTGTTGCATTGTGTTTATGTTTGTAGACGATAATGGAACTTTGTTGTGTTTATTAATTGAGTATTTATTTTATAATTTATTATTATTAAATATATTTATAATTATT
Source organism: Dalbergia cochinchinensis (assembly GCA_031216125.1). NCBI lineage: Eukaryota > Viridiplantae > Streptophyta > Magnoliopsida > Fabales > Fabaceae > Dalbergia > Dalbergia cochinchinensis. The sequence goes on along the minus strand of CM062371.1, from coordinate 48,323,575 downwards.
CTTAAATAAAACATCAACTCTTAAATAATCAAGTAATCTAAATTTTGCAAATTTTTATTTTTTTAAACAAAAAAGTTACCAATGGAATTTCCGTTGGTAAAATAAAAAAAGAAAAAAATTTGAAATTTTGAAATTTATTATTACCGACGGAAAATCCATCGATAAAATAAAAATTAAAATATTACCAACAAAAAATCTGTCGATAAAATAAAAAAGAAATAAAATTTGAATTTTTAAAATTTACAATTATCAACGAAAAATCCGTCGGTAAAACTAAAAAAATAAAAGAAATTTAAAATATTATCGATAAAAAATCCATTAGTAAAAAAAATTTAAACTATCAAATATTACTATGGAAAATCCGTTGGTAAAATTAAAAAGAAATAAAACTTAAAATTTTAGTACTTACGATTACTGATGGATTTTCCATCGGTAATATTACCGACAGATTTTCCATCGGTAAATTAAAAATTTATATAAAAACTTTATTTTAATCAACAGATTACCGACGGAAAATCAGTCGGTAATAAATAAAAAAAATCTATTAGTAAATATTTCCATAGACCTTTTTCCCGATGATTTCATGAATCAAATTACCGACGGATTTTTTTACAAAAATCCTTCAAAAAATCCGTCGGTAATAATTTTTTACGGATTTTTTCTGTCGGTAATTGTTTCTGACTACGTTATTATCGATTGACAAAATTTGTCAGTAATTCCGTCGGTAATAAAATTTTTCATCGGTCAAATCCGTCAGTAACAGTAGTTTTTCTAGTAGTGTATCATCTATGCTTAATAGTATCCAATCTAGGTCTGACTTTACCTACGATACTTCAACAACTGCTTGATTACCATACTAGAATCCACACGAAAGGTCTAATTTTCATCCACCAAAGTAACACAAGCTAGCTAGTACATTGATAAGTAGATATTTCTATACATATTTTGTACTCCATTCTTAGTGTCCTAGTTCTCTTTTATGTTTAATTGTATGCATTTACATTATGTTTAAATTTAGACATTGATTTAAGCATTAATAACAATTTTCTGCATAATTGTGCTTCTGGCACTGTTTTATATTTTTGCTTACCTGGAGTTGTAGACCTCTAAAACTTGTGTTTTTTGGCTTGTAGAAAAGCTAAGAGGATTATATACAACTTTTAGGAGTGCCTCAAAAGCTAGATCAAAAGTCAAGCCGGTCAAAATTAACTTAAAAGTCAAAAGCCAGATCAGAAGTCAAGCTGGTCAAAATTAGCTTGGAAGTCAAAACTGAGGTGCCTAATTTCCAAATTGGGCATGTATGTCGGTTTGTGCTTTAATGCTGAGTTCTAAGTGAAAAGTTTATGTGCTTTTTTTTTTTTTTTGAGAAAGGGGCATAGAAAATAGTTTTGTGTTGTTCAAGTAAAGGAATGCCTCTTTGCTTGTGAAATAGAAATGAGCCATGAGCCCCATAGCTCTTCATGTGGGTGGCGCCCTAATAGGGCATGTGTGTGGTTTGGGGTTGTTTGATTTTGTTTGGTAAAATATGCTGAAGAGATAAGGTTTTATGGTCTAATATTTTTGTGTTCTAGATGTGGAAATCTAAAGAAGACCTTAGCACAATTTCATTTTTGAATTATCTTTATTGGATTTGCATTATGTATGCTTTATTTTTAATTAGGATTATATTGTATTAGTAATATTTGTTATTGTGGATATTTATGTATCAAATTTTCAAGCATTTTTTTAAACTTTTCTCCTTTTTGGATTTATTTTTAATAAACTCATAGATGCTCATGAGAATTCAAATTTATGTGGGAAATAGGGAATGGGACCATAACGAGAATTGAAACAAGGAAATACTCATTTCCATCCCTAAGCATAAATAATATGGATTAAACTTGGGTTGATGATCACTCCAATGTATCCAAACTGAAAAATATCAAGTACTTTAAAGCCAAATTTATGTCTGGGGCTTTAACATATCATAACATCAAATGAAACTAAGCTGCTTATTCAAATCCACCAAAAATTGAAAAAAAAAAAATCCAAAGAAACTGTTTGTCGAACACTTGCACTGCAGCTCAGCATATGACACATCCCACACAAATGACCAAAATTAAAGCCTCTGATTCTGATTTGAGTAGACTCCAATTGGCCATTACACCTACTCAAAATAAAAACAATGAGAACCAAGAGTTTTGGGGGGGGGGGGGGGGGGGGTGCTAACAGTCATAAAAATACCAAAAAAACTATATAGTTACAAAAATATTGTTATAATTTTTGACGAAAATCATGATGCTAATTGGATGTAATGAATAAGAGATATGGCTCACTAATCCATCCAAGAATTAATAACCAAATCATATCATTTTGACAACTAACTTTGAGCAAAATCCTGTCTATCTAATGTTTTTCTAAAAGATTGAAAATTAAAAGTATCATAGTTTATTTTGGCATGCTGTCAAAGCCCGTTTAACTTTATCATCGTGTTTTGCACAACTATGCCATTAGAAAAGGCACTATTAAAAACATAATTTTCATTTGCACATTACATTCCAGTATTCTCTACATAATACATGTTCTTACCTTCATCTAGCTGGATTCGGAATCGGATTAATCTTCACCTTCAGCCGAGGCATCAGCATTCAGATCCATATCATGTTCCATCATTCGGCGGTAGTGTTTGAGTTGGAGCTCGTTAGTGAGCCTATTCACTTCTTCTTTGTTATGAGCAATTTCAACTTAAAAGCAGCACAAGTTATTGAGTGAGCTATACAGTGGCATAAACAGAACAAACCTATTAGCTATGTATATAGCCACATTTTAATTTTAGAAACCAATTTTTTTATATTATCCGTATAAAATTATTTGATATTATTTAATAGAAATTAATAATTTTTAATTTTTATATTTTCTTTTATATATACTCAAAAAGAGATTGATTGTATGAAAAAAAAGGAAAAATGGGGGTAAATTAAATAACTGATGGTTACCCTATTTATATATTTATATAAATGGATTTGAAGAAAAACTTCAATAGAGTGAGAAGAAACACCAAAAAATGATTATTTACCAAAATTCTCTTTATAGTATTAAATTATTACTAGTATATATAAAAGCATTTATGTAACTCTAGCCTTTAGTTTAAATTTCTTAGAAATATAGTTCATCACAGGATATGAGAACCTTCATAATCAAATGGTCAAACATTTGACTCTAATTATTATCTCTTATTATCACAAATATTCAAACTTTAAGCCAGAGAGAGAGAGAGAGAGAGATAATAACCTTCTTTAATTGCCCTATCCTCTTCAAGAGCATCCATTTGTAGTTGCATTTGACGCTGCTCCATCAGCATTGACTCTTGCCGGAGAACGCTGTCCTCAATTTGTTCATAAATTTCGGAGATCGTTTCCTACCGAAGTTAATTAGAAACAGTAATTAATTATATACATTCATATATGCTGAGAAAACCAATCAATTTGTCTATCAAAAATGAAAACCAATCAATTTGACATGATTCACAATAATAACCTCGAGAACTATTTTTTGGTGCTCCAAATCGGCCATGTACTGACTTCGTCTGATCCTGTATCTCAATGCATAGCGTCGATTTGCCAAGATCCTGCACACAAAAGATAGGTACAGGTGAGTTTGGATGAACTTCAAAAAATTAATAATTTTAAGATGATAGTTAAACGTACTTCTTTTTTTTTTTAAAAAAAAAGGAAAAAACTGTCATATATAACTCTTATCTGCTTCTTCCACCAAAAAAAATAGCAGTTTCGACCTTTTTTAAATATTTATTCAAACAATTTACATTATATTTAAAAATATTTGTTTTTTAAAAAATTGTTATTGCTCAAATCAAACATTGTTATTGATGTGATAAACACATAATTATATTTATTTTAAAAAGTCTTTTACACGCAGGAATGGATCTAGAAATTGTTGAAAGAAGGTGCAAAAACTATTGAATTCTAATCATATTATAAAATATTTTTAATATATGTTAATATGAAAAATTCACTCTCTCTCTCTCTCTCTCTATATATATATATATATATATATATAATCATATCATCCTTTGTATAATATACAAAATTTGTTAATAATAAAATACATTTTTGAAAGTCTAATTATATAAACTACAAATTTAAAATGTTTTACTAAGGTATTTAAGAGTGTCAATTATGTACTTCTTAAACTAATATTTTAGAAGAAATTAATAAAATTGGACCTAAATACATCTTAAAAAAGTAAAAAAAAAAAAGCGATAAATTTTCTCTTTTTTCATTATTATTTATATATATATATATAAGCTTCGACATTTATTATTATTATTAAGGGGATATTCTAACTCCTAATTGTTATATTAAAAATGTGTAAAAAATAGAATCGCACTTAAAATCCGAGTACTCTACCATTGATGTTTAAATTATTCTCTTTGCATGAAATTTAAATTAGTAGGCTACACAATCAATCATGTGGTAATATATACATACCGCTTCATCCTTTTTTCATTCTTCGCAATTGATTCTGCTGACTCGTTGAGATCCAAGCCAGTTTCCTCTCCTTTGCCTTCATAGATTTGGTTAGTGCTGTTGTTGCTGTTGTCTTCAGCTTGTGGAGAAGGGATGTTGGTAATGACAAAAAGGGGATCCAACGCTTTCTTGGATCTCCCTTCAGCAACACCAAGGCTCTCAGCGGAGACATTTTGCCACACTGTGAAAGATGAACCAGCACTTGGCAACGGTTCGGTTCGACCCTTAAAATCAAAAGTGAAATGCTCACAAGCAAAAGTTTTCACTTTCTCTGCTGCTGCTTTTGCCATGATTCAAAGTTCTTTGTCTTGCTACAAAACAATAAAAAGTTAAAAAAAAAATTGTTAGATTTTCACATTCCACAAGGAACCTATTGGAGAAAATGAATTTGTCATCTTACATTAGAGAGAAAAGGATTGTTTTTTCCCCCTCTCATAATAGTCCTTTAGGTAGTAGTTTCTTATATACAAGTGCCAAAGTACTGATACCTTAATATGTTAATAAAAAACACAGATAAGCGTGTTTATCTATTTTGTAATTTTGTAAGAAATTGTCTTCCATTGGAATACCTCAAAATGGAAGTCATTAATAATAAAAGAAAACCCTACAATCCTAATATAAAATTACCCCTTTATTATAAAGGGAGGAAAAGAAAATTTTTAATTGCATAAAGATTTGGTAGATATATTATACCATGATTATTTGACCATTTTTACCAAAACGCTATCCTAAATTATTTCCAGTACTTTGTATCAAAAACTCCACCGAACACCAAAATTAATTGTGTTTGACTTAATTTAATGCTCCATAAAGACTCCAAACCAGGCAATATTGGATAACTAGTGTAATAGCTCGTGATTTGCATGGGAATAATAAATCAAATCTAATTAAATTTGTAATAAAAATTTTTTAATTAAATTAAAATTTTACTCTCAAGTTAAGAGTCATGAAATATCATAAATTTTTGTGTGCATATGTGTGTTTTTTCTCTTATAGTCATCACTGAAGACGTAATTTAAATAAATAAAAAAATTTAAAGTAATTACAATACATTTAAATTAACTATGAAATATTTGAAAATAATTTTTAAATAAATATATTCATCTAAAAGTGATGGTGCATCATCAGTATGACTTTTTTTTTTATTGATTTGAGAAGTCTCTGCCACTTATCCTTTTTCTTTGGATTTTTACCAAAACGCTATCCTAAACTGTTTCCAGTATTGTGCATCAAAAACTCCGCCGAACACCAAAACTAATTGTGTTTGACTTAATTTAATGCTCCATGAAGACCCCAAACCAGGCAATATTGGATAATTCCGTGCGTGCGTGATGAATAGTAAAAATTTGAGCAGTGTGGGGGGTGTAAATTGCACAACAAATATATATTAGACACTTTATTATTATTGGATGTGATGAGTGGAGACCACACTTCATATCCAATGATAATAAGATGTGTGATGTATGTTTATTGTGTAATTTTATTGTACATTAAACATTATTCAAAATATTTTCCTTGCAAATATTCTCCTAAATCTCAATCATTTTAGCTATGCTGGAATCCATTTGTATGAAAAGAAAAAATACAACTGGGAAGGATATACACTTAGGCACTTGATCATATCATGTGAAATTAGTTTCTCATATGTCAAATGAGAAGATACTCTGAAAAATAAATCAAAAAATTCAGATGTAAATTTCGTAATTTAGTCTTTTACATCGAAAGTGTATATCGCGATAATAAGCATATATTATATTTAGGAAATTAAAGTTATAGTCTCTAGGAGTGTTTCTTTAGTTGAATGATAAAAATAATAAAAGATAGAAATTACTTGGATGGGCTTCACATGTAATGAGGTAAAAGTTTACATGAACTTCATTTAAGTAATTTTTACTGGCATATTTACTATTTAACCAAACACACTATATAACTTGTTGTTTTGTCACTTAGGGAGTGTTTAGTATGGAATAATCTATTTGGATTATTGGATAATATAGTTTAAAATACTTGAAACCACAACATTATCTTATTTAGTAAAGAGTAATGTTTAGTATATAATAAAATTACATAATAAATATACACTACGCACTTTATTATTATTGAATGTGATGAGTGAGTGGAATAAGTGGAGACTACATATCACATCTAATAATAATTAAGTGTATAATGTATATTTATTATATAACTTTATTATACACCAAACATTTTAGAAAATACACGATATTGGTAATCCATATTACCAGAGCAATCCACATTGTCATCTTAGTGGTAATGTAAGCTACGGTGTTTGTTTGGATAACCTAGTAATCCTCTCAATATTATTATTATTTAAATAGATAATTAATATTATTAATAATTATCTAAAAAATTAATAATCAATAATAATAATAATTATTTATTAATATTAATAAAAATCGTTCCTTATTTTATTAATATTATCAATTATAATTATTATATAATTGAATCTTGAATTATTTTCAAATTAATTAATAATTAATAGTAATCATTTATTACTATTATTAATTAATAATAATAATTATTTCTATTCTATTAGTATTTTTAATTGATATTAATTATTACTATATATTAATTATAATTATAGTATAATATTATATTTCATTGTTTTCAAAATAATTATTTAATTAATAATAATATATTATTATTATTGATAGTATTTAATTGATATTACTAATTATTCTTGTAATAATTAATAATTAATAATTAATAATATTTATAAATTTTTTTAATATTTAATATTAATTATAATTATTAATTACCAATTACTAATTAATATATTCTCATAGTAATATATAATAATTAGTAAAAATATTAATAAAAATAACTATTTATTATTATTAGTATCATTATTGTTGTATTAGTAAAAGCATACATTATAAAGTAATATTTTTTATGTAGCAAACAATGAAACGTGAATTGCAAGTAGATTATCTATGCATACCAAACAAGGCATTGCAATATTGCTAATAATGTAGTTCCTTTGAAGAATCATATATAATTTTTTTAACATGATGAATCATATAATTTAGAGTAAAATACAACTCGTTTCCTTAAGAGATAACAAAAATATATTTCCTCATCCTCTATTTCTAAAACATACATTCTCCGATCCTCCCCTATAAACTTAAAATATGTTATACTTTGATCCATGTTGATTTTTTTTTTCTTCATGAATTCTCTACTATGTCAAGCTTATTTTTATTTTTACCAAACTACCATTTATCAATAGTTATGTATACTAAGCTTTTTAATAAAATAAAATAAAATATTTTATGAGTTATCAAAACATAAAATAGTAATGTTTATAAATATATTTAATATAATACATATATAATGTGATTTATTTTTTAAAATTTTTCCTATATTAAGAATAAATTAATAATAATAATAATAATTTTTTAGAAAAATTTATATGTTCTCAACAATTAATTTTATAATTTTAATCTATATTTTTTATAGTAAAATAATAAAATTCTTCTCATTATGTTTTTCAAATTCATCTTCATATACAATATTCACAAATAGTTATATATATATGTATATATTAATATTCTAATATTAATAGTTAAAAATTTTGCAATTTTTATTTGATTAAAAATATTATAACTATTATTACTATTAAATATTTATTCTCTTAGTATAGTAAAATTAGAAAAAAAACTAAATCATGCATATAATGTTTTATATTATTATAAGCCATATATATTTTATTTTATAAAAAACAAATATGTATACTTATTGATAAGGGTTATTTTGGTGAAAAATAAAACAATAAATATGAAAAATTAAAGAATGAATGAAAAAAATGAAAATACATTAAAGTGCAGATTATCTTAATCTTTTAGAGAATGAGAGTATATGTTTTATGAATAAAAAGAGGGGAATATAATGAAGTCATCTCTTAGATGACAGGGTTATATTTTACTCTATAATTTAATCATAACTTTTATTTGATGTAAGCACATTTATTCTATGTCAGCATACAATGAATTCTTTTAAAACATGCATAAGCTATTTAGAGGATTGATTTTTGCTGGATTATATTTCACTTAATAGAATATGGGAACATTCAACATTGTGGGTATTAACTTTTTTGGGTTTATGCATCGGAAACAAGTGAAACAAATGGCTAATCAACCGCATTGTGTTTTAGCTTTTGAGTTTCGTGTTAGCAAATTTTCCCTATAATGCAGGAATAAGTCGATGCTCAAACAAGAATTAGATTCACAACTAAATAATGTTTAAATAAAGAAAGCGATTAAAAAAATTTAACATTATTCTCTCACTCTAATATAACATTTTTTAGCCATGCTAGATAGATCAGAAAAAATCTACACAAATATCAAATTTGTAATGGTTGGATGAAAATCATAGGTGACTAAAGAAATTTAAAGTACTTCAATCACATTTTCACATAATTCGGACAACAAATTTTTGACAAATTTTTTGGCTGTGAAGTATTTTCCTTTTCTTGATTTCTTGGTACATATGTGAGGCCAATGAGTCAATAAGCTTGTATCCTAGCGCGCTTTTTAATTGCGTTATCATGATAGGTTTAATATTTCACAAAGTCACATATATATATCTTCTTCACTTTTATATATTTACATTTCAATCCAATTAGCACAGTAAAAATGGGTTGAGTCATGTAAAACTTTACAAGGTTGATAGTTTGGGATATGAAAAATATTACTAAAGAAGGACCGTACCATTTAAATAAGTCGATGCTCAAACAAGAATTAGATTCACAACTAAATAATGTTTAAATAAAGAAAGCGATTAAAAAAATTTAACATTATTCTCTCACTCTAATATAACATTTTTTAGCCATGCTAGATAGATCAGAAAAAATCTACACAAATATCAAATTTGTAATGGTTGGATGAAAATCATAGGTGACTAAAGAAATTTAAAGTACTTCAATCACATTTTCACATAATTCGGACAACAAATTTTTGACAAATTTTTTGGCTGTGAAGTATTTTCCTTTTCTTGATTTCTTGGTACATATGTGAGGCCAATGAGTCAATAAGCTTGTATCCTAGCGCGCTTTTTAATTGCGTTATCATGATAGGTTTAATATTTCACAAAGTCACATATATATATCTTCTTCACTTTTATATATTTACATTTCAATCCAATTAGCACAGTAAAAATGGGTTGAGTCATGTAAAACTTTACAAGGTTGATAGTTTGGGATATGGAAAATATTACTAAAGAAGGACCGTACCATTTACCACTCTAGGTCCTGGGGTTAAGGTTTTCTGACCTAGCCTTTACCTATCAAAAGGTACATAATTACATTGCACAATTTTAAATCTTATCTTGTTTCTGTAACTTACACACCCATAGGCCAAGAGCAAATGATCAAATTGTATCTTAATCTAGACCCACTTTTTAAATGTGTGAGGATGACTTTGAAAGTTTAATATTCACCGAGTCACATGTCGCTCTTCCCTTCCAGGTACTAGACAAAGGAGAATTCAAACTCATACACATGAGGAATGCTGTGCCTTGTCTTAGTTGTTACCCCCTTCAGCGAACTGAACCAAACTCGTGTTGGAACCACTCATGAAATTAACTGATGATCAATTATATTAGGCTAATTTTTCCCTCTCTCTCAACATGCATGCTGCCAGACAAGATTCTTTGCGATGTGTGCTGGAATAATTCGAACGTTAAGACATCATTATGCTTTTGCTGTAACCAAACGAGTAGTCACAGTCAGCAATGTTTTTGCAGTAACAGTTACTTTTCGATACTGCACTATTGAGGGTGTGGGCTGCAATTTAGAATGTATCTGTCACTTCTTAGTGCTTTTGGTAGTGAAATGTAAACTGCTTAAGATAAAGTTCACGTTGGATAGGAATACCCAGGTGTGTTTGGTCGAGCTAAAAACAAAGTATAAATTTTTATGGATAAAAGTGTAAATTTTCACGGTGCAACACATAAAGTTCATATATGAAAAATTATAAGTTATCTTTATCCTTAACCAAACACACCCTACGTAAAGAGTATATAAAATAGAAAGACACAAACACCTATTTTCTCATTAGTGTGTTACCTTACATGTTTTACATTGGGGGTCGTGTCATCCAAATATGGTACTCAAGCCTACAGGTTCTCCCACTAAGGACATATTTGGTTATGGGATAAAAATGGAGAGTAATCTTTTGTGGATGAGTTTCATGTAGCTTATTCATAGAAAATTTATCCTCAATTTTACCCCTCAACCAAACACACCCTAAATAAGCTGGTTTTTTGGATTGGGCTCTCCCTTGTGAGTTGTTGTGGTTGTCAGCCTTGAAATGTGGTTGGCAATGTTGAAGGTCCCGCATCGAGTCATGCCATCCAAATTGTTATTACTTAAGTCCAAGAGCTCTTCTATCCAGTAGGATAGTCTTCTAGGTTGGGCTCTCCGCTTTAACTTAAACTATACCAATGAATGCATAGTCCAAAGGGCCAAGCCCAAATTGCCATATGGAAATGGTGGATTTAAAGTGGAAGGGTAAACTATTGTGGAGGATTGCTAACGTGGTATGAATTTATCGTTTTCTCCATATGTACCCTCTTCACTGATTCTTCAAAGATCTTGTTTCCCCTTCTTCTCAACTCCGAATTCTATAATTTCTTCATCCTTCCATGCATCACAGGTTGACGCTTTGTCTCGGTGGAGCTAAACACTACACGTACTGGAGGCTCGTTCTTCCCTTTACACATACAATTGCCGTTCTCAGTATTGTACATGGATCCTTGTGCTTGTTGTCACTTCTCTATGCTCATATGCTGCTGTTATATTGGGAGAAATTCTTTATGTGCTTTTGGAACACATTTAATGCCTGGTATTTTCCCTTCCTATAAAGCACACTAAGTTTAAGGGGTAAAGGAGTTCCTTTTGCTGAACATGATGCATGGTTCTTCAATATGTGAACTGTGAAGAGAAGTGAAAACTCCATATGTATGCGAGTTATTTTTTTGGATTGTGGATGAGTTATTATAGGTCTTTTTAACTTAAAAAATTCACTTTTACATAGCTCCTCCATGAAAGTATACACTCCATTTTCACTTCCAATCAAACACATCATGAGATATATGTCTTGTTTTTGTGAATCAATTTTATTTGAATTATTATATTGTAGTTTTTTTATTTACTTGACTGCTAGACGAGATGGATGGATTCTTAATATTATCGTTCTTCTCATCTTCAAATTCAACAGGTTGTAAGAAGAGACATGCTCAGCAATGATATAAAACATATCATGAAGCCAATATACGTAGTGAGTTAGCATTATTTCCACAAAACTCATTAGTTTTCTTTTAATTTGATATCTATCTAGTATCTACCACATTGTACTGCATAGCAATGCTCTTCTAAGAAAGTAAAGTCATCTAAATTTAACCATGTATTTGGCTTTCTAACTACTAAAAAGCATTTGGTATATTGATTACACGCAGAATTTTTGGTAGATCACATACTTTATATATGTCTCTTTTATTTCACGCAGAATTTGAGATAAGGCTTTACAATCTTCATAACCTTGCATTAGATTTAAATGCACTCTTTATTCCTTTTGGTGCTAATGAACCCTTTATTCTAAATCAAATTAAGATTATTAACTAAGCATATGCGAGGTTCATTTGCCTATTAGAACATCAACGATACTTCAATCTCCGATTGTTAACCTGATCGATCAATTCCAGGTGCTGCTTTTCCGCCCGGAGCTCTGCGACCACAACTGAAGACCATTCCCAATCACAAAATATAAAGATAATTAATTTTTTTTGGGGTAAAGAGGAGCAAAATTGAAAGGGAAAAAAGTGAAGAAAAGAAAACCTTCTGCAACATCCCTTTGTGCCGAAAACCCATAGGCCGTTTCCTCCAATGCTTCAACTTCGACCAAGAGGTCTGATTTAGCTTCCTTGCAGAATTCCAGCTTAAGTGAATTTTCCGCAATTGATTCCTGCACATAATGAAAGAGTTAACTCACAGAAAACTTAGGATGTGTTTAGTTATTGAAAACAGCTTTCAATTTTCAAACAATTTCCTATTTTTCAGATTTTAGGAAATAAATAGTAAAAATGAAAATGAAAACTGAATATTGTAATTTATATGTTCTTAATAAAATCCTGAAAAATAAGAAATTAAAACATTAAATGAAAACTGAGAAACTGTTTCTAAAGCCAAACACACTTTCAGTGAATGAACATATCACAATGATAACCCGAAAAACAAAACAAAATCATGGAATTATATATATCTACTTTCAACTTCCTCTCTTGTTCTTCAATTTTCATGACGTGAGAAAGCTGCTTGTTACGATACTTCCTTGAGTAATTCCGGTTTGCTGCACGCCTGAAAGCTAAAATTGAAAAATGGGCCAAAGTTATAAAGGAAGATAGTTTAGATGCTTTTAATGAAATTAAATTTTCACATAAACAAATTCAGTTGGATTTTAAATTAGCATTTAACGAAACATCGTGTGGATGAAAGTGGATCTTTCATCCTGCTTCAAATTTCATAATCAAATCAACATACAAATTGGTAATTAGATGCAACAATGTACATCTTTTTTAATTAATTAATTTTACTAAATATATCACAAAAAAAAAAAATTCCATTTCCAATGTGTATTTCATTCATTCTCATCATTCTGATTCTAATTTCATCCAAGCTGTTTCCTTTTTCTGGTTAAATTAATTAATCTTGAGTCATTCTTTGCTTTCATATCATGATCTACTGCATCAAAACTCATGGATAATAAAATCTTTTAATTAATTATACATGTGATATTAGGGTCTCACAAACCCAACCCACCTTCTGGCAGCAGCATCTTGGGGTACAACACTCTCATGGATTTCCTGTTGTGGGATTGGAGGCTGTCCTTGATGGCCACCAATCATGCTGAAGCCTGATGATCCTTCCATAATTCCTTGAAAGATGAATGGCCTACATAAGAACAAATTTAACATTTGCAAAAAAAAAAAAAAAACTATATTAGATAGAAGAAATCATCCAAATAAATATATTTCTTGTAATCTAACATGCATGCCGCTGCCTTTGATAGATATTAGTGTTCTACTTACAATATAAATAATACGATATCAATAACAAGAAACGATGAGCAAGCAAAGTAACGATAAGCTCCCGACCGAGCTTTGTTACGCTTGGGTCATATATAGATGGGTCATGGGTGGCCCTGTGATTATTATTCTATTTTTCTGTATTGGGCATCGAAGTCCCTCCACATTCACAATGTCGATAAAAGGAAGGTAAGACTGAGAATAATTTATTTCAATTTAACTACACTACTGGATTTAAGGTTGAAGAAATGCATTTGTTTCTTAAATTTAATGCATCAATTAATTACTTCAAAAGTAACGTAGATCTAATTTTTCAAAAATTTAATTTTGAAATGTTATCATTGTAGAGATATTTCACACAATTAGCTGGCCATGTATTGCTAGTACATTAGTGCTTGACTTTTACATATTTCCACCGTGCCGAAAGTTTAACAGGTGGTGGATTCTCATATGCTTATATGAGTAAATGCCTATAGTATTCATGTATCTTTGTGCAATAGCAACATGACATTTGGTATAAAGGGCCCCACAACAGAATTGTGAATTGATGAATGGATTAGTTAAACCTTTGAATTAGTGGCTGTGTTAGTTTTTAACTTTTGAGAGGAAAAATAGTTAATTTTATTAATATGTTATGTACAAAAATATTTGTGACAAAAGGTAGAATAAGTAAAAAAATGAAAAAAAAAAAAAAAGCTAGAGAAAAGATGTTAGAACCCTAGATTGGTCAAGGCCTAGGCGGGTCGACGGCAAAAGGGAGGCGATCCAAGATAAATGGGTTAGGAATTGATGCCGAGGTGCAAGGTATTGGCATGTGGTGAGCGTCCATGACGGTGGCACCACAGGGATTAGGAATAGATATGCTATCGATTTACTAAACTACCACGTTCAGGCCTAAGCAAAACAAGTTAATGGAGTTAAGAAGAAATTTTAAGGAACAAGTAACTAGAAAACACTAATGCAAATTAAAGTTGAGAAACAACCAAGGTTAAAAGGCCTAGGGGACCTTTTTCACCCTCTACTTCACTCGGATGTGCAAAATACTTAAATAAACATTAAGGAATTGGTTTTATTAGCATGCCAATTATAGTTAAAAGCCTATGTCTAGGTCGATTAACCGTGTCTTTTTCACCTAAAACACTAAGTGTCCTTGTGAGTTAGTGTGAAATCAACCCATTGAGAACTAACATCAAACATCTACTATGCAAGGTCAATGGGTATGTTTCCGTCCCATTGACTAATCCCCACACCTAAGCCAATTAAGTGTAAAAGAACAAGCATTACCCATACCAAGGTCCAATATCTCTATTCCTATGTCTAGTTCAAGAGAATCCCCCAAATCAACTTAAATGGTGGCCAAACATATAAGAGCATTAATAATAGAAATGGGTAACCAAAACCAATATCATCAACATTCAAATAAGCAACATTACAAACATCCAAGATCCATAGAGGGATTCAAAGGATCCCCTAGCTACAAGTTTAGCAATCCATAACAATGAACAAAATACAAACTAGTTCAAGAGGCATAATGAATATTAAAGACATAAAGAGAGAGGAAGAGATGAACAAAATGGGGCTTCAATCCCTCTCCTAGCCCTTGGTTTTCAATCTTCAAGATGAATCCTTCTCTAGTGTTGGCTCCTCCAAAACCTAGGGTTCCTCTCTCAGAAACTGCTCCAAAAAGGCAGCAAAAAACGAGCTGCTTACTTATGCTGTCTTCTGGGTAAATGTTTACTAAAAATGGGCCTGGGCCGCGTCGGGTTGCGACCTGGAAAAAATTGTCGGGTCGCGACCTGACTCACAAAATTGATCCAATGCTTACGCGCCCAGTAGGTTGCAACCCAGCAAAATTCAGGTCGCGACCCAACAGCAAAAACTTCAATTTAATGGCTTTTTCTTCTTGCTTTGCTTCCCTCTTCTTGGCTTTAACTTGAATTCTCTTCAAGCTCCAAAATTCTACAATTTTCCCTGTCAAAAATCATTCAATGAAAATTTACTTTGAATTATGCAATTCATTCCAATAGTCTTGTTTATGACATCGAATTTTTCAACAAAAGTTCTAAAATAAATATGAGCCAATTCTTCCTATTTTTAAGTGTTTCACTTAGAAAATGAAGGACAAGTCATGTAATTTTCAATTCTAATTAGAGGCTAAATAACTCCATAAATTGGAGTTATCACCAACCTAACATGGAATCAATGGTGATCTGTGAGGATGTATGGCAGTGCACCAACCTCATTTCGCCGGTGGAAAAATGTGACCAAGTTGTTTATAACAGTGATGGTGGTGGCCGTGATTAGCTAGGGAGTGCAAGCACTGGATGAGGCAACAGTAATGTTCACCAATCCATCCCATCACTCTCTTCGTTGCAAACCTCGTATGGAAGGCGCATCATCATCGTCGTCTGCTCATCCCCTTCACCCAATCAACAAACACTTTGACTTTCTTTGAACCCTAAGGTTCACGATGCAGAGAGGACATGAGATCTCTACTCATTTGCTTTCTTTTTGTTTAAAACTTGGGAAGATTAACACTAACCGTGGTTTTTGAGGTTTGGACAAGTTTTATTGTTGGGTGAACCCTAACATGAACCAAAGAGGATATGGATCTCTCTGCTCATTTCCTTTCTATGGTGATATTTCTTTTTGTGTGAAATTTGGGGATTTTAATTATTTTTTGATAAAATAATTAACTTTGGTAATTAACTTTTTGACAATTGCTTGGATTAGATCTAATTCCCAATTTCACAAATTAACATGCCCCACATCATCTTAGGCACCATAGGTAATAGCTACAATAGGCACCTGAGTAATTACCAAAACTTAATATATAATAAAATTTAATGGGATAATAATATTTTTATTCTGATAATACATTAAAGTTAATCTATTTTTCATTATTGTTACAATTTGACATAAATAAAGTTTATAGAAAGAAGTCAAAGAACTATAAATTGTCAGAGGTGTATATAGCACGTTATTTAATGCTTTTAAATTTTGTGAGGAGAGAATCCGAAATTTAAATTGCAATATCCCTATATATTTGTTAAGTCATTAAATGGAAGATTAAAAAATAATCTAATATCCCCATTAAAAAATTAATATAATATGAAAGTTGAGTTTAATTTAATACGTTCACTCATCCAATAAAACACTTGCATACATTTTAAGTAGTTGGTGCAAAAATCAAATTATCTTTGTTAATGTAGTAATACATGATTAAATAGTAATATTTTTTTTTTTTGCACTATGTATTGAAATCAAATCCACAAAAGATATTCTACTGCAATTACTTCAAGACATTGCCGTTGAATTTTTTATTTTTTAAAATTATTTAAAACTATAATTTTTTTTTTATTTTTCATTCATTCTATTTATGTCTTTCACCGTCATTACAATGAAATTTTTATTAAATTTTTTATTACGTTAATGATATTTATTTTGATTTAGATTTTTTAATTTGCATTGTGTCTTATTTAAATCGTTAAAATAACAATTAAGATGTACTTATAATTGATAATAAAAGGGATGTAAGTATGCAATATTAAGCAACTAAACTTCTAGAAAGAGGACCAAAGTATAAAAAGTCTCCCTGGATGGGTCCTTCCGCATCCCAAGGTTTAGAGAGTTCTTAAAATAGACTAGGCTTCCTTCTCCAATTATGTCATGAGTGTGGAGTTTCATCCTTTTGTGTCCTTTGGATCCTTTTCAACTTCTTCTGAAAGGCCCAATGAGGTGGCCACTGTCCAACTTGCTGGTCCGAATTTCCTTCAATCAAGTCATGGGGTCGAGGCTGGTGTTTGGGATCGCCCTTGTGCACACTTGTGTTGATCTTGTTGAGCAAAGTGGTCGATGGAGGTCCAAATTTTGAGAAACTTGAACAAACGTAGATCCGATAATATATCTTGATCCAAAATCTTTAAGTAATAAGTTATAGGTCCTCTTGTTATATATATATATATATTATTCGTTTGGTCCAAATTTAACTAATATGAGACTCCAAGTTCATACATGAAACAAATGATTGCACTCAAAAAAGTGTATAATAATAAAATTGCTAGCAAAATTTCCCTTAAAATTAAAAAAAAATCACTCATAAAACAAAGTATAAAGAGATTTAAAATTTTGGAATTATTTTGCTCATTTCATAGTGATATATTCCAACACCTAAAATAGCATTGTTTTGTTTATTTGTTTAGAATGAAAAAAATGAAATAGTATTGAATTCAATTCTATCAATAATTGAACTCAATTGTGTTATGATTTAAACTTTTATGTTTGAAACAAACCAGTAAATTGCATAACTGAATTCAAACATACTATTTTGGAATGTACATGAAAATGAAGAATTCTTTATTTTGACTATTTTACCTTCGGGTATTTTCAGTAGTTTCAATAAAGAGGAGAGAAAGAGAAAAGATGCTAGATAGAATTTAAGAGTATTTTTGTTGTATCAAATTTTAGCCTTAAATCCACCAAGTTAGAGTTGTTTGGTTCCAATTTACTTTTGGCATTTTTATAGGATTGAATTCTCTTTCGCTTTTAATTTCATGCCATTAGTTGGTTTCAAACCAAAGAATTATTGAATTCAATTCAATTCAAACTTTCCAAACACTTAATTAGTTATGTTGATAAATAAGGAACTCATGATCTCATTATAAACACGGTTGTTTGATCAATATCATCAATAAATAGAGAGATTTCTTGTGGAGATTGGAATATAGTGCTAACACAAGAGAGGCTTTTATGGAGCAAAGGACAACAAAAATTCAAAGCAGATTCAACCAAGATCCATGGTCTTTAATTTCCAACATATGGTTGGTGTATTTTTTTTTTTTTATCAATTGCTGGCTTAGAGGATTTTCTTAAGTTTAGCTTATTAGATATAATATCGTATCATGAAACTATATTTTTCAAAAGTTTAAACTTTTGGGTTGAAGAACATGAATTTTTATATCTAATAGGAGTGTGTAACAACTCAACCTAACAACTTAAGCTAGGGGAGGTGGTTTCCTAACATGATACCAGAGTTTCTATGATCAAGTGATCTAGAATTTGATCCTTATTATCCCACTTTAAAAAAAAATTACATTTTAACACAAAGTAAAGTGGACTTGTGCATCATTTTGAGAAAGATTATTTCATGACATGGTTTTGTATTTCACTTTAGTCTCTAAAATTCATGTAACATAATTAAAGTGAAGCGCAATGAATTCATATCATACAATCCAAGGTCGGCAAATTCAAGAAACACACTCCAGAGGATGAACACAAACAACAACAAGGTATGCAACAACGGAATCAACAAATCACAATTGTCTCAAGCATAGAGAAGGACTGATGATGTGCTTCCAATAAAATCTCATCTTGATGTTATGCTTCTGTACAATTCAAATGCACCCAAAGTAAGGAGTTCTCGGTTCGACTCCTAGGGCACAGCCCCCTCGCCCCTCCCCCCTCCCCCTCTCCCTCTCCCAAGACCAGAAATAAAAGATTGAGAGAGAGAGAGTTTACTTGATAGAAAAAGAAAAATTTTATTTATACAAATAACACAACTTATGAAAATTAGTAGTTGTGAAAAACAATTAGATGTTGTTTCATTTCTTTCTCAACCAAGAACAGCTACATGGCTCGAAAGTCTACTGTAGGAAATGTGCGAAACAATGTATAAGGATGAAAGAAAAATGGAATTATTATTTGGAAAATCAAAACGGGGTGAATTTACAAGAAAACCTTCCGACTTACAACTATTCATACAACGGTACGAACTTGGGTTTTAAGCCACATATCTTTTCTGTTCTTAACCTTGAGGAGAAAGGATAGAGAGTATTATTATATATAGATTCATAGTTAGTTAGTCATCCCCTTAGTTAGTTAGTCACTTAGTTATATCTATAAATATGGAATTACTCTAATTGTGAACATAGTTGTTCAATCAATATCAATCAAGAAAGAGATTTCTTGCAAAGTGATAGTTAGTAAAGGAGATGAATGAAGATTTCCCCCCTTTTGCAAATGACATATACTTTAGTATATATAGGGCTGAACAAACCATCAAGGATCTTTTTTTTTCTTCTTTTTCATAGGAAATGAGGGACTATTTGCATGGAGAGAGCATTCAAGAGAAAGAGCATTTGAAATATAGATATTCTTATAACCGTGTGAGATCTTTCTTGTATCATTACCAGCTAGAGCTCCTGTGCACAGAATAATGGCATAGCTTACCAATATCCATCTTTATAGCGAGAAATAGCGAATTGTAATTTGGTGCTTCCACCATATTCTAACTCACTTTTAGAAACTCAAACGTCCACATTCAATATAATATGCTAAAACTATAAGCCCAGAGGCCTTTTTCTTTAACTTGATGGGTTTGGTTGAAGGGTAAAATTGAGAGTAAATTTTTCATAGATAAACTTTATTTGTAAAATTACATATAAAAATTATCCATGAAAAATTATCCTCCAATTTTACTTCCTAATCAAACACGCCCTAAGTCCCTAATGATAATCAAAAGTATAACTTGCTAGGACTATGTCGCTGAGAGGGGATGAACAAAAAAACGTGTATAGATAATATATATGGCTTCCTCACTTATTTGTCAGATGTATGTAGTGGAAAGTTATTATACAAACATGTATAATATCTCATATTTAGACACACTCAAAATTGATGGTGAAGGTATCAGTGCTAGGTTGAAGAGAAGAGAGAACGTAGAGAGAGAAGGCAGAGAAAGCAATGAAATAGTTTCTTAATAATGTGATTATGATTGAATGAATGAATACAGTTCCTGCTGAGTTTATATACATGCCAATGAGTAGCTGAGAATGCATCTAGCATCTAACAAATTCCAACTAGCATCTAACAGACTTAACTGACTTTAGCCGTAATAAGTATATCATCAATATATTATCTTATTCTCCCTACATCCCCTTTCAAGCTTAGGGTGTGCTTATCAGCAACTTTGAGTTTGTCTCTAAACTTACTAAACAAAGTAGAAGAGATAGGTTTTGGTGAAGATATCTGCAACTTAATGCTCAGCAGGTATATGTGAAACTTGAACATGACCTTTGGCTACATGATCTTTGACAAAATACAGTTCCAATCTAAAATGCTTTGATTTGGAGTGTAAAATGGGGTTGGCAGTTATAAGCACTGCACTAAGGTTATCGCAGAACACCTTTAGAGTGACAGTGAGTGGAATATGCAATTCCTAAAGTAAGTTTCTAATCCAAAACAATTCAGCAACTGAAGCTGCTAAGCCTCGAAATTCTGCCTTTGTACTGCTTCTGGAGACTGCATGCTGCTTCTTAGATGACCCAGAAATAAGGTTTGGGCCATGAAAGACACAAGCCACTAGTTGATTTCCTATCATTAGGGTCCGAACCCCAATCAGAATCTGTGAAGGCTGTAATTATTGGATGAATGGCTTTCCTTATGTGTAAACCATGATGTGTAGTCCCTTGTAAGTACCTTAGAATCCTCTTAACTACCTTCCAATGAGAATCCAGGGGATTTTGCATGAACTGGCAAACCCTGTTGATGCAATAAGCCAATTCAGGTCTGGAAATGGTAAGATATTGTAGGCTGCCAACAATTGTCCTGTGGAGTGCAGGATCAGTGAATGCTGGGCTACCACTTGCAAACAACTTCAAGGATGAAGGTATTGGTGTGGCATATGGCTTGCAGCCATCCATGCTAGCTTTCTTTAACAAATCAGCAATATATTTGGATTGAGATAGGAGTCGGCCACCATCTAATGTATGTGTGGCTTCAACACCAAGAAAATAGTGTAGATTGCCCATGTCCTTTAATGTAAAAGAAATGTTTATGAGCTGAATGAGGTCAGAAATATAGGTAGATGAGCTACTTGTGATGATGATGTCATCTACATAGATGAGCACATAAGTGGAAGACTCAAGAGTGACTTTGACAAATAAAGAAGCATCAGATTTAGTGCCTGAAAACTCTAGTTGCTGCAATGCTGAGGTCAATTTGTTGAACCAAGCCCTTGGAACCTGTTTAAGGCCATATAATGCCTTTGTAAGCTTACATACAATAGAGCTATCCCCTGTTTCATATCCTTGAGGCTGTTTCATGTACATATCTTCTACTAAATCCCCATTTAAAAACGCATTATTCACATCAAACTGTTGTATGCACCAGGAATTTGCTATTGCTAGGGAAAGAATTAGCCGAATAGAAGTTGGTTTGATCACTGGACTGAATATCTCAGTGTAGCCAAAGCCTAGCCTTTGGCTGAATCCTTGTGTAACAAGCCTAGCCTTATACTTCTGTAAGGAGCCATCCGGGTTTTGTTTGACCTTGAACACCCACTTACTGCCTATAGGCTGTCTGCTTGCTAGTAAGGGTACCAGTTGTCAATTGTTGTTCCTTATGAGGGTGGTATATTCCTCATCCATGGCTTGCTTCCAGTGAGGGATAGTGATAGCTTGTTTAGTTGAAGTTGGTTCAAGACTGGCAGTGAGGGCTTTGGGTTTAAAAATTCCTAGTTTGGCTCTAGTGATCATAGGATGAGTATTGGTACTACTGTAAGGCTTAGGGGCTAGTTGTTAGGTTTGTTGAGGTTGAGGTTGCTGTGGGATTGGAGCTGGTGTAATAGGTTCAAGTTGAGGTGGAGTTTACTAGTTGGAAGGTTCAGGTTCAGATATGGTTTGAGTTTGCTGGTTGAGAATTAGTATGTAAAGGGGACAGTGTTGTGGTTCAGTGGTTTGAGAGTTATAAGGAGGGGAGAGGAAACCAGTCTGGAAAGGGAACTTACATTCATCAAAGACTACATGTTTATTGATGATGATTTTTCCAGTGCTGGTAAGACACCTACAGCCCTTGTGTTGTAGGCCATAACCAATGAAAACACAGGGTGTAGACCTAAAGTCAAATTTGTGTTTGTTGTAAGGCCTGACATAAGGAAAACATAGGCATCCAAACCTTTTGAAGGTTAGGTAAGGTGGAATAGGGCCAAAGAGTTTCTATGTGGGTTAAATGTGATTGAGAAGTGGTGTTAGGAGGGAGTTAATGAGTTGTGCTGCAGTGAAGAAGGAATCACCCCAATATTTAAGAGGCATTGAAGCTTCAACTAGCAAAGACAGTCCCATATCAACAATGTGCCTATGTTTCCTCTCAACAACTCCATTTTGTTGATGAACATAAAGGCAAAAAAATCTATACACGATACCTTGTGCCTGCAAATGCTTGGACAAACTCACAAACTCCAATGCATTATCACTTTGAACACAATTGATTTTGGTTCCTAATTACAGTTCTACCATTTGTTGGAAAGTACTAAACACGGATCTGATTTCAGATTTAGATTGAATTAAGTATAACCAAGTATATCTAGAATATGCATCAATAAAATGAACATAGTAACGAATTCCTTTTATTGAAGAAATGAGGGTTGGACCCTAAATGTCAATATACACAAGGTCCAAAGGGTTATTATAAACTGTTTGAGAAACAGAAAAAGGAAGTTGCTGTAACTTTCCTAAACAACAAGAGCCACACAGAAACTTTTCTATAGGAAGAGCAATGTTATAAGATTTTAAGACTTTGGACACTATATTTGAGGATGGATGGCCAAGTCTGGAGTGCCAAAGTGCAAAATCTGAGTTGGGAGTAGCAACTGAGTATAAGGTAGCAGGAGTTAGATTGGGCTTAAAGTTGTGAAACTTGTATAAGCCATTGCTACATGAGCCTTGGAGAATAGTTCCCTTGGTTCCCTGAGATTTGGCAAAACACTTGTAAGGATGAAATTCAAGAAAACAATTATTATCCTTAGTAAGCTGATGCACACTAAGAAGATTCTTGGCTAAGTTAGGAACATGCAGCATGTTTTTTAATCTAAATGTGAAATTATTATGATTTGAGCATGTTATTTAATCTAAATGTGAAATTATTCTGATTTGAGTTAAATTTAGTATTTCCAACATGAGTGATAGGTAGAGTAGGACCATTACCAACAAGGACTTGGTCAGGGCCTGAGTAATCATTCTTCTCCATGAAATTGAGAGGATTAGGTGTCATGTTATATGTACTCTGATATTGCAATGTACTAGGTGTAGCAAAAGTAAGATTAGCTCAGGGTTTGGAGAAATGTTGACTCCATATTGAGAGTTATGGCCGATACCTTTATTTGTGACATTTGAACCTGAGGCTTGAGCTTCATAGTTGGAGTCAAATCAGTACCAGCACTCCAATGCAGTGTGACCAAGCTTACTGCAAACCTGGCACTTAGGGCGATTAGAGGAGGAGTAGAATCTGCCTTCTCTGCCACGAAAGGAACCATGAAATTGGCCAGATCAACCTCTTCCTCCTTCTTTATGAAAATATCATGACTGAGAATTGTACTGAGCGACATTAGCATGCACTAACGACTCTCCTTTGTGATATTTTTCAATTAGTTCTTGTGCCATTAAAAATGCTTCTAGTTCTCCAATTAAAATAGGTGTTGGTCGTGAAATCATGGTTGTGATGAAGGCCAAATACTCTTCGGGCAATCTATTCAGAATTGCCTCCACATGATTCGTATCACTCATAGTGGCACCAACAGAGATTAAAGCATCAACAACATTCTTTACTTCAAACAAGTAATCATTAACAGGTCCTTCTTTCTTAAGATTTCCTAGTTTGTTCTTTAACTGACAAACTTTAGTTGTGATTTGAGAAGCAAAATAGGTTTCTAACCTTTTCCATATGCGATGAAAGAGCTCACATCCAACCATACGAGTTGTGAATTGCTTTGTCATGGAGGATAATAACTAGGATTTCAGTAACGTATCTTATTTCTTCCATTTCTGGTACTCTGGATTTACAGCACTAAGATCTTGATCTTGCTGTGACAAAAACTTGTTCAGTATTCCTTTTCCAAGAATATGATCTAACAGATCATGTCCTTCAGTCATAGTTTCAACTTGATCATTCCATGGTAAGAAATTTTCATCATCCAACTTGTGTGAAACTGGATTTGAGAATTGTTGTGGCGCTACAGAGCTCACACCTTGTGAAGTTTGCATGGAATCTACAAAAGTCATGGTGATCAGAACCTAAGCTCTGATACCATGAAGGTATCAGTGCTAGGTTGAAGAGAAGAGAGAAGGCAGAGAAAGCAATGAGAGAGTTTCTAAATAGTGTGTGTCACAACGTATCTGAAAGGCGCTGCGTCGAGGATGACAACCGATTTTAAAATAAAATGATAAAATGAGAGTTGCCACTAACTTTAATTATGGATAAAATTGAAAAACCTTTTGATTTGCAAAAATGGTCTTTTAAAGAGATTTGTGGTTCGGGAGTCTAATTATGATTAGAGAAGGGTGGAAACTTAATCCCACTGCACCCGTAATACATCCGTATAAATATGGTTACCCTAGAGCTTATTATGCAAATTAATTTATAACTTTAAAATATTTATTTTTCCCCGACAGTTATAATTAAAAAAGAAACAAAAAAAGAAAAGAAAATTAAATTAAAAGAGAACACAATTTAATGAAAAATTAATTTTGACTTGATAGTTTTTGGCTATGCTGACGTATCCTCTGATGCAATAAGAAACTTAAAGTCACGTCATTCTGTAAAAAATGATTCTGTATTGATTGATTTTAATTAAAAGAAAATAAAAAAGAAACGTTTGTTGATTGATTTTATTTGTAAAAGATAAATTTTTTTATGAAGAAAATAATAATAATAATAATAATCCATTTTGCACAGGATTTATGATAGTGTAAACTATACAATAAATCCTTACATTCTTATGGAACTTGAGGATGATAAATCATACATCAAAATTACAAGTTGTTGCATGGATTAAAATTTTTGAAAAGATTCTTTTTTATTATTTATTAGAAAGGAAAATATATATGTATATGTATATATTTATTTTCAGGTACTAATTTCAACACAAACTAATAGTAACAGACGTACAATTAATCTGAGCAAAAAATACAAACAAATAAAAAAAGATCAAATGCCATGCTAACATTTCTTTTCATTATTTCAAAAAACAAAAATCTTTTAACACAAGTACATGCAGAAGTGGAACAAAGATAAAATTTCACAAAAATAAGCCCAAGTACATGCACTACAAGAATAAGATCCAAACTTCACAAAAATAAATAGAAAATGCAGAAGTGGAACAATGAGCTAGAACAAAAAATAATATGACCCTAAAATTAACCCAACCCTAAAAACTAAATTATCTTAAACCAAAATAAGCCAAGCAGCAAGCTCTAACATCGTTAAACAAAATACCAAACATTGACTCCAAAACAAAAATAAATGAAAGGGAACAAAACATTGACTCTAAAAATCAAAACACAAAAAAAGAGAGTTAATGATCACTTTAATCCTTGACATTTTATACGTGAATCATTTTAGTCCCTCACATTTACAACTGTAAATCAATTTGGTCCTTTACATTTACACCGTGAATCAACATGGTCCCTCCGTTAATACCTATTAAATTACCGTTAGATAAGTGGTGATGTGTCACTGTTAAGTGACACGTTGGCAAGGATTAAATGAGATCATTTTAGTTAATCACGAAATTAACCTTACTAATCCTAACAAATACCCAATTAACCCATTTTCCCCCAAATAACCCACGCTGAAATTAAAAAGAAGGAAAGGAAAACCTTAACCCCTCTCAATCACAGCAGCCTCTCAGTCACCAAACTTCAATCGCAACTCAATCTCCAAATCGCAACTCAACCTCTCTCAATAGATAAATTTCAGCGACCAAACCAAAACCTCTCTCATTAGGTTCATTTGATGTTGATTTTGAGCTGTGCTAACTTTGTTTAGCACTTGTAGAATGGGACCAATTGTAATCTTTTTGCTTGGGCTGATGAGGTACAGGAACATAAAGTTGGAAAAGTCATTGTCACAAAGGGACAAGCTGGGACTGATTTTGGATGGTTCAAGTGACTGTGATGCTAAAGATTGAAGGATGAAGTTTGCATGGAAGATGGGTGGCTTAGAGGCTGAAGTTAGGATTTTAACAGTTCTAGTGAATGTGATGTATATTGTCATGGTGGTTGTAATTATGTATGGATTATTTAGTTTAGGAAAAAATAATGTGATTAAGTTTAAATTAATGAAAATTATTTTGTTTTCTTTTTGCTGAAAGTGAGAATAATTATAACATGTCTCCATTGAACAATTTTCAATTATAAGTATTGCTTCAATGTGTGAGCAATATAAGATGTCTCCAACAATTGGTGCACACTACAGATGCAAATATTGGTAAAATTATATGAAATATGGTATTAAAAATACATATTTCTCTATTAATGCAACTTTATGCATGTGAATGATTAATTTACATGCTTAAGGTGCACCATATGTCACCATTAGTACATTAGCCATAGGTCACAATGATGTATATATCCTTTGTTTAGCCTCAAGATAAAATGCAATGATGTGTCCTACTATAAAGATTAAATGTTTTTCCCTTCACTTTCATGGCAATCACCTCCCTATATAACAATAGCTATCCTGGAACAGAATCACATTTCATTCAATACATATGACGAGTTTGACTAGGTTAAATTAATCAAGCTAAGCAAAGACATGTTGTCATTATACAAGACCTATAATTGCAAGACACTATAATACTCGGCAATTCCAACACCTGTAATTCCAATACAATAGTCTCACTAGACCATTATAATAACATGTCACTAGTTATAAAATAATCTATCACAAATAAGCTAGTTCAATGAAAAGAACTAGATGCTGTATGTTCCAATTCCATAAATATATC
Source organism: Dalbergia cochinchinensis (assembly GCA_031216125.1). NCBI lineage: Eukaryota > Viridiplantae > Streptophyta > Magnoliopsida > Fabales > Fabaceae > Dalbergia > Dalbergia cochinchinensis. The sequence continues at coordinate 48,296,170 of CM062371.1, read as the reverse complement.
AAAATAAGTTGTGAGGACCGAAAAAGGGTCATATCCCTATACAAGTCACTGGTCTCAAAATAAAAGGCTATATAAAATGAAGTCATATACCTAGATCAAATAAGGTAAGCCCTATACCAAAATGAATTCAGCCTTATACAAAATGAGTTCAGTTGTAAAACAAAACCAAGTATGCGGTTCTAGAACTTATATAAAATGAATTCAGCCCTATACAAAATGAGTTCAACCCTAACATTAATTCTTATTCCTTGGAGGGATGAATCCTGGAGTTGGCACAAATGTGAGTTTGCGATAAGATCTCTTCAACTTATGTGAGTTTAAATTCATAGGTCCCTCATCTTTATCCTTTCTCCTATTCTTTTTGGGTCTTCCAGGTTGCCTTTTTATTGGTGGTGGAACAGGTGGTACATATGGTGCTTTCTCCCAAAGCTCTTGGCCTTGCACTGGCTTGACATTGTGCTCGTATGTTGCTGTATATGAAGCCATTGTCAACCATGCATGACAATAGTCCTCTGCCTTTTCATTCAAGTATGCTATGCATGATATAGCATGATGGCATGGCATTCCTTTTCAGCAAGAGAACATTCAATGACACATAGAATTAGTTAAATATAATATTATTATAATGCGTAAAGTAATAAAACAGAAAATGAATTAATACCTGTTAGTTGCCAAAACCTACAGCTACAGGTATGCTTTCTCAGGTCCACAACCATATTGCTAGGCCAACCATGTACTTCAAATTCATACTCATGATTGTCCCCAGCCCAAATTGGTGTCCACTTGTTGCTTTCCTTTTTTTCCTTCTCAAGTCTGCTCTGTTGCAAAGGAGTTAGGTGGCCTGTGTGCTTAGATAATTTCAACTTATTTGCTGCCATGGTCTTCATTATACAACCTCTAATATCCTCTGCCATTGTCAATATTGGCTTTATTCTGTAGTGAGAAATCTTGGCATTGAACACCTCACATGCATTGTTGCAGATGTTGTCAAGTTTAGTATTCTCACTAAAATAGGCCTTTGTCCATGATTCCTTAGGCCACTTGTCCAAGTACTCCCAGGCTTTCTCATTCACCCTCTTAATCCTCTCCATGTTTGCATTAAATTGGTTAACTGATGTGGACCTAGCACACTCCCATAGCATTCTTTTTAGGTTGCTATCCCTCCATTGCTTTGTGAAATTCTTCCACAAGTGCCAAACACAAAATCTGTGAGGTACCCCAGGCATTACCTCTTGCATTGCTGGGATCAGACCCTGAAGAAAGCATAAATGACTCCATTCTCATAAAAGAACATAAACAAAATGAAAATAGTCCCTAAAATTATGCTCATTAATTCAAAATAGCCCTTACCATTATGCTCATTAAATCAAAATAGTCTCTAACATTATGCTCATTAAATCAAAAAACTTACTTTTTGCATGTCTGAGATGAAGCTCCATCCATGCTCATTGTAGTCCCCAATGTCATTGTGAAGTAAGTTCAGAAACCACTTCCCGTTCTCATTCTCCACATCAACAATAGCATTTGCAATAACAAATATGTGGTTATTTGCATCTTGTGCAACAGCAGACAAGACTTGCCCCCCATAATAATTTTTTATGAATGCAGCATCTAATCCAATCAATGGTCTACATCCTGCCTTAAAGCCCCTTTTGCATGCATCAAGGCACACATAAAACTTCTCAAATTGTGGTGGACTCCCAGGAATCGGGATCACATTCAACTTCATAGTGGATCTAGGATTACTCCTCCTTAATTCTCCACTATAATCCCACAACTTTCCATATTGCTCTTTTTCATCATCCTCAACTAGTGCCCTTGCCTCACCTAAAGCCCTAGTTATCAAGGGTTTATTTAGTATAATCTGACATTTCTCTTTGATATAGTCAAAAACCTCACAATGCTTAAGGGTTAGTTGTTTCCTCAATTTTTTAACTAACATGTCCCTTACCCACTTTCTATTTGTTGCCTTAACCCTAAAAACTCTACAACAAGTATGTTTATCAGTCAATGATTTAATTTGCCAACAGAACTTGGCATGGTTATATGAACAAAATACTTCCCAAGGACACTCCTTGACCTTACACTTTGCTCTAGCTCTTAACTTGTCATTCTCAGCCCACGTAATCTCTTTACTATGTTGTATAGTATAGCCCCCAACTCCCTTCTTAAATGCCTCTAGAGTGTAAAAAGTCATACCTATTTGAAATTTTACATTGCCAAATTGTGTGTCCTCCTTGAAAAATAGGTTGACCTCTCCATTATCTTCTTCATCCTCTTCAGAATTTGGAGGTGTTTTCAACTGTTCAGAAGCCCATGACTTGCATCCATCATCTTCAGACAAGTTACCACCATCACTATGGATGTTAGCAATGACAACAAGTACGTGTCTCTATGACCTGTTATTAGAGGCATGAAACAAAACAAATTGGAAAAAGAGGCATGAGACTATTACATTATATAGTATTATTAAACATTAGAATTAATACCCCTGTGTGCCCCCATGTCCATAGGGTCCTCAGCATCAGCTGAGAGTAGGTCTTCATCACATGAGTTAATAGGACTAGTTGCAGCCTTTTTTTTGCTCCTACTAGAGACAACCTTACTTAAGACAGCCTTCCTTTTTTTTATCACGTGCCTCCACATCACTATCAGATTCACTGTCAACCATTTGATCAAGTGGAATTGGTGGCTTATAGGGGGCATCTTTTGTACTCTCATATGAATCATATGAGTCACTCTCATTGTCATCAGTCACCATAGGGTCATTAGCAACTTTTGCTTTCTTGTTTGTGTGTCTAGTCATTAGTCTTGTGACAGACATAGTAGCTGGTTTTAGTGCAATGGGGGCTAATTTTGTGGTTCTACTTAGGGCTGGTTTGGTGGCTGCAATGGGGCAGTGGGGACTAGTTTTGTGGCTGAAGATAGGGTTGGTTTGGTAGCTGCAGTGAGGGCAGTGGGGTTGATTTTGTGATTACAGTAGGGGCTGGGGCTAGTTTTGGTGCAGTGGAGGATAGTTTTATGGCAGCCCTAGGGGCTGGTTTGCTAGGTGCAGCAAGAGCTGGTTAGGTTTTTGGTTGTGTTTCAATAGGACTGATAGGGGGCTGAGTTTGTTAGGTTGAAGCATTCCTTAGATCTATAACATCACCACCACCAAGATTTTTCTCCGGTTGGGTTTCCTCATTACACAAACACAAAATCTCATCAAGTTCAGCAACACCATGCTCAAAATACAAATCGATGATGTCATTATTCATTCGACAAGCTCTCCACATTTCTAGTAAGTCATTGTCAGTTCTTAATGGCCTTAACCCATTTTCTAATCTTCTGCCAGGAATCTTCCACGAACAGTTATTCACATTGTTATAACCTAAGTTCTTGTAATACTTAGCCACAGCAAAGACATCTAATGTGTCTTCATCAACAGACAACCAATGCTTTATATGCCCTCCTTCATAAGTTATGCTTCCATCATTACTTCCAACAAACATTCCCCCATGATGAAATATGAGATTGAGTCCTTCCCTCTCCATCTATTCAAGTAAACAAAGGCATTTTAACCAACTTATTTTGCATATAAAATATCACATTGATAGTCAAATTTAGGAAACTCTACTTGACACAGCAAAAACCTTTAAAATGTCACCAACCGTAAACTAGAGACCAAAAACCAGAAACCACAAAGCTCTCCAAATAGAAAGCCTCAAAAAGTTCAAAACCACCACCAACTAGTCAAACCCACAAACCACAACATTGTCAACCAAGTGGACCACGGCAACCTGTTTATTTTATTCCAAGAATAGGGACCACAATCACTAGCTTCAATACACAATAGGGACATTGGGACAAGGAAGGGACCGCACACACTGTAAAGAAAATGTATCGAAGACCAAGACCAAATAGGACCACCACTACATAACAACTAAAGCATATTGAGACGAGAAAGTGTTACCTTAGAATAAAAAGGAATCCACGAAGCTCACTGATGTAGGAGCGTACTGTGTTGATGGTGACGGACTGCAATCAAAACACTACTGATGGAGCGCACTTCTCAATCGCATTGTGCTTTGAGTTGCGATTGACAGAGATTGAGTAGCGATTGATGTTTGGTTTGGGTGCTAAAGCTTGTTCATTGAAAGAGGTTGGGTTGCGATTGAAGTTTTGTGATTGAGAGGGTGCTACGATTGAGGGTGGGTGATTGAGAGGGATTAAGGTTTTCCTTTGCCTCTTTCTAATATCAGCGTGGGTTATTTGGGGAAATTGGGTTAATTGGGTATTTGTTAGGGTTAGTAAGGTTAATTCCATTATGAGCTAAAATGACCTTATTTAATCCCTACCAATGTGTCACTTAACGGTGACACATCACCACTTAACTAACAATGGTTTAATAAATATTAACGGAGGGACCAAGTTGATTCACGGTGTAAATGTGAGGGATCAAATTGATTCATAATCATAAATATGAGGGACTAAATTGATTCACTTTAAAAGTGAGAGACTAAAATGATTCACATATAAAATTTCAGGGACTAAAGTGAGCTTTAAATAGAAAGCCTCAAAAAGTTCAAAACCACCACCAACTAGTCAAACCCACAAACCACAACATTGTCAACCAAGTGGACCATGGCAACCTGTTTATTTTATTCCAAGAATAGGGACCACCATCACTAGCTTCAACGCACAATAGGGACATTGGGACAAGGAAGGGACCGCACACACTGCAAAGAAAATGTATCGAAGACTAAGACCAAATAGGACCACCACTACATAACAACTAAAGCATATTGAGAGGAGCAAGTGTTACCTTAGAATAAAAAGGAATCCATGAAGCTCACTAATGTGGGAACATACTGTGCTGACGATGACGGACTGCAATCAAAACACTATGGATGGAGTGCACTTCTCAATCGCATTGTGCTTTGAGTTGCGATTGACAGAGATTGAGTAGCGATTGATGTTTGGTTTGGGTGCTAAAGCTTGTCGATTGAAAGAGGTTGAGTTGCGATTGAAGTTGTGATTGAGAGGGATTAAGGTTTTCCTTTGCCTCTTTCTAATATCAGCGTGGGTTATTTGGGGAAATTAGGTTAATTGGGTATTTGTTAGGGTTAGTAAGGTTAATTCCATTATTAGCTAAAATGAACTTATTTAATCCCTGCCAACGGGTCACTTAATGATGACACATCACCACTTAACTAATAATGGTTTAATAAATATTAATGGAGGGACCAAGTTGATTCACGGTGTAAATGTAAGGGATCAAATTGATTCATAATCATAAATATGAAGGACTAAATTGATTCATTTTATAAGTCAGAGACTAAAATGATTCACACATAAAATGTCAGGAACTAAATGAGCTTTAACTCAAAAAAAAAAAGGACAAAACACAAATTCAGTAACCCCAATCTGATCCTAAGCAAAATAAATCCTATGATTCACACATAAAATGTCAGAAACTAAATGAGCTTTAACTCAAAAAAAAAAAAAAAAAAGGACAAAACACAAATTCAGTAACCCCAATCTCATCCTAAGCAAAATAAATCCTTAACACGACACAAACACATACTCAACTCACTAACACATTCATACTAACACATACTAACACCGACAGAGAGAAAAGGAAGAAGGGAGAGAAATAGAGAGTGAGAGGGAAAGAGGGAGCAATCGCGGATGGGGAGAAGACCGCCGCGGGGGTCGCGGCACATCAGGGCGGCGGCCGCATGGAGGGTGGCTGGAAGCGCGATCCACCGACGGAAGCGAGATCGGAAAGGGTGGCGACGGCGGGCTTCATGGGAAGGAGAGATGGAGAAGCCGCGCGACTTGGGGGAAGGGGGCGACTTCGCGGTGACTGACAGAGGCGGCGCGCGGCTGGGCGACGCTGGAGCTTCGTGGAGCAGCGGTCCCAACATGCATGGACGGCCGGCTGGGCGGCGGTGAAGGAAGATCGGCGGCTGTGAGGAGGCCGATTCCCCACGGCGGCCAAGGAAGAGGCCGATCTGCCATGGTTGGCGCGCGGCAGCTTCGATGTGAGGGAAAGAGTGGCTGATGGACACGGTGGTAGGTTGTCCGACGATGGCTGGTCAGAGGCGGAGGTGAGGCGTTGATGGGTGGTGGAGCGATATGAGGAAGAGGAGGGTGGTGATGGAGGGATGAGATGATGATGAGGAATAGGGGTCAACGGAAGGAAAGGCGTGGTGGCTTGTGACCGGGAGTGTGGTGGTGGTGAATTGGGAGGGAGGTGCAGGGCTGAGGTCGACAATGCAAGGGGAAGCAAGGTGGAAGACACTGGCGCGGCGGCGATGATGCCGTAGCTGAGGAAGTGGATCTGTTTCCCTGTTACTGCTACTGCAACTTCTTCCTTTTTTGTTGGGTTTTTTTGCTTATTTTCTTAGTTTGGGATTGTTTTGATCTTGGGTTTGTTTTGATCTTGGGTTTGTTTTGATGTACTGTCTGGCTTTGTTTTGCTCTGGCTTAAATTTTGGTTAGGTTGTGGATGATGATGGTGGTTGAGATAGTTCCAGTCTTGTGGTGATGGTGACATTGAGGGGAGGCCGTGGCGATGGTGGGAGAGGCCGTGGCCTCCCTGGCCTTTTCCTTCCCTTCCCCTTTTTATTTTTTGATCTGATGATGATGATGATGATGATGATATACCTGCCTCTGTTGGGTTGAATTACTGGATGATTTGTCTATGTGCTTGGAAATTTTTTTCTGATATGCTTGAAAGTGTTTGATGATTCTTGCTGTGTTTCGGGAAACTCTTCTTCTCCCCCCTTCATTCCTTGCGCATCTCCTTATTTATGTTGGGTTTGGTTCTGTAATTAATCAGTATTCCCGGGCTAAACCCATACCTTCTGAATTGGAGGAACCCCAACCAAGCTTGCTCCCCATGCTTCTGTTGCTGCTGAACGGCTAGGCAGAGACCCCATCCCTGTTGCAGAGTTGCAGGCGTGCTCGGAGTTGTGGTGGGATGAATTGGGCTTGAAAAAAGAATCTGAGTTGAAATGATGATTTGGATTTTTATTTTTTTATTTGATTTATTTATTTATTTTTTTGAAATAAAAACAAATAGTAACTATAATGAATAAATGAATTTTTTGGATTTTTATTAACAAATCGGACAAAATAGGGTAATCACGATGTGATTACAATTCAATGAATGAATATAGTTCCTGCTGAGTTTATATACATGCCAATGGGTGGCTGAGAATCATCTAGCATCTAACAAATTCCAACTAACTTCTAACAGACTTAACTGACTTTAGCCATCTGTATATCATCAGTATATTATCCTACTCTCCCTACCAATGGAATGTAAAAATCAGTGTATCTTAAGTTTATAAAACTTATTTGACTGTGATCGAGTGTGTAAATATGATACAGTGACTGACTGTATCACTCTCGTTCTATGCAGTGAATCTATTTCTGTAACTCAACTTGAGGATGTAGTAAACGAGTTGAGAAGGGCAAAAATTAAGTACCTGGAAAGTTGTTTATTACAAGCAAGAGACAGATAATTCATCCTAGCAAGATAATGCAGTGCAATGATCTGCACGCTTTTTCTATTATTTTGGCGATCAAGAATTGAAGCTAAGTTGTCTTTTTTAAGGGATTATTCGGACTCACACGCTCAAAACCATCTTCCTCACCAATCAAGATTCATTTTTTAATGATATTTTTAAGACACTCTTGGTCATTCTTTTAAATTACTCACTCAGCTCGCTGGCTTTTTTCACTCACAGGACCTACGTCAACACTCCAGAGAGTTTTCTCTGCAAACTGACAATGGGAAAAGCAAAGCGAAATAGATCACAGGAACAATATGAAAATATTATTTAAATACTTAAAAATGAAAAAGGTGATTTTAAAGTGTCGTCCCAGTACTATGTTTAGGGATGACACGTATGGACAATAGCAGTAGCAGTAGCTGTCCCTATCCCTTTTCTCCGATTTTTCCGCGCACTAATTCTGGCTAAGTTTTTTCTTAATTTCTATAGGATTTCAATACTTTTATAGGGTGTTTAGAAAGTTTTTAAAAAATAGAATTGAATTGAATTTTTATGGAATGAGTTAGTAAATAAGTGAATTGAATTGAATTCCTTGATTTGGAAGGTATCTAAAAATAAATTGATTTGTTTATTTTTACTATTTTATTCTCACTAATAACTAGCACCTGCTCATATCAACACTTCTAGTGCCAGCACCCACTGTCCTCCACCAGCACTCCCACTCCCAGCTCCCAATAATAGAAGGAACAAAGCCCCAACACCCACTATCCAGCACCCCGCACTTAGCACTCCCACTTCCACTTCCACTCCCAGTCCAAGTCCGTAGGAAGGAACAAAAAAAAAAAAATAACAAAGCCTCAGCACGTGGCTCTGATAAAGGAAGGAAGAAAAAAAAAAGAACAAAGCACAACCAACAAGAACAACAAACAAGGTTGCAGCAGAGGGGTAACACAACCAACGGTGTTTTGGCTCTACTCCTTAGAATGAAATTATTTGTTCCTAAATTTTGTTTTGATTCTCTAATATTAAATTAATAAATAAAATTATTTTTTTTTTCCAATTTCTACAGGATTTCAATACCCTTCAGTAATCGGTAGTTGAGATTTGATTTCAATTTTATAGATTTAAAAAACTTGAGTTAAAGAAACACCGTTTATTTTTAGCCATAAAGTTATCAGCACTATAAATTATAGGAGAAAGCCCATAAAATTATTTGTCCATAGACTTCATCTGATTCTCTGATATTAAATATTTAAATATCTTTTCTATGTGGAGCAGAGGATTGACGGATATGGCAGGTTATCTTTGTCCCTATTTATTAGGTTTAGGATATCAAAGTTTCCAATCTACTACCAATTGTATCCACTAAGATCATTGATTCTTTTGTGGTGTTAGCGCCTCTAACAAAATCAAATGGACCCACGACTGGCTATGGCTGCTAAAACAGGAGATGTGGAGTATCTTCTCCGTTTGATCGATGAAGACCCATTCCTGCTTGATACTGTTTCATTAGCCGGCCTGAAACTCCTTTACACATAGCTTCGATGTGTGGTCATCTTCCCTTTGTCCAAGAAATGTTAAAAAAGAGGATGCAGTTTGCGTATGATCTCAACCAAGATGGATTCACTCCCTTGCACCTAGCCTCTGCTAATGGTCATCTTCAAATCGTGCTTGAGCTCTTGAAACTAGACCCGGATTTGTGCACTATCCAAGGTTGTGATGATAGGATCGCTCTTCACTGTGCAGTAGTCAAAGGAAGAATTGATATCATTGAGGAACTGCTTGCTGCCGGTTCTTCGGATTGTGTTGAAATGAAAACTGCGAGAGGAGAGACCGTGTTTCATCTTGCTGTCAAGAACAGTCAGTTTGGTGCCTTTAAATTGTTGGTGGAGCACGTCAAGAAGTTGAAGAAGGAGCAAATCTTGAACGAGAAGGATAAAGTAGGCAACACTGTCTTGCATCATGCTACATCACGGAAACAGTATAAGGTAAGTGTATTCATCGATTATAAAAGAGTTTTATACTTTTATTTAATTATATATTTTTATTTGTAAAATTTTTAATGGGTGTGTTTGTAGAATTAATTTTAAATAGAATTAATTCTGTCATAATTAATTTTAAAATAAAATGATTTATACCTACTAATTCATCTAAAAATTACTTTGATATAAAATAATAAATTTTTACTTCTCCTTAAAACAATTATAGAATTGATTTTGGTATGTATATGCTTCCAAACACATGCAAGATACACAATGGCCAGCTAGGTAAAATCATTTTAGTTGTGTTAGTATATCATTAAGTGTTTAATTATATTCGTACAGAATATCAGACAGTAGTTAATTATAAAAGTGGAAAAAATAAATTTTGATTATTAAATTATGTAATCATTTAATTAATTTTAATTGCCAAATGATGCTATAATAATTAATTAATTTTTAATCTTAATCAATATATGATTATATTATCCAAAGACGATACTCCTTTTACTTTAATTCTCGTAATAAACCACTATGGTTTGTTAGTTATTCTGGTATATGCCGAAATCTGGATATCGAATAACAGGTGATTCAATTGACGTTGGTTGAGGACAACGTTATCAAATCACAAGTGGACGTAAATTCCAGAAACGAAGGAGGAATGACACCTCTTGATATTCTGACTCTGTTTGAGAGCGAGGCTGGTGACTTAGAAATCCATACAGCACTAGTGGAAGCAGGAGCTAAGAGAGGAAAGGATCTGCCCTATTCATCAGATCCTCATCCTCCAACTATCATTATTGACAATAATATTCCTACCTCCAACCTACCTATTGCACAAGAGAACAACAATAATAATCAACTTGGTCAATCAGATTCACGCCCGTATGAAGCAAGCGATGCACTCATTACTGCACTCGCACTAGTTACCGCAGCAACCTATCAAGCTGTGCTTAATCCCCCACGTGGACTGTGGCAGGATGACAAACTTGATGCAAATCCTCCACGTCATGCAGGAAAATCTATAATGGCCACCGAAGAGTTAGTACTGTTTCTGGTATATACTCTAGGCAACACCGTAGGTTTTCTTTTCTCTCTTTGTTCCATCACTTTCGTAATAGAGTCCAACTGCATAATAAAATTTTCCCTGAATGTCATTTCCTTCACCTATGGCCTTTCTGTAGCTAGCGTCATACCAACCAGTAGTGGTCTACGTTGGTGGGTGGTAACCATAATCCTTGAACTCATCATGGTAGTGCCACCCTTTCTTTGTTCTAAGTGGTGGTCCTTACCCAGAAAACCGACTTTAGGAGATATCACCTTATAAGTTCCAAAATGTCAGCCTTAAATGTTCTTAGCCCTTCTCCCTTTGTGGATGTATTCCAGGTCTTAAAAGTATTGTAGTTTTTATGATGGGTTGTTCATCATCTATGACGGCTAATTTAGTTTATTTCTTGTTTCGTTTTTCACTAGTTTGTGTCATAAATGTACTTTCTGTATTATTGCTGAAGACCTGAAAATAATTTGATCTTATGTATAAATTTGAATTTAATATTTTAAATGTACTCATAATGATATAAAACATTTTTAAACTGCGATGTAATCAAATTTTTCAATATGTCTGTCTCTTGAAGTAGCAGTTAGAATGAGTCGAATATGTTTTGTTGATAATAACAATATATAATGGATAATTATATATAAAAAATATGGTATCAAAATTAAATTATTTATATTTTTCACTTAAAAAAATCAAAAAAATTATTTGAACGCCTAAAAGATGAATGTTCCAATGGATAGCCACATTATAATCATTGAATTAGTAGCGGTTCCTACACACCTTATCCATCCATTATATGTCATAGCTATAAAGTGGACAGTGACAGATTTAGAAAATATAAGTTATGTGACTAAAAACAATAGATTCATACAATATTAAGTTTTACATGGTTAAATTTATTGACTAATAAGGGCATATAAATATATACTTCCAAGCAAACCATAAAATTTTTATAGGGGCTAGTTCCTTGCTAGATCCGCCCCTGAAAGTGGTATCCCAATAGAAGATACCAACTTTTAGCGTTTTTAAGTAACACTACTCTAAAAGAATATCCAATAAGTGCAGCTATAACAACAACCTCCGAAATTTTTATCCGCGTCCAAAAAAAAAAACTTTAAAGGTTTGCCTTTGACTATGTTTAGATTAATGGAAAGTGATAAAATGAAGTAAAATAAATTGAGAAATGTTATATGTACAACAAAATCCTAGAACTTTGTACTTTGTTGCATAATGAAGAAAGACAAGAGTTGTTCCATTTATTGGATCCTATCATTGTTTTGTCTTTGTATGTCTCTATGTGGCCACAATTGAGCTTCACATCTTGTAGATTGTGCAGGCTTGGAAAGTGCAATAATTTGTAATAATGCCAAGGTGTTTAAGACGTCTATGGTATCTCGAACCAGATTATTGGTTATACAAAATGGCACATTGTGCAGGGTGTTTTCTGAAAGCAAAATGCAAATGGTTGTGACAGATCTTTCTTCATTCTTGCCATTAAGCTTTTTAGAGGTGAAGGTGAGCGCTAAAATTATATAACAGGAGGTCATCCATTGACTAAATTCTATATCAGGATTGTAACTGAGTTTCGGTCATTTTCTTTGAGCTTAGTGGAAAGTTAATCCCATTTGAGTTTTGCAATACTAGGAGGCAGATTATGTAGAGTCTGGAGTAGTTGATGTATTGGCTATTGATTCTTTAGGATTTGGGGGTTTTTTAGTGTATGGGACTATAATATGGGCCAGATACCTCGGCTCGTACCCCGAGAGCTCGGACATGGATTCCAAAGATCGGACACAGGGCGCCCAGGTCTCCTGCGGGTTTACCACAAATTTAGTTAGGATATCTCTTAAATCCCATATAAGATCTCTCTATATCTCTCATTATCTCCTATTATTATTACATCATATCTCATATATTATATCATATCTCCAGCAAATATGAAACATATCTAATATTTACTAAATCTTAGGAATATCTCCCCTACACAGGAAGGATTATCTTCTCACTTATCACGGGGCTGCCTCACATTATATAAGGGACTCAACACTCCCAGGTATCACAAGCCTATTACATGCTACTCTTTTACCACTATATGCCTCATTCATTCACTGACTTGAGCATCGTAGTATCTTTGCAAGTACCCCCCCACCCCCATTTGCAAGGAAGTTAGAGTTACTTGCACCCTTATTGCATTTTCAGGTATGAATATTGGCACCCACTGTAGGGCCAGTAAACAAGTCTTCCCCACCAAGATCGGTAGTTACTCACATGAGCCTATTACATGCACCCTTATTTTTAAGTGCTATACATATGTTACTCTCATGCTCAACCAACTGAGCTATTCCAAAGAATTATTTTTCTCTGGTTTTCATGATCAATTAATTGATATGAATATTTTTGGATGCCAAGCGTGATCTTTGATAGGCCGAGTGATAAGTATGCATTTGTATATATATTTTGTACCCTATTATTAGTGTTCCAGTTCTCTTTTATGCTTAATTGTATGCATTTGCATCGTGTTTGAGTTTAGACATTGATTTGAGCATTAATAAGAATTTTCCACATAATTTTATTTCTAGCACTGTTTTTTATTTTCCTATTAACTGGAGTTGTAGATCTCTAAAACTTATTCTCTTTAGCTTGTAGGAAAGCTAAGAGGATTATCTACAACTTTCATGCAGAGCTTAAAAGCTAGATCAAAAAGATAACTAGTCAAAATAAGCTTGAAAATCAAAACTGAGGTGCTAAATTTTCAAATTAGGCATACTTCAATAATCAAGGCATATCTATCTCATCTGAAGTCCAAATTTGGCAAATAAGATATTCATTTTGAAGAGAAGAAAAAGATATGAACTTTCATGAAGACACAAAGAGCTAATTTGGTCGTTTAAGGGGTCAAAACTTGGTAAAACTTGATGCAGCGAGCTAGGGTCGCTACAGCGAGCCTAGTGCTGCTGTTTGCAACTTTTGGTTCAGACAAGCTTGCTACAATGAGACAAGGTCACAGTAGCGAGCTGTGATAGTGCTACAAGTGTTTTAATTTGTTTTTTAGTCTTTAAATGATTCCAAAACTCTAAAAATATGGACATACAACCCATTAGCTCAAAATAGCTTAAATTAGGTTAGGTTAGGCTCTCCTTCTTCTCTCCTTCTCTTCCTATCTCCTCCCCCTTCCTCCTTCCTCCACTCTCCACTCTCTTCTTTTTCATCCATTCTCTTCTCTTATCATCTCTTCTTCTCTCTTGGGTTTAATTTATTTTTCTATTTTAGTTGGTTGTAACCTGCATTAATGGAGGAGTAGTCTTGTAACTAGCACCAAAGATTTTCTATGGTTCAAATTAAGATTTGTCTTGAGACATTGCCCAACTCAATCAATATATGGTTTGGTTTCTTTTTTTCCTATTATCTTTACATTTCTTCTATCACTTGTGTATTTACATTGATTGGTTGATTAATTATAATTTGTGTGCATGAGTATGTTAATCTTAGTTTTAAAACTTGGTTGTATGATTATAAGATAGGTTTCATATTGAGTGACCTTGATTATATCTGCTTGAACATGATTATAGGATGGATTTTATGGTTGGGCATATGGTTGATTGTGTATGCCAATTCATGATTATGGATTGATTGCATAATTAGGGACATTAATTGAGCATAAATTGGTTAATTGATTGATGAATGCTCAATTGACATAGGAAATTAAGATTAATTCTTGATTGAGAATCAGGCTTGCAAGTGATATTTGAGTTAGCATGCATGTTTTGGGTTTTTGAGATCTCGATAATTCCAGTGTATATGTTAGCTAATAATACTTAGTTAATTGTATGATTGTGTGATTTGCTAAGTTAGTTGTTTGATTAAACAATTGACATGAAAATGCACCCACCATTTGTTTGATAATTTGTGTGTAAATGATATATAAATCCTAGGCCTTTGGAATCTTGTGCTAGTGCCTTTATTATCTTTAGATTTTTACTCATTTAATTTGTGTTGAATACTATTTCAAACCCCCAATTTCACATAGTCTATTAGTCACTGATATCGTTGGAAGATGACTCGAGTTGCACACCATTATACTACGATTCTAGTGCAATTTCGTTTTAAATAAATTTGTTAATTTGTTAGAGCTAGAGCTACGACACTCTAGTCTCTACCACCGAGCTCCATCGCAGCGTCCGATCGAGCATCGACATTGCCTTTGGCCAAGTTATCTCATCATCCATGAGCCAAAATCTAACAAGATATATCTTTATTATTTTCATAAACTATTTGTTATATATCTCCTTATTCTTATACTCCAATTACTGAGCATACTCCTACCTTGGAATTAACGTAATTTGGGGATCTCTCAGACATCGAGCATACACCCTTCGATACAATTGTCATACCCCCAAGAAAAAGATCACAGGGGAGCTTTCCATAAACCTTACCAATTCCATATAAATGCATTTTAACTTTTGGATCTCTCATTATGAGAATATTGTTGTTCTGATAAACTTTTTAGCATTAGATCAACAGACATTAAAGCCTTAGTTGGCATCACTACCAAGCACTCCGCCTTTTTAAACCAAGGTGATTAACAAGCCTTAGTCAGCATCCCCACCAAGCACTCTACCTTCTCATCAGGCTGAGCTTTTAGACAAGCCCTGGTCAGCATCCACACTAACCACTCATCATTTTCAGGTTGAGCTATGCTATTTTCCATCCAGATATTTTTCTACTACTCAAAAACATCTTATTTATAATCTGAAGATTATTTACATGCTAGACATATCCTCTTACATCTCATAAAGATTCCTTTTATGCAAGACATATCCTTTCATTTAAGATATCAACTCATTTATGATCTAACTATTCATGTGCTAGACATATTTGTATTATTTTTTATGTGCCAGGTATCATGCCTGCTTCAGCACTTACTACTATAGCAAGATGTCCAACTTTACACGTGTAAGTAGGACAGCATCGGTCGCAACTGAGCAGCCCTGAACCACTCATGAAGTCCAACTTTCCATGTGTAAGTAGGACAGCCTTGGGCTCAGCCGAGCAACTTTGAACCACTCGCAAAGTCCAATTTCCTATGTCTAAGTTGGCCAGCCTCGGCCTTGGTCGAGCAGTCTATAAACCACTCGAAGTTTAACTTCCAACGTGCAAGTAGGATGGCCTCGGTCCTGGCCGAGCAGTTTCTGAAGCATAATAGCCTTGGAACAAATACAAAATCATTACAAGCATAATAGTAAAGCATTACTTAGATAGAATCAAAGACTAAAAGGAAGCATCGGAAATCACCAAGCCATTACAAATATCTGAGTCTTCCTCAGCATTTGCAACTACTGCTAAGAGCATGCTCCAAGTGCACTTGGCCTACACATCATTCTCGAAATGTTCTCGGACTCACGCTGAGCACATTGCAGGCCAATGCAACCATGGGTTGTCCTCCACCCTCGAGCACCTTGTGCGATGATGAGATGTCTTCACAACTCATAGCATACATTCTTGGAATGTCCTCGGATGCACACCGAGCACATTCTAGAGCACTTCCTGCGCCGACCACTGCACTGCTAGCTTTACCAAAAGATCGATAGACATGGAAGCAACCTTTCTCCTTCCATGACATAATCCCGCATACCTATATGGAGAAATGATCTAGCTGATCCCTAAGCATGGAAGCTAAAGAAAGCTAATAAATTTAAGCAATAAAAGGCTTAGATGTTAAGCTCAAAATAGAAGTCCTAAGCTGACATCCTAACTAGGTACTATCCCGTTCCCGGTCAAATTCTAACAATGCAAAGTCGATAGTTTAACTGGATAACATGTCACCCTGATCAAACTCAACGATGAAGGCTTAACTTTAGACTGAAATGGGTAGATCTCGTCAAGCAAGAGAACCGTCACAAAATCTTCAAATTCACAAATGAAGAAAGAAAGGAATAGAATACTCTGCTTCTGACCTATAAATTATTACCAAAGACCTTAGAGCAATCAATAAACTAGTGGCTTTAATCGCCCATTGACACAAGTAAAAAATGTGTCATGTCATCCGACACATATCATATGATCATCCATGACTAGTACCACTCCCCAGCTGAAGGTACACATTCGAGAGACCTCTATATATTCACCTCAAGCTCATAACCAATTAGAAGACCTGGAGTTGCACAAATTTGACTTCATCTATAGACCAATATTTCACCATAATTAGTACAAGCTTGAACCATGACTCACTCAAGTCACCCTTAAACAACTGCAACACCATTCAAAATGAACCAAGAAATCACTTTCGGCAAAAAAGAGTAACATGAACACTATTGCAAAATAGACAAACCACCTAATCAAGGACTGAGGACTTATCACTCTGATCTAATGGCTTATAACAATGAATAAAATGCACCATGATCGTCTTTGCATAATCGAGCAATTCAAGCTCACCCAAAGTCCTCAACACCCTTCACCTAACGTACTACCAAAACCAAGGAATCTGAGCCACCCACCTCATCAAACTACTGGGGGTTGATCACTTTAAATCCAATGGTTGTCATTACAATAACTGAAAAGGCGCACCAAGCCACACACAATAGGTCGACCCATTCGAGTTCGACACATAGTTCTCAGTAGACACACTTCAGTCATGACACCTCAATACCAGTTACTTGGTCTATAACCAAGCTCAGGGGCTATGTACTAGACTAGAAATATGGGCCGGACACCTCAGCCTGTACCATAAGAGCTTGGACGCAGGTCCAAGAGATTGGGCATATGACACCCAAGTCTTCTACAGATTTATGCCAGATTTGGTTGAGAATATCTCTTAAATCTCATACAGGATCTCTCTATATCTCTCATTATCTCCTATAATTATTACATCATATCTCATATATTATATTATATCTCCTGCAAATATGGAACATATCTAATATCTACTAAATTCTAGGAGTATCTCCCCTATATAGGGATTATCTCCTAAACTTATCACGAGGTCACCTCACACTATATGAGGTACTCAATGTCCCTAGGTATCATAACCCTATTACATGCTATTTTGTTAGCAATCTATGCCTCATTTATTTAATGACTTAAGCGTCGAAGTGTCTTTACAAATACCTCACCCCTCGCTTGCATGAACGTTGGAACTACTTGCACCCTTATCATATTTCCAAATGTTGATATGCTGATAATGTAGAGAAATACTTAGGTGTACTGAGAAGAAAAAAAATATTTGGTTTGATCTATTTATTAATTACCATATCAGTTTTGCGAGCCATTATTGTCTCCCACTTCCCCTACATTTTTAATACAATAGCTGATTTGTCAATTAATAAACAAAACAGAGTAGATGGTTTGTCTTGATCTAAGAGAACCTGAGAAATTCTCTGCTGGTATGTACATGGTTTGGAATCCTTGACTTTTCCTTGGCCTTCCGTTTTAGACTGTAGTTTCATTTCATTAATTATTAAAAAAAAATTATTGTACATGACATATTTTTCAAAATAAAGTGAAACAATTTTAAGTTCCACTGTTTAAATATTTTAAATAAGAACGAGATGATATTGGATAGAAACCATTTTATTCTATTCATCGAATATCGTAATTTTTCTTCTACTCCTATTTGAGCGAAATTAAATGAATTGAGAGCATATAAATGAAAAATCTTATCATTACATCTCTTTCTATTATATTGCTAAACAATGAGATGGATATATACTTAATTCTAAAATTAGCTTTTGTGAAAAAGGAAGTAGTTGATGTGTTATTCAACCAAACCATTTAATTTTCCACCTCATGAAAAGACATTAATTGCATTGTTTTTATAGGAATAGGATTCAATTTTTTTATTTAAAATCACATACTAAAAATTTAATTTAATAGGAATCTGATATTCTCATTTACAAAACAATGAGTGATCTACCCTAGCATATTGTCCAGAGCCTTACTGATCCCTCTTCTAAATCGCCTTATATATTGTCATCGAGGTATGATTTAGTAAAAGATGAGCTTTTTATATGTCAAAGGTAAAATGTATGCATTGTTTGAATCCGTTATCAAACAATATGCTAAATATTATGTCATTGATGGTGGTCCAGGGTGGTGATAACAATATGCTAAATATCATGAAACTTGTGATAATTGTTTTTGTGCTTGCACGCATGCTCACAAGGTTTTGTGGTTCTTGGGCTTTCATTCAGTTGTAAATATTTTTGAGTTGGACTTCTATGATTAGTTGAAGAAATTTTCTTTGGGGGAAGATGTGCATATATTCCTTGCTACTATTTGGCACATTTGGTGTTCCAGAAATTCTGTAGTCTTTGATCAGGTTCTTATTCCACCCTACATTCTAGTCCGACGAATTGTGCATTCACTTGGCAGATTCATGTGCCAAGGCTTTTAGAAAAGTGTCTCCACAACACCACCATACTTGGTTAGTTAATCACGCCCTCCTTATGACTTTCTCAAGCTCAACTGTAATATGAGCTCCTTGGGTAACTACCATAGAGCTAGGATTGGTGGGCTATTGCGGGATTCCTTTAGGACCTGACTGATGGGCTTCTCGGGCTTTATTATTGGTATCATAGATAATTTGTGTGTTGAGTTATTGGCTACTCGTAAGGGATTGACTATGGCTTAGAACCATGGTTTTAGAAATATTCTTTGTGAAATAGATTGTCTTGAGGTTCTTCGCCTAGTAACTCAAGAGATGGGCTTTCTTTTCTTTTTTTATAGTAGCCTAGTTCATGACATCAAACATTTGGTTCGATGTAAAGCACATGCTCTATGAATGTAACTCTACTATGGACTTTCTTGCTAAGTTAGGAACTTCTTCAGCAGATAGGGATCGGGTTTGGTTTTTACCACTGAGAGATACACACCTTGTCCTCCTTCAGGACTCGATGGGGATCGGGCTTGCTTCATGAGATAGGTTTTTTTCATTGTTTGCTTTTCTTTGTTCATGTACAAAAAAAAAGAAAAAAAAAAAGCGGAGCAAATGTATGCTTATCAAGTATTTCATACTCTTTTGTTGAATCCTAATTATTAAAATATCTATTATTTCAAAGCATTCTATAAGTTTTTATTTTGGATTAATAGCGATAACTCTAAGAGATTATATTTTAAATATTAAAGCATATTATAGTTAGTAAGCAAAAAATTATAGTTTTCATTTTGATGCTAAACTATTTTTACAAAACTTTTATGCATTGAGATATATATAAATACTAAAATATAATTAATCATGTAACAACCAACAACATTGTAACCCGTGCGATAGCACAGATATTTTACTAGTTTTGTTAATATAATTCCATTCCATGATATTCAAACAATTAATCTTAAAATAATAATAATAACTTGAGTTATAATAAAACTTCATTTTGAAAATTCTCTCATGGCCTTAGTTCTCTCATGATATCACGCCTTAATTTTTTGAGAATAACCTTTTATTTGTTTTAAAACATTTAAAAAAAAAAATTAAGACAGGTCCAATTCATTTAAAAAGGTTGTTATTGATGTAAAACCCCATCTCGAGGCATTGATCTCGGAGAAAACAAGAATTGGATAGAAGAGAAATTATCGTTGCAGAAAATATTACAATAGGTGCTATACGTTAAGTGCTGAGCTAATTTAAAACTAGTGTAACTAACTTGAGGATTCTAACTAACTTGAGGCATGGGTTTGGTATCAATGTGGATTGTCGATTTTGTTATCCTAACAGAGAGATATAGGAGCTGCAGGAATCATCCAAGGGAAACTTTAAGGGCATATTTGTTTTCAATTTTCAATTTTTAAAATTTTTTTTTTTAGATTTGAGAATTTTATAAACGAAATATTAAAAATTAGAAATAAAAACTAAAAATAAAAAATTCAAACTAAATTGGCGCTAAACTTCTCAACAAGCACGAGCTAGTGCCCTGGAAGTACAAACTAGCCACCGTTTCCTGCTTTTTGAATTTCCAAGAAATTAACGTATCACCAAGGAACAAAAAAAGAAAAAAGAAAAGAAACTTGAAATCAACCGCCTTGTATAAATGCATGATCCCTAATCCAAATCACCGAAGCCAATAAATTAACAGGAAATCAAGCTGCTAAGGCAAAAAGAATGCCCCTGCATTCTGTTATGCAACAAAAGGGGAAGCCACCAGAAAACCAAGTAGGAGCGGTAGAAAAAGTTGTTAGAAAGGAGGACCATGCGGGAATGAGGGTGCATGTCCAAGAAATGGGACTAGCACAAGGTGGAATCGAATGAAAGGTCTCTAGTTCCGCCCAAACCGTTGTTTGTGTCCCACACCCCATCCAACGATGAATGTGTGTGTGTTGGCATGGTGTTCCATGAGGTGTAAGTCAAAATAACATTTCTCTTAGGATAATAAAATTCTTCAAGAAGAGAATATATGCCACAATCATCGCCTTGGTGGTATCTGCAGGGGAGGGCATTCCATACATCAAGACCCATTTTACGACATAGCATGCTAAGAGCGATGCCCTTGCTTAGCGAACAATTTATCCCAGGAAGGACAAGGGTATTGCAACGAGACCAAGCCTCATAGAGTGAGCATGCAAGATCGGGTTTTTGGCTTGAATCATCAATGAATTGTGCCTTGTTCTCGAGTTTCAATGCCATTAAACTTCATGGGACCACGTATGATAATTGGATTGGCCCACGGGCTTGGAAGAAATGATGGAGACACTCGGATTCCCATTGGGGTGGATGAGGTGTGGGCTTGATGGATTCAAATTGGCATTCGCCATAGAAGAAAGGTCACGCTTCCAAGCAAATTAGGTAATTGATCAAGAATTGGGGAAAAAAGGAGCAATGTATTGAAGCAGGGATTAGGGAAGAAAGTTGAGTAGAAGAGAGAATTGATCTATCCCCAAGCTGATACCACAAAAATCTCATGTTTTCAAGTGAGAATTAGGGAAGAGAATGATGAACTCAGGATCTTGGAGAGAAAATGATAGTGATCCAATCTATTATCAATTGGGAAAATGATACAAGATCTATTCACTGATATAGAGAGTTGAACTATATATCCTTGTGTATTGGGAATATTGGTAGAACTAACTAATTGAACTGTTCTGACCAATTGTAATAACAAAATGATTAAATAATTGAACTGATGATAAGCTCATGGTGGTGCTGTGCTTTCCACATATGGTGACAATTAATCTGGCAAGATGTACAATGGCGTACAAATAGAGAAATTCTTAAGTAGGTGTTGCTTATCAAATTGTTTATTAAGCACCCTATTTAACTATTGACATATATAAGTGTATTTTTTATTAATATTTTTTCATAAATCACGCACTTATGTACATTAATATTGAATAAAATATCTATGATAAATTATGGATTGATTTTATATATTATTATTATAAAATATTTTATATTGCTAAGTAACCAAATGTCATCATATAAGTGATTTTAAAGTAGCTATTGTAAAAGTAAATTAATTTTAATTATATTACATAAAAAATTATAATATGCTAATATAGGATAGAATAATCTTGTAAAACTAGTTACCGATATATGTACATCAAAATTGAGTTCAAGAAATCAAGTCTTCCAAGAATTGTGTAAAAAATAATTGTTTTTACAATAATTCTTGAAAAAATAACTACGGAAGAATCAATTTATTCTCCTTTTAAATTGTAAGAGGCTAACAAACGTACACATGGCTTATGAAATTGGACATGAAATTGGATTTTGAAATTGAAATTGGAAGGTCAAATTTTAATTTTCTTGTTTGGGATAACAAATAGAGTTGAAATTACAATTCTACAATCCAATTTTATGGAATTCAAAAATAATAAAAATAGATAATTCTTAATTTCTAATCTATATCCTTTAAATTGTAATTCCAAGACTTATTAAAGATATCTCTTCTCATTAAACTCCATCTAGCTTTTTATCTTTCTCATTTGTTTTCTTTAATCACATTACAATTCTTTAATAAGACCAAACACAAAATTTAAATTTAAATTCCATAATATAATTTCAATTCTAACATTCAAACAGACCCTAAAGTAGTAGTGTTTATTTACTGTCTTCACGATAAAAATATAAAAATACTGAAGACACAAATATGTTTAGTAGTGGAGACAGAAATAGGGAGTAAAAAAATTTCTATATCTCTATAATGTGGAGACAAGATATGGAAAGAAAAATTTAATATTTTATTTATCTAATAATACTTCTAAAATTTATGTCTTTATCTCTATTATCTCTATTATACCTATATTTTTGTGTCTATCCTCTGACCAACGTTACCTAAAAGATTTTTAAATCTAGAGAGATAATACTACTTTTTTAAAATGAGTATAAAATAATACTTTTTTATTAGTCGAAAGGCAATTTTCCCTTTTCAATGTACATAAATAAATAAAAATTAATCTTCAGAACAAGCATAACATGAATTCAGGTGAAGAAAAAAAAGTCAAATGCAAAGCAAGGAAGCAACATAAAAAATGAAGCAGTGTGTGTGGCTTCCTTGCCTGTCTGTCTCTGTTGGTAGTCTCAGCATGTTCAGGGCCAACTGCTGCTGCTTTCAAAAGTTTGACCCTTCGCCAGTTCCCCACCTCTCGCTTCCTCTTCTCCTCTCAGTCTCACCACCCAGCACCCTCAGAACAACAATAACAAGAACACCCTCTTCTTCTTCTTCTTCACACCCACTTTTCAACACTCCCAATTCCACTCCTCCTTCTGTTAGTTCTTCTTCTTCTTCTTCTTCCTCTTTGCTCTCTCAATCTCGACGAAACCTTGCTGCGCCGGCCACCATGCTGCACCACAACCCTTTTGTCTCTGACATCTATGCTACTGCTCTCTCTGGCGCTGTCGCCTTCTCTTTCCTTAGGCTCTGGCAGGAGACCGCAAAACGAGGCCTCTTTGACCAGGTTCCCCCTTTTTTTTTTTTTTACTGTCTCTCTTGTCTTGTCCCTGTACCCTTTTTAAGGCTTTGTTTAGATTGGTGGTTAATTTTTCTTTTTTCTTTTTTTTTGGGGGGGGGGGGGGGGGGAATTGTGTTTTGAAGTTGGTGTGGAAGGGGAAATCATTGTGAGTGGGTGATACTAGGGCTAGTTTTGGAAATGAATTGACAATGTTTGTGATCCTAGACCTTGCTGAGAAGGAATTTTTAGTTTATTGGTCTAAGCATTGCCATTTCTAAGTAGATGCAAACTGAGATTTGTTTTTTATTTTTATTTTCTTTGGTTTTTTTAAAGGCAAAAGAAAACAATTTGGAGACCTTTGGGAAATGGACTCTAGATTTTTTCTTCTGTTTATGACAGAAGAATTTTATTGAGAAGAAAAATACAAAAAGATAGGAGGGCAAAAGGTCATCTCTGCAAGAACAAGATTTTTTCGGTCTCTCAACATATTGTATTTTAAACATAAAAATCAATTCCTATGTCAATTCAATTCCTGTTCTATTTAATGATTCCAAATATAAGATTTAACTTATAAACCAAATCAATTTAAGTAATTTCAAATCAGATCATTTCCTTATTTTAATCATTCCTAACACTAGAAAAAGGGAAAACCCTACAAAAAGATTGTGTGCTTTACAGACATGGGAATATTATTAATATGCTGATAGCTCCTCCTTTATCTGCCATGATTCTGTGAGTGAGTATTAATGGCATGTTCATGTCGACACACATTCACTTTCGGAGAGACTGTTGAAGCTTAGTTGCTGATTTCCTTAAGATAGTTGTCTGTGATTTCATAAGTAAAGAGTCGTTCACATCATTTTGATTATTCTTATTGTGCAGTAGCAATTAGTCCTATCTTTCAAAGAGGGTACCACATGGTTTTCGGATGTTTTATTTTGTTATTATGTAGATGCTGTGTTCCGGCTTTTCTAAAATGTGTATCTACCTGGTTCAGATCTGTGGATTTCTCATCAGTTATTTTTGTTGGTTAGAAATTGAATAGGAAACTTGTACACATAAGCATCGGGCTGATATTCATGATCTGCTGGCCACTGTTCAGGTGATTGTGTGGTTCATGAATTTATGATCCTATTAAAAGTTCTGTTGTGGTTTCCCTTATTGAATCATGCCGTTTCAATCATTACAGTACTCAGGATTGGGGACCAATCTTTGCTTCTCTTATCCCGGGACTCAATATAATTCGGATGCTTGTTATTGGACTTGGAATATGGAAAGATGAGGCCACAGTGAAATCAATGAGTAGATTTGGAGATTACAGGTTGCAATGTTGTATACATTAAAGCCAGTGTGAATCTTTGAATCTGTGGTAAAATTAATAGTTAGCTCATTTTACAGTTAATTGTCCAGAAAAATATCTCTTAGTGGTTAAGCTGATCCATCCAGACCAGATGCAAATTGCATATATTTCACTGTTTCTTAGCTGTAATCATGGTATACAAAAAACCTATGAATAGTATATATACCGAACCAAAAGAATGGCCAGCCACGCTACACATCAGAGCTGTGAGATGCCCTCTTTGAGAATGAACATAGAATATTTTATTTGAATTATCATTGTTTGATAATTGAGTGTCTTTCAGTATTTCTTCATTTGTGCTCAGTTTTTCCTCTGCACCAGGGAACTTCTTAAAGGACCACTATATTATGCTGCAACCATAACTTTGGCATCCATGTTATATTGGAGAACATCACCTATTTCCATTGCTTTAATATGCAATTTGTGTGCAGGAGATGGTAATTTTGCTATAGCCAATTACTAATAGTCCCTTGCTTTAGCTGTACATTAGGGTGTAAAAGAATAGAAAGAGATAACCTCTATTCGACCGTGAGTTACCACTAAAAGGGGAGAAACATGATCCTTACTCTTTATATGCTGTTTCAGGCATGGCTGACATTGTTGGAAGGAGATTTGGTGGCAAAAGGATTCCTTACAACAAAAACAAGTCCTACGCAGGTTCAATTGCAATGGTGTTGGCCGGATTCTTAGTTTCTATTGCGTAACTTTCTGAGGACTTCTGTTTCTTTTATTTATTTCGCACTCAGCGAAAATCTACTTAATCCATCCTGCTATTAATAACTACTTTTTTGACAGGTATATGTGTTATTTTTCCTCATTTGGATATATCGAGAGAAGCTTGAAATTGGTTATAGGTTTTCTAGTTGTGTCGATTGCGTCGGCAGTAGTGGAATCTGTTCCTATCAGCACAGAGCTTGATGACAACCTCACAGTTCCCCTCACTTCCATATTGGTGGGCAGTATCATTTTCTGATTTAATGCATATTGTAGCAATAAATTAGGCAAGTTTAGGAATTAGTCCTCTTCATCTTCCAATCTGGTTAGAAAATGATTATATCCAAATGAGCACAAGCCTCGTCTGGGATGTAACAAAGAACATACTGGTGCTTGTGGTGTATCTTCACCATCAATACTATGATGCAGACAAGGCACTTTGCAGCCCGTTGTTTGGTCTATGGATGAATGCTTATAATATTCGTTCACAATAAGGCTTTATATATGTTTTAAATTATATGGTAAATTACACTTACATCTTCTAAGATTAGACAATATTACATTCAATACCACTCGATTTGCAGAATGATACAGTTTCCTTTTTTGAGGTTAGGAATATATACACCCAGCACCATTTGGTTTTTTACCGTATGTGACACTGAGCACTCCCGAGTATCCCTATAAATATAACACTGAATACTCCTATAAGGGATGTAAGGCGACAAATAGAGTGGTATCGAGTGCAATGTCGTTTAATTTCATGGGAGATCAGTGTATGATTACATGATAATTAATTTGGTCTTCCTTTTAGGAAATGTGAAATTTTAACATATATAGCTCAACTTATCTTGACACCGATTGAAGCCTCAAGCCTGTGTCTATTTGGATGTGTGCAGGGGTCTATGTAAACCTGATTCAAAATGGGTTAGTATGGATGAATCATAATTTAATCAATTTTAGTGTGTTTTCAGAACAAAATGTTCTTGATAAATTTATTTTGTAGTGTGCTTTGGTTTAGTTTTGATTGTGTAATGCTGTCTAATTGATAAATTGAGTCTTATTAAAATATGTTCTATTAATGAATGATAAAATAGTTAGGATAAAGAATTTGGTTAATTTTTAGCTACATTTCAAATGGAAAAATCGAATTTAATTCTGCAATTCACTGGTTTATCAAATATAAGAATTTAATTCTCTCTCATCATAAACACCCTGTTAGGAAATAGCAACTTAAATTTGGGGTTAAGTCATGCAAATTCACAAAAGAAAGGGAATTGTGATGCAAATTTGTTAATGTAAGGGAATAGGGGCTAATTTGGTGTGGGAGTGAAAATAGTGATGGAGATTTATGAGTAAGATTTATCTGCAAAATTGTATTTGAAATTCGTTCACAAATTTTTCATTGTGCACACCAAATATTGGTTGAAAACAGAATAGACTTTTAATATATACGAAAGCTAATGCAATGATGCTCGAGTCGTATAATGGAAGGAGAATTACTCCTACGCATACTGTAATTAATACGCATACTCATGCGTACTTATCTGTTGTTGGTTTTTTTTTTTGGGTCAAAAGTTGCTTTCATTAAATCTTTGGCGTTCTTCGAATTGTGACTCGAAATGGATGAGCCTTTTGGGCCTAAAGCTTTCTCTCTATGAATATCTTCAAGCCTTTTTGCTCTTTGAAAGTTTTGAAGTAGTTATTCTTTTCCTGACAAAAAAAATAGTGGTTATTCTTTTATTGAACAAAAGAACTAGTTGTTTCATTTTTTTGCTGATATAAAACTAAAAAGTAATTTTTTTATAATGTATAATAGGATAAATTACACTTACTTTTATTGAGTTTAGTGAAATTTATCTTTAACTTCTCTCTATTTGTTTGGATGTCATTAACCTTCTCGAGAGGCATTGTGCAACATATAATGGAGAGAAGGTTGGTGTAATAATTTTATAAATTTAAGAAAGAACGATGTAATAATTTTATAAATTTAGAATCTTCAAAGATAATTTTATGAATAGAGGAGAGTTAAGTTGAATACCACCAGTTTACCCTTTCGAATATCATCATATGATATAGGAAAAGAAATCTTCACATAACCCTTAGAATTATGTATATATATAAAGATTTTTTACTTTATAGGACACAAAAATATATTTAAACTTTTTATTTTAAAATAAATATAAAAAGATAAAATTATGAATATATCTTATTTATTTAATCAATTATCAATAAATACAAAAAATAAGCAATCTTTATAATTTACTACTATTTTTACATCTTAAACAAATTGGCAATTAGTTAACAAATGAAGTTAGGGAGAGATGGTATCATGACAACCATCTCCGTTTAAAAAAACATCATCCTCAAATGCCCAAAGAGAGAGATGAGCTTGAATACTTGTCAGGTCGTTAGGTCTTCCCAAGTAGCTTTTGTAACATCCAAACCCTCACAGAGAACAAGAACTTGAGGGTCTATTTGGTTCTAGAAATTTGTTTTTAATGTTTTTTGTTTTAAGCTAGATTTCCATTTTCATGATTTTTTTTAAAGGAAGCAATGAAAACTTGAAATGAAAAACTAAAAACTAAGATTTGTGACTTTTACCATTTTCTTTATAAAATTCTAAAAAATAGGAAACTAACTAAAAACTAAAAGTGAAAAATATTTTCTGAAACTAAACAAATCCTAAAAGATCTATTGACCTTGTTTCATAATTAATCTAGCTTACAAAACTTTTTGAAGTTCTACATATGCCCTTTTCCCTTAGAAATGAGTGATAAAGGTTTTTTTTTTTTTGGAGGGGAGTCAATGGAAAAAGTCCCTCAAACATACTCATAACCTTCGACCATACTTGTACGAATCCAATACATGAAATATAGAATACACCTATCTCAAGGGAAAAAAAATAAACAACAAGATAATGAGTGCAGAGATACAAAAATTTATACGATTTTGGAAAATCATATGCTTACATCCACCCAGGATAAACAATTTCACTCTGAGAAGAAAAACAATACAAGAATGTTACTTAGTTCTCATACCCAAAGCCTTGTGTACATTCTCTCTCATAATGGGGTCTATCTTTTTTCCTTATTCTCTCACTACCACATATCTAAGTCATTGATTCTATTCATATGACCAAGGGGTCCTTAGTCTCTAAAACTACTTATCATCAATCCTAATAGATTTCAAATATCCATAATTTAAATATTTCTAAATCTAAGAATACATATATTAGAGGATACACATCTCAAAGATATACGTAAATAAAATCAATTGATATCTAACAAGATATGTTGTTGAAAAACATGGTTTAGAGCCAAAAAATGAAGAACAAAGAAATTGTGAGAGAGAAAAATTTAAATTGATGATTTCACTTGACAATATATTTTTCTAGATACAATATGGCCTTGACAACTGTTTATATAGATGCTACAGAATATTCTAGAAAGAAAATCAAATTACAAGCCATATCCTAATTAATAGATTTGATCCAAATAGAATCTATCTTATTTTATATTTTCCAATATATAAACATGAGTCAACTTTTCTAATAATTCTTCACCTTGGCGAATGACTTGCTACCTGAGAAATTGTTAATAGCTCACTCCTTGATCCAATTTGCCTTGTCACATGCAAACCCTCATGAACACCATGAAAAACCCTTATTCATAAATAATACAAATAAGTATCATTGACCTGTTGCATGGACCAGCTACACAACACAACTCGAATCCACCATGTAACATGGCTTCTCATTGATTCGATATTCATCTAATGAAAATGTGTAGCCCTTCAATCCATGATCATACAAGATCAAGAGGATAAGGGGCATACAAGGATAACAGTACACTTGTTTATACACACTCCTAGAGGAGAGCATTCAGAAGAGAAAAGAGAAGTTATAGAAGGATAATATATCCTAGAGGAGAGGAAGGAAACCAGAGAGGAGACACCTTTCACCGTTCTCTATCTTTTTCCTCAACTCAATCCGCCTGAAATATACACTCCTTGCTTCTTCACACAAATTCCCTCAATAACTGTTTCGGTTTCCTTGCTGTCTTGCTCCTCCTAATCATCTTATTTTATTTGAATTCTGGAGTATTGGACAGTTGTGCTTTTCATTGCAACTAACTCACATCCACGTCAACAATACCGTCATGGTCCTCCCTGTTATGATTATTGTCTAGCTCACACCCAACAATTTCTTAGCATCCACGTTTTTTTCTCATGACACACAATAACCATCATCAATGGTAACACCACCGCCACAACAAAGAAAGACCATAAATAGAGAATCACTAAAGAAGAAAAAGAAAAATAGTAGAATGATTTTACCTTAATCTCAAAAATGACGTAACAACCACAAACCTAACACAATTGGTAAGTTTCTTAAGTATCTAGTTAGAGGTTTGATTTTTATGATTGTGTAAAGAAAAAGTCTCATGGTCAAAGTCAAAACCCATGATAATGAGTTCTACACTTCAAAAAGATTAGCTACTACTTTTAGTAATGGATATACAGGATTCACCCAATAAAAATAAGATAACATTTACCTCTTAAATTTGGGATAATTTTCCTCCCCTTAATTGTTGAACCTTTTCTTTACGAGCAAACCAAACATATATACTTAATTCTTTTAAAATTTTACTCCTCTAAATTTTTTCCTTTAGAGTATGTTTGGTTATTGAATAAAAATGAGGTATAGATTTTTATGGGATGAGTTCAATGTATAAAATTACACATCAAACTCATCCTTGAAAAATTTATTCCCTTTTTTCTCTTCAACTAAACATAACCTTACGAAACATATGATGCAGAAAAAAATGGAAAAGTACGTACCCCGTCAACTTTAGAACAAACAAGACACTATAGCGGGGAAAAAAATACGACAGATATGACAACTTAGTAAAATATATCAATCAAACAGACAGGTTCAATTTTTGGAAGTACCAATTAAAATAAAAGAAAATAAAGCATGTAACTGATGATTAACGACCCTGGTGTAGATTTTATGTTTCTCCTACATTACAAGGACTAGAAAGTAAATATACAACAAGGATGTTGATATCATCATATGAAGACTCAACATAGCTGCGTGTTCCTTAAGATGGTGTATGTGATATTGACATGGAAGACATGGCCATAGTCACCACCACCACAAATATAATTAATGATATCACCATTCACCAACAACCAACAGCAAGAAAAGTTCTGCAAATCCATACTCATCTTTCAGCTATATATTAACATGAATTTCAAGCACTATTAACATGAAATACAAATAAAGCAATATTCCTTACAAAAGAACTATTTTGTTGTGCTAATTAGCTCTTGCGGCCTGCAATGGAGTCTCCATCTGTTTCTGATTCATGAGAACGCCTAGCACGCCTCTTAAGGCGCGGTATGATGAGGAAGAACACAAGGAAGAGGAGGAAGAGCAAGACAAGCACCAACAGCATGATCATTCCATGAAGAGCAAAGTGCTTGTCACCAGAGAATTGAACCTCATCTAGTTGTTGTTCTTCTTGTTGAGGACTGTAATAATAAGAAGGGTAAGGAGTCATAGTTAGAACTCAGAAAAGTATATATATATATATATATGGTATGTAGCTGGAAGCAGAAACTAGAAAGCGTGAAAATTGGTAAAATAAGAAGACTTATATCATTATTATGATTTCCTTCCTATCTTCCATGGCAAGTTCTTGAAGAAATAATGATGTGTGAAACCTTGACCCTTTTGTCATATGCACCAAAGGGTCGCCCTCATTTGGTTTTGCTTTTGCCACACAACCTTCTTATTTACATTTTCCTCTTACAATTATTTTTGAGTTGATATTTATTTTAGCTTTTGACTTTACATTCATAGATTATTTTAGCTTTTGACCTTTAAAATGAGTCAAATTAATCCATAGCATTATAAAACATGAGGCATGTTAATTCTTTAGTCCTTTTTTTAACATTTCATCAGTTAAATTATGTGTAGCATTAAGTAATAATTTGATATATCTTATATCATCTGAAGTAAAATTGAGTTTAAAATAATTCATTTTAATATCTAAAATTAAAAAAAATCATTTAAACCTCTTTTTTAAGTCATAAAATGACTCATTTTATACAATTTTAGATATCAAAATAAACTATTTTAAACTACATTATACTTTCATATGACAAATGGTATATCAATGTGTCACCTAACGTTATACATAATCATTTAATTGATAAAATATTAAATAAAAGTAGAATAATAGACTAACTAGATTCACGTTTTACAGTTTTAAAGACTAATTTAACTCATTTAAAAGTTAGTAATTAAAATAACTCATGAATATAAAATCAGGGATTAAAGTAAATATTAACTCATTATTTTCTCTTAATTTCTTTGTTGGGAAGCTATGACCTGTTAACAACGCTTTCTCTGTTTTTTTGTATTTTTCTTCTTTCCTTTTAAGACTAGGATGCTTTTGTTTTGGGGGGTGCCAATTCAATGGTAGAGGCTGGATCAGGTGGGCCACGATTCCTTTGTAGTTTTCACTGTGCATTCGGAATTTTTATATACATGCAGACATAAAATACGTTTGGTTTATTAATTAAACTTTGTTTCGGTCCGAACATATGATATAATTAATTAACGGAAAGTTTGGGATATTGAGTCGCAGATGTTCTTTTATTTTAGAGTATTGAGTTATACATGATCTAAAGTTTAATGTATTAAATTTTTATCAACAATAATAGATAAAAAATCAACCAAATTACTCAAGTACATATTTAGGAAACTTCACATGTCAATTTGCACTATTTGATATCTATAATTTATAGTTCAGAAGATAAAGTGTATTTTTGATAATTAATTAATAAAAGTGTATTCTTTAAAATGGACATTATTATTTTAATTGTTAAATATTTAATTTTATTAAATTGTACTATTTTTATAAATTCTTGTGAATTGATAATGTATGCTAATATTAATTAATGACATTATATTTACTCAAATTATATTTAAACTTCAGTTAATGATTTTTAACAATATAAAATTGAATATCCATGAAATTGATATATTATTCTCGTTTCAATGAAATAACAAAACTTATTTTATCAACATCAATTATCAAGAATTATAATCTAAAAATATTCCAAAAATTTGAAAAATAATTCTTTAAAAAAAATCACCACAAATTATTGTTAGTGTTAATCATTTATTCTCTTAATAATAATAATAATAATAATAATAATAATAGCAGTAGCAGTAGTAGCAATAATAAAAAATAAAAAATTTATCAATATATATCTTTGTCTATAAATGCCTTTATGATTTTGTTATGGTGCTCAGTATCCTACCGTCATGGGTCAATGCCTATTCTGCAGTTGTAGTTAACCACATTTCATACATGTGGCTAACCGAAATTAAAAGTGTTGCTAAATACCATCTCCTTCCTCCTCCTCCTCCGCCATCACTACTCGGAGTTCCACTTTTACAGCATTAGCCTCCTCCACACCGGCGTCAACCACCACCATCATAATACTGTGAGATGCACCACGAACCAGGCCATCGGAGAAAACCGCGTGCCACTACCTCGTCCGTTCTTCTGCCTAAAGCCCAGCACTGTCACCATTTTTTTCATATTTAATTTTTTTTATTTTTAAAATTTTAATTTTTTTATAATATTTAATATTTTATTTTTTATTTTTATTTTTTTAAAAGAATCCGGACAAACCAAATTCTATTAACTAAACAGTTCTTTTTTCTTTTTTTTCGATTCTATTAACCAAACTGTTCTTTTTTCTTTTTTTTACAATTCTATTAATTGAACAGTTCTCTTTTTTTTCTTTTTTTTTCAAGAATTCAAATGCATAGTGTGGTCTTTGTTTATTTATTTATTTGTTCCTTTTTTTCCAAGTTTTCGGCTTGTTTTTAATTTATTTGTATTTATTTATTTTTTTTATAAGTTGGCTTATTCGAATTATATTTAGGGAACAATTGGTGTTTTTTATTTTTTTTCTTTTCATATTTATTTTTTAATTTGAGCTTTTTAAATTTTATTTCTTCCTAATACTTAATATTTGACCTTCCTATCGCAATGAGGATGGCAAGGGATGTGGTGGTCGAAGCCTGAAGTGATGGCAGTGGCGGTGGTTGGAGCCTAAAGTAGTGGATGGGGACCAACAGTTGAGGGTGTGGTTGGCCGTGGAGGATGGAGGGGTTGCATCCATGGAGTCACCCCCACTTGTACACGCGTCATTTTTCTATTGACTGATAAAAACAACTGCATCAACTGCATTGACTTCCAACTCTATGTGAGAATCCCTTTTTTGTTATTAGTTATACAACCTTTACTTTGTACTTGGAAAAAAATTAACATAGTATAACTATTAATAAAAGTATTTTAATTTCGTAAGAAAATAATGTAACAAACATACGATAACAAAATGAAAAATATCAAATGGACTAGCTATATCGCATATTCATCTTTTAAAGGTGAGAAGTGTAGGTTTAGGGTAGTGGTGAGGAAATTGGGTAGTATGTATAATATCATAGATTCAAATCTTATTGCTTTCAATTTTTTATGTACTATATAAATAGAGGAAAAGGAAGTATAACAAGAGTATCTCTCAAGAAAAGTTACTAAAACTAGTCTAATGGTGAAGGGTTTATGTAGTATATATGAGGTCGTAGGTTTAATTCATATTGTGACCAATATAATTTCTGGAGTACAAAAGGAAAAATAGTATATCTCAAGTAAAATCAATGTACTTTCATTATACTTATATTATTGTTTTCCTCATTTTAATAAAGGGGATGAAACTATAATAATTATAATTTAAACTATAATATTTAGTTAAAAGTTTAATTTTTATATACTAACAGTACTATAAAACAACATAATGCTCTCAACTAATAAAATTAGAAAAAAGTGTCAAATCATGTTAAGTAACTATATCCATTATGATAAACTAGTGGGTGTAGTGTTGGTCCAAGTGTTGGCTCGATTCCCTTAAGCATGAGATCTTGGGGTTAATTCTAGGATCCATGTGTATAGAAAAATTACTATTAGGAGGAATCACTGCTTAGACATTTGACTATTTTCTGAGATGTTAGTCTCACTTGTCGGGTGAAGGATACTTTGGGAAATTGGACAAATAGAAATGAGCCAAGAAATTTTTTGTAAAAAAAAAAATTACATAAGGTCTGGGGATGAATAGTGACTTTTCAGGCTTGTAGATGAATGGTAATTCTGGATCCGGAACCAAGGGTGACCCGAGACTGGGGGAGCTGGACTTGGAAGCTAGGTAAAGTATTAGGCCAAAAGCCAGGATAAAGTTATTTTAAGTTTTCAATAAAGATATTTTACTTGTTCAATAAAGCTTTTATGTGTAGTTTTCAACACCGTGAAAGAAACTTTATGGCCAAGTAACCACGATCAACTATATCTTGGCCATCCAATTCACCAAACTCCATTAACATTAAAATTAAAATTGAAGGAATGGAATGATAATTATACATTTACACTTTCATAAATATCACAACAACTCTTCATTTGTCTCTCAAATCGCACGGCCAGCATACTCTCACCCTCTCGATCCATTATGTTTGTCTTCTTCACCATGTTCTATTTCCAAAACTCTTGAATAATCACCAACTTTCAATTCCAAAACTCTTCATGCTAATAAAAGGATTCTTCTTTTCTTTCAATTTCACCTAAATATTACCCTACGAAATCCACTCTTCCTTTTGGTTTTACTCATTGCCCTACCAACTTGGGGAAGGAAGAAATTGTTTTTGGGTTGTACAAGAAGGTCTAAGAACACCATTGAAGTGATATCTAGCTTAGCTTGGTTTCAAAGTAAGGTGCTTAAAACTTCTTTCAATCTAACTTTTGTTTTCTGAGACTTTTTAAAGAGTAGGTTATATTTCGGCTTTATTCTTTCATATTAGAGCTTGATTATTAATGTACATGCATGGTTGGATGGTTTATGTTGTTTGAAAGCGTCCGTGTTCAACTCATTACTTGTCTTGGCTTGCGGAAATTCATATTCTGTGCCAGGCAGTAAACTTATATGAATTTTTAAAAATAATTGAAGAAGTATTTTTGAGCTGGACTTTTATAATATTATAGCTAACATATGAAATTACCTTTGTGAATTTTTCTAAAAACATTGGTAATCGTTTACTATTTTTCAAAAAATATAAAACTGAGATTGAACCATGTTCTATCTGGATGACCTATTTTTTACCATTGAATTTGTATATTTTGTTTTCTTATCAGTTGTGTAATTTCGAGTTGAAATTTTTACATGTTATTATGAACATCTTAAATATATCCCTAATTTTTTGTTTTAGAGGTTTTTAGGCCCATTTGCTATTTTTAAAATTTATGGATTATGATTGATTGCTTAGGCAGGAAATTTTGATCACTAATTTTGTATAATTTTTTTAACCTAGTTGGAAATTTCTTTTTGAGTCGAATTTTTTACAGATTAATCTAGAAATGGTGAAGTATCTCTGTGAACTATTTCATCATATTATCATGATATTTGATTAATGAACTAGAATTTTCTTTGAGATTGAAATTACAGGACTGGTGATGAATGATCAGAAATGGGACTATAAGTAATATGCCAATGATTTTGTGTCTTGTATACTATGTGATTTAGTTGTTGATGTTGTGCATACATGATTACGATGCTTGTGCATATGACATGAAGCATGAAACTTGAGCTATCAAAGAATTTCAGAACAAATAAGAGACCAAATGGTCAGGAAATTTATACCTAACCACTTATAAAGATTAAATTGTCAGGGAGAGTGAACCTGATCACTTATTGGATCCCCTTCGACATCGAGTCACCAGGAAAAATAAACCTAGATAAGAATAGTATTATGTTGGAGTCAGAGAAAGTAAATCTAATAATTATGTATAGGAATGAGCTCGATCTAGATAGGTAGTCTTTTACCCTAGAGTGGGCAAGGCCATTTATGTCAAGGGCATGTGAAGTTGAGAGAGACATTAAAGTCAGGTAAAGTAAATGAAGTTAATTAAGATATTGAGGAAAGTCATTACATTTACCATATACATACTTATATCATTCGGAATTATTTGCATATAATGATTTATTGTGAGTTTGAATATTATGATATATGCGAATTAAGTGATTGAATTTTAAAAGAAACCCACTTTGAAAGGATGATTTGAACTTTAAAATGAACCTTTATTACAATAATGTATTATCACATTTTTTTTTAATAAATCGAAGTGACTGAGATAACAACAATGACATTTATTGTTGTATATTTTGGGATACCTTACTGTTTATCACCCTCTATATTTGTGTATTCCTTTGTCATTTCTAGATTCCTGAAGAGAATAATGAAGCTACTTGTACTAAAAGTGTCTGACTCAGAATAGCTTGATTATCAAGAACCATTGTCAGCTATTATATATGTATAATTATTTAAGAGGACAAATGTTCTATTAAGGCTCTTATAAGAGCTTTTTCATGTATTCGGATATGTATTCTATAGTATTATTATCATATTATACATAATTATGTATTCTCTAACTACTTTTTTAATTCCTTTTTAATATATTTAAGTTGAACTACGAAATAGTTATTGCATGATTTGCTCAAATACGTTATAAATACTTAAATGAGGTTCGCTAAATTGCTAGTAATAAATTTCAAGTCTAATATTATAACTTAAGAATGATGTTGTATTTGAGAGAGTATTACAATGATAATAACTACTTAATATAATTTGATATTTTTTTGAATTTTTATTGGTTGATAGTGGAAATATGAAACTGAAATACTAATATTTTAATTTTGATTTTATAGATACAAATATTATTTTTAATATTCAAATTCCTGAACTAAGACCTATAACTGTTTAGTTGAAACAAGACAAGTCACCATCTTCTCTCAATTAACCCTAATAATTTAGAATTTTAGATGTGACACAACACAAGTATTATTATTTTTTGACAGAAGAGATCAAATAAGCATATGGTTTTCTTGCTACTATTATTAGTTATCATGTTCCATGAGAAACATTAGAAACGTAACATTGATAATTTTCTCCAACGTTTTATTTTCTGTCAGTTTCCATTTTTGTCATTTCATTGAAAGCAGAGGGAGAAAGGAAAAATAAGATCTCTTTAAAAGATTCAAGTTCTTAACATTATTGCATGCATGTTACATAATGTTATAATAGACTTTTTTCAAGTTCTTCTGTCTTTTTTTGTTTTAGGAAAAAATGCCCTACAAAAATCAAAATTTTTATTTAATTAAAAATGAAAATGAGAGCACATAAGGAGATTACGGCAAACTGGGCGACGTCCACCGGCCATGCAGTTATATGAATATACATTCTGAATGCTCAACCTAATAGGACCACAAATTAAGGAAACGATAGAAACGGTTGGTGCAAAGAATAAATCATTTCATATTAAAATTTCACATAATCTTATAATTTATATATTTTTTTAATTCATTTCTTTATATTATATGTTATATTTGAGTCTTTATATTATATGTTATATTTGAGTCTTATCATTTAAATTAATAATAAAAAATTACACATGATAAAATTATATATATATATATAATTAGATATTAGTATAAAATTATTTTGCACTAATAGATGCATTAAAAATATTGCACTTTGATCCCTAACATTTTTTTAACAATTTATTATTTTAAAATTAATTGTATAAACACATAAATCCCATCAATATTTGGCATTGAAATACTTTAGGCTTTCGCTGGCCCCTTCTTGGGTCAATAATTCAGACTTTTACTTTAAACAGCCAAAATAAATTAAGATATGAAATGTAATATAATACGGGAAAAAAAATAAAAATAAATTTACACACATCTTGATTTGTCCTCTATTTTCGATGGGCAAAGGGCAACATAATTAGTTAGTTTATCCGTTGAGTTCTCATCATAGTCTTGTTGTCTTGATCGTGACATTGACTCGTCAACAACCAATTTAATACTGGATTTTGATTTTCTCGTCACATTTTTTTTTCATTATTTCTATGAGACTTTATATTTATTTCTTTTTCTATAAATTCCTCTTTCATTTCAGATCAAATATTGTTAAAAATATCATTAGAAAGTGATTTAGATAAATGTTCCTAGAATGATTCAAGAAGGATAATTAAAGAAAAATGTCTAATATTTATTTGGTTTTAGAAAATAATTTTTAATTTTTAATTTTAATTTTCAATCTGTTTCCTAGGTTGTCAAGATGAAAGAAATAGTAGAGAAAAAGTGGATTTCTAATTTTCACTTTTTTAATAAAATTTTAAAAATAGAAAATAAACTGAAAAATTAAAAATTGTGTTATGAAATCAGAGAAATCCTTTCACCCTCTCATTTTCAGATAAATGATTTTTAACCTTTTACAATTATTTGCCCTTTTTCATAATTTGGTCCGCTTTCCTAAAATACCCTTTTAAAAATTCTTTTAGAAACAAAAAAGAAGGTTTGGTTTTTTTTTTTTTCATCACTCGTTTACTTTGTCGGTATTTTGCACCCTCACCCTAGCAACCGTTTGATATTCCTTTTCCTCTGTGCATGTTTGAAAAATATCTTCAGACACAAAAGCAAACGCCTGAGTCATTAGGTCCATGAATCCATCCAATTGGCGTCAACTCGTTGCTTTCCACTTGAGTAAAAACCTAACCAATTGGGTATTATGTATTGATTTTTCTTATAAAGTGGTTTGCTTTTCCAATGTGAAAAAGAAAAAAAAATTATGAAATACGACAAATAATTACTTACCCGCTAAGAAGGCGAAGGAAGTGCACTCAAATCAATCCGTTGAAAATAAACAATTATTGTGTAGAGATATATAAAAAATTAATTTCAATGCAGAGATGATCTAACAGAATTTACACGCTAATGGAATCATATAAATGAAAATAATTTGATTGACTCTTACCCCAACCATTCTGATGGCCATGTAAATTTTAAAACAAATTGATTAGAAAAAGTATAACAAAATCATAGGGGTTGTTTGGAAGTGTTTTTGTCCTTACATTTTTTAAGATTATTTTACAAAATAAATTTAAGTTCAATTTTTAAAAATAAAAAAAAAACATGTTTGGCAAATTAATTTTAAAAATAGTTTTTAAGAAATAACTTTTAAAATTAATAAAACAAAAAAAATGTTTGGCACAATGTGAAATCTTGAGTTCACTAAGAATATTCCTCCATCACAACTAACCACCATTAGAAACCAAAAACCACCATGCAGAGGCGGAGGTCGCATGCGTGGCATTGGCGAAGGGGGAGGTCGCGTGCATGAGTGGGTCGCGGGTGCTTGGTCTCTGTGCTTGGGTCACAGTAGAGCTCTAGGTGGTGCCAACGGGAGCAGGTCGCGGCGGCGGGTCTGGGTTGCCAAAGTTGCTTGAAGGCTGTCTTGGGAGCTCTTGCTTCACGGAGGAGCTTCGCAAAGAAGCTTGGTCAGAGCATCTGGAGCCTGGGGGCTAGGTTCGCGTGCGTGGTAGAGGAGGAGGTCGCGGGTGGCTGCAGATCTGGTGGCATACGTGGCAAAGGCAGAGGTTGCGTGTGCCGAGGGATCTGGTCGAGTGCATGGCGGAGGCAGAGGTCGTGTGGTGGCGATGGCGGATCTGCTCCCTTCCACTGTTCTCTTGCTCGCTTGCTCCCTTCCACTATTCTCTTGCTTTGCTCTCTTCTCTTCGGAAATGAAACAAACCAGAAAACACAATGGTGGCAACACAATAAAACACAGTATTTACTAGGTTGCCACCATGATTTTCTTTAGTTTGAAAACAAAAGTTGAAGAAAACATTTTTAAAGTGTTTTGAGTTTTCTGTTTTTAAATCACAAATCTATTTTTTGGTTTTTAAAATCTATGTTACAAAAATGTGTGGTCAAACAAGTTTTCTTAATCTTTTATTTTTAAAAACTAAAACAATTCTTAAATGTAATGCCAAACAGCCCCATATATTTTCAATGGATCAAAAGTAGTACTACACACATATGAAGATGATTAAGTAGAAGAGCAGATCCTAACTATTTGATCTGATGGTATTACAGCACTTGGGAATAGGATTGAATCAAGTCCCCCTTTTCTATTCCTATATACTTAAAACACAAATCAAAATGATTTTGCAAAATCTTATGATCTATAAGGAGATATCTCTTGGAATGTCTAGTAATGCATAATGAGACAAATATGAAAATCACAACTATTTAAGTTCCAGAATCAAATATACATGTATTTACTGATACACAATACAAAAAACTTTTACAAACAGTTAATATAAAGTGCAATGCAATAAAATCATGAGAGTAGAGAAGATGGCTCCAAAGATTTATACCAATTCAATTTTCAGTGTTGAATCTACGTTCAATCCCTAACAAAGGTGAGAGTTTCTACTAATCAATAAAGTTTCCAAATCCAAATACAAAGCTCATACACTTTGTCACTTGCAAGTGCTAGCTAACCAAATCAAAGGAAGTTATGTTCCCTAAGGTAAGGATGGAAGTAGGCTAAAAAACACTACTTCTTTCGGCTCAAATCAAATCAAAATCAACAAAAATCAAACTCAAAATATCAAACTAACCTTCCATAAAAAACAATTCAACACAAAGTGAAATAAAACTAAGAGAACCACATTGTTGTTTCTTAAATTTGATCAAAGCTCATCCTTGCACCACCTCCACACAACAGATTTCCATCTCAATTCCATCCCTTTCTTCCTCTATTGTGTTTCCTTTTTTCTTTGTCCTATATTAGTTGTGACTGCAACAACCACAAACCACTGTAAGCTTACCTTCTAGACACCAACCTCAATGCAACCACTATAGAAGCAAGTTCCAACCACCCCTGCTAGAGCTCATCACCACAAAGATATCATCAGCCGCTTAGCCACACCTTTGTCACTACTTGGGACCTTTGCTGCCATAGCACTCTTTCTTTCTTTCTCTCACCCACGGCCTTTTGCACTCTATGTTGCAAAACCTAACGCTAAAAATGTAAAGCTTATGATTTCTCTTTCTATTCTTTTGATTTATGTCATCTTTTAAAATTATTGTTATTTTTGTTTATCTGGTTATAATTTGGAGTGTGGAGGGGGGTTAAGGAATGAGGTGGGTGCTGGAGAAAGGAGAAGAAGATTGGGATGTTAGAAATTTTAACAAGGGCTATTTAGGAATTTTAAAACTTATGTAAACAAAAATTAACAATATTATTTTTAGGGGAGTACAATGTATTTTTAAAATCTAGATGAGGGCAAGTGCAATATTAATTGACCTCAGGGTAGATTGTTGTAATTTTCTCAAAATAAAAACACTCCAAGTGTTTCAACAGTAGACTGTGTTTTAGCGGAGAAAAAGAGTAGAAGAAGAAACAATATTTCTTGAGGTAGATTCCTTGTAAATGTTCCCTTATTTTATACTTTTTACTATTGTAGCAAACCTTCCTTTTAAGGTGAAATTTCCAAACCGTTGTAGGGATTTTGCAAGCTACCTTCGGTTGTTTTTAGTGAGTTGTCATAACAATACATCTTTTTGAAATTATGTTTTCCCTTCATCTTTTTCTATTAGGTTTTCTCTCTCTTTCTTTTGTGCATGAGCTATCCATGAGATTATCTCCTAATTCTACAGGAGATATTCAATTTCTACAAACTTTGCTTCTTTTGGTGTGTATCAGCCTAAAACGCTTGACACACACATGTTCAATATTTCAAAGCAATGTTTTCATCATAATTTAGATCCATAAACCAAGAATCCCTCCTTATGACAAACATGGACAAATGTTGACAGTAAATGAGTTAAACTTTGAACTTCCCTATTTATGCAATAGCTACCATTAATATGTGCTCCCCTTGCTAGATGCTCTCCCTCAAAAGATTTTCCTTCACTATATTTATTTATTTCACAATATAAAACTTTAAAATTATTTATATATGAGTTTAATTTTGATGCATTAATATAAAATTGTAATTTTCTAGGTCTAAGTACCCTTAGTAAGGTTATTCCTAGTCAAAAAGACCTCCATGAAGCCCTAAGGTAGATTCTGCAGAATCTGCATAAATCACACATATGCATGATCCAAAACTCGTGGACGCGCAATTATTTTGCTCGGAAGCATATTTTGGTTTTCCCTAAAGTTCTAGAGAACTACTTGTTTTTAGCATACGCGCAGAAGGGCGCTAAAAGTGCACATATGCCCAATACGTAATGCATAGAAGCACGATTTTAGTGGCAGATGCGTGGCTTCGCGCATCAGATTACCCAAAACGACACAATTCTTTTTAAACATCCCTACCCTACATAATCTCAACACAATTGGTCCAAACACATGAAATACGAACCATAATATCTCCAAGCTCTTCTCTCTCCCCTTTCACTCAAAATCCAACCCACTCACTCCTTTGAATCCCCTTGGGTAAGTGATTTCCTCACCTTTTGTCAAGTTTTTCATGTTCCATCATGTTTATGTTGAGGGTTAGTTTCAACCAAGATTTTAGCATGTTCCTCCTATTTGGGTTCACCCTTAAATGTGTCCCTAGTATATTTTATAGTTGTTTGATATTGCTCTCGCTTCTATGGCAGTTGTTGGTGTCATTTTTAACTCTCAAGGTCAAGTTAATAGTAATACCTCACACCTAGTCATACAAGAAGAGTGGGTTTAAGCTCATGATCCTATTTTTAGGCATTATCATCATTTTCTTTACATTATAATTATGATACATGATTTTAGAGAATGAAAATGAATTGCACGTGAATTTACAAATCATGTTGAACTTAGAGAAACTATGATTCTTTGATTATGCCATAAACTCATATATTAGAAATACATGGAACCATTATTAATGTTTGCATGCTGTCTAATATTTTACTCTCCCCAAGAATATGATTTTATTGAAAGGCATGCTTTATGGAAATTATCAATTATGAATGATTGAGTTTTCTGGAATGAATGATTATTATAAGATATGAGTTATGAACCCTGTTTTAGCTTAAGCTTGAATGTATAAAGAGCAAATATAAATTAGAGAGAAATAGAACAGTGAGTTAATGAGAGTAAATTCATTAACCTCGATATACCATATTCTTCACGAGGGGCAGTCACCCCTTTATACTCAGATACAGATCACAAAACCTAGTTAGGTGCCCATATCTTGTCCACGAGTGATATGGTTCACAAGGAATCATTTACTATCGATTAGATGCTCATGTTCATGAGGGACTATGTATCACATTTTTTATAACTTGCTTAGAATTCTACTTCTTCCCTAATTTTCTTAGAATAGTTTATATTACATTTTCTTACAAGGATTATATGATTTGCTATTATGTATTGTTTATGAAAGTGATTCCTGAATGTTGCATTATTATATATGTATTTCCTAGGTTGTCCCATGTTGATTGTGGATGAGAATTTAGTTTGATGGCTCACCCCTCTCTCCTTTCCCTTTCAAATACGATTGTTGCTCCAGATACCTCTCAAATTTCTCTTCCCTAGTAGTTATAGTAGATCTTTGGTGAGTTTCACTTTGCAATGAAGTAAAATGTATTGTTTATAGCTTGTGTTAGTTGAGTTCTCTAGTAGTTGTGCAAATAGAATTCCTAAACCATGCATTATTTTGTTATGTTATGAAAGGATTTGTGTATTTATGCTTTGGGAGGATACAACTAGAGAATTTGTTGGATTTATGGTTTCGTATACTAGTGTAACTTGTAATTTATGAATTTTATGATTATGGTGTTATGTTGAAACTCGTTTTCTAAACATATTTAAATTATGTTTTGAAATAAAAATTATAATTGATGCATGACATGTTATAAAAAATGCTTCTATGGGGTTGGTTCCTCATGTGCCGATCACATTTCCAAATTTTGTCGTGACAAAAATATTTTTACAATCTCATCCCACTAAAATCTTTTATTTGCAAGCCTTTTCAAATAGTGGACGAGGAAGTTAATTATCATGGTTATTGTGATAATACATAATTGATTGATATAAGAAACTCATGTAAATTTTTTTTTACAAAGTCATTATAGAGAAATTAAATTCTTGTGTAAATAATATATTATGAATTTAATTATCATCCACTGTAAGTGTAAATATGATTTATATGGTCACCCAATTATCATTTAACACTCATCTTATTTCCAATAAATCTTATTTTTGGTTTTAAAAAATTAAAAAAAAGATGATAAAATTTGTAACTGC
Organism: Dalbergia cochinchinensis; assembly: GCA_031216125.1. Lineage (NCBI taxonomy): Eukaryota > Viridiplantae > Streptophyta > Magnoliopsida > Fabales > Fabaceae > Dalbergia > Dalbergia cochinchinensis. Next base: position 48,251,463 of record CM062371.1, on the reverse strand, counting down.
ATCACTACTCTGATATTTTGTCACGGTTATTACTCTTCCTTCACCCATTGGTACTCAGCTTTGCCCATCCATCTCTACTTTCCCTTTCGGCCCCTTCCCACTTCTTTTTCTCCCACTTCCATAGGCTCTTCCCCATCCGTAAAATATAAAAGGAGAAAGGTTTCCTGCCTCTCTAACACTACTCTTTATCTTGGGTAGTACCTTGTTTGATCATCGCTGCCAAATGATGGACCCACAAATTTGGCTCAAAATTTCTTACATCTATGATATTCAAGTTGATTACAAAGGGCTATTTCAGTGAAAGAAAGGTGGAGCGGGCCGAGGAAGGGAAGGTGAGTTTCACTGAGAAAAATAAGTGCAGTAACTATTAAGGAAAAGTATGAGAAGTAGTCTTGGTGCAGTTATGAACATTTTGACAATACTGTTTTTCTATTGTTTTTCAAAAACAAAAATAAGATTAATTGAAATTAAGATCAGATGTCAAGTGGTAATTGAGTAACCGTGTAAATCATGTTTACACTGATAGTGGATCGTATTTAAACTCATAATAATTTAATTGGAATATACTGACATATAAAAATATTTTAAATATTTATTCAATCATGTATTAATATATTAATGAATATAATTACTTTTGATATTTACTATTTAAAAACTCATATAAAAAGATGGATTTAATTAGACGAGAGTATAGTACATCAAAATTAACCTTATAATAAATTAATAATCCATCATATATTTCATGTAAAGGAAACATACCATAAATTAAACTTCATCCCCAGGATTTTGGTCTGTTCAAAAATTCTACCGAGTGGCCGGATTGAGGGGATCGCACCACAGCACTGTGAATCAGAGCTACCCCTTATTCTCCTTTCGACGATTCCCAGTGATCTCTCTCTCATACTATCATAAAGGTTCGAACTTTACTTTATCTGTAACTATATTCTCTGTTTTTTTTTTTTTTTATTCCTGTCTCCATGATCAAGTTTTGCTCTCTACCTTTGCTAGTTCTATTGTTTCTAGTTTCTACCGTTTTCTTCTTTTTTTTCCTTCGATTCCCCTACCCTTTTACTTGTAATGGGTTTCTTGCAAATTCCTTGAATGTTTGGTTATACTATAAAATTTTGGAACTTTTTGGTGATTGGTGCCAGTTTATCCTTGGTATCTGGGTAATTTTCTTTTTTTTTTTTAAAGTTTTATATGATCAGTTTTGCATCAATTTGGCTCTTGATTACTGCAATTTTGGCCACCAAGTTAATTACTAAGGGCTAAATTTATGATTTTTGTGGATGTTAGTATTGCTCCGTATTTTTGTTTTGGGGTTTTTGCCTATGTGATGTTGGACTAAGGATGAGAGAGATTGCAAAATGTAGAGGATATGTGGCTTATGCATTGCCAGTGGAAGTAGTATTTGTCTGGCTGAAAGATTGATAGAGACTCTCCCTGCCCATATTGTTATATTGAATCTGAAATTGAAAAAAAAAAAAAGGAGTAATTTTCTATTTATTTCTACTTTGTGAGTGTACTGAAGGAGTGTGGATCAAAACAGATTTCAAAATTTGCCTTTGTTTGTGATTGTTGAATGTTGATGCTAAGGTGCTGAATGATTGTATTGCTCATTCTTTTCTTAGCTGTATAATGTTGTACTGAGAATAAGAAATGGGGATGTTAACCCAGGACAGATCTACTTAGGCAATATTGGGGGCATGTGCCCCCATAAAGATTTTAGAAATATTTTATATGTATATATGTACGTACATATTCTGTTTCCATTATTCTATTAATCTTGACCGCACACTAGGATAAAAAATTTAGTTAAATTTCTTGTTATGTATATGTATTATCTTTGCCTCCATCATCTAAATTTTCTGGATCTGTCACTGAATTGTTAACCTTACATGTAATGAGAAAGAAACCCCTTTGGTAGCTTGGTTTGCTTGGTGAGATGGGTAAGCTAATGGGACCTTGATCTGGATTTGGTTGGACTATTGAGTAAATATTCATATGAAACTGGAAATTGATAGAATGTGATCCTAACTCTATGTAGTCAAAAGGGAAAGACAATGTAGAGAACTTGGCTTAAAATTGAGACAAATGATTAAACCTATTCTCTGTTTTCCCATTGATTATACCTATATCATTACAATTCAATATGACACATGAAATCATATTTCTTTTTTGGCTAAGCAATTGTGTTCTCTTCATTCTGTTTATGATTCTTATTTTCTTACAGTCTGCCAGTGGAACTTTACATGAAGGAATTTATATCTGTATGTTGTATGTGGCCATACCATAGCATCTTAAGCATATACAGTGGCTTAGTATATTTTTACATTCTTCGATGATGTCTTCATATATTTTGAAAGGTATAATCAAATTAACACTTCACAGTAGGTGCAGGTCATGTAACATTACTTTCTCTGCCAAGCATTTTCTTTTGTTTTGCTTTGATGTTGTCTTCTTTTTGCTTTTCATGAAGCTTTTGTAGTTTTTACTGACTTTCACCAGTGGTGGGTTTCAGTTAGGACGAAAAGCTTTGGTTAAGACTCATGTCAGCTCCTAAGGAGGAAAACGTGTCATCACATTCCCAGGTTTTCTCTTCAATTCTGAGCAGAGTTTTTATGTCCAACCAACTCTGTTTTTAATTGTGCTTGGATGCATTTAATTGCTCAAATTACATTCTTTAATGACTCAACTTTGAGCCAAGTTTTGGGATTGTGCCGAAGGTTTTAATTTAGGATCCCCTTTTGGAACAAAATATTGATAGTAATTATTTGAAACAAAATATTGATACTAATTATTTTTTCTTTCAACAAATTTGTCATCATTGTTCTTCTCTTGTTCTCTATTTCCTTCCTCTTTATATTAACTGCTGAAAAGATGATGAAATGTAACACACCCTGAAAAATGGAACCTTCTCTCTTAAAGTTATGATCAATAGTGAAGAGAAAAATCAAAACCAATAGTGAAAGGAAATAATTTCGGTTTAGAACACAACTGGTGTTGGCATGTTTGAGAACAATAATCTAATAAAGCAAGAACTGTGAATTCATCATGTTGTTTCTCCTTTGTTTGTACAGCAGAACACGCCTTTCTCCACTGCAGGGCATTGCAGCTGGGTTATTCTGGTTCTAGATAGTGTGCTAAAATTTCTGAATATGCAAAACATCCCAGCTAATAGGGATGGATCCATTCATTATATATTGGGGGTTCATGCCCCCACTAAAGTTTGAAATTTTTTTCGAGGTGTATAAGACTAAGTATAAATATATTTTGCCCCATTATTTTATTAAGTTTGACCCCACATTAAGATAAAAATTGTGTTGAAATTTTTATTATGTTTATGTATTATCTTTGTCCCTAATGTCTAAATTTTCTGGATCCTTCAGATTTCCTTTTACAAAGGATAATACAGTGCTGAAGATATGTCGATCATTTTCAAATATATTGAATGGCTTAACTCATGCATCACCAGTGTAATCAATTTTTTATACTGTTTGTGAGCTTATCCTTCACATGGACATTGGTGCAATTCAATAATTAGTACCTGTAGTCATCCTCTAGTAGGTGGAGTATTTGGACTCTAGACAAGTAGAGAAATAAAGTCTCAACAAGGTTACTGTGATTTGAATGGGATCATTGTTTAGTTGTTTTTCTTCTCTTTGGTTAAGGATTCAGTGGTGCATAAAGTGGAAAGGCTAATAACTTTAATAGCCAAACTTTCAATCTTACTAGCATCTTCCTTTCAGGATAAAGATGGAGGAAATCATGAATGCCACTCTTCATTCCTCCTTATCTTAGAAAAAAAATGACATAAAATAGTATTTGATACTAGTCTTAATGGTCCATATTTCTACCATAGTAGCATTTCTTACTATCGTGGATTGACTTCCATAAGCATTTGCCTAAAGTAATTAGTTCTGTACCTGTAAATTGAAACATTCAAGAGTACTAAACTAATACACACTTATCCTTTTTTTTATATTTATTTTATTCCACTGGGATATTTTTCAGCTTTCATCTCATTTTTTCTGGGATCTCCTCGATTCCATCATAGTTGACGTGGCATCAGAGTGTCACAGAGTAGCAAAGCTGGGCCTAGATTCAAATTTGGAAGAAGAAGATGAAGAACTGAAGTTGTCAGCACAAGCCAGGGTTAGGGTGGCTGATCCCAGTAATAGCAGTGAAGCAAATGGCAAGTATGTGGTTGACATATTTGGACAAACTCATCCTGCCGTAGCAAATGAAATATTTGAGTGCATGAATTGTGGCCGATCCATCATGGCTGGGAGGTTTGCTCCTCATTTGGAGAAGTGCATGGGAAAGGTGGTTCTAATTCTATTTATCTTTTACAACCGTATATGGTGATCCATTTTTCAATCAAATGTTTTACTTAATTTTTTCATGCCCCTGACTTTGCTTTTGAATCTTGAACTCATAATTTGATTGGTGTCTGTTAATTTATCTTAGATTAAACTACACCGGCTTCTCCTGAGATTAAGTGATACATTACACACAATACCCCTCAATTGGAAACACTCCCCACAGAAGTACTTAGTATCATGTTTACAGGGGGTGCTATGTATCACATTCTACAAAATATAAGAAAAAAGTGTGTAATATCACTTAAACCTCAGGGAGGGTTAGTGTATATGTCTACGAATTGAGGGGTACTGTGTGTGTTATCACTTACTCTCAACTTATCTTTGATTTTATTGTGTGATAATTGAGAATTTAGTATGGCATCATCCGATCCATGTAACCTACACTACTCATGTTGATGATTGAGAATCGAGTGAGAATTTTATTCTCAACTGTCATTCATGCATATGAGCCTTTTGGTTCTTTATTTTTCTCTCTTTATACTATTATGGAAATGCTTCTTCTGTACCCCGCCTCAGGGTAGGAAGGCTCGTCTGAAGGTAACAAGAAGCAGCACAGCCGCACAGAACCGGTACTCACGAGGCAGTCCTGTTTCTACATATTCCCCATATTCAAATCATTCTAGCAATAGCATGAACCGGTTGCCAAATGGAACCTCAAATTTTGCAGGTGAGGAGCACTCAAACGGGACATTCGAGCCATGAAACTTGTAAGCGCCAGAGCGATGTGCTATGGCTGGCGGTGCAGGCTTCTATACCAGCATCTTCTTGTTTTGCTTGGAGATAGCAGATAGCATCATGATGTATATGAAAAATAGTGTTTACTCTGCTGATCTTCTGAGACTTTTAACAGTTACCATTGCCTCGTAATACATCCATGATGTTGTCTAGCTTTCAGTCTGTTGCAGAGTTAACATTGGCTTGGTACATCGAGTCCTATTGTACCCCATTTTAAAATGCACCACCAATTGTCAACATTCACCTTGTGCAATTCCAAATTTGTGCTGGTAGCACGCGGGTGAGATAAGAATAGCACAGGACATGGAGGTAAATAAACGGAGAAGATAATGGATTCAATGTGTTGAGTTAATACAAGGAAGAAAAATACAACATTTCTGCTGCCAGGATTCGAACGCAGGTCTCTTGGATGAAGCCGAGTATCCTGACCAGCTGGACTGCGATGAATTGATATGATGAATAGTGTTAGGTTTTTATCAAATCCAAAGGTCATTAAGTCATTCTGTGGCCCAACCAAATCAAGTTAACCCAACCCATTGCAAGTTGGGGTTGAGCGTGCTGGCCGACGAACCTATCAATTTCTTATTAGGTTGTTTTCATGACGTAAAAAAAAAGAAAGAGAGAATCAACACACGCTTGTGTGTGTGCATATATAAATAATAATCTATATTTTAATTTGAACGATTCATGTTAAATCTAGTAATCAAGGCTTATAAAGATTCCGATAAGAGAAATATATATATATAATACTCTTGTACAAGATATTTATATCATAGGAAGAATACAAACAAGGTAGTAGAATTAGGGAAATAGAAAAAAATTGAAATGGGTCCACCACTACCTTGTTTACTTCTTCTTATGTTGTAATTATGTTATGCAAATATATTTTTCTTTCAATAATTATACGTAATAACTTTCTCTTTGTCATAAAAGAAAACCATTTCCATGCATAAAGTTTTGTGATTGTGTACCCAAAAAAATAAACTTCTAAAATTTATATCTGACCACTTCGATTGAAATTTCGGGAGATTTTCCTTTGTGGGAATTATCACTTCCGTGGATTGGTTGTTTACTTTTTTCAATGGATGGAAAAATGACGTGTATTTGTGCCACAGATGATCACCATTATAGAATGTTCTACATTAATGATTAATGATGATATGTTACGGCCAAGAAAGGATGGATTAAAGGTTTATGGTTGGAAATATGTAGTATTTGATAGGGCTCCTCACATTCCACTTGTCCCAGCCCCACATACCCACTACATCATAACTGAGTTTTACTAACACCTTAAAAATATTACTAAAGCATATAATAATATTAGTAAAATTCTTTAGCAATATAAACTATATGCTACATTTAAAAAAATATTACTAAAAACTTTTAACAACACCTTTTGTATTTTTACTAATACCTTTCAAATATTGGTAAAAAATTTTAACAACACTTCTTAATAATATATGTTACTAGAATTTGAATATGGTGTAGTGACCATCCATATGTGGCATCATTTTCATGTTATTCGTGACACATCATCACAATTCACGGTTATTAGTATTATGTGATTGAGTAACGTTATTTTGATTCACACTTTGTGGGACACTGTGCAGATACACTCATATCCACCATTGAATAAGGTGTGGAATTCAAACTAAATAGGGCCCACATCAAATTCAATAGAGGATGTGAGTGTGTCGACACATAGTCCTACAAAGTGTGAGTTAAAATAACATTACTCTATGTGATTACTTCTGCTATAGTTTATGACAATTAGTGTGGAAGACCACAATAATTGGTGATTCTAAACTTAGGAGGAGATTAAATTCAAAATTATTAAACCAAATAAAAATGATAATAATAGGCCATTTTTTTGTCAAGTAAAAAAGAATAAATGAAAATGAATCTGTTATCTCTCAAATATCTTTTTCTCACAAAAGGGAGTATTAGAATGAAGGCGTAAAACTAAAGTGTAGGATCAATTAACATTGTTATTACTTTGTCTTTTATATTGTTATTACTTTGCCTTTGACCATGATAAAAAAATATTTGGTTTTATATGATCCTAATTAAGTAATTAACATATAGCACATTCTTTATGAGTATATATGTTCATACTAGTTTAAGATGGCTTCTCATGTGCCTCACCTGGTTAATGCCTTATCAATGCCTGTAGCATTTGGTTAGTGATACAGGGATAGAAATATAAAGATATTGAAGACATAAATCTGTTTAGTGGTGGAGACATAAACAAGGGATAAAAAATTTTTTTGTCCCGGAACAAAAAAATACAAAATTTCTGTACTTTCAAAAAGTGAGGATAGGATACAGAAATAGAAATTTAATATATTTTCTTTCAATAATACCCCTATACATACTTATTATTTCCTAATATGTTTTCACAAAGGTGGTCGTGTAGGGGCGGTCTGGTGGTCAGCCGGCCGTGGTCAACAGATACTGGCCACTGGTGGTCAATGTTGGTCAATGACGATCCAGTGACCGATCGGTGGTGCTGTGGGCACCATGGACATTTACCGACTTAGGCACTAAAGTAGCCACTTTAGTTTAATTTCTCAAATTTGGCTCCACGACCACAAGTCAAGTTTGAGAAGTTCAAATAGAATTTATGTGCATTACATGCATGCACGCGTGGTTTGACTTATGACAAGGCAACCCTGTTACATGCAGAGGATGATAAAACAACAAATTTTGAAGTGACTTGTTTTACCTATAAAAGAATTGACGACACACTCTCTCATGCTGAAGATAACATCTGAGAGATACAAGCATATGGTCGGCTCCAATAATATAGGTCAATTTTTTTTATAACACAATTAATGAACAACAAGGAAACGATTGAAAAATAATGCGCCATTCGGTGCTTTCTCTTTTAATATATAAAGCATCCAAAATGCAAATGAAAGCCTTTTGTTTCCTCAAAACTTCACTATCAAAAATATATCAATTAGCAGGCTCAAGCTTTCAATATCCGTAATTTAGGTAATTGTCTTCATCAGCTAATCTATTTGATCGGATTGCTAATATTTAGAAGCTACGTATACCTAAACAACAATGTGTGAATCTGGATGAAAGAAAATCTAGCTACCTATAAATTCTAGCCTACCAATAATCAATCCTTGATTATTGTCTTCTATCTATTGCCTTCTTTATCATGGTTTGTGAATATCCCCTGCACATGAGATTTTGAATGAATATCATCAACTCAACTACCACCGGATGATGATGATGATAAAGATATTGACAGAATTTTTTACAGAAATTATAGTAATTATCTGACTAGCTAAAACCATAATAATAATAAAGATATTGACAGAACTTTTTATAGAAATTATAGTAATTATCTGACTAGCTAAAACCATAATAATAATAATAATAACAACAATAACAATGATAATAATATTGACAGAATTTTTTACAGAAATTATAGCAATTATCTGACTAGCTAAAACCATATGACCTGTTTATTTATTTGAAGGCCAATAATCATCTCATATCATTATGTCACAAAAAAAAAAACTCTGATAAAATTTCTAGGAATAATATTTTGTGTAAGTTATACAACAATCATATAGCAACACTTGCAATGCTTTTTTGTCTTTTAATGCATCAATGCCCACTCTCACAAAAGGACAAAAAATATTGTGAGTATTGATATAAGATTGTTATATAAACTTTATTATACACCTAATATTACTCAATTTCTAGCTATGTATAAATTTTCTTTTCTTTTGGTTCTAATTACCTAGAAAACAAAGGTTCTGGTAGGGATGCTTTTGTATGAATCTCATATGAGTAATGCTATATAGCCAAAATAGTATAGTCAATTTTACAGAATACATAGTTATGGCTTGATTAAATATAGTGATAGAGTCCGCCTTTTCTTTTAAAAGTTACCAATTATGCCACATCATTTTGAAATTTATTTTCTGATCAAATTTTTGGATGTATAGTATTTTTTTCATCTCGTATTATATAATAACTACAAACCGAACCAACAATTGCCCGTTCATGCAAGCAAACATTATATCCCCCACATAGAAAATAATTAATAAAGGCATGTTTGGTAGAGATATTATTGCGTCAAGGCCATTTGATAAACGAGCAAAGAGTTAAAGACGTGACCTATAGTCCGTACTAATTTAACTGGTTACGTGCCCACCATGAGTTCTTAATTATATCTCATAAGCATTTCAATTTCAACATATAAAAGTGACACTCACTTCATTATTATTAAATATAATGGATTGATAAAAAAAAATGGGACCACCATCATATCTAATAATAATATAGTGGATATTTTAATTAAATACTCACTGTTAAGTATTGAAATAGTATCGGGCTATGTCTCATATATCTTCTTGTTGGTTTGCCTAATCAATTGTCTTTGGCTTTATCTAGAACCTTATTAATCTACTATCGCACCATACGCTTGTCATCTACAGTCATATACGTAAATTATATCTATATATGTAGATATATTTTGTATATATTGTCGAAAAGATTCCTATATCCACTAATGGAATCTTATAAACACTTTTACAACTACCGTATAACCGCTACTTTATAGATTTAATTAGTCTCTCACAAAGTTGGTTGAGCAATAAAAGTGAAGGATAATTGGACGTATTGTAAAGAGGCCTTAAAGATAGGGCAATATTGCATGATTTATTGACAATTTTCTTATAGTCCTATTTATTATTCTCGTCTTCAGGAAGGAGTAACGATCGCCTGAAAGAAAACATGTAATAAAAAGTGAGTTCTACCAATAACTTATTGGTTCAAGTGGGGCTTGAGTTGTACAATTGGAAAAAATTGTGAAAGAGATCTCCACTTAAGTGTCACGCTATATTCCAAAAGATATGTCTCTCACTTATCGAATGAAGAAATACTAAAGAAAAGTGAGCTCCAATATGATTACATCGGAGCAAGATATGGGAGAATATTTAGAAAAGTGTCAAAGTAATTGAAATCTTTGTAAGACTATCTATTATGGACACGTAAAATAAGCCTTGTTATTATTAAATTAAAGCAACAAAATGCTACCCTCTTAAAGCTCTCTATAGCTCTCCGCTGCTCACCAAGGAATTGTTAGAAATATCCATCACTCACCGTCTTATATATTAGGCATAATAGAATAAATCTTATGTCTCTATTTGTTGTATATAATGTAGGTTCTGTCTATGGTGCACTGGCTGAAAGTTAGGTGCACCACACACCACTTTAAAGACTATCTATGAACCTCAAATTACATAGACCACCACAAACAGCCTTCCCAATCGCATCTTTAATCCATTCCCTTCCCCTTAGGCCTTCCACCTGTATTGCGGTTGGGACCGTCTGAGTCTCACCGAACCAAGATATCAACTCCCAGCAAGAATATGAAACAATGAAAATCACACCAAGCAGAGAGATATTCACACATCAACCACTGTGAGAGTGCAGATGCCAGGGAGAGGAAAGCGTTCCTCCATTATTTGTAAATATTTATTATTTACAAATAACAAATATTTAAATAATAATACTTATTCCAAAATCTATAAATAGGGAATTTCTCTTATACCCTATAAAATTCATGGGTATCAATACCTCTTATATAACTAGTGGATGAAAATTTATCTTGTGTTTCACAATTAAATTTATTAATATTTTAAACACTCACAATTAAATCATAACTCTTGGATTCAAAAGATACCGGTATCCTTAGGTTACTAAAATAAAAATCCTATAAATAAATAATTAATAATTTTATTATTAATTTTGTTAAGTATTTACTTAATATTAAAAAAATTTGTAATAGTGAGATGATAGTTATTGTATATCATTAATAATAGCTTGGACAATGACATACCAAATATTGCATAGTTTTAGAATTCTAACGGACCTTATATTATCAAGTATTATATTATCAATTCTTATCCTATCTAACATGTCAAACAAACCCTAATGGTTGGATTGACATGCTATATAGGGCATGATAGGAAAAAATAATATAGTACATAATAATTTTACTTATTATTTGATGCAAGTAATTGATGTATTGCATTTATAAGCTTATCCATCAAATACTTCTTATGCATTAAAATGATTATAAATAAATTAATCAAGCATATAAAATTAAAATAAGACTTGATTAACTTTTAACAATAAAATCCCTCCTATATAACTTCATCATATATGTATTTGAATCCGTTCGTTTAGTGGTTAACAAGTAAGTGAAAACACCAAGACAAAAACTCGTGAGAAGTCGAAGGATTAATGAAGGGTCCCCACCCGCAGTCCAATTTGATCTGATCCATATTAAGATGCTTTTGGATTGTTTATACCATAAAAATCACTCTAATGTGCATAGAAAACTGTCATACGATCAGAAATTTCGTCCGAATTTAACTGACAGAATAATTTGTTATATTTAACTCTTGAATGAGTAAGTGTTTCATATGTCTTCATTTTATTTCATGATTATCATAATTTCTATCAAAATTTTAACAATATTTTTTTACATGGCATTATTTATATACATATTAACGGAAAGCATCATTAAATTTGTTGCGCATCGATATTAATTACTATCTTTGGTTTTTGGTTTGAACAGTAGTCATAATTTATATAAACAAAAGGTTATTATATAAGGAATTTTTACTCAAATTATACTTTAACGGGTTTTCAAATGAAAAATCAAACATGTTACAAGAAACGTAAGATTAGTGGATAAACACGATCAATATTGGGGTTCTAGACAAAGTCTTTGGAAACATATATATAGCTACGAACTAACATACCCACAGCAACTAATAGTACTCACTTCTGTTTGGTATATAATGAAGCCTGAAATTTGAGGAAGGGAGGGCGACAAGAAGTGGAGATTGTACCACAAGAAAAAAGTGGAGTTAGGATCAGAAATGGAAGGTTCTAGTGTGGAGAAAAATTAGAAACCGAATGAGGATGAGATAAGACTGCAAAAATAAATAGAAAATAAATGAAAGAAAGGATTTAATTTCTTTATATTAAGAATAAATTTTTACACCGCCATCTAATTATATTTTATCACATTAACAATGATAATTGAATGTCTCATCTACTATTCATAAAGTTATATAAATAAAATATTTTGATCGGATATTAGTATAAAAGCATAAACTCACCCAATTAAAAGCTTCATGAAATTTTATTCAACTCTAAAAGAAAACAAATAATATCTCTTGAAATTGGCTGGGACCCACTTCCCCACCGAAGTGAAAGAGGAGAAAAATTGGGTCCCCAACTTGTACTCATGAGCACATTATAAATGCAAACTCCAAGAGTATCCATCCAAAAGGCTATGTAGAGGAGGACAACATAATGCATGCAAAGAAAGACACAAAAGACAGATGGTACACTTGTTGTGGAGGATACAATCATGAGCCCAAGGGAACCTCCCACTATAATTTTTTTTTTTCATCCATTTTTCAGTGGTGGGATCCATCCACTTCCCATTGGTGGAATAGAGCACATATTGGTGATATGTGCCTTTTCCTTTAATAATAATGGGGTTCTGATGATTACCGAAGAAAAGGAAGGAAGTTGGAAGGAACAAATTAAAGAGGTTTAAAGGTTGCTAAGTGTTTGTAAATGGCTAGGTACATGTAAAGGCTATATAAAGCCAAAAAAAAAAAAAAAAAAGAAGGAAGAAAAAGACAAAGAAAGGGAAGAAGAAAAGAAAGGCTCAAGGCTGAATTGCGATGCTTAAGGTTAAATATTATAAAATGAATATTTGAAGGGTTAAATAATTTGTTTCACTCAGGTATGCTGCAAGTAAAAGATGTTAATTAAATAACAAGTGCATAAATCAATTCAATGTCAAGGCCTGTTTTAATTTAACCAAAGGACTTGGGGTACTCATCCAAGATATGCAGCTGCATTATAACTTGAGAATAAAAGTTTTCCTACTTTAATGATCTTATTTAACTCGAGCAATTGGGTTTGGGCGTCCAATCTGAAATGGACTGGTCCAATTTAGATTGAGAATGAAGAATTAGTAATAATGTAAAAAGTGAATTCATCAAGTCAATAATGTAGCTTATAGCAGTCTCATGATCTGGATTGTTTTAAATCTGAAAGAAAATAGTTGAATATAGAAACACTTTATTTGAATTTGGTTAACAGTTCACGATTTTGTGATTTCCCAAATTAAACTATTTCACAAGGGGAAATGCTGTCCAACCTTTAAAAAATTGCCAGAATATCCTGGACAAAAATTATGAGTTGTTGAATCAAACGAACGATTAGGACACTCATTTATCCAAAAGCTAACATGTCACATCATTTTCCCAAATTAATCATCGCAAAAAATTCTTAATCTCTTAACCTTTTTTTCTTTCACAACAAATCACATATAATTTCCCAAATGCTTCAAAAACTAGAATAGGAAACATCCAAAATTTGGATGGTAGCGAGTTTTGAATAGGGCAACAAGATGTTAAATGACAGGGCTTGCCAGTGATTTAGAGCAACCACTATGAAAGTTAGTATCTAAGTTAATAAATTAAGTGAAAAACCACAATAGTAAATTGGGCCCCACATCATTTAATTTCCAATGGGCAAGTCGTCGAAGCCAAACACGGCCTTGAAGCAATGCCCTTCGGCCGATTCCATGTTGAATTGGAGCTCGCACTTAGGCTTGAGCGCGATCCTTTGATGGATGGAACAAGGGTTTTTGCAGGAGCGGCAAATAGAGCTACTAAGAGGACGAAGGAAAATGAGACTTTTTTTTTTTTTCCTTTTCGAAAAATCAAAATCTCATGCCAGTCAAGGGAGGTGGCGAGCACGTAGAATAAAAAACAACGCCAAGGCAAGGAAATTGAGGCTTTGGTAGACATGGCATGTTTGATGCATTTAGGCTCATTTAAAGTGCATGCAGCCACATTTTCATATGTGGTTAAGTGATGATGCTAACGACAATTAAGGGGGAGGGTGAGGTTGGGCGGAGTATGGAGCTGCGAGAAACTGGATTAATGTGCAAAAATGGGAAGGAGGTGCATTTGGAAAATTTGGAACATTAGCAAAACACACCTAAAGTTATGCGTTGGTAACATAATGAGTAAGCTTATATAGAACTGCTCTTATATGACAAGTGAGCAGATATAGATTTGATTTTTATGCATTGATAGCGTAAAAGATTTTTATACAATCATTCAATCATGTATTATCATATCAGTTATGATAGTTGACTTTCATATTTACTACTTGAAAGTCATGTAAATAAAATGTTTTGATTGGATGATAGTGTTGAACAGTTTCACACACTGTCAGTATATCAAAATTAAACTTATTAGATATTTCTTATCTCAAAGGCATAAACATTTTTTTTCTATTTTATCATTACGTGTTAGTTCATTTTTGAAAGCATAAACTATCTTATGAGTCAACTAAAAAGTTAATCAAAATAATCATTTTCATTTTAAGATGTTGATAATAATTAGGTGAAACTCCAAACTATATTAGCATATTTGATTTTGTATTTGTAGAATTGATTTTGGCAAAAGTGATTTAGCTATAATTGATTTTAAAGTAAAGTGATTTATGTTGAATAGTTCCTTCAAAATTAATTCTGACATAAAGTAAAAGATTTTAACTTCTCCTATAATCAATTATAGAGGCTTGAATTGATTCTAATGTCTAGAATCGAAACAATGCACACTATGTTTGGAAAAACATTGAGGGCATCAAAATTGATTATGAGGGTGTAGAATTGATTTCGTTTGTGATTTTTAACATGTTTAGTTTCATGTTTTGAACTGAATGTCAAAATCAATTTTGGCTGTAGAATTGATCCTAACAGAAGTGATAAATTGTTGCTTCTAGGTTTTTACACTATTAACTTTGTTACTATCACTTTTTAAATCAAACTACTAAATATAAATCACTTTACCACGCACAAAATTAATTTTAACAAAATCAATTATAATAAAGTCAATTTTATCCTAAATCAATTCTACAAATGCAGGGAGAATTAAATACAGACATAAAAATTTGGCAGCCTCAAAACAGTTCTAGACGTTGGTTGTAGTTCACTTAACTTATGACCAACTACTTTTGAGTAAGTTGCTAGTCAAAATAATCTTGAACTAGTTATATAACATATACTGTTATTTGAGCGAGACAAAATCAAACTCTTATTCACTCAATTTAAGAAAAATTAACTAAATATGACAAAAAAGAGAGAGTAATTTTCTTTTAACACTATTAGCACGTCATCAAATCCTTCTTTTCCCATTGATTAGGCTATTAGATTAAGTTACATTAACGATTCGCCTAAAAAGACGGAGTTATAGTAATGATTGCAGAGTTGTGCATATAGCATTTATCTCCCCAGGTAGTGTGATTTTGATTGCTTATCTGGTGAGCTAATGGGGTTGTGATTGATTATATCTCAAACTTTTATTTTCTGTGCAAAAAGGTGAGAAGCATAGCCGCCAAGTCCAATACAAATGTTGGTTATAATTGATGGTCCACACCCCTCCATAAGAGTTTTGTGGTATCATTTGTCATTCATACTAGAAAAGAACAATAAACTAATTGAAACTATAATAATCCGATCTACGGTTTTGGTAGCTTAACCGCCAGATTTATGGTTGAAAACAAATAAAAAGAAGTCATATATACATACTCTTATATATCTTCTTTTCGTTAGAGAAATACATGTAGATGCATATTGATAGGTTATTCTATACAAATATTTTTTAAGATTTAGTGCAATTATACTTATCACTCGTCTATTTATAAAATTATTACCATAGATTCGTGAAATTTGTTAAAATTAAATTACATACACTAATCTTCTATCGGGTCACTGTCTTTAAAGAATAAAAAAAGATAACATGGCACATATATACTATTAACGATAAAATTATAATATTTAATTGACAATATTTGTTGACATATACATTGAAATACTTTTTTATCTTAATTAATGAATTTCATCCTCACATAATAAAAAAATGATATTTTAGTATATTTGTGTCAAATATTACCAAAATATATATTTATTAAGAGTAAATTACAAGTGGAGGAAGGTTGAAATTGAATATTTTAGATAAATTACACTTAAATGAAATTAAGAGTTATAATAAAAATAATTTAATTTTATACGATCAGTAAGATTGTAGAAGATGAAAAAGTATTTTATATATATATATATGTTTGATAGTTAAGCTCATCCTTAACCAAGAATGACAAGGAACATCAAATACAGAGGTCCCTCTACTCTTTACCTATGAACAACGTGGTTATATAAACCATGTCATAGTTTTAATCGAAACACCACTTCAAACCTGTGAGAGTTTCATCAGCATCTATGTATGTGCAGTATTCTAGATATACTAAAAAATAAAATTTAACTAGATAGGAGTGCCAATTGACACGTACGAGTGATAACAGACCCGGCTTCAAAGTATAAAAGTAATTATTTTTATAAAAGCTCTGAAATTGAATATTTTTATTTATTTAACTATAAAAATAAGGATAAATTATATTTATTTCTTTTGAGATTTATGAAAATACAACTCATACCTATTTTAATTGTCCAGCTTACACTTATACCTTCTTTACTTATCAAATTTTAAGTATTTATATTACAGTCACACTGTTAATTTATAGAACACTGTTGGTAAACTTAATAGAATGATATTTTGTGATATTAACTACTCCTAATTAATAAAATTATAAAAATACCTATAAACTGAGTAAAGATATTTTTATAATTTTATTAATTAAAAATAATTAATATCATAAAAATATTATTCTATTAAGTTTACGAACCATATTTTGTGAATAAGGAGTGTGACTATAATATAAATACTTAAAATTTGATAAGTTAGGAGATGTAAATGTATACTGGACAACTAAAGGGAGTGTGAGTTGTATTTTTACAAACCTTAGGAGAAGCGAGTGTAATTTAACCTAAAAATAAAGATATGGGTGTTTTAAATTAATATATAAATTTGTTGACAATAGAGAAAACGGAGCCTTTATTGTGATTTGTGAGTCATTCACATTTATGTACACACGTCATATTATATTTATAAAAAGAAGACAGTTACGTTAATAAATTTTTAAATAAAGGAAATTAAAATAAAAAAAATGTAAACAAACAATTGGGAAGTGGCGTGAAGAATTTGAATACTTGTCTTAAGCAATCATTCCTTATAACCTGCATTCCACTTTTACTTTCTGTTGTTTTAACTATAATGATGAGACCCCGGGATGAAAGTGTTTAGCAAGAACATAAGGCACTATCATCTAGCTCTTGATTGGTACTGTGTCTTCCATGGTGGTAAGCCAAATTGGTAAAGGTTCGGTAACCATACCTGTCCTTACCAACAAACCAAACACAAAAAGGTGAGGCTATGAGATTGAGAGAGGTCACTGGTCGAAGGTGATAAGTTAAATTTCCATTTATGCAATTGAGTGCTCAGAAAAACACTATCCACCTGTTTGAACATTTCAAGTTTGTGATCTACTATTGATAAAACAAGCCAAATCAACCAACAAACTATTATATGAGAGGTAAACAGTTTATGGAATGAGGAAACAAATTGAAATCTGAAAAAACAAAAAGCATTTGATAGGAGGAAAAGTAATCATAAATATTTCATTTTCATAATTATGAGAGCAATATCTCCTATGATTTTTATGAACAGAAAGAAAGGCAATTCATGTTAAAAAAATTTCAAAATTAACTTATCATTACAATGGGAAGAACCCACAAACTTTGATTGGCAAATGATACCTTTAGCATACCATTTTGAAAAATCTCTCGTTAATTAACTCTTCGGATTCTAGTGATTTCTTTTCTTTTATTGTAGGAGATATTTAATAGGTCTGAGATGGAAAACAAATTGAAGCATAAGATGCGGGGGGGAATTGAACCACAAGGTGTGATATGGTGGCAGCTCACATTATCCCTTAACTATGTGGTCGGGGGTTCGCTCCCATGGGAATAGAGTGTATTTTGTGGCCAGCAGTTTGCCTATTCGGGAGAGCTCCCGTGATGAGGAGATTAGTTATTATTATTGACAGTAGATATCTTGATTGCGATAAAAAAAGGATGTGGGGGAATCGAACTTTTATGCTCACCATCAGTACAAATTTACATTCACACCCTTCTTTAACTGCATCAATTTTCTTTTCAGAAGAAGTTTGAGCTCCATTTATTATTACATTATTATTGAGTGAAAAAAAAAAGAAGTGATTCTCTTTGCTTTAGGAGTGAACTTTTTTTCGACCTTATAATAATGAATCTTCTAAACTTAGGAACTTTGTTACATCCTAATCTCTCAAACCAACAATAGAATTTAATTTTGATATATTCTCAATATCAAATATATAATTTAATACGTAATTGTCATATTTGATTAGGTATTTTGACTCGAAGAATAGAGTTATTAATTTAATCAGTAGATCATCAGTTGAAATATATGTGTATATATATGTGTGTGTGATTAATTATATTATAAAGTAAATAAAAAATATTAAATTATACAAATATAATGCAAAATCAAAGTTTTACTTGATAATAATAGTTTTAGAGAGTAAAAATATTACAGTAAGCAAGATTTAAAATCAATTGCAAACTAACAAAAAAATAGAGATGAATAAACACGAGTGACCTAAGCTTTTTTTTTTTTCTTTTTTTTGGTCCGAGTGAAGTAGTAGCTGTCTTTTTGTAATTAATAAAAAAGAAAAAAAAAACATAAAGATCAAAGCATCACGTCTCAGGCTTAAAGCATCAAATGATCCAAGGAAAGCTCTCCCACATAGCAACTACACAATCTTGAAGTCGCAACTGATGGAGAAACTAGTAAAAACCAGGTAATTCTATTATAAAAGGAAAGAATTGTCATCCATAGAAGTCAAGATCCAATTTTCGGAAAAGGGACTTAAAAAATTCGTTAAATAGGTCAAAAAAAGTCTCTAGTTACTTTTTAAAAGTTAATTTTTTTTTTAAATAAATATGTTTGGTCCAGCCGGTATGATTAAATTAAGACTAGTCACCAATTTTTTCAAGAGGCCAATTTTCACTTATTCATATCAATTCAATTGCAAGTTCGATCCATTGCTTGATTTGGACTGGTTGGTTGGTTAGTTTATTAGTCTATATAGCCGGTCCAAATCAATTTTTATAATACTAATTTTATAGTATTATCTAATTATATATTATCATTAGTAAAATTATTCTACTTTCATCACAATTACTCTCTCAAAAATCTTACATATAGTTAAATGATGAGTAAAATATTTTTATACAAATAATATATCAAAATTAATCTCCAACAAATACATATTCCATGAATGATTATGATAAATTTAATTAAACTCAAAAAAAAAGAAACCAGC
The DNA here is from genome assembly GCA_031216125.1 of Dalbergia cochinchinensis. Lineage (NCBI taxonomy): Eukaryota > Viridiplantae > Streptophyta > Magnoliopsida > Fabales > Fabaceae > Dalbergia > Dalbergia cochinchinensis. Next base: position 48,231,952 of record CM062371.1, on the reverse strand, counting down.
TCAATCAGCGGGAAAGATGAGTTGAAAGAAACAAACTGAATATGGGCTCAGTCTGCAGCAGGAAAAATGTCACAAAAAAATTGAGGGTGACAAACGCGGCAGGCCCACCACAGGTTGCTATAAAAAAATGGTGGGATGAGATGAGTGTTTTAATTATTTGAGTTAAAAGTGTCAACTTATTCAATTAAAAAAAAACAGATTAACAAGTTAATCTGGTGAACTATTTCTGATTTTTATAATATTTTTAGCTATTTTATCACCTCAATCCACCTTGCCTCAAATTGGATATAAAACATAACAGAGAAGATTGATCCATCATAATTATTTAGATTAGAAATATTAACCCACCCATAAAAAAATAGAAAATTGATGGATTAACAAAGGTACAACATGTTTAGTCACCCCTAGGAAAAGTAGAACGGTTTTGACCAATAATAGTCACCACAGTGTTTACCCACCTTCAATGTGTGCGCGTCAATCAACGTCCTCCCATTTAAGTTTGTTTTTTTTTTTTCTTCCCCTCTGAGGTATAATTACTTCATTCCTTTTAAAATATTTATAATTTTTTTTATAACATAGTTATTAAGAGGGTCATTTTTGTGGATATGATCTGCAATGGGGTGTTTTACAGATATATGATCTCTTGAGGGGAAAATTTCAAATATGGCATCGCTGAGAGAATCCACCACAGGCAGATAAAAAAATATTTTTTTAAATTTAAAAAAGTGAATCTGCCAAAGGTGAATTAAAAAAATTTAAATAAGAAGAACCTGCCTTTGGCGGATTAACTAAGTGATAAACTGGTGATATTACAGTTGAATTAAAATATAATTTCGGTCTTGAATCCGCCTTTGATGGATTCTGCAGATAAAAAATAATATTTTCAAAATTCGCCAAAGTTGAATTGAATATAAAATAGTTTTTCATCCTCTATATAAACGTGTAGCTCCGAACACAACAAGCACATAAACAAATCTGTTGTAATGTGGAAAGGGTGTGTGTAGGAGAAGTTGCTCAGCAACTTGTTCCGAAAAAAAAGTGCAAAAAAAGAGTGTTTAAAAAAGTGTGAGAATGAATGGTGCAGCAAATATAATAGTTTATTTTGATAGTGAAATTATTGCAAATACTAATGAGGGTGTCATATTTATATGTGAGCAGCCATTAAGTTTTTTATTCATTAGACTTTCTCATATGCAAATCTAGAGAATGGACTATGTTAGTCGATAAATAGTGACATCCAAAGAGAGTGGTGACAATGAGATACAGGTGTGCTATCTCGATTTTTGGCGAGTTCAGACAATACCAAACAATTGCAATACGGGAAGACAATGATATTCAACAAATGTTTAGGATACATCAGCAACATCTGCAAAACCTTCTGGCCATTGAGTTATACATTGATTTTGAAATTCTTGCTCATAATGTAGAATGTGAGTCAACCAAATTTATAGATGAAAACACAGAGTTGGAAGCAATGGAGGAAGAGGAGGATGAAGATGACTATAGAAGTGGTGATGAATATGCTAATAATAATGCAGATGATGATATTGATAATGATGGCATATCAAACTTCATAGGTGGGTAATATCTAAATGAAGAATCATCTTTTATGCATGCTTTAGATTTGGAAGCCATGTAAGCATCAGGGTTTTCAGAGTATGCAAACATGGGCATGTGGTCTTAATTATAAAATTTTTACAGTTTTTTATATTTTTTAGTTTGTTATGATTTAATTGGTGTAAGTTAATTTAGGTAATTTCTTTCATTTATTTTTTTTTAGTGGTGATAATTAAAATTTCATGTAATGTGATTAAACTAATTTTTAAGTTGGTTAATTGTAGTGGATTTTTTAGATAATTAGTTTTAGTAGAAATTTTTAGTTAATTAGTTTAACTTGATTTACGTTATTTCTTTGATTTAGTTATCTTATTTGTTATAGTGATCGATAAAATGCACAATTTTATTTTATTTAAGAATTTTTTAAATTGATTATGTAATTGATTATTTAATCTGTTTCATTTGGTTTTTTTTTTTGTGGTGAAAATTAGAATCACAATTTTACTTCATGTAATGTTATTAAATTGATTTTTAAGTTGGTTATTTGTAGTGGAGTTTTTAATTAATTAGTTTTAGTTGAAATTTTAATTATCACCACTAAAAAAAACTAAATGAAATAAATTAAATAATCAATTAAAAAACCAATTTAAAACATTCTTAAATAAAATAAATCATCACTGCCACCTGTCGCGTCCTGGAAGTGGCACGGGTGGAATCTACCAAAGGAGGACTGTAGGTGGCAGGAAGAGAATCTACCAAAGGCGGACTGACATTGGCAGTGTTGCAAAGATGCTGTCCAATCCTTGTCTTTGTTGAATGTGCCAATGGCGGATTCATTTTGCATCATATTATTAAATCACCTGATAATCACATATATAAATATAACATCTTATTACACATCATATGTAAATTATTTTTCCTTATTAAGAAAGATAATAAATGTATAAAAAATGAATAAAATATAATAAATAAATTAATATATTTTTTATTAAATAAAATATTTTAAAAAAACTATATAATAGTTAGTAAATGAATTTTTTTAGAGATGCTATTAGCAAAATAAATAAATATTACATTAAAATATGAATTTATTTAAAAGTTGATAGATATTTTAAAGTATAAAATCATTTGAAAATAGACAGGTATTATGAAATGAAGGGAGTATAATATTGTACAATAATATTATACTAATACTTACAATGTTCTTTATTTTTTAGGACATCAATATTCACTATCATTAAAAGATAAAATAACATTATGAATATTATTGTAATATTGTTATATAACTACTCTAATTATTTGTGTCAAGTGTGGATCATCACCTTTTCAACATGAGCCTTTTAATTTTTCACTTTCTGAAGACTTTCTTATTCATGACTATTACCTTCTGATATTTGGCCATGCCCACAACACAGAAATTTCCCGAAAGTTACTTTTATGCTCATCATAGTGGCTAGAGACTTATGATCTGTGGTAACAGGCATGCCCTTCATTTGGAATTTAGGGCAATCTTGTCAATAGATATAGATATATATTAAGATAGGCAAATTATTTGAAATTCAATGAAATTCATTCCAGTTTTCTTATATTTGTCCATATGACATTGATGTCTCATGAATATATTGTTTAACATGATTTTAAAAATTCAAGGATATCAAAATAATAATTTTATAAAATCAAAAACTTTCTTAATAAATTTTATAAGTAAAGAAGAATTGTAATGAATTTTACTAAATCTAAAAAAATCCATATAATTTAATCTTACCCGTTTAAAATTCATAATAAGCACAAAGCAAAGCATGGGTTTAGTGGTGTTTAACTTTCACTTTCGAATCTAATGTCTAAAAGACACAGGGGCCACCCACGGCCACATACACAACATTGACATAAACATATCCTAATTTAAAAATATTTCAGAATGGAAAAAGCCTTGAATGTTGTAATGCTAATCAGATAAAGACCTGCCCCCAATCCCAAAAGGCTAACTAAAGCCTAATTAGACTAACAGCCCCTTCCCACAACACCCCTATCCCATTAAATTAATCTCATGTAATATAATAATGAATCCTTGCACTTAATGATGTTTCTTTAGCTACCATATCTCTTTTATCTATGTACACGTACCTACCGATGTGCGATCTATACTTTATTTAATCCGGAAACAGTTCCTATTAAATATGGTTAATTCATGATTAGATTCTCATTTCTGAAAGGAATTCAATATCTTGCCGACTTGTACGGATGAATGTAGGATTGCAAATTTGTAAGGGGGCACTTTGTAGTTTTTCTTTTATCTTTTATTTTTTCCAAGGCATCATTATTGGACAACAATAACTAATCCCTTTAAGGTAGGAGCTCCCCTATGAGAGTAAATTTCTAGTTATAAGACTCTCTCCATACACAATGTCAGAAATCGAATCCTCGACTAAATACTTACAGAATTCAATTAGCTATCAATTATATTACATTTCGTGAGTTGCAATATTTTTACTTACTCTATCCATATACTTTCTGTCTGGATATATCTGTAGTTTTTATACATAAGTTAAAAATTCATTAAAAAGACACAAACACACACAAAAAGTTTATATTGATAAAATTGTCTCTTTAAAAAATTGTGCAATAATTATTGTGAGAAATTTGTGTGTAAGATAATGAATATATGCAAGGATACAAGTGGAAAAAAATAATTAATATTTCTGAAAATCTCGAATGACAAAAATGATATTGAACAAATTTTTTTCCTAAAATAACTTATAACTAGACGGTGGGGTACTTTTTTTTTTTTTAATAATATTATAAGCTCAAGTCCGATGGAAAATTCAATCCAAAAAATAGCTTTAATTAGACTCAGTCACCATATTTGTATAAGATAGTACTCCGTTGTGGGACTCATAATATCACCCCATTTAAAGTTGGACAATCTATGTGTCCCATACTCTAAACTATCCACTTCGAACGGCTTCGTTGCGTCAGATTCTCAATAAAAGCATCAATGTTATGCCCAACACAAAAGATTAGTCTATTAAGGGAGAGCCCTAAATTTAAGTACCATAACAGAATGATATGTGGCTCTTCGATTTGGGACTCAGCACACAGTCATATCAATTTATCTAACAAGATGTAATGGCCAAGAAGATATAACTCGATACTTCTATAATCAATTGAATGACGACGAGGGTAGGATCGGACAACAGCACAAATCATTGGGCGTGCGCCGAAGCGTGCGTGAGCCCGAGGTTAATCAAACGCCAATATATATATATATATATATATGATAATTTTATACAATAAAAATCACATATAGATTTTACTATTTTAACACCTTATTTTTATAAATACCTAAATACCCTATTTATAATATACATGTGTCCTATCATTTATTTATTTTTTTAACTTATTATCTCTTTATCACTTTTCTCACATTATATGGGACTCACATAGGTGTCTACATTCATATAAGTGTCAAAATATCATTCCCCCTCACATAATGGATGATATAGGTTATTAGAGATGAAAAATAAATAAAAAGTCATATGATAAACTTTCATACGAGAATAACATTACTCTTATAGCAATATAATATTTAGAGTGGGCACCAAAAAGCTAGAGACAAAAAACACATTCTATTATTAATCTAACTTTTGTCTATTATTATTATTATTATTGAAGCCTAGGTTATTGATGATTCTGATAAAGAACATTCCCAAATTCGAATCTCTCTTTCTATTTCTACCTTCTCTCTCTCTCTCTCACCCCCCACGACCTCCTCTTCTTTTTCTTTCTATCCTCTGCGTATAAATCACTATCATAACGGACTCTATGCCAAACCATTCTTCTAGTAGTACCACTTGTGTTACTATACTCCTCCTTGGCTACACTTTCTTGCTATATGTATCTTGTGTACCTTCTTTAGCTTTGAGCCAATTCCTTTCACTTTCATAGTTCGATTCAACCATACACCAAATTAGAACCCTTCAAGATAAGCTAGCAACTCCTTCGATACTAGCTATATATATATAAATCTCCTTTTCTTGTATATGGAATTCAATAAGGAGTTCAAAATCAGAAGCTATGAGGGTCAGTCTGATAGAGCTCAAGTTGAAGATCTTGAGAGAAGATGCGAGGTAGGACCATCAGAAAGCTTGTTTCTCTTCACAGACACTATGGGTGACCCCATTTGTAGGATCCGGAACAGTCCCATGTACATGATGCTGGTATAATATGCTATATCATATACCAAACTTCATGACATTAATTAATTACCCTTTATTACTTTGCTTTTCTCTCTATGGTTCCCAACTTATAATCACCTCTGTTCTCTTCTTTTTCTTCTTCTTTGATCATCATCATTTTATGTCCACCGCCACTAACTACTGCCCAATTTTGGTGATGGATGTTAGGTGGCTGAATTGGACAAGGAATTGGTTGGTGTGATTCAAGGGTCTATAAAAGTGGTCACATTTCATAGTCATCCTCCAAAGGATATGGCCAAGGTGGGGTATGTGTTAGGTCTAAGGGTTGCTCCACATCATAGAAGAAGAGGGATTGGTTCAAGCCTTGTAAGGAGGCTAGAAGAATGGTTCATTACCAATGATGTGGACTATGCATACATGGCCACAGAGAAAGACAACCATGCCTCGGTGAGTCTCTTCATGGACAAGTTTGGTTACACCAAGTTCAGGACACCGGCTATACTTGTGAACCCGGTAAACCACCGCTCTTTCCAAATCTCATCCAACATTGAGGTAGCAAGGCTCAAGGTTGAACAAGCTGAGTCACTCTATAGAAGGTTCATGAGCTCGACTGAGTTCTTCCCTCATGACATAGACAACATACTTAGGAACAAGCTAAGCTTGGGGACATGGGTGGCCTATTTCAAAAGGGATAGTGTGTGGGGAGATTTTGGGTCAAATGGACAACAAGTCCCAAATAGTTGGGCCATGCTTAGTGTGTGGAACAGTGGGGAGATCTTCAAGTTGAGGCTGGGGAAGGCACCTTTCACTTGCTTGTTGTACACAAAGAGTTGGTGCTTGATTGATAAGATCTTCCCATGCTTGAAATTGCCAACTTTGCCTGATTTCTTCAACCCTTTTGGGTTCTATTTCATGTATGGGGTGTACCATGAAGGGCCATTCTCAGGGAAGCTAGTGAGGGCCTTGTGCCAGTTTGTGCACAACATGGCTGCAAAGTCCAAAGGTGAGAATTGCAAGATCATTGTGACTGAAGTTGGAGGAAGAGATGAGCTCAATCATCACATCCCACATTGGAAATTGCTCTCATGCCCTGAGGACTTGTGGTGCATAAAGGCCTTGAAAAGTAATCAAGGGACAACAGCAAACACTTTCCATGAGTTAACCAAAACCCCACCAACAACAAGAGCTCTTTTTGTAGACCCAAGAGAGGTTTAAAGTATGATCTCAAAAAAAATATATATGAAAAAGTAATAAAATGAGTTGGGGTTGGGGACAAAGGAAAAAAGAAAGAAGAAAGCTTTAGAAAACATCTTGACCCTATGTTTTTTCTTTTTTCTTTCCTTAGCTTTGTCTAAGAACCAAAACCCACCTCATGTGTTGTTTGATGAGTACATGTACATCCATCTCTACTGGTGGGGGTTTTCCTCTAGTTCCTTTCACATCGGTGACACAAAATCTCAAAAGATATCCATAATTAGGTGCCACCCTTTGGTGTCCTTCTTAGCAACTCCATCCTTGAGGCCTCATGACTCTGACTAATCATTCAGCACTTGTGGTCCAAACTTTGTCCCTTCTCCTCAGGTAAAAAGCTTGAGCTGGACCCTCTCCCCCCACCCCCAACCCCTCCTCACTTTGTCGCATCGCATCGAGATATGGTCTCTCTCCGAAACATGTTATCACTGCAAAAGAGAAAAAGAAAGAGAGAGAGAGAGAGAGAGAGAGAGAGAGAGAGAGAGAGATTTTGAGCAAATTTTTGTGATCACTATTCTATCCATGTCAGAGTTGGACAACATAATATGTTCAAAGATAAAGAGAAACTCAGTACTTGTTGAAGATCTTATCAGCTGGTTGGGAATCCTTCAATAGTTGTTCCGAGGCATTATTGTCCCTAAACTAACTGCATGATAGGAATGTTACATTGATATGGTCTAAAGTTGCCCTAGATCACCATGAAAATTTAGGAAAAAAAAATAGCTTGGGTTTTTCACCATTAAATTGCAAAATGTTGGAGTTAATTAGGGACCTAGCTTTAGGTTACAACTATAACGAGCTAGCGAGTTGGACCGATGAATTTGTATGTGGAAGAATTTTGTAATTATGCTAATTCTATTCAGCATGACCGTACTACTGATGAATGTTCTAATTAGAAGGGGGTATACAAGCTTTTTAATCCATCGTCAAAGGGTCAAGATCTTAATTGACTACTTAGAAGAAGAGGGTTTTTCAAAGGGCAAGCATTTACTTATTTAATTTAGTCCAAACCAATGTGAATTTTGTTAGCATTATTTGATCAGGAGTAAACCCCCAAAGTAGTCCTTAAAGATTTTTAAATCAGACAAAATAGTTTCTAAAGAATAAAAATAGATAAATTAATCCCTCACCTTTTAAAAAATTAGATAAAATGATACTTTCGTCAAATTTTCTGTTAATGATATGTTTGAACAATGTATTTCTTTGTGGGTTAGTTGAGTGGGTATATTTGTTCAGTGGAGGAAAGAAGGAAGAGAAGAAGCAGGATTATGAAGATGGAGATCTGTGAGGGAATATAAGACTTGTAATTTAGTTTGATAGGAATAATTAAGGGTGTCATGTCATCCACTTAACAGATCATTAATAAAACAATTTGATGAAAGGACTATTTTTTCCAATTTAAAAATCCCTAGAGACTATTTTAGAGATTTACTTTTTGGTCAGTATCATCACCTCTAAGATTTGATCGACTTAAAATCAGTGATAGATTCAAAAAAAAAATTTAGGTAACAGAGACAAAACAGAGATAAAAATAACAAAGGATTCCACAAATTTTTATCTTGATTTGAGTTCAATTTATTAAAATAATCAGGGTGGATAATATATCTTTATACTTTGAAAAAAAAAAACCTTTAAATTTTAGTGGAGACACATGTCCCAAACATCATCCATGTAGATCCGTCTTTGCTTAGCCTCTCATCCCATAACTCGATGTAATGGGTACAACTCCTTATACTTGACATACATCCGAGAAACTGTAAGAGACTAACTACGCAGTGATATTAAGTGTTTGATCAAATAAACTCGGTCTTTGATGAAAAGGAAAGGGGTCAATTTTGTGGGAATTAATAATCGGTATATGCTCGGTTATATAACAATAGTCAAAGAATGCTGCATGTGTGTGTCCTTCTTTAATTTGTCTTAATTTTTCGAATTAATTTAAGACAAACGAAGGATGTCAATTTGACAGAAACGGACAAGAAAGTTTGACTCCTTTACGTACATATCAGCAGACCAAGGCTACTTTGGTTTCACAAATTTTTCTAACCCCAAGGCCATGCATGGTCCTTCACTTGTCTTGAAACACAGGGAGCTGATGAAAGTACTCCTATGAAAACCAATGGATGTGGAGACCACCTACCTTGCATAATAGGCAGCCTCAGATTTAGATTGATATCTGACCTTGAAAAAGAAGGGTCTCTGAAAATGAGCGAGTTGAGCTAACGTTGTATTTTCAGTGGTTGAGGAATTGAAGGCACATTGAACTTGAAGGTAGCTACATATAGTAGCCTAAGGTCCACTAAAATTCTTATAATTAATCAGTACTCCCCCATTTCATATTAATAATCATTTTCAAAAAACCTTGCAATTTTAGACTTTTAGTATATTGAAAAGTTGACGTATCTCACTAGAGGGAGTACTGTATACTATGACAAACTAGCAGCCAGTGTGGGTTTAATCTTAAGGTCATTATATGGAAAATGAGAATCCTAAGGTTAGACAGGTCAAGTAAATTTGGTTAACAATAAGCTTTATTTTGGACACATTGGATGTCTTGAATTGAAGCTAACTTTCTTTGCTTGCTGCTTAATTTTAATATTAACAACATGTCATTCACTTTTAGTTCCGGCTTCTTTTCAAAGACATTCCATGACTTAGTCGCCAATCAAGTATATCAGCCTAACCAACCTCGCTAAGTTTTCATCTAACATAGCTTATGGTGTATAATCATTCACCGGTCACCATATATTATATGCACGTAACAATCCCTTCTTTTTTGTAATTGCACGACTTAATTAGAAAATAATAATCAAAATAAAAAATTATATAATCAAAATTATTAATTGGAATTGTTGTTAAAACATTATCAAATAGTATAGAAAATAATTAGATAAGCCAAAGTAGTTGGAGCTACGTATCAATCCGTCCAAAGATTAAAAATAATATGTTTTTACTAATAAATAAAACGTAAAACCAAACGCAAAGCATATTTGAAGAACACTGTATAGTCAAAATTATTAATTGAAATTATTCTTAAAATTTATCAAAATTTATAGATAATAATTAGATAACTCAAAAAATAGTGGAAGCAACTAATCCATCCAAAGCTATGTTTGGTTAGAAGATAAAAAGGAGAGTAAATTTTTTATAATTGAGCTTTTATGTATAATTTTATGCATGAAACTCAATTGTATAAAATTTATCAATATTTTTACTCTCTAATTATATATATATATATATATATGTGTGTGTGTGTGTGTGTATGTATGTATATATATAAGTCCAAATATTAAAAGTAATATGTTAATTAACTTATTCTAACAGAAAGCCTAACAGAGACATCCTATATAGTATTTAACTAAAAAAAGGGGAAAGAAAAAATGTCACTTGTGATTTAATTGAAAGTAATTATTAATTACAGAGCGCGGTGGTTTATTTTAAATTAATTTGTATGTGCGCAATTAATTTTGAGGCATTATTTTTGCAAGAATTCTGAGGCATTTTTTTATTGCTGTTTACTTATCTTTTTACAGCACACTTGCCTCCTTGCAATTTGTTTTCACAGATAGCATGAATGCTTCATGAATCATATTTTTTTGTGGTGCAGTGTACGATGCCATAAAGATTCGAACCTGACCTCACCTAAAAAAAAAAAAAATGATTTCTCCTCTTAACAAATTCTCCCAAATTTCCTCCTACTTACCAACTATTTTTCTCGGATATAGATATACAGATATGGAGTATGGAGTATGAAAATTTTGTAAAAAGTAGAATATGGATACGACAAAATATATATATATATGTTTCATATGATGAAAACTAAAATTTTAATGTAAAATGGATCAAAATTATTTAATATTATATTCTATTTTTTTAAAAAAAAATTAGGTGAGAGAAAGATTACAGCTCAATGGAATTAGGAAAAAAAAGGAGACCAAAGGAAAACAAAAACCAAAAAAAACAAAATTCATTAAACAGGCATACCCAGGCTTACGCGTACTCAAATTTTTTTCAAAACAATAAAGTCATCGCATACGTACCCAAATATATTCAAGCATATTTGATGCGTACTCGTACCCAGAAAGTACTCGACATGGGTACTTTTATAAAAATGGAGTATCCATGTTTCATAATTCACCAAATACAAAAAAAGTTGAATATGTTTTAGGTTTTTAAAATATTAATTATATCTATTTTTTTACCTCATTTAATAGTTCAGAAAATATTTAGAAAGAAGACTTTTAGAAAAAGCTATAAAATCACTAAAAAATTAATAGTAATAAAGACTTGAACCTGAGAAATTTCTACAAATTAGTCAAATAGTTCGATGACTAGGGGTACAGTGGAGCAAAAATATGAGCAGTGTTAGATACGTATCGGGCATCGACACCCATATGATACGTATTCGACAAGCATTTGTATATGTCTAATTAAAAAAATAATATTTTTGAGTTCGGACACGCACCGGACACAGCCAAACACATGTCAGATATGGCTCTAATTCACTGCGGATACGGCTTAGATACACATCAGACACGTCTGAGTTAGTTTCTTTATTTTTTTTAAACTTTTAATACTAATATGAAGCTAAAACCAACTCTACTTGTTTAGTTAGATCTGAACTATTGGGTTATTTCATTTTGAAAATTCTTCAGTTGATTATAAAAAATAAAAATTAATTAGATAAAAAAATTATATAAAAATATGACCAAAATAATCCAGAAAAAAGAATCATACAACAAAATAAAAAAATCACATATATATATATATATATATATATATATGTACACACCATCTTCGTGTCCTATAATTTTTTAAGTTTGATATGTCTCTATATTTATGTCTTTATTGTGTCTTATATTCGTGTTAGGATATCTCTTTCATAAGGTAGTTGCAGTTGTACAGATCAGTACGGATTGCAGGGACCCTCAGAACCAGATTGATACAAGCACAAGAAAGGCTGGTATTTGCATGATGATTAGCTTTTGCGGGGTCTATTTAGAAGGGAAGCGAAAAAAAAAAAAAAATTCCCCCTTGGTATTTTGGGCCTGTTATGTGCTACATCTTGAAATACCTTAGTGCTTAGCTTCATTTTCTGGTACAGTTTTTCTATATTTTCGGTTTTGCTTTCTATGTTTTGTTGGAGTTTCTCCTAGAGTACTCATGATTTGTTATCATTTATTTCTTTTCTCTTTTAAAAATTAAGCAATTACTAATTATGAAGAAAAAGTAATAAATATGATGCTAACTTACAATAGATTTTTTTAAAAATAGATTCACGTATTGTCAATGAAGGTACTATGTCATCAATTTAATACTTACAAAAACTGAATCTATATTTGTTTAATTTGTTTGAACGAATATTTTAGAGTTACTTTTACTTTTCATTTTACCACTCTGATTAACTAATTTTCGATTTATTTTGGTCCCACAACTCTTGTCTATTAACTAATTGTGTGTTCATTTTAGTCCCTTGATTTACACAACATCAAAGGACTATTTAATACATTAGATTTATAATTTTAAATTAGGGGAATTTAGCATTTCTCATATACGTATACTATGTCTAGTATATAAGCTGAAAATATGTTACTCAGTATAAATGCGATTTATCCAACTTAACTCTTAGTTCTTAATTAAAAAAAAGTGTTGTCATGTAATGAAAATGATGAAGAAGAGTTTTTTTTTGTAAATAGTATCATTACTTACATAAACCTAACTGTGCATTTTCTATAAGGGTAAATATAAGTGAGAATTTTTTATGAATAATATTTATGTATAATTTTACATATGAAATTTATTAATAAAATTACACATGAAGTTTATTAACAAAATTTTTTTCATCAATTTTTATCCTTATGTCAAATACTTTCTAAATTAAAGAGAAAATGTTAAAAACTTATTAAAAGCTTAAATTCCGATTCAACATTGGACAATTTTATGTCATTAAAAGAGCACAGAGCAACATTCTAAGAGTTTTCTTTTAGTCTTTCTCTTTAAAAAAGAATTTTAGTGTGTTAATTGTTTGCTTTAAAATTTATAGAGAGTAATTAAGTAAACAAGTGGTTAGTTGTTGAGAATGAAATATAAATGAGCAAATTTTGCCCATATCAGATTTTATGGCCAAGATAAGATTATGTGATTTTTAATTTTAACCATCTATATATGTATGTTTAATGATTAAGATTTATTCCTTTAATCTTTTATATATAAACATACTAATAAAAGTCAAAGTTTAAATATGTGATATATCTATGGATAATTTTAATTTAACTACCATAATCTAATATATACATATATAATTAAATTTTCGACCCCCCTAAAATTTTTCATCGAGCTGTCCGCCATTGACTATAATAACATCCGGACGGACTGTTTGGGTGTATTCCTATAAGGGGTAGTATGGTTGCCGAAATGGAAAATACTCAAGCGAAGTCGATTTCTTATAGATGAAAGCTATTGGAGTTGTTATATGCTTGAAGCCATTAGAATTGGACTATTGATGGGGTTTGAGTAAGTTATCATAAGATTTTAGGTTCAAATCTCATTGATTTTTAGATAAATCAAACAAGAAAAGAGTTGTCATCCTTGCTATAACAAGTTGGTTGTAACAGGTAAAATCTCCCTCATGTAAATCATCTTTCTACTCATTGTATATAAACACTGAAAGCACAATTGTATTTCATTCAGAGTATTGCTATTTGCACATCCAAAAAGTATGTCTCATGTGACATCCGTTTTTATCAATGAAGAAAAAACTGGACTGAACTAGCTGGTCTAACCAGGTTAACTGCGAACTGGTCACTGGTTATCTTGCCAATCCAGTTAAGCTCTTGAAACTAGCGAAGTTCAAAATTGGTCAAAATTAGGAAAAACTAAGAAAATTGGTTTTGAGGGTTGGCCAGTCAGCCTCTTTGATCTAAAAAATTAAACTTGTAGTAGTTATCACCCCAACTGATGATTGAGATGGCACCAATGGTTGAGTAGTCATAGGATGACTGCCAGAAGATTGCGTAGGTCCAGCACTCCCTGGCACCCTCGATAAGGGCCTAGAGGTGCTACTGGAGGGTGTCCTAGTTGAAGACGATGGCGGAGGAAGCACTGTTGGATGGTGTCATAGTTGAAGACAGCGATGGAGAAGGCGCTGCTAGAGGGGTGTCTTAGTTGTTCGAGGGTGTCCTGTTTCCTTTTATTATTATTTTTTTGGGGGTAATTAGAAGAAGGAAAGAGAGGAGTTGCAGTAGATGTGATTATGGGATTGGTAAATGGTACTGCTATTGTGATGGTGGAGACTGGAGATAGAGAAACAGATAGGGAAGGTGAGAGAGAAAAAGAGAGCGCGCATGTGTGAGTTCCTTTTTTAGTTTTTTAATGGTGGTAGTTGAGTGATGTGATGGTAGGGGAGGATGAATTTAGGTTTGGGATTTATTTGGGGTGTATTTGGGTTGAATTTCAATAATTTGACATATTCATTCAACCCAATTAAACACACACTTGTCATTTTAAGAAATTGTTACAATAATTTAATTTACTCCTCTATTGCAAGTATATATTTATATATATTTTATTATATTCTGGTTGAACCACGGTTGAACCGATTAGACCTCTAAACCTTTGAATCAGTGCCTAACCGGTTTGATACCTAGTCCGACTTTCTCTTCCTTGATTTTTATCACCATTAAATGAACTTATGATCCGGCTAATTCAACTCAATAAACTTATACAATAATGATAAAGTGGATGTCGAATGGGACATACACCTTTTGAATGTTTAATTATCATTTTCTTTTCATTTATTTAGTCATAATACAATACACTCATACCTCACATTCCATAAAAAAAAAAAAAAAAACTTGTGCTCACATCAAAGAGCTTTTCTCTCATTCCCCTCTCCCATTTCATCTTCTCTCCCTTCTCTTGAATTCTACTATGATACATTCAGTGGCAGAACGTCTAGCGTTTGTTTTCTTTGGTCAACACAAATTGTCTAGCTTAACATGTTATTATCTTAGGAGAATCTAGTATTTGGCTAAAAGACATGTGTTATTTGAACTCAAGTAACACGACACATCGTATTAACTCATCTATTATTTACTATTAAAAATAATTACAAAGTATTTATAAACAAAAACTTAACATTTCAATAGTAAATAATGGATAAGTTGTCATGGTGTCTCAAGTGAACTAGGTACAAATAACATTTCTCTAAAACTATTTTAGCTTTGTTCTGAGCCGATGGAGCAATTTGAGAGATTTGAATTCTATTTGAAATTGAATCGCATGGCATTAGTTGATTACAAAATAAGGAACTAAATTTAATTTAATAAAAAAAATTTGAATTCTTAAGATTTCCAAAGAAGTTGATAATCCATTGTAAAGATGATGCGTAATGCAATCATCAAATAAATGCACATCCACCGTGCAACGCACGGGAAACTTCACTAATAAAATTATATTTTACTAAAAAAAAACATGGGGTACATGAAATTAGTTTTTATACAACTAAAATAGGAATATTACAAAGGAGCATTCCATTTTACACTTTGTTTGGATGACAAAAGAAAATGCAAGAAAAGAAAATATAAAGAAAGAAAATGGAGAGAAGAGAAAAGTGGGTTTTCTTTTTTATTGTATGTATCTAAGGAAAATGAAGAGAAAATGAAAAGAGAGAAAATAATAAGTATGTTAAATGACATACATATTTATTTTACAATTATCAATGGTGCCTCTAAAAAGTGGAGGGTAATAAAGTAAATTAATAAATGAATCAACATTCTTCCAGTTTTCTTGTCTAACTTGGGAGGAGAATTTTTTTGATGGGGCCCATATTAACTTTTCTTTCTTTTCATACATTTCTGTTCGTTTGTTTCCATGCAAAGAGATGAACAAACCTTTAATCCTGATCACAAAACAAACTAACACTTGGTATCTGTTGCTTCGTTCCATTTAGTTTTTAAGTTTGATAAATATAATCTATTGAATAAAATCAAAATTAATGAAAATGAATTCAAGAATAAAAAATCACATTTTTCTCAGCAAAGAAAGGAAGTTAGGGCCTGTTTGCTTTGAATTTTCCAGTTTTCAGTTTCCAGTTTTCAGTTTTCCAGATTTGTAAAGGAAAAAGCGAAAAAGCTAATTGAAATTTCGATTTCGCTTTCTTGATTTTCCTTCACAAAATGTAAAGTAAAATCAAAATCTAAATCGAAACTGAAAACAGGTAAAGTAAACAGGCCCTTATCATTCATATCTCTCTAAAAGTAAGTAGTTGTTTCTATGTATGGAATACCATGTCATGAAATGTGTCCATTTTAGAGGGGTTTCTTTATATGCATTAGATATAAAGGTATCTATGTGCCTTTGTTTAAAGTTTAAACAAATATATCTAACATGTTTAACGTGATAGGTGTGATACACATATGTATAAAAGTAAAATGGATATATCTCTAGCATTTTTTTATAGTTTTCTTTTTGTTAGAAGTTTAAATTTAGTTTTCCTTCATTTTGGATTTAGTCTTCCTTTTTTTTTCCTAGTAATTGTGGCTTTGTATTTTTTTTTAAATTACACTCACATATATTAAGATTTGTTAAAATTCAACTGATTTTTTTTTAGTTGTCCAACTTATTCTTACCTCTCATAATTTACCCATTTTTAGAATGAGTTACCAAAAATACCCTCACCTTCTCTCACTCACATTCTCCTTTTCTCTTTTCTCTCTCCCTTCCCCTTCCCCTTCCTCAGCCATCTTCTTCATTGTGCGATGAAGCCATTTTGACAGAGAAGAGACTTTCAACTAGTGGTTGTTCTGGATATCAATTTGTTCCCTAAATGTTTCCAATGGTGGTTGTCTCTGTTGGGCAGCAAAGCAAACAAATACAAGAACAAACTCTTTCTCAATAGAAGAAACAACGCAAGAAGAAAAAATAATATAAACGAAACAAAATTTAACGTAGTTCAGCCTTAACTGCCTACATCCATGATCCCTAAGGAGTTTCAAATCTTTCACTATCCACAACTTTTGAACGGCTAAAGTTGCAAACCATCCTTACAAATACTTCTTCATATAGACAACTCTTAAAAGCTACCCATATGGATCATTCCCATTTTTGGAGGATGAAGAAAAACTCAAATAACTAAAGCCATATTTATAGGTCAAAATACTAGCAATACTTCTATTTCTTATCGATGTGGGACTTTGGGTTAAATCTCAACAAATCTTCTTCTTAATCCAAAGTCCTATCAAAAAGCTGGTTGCAACAACTGTCTCCACAAACATTCTTCTTACAAAACTTGTATTTCATGAGTATTCAATGGTGTAAACAAGAGTCATACCTTCTCTATTAACTTGCACCGCCGCTGTACACGAAACACACTGCTTGGCTTCCACATTGCCAAGAAGACTTTCGACACAAGCTCTCTTCACTTCAATCGTCGCTGCTCCACGGGACCCGCCGCTTGACGTTCGTATTGCTAGGAAGACTTTTGACACAAAGGGCCTCATAGATCCAAAAACTATCATTCTAACCAATACCCAACCAAGCCCAACTGACCCGAACCATAGGCTCTAATACCACTTTGTTGGGTAGCGGAAGCAAACAAATACAAGAACAAACTCTCTCCCAATAGAGGAAACAATGCAAGAAGAAAAATAATATAAAGAAGACAAAATTTAACGTAATTCGGCCTTAACTGTCTATATCCACGATCCATAAGGAGTTTCAAATCTTTCACTATCTACAACTTTTGAACGGCTAAAGTTGCAAACCATCCTTACAAATACTTCTTCACATAAACAACTCTTAAAAACTACTCATATGGATCACTCCTATTTTTGGTGGATGAAAAAAATTCAAATAAATAAAGTCATATTTATAGGCCAAAATACTAGCAATACTCCTATTTCTTACCGATGTGAGACTTTGGGTTAAATCTCAACAAATTGGTATCAGAGCATTTGAAGACTATTGCAGAGAACATGGAATCAGGCTTGAGAAAACAGTTCCCAAGACTGCTCAGCATAATGGAGTTGCAAAAAGAATGAACCGTACAATCAATGACAGAATCAGGTATATGCTCTCTCATGCAAAGTTATCCAAATCCTTTTAGGGTGAAGCAATGAGAACTGCAGTGGATTTGATCAACCTTTCTCCTTTAGTTCCTCTAGATGGTGATGTTCCATAGAGAGTATGGATAGGGAAAGATGTCTCATATAGTCACTTGAGAGTGTTTGGCTGTTGGGCCTTTGTTCATGTTCCAAGAGATGAAAGGTCCAAGTTTGATGGGAAGTCCAAGCAGTGTATCTTCATTGGTTATGGTCATGAAGACTTTGGTTACAGATTATGGGATCTGGCAAGCAAGAGAATAATCAGAAGCCGAGATGTGATCTTTCTTGAAGACCAAACGATTGAAGATTTTGAAAAGTCAGATAAGCCAGTGTCTGTTACTAGAAATGACAATGATGTTGTGCTAGAGTCTCCTCCTAGTACTCATGTTGATGAGGAAGATATAGAGGTTGATGATAGGAATACAGGTGATGAGCCTACACCTACTCTTGAGGTGCTTGTTGAGCAAGTTCCACCAGAACCACCAATTGAGTCACAACTGAGAAGATCTACAAGACCGCATCAACCTTCTAAGAAATATATTTCAGATGAGTATGTGACAATCTCTGATGGTGGGGATCCAAAGAGCTTCCAAGAGGCTATTTTTGATGAGCACAAAGACAAATGGTTGAAGGCCATGCAAGAGGAAATGAATTCCTTGCATGAGAATCATACCATTGAGTTGATGAAGTATTTGTTAAGATTTAACCCAAAGTCCTACATCGGTAAGAAATAGGAGTATTGCTAGTATTTTGGCCTATAAATATGACTTTAGTTATTTGAGTTTTTTTTCATCCTCAAAAAATGGGAGTGATCCATATGGGTAGCTTTTAAGAGTTGTCTATGTGAAGAAGTATTTGTAAGGATGATTTGCAACTTTAGCCGTTCAAAAGTTGTGGATAGTGAAAGATTTGAAACTCCTTAGGGGTCGTGGATGTAGACAGTTAAGGCCGAACTACATTAAATTTTCTCTTCTTTATATTATTTTTTCTTCTTGCATTGTTTCCTCTATTGAGAGAGAGTTTGTTCTTGTATTTGTTTGCTTCCGCTGCCCAACAAAGTGGTATCAGAGCCTATGGTTCGGGTCAGTTGGGCTTGGTTGAGTATTGGTTAGAATGGTAGTTTTTGGATCTATGAGGTCCCTTGTGTCGAAAGTCTTCCAGGCAATACGAATGTCGGCTGGCGGGTCCCGTGGAGCAGCGATGGTTCAAGTGAAGAGAGCTTGTGTCGAAAGTCTTCTTGGCAATGTGGAAGTCAAGCGGCGTGTTTTATGTGCAGCAGCGGTGCAAGTTAATAGAGCATGTATGACTTTTGTTTACACTATTGAATACTCGTGAAATTCAAGTTTTGAAAGAAGAATGTTTATGGAGACAGTTGTTGCAGTCAACTTTTTGGCAGGACTTTGGATTAAGGGGAGGATTTGTTGAGATTTAACCCAAAATCCCACATCGGTAAGAAATAGGAGTATTGCTAGTATTTTGGCCTATAAATATGACTTTAGTTATTTGAGTTTTTTTCATCCTTAAAAAATGAGAGTGACCCATATAAGTAGCTTTTAAGAGTTGTCTATGTCAAGAAGTATTTGTAAGGATGGTTTGCAACTTTAGTCGTTAAAAAGTTATGGATAGTGAAAAATTTAAAACTCCTTAAGGGTCGTGGATGTAGGTAGTTAAGGCCAAACTATGTTAAATTTTGTCTCCTTTATATGGTTTTTCTTCTTGCATTGTTTTCTCTATTGAGAGAGAGATTGTTCTTGAATTTATTTGCTTCCACTGCCCAATAGTTTCTTGGTATCAATTTGTTTCAGCTTATGCTATTACTCAAAAAGTTAAAATAAAATATAAAGAACAAAACTAACAAAGAAACAAAGTAAAAAAACTAAACTGAAAATCAAAACATTGAATCAATTCCATAGAACAAAACAAAAGTTCAAGGAAGCAATCAAATGGACACATCATAAACACCTATATTCACCGCCCAAAAAACATAAGCCTGATGAACTAGAAACCGGCCTCTATCACATCGCCATCCTTCTTCTCAACCAGAACCAAGCACATATGCCACCAAGACCGCCGCATAACGCCGTCGTTGGCGAATACCCTGGGGGCCCTATGGCGCAAGCTTTTCCGCACTCCACATTGTCGTGTTTCATAGCCTTTCGTTTCTCATTTTTTCCTCTTAAAATTTGATTGATTTTATTTTTGGTCAGTTGTTTGATTGACTGATGTCATCGCACACTGAAGAAGATGGATGAGGATGGGGAAGGGGAAGGGAGAAAAGGGAAGGATAAGTGAGAGAGGATGAGAATGAGGACAGGGGTATTTTGGTAATTCATCCTAAAAACAATAAATTAAGGAAGGTGAGTATAGGTAGGAAAACTAGATAATAGATGAATTAGGGCTTGTTTAGTTTAAATTTTCAGTTTTCCAGTTTTTCAGATTTTGTAAAGGAAATACTGATAATTCTGAAAATTACAAAATCTAAAGGCTGTTTGGCAGAGGTTTTTAAAAATTGTTTTTGATTTTTAAAAGTAAAAAAAACAAAAAACCCGTTTGCATGACTGATTTCTCTATACTTGTTTTAAAAATAAAAAAACATAACTCCCATTTTAAAAATAGAAAAACAAAAACAGTTCTGAGATGTTTTTTAAAACTGTTTTATAACTCTCAACTTCATGCTCCATTTTAGAACTAAGAAGAAGGAAGGAACAGTGCCACCACTGCAAGCTCCTCCATTGCCACCACCGGCCGCTAGCGCCACCGCAAGCTCCTCCACCGCCTTCACAGCCATTGTGATCTTCGTTGCCCCTCCGCGAAAACGTCGCCATCTGCCTTTGCCATCCCCCTTCGCGATTTGCCTTCACAGTCTTTAGATTTGTCGCCATTGTCATCCTTCCTAGTGGTGCCAACGTGCGCCTGCAGTGGCGAACAGCCCGGACTTGATCCGTCGCTTTCACGACCCTTCCTCGGCCTGCCTTCGCTATCCTCCTTCGCGATTTGCCTTCATAGCCTTCATATCCGCCGCCATCGTCGTCCTTCCCGATGCCAAGTTGCACTCGCTGTGGCGAATCTCCGGGCCCAAATTCGTCGCCTCTGCGATCCTCCCTCTCTCTTTCTCTCTCTATGCTTCTCCTTCCCTCTCACTATTGCTTATCTTTATTGATTTTACTGTGGACACTAAGTTGTAAATTGATCTAACTGTTGTTGTTTGTTGATCGTTGCTGGTGGTTGTTGTGATTGTTGATTTTTATTGTTATGATCTTTGTAAATTGACACCAAGTTATCATTTGTAATAATGTTAATTGCCAAACAATTTTTTGTTTTATCCATTTTAAAAGTTATTTTTTAAAAAAATCACCCAAACAAGTTTTCTTGTTTTTTAATTTTTAAAAATCGAATTTAAACTTGTTTTCAAAACAGTTTTAAAAAAACATAAAAATAAGAACAATTCCAAACAACCCCCTAGTTTTCAGTTTTCATTTCCAGTTTTCAGTTTTTCCTTTATAAAATCCTAAAAACTAGAAAACTGAAAATGAAAACTAAAAACTGAAAACTCAAACCAAACATGGCCTTAAATTTTAACATATCTTAAGGGAGGTGAGTGTAATTTATCTTCTTTTTTTTTTGCATTGTATCTTCTTGTTTAATTGTGCTCATTGTCTGGGCTTTTTCTCTTTTTTTCATATTGCCTGGGCTATATTTGATAGTTACTTCGGTTTTTGTTTTGGGCTATCAAAAGTTGGGTTACTGCTTGCGATTGCAGCATGATTCTTGGGCATATGGGGGTGCACCTATTGTATAAGGCTTTTTCTTTTCAATCTGAATACCATGACCGAAAAAAAAAACAAAGAATTTGTAACCAATAACCAAAATAATTGTACTTAATTCATAACAAAAACCAATGCCTGAAAAAAATATGCGCAAAAGAATGATATAGGCCCTTTTCGATATCTAGGGAATTTCTGTTAATTTATATTTATATTTGTTTTATATTTCAAGATTATTATTATTATTATACAATGCAGTTTTGATCATTTCACGTTTTCTTAAAGACTATGTTTTAAACGTTGGTCATTTAACATAGCCATTGAATGTTAGGCTGTTACACTGAAAAATTTAGTGAGTTTCATTGATTAATGTTATGAGCATTCATTTTTATTGAATATAGAGCATAGGATATTATCCATCTAAAAGCCACATGTTTTATTTTGACTAGTGAATTGGTAGGCATTTGTGTGCCTATCAATCTATATTTTTTGCATTTTGTAATTTCTTTTTTTAATTTTTTTTTATTTTATAACTTTCTCCAACTCTCTATTAATCAAGAGTATTTTAGTAAATAAGAATTTTGGACAAAAGAGACTACTCCCTCTATATATAGATTATATATATAGACTAGCAAATTGACAGGCACTTATGTGCCGGTCAATCTGTATTTTTTATTGTTCGAATATTTTAAGAAAGATATGATAAATTGAAAAAATAATTTAAATAATGAGAAGATAGAGGAATTATTATAAATAGTAGTTATTTTTGAAGTTATAGATGTGAAAGTAGCTTTTGAGATAGGTTTAAGAGGGATATTTTTTAAATTATAAAAGTTGTACACCATGGATAGTTATTGTGGAGAATTTCCTTTAAATATGTATTGGTGGATTGATAGGCACTTGCATGCCTATCACAAAAATTATTGACAAATATTTGCATGCCTATCAATCCATGTTTTCTCATTTTTAATAATTTTTAGATTTAATTTTTTATGTTAAGATTTTTGTAACTTTCCCAACTTTTTATAAACTAAGGATATTCTTGGAAATAGGAAAGTTGTGCATCAAAAAAGTTGTTGTTGGCAACCCCTTTATCTAGTGTTATAGATATAGATTAACCATATATATATATATATATATATATAAACACTAGTATTTTGTTTCGAGAAAATGAGCAATTCTACGGCAGAAATTAGAGTTTTTTTTTCAAATCATATTTATCATATCATATATCATATATATTATACTAAAAGAGGATTCATGACTTAGTGAAATTGATAATGTTTTCTCATTTGGTGAGTTTGGTTCACTCACCAAACATATATATATATATATATATATTAAAGCATATAATTAACAAGGATTACGGTGCTAATCTATAGAGTAGTGCGAAATAAAAAAAAAAAATGAAAAGCTCCCAGCTCGTAACCCAACCTAATCCTAAAAATGGAAAATGAACAAACAATTAATTTTATATAGTTATAAAAATTGAAAAAAGAAAATACATAATAAAAATAGAAAAAAAAACCAAAAGCTTCCACAATCAATATCGTCAATGCTCCCTTCAATAAAAGTCTCGTATTAACAAGACAACAACAATAATTACTCTCTAATACATTAAAACCAACATTTTGGACAACAAAAAAAAAAAAAGAAAAGAAAAATTAAGCCAAATAAAAAAAGGAAACCAATTAAAATGCTCAGAAATGTATCTAGATTCCAATTGTGGGGATGGTGAGGAACGGCGGAAGCGATGCACAAGAGAGAAGGAAGAGAGAGAGCGTTGCAGAGTAAGAAAGAAGAGACATTCTGGAACACCTTATTCATTGGTTATAGATTGTCGGTAACCTCATCAGCAAAAATTAAATGAAATAGTATGTTTTGGATTTCATTAATTATCGATGTATTTACTGACGGGAAAAGGGAATTTCAAGAGATGCATACTAACGTCCCAAAAATTCAAAAAACCGTTATTATACTCATCAATAAATAATAATAAAAAATAATATTTAATTTAATTAAAAATCATTAGTATACCCATCGATAATATGATTAAAAAAATAAAATTTAATTTAATTAAAATTCATCAATATATCTATTGGTAATTAATAACAATAAAAAAATCAAAATTTAATTAAATTAAAACCTATCAGTCTACCCATATGTAAGACTGTAATGTGAATAAAACAATTAAAATTGATTTTAGTATAAATTTATCGGTATATTTTTCAGTAAGTTACATTTAAAACAATTTAAATAAAAAAAAAATACACTCATTGGCCAACCGTCAGTAATATCCATCCATATCCCGTGGATTTCTAGCTCTGTACGTAGCAAGGAATCAGCCACGGAACTGTTCCTCGCATCACTCTGCTTTTTATTTTATTTTATTTTTTGCTTCTATCTACTGATTTACATTTCCTCGCCGATCGGTGACTATTATTTTCCTTGCTAAAATCCATAGCTAATCCAACAAATTCTTGCAATGATTGGAACTAGTCTCAACGAGTTGTGACGGATCTGGTGCTCTCAACTAATAATAAAAATGTGACATATTGAAGATGCATTTTTTACCCATGCGGCCGTGTCAATATTTTACATATTTGATACCATAGTTGGTATTAAAATCGGTCCTTTCTACCGAATAGAAAAGCGTCAATTTTATCCTATTTTCACGTTTTGTAACGCATCCATTAGGTGATACTTATGTGATAAGAATGGAACTAAAATTGATCATCACTAGAGATGCTCTTTAAAAGTTCTCAAATTTAAGTGATGATACATCCTTCTAACAGTCTAACTTAAATATTTCTGTAAATCAAAATCTAATTCACAATGACATGAAATATAATTCACGCAGACAGACCAGGACTATTCAATTAAGTGAGAATTCAAATTAAAAAGGGTGATAATATTTGTACACATAGGTTACAGGCTCAACCTCTAACGCATTAGCCAACCACCGTTAAAGTGTTATTTTTATTTTGTTTGTTTTCAACACATCTCAAGTGTGTGTTGAAGAGGAGTGAGTCACTCTCATAAATACAAAATGCATTTTCTAATTTAAAAGGCTTTTAAACATACTAATGAGAAACATATATCAGAATAGCTCTCTAATTTTGATGGGTTTCAGACGCAGCACACCGAAACATTACACCAATAGACAGTACGCTTCTTGGCCACGTGAATAGGCGTCCCCAGTCACATGAAACAAGTAGTGGACTCTACCATCCTGCGCTGATCATAGAGTAATTTATTTGATTTCATTCATTAATTAATATATCACATGCAGTTTATCTAACTACTATTTCTAGAACAATAATTAAAAATTTAAAAAATAATTCACAATGAAAAGTAGAGTATTTATTTTATCAAAGTAAGGGACCATCACCCATTATACAATTTTGACACTTACTCTTTTTAATATTCTTAACCAATATCTACTTAATTTGGGGTACCAAGTAAAATTTTTTAAGTTGACAGTTAATTGGAGAGAGACATATTTAATACGCAAAGGACAAATATTTAAGAAAAATATTATTTCAATCACCCACATATTAGATACTATGCTGATATTCAATTTATTACTTTTAAATTTTATGTAATCCCTAATTACAAGTATAAATTTTAATTTTTCACATTTTAATTTAATTGTTGTCAATAAACATTCGCATAAGAAATAACACCACCCAGTATTTAAATTCAGAACGCCATTACAATTTTATTTTAGAAAAGAAAACCCCCGAAAATCCCAAAACTGAAGAAAAGCTAACGGAAGTGCTCGTCATTAACCACTCTCACAACTCTCTCCAACACACTCACAAAAAAAAAAAAAAACAAACACAGCACTATCACCTCTTCATCATCCCATGGCTGCTGCTGCGGTGGCATGCGCGACCGACGTGGCTCGAGCCACATCATGCCGCGACGGCACCGCGGCGGCTCAGCTCAAAATCATCTCCCTATTCACCATCTTCCTCACCAGCATGGCCGGCATGTCGACGCCTGTGATGGTGGCGCGTTACTTCAAGGGGAAATCCTTCTACGACAACGCAATCGTCGTGATCAAGTGCTTCGCCGCCGGCGTCATTCTCGCGACCTCACTGGTCCACGTGTCGCCCGACGCGTTCTCCGCGCTAGCTGACTGCCACGTGGCATCTATGCATCCGTGGAAGGATTTTCCCTTCGCTGGGCTCGTGACTTTGATCGGTGCCCTTGTGGCACTTTTGGTTGACGTGGCGGCCAGCTCGCACGTGGAGCATCACGTGAGTTACGCGGCGGCGGAGGTGGCGGCGGAAGAGGAGGAGTTGGTTGGTCGCGGCGGCGGTGGCGGCGATGACGTGGAGAGGGTTGAGGAGGAGGTGGCGAGGTTGAAGCAGAGGTTGGTGTCTCAAGTGTTGGAGATTGGGATCATATTTCATTCAGTGATAATTGGGGTTACCATGGGGATGTCTCAGAATGTTTGCACCATCAGGCCCCTTGTTGCTGCTTTGGCGTTTCATCAGATCTTTGAAGGCATGGGTCTTGGTGGCTGTGTTGCTCAGGTAATTAGAATTTTCTTGTTCTTTAATTTCTTTTAGCTGTGTTTATTTTTCACATATCTCTGTGTGAGAAAATATGTCGCTTATTATCTTCACCATTGGAGGGGGTGACCTTTTGTATGTGAATAATTACACCCATGTCTTTTTTAGAAATATTTTATTTTCATGCTCGTTAGTATTAAGATTATAATAATAATTGGACCTGTCTCGTAAACAACTGTGTGAAAGTGGAACACAAACAAAACACATCTATTGTTTGTAGCTCTTCAGTGTAGGTATAAAACAGGCTTAACGTAAAAACTTCCAGGAATAAAGATTTCTACAAGTATTTGCGGAAAAAGAAAATAGGATGTTTGATAGTTTATTAAACTTAACTGAGTCAGAATTTATTATTAAAAAAAAACTCTGCTTAAGCTGCTTTTAAATTTGGCAATAACTTATTTTTGTTAAGTTTCAATTTCTGGCTCATGAAAATAATCTAGAATACCCCCTCAAAAACGCATTTTGTCACCTACTTCTAAGATAGACACTCAACACCTCAAAAAACAGAGGTGAAGTTGTGGAGATATATAAACGGAGAATAAGAAAATATGTGGCTCTCTTTTCTTTTTTTGTGTGTGAAAGAAGTGCATAGGTATTTAGAATTTTAGGGTGTTAAAAGAACACTTCTTGCCAAAATAAGAAAATGTAAAAGAAGTATGTAAATAAAGGTCATAATCTCTATAAATTTCAAGAGCTGTTATTATAAACTCATCCAAATAGACCACATGCAATGCTTTAATTTCACCTAGACGTGCATAATGCAGTGAATAAACCTCAATTAATTGAAAGCTAAACAAAGTTCTCCTCAAAATCATCCTTTTGTGTCTTTATCATTACTTAGTAATCTATATTTGTAATCTCTAGCATGGAAATTGCAATTGAGAGGTACACTAACTCATTAGTATCATGATGTGATTGTAGATATATGCATTTAATGTAATTTGTTTATTATAGCCATACTTTATATTTCGAGATAGAACATGTTGATTGGCATCTTTATGTGGCAATAATTGCAGGCAGGGTTTAGCTTTGGAACAACAGCATACATGTGCTTCATGTTCTCGGTGACAACACCAATGGGGATAATTTTTGGGATGGTGCTATTCTCAGTGACTGGTTATGATGATAGTAGCCCTAATGCCTTGATCATGGAAGGGTTACTAGGTTCAGTTTCTTCGGGGATTCTAATTTACATGGCTCTTGTTGACCTCATAGCAGCTGATTTCTTTCACAACAAGCTTATGAATTCCAATCGATGGCTTAAAAAAGTGTCTTTTGTTGCATTAATTCTTGGCTCCGCTGCAATGTCTCTTCTCGCCCTTTGGGCTTGAACATTTTGTATTATGTTGTTCAAATAATGTAAGATGTAAATACAAGGTTAACCGGAGTAGAATCAACAGTGCGTTTGTCTCAATTTTTTTTAAAAAAAAAATTATGAGAATTAAATTTTATATATAACCAAAAAAATTGAGAACATATTTTTTTCAAAAAAAAATTAAAAATAGATTTTTTTTAGATTCTGATTATTTTTAAAAATTATTCAAATATATAAAAAGTTTTTTAAAAAATAATTTTTTACCACACAAAAAAAAACACATCCAAACGCGTCCTAAATTGGGGTAGATTATTCATTTTTTCCCTTAATATTTTTGGTCTTATTACTTTCTTCTACAATATGATTTAGATATGTTTGATTGTATATTGATTGTTAGTTGATCTGTATAAAATTAGAATTGGATTGATTTGATTTTGATTTATGTCATTTATTACCCTAGGCTTATAAATAGATATCTCCCTTTTGTACATATACAACACATCAATCATATTTTTGATCGAAATCAAGGTATTCACCTTTAACAGCAGTGATTAATCCCTTCGCCACAGGAGCTCTCCCGAAGAGATAAACGGCTAACTATGAAATGTGTTATTTTTGTACATATATGAATTATTCAGCCTCTTCTCTCCGTGTGTCTATGTTTTCCAGTCTTGGTTTCTAGCATAGTATCAAAGCTGAAGCAATAGCACACCCATGAAATTTTTCCTTCCCTTGCAATTAGCTCTATGCATAGAGCAATTTTCTTTTTCTCTGTCTTTCTATCTTCTCTTTTCACTTTCTCATGTTTTCCCTCCATCTTTACCTTTACTTTGTGAATCCCATACATTATTAGAGCCAAACACTATTTTATTCCCTCCAAATCGTGCTCCAAGAATTATCTATGTTTTCTTCCTTTGGTTTGCTTTAGTTTTCTGTTTGCTATTTCATATTTTGTTTCAAATTTGCCATGGACGATGTTTCTTGAGATTTGTTGTTGTTTTGATAATCTACAAGATTTGAGTGACCTTCTAGATTTGGCTCAAATTTGTTGTGTTCAAAATCTATTGTATTCGTCTCCGTTTTTTGTTTTTGGTTTCACCCAAACTCATCTCCATTTACCTAGTTCTTCCTATGCTTTTTGCAACTCTTGCCTCCCCACTCCCAATCGACAGTCAACTATAACAAGCTTAAAGCTCAATGAGCTTTTAACTTGAGAGGAAATGTTAAAAATAAATAATTATCTTCAATTTCTTTAGATTTAGGTTATTATGTTTTGATTTGATATCAATTTATTATCTTTATTACTTTAAACCTATAATTAAATAGGCGCTAGCTCTTTGTAAATTATATATACTTCTTAATAATATACATACAACTTATTGAGCACTTTGTCTTCCTATTTTCTGTTGTATCTTCTAATTTGCATGGAAAACATAATGGAAAATAGAAACACAGAGAAGGCTCAATTTATATTATTAAAGTGTACATATAATTTTCAAGAAGTAGCGCCTATTTATAGGCCTAAAGCAATAAAGATAATAAATAGATATCAAATCAAAATATAATAACAAAATCAAACTAATATTAACCTAAATCAATTTAAATAAATCCAAGATAATTATTTATTCTTAGCATTTCCCCTCATGCTAAAGTTCATTGAAAGCTTGCTACATTTGAACCATGATTGGTAGAGGAGGCAAGAGCTGCAAGGGGTCTGCGCATAACCAGGGAACGAAAATAGGATTAGGAGGAACCATGTCAGGGGAACATTGTATGATGGAGTTCATTCCTCTACTCTGCTTTCCAAACTCATGTTTGTTTCATCACCACTCATGTACCTGAGTGTGAGCGATGTAACAATGTGATTTAGATATAATTGATTGTATAGTGATTGTAAATTGATTTGTATCAAATTAGGATCATATTGATTTGATTTTTATTTGTTATATTTATTACTCAAATGCTATAAATAGACATCTCCCTTTTGTACCAATACAACGCATCAATTACATATTATTCGGCCTCTTCTCTGTATTCCTATTTTTCATTCCTGGTTTATAACACTTTTTATGTTTAGTTTTAAAATTCAAAAATCTAGTAATATGATCCATTCTATTAATTTCTCAAAGTCTTGTAGTGAAAAAAAAAATTGATCCAAAAGCTGTTTTTGGAATTTCGAATGTGAAAGAAACTAATTTAAACATACAGTTAATATACTTACCAAATATTATAAGCAATTATTGATCTTTTGATTAATTTAATCCCTTGAAATTTATTAACACGCATTACGGTTTGTCTTCTGAAACATATTGCATAAAGAAAAAAGGATGTTTAGATTCTACAGGAAATTAAGGATGCTACATAATTATAAAAACTCCCTAAATTTACCCACACTTCAACTATATATAGCATGACAAGTTACATTATATTTATTTTTAACAAAAACTCCCTAAATTGGCCTCTCTTAAATTTTAAATTAGACGAATTGGTTCTTCTAAAAAGAATTGGACAAATTGATTCATCCAGAAAAAAAAAACCCAAAGACTTCCTATCAATTTAAAAATTAGGCAAATTACTCCCACTATATAAGAACCAATTTTTTTTATTATTATTTATAATTCTTACGGGACTAATTTGTTATTTTATTTTATAAGAAACTGATTTTTTTGACATTTTAAATTGATGGGGATTTATTTGAGTATTTTTGTTTCCAAGGGACTAATTTATCTTATACAAAATTTAAGAGTATCAATTTAAAAATTTTATTTTTATTTTTTGAGTTTAATTGTGATATATTAATAGTGTAAAACTATTTTATATCCTCATCCAATCAAAATATTTTATTTGGATGACTTTTCAAATAATAGATGTAATAAAAGTAAACTATCATGACTTATTAGGTAATATATTATTAGAAGACTATACAAAAAGATTTTACATTATAAATATATAGTAATTAAATTCTTATTTTTTATCATCTGACAAGTCACATTTGTCACATTATCTATGTTGTTATTTTTAACCACATTTTGAATAGCTGCGCTATTATCAATATTCAAATAGTTCAGAAGGGTAATGCATTATACATTTGAAAAAGAGCAAAGTTCTAAATTGATTTTCAAAAGCATTGTGAGATATCAATTTGATCTTAAAAAATTCATGATATTAATTTGAATCTCAAAAGATCAATTTTTGTTTCAATTTAAAACATTATATTAATCTTAACAAATAAAACATTATTGGTATATGTTATGATATATGATAACATGTCACATCATTTATTTAAAACAAAAAGATAAATTACAACCATCTCTCTCTATTCTTCAATATTACATTTAAATCATCTTAAATTTTGAATTAATACTGAACCCCCTTGATTTGTGCAAGAACATAACACTAACATCCCTTATTCCTAAGTTTTAAATTTTTAAAAATATTAAAAAATATAAAACTACTACTTTACCCTTAATTAGTTCTGTTATTTCTACTTAATGCCATTCTTCTTATCTACTCCATCCCAAAAGCAATCAGTCTCTCTCTCACCACCCCTCAAAACAGTCCCTTGTTCAAATAACACATAACAAATATATTTGAATGGAAAAAAAATAACAAAGATAAATGTAAATCAATTCAAAATTCAATTAAATGAAACATTTTCACTAGAATTCAACAAATGAGATATTGTGAACTTATTAGGTTTTTTAACCAACGGTTTGGATGAACATGTTAAGGCTAAGAATCTATTCGAAACGGCTGATGGTTGGAGGATCTGAAATTGGGGAAATGGAGCGGAATTGCGTGTTGGGGGAGGGCGTGTTATGTGAGAGGGGGAGGGAAGAGGATCACTGCACTTTCACGGCAGTCACTGCCGTTGCTTCGATGGCTACCGCCCAAGAGCCCACAGATGAAGCTACACGACTAACGAAGGTGAAGGTGGAAGTGGTTTTTGGTGGCAATAGAGGTGGAGTGCAGTGGCACCATAGCATCGGAGGTGAGACACTATAGATGGAGGTAGAGATAGGTGAAAAATGAAGTATTAGGTTTTTCAGGTATAAGGATAATTTTGAAATTTTATAAATTATTAGGAGGTAAAAGAGGTAATAGCAATTTCAGAAAATAGAGGTGCAAAATATATTATTGACCGACTTAAGAGAGATTACTATAATTTATAAAAAAAAAAAGGTAAGTTGGTCACTTTTTATTTTAAAAAGTTTTGATTTCATATCTTTTAAATTTTGAAAGAATTTTGATCTTTTATCTTTTAAGAAATTTTATTTGATTCACATTTTATGAAATATCATATCAAAATACTCATACTTTTTATTGAATGGAATATGAAATCTAAATTAAATAGAATTCATATTTAATTTAATTATAAATATTAATATATAAATACAATATTCCAATGAAATGTGAACCAAAATCACATAACCCGTATCTTTCAAATCGCCCTGCACATCAGATCTTATGTCACAGTTCCACTCTATTGACGGTTCACATCAACACCATATATCATAATCACATCATGTTTGTGCTATCATTGTCGAGATTACGTCATCACTATTATTTGGATTTATATAAAAATTATTGCCAATAACCAAATAAATAAAGAATTTAAAATATAAGAGATCAAATTAATAAATAAAAGACCAGATTTTAAAAAGAGTGTTCTCAGGTTCTGTTTCAGCGTTGTAATTTGTCACGTGAGAAGAGCCTGACGTACACACCAATAAAAATCTTTATTTAATCATCCATTATCTTTAAAAGTCTTATAATAGAAGTATATTATTAAATGATAAAATAAAACTCTTTTAATTTATTAATGCATCAAAATAAAACTATGTATTAGTATTCAGATTCTATTGGAAAATAAATAAATTTTGATTTTGGTTCTAGAAAAAATTGGTTTTAGTCCACCTCATTAACCCATATGCCACGTGGTTTTCCATTAGTCAGAAGCAAATAATTAATTGAGGGACTAAGACCAAATAATTTAAAAAAAAAAATTAGTAATCGAAATGAAAACTTACTTATTTTCCATTGACAAAAGACAAATTGAAGCCCAATTTGTACGAGAGATGGAATAGGTCTTCAAGGTAATTATT
This sequence comes from Dalbergia cochinchinensis, assembly GCA_031216125.1. Lineage (NCBI taxonomy): Eukaryota > Viridiplantae > Streptophyta > Magnoliopsida > Fabales > Fabaceae > Dalbergia > Dalbergia cochinchinensis. The sequence continues at coordinate 48,199,079 of CM062371.1, read as the reverse complement.
ATTTGTAACCTATTTTATTTATGGGCTAATTAACTTGGGGCAATTGTAATGTTAAGTATCTGAATGCATACCATATCTCTGTTTAGCTTTTTAACCACGAGAATTGCATCACATTCGTTACGATTTGAAGAATGAAATAGTGAGAAAGCCAGGTCCCCAAGAAAGTCATTTGATTCATTGATTGACTCATAATTTGAAAGGTGCGCTACTTTAGTATATTTGATGTTCTATTGAATATTATTTGGTATGTACCAACAAAATGTTAATCCAAGTGGAAGGAATACGAGTCTTTAGAGTGAAATTTAAAGTTTGATTCCATGATTCAAATGTACGAAGAAAATATTATTGAGAGATGCCCCATTAAAATATCTGACCATATTTTGAGAGATTAATCTTTCATTTATTCGAGTTTGGGAGAAATAAAAGCATTATCAAGAATTCTTATTAGTAAAATTGCATAAAGCTAAGATGAAAAGTGATTGCCCAATAATTATCGTAAAATGTAGTTGAAAAAGCTGGGTGCAATGCAATCCTAGTAGATAATGGAGTAGTGCCTGAGCCATTCTTTGCCCAATGCAACCCTGAAGTGTCATTCGACTGTATCTTAAACCTTTCTTCTAAAACTTTTCTTCCTTTGAACTTTGTTAAAAGTATACACGCAGATTCCTGATTCCACTACATATGTGCAATGCCTTTTAGTTTAATCTATAGAGCCTTTGATTTGGAGTGGTGGTGGTGAGTGGTGACATTTATCTTACATAAAGTAAGGTGTTCTTTTCTTGCATTTTTCCTTATATCGATCCATCTCCTTCCAACTTAGGAAATTGTTGAGTCCCGCTTTATTAGCTTTAACCAAAAGAAAACTAATATTTCGATCGATTCAATATCCATACGATTGAATGAATATAATGAAGAAAATGCAAAGGAAGAAAAAGAATCTCATAGTTGAACCCACTTTTTAATTGATGCGGTTTAATGGAGATTACATTGGACAGTCCATCATGGAGATAGGAAGCTAGCCAGTAGGAGCAAAGAATCACTAGCTTCAAAAACTAAATAAATAATAAATAAAATAAAAAACAAGAAAGAGAGTGAGCCTCCGCAATAATAGAATCTACTATGTTCGGACGATTAAAGAAAATGAAAGGAAAAAAATTAGTTAAACTTTATTTTCCATGAATATATTTGGATAAAAGGAGAATAAGAGGAAATAAAATAAAATAAATATTTTTTCTTATTTGTTTGTGTAAAAAGTTAAAAGAAAGGAAAGAGAAAAAAATAATATCACATGATAAGTAGATTATTAAGGGTTGAGTAGTTTCCATTTATAGAAAAAAAAGGTAGGTTATTAAGGGTTTCTTCCTTTCATTTTCCACCCACTTTGGAAAAACAAAAAAGGCTAAAGTGGACCCTACATATTTTATTTATTTTTTCACACTTTATTCATTTCTCTTCATTTGCCTTCCAAGTCAGATAAAGGAAATTAATTTTATTCCTTTCAATTTCTTTCCTTCTCCTCTCATTCCCTTCCATTTTCCATCCAACTAAACTAAAGGCTAATAGAAAGCACTACGACAATAATAAATATTTAATTAGAGAAAGTGTTGAGTCTCACATTTGGTTGAGGATATAGCCATGTAACTTTTATAATCACTTGGACATGTGAGTTAGCTTCTAGAATAGAGTTAGCTAGCCTCATAATTATTGAATTCTTAAGCTAACTCTTTATGAGTTTATAGGTCCTCAAATCAAGTTAACTTAGTTGAAAACTTGAATATGGCTAAATTAAATTGAGGTGAATTCGCATACACTCAGATAAGCTGGGTGACTTGGGATAAACTTAGGAGTTTAAGCTAGAAATTGGTTTTTCAAGTAACCAAATATAGAATTTTACAAGAAGCACTGCACTTTGTATCGGACATTACAAATTCAAGTTACGATGTCTTGACTATAGTTATTCTAATTTTTCACATTTTAAAGTCCTTATCTGTTACATTTATTATTGTTTTAATTTGTATTTTATATTTTATGAATTAGATTTGCTTCATTATGATATTGCAAGTGAAATTTTTGTATAGTTTTGTTTTATCATGAAATTATTTTATTACAATTATAAATACTATTTATTATTATTTTTAAAATATATAAACTTTTACAGGGTGTTTATTTATTCTTGGGAATAATAACTTGGGGATGATGTGTTCCTATGCTTGTTACAAGTTTTGCAAAATTATTCTAAAATATCAATTATTCCTTGGAAAAAAAATTTCTATGATTTAGTGAGATCTCATTTCCATAATGAAAGGTGAGAATAAAAAATTTTCAAAACTTGAGAATGACAATTATTAAGCACAAATATGAAAATATCCCTTAATTATTTGACTTTTTCTTCACAATTTTCATTTACCAACACTCATATGCCCTTTATATATCCATTACACTCTCAAAACCACAATTATTTGATTGAAAAATATTTCTGAATTATTGTTTATTTTTTTCTATTTTTTCTGGAAGCATAACTTTTATTTGAGTAACAATTTATTTAATTATTAGAATTGGATGAAATAAAAAAATTCTGAAAAAATTGATTGTTAATTTTGTATTGATCAAAAAATATTTATGAATTTATGATTCTTTATTTCTTTCTTCCTTTTGGAAGAGTAATTTTCATTTGAGGTAGTTATTATTTTTTCAGAATTTTATTTAATTATTATATTTGGATGAAACGAACAGATTTTAAAAAATTATTTGTTAATTTTGTATTGATCAAGAAATATATCTAAATTTATATTTTTTATGGAAGCATAATTTTCATTTTCGATGGTAATAATAATAAATATATTAGGATATTTTAAAATTATGACATATATTCCTAGGAATATATATATATTATAAAACAAATAAGCTTTAAATTTATTCCTAGGAATCTCAATAAAAAATCCCAAAAATATTTAATATTAAACAAATAATTTATTTAAAATATCTAAAAATAATATTCTCAAGAAATATCATTCCTGAAAATGTGATTCTGTGAATATAATTTCAAACCCTAAAATAAATATTCCTTACAAATTTATGAGTTGAGTTTACTATTCGAAATTATTTAGGCTTGATGAGTGTAAGTAATCTCAAGTTATATAACTTTGATTAGGCTCGCAATCATAAGTTGATATCGTAGTCTATTTGCTTTATCTTGGCCCACTCACAAATATTGCCCTTCTACCATGAGCCAATTGTTTTGGGTAGAGTACTTTGGCCCCCAATTATAAAAGCAAGACTTTGCTACTTTCACAAATTTGGTTTAGACGAGAAAGGATATGGGGGAAAGCTTATGCAATTTACTTCAACTATGATTGAAAGATACCTGGGGGGGTTTTATTAGTCTAACATTTATGAAGGAAGGATATTTAAGGACTCTGTTTTTTAATTTAAACTAAACTACTAGTGTTCATAGCCGATTGAACCTGCTATAGGGTAAAACTATCTTAGCATCAAAGACTTAAATCTGAAACCTTATTTAAGAAAATGTTTTCCTTATGTATTTTATATTTATGAACAATGGTAATAGGAATTGATGAAACCCGTTTTTTCCCTCTCTTATCTTGCCCACCTATGATATTTATCTTTCCTTTGCCCTCGTAGCTTGCGCGTCAACTAATATGACGTTGATAAATAATTAATGTTACATCTGAGTAGGACTCAACAATCTGGTCCCGTAGCTCAGTTGGTTAGAGCGTTGGTCTTATGAGCCGAAGTTCGCGAGTTCGAACCTCGCCGGGACCAGCATTTGTTTGCTTGAAGGGGAAGCATTGCTGCATAGCACTATGCAACTGACATAGTAATGTATTACTATTTTGTTCTTCATGGTTAAATCTAAGTACTGCTGATGCAGCAAAATTTCGTTATTGCATGCAATTGATTCGAGAATAACTAGAATCAATATCTAAAATAATACTCGAGAATCCAAAGAATCGGCTTAAAAATTAGATGATGAAATTGTAATTACTAATTAGCGACTAGAGATAATCCATATTGCCTTTTAGCCCAACAATGCGGGGAGTCTAACACAAATTCTCTTCAAGCTTAGAATAACTCTCCTTGGAAAAAGTTGAATTATTGAAAAGTCTTTGTAATTAACTATTGGATTAACATACGTATGTACCTATCAATTAACATTCTATTTAAAACGTCAATCTCCCTAATCTATATATATAAGTAAATTAACTTTGTTATTATATGTTGTTATTTTATTTTTAAGTAAGAATTTTAAATTTTGAAAATTAATATCAGAAGTTATTAGGTAATTCTAAGTGTAGTGATGAAAGTTTTGAGTATAGAGTATATGATGCAAAATCCTCAAATCATAATTCTAAATTTAAACATAAGTCAAAACTTATTGAAAAGGAAATTCATTCTAATTAAGATAGACCAAAAAGTGTTTTTTTCATTTTAAAACAAAAAAATGTTATTAACAATATTCTTTTGTCATGTTAATTTCACATATATTATCATTTTGTATATAGACATAAACCGGTTGACACTCAACACACAGTCAGGTAGGGGTTAGTTGACTTCATGATTTAATTTTGGTAAGTTACAATTTATTATAAACGTATAGTGTAGGCAAAGCAACTTAGCTGTTATTCAATTCTGAATTCAAATATTTATTTTATAAATTAAAAAAAAAAAGAGAGGAAAAAAATTGATGTCAGCTTTTGGACACCCTCTGCCTTCATGCTTATTGTGGAATCCCGCTAAAGCTGGCCATTAATTGTCAGATCATTTGCAAAGAGAAGGGCTATCGACCAAGACAAGAGAAAATGGTCACCAAGAAGCTCCAAAATGGTGAAATTTCCGATGAAAATTTCAGCCAAATTCATACAATTGGCAACATGTTCTTAAAGAGTGGAACAACGATCAGTGTATCCGTGACTGTTTCTGTTTGCATGCGCAGGCCAGGAGTATTTGTGAAAAAAGAATAACTAATACGTTTTTTAAAGCGATGCTAACTTTACTAAAACATTGAATTAGTAATTTATTTTTCATATATTATTATTAATGTATTCTTTTTCGATATTATGTATTGTATTTTGATACTCAAACTCGTACGTAAGTATCCTCACCAAAAAATTCATATAGTCTATATTGTTAAAGAGTTTTACTAACATATTATTATATGATTCAGAAATATTTTTCAAGTGTTAGCAAAGCTTAATTATATTGTAGTGCGGGTGAAGTACTCATATCAAAGAGGGGGCTTATGCTCCACCAAAATTTGAGAAATTTTTTATAAGCATACGGGTGTAAATATATTTTGTCCCTGATATGTTGTTATTAAGTTTAGTTTTTTTTTTGTACCCCTATTTTTTATTTTCTAACATTTGTGGTTAAATCTTTAATTTTATATATTTTAATAAATTGAGTTATTAGTGAAATATAAGACATCATATTCTTAATCATAAAAAATTGAAAGACATCAGTACTCTTAAATTTTATAAGAGTATAAGAAAAAACCCTTGAATTTAACTCTATATTGGAGCAAAAATCACATGAAATTTTATATTAAGTTTATGTTTTTCTGTTTTGATCAAATGTTTATGTATTTTCTTTGGCTCTATATAACTGAAATTGTTTCCATGCGTATCTCTATAATGTCCAAATTAGTGAAATTTACCCTCGGATAGAAAGAGATGACAACAAATGCTCGCAACCACCTTGCACAAGACTCATGACGCCACATTCTCTGGTAACAACTACCACTACCTGCAGGGTGTGTGCCCATATTTATGATCCCTAACTTTTTAACCAAAACCTCTACGTACACATGTATCTTTCTCCTGTGTTACCTTCCATTCAAACTTACCACCATACCATACCAGTGTACCACAAAAACTAAAATGGCCACCGAACATCACTACCAAATCAGTGCCATTCAGTGGCACTTCGATAAGCTAAATGGCTCAAACTTCCACTCCTACAGCCAAGGCCTATTCCTCTTGCTATGTTTCATTGCCACTCTCATTCTTCTCCCAACATTATTCCTATGTGTCCAATTCTGCCGCCACCGCCGCCTCCACCTCTCAGAGCAACCGGCCATTGCCTCGACCGCCGTGGCGATCCCCCCGCCGTATGATCAACAATGTGTCATGATTGATTGCACTAACCACAACATGCTACCACCTTCAATTACCAAGAGCATTAGCATGGTTTGTGAAGGTTTTGATGAGAAGAAGGAATGTTGCATATGTTTGAGTGCTTTCCAAGACAGTGAAAAGGTTAAGGTGTTGATAGAATGTCAGCATGCCTATCATTCAGAGTGCTTGGACATGTGGCTGAGTGCACATCCTAGCTGCCCTCTCTGCAGGGCCTCCCTCCATGTTAGTAATTCTCCAGTGAAGAAATCTACAATTTAAATTTCTTCCCGAATTTTGTAGGTTTAATTTGTTAATGTTGAACCATATGAATTGCATTATCCCTCATAGACTTTTAAATTTTCATCTTGTGATCATGTTTTCTATTATCACTACTCCCATAACTTGATTTCTCAGAATTTCAGAGGGGCTTGACGAAGAAGGTCTATTTTGATTAACTAGGGTGTTCTGTGCATATATGTATAATATATAAGATAATAATGATATAGACGCAAACAACGGGGCAAGAATTATACACTAGCATAAGAATAATGGGGATACATTTGATTTTATTATTTTATCGCATTTAAAGTTACTATGGGTCAAATTTAATAAAATAATGGGGTAAAAAATATAAATAAGTATCTATATAATTATTAATGAAGTTTCAAAATTATTATGGGGCATAGGCCCCACACTCACACTCAGATCCGTCCGTATATAGACATAATATTTCTTTAAAATCTCAGTTTTATATTTTTTTTAAATAATAAGATAAGAAAATATACTTTTCTGTACATTCCTTTTTTTTCAGAAAAAAGTACTCAGATAGAAGTGTAAAAAGTTAAAATTGATTCAAATGTGTTTTTAAATTACCAACGAAAATATAATGAATTTGGACTTTTGACGGTGATTATTTTTATTTTGATCCAAATTATTTTTAAAATTTTGTTTTTGTTTTCTATTATTCTAATTTTGATTCCTATGAATATTTAAGAAGGTATGTATAGTACTTATAAATATTAGAAATTTTAGATTTGGACTGTATAAATATTTCAAAATTTTTCTTTTGATTTTTATAAACATCATCACTTAACAACGGTTCTAATATATATAATTAGGATTAAAGCCAAACATTTTTTAAAAAATTGGATAAAAACCAAACGATAAAATTTTATAAATATTAAAATGGAAACTCACCATGTTATATGAATTAAAAATATATATATTTAAGCCGTTAGAATAAATTCTCAAATTGTTCTTATTTTAGTGTCTGTGAAAATCATCTTTCCTATTGTATGTTATCCACATTGCTGTATCTCACGAAACCATGTTCCTTAAAAAAGGTAAAAGCAATTCGTATGAAATGCATGGGGTACTATGAAGTCGGTTCGATATATTATTGCTATTTGCTACCATCGTCGGCTGCATTTATTTCTCCTTACGTCAAGAGAACAGTATCAAAGAGTAAAAATATTTGTATATTTAATTTAAAATAAAAAGTGTGATAAAATATTTGGTGGGGAAAGATCATCAGATCAAAATTTTGTATCATTTTCTCTTGGGATATGTTTGATTAGGGATAAAAATGAGAGATAATTATTTTTTATGGATAAATTTCATGTAAAATTTTATACACAGAATTTATTGATAAAAAATTTATCATCAATTTTATCCCTCAACCACATATATATATATATATATATATATATATATATATATATATATATATATTTATTAATGCCAATAAATGTGTACCATTTTGAAATAAATAGAGTGGGCTCACAAATCAGAATAGCGTGACTGGCATAAACTTTAATTTGTTGTGGTCTTTGCAAATTACCATTATAAAAATTGAATTTAAATATAAATGAGGAGTTGATTCAAGTAGAAGGGACTTGGATTCCTTAAGAGTGTGTTTGGTTAGAGAGTAAAATTAGGGATAAAATTTATCTAGATGGGTTTCATATATAAAATAATACATGTAACTCATCCAGATAATTTTTATCCTTATTTTTACTCTATAACTAAATACATCTCAAATATAAGATTTTGGCTTCAGTCTTGCGATTTATGTGTGTTGAAAAATGAAAAAAAAAAAAAAGCTCTTTGGAACTTGGAAGGGTTTCGTTTAGGATGCCCTAACAAAGAAAAATGAAATTAAGGTTTTCTGTTTTTTCCGCTAGTGGCCTTTATTTTCATTTCTATTAAGCATTCACTGAGTGATGAAGTAAGGGGCAAGTATTTGACAGAAGTTAATATCTTAAACCTCAAGGAAATATTTGTCAATAGACGTATCAGTACAGATGAAATGTAAATTATTATGTATACCCGGCCCACAGTTTTTTTTTATTTAATTTTGATATATTAATAGTATAAAATAATTTTTAAATTATTATTTAATTAAATTTTTTATGACTTTTTAAGTAAAAGAAAAAAATTAGTCATATTTATTGATATATCGAATGAATATGTAAAAAAATTTTACGCGTGCAATCTAATTAAATTATTTTTTTCCATATAAATTAACGGAAACCAAAATTGAAGTGAATATCATGCCAAGTGAACTTCTATGCGGATGTTTCGATTAGACTATACAAAACAGCGCATACAAAGATAAAGATCAAGGTTCAAATAGTTAGGGAGAGCGTTGTCACCTCCAGTGAACATTTATTTATTTATTTTGGTCAGAGTAAACATTTATTATGGTCAATCCAAAATACGAGTATCTTCAACTCATGTACCGTTTGCTAATAAAAAGCCTTATGCATGGATAATATAAATTTTTTTATATTATTATTTAATTAAATTATTCTATTGGTTTAATTTTTTTATATAATAAATATAAAATTTAATTATTTTTTTAATATTATAATAGATAATTAGATAACAGTATAAAAAAATTTTATACTATAGGTGCATACAAATTAAATTAACTAAATTTAATATCAAATTTTCACATAGATTAATTATTTAATATTATTTAAAATTAAATTGGTGCTTTGAAATTGCAAAAGTATATCAATAATTAATATTAGAGGAGCATTTTTGGTGCATTTACCCTTGAAATAAATAAACTAATAATAACATTTATGTCTTTAAAAGATCGAATTACGGGTTATTCGATAAGAAAATAAATGATATCTACAATTGAGTTGGCTTAGTTTGTGAGGATCAAACTGCTTCTCTTATAAAATTTATGTTTTGATTTACTAGTCCTAATAAGTTCTAGCTAGTAAGCAATTTATAGTATACTCATACGTCTTACCAAGAGTTTTGGCGCATGGTAAATTTAGAAGTCATATAATGCAATTATAATGTGGACCTCTTTTTTTTATTTATTATGAATCTTTTATTATTAGTCTTTAGATGGTTATTTATATTTGATGATTTAATCTAACAACTAATAATAAGGGATTCATGATGAACTAAAAAATAAAAGATCCACCATAAAACCCACAATCATATCATCAGTAGAAAATATTTTTGTGGTCTAGGACAAATTATAAAATGGATCTCAAATTTTTAAGTTCATTATGGATTCCTTCTTATTAGCTATTGGATGATTATCATTTTTGTTGGATGGTTTGATACAATGGCTAATAATAGGTGGTCTATGATGAATAAAAAGAAAAGAGGTGATTAATAATAGAGGGTTCATGATGGATCCAAAAACAAGAGGTGGTCTAGAGCATTTTTATCCTCTCACACTTTTTTTGTTTTTTTCACTTTTGGTCACATCTAGGTGAATTTATAATGGACCTCTTATTTTTGGATCTATTATAAATCTTTTATTATTAACCATTAAATCAAATCATTTGAAAAAATAATAATTATTAAATGATTAATAATAAAAGATTTATAATGAATATTAAAATTTGAGGTTGACTTTATAATTTGATGTGACATCTCACACTTCTTTTGCGACAAAAATCGTCAGTTGGCCCTTGAGGCGCAAGCTGCAGATGGTATCAGGTTTCATACCAGGCATTGTCCATTAAAAACAGCCCCAATAAATTGGATTTTCATAAAGGGTCTTCAGTCCCAAACAACTGCTCTTTAAGTCGAAACACCAGACCCGCCCAGACAAGTTTAATAACTTTTTATAAATTAATTTTTTTATCAATTCAACCGTTGAGTTATAAAAGTATCTCCAATAGTATCTCTCTCTTTGATCACACTTGTGATCCCATTTGCTATCACATTATCACTATGTAATCAAATTGTCATAAAAAGGAGAAGTGTTCCAAGAATGTCTCTCTTTACTTTAACGAAGGGACCAATTTTGGTTCCAATTATGGTTCCATATGATTTTTTAAATAAAAAATAAATCAATATATTTATGAAATATTTCATTTTAATATCTTGCATTATGTAATTTATTTTCAATTTGGAAATTTATCTTGCATTATGTAATTTATCTTTGCTTCAATGTTTTACAATTACCTTTTGAAAATTTTAATGGTCATGTAATATTTTGGTGTCACTCATATGGTCTTATTTTTTTTTTGGGTGAAGTAATGGTAATAAAATCAAAATAAAATAACCATTTATTTGTGTCAACAGTGGAATTGGGGCCATCCCACTTTGGTGTCCCTGGAGACTCTCGCTCATCGTCCCACGCCTATGCTCCAATGGGAATGCATGAGACGTCCCGGACATGTATAGTGATTGGGATTAGAAATTTCATCCGTTGGAGTTGCTCTAATTACCAATTATAAATATTATTTATGGCAAATTTTATAAAAATTGTATATCAATAAGAATGTACTCACAAAACTCTTATTTTTATTCATTTTAAACATATTTATTATATTAATTTTGATATATATAAAAACTATGCCAAAAGATTCTAGATTAACTTGAATTTTATAGACATGATATATATGATGTAAACTTCTAATTTAATGGTGGGTTTTGTTAAAAATGAATCCAATAAAAAGCTACTCAACGGTGTAATAGCTACTCAATGTTACATCGATATAAAATCTAAAAGAATAAAGCAAAATTCTAATATCATAATTTTTAATAATTTATCCATTATAATTGAATTAAAAATCATACAGGCTTAATTCAAATAAATTATAAATTCAACAACTTAAAATAATTAAAATAAAAATAACAACAAAAGATCTGTGTGTGTGTTTATGTACGTGGGAGTTTATGATGTAAACATTTTATACATCAAGTGCCCTATCAGCATATAGATATTGGCCCTCCCCCCATCCCATTTAATAAATGGGTATTTAAAATATACAGAGCACTCTGGTTAGTTTCTAGAGAAAATATGTTAAATAAAATGGTCCCTAAAGAAAAAAAAATTATGATCTCTCACAATTCAAAATATAGGACAAATTAGTCCTTTATCAATTTTTCAAAAGACTTATTTGTCCTATTTATATTTTTATTAAGGACTAATTTATCCTATTTTAATCATGAAAGACTAAGAAGAATATATTTTTTTTTACTAATTTGTCCTATTTTTATCGAAGACCAAATTGGGCTTTTCTCAAATGTCTACCCTCATTGTCCATGGGAGGAAAATTTTCCCCGTATTTACCAGTTATTGAGTCGAGTGAAAGTGGTTCGAGTCTCTTAGAGGATATGGTCACATATTTGATTTTACGATCCATGTCTATAAAAAAAATAATATTGATAAAGCATCGCTACTTATTCAAATAACCGTATCTTAGAAGATTAATGTCTCTTTTATTGAGTGAGGTAATACGTTGAAAAATTAAAGAATACTTGAGGGCCAACATTTAGAACAGAGACCAAAATCCAATATTTTAAGAATAATTATATCAAAGAATGAGTGAGCGTATAAAGAAGTATGAAATTTTCATTTTCCTATATAAACAACGACCCAATTATTGCCAACAGAATTGGCATAAAGAATCCAATTGTCAATATATATATATATATATCCTAATTAATTATCCGTGTCCTGTTTTCTGCAGCATTGACTGAAAGCAAGTGTCTGTAGGTCAGGCCAAGGTATGCATTAAATACTGTAAAGCATACATCATTGTAGATGGCCTCACTATTTGACCCAGTCACCCCCTTTTGCAGGACCTATGTAGGCTCATGCAGAAAAATCATTCAAATACAATTGACGACAAATCATGGAAGGGTTTTGTCCCTGGCTAATATATAACTCCATTCATTTTCCTGCAAGATTGTGACACATTTCTTTTTGCTACTTGATACCATGACTGAAAAAAATAACATCCTTCTAGACATGACTGAAAAAAAAAATTAACATACTTCTAGGCTTCAGAATCATCAATTGCCGTTAAAAGTGTATCATGATTCATGATTCATGATTGATGGGTGACTAATACAGCACTAGTATCTAAGCACTATATTTTGTCTTTTCCTTTGGCATGAGACAGCTACTGCTATTGTTTGCAGTACACTGGAAACTTTCCTGCACACTAGCATGTTCAAAAAGAAACAATAGAAGGGTTGCTACTTTTATATAGCTTCACTGCTTGTAACATAAATAAAATCTAGAGTGATGCTCATAAATAGGTATAGATTTGGCCTGTACAAAAGGACTTTCCAAGCACTGGAATTAACTGAGGTTATGATGTGAGCAGGGGTGGCACCAGTCCACCCAATTAATCACCTTCTTATACTATCCAAAATAAAAGGAAAACATTACTTAATTTTGTAAAGAGATGTATTGATAATTTTATTTGGTCAGCATCGTTCTCAAATCTCGATAGACTTAATATTCCAACACATATCACTTATACTATGTGCTTTCCTTTATGCTTGATGCAATTCCAAAAAATTTTAAGAAAAGAAAGTTATACCGTTAATCTGACACTAACAAAATTCACATCAAAATCCAAAATACTTATGAAATGCTTATATTTGAGGATATAAGTGTGGGATTTCTCTTTCTGCCAATGGAGAGAAATATCAGAGAAAAAATAAATCAACTATTAGACCAACAACAATTTGACAAGAAAGATGCATAATCAAGCCAGCTAAAGTAACTTATACAAAAATGGGTGATTTTGCTCATTTCATGATAATTGATAAGATCATATATCTCAAGCCTGCAATTCATTTACATTGGAAGGTGGGAAAACTTTGCTAAGCATTCTCTTCAAGGAACAACCAACCATCAAAGATGATGAAGATTCTGACACAGAATCACTCATACCTCCATTCTCATTCCCACTCTCACTCGCTATAATCTCAGGACTTGGAGTACCATTATCAACCACAATCTCAACCAAAGCCGAGGCATCATCATGAACATGATGCCCCCCATCAAAAGAAGCCAATTGGGAATCATTCTCAATGACCTCAACAATTCCACCAACAATAGGAGCCCTGCAGATTGGACAATTGGAATGAGTACTCAGCCACATGTCAATGCACTCCACATGAAAACCATGGCCACATTTTGGCAAACACCTCCCCATCTCACCATCCTCAAAAGCACTCAAACAAATCACACATTCAAGTTCATGTTCAACCTTGTTCTTCTCATCATAAACATGATCATTATCATCATGATCATCATCTTTCACTGCTTCTGGAGCTGCATAATGGAAAACTGGAATGGCTGCAATGACAGCAGAATCTACCCCTTTGGAGTTGATACTTGAAATAGGTGAGTCCTCTATGTTGAAGCTGTGGAAGTGGTGGAATCTTGCAGGGCCAAGGACATCAGAGACTGTCACCGTGGCTCGCCTGAGGCGGCGTCGCCGCCTCCGGGCATGTGCCTGTGCCTGTGCCTGAGCCAAGAACCACTTGGCATAGAGATGAAGCAGCAGCACAAAGAGGATCACAAGGAGCAATGAAATTATTGCTGCAAGCATGATGATGCTGTTGTCTGAGAATATGTTCTGAAACAATTGACTCAAAGGGTTCATGGTTTTGTTGTTGTTGGGTGAATCAGATTGTTGTGTTAGCATTGTGTGAAAGGAACTCAAATTGAAAGGGTGTACTTTCGGAATGGATGGCCAAACGGGTATTAATTTTTTGATGATGGGTTTGAACTTGAAGAAGGGTTTAAGAGGGTGATACTGATAACCGATATGAATATGATTTCAGGTATAATACCCCAAAATACCTTTTTTTAGGCGGTGGAGTGGATTCAGAATCTTGGTGTGATTTGCTCTTATTGTGTTATGTGAAAGTGTTTACGTGAAAATGAAGTTAGTATGAGAGGAAGGGGAATGAATAAATTAGAGGGTACGTTGCCTCTTGCATATGGTACACTTGCGTATGATGGTTAGCAACAAGTTTGGTTTTTCCCATGCATCTATAATATAAGTAATGTTATCTATACATACAATTTGTCCGTGTTAACACATTCATATCAACCATTAAATGAGATATAAGATCCAATCTAAATAAAATTCATACTCCCATCAAATGGTATATGAGAGCATGTCGACAATGTGTTTTATATATAACATGTACAAATAATATTTCTATTGTAATATAGTATTTGTGTAAGGGACTAAAGGGGAAGTGAAAAGAGCATTTCAAGTCAAAGGGGAATCCCTCTATTCAAGGAGGTTAATAGGACTTAGGTGCATGGAGGAGTGAAAAAGAAGAAAAAAAGGGGTCAAAAATGAAGGACTCGTGAAGGCGACGGCAGCATAAGAGAAAGAGAGTAGTTGAGTTTGATTGGATTCATGTGGAGCTGCTTTTCTCTATGAATTTTTATGTTTCAATTAGTTAATTCTGTGAAACTGGTGGAGAGGATCCCAAGGCATGGTCCTATATTTCCGAGTCAATAGTATATTGACTATTGAGATTTTCCTTTTACCTAAAATTTGCACCAAAGCCAAAGTAAGCAAATATATATATGAGAAGAAAAAATAATTGAAGACCAGTCGTTTCATATTTATACTTGTGATCATAATAGGTTTTACTCTATTTGTTTAATAGGATTTATCTAACCAATGGTCTGCACTGATTAAAAAATAAAAAATGAAAGTTTATATATTGAAAAGATGAATTTTGATATTTTCAATGTATGAGACCCTTTAAAAAATTTAACACTCATGTTTTTTGGCCCAGACAGTGGTTAGAAAATCCATTTTTTAATGCATGTTATTACTTAAATCTACCACTTAATGTTAGGAGACGTATGTTTCAGTCATGTGAGCATTGTTTCAAAAAGATTGCTGTTGTTTGCACAATATATTTTGAGTGTCATCCGTGGATTTCTGGAGATTGTGTGTCCATAAGTGGACAACTTTTATGTGTAACTTGAGAATTAGATAATTATGATAGGAAATGATAATGTTGTCACCTGATTCTCCGATTATATTTGTACATTCTCCACTTATTTATGTGTAAATTTTGAGTGATCGATTGATACACAAAAAATTGTGTTAATAACATTTCCCTTTTTAAATTGATGCTCACTTTTTTTAGGTATTAATTATGTATTTAAGGTTTGTAATAAGGGATGACTTTGACAAGAGAAGTGGTATATTATGAGAGTGAAAAAAGTAAATGAGACATACAATCATAAATAAATGGTCATGATTGAAAATTAATTAATAATAATTAATGTTCATGCGATCACTTAAAAAGTCATATGATTTTATGTTTTAATCTTGACCATTCATATAAGATCAAATGATCCAGATTTGTTACTCTGGCTCGCAATAAGCCACTCATCTTATTTGAATCGCTCCCATGTAATAAAATCAAAATATATAAGTACAAAATATAATATTGTAGAATTATACAGCTGTAAAATAATTTATCACGTGTAGGTTTTTCTTTTTCATTTCTACTATCTTTTCATGTATTTTATCTAAACTTTGTCAATATCCGGGGCGTGGTATTCATCTGTTTTGGCTACAGCGGTGGGGTAGGGGGTTGGGGATGGTGACCCCATTACTGTCTTTAAAAGATCAATGAATGTTCAGAGATCCCATGTGAATTGGACCAGCGCCTATCAGTCTTGTTTTCTTTTTCTCACTCTTTTTTTTCTCCCCTTATTAATCACCCTAAAGTACTTTTAAATGCATATAGCAACAGTAGATCTTTGCATAGATTGGCCATATTTTGCTGCATGCATGCTTCCGGCGATGGATTGAATTCCTTTTTTAGAGAGGACATGGCATGCTGATTGATGTTGTAGGCTCGTGAACTCTGACGCACCCCTCCAATTGCTATCATGCAATAATTATATATCATGCATGTAAAAGAGGACCTAAGGTAAAAAAATCCAATGCAGGTCAAAGAAAAGTCATATGGATTTTGGAGTTGAAAATTATTGCTTTAATTTATTTACTTCTTGAATTATTTAATCACCCAAGCTAATAAATTAGTTAACTTATAGTAATTAACAACAAAAAAATCAATAAACTTGATCATTACACCACCGCAATTTTAAGAAACTCTTACACTGTCAAATAATTTTTTACAAACTCACAATTGGATTAGAAATTCACATCTTATATATCATGCCTAACTTTTATGTACATCAAAGTCAACATAATATATATATTTGAAAAAAATAAAAATAAAAACTATATAATTACATTCTTATTGATACTCTATTTTTATAAATTTGGTATGTATGATCTTTATGATAGATACCTATAATTTTACCGTTGGATCGACAAAACATATATTTTATACAAGGTTACTAATTAGTGTAACTAAAATTACACTAGTGTGTTCCTAAAAAGCTAAGTATAGATTCAAATGGGTTTTTTAAAAATTTCTTATGCTAATTATCACTTCAATGTGTATAGGAATTAATTTGGATAAAAGTGGAAATGGAGATGGTATTTGTTGTTGTTTGTCATTAAATATTGTCTGAAATGGTGGGAGGCAGCCATAATCCAGCAGCCTGGGCTTACACTGGTGATCATGCTGAGTGAGTTCCCTATTGGAAACCATGTCATCCAAAATATAGCACTTAACTAAGGACTCACTTACCCAATAGGCTAATCTTTTTGGTTGGATTCTCCTCTAAACTTGAGGCCATTAACATTGGTGTTTTCATTGAAAGACCAACACACACAGGGTGCAACATAGAAAAAGGCTCCATAGGCTAGAATGAAGCCACTTAGAGTGGCACACTTAGTTCATAGAGGGGGCAACCTACGAAATGAGCGACTGTACTTGGAAAGGCCATATTGAAGTCGCTTGGAGTAGGCGAGTTAAAGTGGACCACCATGGTCGTCAACCTTTTAATGGGGGTGGCAATGTTAGAAGTCCCATATTAGAAAATCATGTCATCCAAGAACATTACTTAACTCTAAGGGCTCTTCCACCCAATAGACGAGTTCTTTTGAGTCAACTTCTCCCTTAGGTTTGATCCATAAAACACTCATTTCTGAGCTTGTAACCCATATTGTCAAGCCAGAGATGGACCTAACCAGTTTCTTCTGAAAAAAACTAAGAACATTCCAGCGCTTAATTAATTGATTTTTTCAGTACTTCTAGAATTACAATGGCTATAACAGGGTTTGAACCTAGAATTTCAGTCATACTACCTAAACCTCTCACCACTAAACTAATTAGCTTTTGACTTAAAGTAATTTGAAGGTATTTAAACCGGGGCTCTCTTCATTTTTTTCTTCAAAGATTTTCTCTAGTCTTGCTCTGTTTCTATCTTTGTCATTCCTTCAAAGATTTTCTCTAGTCTTGCTCTATTTCTATCTGTGTCATTCCATCTAATTTAACTCCTCCTACAAAGGCCTCTATTCATCTTTTTTCACGTGATCAAACAACTACTTCCTCTCTACCACATTAAACTCACCGTCGCTATAGGTATTATTTTTTTCAACTCCAATCAAGAACTTCAAATAAACTAAAGATAATTAGGAATTTGTATTAACAATTACTGAAACATAATGCCCAAGAAAGGCCTCATTTACACGTGAAATAAAACAAATATTGCGTTTGAAGAGCATGACTTCCCTTCATTATGGTAATTTCATACAATATAATCCATTTTTATGGGAATATTACATTTTGCCAACAAATTGAAATCCGAAGAATGGATAATTTGTTTATAAGCCACAGCATAATCAAGAGAACTTTCCATCAATTCATTTCAGTCCATTAGTTTGTACCTTTTCTCTTGGACACCTGTAACTCCCATTTGTATCTCTATTATCGTATGAAGAGGCACCTGCAAATGACAAATTCCACGCGCTCACCAAAACCAATGGCAATGACCTCTCAAAATGAAATGGTGAACCTCAAAAACGTTTGCTAACAGCAAAATAAGGAGTATACAAATGCATGAATCTATTCCATCAAATTTTAAAAATTGTTTTTTTTTTCCCGATCTAGTAAACTTGTAAATGGTTCACATATTAAAACACCAGATGAATTAGCATATACAACGGAATTTTGATTGTAAAAATCAGGTCAATTCATGAGAGAAGAGGACCAAAGGTGCGTTTGGATGTGATTATTTTGGGCGAAAATCATTGCTCAAAAAAATAACATTTTCATATATTTGAATAATTTTGAAAAAAAAAATCAAAATCCCAAAAATATCATTTTTTTAATATTTTTATAGAAGCTAAAAAGAGTAATTTTTGAAAGAACAAAAACAGTTTAGTTTTCCCAATTATACACAAATTTGTTTTTTATAGTAACCTTTTGAAAAAAAATATGAAACAGATGCACCTCAAAACACTTTAACTTTTTTTTTTTTTTGGGCAAACATGGTAATTTTTATTGAAGAATATTACACTATTCTAAATTCTAATTTTAATGATTAATACTAACAGGAGAAAACCGCCAATTCAGTTTGTTCTTTTAACTATTTGCCACCAATTCAATCAGGCCAAAGCATCAACTCCATGTTTCAAATGCACTCTAGAAAATAACTACGATAAAAGGCAACAGAGTTCAGCTAATTTTGAATCCAAAAATTACCTCTATATGTGGAATTTCTTTCAAAGGTCTGTCAGCAAAATAAGCATATAGTGCCCTCAAAACTGCCTGCAGTAAGGAAACAAAGAAGCACATCCAAGATTAAACCAATCAAGTGAATCAACCATAGAGCCTTTATAAGGAGAAATTTAGAATAATGCCGAAATTACAACCTGGTGAGATATCACAACAACCGGTGCTCGTTGTCGCTCAAGCTCAATAATCACAGGTTCTAACCTGCATTGTCACCAAAATGGAAGTACTTTTTATCAAACAAGTTGAAACGAGGGGCTAAAAATGTTTGAAAGACAGGCAAGTTTTAACCTTTGAATAACATCTAAATAAGACTCCCCACGAGGATAACGATACCTAAGCTTGTCCTTCTTGCGGGATCTGCAATAAGTTAAAAATTTATGAGCATCTAAACAGCATTCTACCCTTAACCCTAACCATGTGCCATTTATTTTTATTTTTTTTAATGTTTTATCTGATATACCAGTTGCATTCAACTTGCAAGTGAGGGTTAGAGAGATTACAAGTCTGCGACATACTCATACTCCTCTGGCATGTTTTTCTTGATTTCTTCATATGTCATACCATCACACACTCCAGCATTTATCTCATCAAGTGCGCGCCATTGTATCTAACATACAGATAGTAAGGGCAGGAACACCATGATGTGCAGAATTTGTCATCCTATTCTCGACATTAACATGACTGCATGCAACCATAAGCTTACGGATGACACTAACCTTGGGAAATCCAACAATTGGACTTGCTGTCAGAATTGTTCGCTGCAGTGTACTCGTCCAGATCTAGGCCATCAGTTACAAACATCACAAGTCATTCATCATTTCAATATTTTCTTACATTATATGAGAACTGATTCAGCATTAGATTGTTATAATTTCAATAGCCTACATGTAAAGAAAACAATTGTAGTGCACTAGAGGCAGATATGAAAATTCATGAAAAGCCTGTAGAGAATGTTACTTATTATTTATTTATGTTCCATTCTTGCCCAATGGGGGAGCCTTCTTCATGAAGCTACCCCAAGTTCAAATAGGATCATTAAATGCAGTCTCCCTTCCCTCTCCACTCTTACTGAATTTAAACATCATCCCAATAATCATCAGTACATACAAGACCTGCCTTGCATTCAAACTGACATTCAGTATTTAATTTCAAAAAATGAAACAAGTGAATTACTTCAAGGGAGGAATTGAGTATAGAATTTTTCTCCTATTGAAATCTTCCCTGAAACTCCCCCTTACAGCTTTTCTGAACAACCTTAAAACAGCTTTTTAACATGCATGGCAACCTCCTGTATTACCTTTTCTTAGAAGAGTCATTCACAAGAAATATGCCGCAACAACATTACAACTATCAATCTATTGACTTCCACTTTAACTTCAATGCCAAGCCCACACAATTCAGAGTTCCCTACCCCACCCTCCTCCCCCAAAACCAATCCCCATTCCAAACCAGAAGTTGTTACTCAGAAAAATGTCAATCACTGACTAATATAAAACTGCTTCTATTTCTCACAATGCTGTTTAGCAGATTCACCATGGTTAAAGTGATACAATCATTATTATTGACAATAAACCACAGTTCAACATAAATCTTATGTAAACAGAAACATAGAAAGAACATGAGTTTCAAGAATCACCTTCTCATAAGCACAGGGTTCTGTTAGAAATCAAGAAAACTTCTAGTAATGTCCCTATCATCTCTCACAATATTATAGACTATCTAATATTATATATTACAATATTAAAGAGTAGCTTAGGCAATCTCTTAAGATTGGTTTTCATATTTACTCGTATTTTATGATCTGATTTCAACTTTTCATATTCTATCAGGATTAGGAGCCTAATATCATTATAAATTGTATATACGTTTTTGTCTTTTGTATCACATAATATCACAGCATAGCAATCATGTTGATTCTGGTATTGTTCTGCATTTCCACTAGTCTCAGTTTGGCCCTGTTTGTTTCTGACAGTCCCAGGCACTCTCCTTTGATAGTGATGAATTTTGCTTGAGGCTTCCAAGTGTTGGTTTGGTTTCTATTGTTGCTCGTCAGGGAATTACTATTGATGATCATTTGAACAACTAGCTCTTCAGGCTGAATCTTCCAGTCCAACATCTCCAGGATCCTTGACTTGCCTTACAATTGAGTTTTAAGAAGTTTGTTTTATATATTCTTATTGTTAAGACTTTATTTGTTAACAAACTTAAAGCTTAGTAAGTTTTAACTTCAGGAGGTGTGTTAGAAATTAAAAGGACAAATAGTAAAATCTCTATCAAATCTAAGAATGTCACAAAGTATATTATGTCATATCTCAGAACATTGGATAGTATTTGTAATATCTCGAGTACAAGTGTCTCCAGACAAGTTCCGTACGACCCTAGGGTCCCCCGGGACCCACCCGTGTAGCTGGGAAGGTCCAGATGCCGGAAACCGTGTTGCAGTTGTAGGTTCTGCAGAATTATGCAGAACAAGTTCGCTGCAACGAACTATACTTGCTGCAGCGAGCCCTCCTGTCGCAGTCTCACTGCAGCAAGTAAATACTCACTACAGCGAGGATAGTTGAAGTTAGTACAATTCTGAAACGACGTGGTTTCATTTACGAGCCCCCAACCCTTTTTAAACCCCCATTCTCGAGTTCCCATCACAAAAACCGACACCCTCACCCTTCCGAACACATTTTCTCTCCTTCCACCCCAATCTCTCAAATCCTCTCTTCCAAAGATCAAAGGTAAAAGTTTTGTGAGTTTTTGTTATCTCCTTCCTCTCCCTTTCATGTTCTAGGGGATGGGTGTTGTTGTTTCTCTCATTATTGTCAAATGGGGCTGCTCTTCAAAGTTGTTAGAGTTGATCTAGAGCTAACTAGAGGGTATTAGAGATTAATCTAGAGTTTTATGGTAGTTATGGCGGATGTTGGTGTCATCCCCGTTCTATGGAGCTCGGTTGGTGTTGATGCCATTCCTTCCTCCCCTCTAAGAAACTGGGTTCGAATCCTGCGATCTTTATGTTGATCATTAGAGTTATTTTATTTAAAGTTTAGCATAAATGCATGCTTTAGAGATCATTTCAGAGAAATTAGAGATTGGTGTTGATTTTACTAAGTTTATGAAACCATGATTTTACAAGAGCATGAAGTTTATGTTTTATGCAAACTCATAGGACCATTGTTTTGAAAATAATTTTTATTAAAGAGCTAGAACATGATTATGATTTTATATATATCCAGAGATTTTATGATTTTAAGAGTAGAGTAGTTATTTGATAGAGTTTTAAACCCAGAAAAGAGCCCATAACAAAGTTTTAGAGAAACAATTAGTTTTATGATTTAGAGACTAAATAGTAACTATAGAAAAACAGATAGTGAGTTAACAGTTTTCAGTCACTATAAGCATATTTTATGCATGACGATTGTAAAGTACGAAGTTAGAGATAAAAAAAAAATATTAGTTTGAGATATGATTGAGAAACTCAATCCACAAGACTTTATAGTATGAATCTTCACATGATCCATGACAGTTGACGGCTACATACTATGTGGGCTTCAAAATCACAATGTTTGCAAACAGGTGATCCCTTGGACATGATCTCGAGGCCACAATTACGCTCAGGTCAGACTATTAGAGTTACATGGATTCAGAGCTCTTAGAGCACTAAGAGTATTATAAGAGTTTTCATGAAACTAAGAGTGTTTGGTATAACATGGACAATTTCTACGACATAATATTTAATATTTTAATTTAACTTATGGGAACAAACAGGGCCTTAGAAATAAATTTCAATATTGTTGATTTTATTCCTTTCCACTTGAGATATGTATGATGAGGTTGACCTTGGTATATCTAACTGCCAAAGAGGCGGTGCACCAAGCGGCCATGGAGGCAATCTTACGAGATGTTAACCTTGATATATCTAGCTGCCAAAGAGGCGGTATACCAAGCGGCTAGGGAGGCAATCTTTTAAGACTTGGCAGACCTAGCTACCATGGAGGCGGTATGTCAAGCGGCTATGGAGGCAGGCTTTGTAGAGACCAGAGAAGTTCGACCTAGTAAGGTGCCCATAGAAAACAGAGATAATTACGAACAGCTATAATCATTCTTATATATATATATATGTGTGTGTGTTTATCAAGTTTAGAGTATTGTTATTTATGATTCTGAGAAGCTTCGAGTTTATTTTAAAATGTTTATATATATGTGTATGGAATTGTTTTATAGCCTGTTTTATTGTTATTATTATCATAATTTTTATGCATCTTGATTGTCGTCCCATGAAAGGGGTTACGAGTGAGAATTCACTAACTGAGTTTTAGATGAAACTCACCCTCTCCCTTTTTCCATTACAGATACATTATCTGCTACCCCAACAGAAGAGCTTTTCAGTTGGTAAGCTTCATTTTGGAGTGAAGTATTCTTTTGTTCTTGATATAGAGTGCTGAAGTGTCACTGCGGATAAGGTCTCGGACCATAGAGATAGTTTTGCATTTTATTACCATGATATATTTTGTATTTTATTACAGTTTTTATGGTTATTTTGTACAGAGAGCAACTCATATATTTGTATTACAGAGACAGATTTAGAGTTTAATTATGAAGTTGTTATTTATGGTGATTTGATTCTCAAAGAGCATGAGATTTATATTAGAGATGAAATACCGTTAAGAAATGTATTTTATGATTTAAATGGTTTTTATGATTTAAAATATGCATAAAGAGTGACTCAGTGATCACGAGGTTTACATGAGGATGAGATTCCTTACGTGCCGGTCACGATCCAAGTCGGGTCGTGACAGTATCTCAGATGATTTCTTAGGATAGGTTTTCATACTTTTATTTCATAATTTATTTCCTTATTCTTTTAGAATTTGGGGTCTAACGTTATCATAAATGCGGGGCTCAATAATTGTCTTGCATCACGTCATATCACAATATATCAATATATTTATCTTATTATTCTTAGTGACTGATCTTTTTCCTAATGAAAACCCATAATGTCAACAGGTTCCAAGGACAAAAGGCAGAGATTGAAACTATATAGTATAGGTGAAAAATCTTACAGAAGCTGCCCGTTCTGATTTGAGACGCTTTCCAACAAAGTTGGCAAGCTTCTTTGTGTAAAGTTCTCCAGCCTCACTGTTATAAGAAATTGCATTGTGTTCTGGTTAGTCAGCCAAAAAATTTGATGGTGGTTCATTAAATACTACATATCGCATCAAGAAAGAGAGGGAAGCAACAATTCAAAGACAGAGAAGCCATAACTATTTCACCATCCCCCCTGGGGTGCGCGGCAAGACAGCCCTTACATTGAAATTTGCAATTATCTAACAACCCACTGCCATCCTCCACAAACCAATTGTGCCACAACAGTAGCAGTAGATGACCACAAGCCTCAAATGGTTATTTCTACGGTTGTGGAGAGGAAGAAACAGAAGACGGGAAGGCTTAAAGGTCCCAAGATAACGCACCACTTCCAAAAGTAACTATTTATTGATTAATCAAAGAGTAACCAAATTTTTTATTTCCATTCACATTCATATGTCTTCCTTTTTCTGCATCGTATCCTCGTTAATTTTAGCATCACATTGAATAGAGACTGAAGGATCCAAAGATATGGGTTCACCTTAATGCAGTATCTCCTCCAATTCTGCCTCTCACATTATCCTGACTTTCTCCATGCCGAGTAAGTAATATTGGGCGTGGTGTAAGATGTGTATTTACCTACAGAATAATAGAGGTTTACAGCAATGTACGAACATGACATAAAAGAAAATGTCAGGTTATTAGTAAGATAGTTACAAGTGATATGATGTTTAGATATAGCTTCATAGATAATAGTTTCTTTCAAATGTATGTGTGCGCGCGAGCGTATACATATACATGATATTTTTCGGCCATCACTAAGCTATGAAAAAAAAAACCATTTTCATTTTATAACTATGGATTTGATAAGCAGGTCCATGTATTGTGTAGTTCGAGTCATTTCCATTTCTCTGTCAGTTTGTCAATCTTGGGTGGTATATAAATGAATTTCATCAATTGTTTTGCCTCAGGGTGTGTGTTTCAAGCTTGGACCGTAATTTAAGTATTTAACCACATTATTTAAAAAAGCTTACCAAGAAAAAGACAATTCGGCCAGGAAGGTAGCCACTGATATTGTTCACCTAAACCAAAAGACAGAAGTTGTGTGTAACAAACCAAAGTCGCTTAAAACTAAATTAGTCAAGAAAACAAAGAGAACCATTGTATTATAAGACAATCAAAGTTCTGAAGGCAGTGCTTAACCACTCTGTCAATAGTCATAAGTTTGCCACCCATCAAAATAATCTAGATCTCTGACTAATGACTTTTTCTAGCTTGTCTTTCTCCTATTATGCTGTATAGTTCTGATATTTGTAAGAGATCTGTTGTACACCATAAACCTTTTATAATTCATATAGTGGCAATATTCCTTTCTCACACTAGATCTTTGCAGAACAAACACACTGAATGCTGTGCTCTCAGTCAACCATGGAATAAATAAATATTTCAGACATAAAGGGAAATCCAGGGCACTACTACTACAGTTATCTAAGTTAGATGTGAAACCAAAGCAACAACCCACATCAGTTTCCCAGATGCCATAATTTTGTTGCTATAACAACAATTCAAATCTAGTTTCTGTGCGAGTTGGATTGAAATTTTACTAAGCTGCCTGACATATGCCACAAACTTAACCAGTTCTTGAACCAATTACATCCATCCCCATGAGGAACTCCATGAGGAAGAGGAAAATAGCATGTTCAACATGCTCAACTCCTACAATTTTAACAGTTTTGCAACATCCTATGCTAATCACATCAAGGATTTCTTGTTTGATCTTACTTCATTCTATCAACTTTCAATTATCAAACTACAGCTACCAATAACATTCTTATGCAACCTCTGCTACTGGCTAATTGGATAATCAGCTATGTAAAATGGCTATTCTCAACACATGATAAGGACATAAACAATGAAATAAAGGTCAAACTTACTTGTATTTGCCCACCATGTCCACTGACCATATCAATCATTTTTATGTATGACCCTTCTTCCACTGTCTCATAAACCTGGTAATATAAAATCAACATTCTTTAAGGAACAAGCTCACAAAAATCATTAAAAGTACATAGCTAAAACTTGCCTTCTCATAATTGGCTAGACGATTTTTGAAGTCTTGCAATCCAGCCTCATAATCTGGTCTGCAAGAGGAAGTTATTTGCATATGTATCCACATAGCCATTAAGATGTATATTACTGTTTCAAGATTATGCATAATTTTAAAAGAAACATTACTCTTCTGCATAGTCGGGACTTTGCTGAATTTTAAGACGTATATTCCTTTCAATTATGTTTACATCATTGCATATTGTTTCCAGGAAGATAATCTGCAACAGAAACACAAAGATGCATCAGAAGAGTTAAAATTTAAACAAATAATTTTGTACCACACACTTAATAATGTCCGCCTGTGGCTACCTTGCATCGTCCTTCAGCCAATTTCATCAGCATGTTTCTCCGTTTCTTGTTACTGTTTGTGGCATCAAATATCCCAACCTAAATCAAAATAAATTTGTACAAAAAGATTAAAGAAGGCACATGAGTAATGAAAATATCCAACATGAATGAACTTACCTGGCCACCTTCTTGCATCCAAGATATCATATCTTCAAATGCCAGTGCTGCTACCTAGTGGCACGTGATATATTAAAACTATGTACACAGAGAAAGGTCAACATGGTGTCAACATTACCAGAATCATACATTATAAACAAAATATCAGAAGTAGCATTATATTAAAGGGTAGGTAACACAGTCTTAACAGGTTAACATTAGCTAATATGAATTTTCCTTTTGTGTCTCTCATTCTACATTTGCCAGGTGGTGTTTTTATTCTAACAGACTCACTCAAAATAAATCAAATGTCAGAAGTAGCATTGTATTAGAGAGTAAGAAAGTCTTAAGATTGTAATGCATGCCACTATGAATTCTTCTTGGATTTTATATCCAACTAGTCAGATGAAAGTGCCATTTTATAATTTGTATTATTCAATTTAAGTTGCATTAATGCATTATGACATCATTCATTGAGCATAGACCAAAGGATTAAACTATTTCAACGCCGTCTCAAACTATGTTATTTTGAATCGTCATAGAGTTCTTGAACAATGCTGTACTTAGGAAATAGGAAGCACTTAGAATCTTCAAACTCAAACAATATAATTAGTTTTATTCAAGAAACAGTGCTGTGTGTGATCCAAAACCAAACGGTTAGTGACATTTTCTTGAAAGACTACACAATAAAATAATTCTAGTTAAATACATAAGAAATAATACAGTTCAATGGAGTTGGATTCGACAAATTATAGAAGCAACACTATCATAATTCTGAATAAGAATAAGCAATTATGACCTGATATACGAGCTACAGATTTTACTATCTTACAGTTAATCTACTCAAATTCTTTTAAGAAAGAGGACCAAACTACCTCATTGCGTGCCTCCACGCCTTCAGGATTGTCAGCTCGGAAGAAATCAGCTGACTGCAAAGAAGAATATCACATCAATTAAGATTAGCCAAGAAAACTTGACAGGCTAGTGCAACGTCATGATTTCAAGGAAAGGGAATCAAGTGTCCAATGTCCCATCATGATCCCATGATGCGTTGATATTGTAAGTTTTTTGACCCTCCAAATTACAAGAGAATATATTAAAGAATCGGTGGTGTTTAGAGTTATAAAATTCAGTCTTATGGTCTTGGCCCAGTATCAGAAATTTTTTGAGCATATACAGTTCATTCAATACATGCCACCTCCCATATCATTTATAATTTTACCAAGTTATTTGAAGTTCTTGTTCCACATGTTGCCATTGAGAAGTATATTCTCCTGGATATATCTTTGAAATAAGGATGAAATTGAACTGTCGACTATTTGAGGCCAACGCCTATTTTCAGCCATGGAAAGGTGAGACCATTGTTTAAAGAAATCAACTAGATTGCAAAATCTATTGAACACCTGAACAGAATCAAGTCCTAGGGTTGGCATCATAGTCATAATTTCAACCATTACCCACAAGGCATAAAAGGTCCACAAATACCAGCACCACATCTTAAATCAGCATGATAAAGACCACAGAACATCAACAACTGTGGGCCTTCTCTGCACTGTACATTCCCTGGCACTTCAAAACCAGTCTTTCTTTCTTGCCAACTTTGTCAAAAGACTAATGCTGGAAACATACCCATTTTAGACAAAATGTATTCTGCTGGATGGTGCAGTATGTCAAACCAAAGCCCCGTGCAGGATTATCTAGCAACTGGGAGTGAGTGTTTATTGGATGGGGGTGTGTGTGATATTACTCTTCTTAAATGACACAATCACTGACCACCAAATGATTAGCAAGTAATTTACCTAACTACCTTGTTTTTGGTTTTTAAACTCCAACCCGACTGCATCATCATAATCCTCTGAGAGTTCATCTCCAGATGTCACTTATTGAATTTAAGAAAAATAAATATTCGACTAAAAACATTACGTATAAATTCCTCAAAGAATGCTTTCGAATTATTTTCACCAGCCACATCCTCCGCTTTGGCATGAACCACATTGATCTTATGAGAATTAGTATAGTGCAACATGCAATAGAGGATATAACTAACAGCAGAAAAACAGGCACTGCATAAGTAGTATAGACAACAAGTTTCTGCTATTATGAGAACTTTTGTGCTATCAAACAGTTTAAGTAATGTAGCTATGTGGATCGTCATTATATAAGAAAGCATAAACTATTTTTCATAAGCATATAAATCAAGTATACCTGGTTAGCTCCATGCTTAAGGCGGCGATACTGCAACATCCAAAAGTAAGTGTATCATGCTTCTTGACATACTTCCGGTTTTCAACTAGGTAAATATATATCAATAAGGGTGACGTTAAGAATGTGAGAACCTTCCCAACATTGAAGTGTTTCGTATTATGACCTAACCAACGAAGATATCTTGTAAGTTTAGCTGCAGTAAAAGTTTTACCTCGAGCTGGCAGACCCACCTATATAAAAGAAACGAGTTATAAAATAGGATAATTAATTTTCATAAATTTAGTTTACTAAATTGGATGAACCACAATCGGAAATACGACATTCCTTCAAGGTAATTCTAAACTCCAACTTTCAATGTATATACTTGAATTTTGAGAGTCAATTCATTTACAACTAGGCATTCAACTTAAATAAAATAAAATGAACGTAACGAAGAAGAATTACTAGGAATGTGAAAATTAATGAGTAATGCTACAATAATACCAGGATAATCGCCAAATGTCTGTCCTCCTTGGGACCCAGCATCTGATCAGCAACAGCTGCAGCTGCAACAGCTCCAGCAGCAGCTGGCATTGAATTCTATCAACAAACAAGAAAGGGTACAGATGCAATTATTTGTGAACAAGATCACTTGACACAATATTAGTTAGTTTCCATGCAATAAATTTGAATAATTAACAATAAATGGAAATCATTTATACAAACCTTGGTATCATTATCCAAATTAAGATCATAAGTGAAAATACTTGAACTAGAAGATTTTACAAGTCTAGGAGATCCAACACCCCTATCAACAAAATGTCCCCTCTGACTCTCTTGCTTTTGAAGAGGTGAAAACGTTCCCACTGACTTGGATTCAACCATTCCAGAACTTTGAAAGACCTTAGATGGATCTGGCACAATAACCTCCATCTCCTAGTTGGAACATCAACATAACCAATTAAATGTAATACATTATATATTTCAGCATCAAGAGTCAATGTAACCACTAGCTTACTTTCTTACATGTTTCCTCTCAGCCTCAAAAAGTGGCAGTTTGCATTTTAAGCATCTTATGCACTGTTCTTTGCTACTTAAAGACATAGCAAATCAAAGGGAAGGAGGGATGATGGGGGAGAGAGAAAGGGGGGGGGGGGGGAGTCAAATTAGCAAATTATAGCATCATGCTTCTGTCTGCTAGTCAGTAGTCACAATTAAAGAGCACAGAAGATGTGTCATATGTTGAAGCAATTTAAGAAGTATCCAAATACAGCTACAGATCCATTACAGAAAAAACGAAGGTTAGTGAAAAAAGAAAAAATCTGAAAACGTTGGAAAATAAAAACATACATTTATTAAAATGATTACAACATATCTTTGGACTATCTTACAAGTTCTTTTATCAGTCAATTATCCGCAAAATCATAAACTGCAAAGATCTAATAGTCCACATAGAAAGTATAATCATAATTTTAAAATGTGAATTTGAAAGTTAAACCTTCACAGTTGCAGGTCGATCAGTAGGAACACCACCATCCTTGAAGGAATATGAACTGCCAGATCCACTAATTAGTGACCTTGGAGTCTCTGCCATGTTAGCTGCATATACAAAGGCTGAATTTGCAGAAGTTGAGGGAGCTGGGACAACATAATGCTCAAGATCAAGTTCCAAACCGACAGAAGACCCATTCTGGAGAATGAAAAATAAAGCAAGCTCAAGGTTCTTAGAAATGATAAGCCAACAACTGCTTTATAGAGATCCAACCCAATGGTTGGAATGAGAGAAAAGAGAGGAGTAAATGAAGGCAACCACTTAAGGTATACAATTGGACTAGTGCACCATAAAGTTGCGACAGGCAGACAAATACCTAAACAAAAATAAGTTTTTTCCACTGAGACTTATCACTTGAACCTTGACAACAAACATTTCACATAACATCCCTCTCAGATTAAAAAAAAATACTACAAAAGAAAGTAAAAACACTACAGCTCCAGAGTGAAGACAGCAACATTGGTTGGCAATTGGCGTTAAAGAAAACTCCTTAGATCACCTATGGAACAACCAAAGGACCGTTGATTTTGCACAAACATTTGACATGTATTGACTAGACCAAGGCATGGTTATAAGTGCAGGACATCCTGCATCTGAGAGGAAACTGAGAGGATATAACATTTTGTTGGACACACAATCCCAGGGCTTGGACGTAACACTTTGTTCTATAGATGACGGAAACTGAGAGGAAGAATATTACTATATATGTCATTCACCACATCTTCCAACAGGTAAAAATAAATAAACGAAACCAGAAATTGACGTCTTACCTCACCACCTGGCTGAGGTGCTGAATTTATGCTGACATCAGGAATCCAACGCACTGACGAAGGACGGAAATTCTCCTTATAAGCCCTCCAACTAGCTGCGAGGTCAAATGGAGAAACCCTGTCAGCTTTAACAACTACTTGATACTCAAGAACCTCACTGCTATCGAGCCTAAACAAAGCAAGCTTGGCATCCTCCTTCAACCCTCCCCCAATGAGTTGGCGGCTTGGACCCTCCTCAACAAAACAAGGAGTGTTGTTGTGCTTAGGCTTCAACAGGAACTTGAAGTCCAAAGTTTCTGAAAATCCCAAACAAAATCATAAGATCAGGTTCACAAACTATACAACCCCCTTTCCTTTCAGCAAAACAATTGTTAATTTTGTTACTACACTTCACTTATATCAAAAGGGTGCATCTTGCCACAATGACAAGATTGATGCCTTTTGACCTAGAGGTTGCTGGTTCAAATTCTGGAATCAGCCTCTCAACATGCAAGGATAAGGTAGCGTACATCGACCCTAACCAAAGCCAACCGAGTGGAAGTCTCATACATCGGGCTGCCCTACTACACCTCAATAATACTGTAAAAATGAAACACACTCCTGCACCCTAATACCGAACTCTCCACTTATAGTAAAACCAATAGTGCTATTGTTAATAGCAAGAGTTATTTTTCCTATGATTAACTTAACCTCAGATTTCATGGCATTATGTACTACTTCCTTTTTTGGTCTTTGCTCAATATCCCCATGTATATTTATGTAAGACTAAACCAGGAATCACGACTTCCGGACCACAACAATTGTTTTCTCCAGGTTTGAAAATTGGTCTCAATTACCACTATAGTCTATACCTGACCTTGTTGGTTATGTGCTGTTTTACTGAGTTTGCTTTAGTTGAGTCACTGAGAATGGTAAAAGAAAGGCAAGAATTAACACAAAAACACCACATCTTTCCAGTGAAAAAAAGAGAGAGAGAGAGAGAGAGCATAAACCATCATTTCTTTTTGTATGCTCTTGGACCACATCTAATGCGCACTCGAGAAGCATACAGAACCACTCATTTTAGGTTTCTTATATAACTTTTAAACATCACAAATATTTACGCAAAATAAGAAAAGAAACATTACAAATTAAAATTAATAGTTGTGCATTTTCCTTTAGCACGCATTAAACGAAATATGCTCCAAGAGCGTACAAGAATTTCTCCCACTTTTGTCGAGTATGGAGTCGACTGCGCTCCTATTTCCCAGGTCTCTAAAGTTGACAAAAGTCAGCACAGTTTGCTAACTTCAGAAAACTAAAAATTATTTTCTGAAAGCAAAGGCACCTATGATTTTGCCAATTGCCAACTTTAGGGACTTCGGGAGAGGTCTCCAAATTTCAGGGACTTAACAGAAGTCAATTGGCAGAGAACTAATATGATGGTTCAGTCGATGAAAATATTGGGGAAAAAAATGGAAAAGACATGAAAGTGAACGTGAGGCAAGCCAAGAATACCATGATTAGGGGGAACAACAAAGCTGAGCTCCCACATTGACACCGATTCCCGTTCCATCGAAAGCTGAATCCATCGTCAATCAAAAAATCAAACAAAACAAACAAAATAATAATAATTATAATAATAAAACCACAAGAGTTAATATTCACTTTAGTCCTAAAATTGCATTCGCGAGATATTTTGATCACTAAAATTTAAAATCTAATTAATCTTCAACTTTATAATTATGAGTCAATGTTAATCGTTTAATCCATGATTCACAGTTACCATTATCGAGGACTAAAATATCTCAGCGGTGCGGTGTAATTTGAGGGACCAAAATGAATATTAACTCGGAGGCGGAGATAGCTAAATAGCATACAGCTTTGGAAGAGTCCCAAGAGCCAACAAGGGGAACGGAGCCATAAACGTGAGGGACGAGGTCGTTGCCAGCGAGCTTGCGATTGTTCTCCATTTTGAGTGACACGTACAGCTGCCCTCCTCCCGCTTGGTCCAGCCTCTCTTGTTCTTCTTCCTTGTTCTCTCCTTCCGCCTCTTCCTTCGACGCCCCTGTCCCCATTCTCTCTCTCTCTCTCTCTCTCTCTTGTGTCGGAGTTTGTTTTTCTGTTATGGCGTTTGTTTGTGCCAATCGAGGAAGCAAGTGTTAATTGTTGGTGTGGTTGTTGGTTATGGTTATTAATATTATGGATATGGATAATGGATAGGAGGAGAGGTGAGAGTGGATTTGGATTTATCGATAAAATAATAATAATAATAATAATAATTAATTAATTTTTGTTATAGGTAATTTGCTTTGTGAAGGAAAGAGGAAGAAGAGGATGGATGGGTGGATGACTTGGTTTGGTTGGAACTGAGCTGGGGTGGGGCTGGGGTGAGGCGGATGAGTAACTCACGCTACTCTCTCTCTCTCTCTCTCTCCTTCCCTCCCTCCCTCTCCCTCTCCCCACTGAACACTCGAATTTCTACTTACAAGTTGCAATTGTATTTAAAAATCAGTAAAAGTTTACTATAGTTAATTAAATTATATATATATATATATAATTTACTTTAATTTTTAAAATTAATAAAATATTACTTTAGTCTTTAAAATTTTAAAAAGTGATTTAATTTAGTTCTTTTAATGATTCAAGTTAGTTCCTAGAAATAGTAGTATAAGGATTAATTTAAATTTCTTTTTGAAATTTCAGGGATTAAAGTGATACTTTTTTAATTTTATGGATTAAAATAAATCACACATATAATTTCAAGAATTAAAATAAATCTTTACTAATTCAAAAATAAGGTTAATTAGCATTAAGGTCATTCTACCCCGCTCAATTTTCAATTAAATATATATAGTTCAAGGGTTTATTTAACTGATACTTTTAGGACATTAATTAAGAATTCTAAAGAGGTAAGTTTTTCATGGGAAATTGTGGATTTTAAGTTTTTCAAAGTGTAAGGACCAGTTAACAATTTTAAACTTGATTTTATTAGAATCCTCAACCGGTGCCCTTCTCAAAATTTAAAAGCTTGTAGTTATACTCCTATATATTATCAAAGTTTTCAATATAGTCTCTATAGTTTAACCATTTGTAATGAAGTCTTTATACTACACACAAATTTTTAACTGAGTCCTTATAGCTTAAAAATTTTATGATCAAATCCTTATGATTTTATATAGTATTGGGAATTGATTGAAAATTTTTGTGTAAAATAGGAACTTGATTGAAAAATTTTATACAATATAGAGACTTGATTGAAAATTTTAAAATTATAAGGGCTTGATTTAAAATTTTTATAGATGTTGGATGCACCTTTTAAGTACTAGAGTGATATTATATGTATGTTTTATGAACTAAACTATATAGAAAAATAGCCCAAAAAAGGTTAGCTATCACGGTCTAATTTGGGAATGTAATTGGCACGTGAGGAATTCATCTCACGTAAACCTTGTGGCAACTGATTCATACTATATGCATAATTTTAAAATATAAAATCCATCTCTAAATATAAATCAACTTGCGTTTCAAAATCATAATAACTATAAATAATTTATTTTATGAACTAAGTCTAAATCTGAACTGCCAACATAAAATATATGAGTTGCTTTACACAAAAAAACCATGAAAACTATATTATTTTAAATACATATTGAACTATGGTAAGCAAAATGGAATATTATCTATGGCCCGAGACCTTGCCCTTACTATCATGGCAATGTGAAGCTCATCAAGTTGAAAACTCTAACACTGTTAGGGAGGGGATTGAGAAAAACCCACAGTAGTTGCTATATCTATAAGGGAAAAAAGGAGAGGGTGAGTTTTATCTAAAACTTAATAAGTAGATTCTCACCCATAACCCCCACATGGGACAACCAATAAAATATATAACCATAAAATAAAATGCAATCTCCATAAAATCATTTTCTTAGCTAGATACATACTAAATTCAATAGAAAAACAGAAATATTTGGTTATACATATTTATATATGGCAAACAATAAAAGCTCTAGAATTTTTCTAATCTTTATAGGTACCTCATAAGGTTCCAAATTTAGATACTTAACTAGATTCCATCTTTGATTTCTCTGATAAGGGAAGATTGTACTCTAATGGACAATTTGGTACCAAAACTAACCATATCTCATAGCCATTAACTCATTATATGTTTCTCTATAGTTACCATTTAATCTTAAAATCATGAAAATTAAGTAATTTCTCTAGATTTTGTAACTAAACTCTTAACTCTAAGCTTGTAAGCAATATCTCTTAAACACACGTAATTCTTAGAAACCTTGGG
This sequence comes from Dalbergia cochinchinensis, assembly GCA_031216125.1. Lineage (NCBI taxonomy): Eukaryota > Viridiplantae > Streptophyta > Magnoliopsida > Fabales > Fabaceae > Dalbergia > Dalbergia cochinchinensis. Next base: position 48,163,607 of record CM062371.1, on the reverse strand, counting down.
TAATCATGTCATATATATATATATATTCATAAGCTAAATTCGTAAAATCATTTTATCAACAAAATGGTCCCATTAGTTTTCATAATACAATTTCATGCTCCATTGAAAACGTAGAATTCATAAACTTGGCAAAAATCATCTATCATTCATACTTGTCTTACAAATAATCTCTAAATCATGCACTTATGCCATAGAGCTAGGAAAAGATTTATAACGATCAAACAAAAGGTTATAGGATTGAACCTACTTACCCGAAAGGGAAGAACTAGTAATGTCAACAACCAAGGATCTCTGTGGAGCGGCGATAACACCAATGCCTGCCATAACCATCATAAAACCCATAATAAATCTAGGATAATCTCTAAACAAATCTAAATCAACTTTAAGAGCATCGGGAGAGTACCCCCCCACTTGACAATAATGAGAAACACATCAACCAACTCAATATCATAGGAGGGAGGAGAGACAGATGATATAAATCACCAAAAATCTCTTACCTTGATACTTGGAGGAGGTAGGATTGAGTAGGAAGGTAGGAGAGGAGTTTGGGGCTTAGGGCTTTTGTGTTTCTGTCCAAAAAATTATGGACAAGGGTTTTTTTATGGGTTTAAGCTATCTGACATCGAAACTATGTTATTTTGACAAATGCATGGCTCGCTAGGCGAGCTTTCAACGTTCACTTGGTGAGCTCATCGAGTTCCAAAACTCCCTTCCAAAAAAACTCGCCTGGCGAACTCACAAGGTTCCAAAACCCCTTAGAAAAACAAGCTTCACTAGGCTAGATCATGCAGCCTCACCTAGTGAAGTCACAAAGTTCCAGAGAGAAATCCCTGTGTGAAGGCCTCGCCTGACCGACACACTTGATAGCAGTGAATCTGTTCTGTACTTTCCATGACTTTGGTAGTTCCAAGCCTTTTAGGCAGCATAGATGAGTCTTAGGAGACCCTAAGATATTATATTAGCTTAACGAAAATAGATTGAGTCTTGAGCGAGTTTACCCAAAAGGTTAGGGGCTCGCAACATAGAGAGCTCCTGCGAGGAACTATAGGTTACAAGAGTTTAGGCTTCCTACTTAACCTTAAAAAAAGGAATAGATTGCACATATTGCCCTTGAACTTCATTAAAAGTACACTCCACCCCCAAACTTCCATCAAAAGTGTAGTCCACCTCACATCTTATTTTATTTCTATTTTTATACTTTATGTTTTCTATTCTTAGGATTTTGTAAATGAAATAATAAAAACAGAGAAACAAGTGTTTGATTATTGTTTCTATTTTCTATTTTTATGGTTTTGTGAAAGAATTATTGAAAATATTAAAAATAATAAAATCATGTTTTAAGTTTTTATTTTCTATTTTCACTATTTTCTTCAGAAAATTCTGAAAACAAAAGAAATAAAACCTGAAACCAAACATGCCCAATCTTAATTATTTTCTATTTTTACTATTTTTTTTAACAAAATCCTGAAATGGAATCGAAATAGATCCTCAGATTTTCTAGTTTTCACTCTTTACTATTAAGATGTGAGGTGGATTGCAATTTTGATGGAAGTTTAGAGTGGAGTGCAATTCAAATAAAGTTTAAGGGTACTATGTGTAAATTAGTAAAAAGAAAACTATATATAAAAAACATCCATACCTTTATTAGAAAACAGAAACAAAACTTCACTTTATTTCTGTTTAGTAGTAGTAAATAGGAAAAAAAAATGACTTATATTTTCTCCAAGTAAAAGCTCTTCATCATATAATATAGTACTTCCCAAGTTCCAATCAAGTCTTACTGAGTCAATTCATGAGTTAATTTTACCTCGTCATCAAATTAATAAGCCTAGTTCACGAGATGAGTTGTTCCTTGAGATATGTTCGGATTAGACGAATCAATTATTGCTACATTAACCAAAGGAATGAATTGGTTAATGAATTATACTATAAGAAAAATCAAAATAATAACTTTTAAATATAATATGCTGAATTGTTTTACTCATTAATTAGGTATATCATTATATCCAATTTGGTCTGTCAATCATAATTAAAAAAACTTGGTCTAATAAATTAGCAACAAAATGAGCCAACTTATTATTATTATTATTATTATTATTTGGTGCTCTTCTATTTTTTATTTTGGTGCTGGTTAGCTAACTAATTTGCTCCCATGGTACAATCTCTAGGAATAAATTGGACTTTGAATACCCAAATCTTGAAGCCAACCCAGAAACCTCATCCATCATTAAACCCATTTGATAATCCTGCAATAAATCATCCTGAGCAGCCCGGAACAATGGCTCCAATTCCTATATTAATTTTCATTTTGACTGCAAAGGTTACTCTATGTCATATGACTTTTTTGCATTTTTTTTTCCATATTTAATTTATAACATTAATGTTTAATAAGCTCCTGTGCTGCGTTCAACTTATTTTTTATAGCTTACTATAGTTTTATATAATGAATAATTCGATTCAAAACTTTATATATTTTCTTTTATTCGAATTCAATTAATATATGTATTAATGTATATAGACAAACAAATGAATTAAACCTGCGAAAATATTTCTCTAATCTTTTATCAAATAGAACTACACGCACTTACCACAGAGTTCTGTTTACCTACCACAAAGGGATCTAAACGTCAGTTTCATGTCTACCATATCATGTAATGATTATGTTACTTTCCAAGTCATGCCACAATGAAATAATTGCCAAGAAAGTAGAAAATTCGGACAATATTATAGAACCTTCCTAGTAAATTCAATAGTTAATTTGGAAGTAACTAGTGAGGGACCATCTGGGTAACAAAACAATATTATGCATGCACACAGACATAAAAACTAGATTAAGCAATTGATTAATTTGGGCCGTCATTTTTTGGTCCAGAATTGGGCCAGTGATGCATTGATGGGAACAGTCTATTGTAATGACTGTAACAAAAAAAAAGAAGAAGACAGTATTGTAATGACCTTTAAATTGCTCTCTTTTGTTTTTCTTTCCAGCCAAAAAAACAATTGCTCTTGTTGTTTTTCGGTGAAAGGGTATTTCATTAAAGAGGGCCATGGCCTAAACCAACTGCACAATTTTTGGTATTTGGTTTTAGTTTTGATGTATTGATGACGTAAGGCCAAAAGCTATAAAAGTTTGGGATTTCTTGGACTTCTTGAAAAAGCTTTTGTTTGATAAGCTACATGATAGCCATTGGATTAGGCATTTTGGGACTGGGAAGAGGACTATCCTTTTTCTTGTAGGTTGTTGATGGATTTGGAGAAACCGCAATAATGATGTGTTTGGAGCTGATACTTGGCCTACCTTTGTGATAACTAGAAATGCCCATCTGCTCACCTATGATGTTCAATGCACTCACAAGCGAAATTGTTTTTGGTAAGGTACGCAGGTCATGGATAAATGGTCCCCACCTACTGATGACTTTGTCAAGCTTAATGTTGATGGCAGTGTCATTGAGGGCCCGAGATGGGCTGATTATGGTGGAATCATTCGAAATGTCAGAGGAGACTGGGTGGCAACTTTTTCAAATAACAATGAAAACATAAGAGTTCTTCACACAGAGCTGCTTGCTATCCAATGGGGTCTTTGTTATGCTTGGTACAAAGGTTGCAAAAATGTCATTTGTGAGAGAGATAGCCTAGAAGCCTTCTCTTCTGTGACTTCTTATTAAAAGCATAGTAATCACATTGACAACAATCTACTTTCTAAAATTCAGCAGCTGGTCAATCGTCAATGGTGTGTTCGTTTTGTTCTAATTTTGAGGGATGCTAATGGTTGTGCTAATTACTTGGCGTGCTAGGGAGCTATTTTGAGTGAAGATTTCCATGAATGAGAGCCTTCTCCTGCTCTTGTCACTTTGATGGCTATTCATAAAAGAAGCTAGTTATGTGTGCTTTTTTGCTTTTCCTTTTTTTTTTGTCTTGTTATTTATCAAAAAAAAAATTAATCATGTATTATCACATTAATCAATATGATTGATTCTCATACCCACGGCTTGAAAATAATTGTTCATTTCAACCCTTGACATTCCCTTCTGTTGTTTCTCACGGACGTCGACTACATGTACAAATATTTTTTTTCGGTTTTATTTATAAATTAATAATTTATTTTTCTTTCCTTGGTTTTTAAGTTTTTACAATTACATTGTCATATCTTAGAGGGTTAGTAATACAAGTGTAATACCAATGCACAAAAGGTTGGTTAAGGTGGTGAACAATCTAATTGACTCTTCACGAGGAGGACGCGAGTTCAAATTTAGAGAAACAATTCTTATAGAGATATTGCATAATGATATGAGAAATAATATTTTGACACCTACATGGGTGTCTCACCCATGTGGGTCTCATGTAATGTGAGAGGAATGATGGAGAGAAAATAAGTTGAGAAAAAAGTAAGTGGTGGGATTCATGTATATTGTGAGTGGGGTGTTTGAGTGTTTGAGACAATAGGGTGTTGAAATAGCAAAATCTTAATGATATTGGCCTTATATTCTTCAAGTCTCACATGCAATTCAAATCAGTCACTTATATAAGGATACCTTGTAATTTTGGTTCTTTAATTTGTACTCCTTTGTGCCGGGAATGAACTTCAAAGGCCTGATGCATATTGACAATCTAGAAACTTATTACACCTGTATATGGCACTCCACTCAGAAGATGCATATACATGGTACTCCACTCCCATATCAGATCCAAAATAATACTAAAATCTCACTTAATTCTATGCTATGAACCGAAGCCATACCATTTAGCTACGACATGTATTCGAGTCGAATATTGTATAATAAACTTACACGTGTATACATATTTAATTTAAAAACCACACTTTTTACTCAAAAATGGAAAGTCACAATATAAATAAGATCATTTGAAAATTTGACTGAGAAAATAATACATAAACTTTGAATTTACTAATAACTTCTAATATTAAATAATGAAAGTAACATAAAAATAAAACTTATATAAATGATATTATGAATAATGAATCTTTCATTTAGGGATCATAATCAACAAATTTGAGGTCTTACTCTTTTACGTATTAAACAAGTATAATCAATGTACATGAACTAAGAGTCCATGGCATTACTCATTTTTTTTTTTTTTGGTCTTTTTGTCATCTAGAGGAAGGAGTATCAGTCATTGAACAATGAATGGTAACAATTGATTGATTCAAGTGGTTCAATACTTATTCCTTTAAGCTACGCCTTGAATTTGAGTCTTGTAAACAAAAGGAAAAAAAAGAAACATTGGAAGAACTTTATCTTGCATAGTAGATCGACCTAACTAGAGCCAAGTTAGTTAAACTGCAGTGGACTCTAGATATTGGTAGTTCAAATAAAAAGAAGCAATGAGTGATAAAAAAAGTATCGAACCTGACTAATTATTGTGTAAAACAAAGGAGAAGGGCTTATGCAAAGACATCTTTAATCTCATTTTAGCAAACAAACTGATCCAAGGTCCAAGAAAATTACAACCAGGAACTAGTCACTACTGGCAGTGGAACTAAATGAAGGTAGGGACTGCAACACTTGTATATCACCACAGAAGTGATCCTCCATCTCAAAAGAAAGTCATGATGGTAAACCATGCATATATTTGTAATTATAAGAAAATTTTTGAGTGTATTCTATTTTCATCTATGAAACATATTTTTCATTCACATTATTAGGAACAGACAATGGACACTTAGAGATCAATGATGAAAAATCTAAAGGTAATTAATCTTTGATCATTGGCTTGTAGAAGTCACTGTCACTGTGTCAATCTTTTAGACCAACATTTACAAACTATGACTACTCTCTTCTAAGCAAATGCCTCTGTATAAAAAGTTAGACATAGTAAACCATACCAACCTCTAGCAGAGAAGAATGAGCTATACTCAAAACAACATCAGGCTCTCTACAATTCTTGCTTAGAAAAGAAAAAACAATATCTATTGCAAACTTCTTTAGAATGGAAGATGATTTCTTTGCCTTTGCATAGGAATGGCCAAGCATATAAGTAACACCAGACTCTTTGGCTCTCAAAATGTGCAAAGACTCATCTTTTAAGAGAGACTCTTCAGGATATTCATTACCATTTTTCATCACCTGCAAAACACATGAAGATGGGAGCAAGTTCTCTTCACAATATGACTCATTAAACGAGTTACGTGAAACACCAAGGTCTTCCACATTTGAGTCATTTGCAGACAAATCATAAGTCAGTCCTGAATCACTCTGTTCCTCTCCTTCTACGAATTGTATTATAGCACATACCAATCTGTTCTCAAAATTATAATTCTCCTGTTGCATGTCCTTGTAACCATACCTGACAATGCAACGAAACATGGCGTACTCCTTCGGGCCGACCCTACTAATGATCAACCGTTCGTTTTCACCAACATAAGGGACTTGAATAGATTTGACACAGACAAAAACTAGCACCTGATGGAATGCTGGCAAGTTTGTGACAAATTGGCCAAACATGGCAGGGAAACCAGAAGCCAGATTAGTGTACATGAGTCCTATTCCAGGGACGCGAACTATACCAAGGCAAGGTCCCATGGATAGTATATTGTTTAATGAAACTTTGTTTTCCACATCAAATTGGTGTTTCTTCATTGTTCCATAGTTCCATGTGTACATTATACTCATGAAGATAAAACATAGCACAAGTGGGATCCACCCTCCTTCATGGACCTTGCAAATACAAGCTGAGATGTAAAGCAGTTCAATTGATCCAAACAAAAGCAAACACGTAACAGCTTTTATTATTCCTTGCTTCCAGACAATCACCATTACTAGTGTCATCAAGCACGTCGTTACAAACATAACAGTGGTGACGGCCAGCCCTACATACCCAGTAAATTAGTCAAATTTAGTTGTCAATACTGCAAAATATCATAATCATTGTGGAAAAGAAAAGCACCATATGCATGCCCCATCCTGTTGGTATCCCTTAGGCCAATTGTGACAGCTAAACAAAGGCACATTAATATCCAATTGATTTCTGGAATGTATATCTGCCCATATATTCTGCTTGAAGTATGAATAATCTTCACCCAAGGAAAGCAATTCAATGCACAGCACTGGCTGATGATGGAAAAGGTAGCAGAAATTACTGCTTGACTTCCTATGACAGCTGCCAAAGTGGCCACTAAGAACACTGGCCAAAACACAGCTTCTGCAGAAAAAATAGTGACACAATTATACCAGAGAGGCGAAAAATAAAATTGAAAATTTGGGGTTACTTGAAATAGACTCTTGCCTGGTATGGCTTTGTAGAAACTTTTCTGAATGTCATCATGATGCTTGGAGAGGAATGCAGCCTCACCCATATATGCTAGAATGAGGCAGGGATATACTAGACATGTGAAAGCTATCTGAAGATTAAATTACTACTGTTAAAGCAGAATTCATTTTGGCATGTTAGATCAATGTACTGGCATCTAGTTGGTTAAACTATACTGTTAATTTACCTTTATTGAGAGCGCCGAAAAATGACCCAAGTCAGCAAACATGGTCTCCACACCTGAGAGGATACCACAGAGCAACATTACTTCCAAAACTCTAGTTGACAGCCAATTAAATAATATGAAAATTACCATGGGCTCCCCTAAGATTTGGTAAAATTCACCTCGACTCCCTTTTATTTGATTAGGTGACACTGACCTCCCTGGATGCAAGAAAAACACATGGCATAATGTGCAATGGAAGGGAAGGTGGTGTAATGATTTCACAAACTTAGAGACTTCCTAAGCAAATTTTACAAAGTCAGGATGAATTTCACCAAACCTCAAAGGTAGATTAGTGTAATTTGCCAATGAAGAATTTAACTGTATTAAGGGTACCTGTGATTGATAGCACCACTCCACCTAATGACAGCCATCCTTCAACACCAGTTGCTGTGATGAACCTCAACATGTAGACCGGAGATAGTGCAAGATATATTTTTGGGTTCCAGTGGTATATGTTGTATATACCAATACCACTGATACACAAAAGCCATGCTGCCACAACTGGTGCAAACAAGAAAGCAACTCTATGTGTGCCATGATGCTGAATGGAGAAAAGTCCCACTAAAATGATGCATGAGATTATAACAACATAATCTGCAAGGTAAATCATCTCTAGTTTCAATAGGTTCTGAATGGATAATATGTTGGCAGATGGAAATGAAAGAAGCTTGCTGGACTTACTATCATGGAGTTGGCTGATTTTAACTTTAACTCCTGAAACTGCTGAAAGAACTGAATGGATGTTTATAGACGATAGAAAGGAGAAACACATACATAAGTCTACAAGTATCAACTTTAGAACTAACTTAAAATCTCATAACAAGTAAACTAAATAAAGTAAAAAAATATATAAATCCAACATCCAAGAACTTGGCAATATGACATACATTGAATTGGAAAATAAATTCAAAAATTATTTATAAGAGTATAAGACAGTATAACTGTAATTTCCATTTATTAATAAAACAGTAGTTATAATTTCATTAAGGTGTGTTTATGAGTTTGGCTTTTTGGAGAGGAAGGGAAGGAAAGGAATTTATAGAGTAAAATTCAAAACTTTGCTCTATAAACTCCTTCCCTTCCCACAAGAATCAAACTCACAAACAAACTCTTACGTAGCAGCATAAAATTTAAGTATAGATTCCTTCACCCCTTTCCCCTGCATACTAGAGAAATATAAAATGAAGATTAGCCTTCAGCGATTGATTTTCTATTTCCTTGCTAACAAGTGATCTGACAAGATATAAGCAAGTAATGAAATGCACCATTATTTTTATGCAGAAGGGTATGTTTGAGTTTGAGAAGTATACCTAGAATGAGTATATTTTTTGGAAAAGGGACAAATATTTAATTTGAATTTGAGGTATGATAAAGTTATTCATGAATGTGTGTATGTACTGTGTAACTTGAAATTCCAATCCTAGGGAATAGTAACCAACTAAAGGCAAACTGTTCAGTGATGAACTTCTTGCATCTATAATCGGGTCAAAACAAGGTATTACATCATGTATTTTCAGAATATCCTAACTAATTAGAAAGCTAAATTTTAGGTGATAGCTTACAGGAGTCATGAAGTAAACATCAATATAGAATCGCAGCGGCCGGCCTAGATCAACTACCTGAAATTGCAGGAGTAATCACGCCATCACCAATTGCCATACATGTTCCCAGAAGAACAAAGATCAGCAGTCCTTTCTGTAACCTTGGATGCTTTTCAAAGAATAACTTCAAAAGAGAAGACTGCCATGTGTCTGCGGAATTTTCTTTGGCATAAGCAGACAATTTCTCATCTGTGGGTTGTTGATTAGGCAAAATGCTTAGTCTGGCGTTTCGACATAAAAGTGAGTACAATGCAAAGGTACCTCCTGCACACAATGACAAATCTTTCTTACTATTCCACCCACAAAGTAAAAGGAAGTACATTGACAGGTAATTTCTATTGTTAGAATAACAATGGTAGCAATGTGCAAATTGAGCCTGAAAATATTAGACTGCAAATTAATTAGCAGCATATATGACAGATATATATCAAGAAAATAAAAAAAAAAGAAAAAAAGAAATACATTCATAAATATATCGCTCCAAAATGAGCAAATGATAGCATATTTATAGATTGTGATCTTATGTGATTCTGTGATTCTGTGTGACATGCATGCCACACAAATATCCAGAAGTTAGTAGAGTGATTTCTGCCTGGGTAAGAATTTGACTACAAAATTGTGAACCCTTCCTAAATGGTTTATCACTGGCTTGGCTTTGCTAGAAGGAAGTGTCAACCACTAGAATCATGTTGCAAGGTTCTACCTTCCCCATTGTCATCAGCAGACATCACGATGAAAACATACTTGAAGAGCGCGATAATGGTGAATGTCCAGAAGATAAATGAAAGAACCCCGAAAATTTCCTCATCATCTTCTTTGAGGCTCAATTTTCCTGAGAATGTGGTCTTGTAAACATAGAGAGGTGAGGTACTAAGGTCACCATAAACTACTCCAAGACTTTGGTAAGCAAGAGTGAGCACAGTTGCACAAGATGTCCTCTTTAAATTCTGATACATTAAGCCAAATATAAGAATATACACAATTCAAATCAACCAAATGTTATGTGACAAAGTATACAAAATTTCCACATAATTTCATCATTTGGAAGTTAATATTCCAGGAACTCCTAACTATCAAGAGTTAGCGCCATGTGGCAAAGCAGCATCAGATTCTCAGTCCATTTTAAATTTGAAAAAGCTCAAAGCTAGAATTGTGATATGTCTCTAATTAGAGAAATACTTTAAGTTGCAAAACTTGATTGTGCGAAATTGATGAACGTGCTATATTTAAGTTGCTTTTACTTTTTCACCCTCTGATTTTCGAGAAATCCGCACTGCATGTCCAATAGTATTAAGTTTAATTTGTTCATTGAATTTCACACCTTTTTTTTTTTTGGGTGCTAAATAGCACAGCTCCTCTAATTAAAATCTGCTATACAACTTGGGAGTTAGGACCCTAAAACTGAATAGTGAATACACAAACACCAATCAAACAGGACTTTGAGGAAATATTATGAAACAGGGATGTGTACTTGGTCACAGCTATACCATACAGAACTAGTGGCAAAGTGAAGGCACTGTGTTAATGTTATAATACCTCCCACAACCAAAAGCCACTATAATGCAGCCAATCCAAAAGGAAAGTAAGCCCTATTATACCAATCAGAACTCATACATGCCCTTCTTTAACCTCCAATAGCCATCATCAATATCAATATAAAAGGACACTACTAATCCCTATGACACAACATTGAATATATGCAATACCCCAATAGTCATCACTCATCAATACATCAGATAGACACCCCAATAAGCTCAAAGTATCACCGCACTAGTCCATGGAAAGTCCAGAACCTTCCAGAAAGGAATTGACATTACACTGTTTAAGAGAACTTGGGCACAAAAAACATTCACATATAACATTATAACAATGACTACTATGCAGAAAATTTCCAAAGTGATAAAAAAAGTTGACAAAGACTCTGCATTAATACATTATCGGTATTAAGGGGTGAAAGAAAGTTCATTCCTTTACACCTTAGAGTGCAACAAAATAATAATATTGATAATGAAAATAATAATAACAACAAAAATAAAAAGTGGGGTACCTGATGAGATGTTCCCTGTTCCATAACTTGCTGAGATGGGTTCATGGCTTGAGAGAGAAGAGACTGAGGTCAGTCATTGAGGGGAGTGGTGAGAGTCAGAGAATGGAATATATATAGAGAGAGAGGGCGAAACAGACAGTGAGGAAGATGCATGGAATGGGGTTTTGTTATTTGTAATAAAATGTTATATTAATTCATGTTTTATTTATCATTAAATGAAATATAAAGTTTGTGCATATAAAATTTACAGTTTATCTAATAGATGACATGATATCTTATGAGCTGTGAATATAGATATCATTTTTCCAGGGAATGAGTAGCAAAAGAAAAATAGTAGAAAGGCAACGCAAGTGCTGTGTCCCAGGAAGTTGCAAAATGCATTCAATGCTGTTCTCTTTTGACTTTGGTGAATTTCTCTTGCCCACCCTACCATCTAATTTTCCCTCCCTCAGTAGTAAATAATAAAAAATAGATTTTTTTTATATGTAAAATTTTTATATTATTCTTTAATTATATATTATCAAGTTATCAAAAATATTTGACTCAATTATTAATTATTTTAAAATTTTTATAAATGAAAAAATATAATAGATAATAATAAAATTCTTTTATATTATTATTATCACTATATCAAAATTAATCTCTACTTTTCCTACTATTATCATATTCTGTTGCAATTATGTCATTACAAATTTATATTCTTAGGTAAGTTTGCAATGGCATAAAGACTAAAAATTAATTTATAGTTTCAATTTTTGAAAGAATTGCAAAGTTGAATTCATTTACAAGTTATTAAATGTTATGTCAAGAGTCATACTAATTGAATTATATAAATTTGAAAAATTGTAATAAATCAATAAAAGAGGTAATATGAGAGAGGAAAATTAAGTAAATAAATATTTAAAAAAATAAAGAGTAGAAAAAACTGATGTATAAATATAAAATTGATACAAAATAATTAATTTTTTATTACATTTTCAAAGGACAGCAAATATGGAAATTCGCTTATTATGAATTAAAGGGAAAATTTTTTCAGTCTTATCTTTACAGAATTTGACAACACGTAAATCACACAGATGATTAAACCAGTGGCTGAGATTTTTCAGCCATTACTTCATTCGCATATAAGAAATTCTTAATTAATTACTCTCACGATTGTAATAAAGTTGTGAAGTCATCTTTCATGCGAACATTTTTACTTTTTATTTATATTAGAATCAACCATTTACTAAGAGATAACATCTTTTCTAATTTGGCACTTACAATTTTGGTCAAACCACGTTAAAATTATTCTTAAAAATATCTCAAAAGGCAATATCAACGAAATGAAAATTGTAACCCATTATACATTCTCGATCATAAGGAATGAATTGTAAATTATTGCCAAATATTATTAACAAGTTAGTTTGGTATTATTATCCTTAAGATACGTGGAAGACAGAGATGACATTTTTTTTTTTCCATGTGAGGTATCTTTCGTAGGGATTATCCAATTCAGATTTTCAAACTTGATTATGAGAATGAAAATGGGAAAAAAAACCTTCTAAAAGACAGATTCCAGGATGAGAATAGAAATTGCACTTTATAGCATGTGTCGAATCTGTATGGACACAAGATTATTAAATTAACCTTGATGATAATATATATATATATATATATATATCTTTTTTAAATCATTTTCATATCACAATATTATATTAATTTTAAATAAACTAAAAATATAATTTTCAAAATACCAATTTTATAAATGTTTGTCTATGCTATATTATTATATCAATCTTCTACTTTATATTATATTTTTTATTTTATTTTTTACTTGCTCAAGGACCCATGAAAACTTGCAAGAAGTCGAAAAACAAAAATGTTATGCGTATAGTTTTGATAACCTCAACCTTTAGCATATGAAAATTTTGTACGTGTAACCCATGTTATCTGATTTATTTGTTATTATCGATAAGCTAATAAAATATTATGTCAATTTGATAATTTAAATCCGATTGTATGATCTCTAAAAACTTGAAAATAAAAATGGGAACAAGAATTGTGAAATGAAATGACAGAGACAAATTAAAAGTGTTTCCCCCCACCCCATCTGCATGCAAGAATATTACAATCCTAGTGGGAAATTCAAATTATTAAATTCGTGGGGCGTTAGATAGAACAAATGGAAAAAAAAAAAATTGGATCGATATCCTTATATTTTTTTAAATAAATTTAATTTTGATGCGTTATTACTTAGTTATATCTAACGATACTGTATAACAGTAAATACGTACGTTTGATTCATATTATCATTATCTCAAAAGTCATATATTTAATAAAATATAATAAGATTTTTTTTATGATTATATAATAAGATGATAATACAAAATTATATACACTAATAACATATCAAAATTAATTTCTTATTAAACACCCCATCCAAAAAAGTGGGACATGTTAATTTACAATAACTTTGCAACGGATTATATTAATTTGATCATCCTTGACTTCAGTGACTATAAATATGGAAGGGAACCAAGCTTTCCACTAATCACGGGTCCCCCGCTCAATGAATTTTTTTTTTCTTCGCTGCTATGGAACCCTTGCTCAATGATTAATTAAGTTTACTTTAGACAACCTTAATTAGTATGATTAAGATATAAATTGAAACAATCTTTATTAATCATCATATATAATAATCGTGAGTTTTGTTTCTTCTCAAAATTTATTACTCACATGCGTGGTACTTCAAATCTAAGCTCACCACCCCACAAAACAGGAAAGTGACAAGATCAAGATCTTTCATGTGCAATTCATTTGCATGAAAATATCAGAGAGGAATAGGCAAGCCAAGCAACAAGATGATTTTTTCCTACTCCTAGCTAGGGGTGGTGGTGTTAGCACAACCCTACAGCTACAAGGAACAATGAAGGGAAGGGACTGTGTGCTATACCAAACCAGAACCACTCACTTTCTCTACTATTCCACTGAATTAGTACTTTTTTCATAAAGGGATAGCCTATTAGCTTTTTGTTTTTTTTTTTGGCCTCGGTGAAAATTACAAAAGCTATCTATACACAACTAGTGGTTGTTCTAAACTATTTGTAAATCAAATGTATTCTGAGATATGATGTAACAACCTACCAAGACTATAAAGACAGAAAAGGTCCCATAGACTTTGCCTTGTCTCTATCTCTCTTTCTTTTCCATTATACTCACGTATCTTTTGGTGCTTGGTGTTATTATAATACTTGCTTTATATATCCATTATCTAATTAACGTACGTCACTTTATCAAACAATTTTCAAGCTATCTTTTATTTATAGAGGACTCATTTCTGTGCTATTATTTTGATAAAAAATAATTTTTATCAAAAAAAGGATTTTTTATAATTTTTTTGGTAAAAAAGAATAAATAAAAAATAATTTTTCATAAATTAGAATTATCATATTTTGGAAAAATATCTCTTCCACAAAAAGTGTTTTAAAATAAATGAAGATATTTTAATATAACATCTAAACATAAATTAATTTCATATCCAAATATAAAATAAACTTTACTTTTTCTAAAAAAATAAAAAATAAATTAAAAAAAACTTTTTCTGGAAGGTCATCTAAAGTTCTAAACCAACCCATATTCATGGCAATTTAAGATTTTCCAATCCTTAGTCCTGAGGTAGGTAAAATATATTTAATGGTTGAGGCAACTCTAGTTATGCTAAATCCCTTTTAGATGAAACATAGAGAATTGAAACTAGAGATGTCAAAATGGGCCGGCCCGTCCTGTTTAAGTTCGCCCCGCCAAAAGTCCACAAAAAATGGGGCTATTTCATCGCCAAAATAAAACCGGTTTAAATAGTTAATTAGTTTAGGATGAGATGGCTAATCCGTCAAAAAATAAAAAAAATATTCAAAAAAATATTTTTGAATGTTTTGATGAAATTTTTTTAAAAAAAGTTTAAATAATATTTTTTATTTATGCGTACCTAATTTTTTAATATTTATAACAACTATATATTAACTTGCACTAAAAAATGTTATTGTTAATAGTGTTATTTATGAGTTATGACACTATTTTATTTTAAGTTTTAACTTTGAGTGAATAGTATCAACTATATAATATTAGTGTATTCGTAACTATACATATTTCTTACTTTTTTTTTTCTTTTTTGAGGTACATGTTTCTTACTTTTTTTTTTACCAATAAATTATAAATTTTTTCTTAAAAAAAAAAATTTGGCCCGTGGGTCAAACCCGCCCCAACCTGCCAGAACTCGTGGGTTAGGCGGGTTAAAATTTTTTGACGGGTTCAAAACTCCAACCCAATTTCTAAAAATGACGTTAAGATTAATCCGACGGCCAAATTTATTTGATATCTCTAATTGAAACTATATCAAATAACGTTCACCAACATTAAGGTCAGTAATCTTAACGAGGCATTGACACCAACTAGTCAAGATATGTATATTTTGGAACCTCCGACATGATTTGGTTTAGTATAAATAGTATTTCTTCTTGACAACGAAATCCCAGATTGATTCTCCTTACAATTAATCATTTGATTTGAGTGTCACACATATTGTTATGGGAAAAATATTAGTCAATAATTTCTGTCCAATCATTCTTTAAGTTAACAACCAAATCATTTCTTGTTTGTTTATTTTGAAGAATGAAGGGGTCCTACCGTACATGAATTGCAACTTGCTCGTACATTGCATGTCCCAATAGAGAGATGAGAAAATTTTCAAAAGTTGAAGATTGGAAAATGAAAATGAAAAATAGTATAAGTTAGAAATTGTTTGGTACGGTTTCTATGTCATATATTAATGACTTTGTCCCCACTTTCATTCACTTAGCTTCAATCCTAACCCAAATCCTATTTGGAAGGTGGCGCATGCACGGGTGAAGTTCATGGAACCTTATCCTTTAGTTGCTTTCATGGACCCAAAAAGCTAGGGCATTTGCTCCAATAGCTGTCCTCCAGCCATGTTCTGATGCTCTTCCACTTTTTCTGATTTTCCCATGCCCTTAGTTTGTCTATGTATTGACAATAAAGAGTTGCATGTGAATGGTAGAAATTTGACATTAAAGAGACTAGAGGATAGAAAAACTACAATGATAAGTGATAATGCCATCATCTAATTGATTAGAGTGAGGTTTTTGGCTTTGATTTGATTTTCTTTTGATCCTCAATTTCTTATCTGAGGCGGTTTAGTTTGATCATGGGGCTTTAGTCTTGGATGAATTTTGTGAGTTGATTGTTTTGTGTTGGTGATTGCCTTAGCTATTTAGCTGTTTTGGTGTTTTGATGCTATGGATTGCGGGCTTTTTAGCTTTGTGATGTTGTCACCGATATGCTGACGATGTGTTCTCCACCAACATCTATACATTCGTGATGTTTTGTTATCTCCAAAATGCTCTTATGGGGTTTAAGGTGCGTCTTGTTGTTGGAATTTGTGTGACGGGTGATTTTGTACGATGTTTCTGTCGAATTTCATTTCGTGGCGCTTTCATGTTTTTGGGTTAGGATTTGTTATGCCTTGAATTGTGAAGTTTTATTATTATATTATTTTGAGAACTTAATGAACTCTATTTACTCCTCCCCTAAAAGAGTTGACTCTTTCTTAGTTATTAAAAAAAAAATTGAATCATATATAACATTATCATTTTCCCCAATTGCCCAGTTTTACGAAAATTTTCTACTATTTACACGAAACTCGCCAGCATTGGTTTTCAACAAGGCTAAGAACCAAAACTATCGCAATTCAATAGCTAGTCACACAAGGATAACCAGCCACACAGATAACAAGTGAAATAATTGAAAACATGACGGCAGTTGTGATATTTAGAAATGTCTATGTAATTTTTTAGACTATACTTTAGTTATTTCGAAAGCTAAGGAAGACACTATTAATTGTTGAACTGGGATTAGAGTTTTACCACTTTATAATTTAAATTATCAAATGCAAAGAGATATAAACAAACAAAGTGATAAATAACAAAAGCAAACTAAATGCCACGTCTAAACACAAAACTTTAAGATAATATTCAATTTATGAATTCTCTCATTATATACATTGTTTACTCAATTCAGACTCAATCAATATGAGACTTTAAACTCGCATATAAAACCTGAACAAAATAGAAAAACTCGCACGTGAAACCAAAAGTGTTTCGTATCATCAAGTTAGGTTGGAAATTAATTATTGCCAATTTTCTCTCTCGATTTTCTCCTAAAGTTCTAGATTCTAGCCCATCATTCTATCTACCAGAAGCTATCCAAGTAGGTTAGAGAATTAATTAGATAGATATTATAGGAAAGACTTACACAATAGTCCAAGACTTTATATGAAATGAAATGGGATGGGACCATTACTGATTTGAGATCATAACTGAATATAGTTGAAAATTGCGGTTTACTGCCACTGTTGACTAGCCAGTACTCCTATCACCCTTGTCAGTGCAATTATTCAATGTTACGTTTTAATACATCCTTCAATGATTGCAAACACTTGCATCCCCATCTTGTACCTGAGTTTTCTAGTTAACTGAAAAATAATGAACTTTAGACAGTTTCAACATATTTTCTTGTTGGTAACTGTTGAAATATTATTGATCAAAGAAGCTAACTGTATATTGAAAATATGGAAGACTAGTCTGTCACAATTCTCAAATGTCTGACTGCATGTCTAACGGTTGATAAGATGATTGAAGTGGCGAGTTGATAGGGAAATGGCTCATTTGTTCAGCTTACTAAAAAGAGTTAGTTATAATTAGGTTATTTTCACTATTTTCAAAAAGAAGGGTAGATAACAGCTGATGATAGCATGGCTGAATACGACTTAATGCTATGCATTTTAAAGTATGTAGGTCCATTTGCTTTTATAGAAAATAACTTGCTTGTGAAGTATGACTTTTTATAAATATCTTGATTGTGAAGTGTAACTTCTTATGAAAAAATCTTGGATGCATGGAGAAATTTCAACTTATACTTGGAAATTGCAATGCGAACGGAAATGACTCATCTAGTTGGTCTTCCATTTATGTATCATCATGATTTGAGTTTGATTATCAGGTTTCTCTTATTAGTAGATAATCTGTAAATTAAGCGTATAAGTGAGATGATTTAGTTCAGGTTCGAGGGAAAAATAATCTAAACTGATTAAAATTAATTGGAACAATTAGATTTGGTTTTTAAATTTTTTCGACAAATCTAAATCTTAAGCCATCGGGTTGAAGTCAAAAATTAATATATATGTATAACTTTTTCATCTTTATAACATCTAACAATAGTGTAAAACTTAGTTATGATATACTTATTGAGTAGACAGATTTCTTAAACAAATACAAATAAAGAAGATACAAAATGATTTTATTACTATAAGTATAAGACTTGGAAAGATTAGAATAAAATAAATAAAAAATAGTAGATTAGGTGACTGGGTTGGGTTTGTGAGTGATTAGGTTGAAAAATTGGGTTTGTGAGTGATTAGGTTGAAAATCGTAAATCCGAAACCGAACCAACAACATTTGGTTTGGATCTTTGGATTCCTCATGTCGATACAACTCACTCACGCCACTATTTAAATACCTCTTTTTTAAGTGTTTGATGAGATCGAAAATATGCTTTTAACTTTGGATTTGGACGTAAATTCTCATCGTAAACTTTTATCTACCAAAATTACATGGAGATACAAAAGAGTTGAACCGAATTGGTCAATTTGTTTAACCTACAGAAAATGGTTGGTTAGATTGGGTAATGCAACTCATTTCTCTAGACGAATTTAAATAATCCACCCTACTAATCCTCAAGTCATGACA
The DNA here is from genome assembly GCA_031216125.1 of Dalbergia cochinchinensis. Lineage (NCBI taxonomy): Eukaryota > Viridiplantae > Streptophyta > Magnoliopsida > Fabales > Fabaceae > Dalbergia > Dalbergia cochinchinensis. The sequence continues at coordinate 48,144,665 of CM062371.1, read as the reverse complement.
AAATAAGAATACTAGACTCATCAAGTCACTCATTTTGGTTTTAATTGTGCTTTTGGGGATTAATATACGGATTGACCCCCCAGCCTCTATTAGGGGACTAAGTGGATCAATTTGTTGTTAACATGCTTAACATTTTTCTTAATCTTTAGGCGGTTTTTTTTTTGTCAGGTTTAGGCGGGCTTGAGATGGGTTGACAGGTCCAATCCATTTTCCAAAAGCTCCACTTCTATGCTATCCTTGTGAGACGAGATAAGTCGACCCATTTATCATCTATAAACAGACAAATCAATCTTTGACAAGTGTTAAACTGTGAGTTATTTTGATAATTAATAATTAATAATTATTTACATTTATTAAGTTGACGTCTTTACCATGAACAATGAAACTACAAATAGCATGTAATATGCAACTACGACTACAAATAGCATGTAATGGAACTAAGATGGATAATTCAGAACATTTAACACGGAACGAATAAGAACAAGAACCAAACGTATATCTGCGAAAGTCAAAAAGAACAGAAACTAAATCTGCAGTAATGCCTTTTTCAGAATTAGATGAAAGTTTACATACCAGGAAACAAAATTTTCAAGTCCTAATCAGAATACATATATGACTTCAAAACTAAGAAAACAAATAATAAATAGTTAGAGAAACTAAACTTTACACGCGGCAACCAAGCCAAAGCCTCAAAATGAAGAAACCAAGATCAATTCACTATCCTACCTCTCATAGGATTGATCAAAACAACCATAAAGAGATAGAAAAACTAAAAGGAACAAGAAGCCAAAAACTTCTAATGCAGAAAGCCGCAATCATTGGGAAGCGTTATCATCAGGCTAGAAGGCAGATGCTTGGTGCCACCACGTCAAATTCTTAAACCCTAAGGAAGTCACCTATGCGAAAATGAGAGAATCTAAACTATTTGGCTTACCAGCAAAATTTATGGCAAAATTCTCCCCTGTTGTCAATCGGCAGGTCAGTATCCCATTGGAGGCATGCCAAAAGGAGGCATTGGTGGCATCCCCATTCCACCGCCCATAGGTGGCGGGGTTGGAGGAGGGCCATACCCTCCCCCCATTCCTGGCATTGGTGGCGCCGGCAAAGCAAGTGGCAGCAACTGAGCATACATGTTCTGGAGATCATTGACAACACTGTTAGTTCAGTAATAAAACAAAGGACAACAGTGATTTTGTCATGTAAAAGGAAATCTGAAAAAGTACCTGCTGAGCAATGACGTCCTTCTCCTCCTTCTCTTTAGCTTTCTCCTCATTTTGTGCTTCAATTTTGTCCTTGATAAGATCATCTACCTTACTTGTATACTCTCGAATAAACTTTAAAAATCAAGCCAAAAAGAAGGTTAATACAAGCATAAATTGTCTGTTAATAAATTTAATAAAAATCTGAAAAAGCCCGGAAGAAAAAGATACCTGCAAGAGATACGGGAAAGCAAAATCAATCATGTTGTTCATCCAAGCCAGCTCAAGCGCAACATCTGGCCGAATTAGATCATAACAAACAAAAAGGCATGATGCAAAACACTCTTTCTTCCCCTGCAAATATACCAATATTGTCCCTTTGTTAAAATTAAGAGAAAACAACCAGGGCAGGAAGCGCACGGAAGAAAATCATAGCAGATTATAGAAAGGAAGAATCAAAATTATTTCGTAGTGAAACAGTGGCTGAACTGCATGGCACAAAGCCAAAAGGGCCTAATCAGGGAGGCTTGTAATCTATGTATACCAGGAGTTCGACATAAGAAAAAGGACAAGAAAATAAACACCTTCTCAATGAAGTAGACAAGCAAATCCTCTGAGAGTTCACAGTCACCAGATTGAGAGCAAGTTTCCATACAGTCCTTGTAAAGATTGTCTTTCTTTGCCAAAGCAATGGACAGCTTCCATCTTCCTGCTTTCTTATAAATATATGCAGCAACACGCCTCATCTCAAGAAGCTCGTGCTTCTCAATCTGCTCATATGTACAGTAGAAGCCATTCAATAATAATTCAAACTTTTAAAATTTTGAAGTAACATCAGGTCAGTTGTCAATGTTAGCTAGTTGTCAAAGCAAGACGAGATGGAGATTCACCTTCTGTGCAAGACCTATCTGATCAAAATTATCATGCAGATCTATCGATTCACGAAGTCTTTCATAGTCCTCCTCCTCAACGTAAATCTCATTCAAAGCTTCATTAACAGCAGACACATTGTTACTTTGAACTGCAACCATATATGGCTTAACTAATTTGAGGTGGCCAGCCTAAAAACCAGAAAATCCAAGCAGCATACAATGTTATTACAGAAAAACATTTAAAATTGGCAATCGCACCAAATAAGATAAAAAACTGTAGACATTATTAGGCCAAAAAGTATGAGATGTGCAGACCTTCCGCAATATATCTACAACGCGTGTATGGTCCACGTGAAGGGCAATAACATTTAGAAGATCATTTATAACATCCGGATGCTCTTGCAGGTAGAAATGAACAGCCTTATAGTATAGCTCCACACTTGCAACTTTAACTATAATATCCTTAAATTGCATGTGGTCCCATGCTTCTGGAGAGTGATTCATTACAGTGGTTGCAGCATTATCAAACTCATCATATTGGATGTATAAGTATGTGAGTTCCTTCCAGTGCTGCTGCTCATCACAGGCCCGAATAAGCTTGGGAATGTTAAGCCGAGTTGAGAATAACTTAATGTGCTCCATTAGCTTTTCAGAACGATATCTTGCATAAAGAACTCCCAACTCAGTAAAGATACCCATGTGTGCACGCTCCAATCCTAGCCCACTCTCCATCAGAGATATGAGTTCATTGAAGCATCCTCTGTTCTGATAATATTCACTAACCTCCTCCAAATCATCCACCTTCAAACAGCAATAGGTTAAACAAAGCAAGCAACAGTTTATCTGCCACTTATTTAAAGTTTTTGCTAGTAACTACATCCAATAACTTGCATTGAAAAGGATTTCTAATACGGGAGCAAAATTATAATTTTTTTGGAGGTGGGAGGCAATCAGTAATCGTAAGAAATTTCAAATGATAGGTTATCTAAAAGAATTGAGTGTCACCTGAATGATGACATTCAGACCACAGATCTGAGCTAAGCGGAATTCCTCATTGTCAACACAGGCAAAACAAACTTCCTTCCATGTTTTTGCGCTGTTAGCTTTCCTGGCAGCATCAACAGCACCTTGAAACTGTTTAAGCTTCACCAATGTGACAGCTAACTTAGCCCAGTTAGAAATAAATGCAAATATGATTTTTGCGGCCTCGTACAAAGCCTCATCGTACAAGCGATCTCCAACATTTGGTAAATTGGCAACATTTGGCATCAGTATAAACTCTTCAATTTCTCCAAGCCAGTCAATCTTTGCATATGCATAGATGAGCTCACTGTCCACCTTGGGCTCCTTGGCCTTCTGCCTAACCATGACAAGGTACTTTACCAGGTCATGGTATACCTCTGCATCTTCAGCAGCCTTAATAACCTCTAAGAAATGAGTAGGATCATCTGCACAAATGAATGACTCAATTGCATCACTCACTAATCCTTCTCTAAGTTGTGCCTTAGCCACCTGGGTCCATACAGCATCTTCTTCAACCCGGAATGCAAACTCCACAGCTCGATCAATGGTCCGAAGGTCATCTAGCAGGACATTAACAGCCTGAACATTCAAATTAAATTTCTTGAATATAGCAAATGCCTCTTCGTATAGTTGTGCTTCCACTGCCACCTCTCCTACTGCTGGACCATCAAAGTTGTCCAACCTGTTTATGTAATCCATAACTCTAGAAGGATCAGCCTTGATTGCAGTAAGGATCAGCAAATTTTGCAGATTAAAGTTTCCACTAAAAGCAGAATTTTGTAGCACAATCTTTTCAAGAAGCTCAATCAACTCATGAGGAAGATCAGCAGTCATAAAAGCTTTCACTGCAGCTGAAACTTGCTCAGGACTCTTGCTTTCAGGCAAAGCAGTGGACACCACTTGATCAATCAATTGCCTTCTAAACTCATTCTCAGGATTAAGAACTTTTTCCCAAAGGTCAGTGTCCATCCTTTCCACAACATATCTGACACAAAAAATAGGCAATAACATAAGCATACCAGATTTTCACTATGAAATACAATGACATCTTCCAAGTGAAGGACAGTATAAATACCTGGCTTGGAGTTTGAACAAGGAATTTTTATTAGTAACATTAACAAGCTCATCATCACATTGCCCTCTCCGGTAAGCAGCAACAGCAAGAGTAGGATCCCGCTTCTCACAATATTTACCAACAACACGAGAATCATAATAAGGGTTGGTTGTAAGAAAATGCTCAGGATTGTTGTTGCTGTCAATGATGATTTTGCCCAGAGCATTATGCACATGTACATCCTGGCTTCCCTCACTTACAAGATGCTCCAAGAACTGAGTAAGCAAACGGAGACGATTCCTATGCATATAACATGAATGAGAATAGAATATGGCAATGATACTAGAGATACAAGGTAGAAAGAAGCTACTGCACCTCTTCTCACATTCTTCAACTAAAGGCTCAACTGGCAGAAGAGAACGAACCGAAAGTATAAGACCTTTAATAAAATCTTCAGGGCATTCATCATCTAACAACTGTCCAACAACAAGAGGTGCATTTCCTGGATTGACCTAAAAGCAAGAAGTATAGCATTTTAGTTTTAGAATTTGCTTACAAAGGATTTGGAACACACCTGACTCAAACACCAAGAATCAGAGAATTATATACAATCCCTTCAACAAAAGTACCTTTTGAACATAACCTTCAATATAGCGAAGCATGTTGTTAGTATAGAGATAATGAGTGAGATCTGGAACAAAACCAAAACGATCGCACACATTGATCAATGGACGTGCATCTGGAAGCTTAGCCTCCATTAGAAAATTCTTTGTCTTCTCAGCATCATAGAAGTTTGACTCCCTAGTCACACGCTCTACCTCCTTAAGTTGTCCAGTTTTAGCAGCAGCTTCAATGTACTTGAAGTGAAGATCAGGATCCTCACTGTAAGACATGGAGAGAAAAAAGGGAAAATTACAATAAGAGAAAGAAATCCAGTAAGGCAAAGCAGGCTGCTGAGCGAACTAAGTTCATGTCCATTCTGCAAGAAGAAAAGTAATACCTGGAGCTCAGATATGAACCTAAGAAAAAGTATAGTCCCTCATAGGATTTGAATTGCTCAAATAGTTTAATGCATGCATCAATACCCAGCTGCTCAGAATATTCCTTAGCAGTCTGCAGATAATGTATAAAATTATCTTACATGGTATGGAAAGCCAAAAAAATATAAGTTAGGAACAAACAAAGAAGTCTCTTGCAACATAATATATCATGCCCTAAAATGGTACTAATAGGTACCAAGCCATATGAGTGAATATTACGTGTGTATTGAGAACAAACTGAAAGTGTAAAATAGCTCAGAGTATTAGAGAGACTCTGAAACTCTCCCAAGCCTAATTCCAATTCCCAGATGCCCCTCTCAACTCCCTCCCTTTGCCTATATAGGTTCTCCCCTAACCAATTAGGATATTCTCTCTCTACCTAGGTGGCAGAGTTTGTTACAAAACCCCTTACCCATTGCCCACAATTAGTTACAAAATCCTTTACCAATAGCTAACATATATCAGCACCCCCTTAAAATATTACAGGACCTAACAATACTCCCCCTCCTCCCCCCCCTAAAAAATCACCTTGTCCTCAAAGTGATGTACATAAAAGAAAACAATAGTATTGAAAAATAAAAGGCTTCCTCCTGGGTCCCATATCTTAAAAAAGAATGCACTCTCTTGTGTTGAAGGTAATCCTTGTGTTGGAAATAAGAAACCATGCTGCTTCCAAACATGATGCATTCCAGGGAAGAAATCATCCAAAAGGAATGCTCCTCCAACCTCAGATTTTACCCTTATCCTTGTATCCACCTCATGTGTCCCATAATGTCTTGGAATTCGCTCTTGATTGGTTCCATTAGTCAGTGATTTCAAATTTCCCATGCCCTTTTCTTTATAATTCAACTCTTTGTTTTTTATAAGCCTCATCTTTCAGACAGTGCTGGACCTCCTTTAACTGAAGCTGTAATTCGTCTAGCATTTGATTCTCCTCCTCTACCATTTGGTTCACCCCTTCAATTGCAACAATTAGCAGAAAGTCTTCACTCCAATAACCATACGCTTCCCAGGAAACAACACTATACTGATTAAGGGGTAGGCAACATACTTGGAGGCTCTCATAAGACCAAAATACTGATTTTCTAAAGAACCTTGGTCACAAGGTAGTCCAACCCCTTTATTGAACGATGCAATTATCCAAGACAAAGCTTTCTCATTACTAGTCTTATTCCCTCTATTCAACTGCTCCAGTAAAAAATCAATCAAGTACCTGCCCCTTTACACTGTCCTAGCTATTCTCAGAATTTCCCCGCTAGTAGAAGCCCCTTTGCCTAAATTCGAGAGTTGCAACTTCTTCTCAACAAGCAATGGTGTTCCGAAATAGAACCATTTGTGCAAATTCTCCGTTTGTTCCTTGTTGATACGCCTCTTTTGCTTGTTTCGCCTGCTTTCCTCCCTCCGCGGGTCCCCCTTGGCAGTTTTTCTGGACTCGAGGTTAGCAGTGATAGCTGCTAGGCTGCCTATTCCTATTTCAACATTTGCATGGGTTTGGGGCCCCATTCTTTTGTTTGTTTCAGCAAAGTGAATAAGTGGTATCTCACATTTTTGGGCCTGGCCCAGTAGTGAATTCCCTCCATCAACATCCCAACCCTTCTCCTCCTTAAGTTGGGCTTGCTTCCGTAATGTCACATGATGTTCTCCATTATCTGAAGCTTTTCTTTCCTTTGCTTGGTTTTGGGCCTGAGCCATTGGGTCAACTTCACAACCCCATTTCAAGCCTACCCAACCTACTTCCACTCCCTTCTTCCCCTGATTCACGCCAAGCTTGGTTGCGCCCTTGCATGTCAGTGATTTTTCTTGGTTCCCCAATGGGGGTGACTTGACGGCCGCCATCTCTGCCCATATCCTCATGGAGACGATCATTGCGACCTCAGGACTCAGTGGCTCCAGCGGTTCTGTTACCGGAAGCAAAGGCAGTGTGCTTGAGGGTTCAAACTGCATCGCGAAATATGTCTTCTCTAGCGCTCCCGATGAAGCTGGGTCCGCCGATTGTAACATCTCTGCCGTGACGGACATAGCTTAGTTTGGGTCGGGCGGCTTTGGTGGTGGGGGATGGTTGGTTGGCGTTCGCGAAACACCATGCCCAACATCAATTGCGTCGTCCTCGCCCCTGAGCTTCGTCCTTGTAGCGTCGGTTGTCGCCGCCACCGTAACAGTCAACGTTGCCCCTGGATCTTGCGGTTTGGGTGGTTTTGGCGGAGGAAGCTCGATCAGCATGCTCGAAAGCCCAAACTCAATCGGCGCTCGTGACTTCTCTGCTGTCCTTGGTGATGTCAATTCGGTTGGCTTGGGTGGCAGCGGTAGCGGTGCATGTGGTTTCGGCGGCTCCAGTGCCTCCAGTAAAAAATGGTGAATGATCTCAACTTCAACATCTTCATCCCCTTCCTCCGCTTCATTCTACATGATCTTAAAAAACTCATGAACATTAGGAGGCCAATCGGCCATGGAGGATCTCTTTCTTCTCCTCCACCACCAATCTTCATCACCCTCCCAAACAGGTAGTCGACTACGACGCCGGTAGGATCTTCCTCTTTCTAGATTTTTAATTTTCTTCAGATGCTGCTCCATCTCTATCTTCTGCTTAATTTTCTTCTTTGACTCTGACTCCCCGGCAGCAGTAGCAACACGTGTGGTTTCTAGCACAGGGCTCCCAAGACCGGGAGCGCTGGTACCATTTGATAGGTACCAAGCCATATGAGTAAATATTACGTGTGTATTGAGAACAAACTGAAAGTGTAAAATAGCTCAGAGTATTAGAGAGACTCTGAAACTCTCCCAAGCCTAATTCCAATTCCCAGAAGCCCCTCTTAAATCCCTCCCTTTGCCTATATAGGCTTTCCCCTAACCAATTAGGATATTCTCTCTCTGCCTAGGTGGCAAGAGTTTGTTACAAAACCCCTTACCAATTGCTCACAATTAGTTACAAAATCCCTTACCAATAGCTAACAAACATCAGCAGCCCTTTAAAATATTACGAGACCTAACAGGTACCTGCACAATTATTTGAAGATTGCCCCTAAGGTTGACCAGTAAAAGATCTTTCATGCATTCAAGTGCCCATTCTCGAGAAAGGGTTCCAAAGAACTCAACTAGACCCTGAAAAGCCTCACATTGTAAGTATAAGACAATTTTAAGATATATCAGGTCATTTGAGAACCTGCAATCCAAACCTGCGGCTCAATGGCATGTGTATTGACAATGACACGTTTGATGTCAGGAAGCTCTGTATAATGCTGCAGAAGACACAGACAAGAAGGTTCAAGAAATTGTTCTGACAAGATAAAATTACTCACTCATAGGAATTCAAGAGACTAAGGACCTGAAGAGCCCGTATGAAAAGGCCCGCCTTTTCACAAAGCTGTCCAATACGAGGCCGATCATAATGACTGAACATTCCATTGGCCAATATGGCATCAGCAACATTTGGAAAGGTCACAAGATTAATTTCTAGCACCTAAAAAATAATAAATAGAAGATTGTCACAAATGTCTTTTTTTTCAATCTACATGATTATATGTATATCAGTGAAGAAAAATGAAGAACCTTTGTTTGCAGATATCCATGCTCAGGTAGGTTTGGCTTCAGCACATCCAATAAAAAGGCAGTTCCCTCACGGATCAAATTCCTCTAAAGAGTAACAAAAGAAATATATAAACAATCCAGCACACAAATAACCAAAAAAAAAAAAGTGTATAACTGGTTCTTGTCATAACTAATTATTGTCAGCTATGGAAATTAGAGGAGAACAGAAATCATTATGTTAGCACAAGGTCTCAAGGCCCCATCATATAAGCATTCACATTTTCCATTTTTAAATTTTGGAAAAAGGAACAGAAAGATCGCAATGGAGAGAATAAAAAAGATAGCAAATGATACAGCCCTTTTCAAACTACATCTTAATTATCTACGATAACAGAGCACAATGAACCTAGTATCATTAAACAAGGGTAAACTCCAAATAAACCTGAAGAAAGAGATCGGTTATTGTATTGTAGTCGATGGGGCAACCGCCTTCCATTTGAGACATCATCAGAGCAAAATTTACAGCACCCTGCAATCAAACAAGTTTTGAATTATGATACAAGAAAAAATTCAACATGGACAGTAGAAATAAATAAATAATATCTACCAAGTAGATATCATAAGCTGATAAGCATGAAGGAAATATTTCCATTTGAACACATTTAACTGCCATTCATAAAGTGCTACTATATTAAGCAAGTCAACTAGACTTTAGAAAAAAATAAGTGCAGCACAAAAGTGAAGCAACACATAGATGGTACGATGTAGTTTGATCAAATATTTGTCCTGAAATAACTAGCTTACCTGGGGATCTGTCCGTAAAATTGTTTGCAGAAGGAACATGTAATCAGGTGTGTACCCGACCTTTGGCAAAGAAAAAGAGAAGAATGCATCAGACATTTACTATAAAATAAAAAATATGTATACTAGTAATAAAAGAGAAAATTACAATAGTAATCATTCCTATGAATCTACAAAACCTAATTAAAAAAATTACTACCTGCTTAGAATATACGAGAATCTTGTCAAATTCCCTCCTCTCAGCAAAAGCTGCAACAACTTTTGGAGTGGCTCTAGCTTTGATATAAATTTTCAGTGCAAGGTCATTATCTACTGTCTGCACTAAACACAAGCCTCGTTATAATTAGGGCAAATTAAAAAAATAGTTAACACAGAACAATTTCCTTCAAAAGGAACTGTCAGTTTGGATTTTTCCTCCCCAAATAATAAAAATAATGATAATACAACAATAATGATAATGTCAAAATGAAAAGTGAAAAACAATTTAAATTTCCATCAGGACCTTTACAAGGTCTCCAAGCTCCTCACTGCATTCAAGTTTGTCCTCTGCAAGCCAATTTTCCAAAAGATTCTTTTTGTTCTGGTTTACAACAAGTCGTGACAGTTCCAATGACTCAAAAGCATTGAGTTTTCCCCTGGTTAACAGAGTTCCAAAGTATTGCAACAGTGGTGGTGTTTGCCCAGCTTGTACAGGTACACTCTGAAGCAAATTAACAAAGGAAACTCAAGAACTTGACATGAAGAAGTTATTAAGCTCCCAGATAATGTCGCACACTCGCACAGTTTTAACCCCAAACTAAATGCATTGACTTAAAAAGACCAGGAATTGTGATGCTTGAAAATTTGTAATACAAATAATACACCTGAAATTTAGCAACAGTGTCACGGGTACGAAGTATTCCCTGTGGTGATTCTGCAGCAAGCTCTGCGGCTTCCTTATACTTGGTCTGAGAAAACAATTCTTGAAAACGCTGCACAACCTGTGATGAGAAAATACAAACTTAAAAATCAGTAAGAGTAAACAAAAACAACTGTAAGAAAAAGAAAAAAGAAAAGCCATGCTTCCTATGGGTCAAATCAACCAGCATGAAAAAATGATGGTTGAGGGAAACTGCTAAAGAATTCAACTTTTCTAAACCCTAAACCTCAAAACAAGGGGGGAAAAAACTATTCTTTTTTAATTCCACTTTTCTTTTCATAAGCTTATCCAAACAAGCTACACAACTTAAAAAAGTACTTTTCTTACCAAAAAAGACAACCAAACATACCAACAATCTATTACAATAGTCAAATATCCACCTGACTTAATAGAGAACCAGCCAATTTTGAAGTCTATCCACTAACTTCAAAAACATTGAGAACAGTACAAAATTAAACAAACGAAACTCAAGTTACCAATTCTTCTGCACCAGGGAGGTTTCCTCTTTTAGCAAGATTAACAGCAAGTTCCAAATTGTTTAACTGCAAAATATCCAAGCAAAAAATTACTATTAGATACCAAAATTTATTCCCATTTAGCCAAAAACAGGCATAACACAAATTACCTGGCCACTAACAAAAGGTACAATGGTTGCCTCATTCACAGTAGCAAGCAACACTTGACCACGTCTATTGATGGCATAAAAGCCCCCAGCTGATGATGCTTCTGCAGTCAAAAATATAGGATCTGGACTGATTCGATTTCTGTAAACTGCAGTGGCAGTCTCCAGATCATATACAAATAAAAGCCCAAGCTTTGTAATTACATATATCAAGCCATATTTATTTGAAATCTGCACCAGAAAAAAAAAATACTTTTACACAATGTCTATTGGGAATTGAGAATCCTAATTGAAGTTGACACTTATACCTGCATTGATACAGGAAAGTCATCAGCGAAGTCTGGAGGGAAGAACAGATCTGCTTGCTTCTTAGTAAATGATGGCTTTCCTGATAACAAACGCCACAATGTTCCATGATTATGCGGCAAGAATTATACTGTGAATGGAAGACTGATAACAAATGGTATTTAAGAGATGAAAAGATGAAGAAGAACTGTGTTTTAATATTGAAACTTGTATCCAAAGGTCGAATACAGTTCCTGAAGGTATAACTGTATTAACTATTGAGAACAAATAAAATACAGGGAAAACAGATGAACAGAAATGGAAAATAGCCAAGGTGTGCTGAGGAACCCTTCACCCCACTAAGTCTGAGACTGTAATTGCCTACGGTATTTTCCGCTCCTCCCTAATGTATTGACCTCATTCTCTCACTCCCCAACTCCGTTAGAAATTAGAATCTTCTATTCTCTATCCTAGTCAGCCTGTAACAAACTCAGCCGAACCAACACTTTGTCCCACAGTCATCCCTCATTTGGTGGATACAATAAACTTGGGCTTCTTGGGCTGCATGGGCTCAACGTTCCTATCAAAGAAACTCACCAAAAGTTTCATAATGGGTATTTATATATTTATGATATTTACTGATTTTAAACTCCCACCACTGTATATCGCTGATGTCTTTTATTTTAGCAATTAATTCTTGATATTTAAAAATATATAAACTTCGATGATTTTTTTTGTAATTCTTCATACCAATATTTAGGAATGTATCAATTGGCTGGAAAAAGAGACTATATTAATTATTATACCTGGCTGGGCACCAAGTTCAATGACATGCATCTTAGATGTAACCTGTCCAGCATTGATGCTCTTTGATGCAAAACTAATAAGAATTGAATCCTTATCATTCCCAGCAACCTAAATGCAGCATAAATTTTAAAATATCATACAGCATTCAACCAACAAGCAACACAATCAAAATCTAAATAAATGAATCATAAAGAACACAGAATTACTCTAAATGTGGCAAATGAAGCAGCATGTGCTTCAAGAGCCTGACTGCGTTGCTGATCCACAGAAAAGAGTTGCATGTTCCCTTTTACCAGTTGTGGCCTCTGCAACCAACAAAATATAATATCATTACTCCAACAATAATCTAAAAAGGTTTGATGTTCTGCAATCTGCTTTTGGAATCGTGTTGAAAGTTGAAATATTCAAGCACTATAAACCCAAATAAGAGCACAATTTTAAATTCTAAAAGATAAGCACATAACCAATTAAATTATGAAAGGAAAAAATTTCATCAACAAGTTATTATAAAAAAATGAAAAAAAAGAAGGTTGATGAAGGATAACATTTGCCGCTCAAAAAAAAAAAAGCAAGCAAGAGTATTCCAGAGACACAAATGCTTACCCAGTAAAGAAAACCTACTAAAACTTACGTGAGACAAATCATATCATAACTATCGCACAAACTAAAAACAAGGCTGAGTAAAAATAATACAAAAAAAAAAAACTCGGGCAACTGTACATTTGAACCATCAATTGAATAATTAGAAAAAAAGATATTTAATAAATTTATTTCATAAGAAAAAACTTGACTTAATATTTTACACAACTACACACTATTGGAAGTACTTGCACTTTGTATCTCTCAAGTGCATCATCATGTAATTCATAAACAAGCTTGTGATCTATTATCTATAATATATTTATACATAACTTTGGTTAGAAGCTGCCTACTTACATTACCAATACATGTCCTAACAAATTCATGCAGCTATAAAAATATATCCTTCAAATGCATAACTTATTGTGGTGAAAAAGAGAGATGTAATAAGTTTGATATCACCCGAGAGTTTGCAAAAGTGTCTAACTAGGTGAATGTATAAGGATAGCAGAGTGACCACATATCAAGAGATGATGTCAATAAATGGTCATAATTAGCCTATGAAATAGTATCTTAATAAGATCAGGAATTGCTAATAACTTATTAGTGAGCTGACAGAAACACAAGGACACAACCTCGGGTCTCGGGAATTCCTAATACCTCAAAAGCAAGTCCTTGAAGTTGCTATATGAAAGAAATGGCATACCTCTGGAGAACCAGGAGCAATTCCAATCAAAACCAGCCACTTTTCACTAGGATCACAACGATAATTGATAATCTGATTATTAGCTAGATTAGCTGTTCGGTCAAACATCTTCACTGGCTCTCCATCACCTAGATACGAGAAATGGTAAAAACATTAAATTCAGAATTCAGAAAAAGGTTCCAGCATGAGTATGAACTTAGCATATAACATGTTTCACTGATAAATTCAGTTGGTGCTACAGATGACAAGCAGCCATAGAACCAAATGTTTTTACCTTCAATTGACCAATGATACACAGATGTCTGAGTGACTATGCCTAGCAACTTTGGCGTTATCCACTTCCAAAATACAACCTAAAGGAAATAGCATACATGATAATCAATAATCACAGATATTATCCAATGCAACATATTATCCAGGATGAAGATTCCTACATGGAACACGCATCAAAACCATCGACAAATTTGCACCTGTTGGGTCATTTGATGTGATTTCATCTTTGTTTTCGTCTCAATATCAAACACTTGCAAATGATCCTGAGTGGTGCCCGGAACTTGAGCTGCATGGAGAATACCACATTCATAAGGCACGCAAAATCCACACACACAAACATATCACATTTGTCCAAATTCTCAACTACTACATCTGGCTTCTCTAAAGTATGGGGTGAACTGTAGAGGGCACACAATTTCAATTGCTGATGACAAAATGATCTGCTTAGGATTTTATAAGATATGAACACTTGCAAGATAAATCATACATGCGTAATAATATGTGCCATCATAGTTGTTAGAATCATATGATTCGCAATTCAAATCGTGTGATTCGCTACAAGTCAGCCAACCAATGATACAAAATCAAGGGTGAATCGGAAATTGGAATGAATTGGACATGTATCAGAACAATCATGTGATTCATTGCCTCCGATTCGATTCACCTGATACTTGCGATTCAGAAACAATCAGGCAGAAACTTGATTTTGGGCCTTTAAGGGGAGGGGAATTGAAGAACATAAATTTATATAAATCAATTAGTAATTAAGTAATTAACATTTAGAAACTAGAGTCATTTACTCCTTTTTGTTTCTAACTGGCAGTTTATGATGGTATTTTGGACTCTGGTATTAGTGGATGAATTTGATTTAGTACTTTTACTATTTCTTCAATGATACACTAAAGCTTAAGTACTCATTTGAAATTTGTGGGGCATTTTCTTTATGTTTTAGGTATGTAATTTTGATATTAGGACTTTTTTAAATCTGCTTCTGAATCATGCGATATGAATTTACAATTTAAAAAATGATCAAATGATTCATGATTTGACAACTATGTGTGCCATTGATCTTCTCATCAGCAGTTGAAATTATGTGCTTTTTCCACTAAAATGCACCTTCTACCTTAGAAGAGCCAAACCAATTATCACAATGACACAATTCCATGAACCACAAAGTTGATCCAACAACACGAGATCACATGAGATATAAAATAAAGAGTAAAACTACACTTTCGTCACTGAAATACTAGTCTTGCAACAAATTCGTCCCTGAATTGAAAAAAGCAGCAATTTGATCCCTGAAGTTAACAAAGTAATAACAGGACACAGTAAAAAAAGGGTGCATTTGTTTCAGTTTTTTTTTTCAAAAAAAAGGTGATTATAAAACTTAATTTTAATATATAACTGAAAAAATGCTGAAAATTGATTTTTTTAGAAGCTATTCCTTTTATCTTCTAAAAAAATGCTGAAAACTAAGTTTTTTAGATTCTATCCTAACATACGAAAAGTAAATTTTTTTTTTTTTTGAAAAGTAATTTTCACCCAAAATGATTCATCCAAACGCCCCCAAAATTTAATTTTCATAATCATTTATCTAAAAAGCTGAAACAAAACGCACCCTAAAATAGGAGCTAGCAACGCTTCTAACACCAAAATGAGATGCATTTTGAATGGAAGGATTTTCTCTCTATATTTGATTACCTTTAAGGGCAAGAATCCTGGAATTAGGGTTCATGAGAGCAGAGTCAGCAGCGATTGGGCGTCTCAAAGGCTGCATTGGCATGCTCATGTCAATTATCACAACACTGCTCTGTGGCGCTGTTTCCCTAACGCAAATGTACTTCTCCGATTCCATCGTCACGTGCGTGAATGTCATGAATTGCTGATTGATCCCAACGCTTCCCAACTACAACACACACACACACACACACACACACAAATGCAAAGTTCGAAAAAATAAATTAAAATAAAAACGGTAAAGAAAATAATATCGAAATGTGAGTGAAATTGAACAATGGTGCCTGAGATTGGGATCTGAGTGAAGGAAGGAAAATGGAATTTGGTGATTTTGGAACGAACCGTTAAGGTTTCTCGCATGGCGATGGGTGCGTTTGAAGCCATGGTGACGGTGGGGCGTGGAGCGGTGGTTGAATGGAATGGGGAGAGAAGAGAATGTGTGTGTTAACGCTGCGTGTGAGATCTGAAGCAGCGAAGCGAAAGAGCAGAGAGAGAGAGAGAGACAGAGAGAGGGAGAAGAAGAAGGGGAGTGTATGGAATGGGTAGCAGAAGGAAGCACCGAACTGAGGTGGAATGAACATGCAGAGTATGTGGGAAATTTGGAATTGATTTTGTTTGTGTTTTTAAAAACTGTTTTGGAAATAATATTTTGAAAAGTATAGTTTTTATACTTGGATAATTGATCCACTCGATCAAGTTACTGAGTTACTGATCAAATCAGTTTAATTGAATTTATATAAGAAAATATAAAAATTTAAATAAAATATAATAAAATAATAATTAATTAACAATATGATATTCTCTAAGGGGTTTAAATATAAAAATATAAATAAATAATATAAATTTTAAAATATTGTTTACATTTCACAATCACAAATCACAATTAACAAGTTCAAAATATAATTATATAAATAAATTTATAAAATTTTACATCATAAAATTATAAATTATAACAATACAAATAAAATTATTGTATTTTTTTTATAAGTCAAATTAGATTTTTTTAAGGTTTTCAAAAAGTCATCATTTAACAAAAACAAAACAAAAAAGTCAAAAAAAGAAAAAAAAATTCAACCCTATCCGGTCTGATTCAACCGACCGAGTCATTGGTTTTGATACAAACCCAGCCAAGTCAAACCAAGTCGCACCTATTTCAATATGGACCAATTCAAATAGTGGCTTGGACCGGTTTCATTACCGGTTCACCGATTTCTGGTTGAATTGGCTGGTCCGAGTTGGTTTTTAATACTATGTTGAAAAGTGTTTTTTTTTTATAACAATTAATGAAACCAACTAATTATAAATGTGTCATCATATATATTTTTTTGTTTTAAAAAATGGAATTCTGAAAAACATCTTTAAGTTATTTTCTAATTCTTTTTTTAAAAAACACAAAACTCATTAATGAAATAAACAATTTTTTTTTCAATTTTTGCTTTTAAAAACTGAAAATTATTCTACAAAACACTTTTTATACAACCCTTATAATTTTACTTTTTGTCTTTTCATCTTTTTCAAAAGGTTTTTTTCAGTTGAATTTTTGGAGTAAGTAATTTTTTTTACCTTATCATTATCATTTTAATTTTATATCAACTTGACCTAAAAGGCATTTGGCACGTACATGATAGAAGAAGAGTTAATAATATAAAATGTAATAGGATAAGACTTAATAAACTTTTAATATTATACAGTGTTGGATGTAGCACTGTATAAGATATGATATTTTATAATATCATCATTTATTTATAAATAATTCTAATATGATAATTAAATGTTAAAAAATAAAATAGAATGTTTTATTAATGATTTGATATAATTTTCAAATATTATATATATGTAAATATTTATTAATTAAAATTTAATTTTAATTAAATATTATTATTTATTTCAATAAATTATATAAAACTTAAAATAACTCCTTTACATATTTTACTATTTTCTATTTTAATTATAATTATTTAAATTTTAAAATAAATATTGACTCAAAATATTTTTATTATTGATCCTTACTTTTTATATATTATTTATTATTTATTTTAAATATTTATTTTTATTAAATATTTATATTTTAATTTATTTAATATTTGTTAATTATAATTATGTTTTATTTTTATTGTATATAGCTAAATTGATATCATATATTATTTTTTAACAATATTTATTTATTAAGAAATAATTTTATTAAGAATTATTTTATTTATAAATTTTTACTTATTATTATTTATTTAAGAATTATTTTATTTTTATTAAATATTAAAAAATAAAACTAACCTTATGCGTTAAAAGCTAATTAGGCCTAATACAATATCTTCATGTTGTATTAAGTTATATAACATTTTGATATAAATCTGAGTTATGATGTATAAGCTTATACGATATATTGTCCATACGAAACAACAGATAAAGTATAATATATCGTATAAGCTTATATTATCATACCTAATACAGTATACCAAATAAACCTAAACAAAACTTTTGATATCAATTTAGGCATAATATTTTAATTTTGACATGGATTTAATTGTAATACACTGATAATATGAAAAAAATTTATACGTCCATCTAATCATATAATGCCACATAAGCAAAGATGATTACTTTCCAACTCCACTATTTGAAAAGTTATAGAAAAGGATAAATCTAATTAAATGAGAGTGTAAAAGAGTTTTATACTTTAATGCATCAAAGTTAAACTCTTTCGACATTTATTTTAGTCATTTTATAAGATCCTCACTCTGCTGTAATGATTAAATTAATATCAAAATAGAAAACATTAAGATTAAATTGATATCAAAACTAAAAAATTAGAATTATTAACATAAAAAATTTGTGATGATCACATTGATGTTGAAAATTTTATCATAGAAAATCTTTAAATTTTGTGAGAGCACCAAACGACCCATGATATTTAGTTGATGTGGAATAGAAAATGTTAGAATAAAAATCGTTAGCTTAGGTTTTTTTTGGGTTTAGTGGAGGGTCCTTTCCAATGTTTTTTTTTTTTGGGTCTGGGGACCTTTCCAATTGTTGTCGATGAAATTTTTGGTCGCCCATTTTTTTTTCTTTTGCTTCAGATTTTTGGTTGTCTGTGCTCAAGTCGTGTTTGTTCTGGTTTTTTTTTTTATTTTCGTCTTGGTGTTTTCTCTTTCTGGGCAGGGAGCTGAAGTTGTACTTTCAGGTAAGTCAAGTCTAGGCCCTAGTTGGCCCAACAGTCCATGTTCAGGCCCATTAAGTAAATGGGTTTTGGACTAGCCCAATCAGTTCCGCAATCGTTAATTTTCGGTGAGAACATCGCAAATGACACTCTAAAGAAAATGTGATTCGACCAAACGCAAAAACTTCAAGAATGTGATACAATTAAGTCCATGTTGTAAACATTTTTCTTTTTCTTGTCTCATGCAATCAAAAAGAAGAAAAAAAAAATGATCCTGGCTTAAAGTTTTCGGTCAACTGATTTTGATGTATTATATTCAAGTTGTATATATAGAATTCGGCCTTCATTTATTAATCAATAAATATTTTTTAAAAAAATGAAAAAAAAATTGGGAAAAGTCTTGTCGAAACAACCTTGCTCATCCTGACATATAAGCTAATTATTGATGATTTGGTTGGCATTGTCATGATGCTAGTGGTTTATTTCTTATCAAGTTTGGTTGTGGTATACTGAAACGCCTATGCGATTCCTGATAGGCAACTTCTTATGTTTGCTTATCCACAAAAATTCAAGGATTTAATTTTGATTCTTTTGTAGTGTAAAATAGTTTTATACAATCATCTAATCATATAGCATTATATAAACAGATATGATTAATCTCATTTTCACTACTTTCGAAGTCATATTAAAAAGGAAATTTCACTGAATAGTGTTTTACACTATCAAGCATCAAAACTAAAATCAAAATTTCATTAAATAAAAAAACTTTTGATGAAATAAATATTAGGCAATTTGTGGGGTGTTCTATCTAAAATAGGGGGCTCCAAACCCTTTCCTGAGAGAAATTTTTATATTATTTTGGAGCACATTTAATAAGTATTACATAAACATGCACAATCATTTATTTTTTTATGTACCTTTTAAAATTATAAATTAAAAATGGGTGGTTGTTCATATTCAAGGAACATACATTAAATATGTTCCAAAAGCATGCAAAAACCTCTCATTCCATAATTAGACCAATATAATTTTGTCATTTGTCAAATTTTAAACCATATAAACATGAAAAATGCTACTAAACTCAACTCTATGACGGACACAAATGATATGGCATCTAACGTGGACAATGTGTCAAAATTATTTTATAAATCAGTTTTTTCTTCAATTCAATCCCTGTGTGACTCTCCAATGGGGACAATGTGCATCACAAGGGGAATAAGTGGGAATATCGTAGTTCACACAAATCAAATTAACAATTTATTTAGAAAATTGAGTTGCAATAAACGTATTGTATAAAAGCGTACAACTCAGATCGTCTCACAGGAATATTAGTGACTAAAAAAGTCAACAAAATGGAGCGTTTGAAAAAAAAATGTGAGTTACTCTGGTGATTGTAATACTGTTTGGGAGGTAAGCTGTGAGTAAAACATTTGGTGTGGAGATATATAAGTGAGAAATGATATTTTGTGTAAAAGTGATAAAACACGTTGTGAGTAGAGTAATGTCATGTAAGTAGAGAAAACAACCGAAATGTGAAAGGATAAGTGATACACTTTGATTTCAGAGTAATATATATGTGAGATATTGAGTTTAAATGATGAGAGTGTGAGATAAATCCCAAAATATATGAGTTGTTATTGAATTGGAAATTGGTGTGTGCACTTGGGGTTTTTGGGTGTGTTGGGTATTTGCTAGATGTGTGCGCATATGGGTGTCCTTAGTGTGGATGTGTGTGTGTATACACGATGTGTATGGGGTGTGTGTGTGTTTGTGTATGTTATCTTTTGATCGTGGTAGTCTATTTAATAACTTGGCAGATCAGATTAGTAATATATATGAGGATGGAATTGTGTTGTGATGACTTCTTCCTGGAATTGTTAGAAGCTGTGGAAAAATGAATGAAAAATTTTGTTACGTGGATATTTCCTTGGGACCTTGATGGTCATGCCGAGAGGGTTCCTAAAGAAGTACTCTAATAGTTTCAAGGTGAATAAATTGATGCTGAGCTAGAATTGATATACTAATACTAATATTTCAAAAGAGCGCTATGCACATTGCCATGTGATTTCGAAATGGGTATATAGCTGTGTGATATTTGTCTCATGGATACAATTATTTAAAGGCTAAGATCGTGTGTTGAAGGCATAAAATGCTGATGGTGTGTAGGATGAACATTTGATTTGCAAATTTTTGTATCACTAGGAGTGGCTGTCTAATTTGTCAAGGTCTATAGTGTAGGTGTTTATTTTTAATATAGTTAATAATTGACATGTATAGGAAGTTATTAGTTAGTGATGTTTTTGTTAGGCTATAATTTGTACTCTTACTTACTTTTGATAAGTATACTTTAATTGTCGAGGAAAAAATAGGTACCTGTCTCGTAATGAAATTAGGGAAGTATAATATTATAATAGATACATATTAACGAATAAAAACATAACTTATTAAATCAGAAAATAATATTTTTTTACTCATCATATTAATTACTTAAAGGATACTGTGTTAAATATTTTAAAAAGAATTAAGATATTAAATATTTTTACTTTTCATGTAATATTTTTTAATTTATCAATATTTACTTTAATTAGGGCATATATTCAAAAAAATATTTAAATAATTAGAAATAATAAGAAATATTATTTTATTAATTAATATATCCTAAATATGCGTTTTGACAAAACTCTATTTTTTATGAAAATCAAAATTCTCAACTTATCTAAAAAAGAGACTGAACCCAAATAATATACAAATATATAAAATAAAAGAGGTAAAGTCAATTATGACAGCTGTAAGCATGGGGCAAAATCCCCCCCCCCCCCAAAAAAAAACAAAAGAACAGTCAAATGACTCAAAATTCCAGCAAGATCATCATATTTGAGGAAAATATCTTAAGTAAAATCAGACAATTAAAATGTTTGCCAACAAAGAGGGTTTTGACCTTATCCTCCTAGCGACTAAAATGCATGTATGCACTTTCTTGGTGCAAATTCAAGATTTATACAATTTCATCCAATTCAGCCACAAGTTTGCACCTTCTGGAACTAACTCAAAATTCCGTAGGTTAGCTACTCTAAGCAAACTTGAACAACTTCCCCTTTTTCAAAGCAAATTCTAATTATCTCAGTTTAATTAGACCCATAGTAAAATAATCTCAAATAATAAACTTATTTAAACATTATCTCTCTCTCTCTCTACATTTCTTATAATGCAACATGTAGTGATGTGTATAAATTATTTATGCGCTCTTTAATATGGAAAAAATGATGTGGGAATATGGTTAAGACTCAACTTCACAATTAACTAATTAATTGCTTCATTTGCACTGACAAAATCACGGATTTAATATATTAATTAACAAACTTTATTTCCTGCTTATTATCTAACCCTATAATAATGTAACCCGTTGTAGAAAGGCCAATAATTTCACCTGCACGAGTTAATTAATCGGATCAAATCAAATCACGTTGACAAAGTTGAACACTATCCTATTGGGTTATTTCTAAACCATAGTTGTAACCATGATTATCCACTACTAATCAAATAGTCCAAAGTCATTTTCCAAAGAAAGGGAAATACTCTTAAACACTATATGTTATATATGTCGTGTCACTGCCAATGTTGTTGCACACGTAACTGCTTCGTGTCGCCGCACGCTATATTATTCCAGGCATTTTTAACTTTAGCTTGCGTTTTTTAAGTGATGACGATGATTCCTTTGGAGCATACCAACCCCACGAAAGCACCTTTTTCTTTTTTTTTATTTTTTATTTTTAACTATTATTTATACATAGAGAGTAGATTTTGTCATCAAGATATCGGACTGAGCGAAAAGAATTCAGGTTCTTCAGCATCAAATCATAAGTTTGGTTTCGAGATTTATGTATATATAAAAAATATATTATTGGGTATAGTCCCTATTAATTAAGTGTTTGACTGTATATTAAGAGATTTATCTTTCATTTATCGAGTGAGTAAATACTCTGAAAAAAAAAAAGGTTGAAACTCTCCGTAAATATATGTAAATTTTTTTTATAGGGATAAATATATGTCTAGGCGCATGCGCCTTCCTATGTCACATATTTTTGTTACAGGCGTTTTTAATTTGTTTTATATATCTCTAGCCAATTATCGCGTAGTGGCCCCCAATTATATTAAACAAATCCATCGATTAATTAATTGAAGAATTTGTTAGAAAAACATAACATAATAATATGAAATCGTCAATGAAATTCTGAAATATTGAAAGGCTATGCCACACACCATCTAGAAGTCCAAAAAACGAGGGGGAGAAGATGAATGTAACAAGTAACCGTACAATATAGAAAAAGAGTTTTAAATTGATTTGCCACGAATTTTTTAAGGTTAAATATATTTTATCTCTTGAAATTTAGGTTATTATGTACAGTTTATGCTCTAATTTTTTAATACGTGCATTATGATACTTTAAACTTTTCAAACTATACAAAAAAATTCCTACTTTTTTAAATAGTGCCAAACTTTAAGTCATATCAGTATGTCGAGTTGTACGCAATAAAAAAATTAGGAGGTTTAATTGCACAGAGAAGATAAAGTGTCAAATTGCACAAATTGAAAACTTCAAGGGGCTAAATACACATAAATCTTACCTTTACTAGTTGTTAAAATTATGTTAAAACGTGTTTTACATAGTTTAAAAAGTTCAGAAGTCACGATACACATTTTAAAAAGTCAGGATATAAATTACACATAGCCTAAAGTTTAGGAATAAAATGTTTTTAACCTTTGTTTTCATGATACGGGTTTAATTTTCCATAACATAGTACGTGATGACAAGATATAATTTACCATGGCTATTGATTTATACATCAATATAATGAATCAGGATTCCATAAAAAAATAACGAATCAAGATTATATTCATATGCTTCATTATTGGGTTCGGCTCACTTTATCTTCAGATTAGTGGGGATAAGTAATCACGCTATCTTGTGTTCATATTACCTTTCTTCTTTACAATTCCTTTATAGTTTACTGTATTAGATTAGTGGGGATCGAGAATTTTGATCTGGCCCATAATATGTCTTATAATATATATAATATAGTAATAGAGAAGAATGGAATCTTTTACACTTGCTATGCTTAACAAGTTCTCCTTAGCAGAAGGATAAATTGCACTCGCTATTCAATTAGTTTTGTCAATTTGGATTCTTCCCCAATTCAGAGTAATTAATTAGAGAAAAATGATTAATGACTCGAATTAACCTTGAGTGCGAATTCAAGTAGGATAAATTCCAACCGTTAATTTTTTACGATCACAAATTTCCACACATTAAAACTGAAACCAGTGACATGAAATTTTACGGTGGTAATTTAACCCAAAAAAAGTAAATATCTATTCAGACACTCAGTTTATAACTATTGGATGTGATGATAGTTTCCACTGATTTTTAATATCTATCACATTCAATTGCTATAAAGTGTTATTTGAATAGACATCCACTTTTTGAATATCAAAATATCATTACTCTTCTCCTAATCATTCATCGGTTTCTGTGCGTGAACCGCTCGCACCATCTAGCAATGCTATTAATTAAATCCCATTTTTGGCTTCCAAGCCAATATTATGCTTTATTCAAAATAACAATGCCACTTTTTTATAGTTAAAAGAATGCTCAATGATACGAGCTTCAAAGAGCAAATTGGGAATTGTAGCATTGAAAAAACAAATGAGAATTGTAGCATATTCATGGGACCTATCACAAGGGCGTCAGCTAAAAAAATTCAAGACAATTGAGAAAATTTGACTAAACCATTTGTTAAACAGATACATCAATAATTAGTTAAGACTCCTATTGACAATTATGGGCAGCCCAAAATATTATTATTAGTGAACTTGCATTGACAAAATATTTCAGTCATGTTGGGCTAAGTTTGATTAATTTAGTTTATTAGTTTAAGTTTTAAAATATCTCTAGACTTGTTTTATTTTATGTTTGTTAAGCCCAATTGTTAGGATAGTGATTTGAGCCTATTCTAATAGGGTTAGGAAATTAGTTTAACCTAAATAAGAGGTAAAATACCTCCAAACTTGGTAGCCACCGGAAAGCAGTTTTTATTTTGAATGAAATTCTCTAATTTCTTTTCAGAAACTTTATGCATACAAGTGAGGTTGAGTGATTCCCTTAACTTGTTGCATCAGGAAGCTGAATAGGAGATTACAAGGTAGAGTGATTCCCATGTGATATTTTATTTGGTTTTCAATCCTATCTTCCATATCAATTATGTATTGGGGTTTCTGGGTGTTGATATCCACGGGGTTCCGCATCACTCAACTTTGATGAGAGAGAAGCAAATAGAGTACACCAAGCTCTCTCAAAGGTTGTGTTCAGTATTTGTTCCAAGAGAGAAAGTACACAGACGACAATAGGACAATAGAGATAGAAATGATACCGAAGACGAAGACAGAATTGTGTTTGGTAATAATGGATAGAACATAGTGATTGTTAAAAAGATAAAGAAGATTATGTTATAATTTGATGAAAAATTAAAAAGTGTGAATGATAAAGATATATGAAATGTTAAAAGGATATTCTTGAAAAAAAATATTTTAAATTTGTGTCTCATAGATATGTCTCTAGTTTTCTCCTTTTTGAAATGACAGAAATTAGTTCAAAAATTATCCCAGGACGAAGATAAATTTGAGGTTCTTATCTATGTCTTATTTTCCAAATGCATTTTTGTTCTCAACTAATGACTCTATATTTTCTATCACGGGACATTTATCTAATGCTATGAAAGAAATGCTAAAAAAGGAAGAAAAAAAAAAACTGTAGTTCAAGACATAACCAAACCTAGCTACTACCCAAAAACACGAAAAATTACACATACCCGAGATTTCGAAACACATACAACAATGCCACTTTCAATTCTTTGGAACATTGACAACTTCAATTTGGGAATGACAACCACTATCACTTGATGCTTTAGAGTGGCTGTGGCACAGTTGAATTAAACTCTCACATTGACGTGGGCTATTATAAGAAGACTCAAGAACTCACAGAACACTAGAACATATTTCGCTTGAGTATTCCCTCTGTTGTGTGCTCATGATTCACAAGATCTCAATAATTTTCCAAGAAAGTGTAGTTTGTTTTTTTAATTGAATACATATAGCAAAAAGTTCCAACAAGACAAAAAAGATAAGCTTAAATGTAGGTGAGACATACCTTTAGCATATGTACATGTCCACGTGGATTAATTATTCGGATATGGCCATGCCTTCTCATCAATCATTCAAGTCCAACCAATTATATGTTATGTCCTTCATTCACTGCTCTTCTATTTGCTTTGTTTTTTTAATTTTCATGCAATCTATCACAATTCCTTTATACAGGGATGAAGTAGCTTCTTGATCTGTTTTCTCTAGCTAGGCTAATTAGATGAAAGAAAGCAACGAGAAGGATATGGTCCACAGACACGAGGTGTCACTCTCCTTATCAAAATGTGCCACATGTCCTTTCGCCCTTTGGAAAGAATATTGTTATTTATACCAATAATTCATGAAATACTATACTTACACACTTTTATATACTTTTGAATGAGATATAGAATCCAAATCAAGTGGGATTTATAATTCATCAAGGATTTATAAGAATGTATCGACACAGTATCTCAAACTTTATGAGTATAAATAATATTTATAATAAGAAAATAATATCAATAAAACCTGCTATTTATAGCATTTTGCCAATATTATTACGACATAAAAAAAAGTGAATCACTGCATATATGTACTTGTAAAGGATAAGGATATGGTCTTACCAAAAACAAATTAAAAGAAGAAAGGATAAGGACGACGCTCTAATGTTTGAGATAAGTTTTTATTTGATGTTGAGTTAATTCCGAGAGAACGTTAATGTTTGCCTTTTTTTTCGATAAATAAACAATGTTTAACTTTTTGAAAAAATAACTTTACAATAACTCCAAATGTTCAATAATACAACAGATCAATAAAATGAGACTAAAAATTAGAGTATAAAACAATCTTCGAAATACAACAATAAACAAAACCAACCGTATAAACTCAAAATCAGAGAAACCACCGTAATACTATATCAGCCTAAAACACAAAAATCAATCAAAACCAACAGTCACAAATAAAAAAATATTGGAATCGAAAGAAACTGAATATAGATATGTCAATGCTTGCTTATAATTCGTTTTCATAATATAAAACTTATAATTAAGATATATTTCGTGTATCTTTTCACAAAGTTTAAAGGATGAAAATTACCATGATTTGATTTTTATTATTTTTTAAAGTTTCTGGATATGTTTCCACTAAAATGGAATACGAAATTAAATTAAAAACTATATGAAATTGATAAATATATTTTTGTCAAAAAAAAAAAGAAATATGTACCGACAATTGATAAATATTTTGATAGATTAACTTTCAGTGTTTACCATAAAAACTTTCAGTAATTTTGGTTTTGAATATGTACTTGAAAGTTCTCAAACTGAAATATATATATTTCATTCTTCTTCTGATGCCATATACTCCATATAATTTAGTTGGTGGGTTTCTGAATATCGTATAAACTATAAATGCAGCAGAACCACTTGGTTTTGAGTGGAACCATTATAAGGTAATTAAGGCTAGTGTTCGTGTATCGCGTATCAAATAAAAATGGAAAGAAAGAATGAAAGAAAAAACGAAAAATGTTTATCCATTTAAAAAAGAATAAATGATACATAACCACCACCACACTTACATCACACACTTATATTAAGTTAAAAATTGTAAATCAGTGTGTAAAAAGTTATAAATCAGTATGCAAAAAGTTGTAAACCAATATGAAAAATTTTATAAACAAGTATGTAAAAACCTTTTGCATCTTGGTTTATAACATTTTATATGGTAGTTTACAACTTTTAATTTAATGTAAGTGTGGTGGTAGACATTTATCATTTCCCTTAAAAAAAACTTGGAGAAAGGCTTGTTAACTTCTTTTGCATGAAAAGATTGTTGCGGTACTTAAGAGTTTATTTACTTTACCAGTTTTCAATTTTTTCAGTTTTTCCTTTACAAAACTGAAAACTGATAAAGCAAATAAGCTCTAATTCTTTAAGACTTTCACGCAGGCTTCTTAACAAATACATATTCCATGAAATTAGTCATATGATGGTGAAGATATTGTGCATAACAGCATAGACATGAATATTGAAAATATTAAATTAGTCATAAGGTGTAGGACCAAAATTTTAATTTAACAAAAACTAACATATATAAATGTGAGATCAGTTTTTTTAGTTATTAGAGTATAAAATCATTCATCTACTTTAATTAACACAATTGTTCATTCAGATTTTGTGAAAGATAATTTATGGCATGGTAACAGATCCTCTATAACCAAATGCAATGTTTTACTGTTTGATCTCTGTTATATCTCATTCTTCTAAGGATGTGTTTGGTGATAGGTAAAAATAAAAGTAAATTTTCATAAATGAATTTTATATGTATTTTAATACAGAAAATGAATTCCCATTCTTTTTTTCTTCCCTCTCAAGTTTTCTTGGCTTAACAAGTGATTCTTTCTCTTTGTCTCTAGCTTGTGATAACTAATTATATTCCATGACTAAACACATCCTAAATGTTAGTTAATTAGTAAATATCACCATGAGGCAGGGTGAGCCTCCACACTATTCACGCTTCATGTCCAAAGAGGCTCTTGTGTGAGAGAATGCATTAGAATATAAAATCATTTATTTATGTGTCCCAATTTTCATTTTTTTAGTATTTTTATCACAAAATTTTAAAAATAAAAAAAATTATAAATAAAAATTAAAAACTATTTTTCAAAAACAAACGGATGGTTATCTGTTTGGGATTGCTCATGACAATTCCAAGATTTTTGCTAGAGAAAAAAAGAAATAATTTTCCTATTTTCCAAAAATATCACCGGCTGAGAGCATGTTTCACGTGGGGTGTGCTCTTCTCTCAGCTGCAAGTGTTGGGGGTTTTGCCAACACTACCGTCACCCGTATCTTCTATTTCTGCTTCTGTTCTGTACTGCACCAACAAATACATACATAAATGATAAAAAAGAATATTGTAGTTGGTAACTATGCACTCATCATTTAAATAGCTTCGTTTAATTTGTTGAAAATGCCGTCATTACACAATATATATTAATCTATGTAACGTTTGCTCAATATTTTTTTGGTCTGCGACTATCCGGTATCTAGCCCGAAAGGCCGACTAATACGGATACAAGTACGATGGGCCCAAAGAAGATGACTTTGACCACAAGTGATGCTCAATTTATTAAATCAGATATATACGTGTTTATGACCATCACTTTGTCTCATTAGATTCAATAACTAATTGATATGGACTGCACAAACCTATTTTTAATCACACGATATAATGAGACAATAATTCATCAGTCCCATGTGCAACTACCAACAACTAGTTTCTTCAGTATTATCCCATTTTTCGTTAGAATCTAATCGCATATTCAAGTGTTCAATCAAACAAGTTCCAGAGTCGCGATCATATACGTATTATTATGACATCGAATAAAATATACTTAAGACTTAGTTATAGGATAACGTTTTATTAATAAGCATCGATTAGACAGCAAAAACATTTTTGTTTCAAAATTAGCAAATAAATTTGAACAGCACTTTTGCAATATAATTGGCTATAGGCACATCTCTTGGCAACTAGATATGTGTATCGAGATAACGAAAAAAAAAATGGCATATATATGTATGAGTTTAATTTCTTTATATTGTCAATGTAGATTGATATCCAATTAGATACTATTATCATATAAATAAAAGTTTTTTTTTTGAGATAGTAAGCATGAAAGTCAATAAATTTTTTATATAATAGCACTTGATTGAATGTCAATATATTGTAAGATTATTTTATATTGACAATGTATAGAAATTAATCTCTATGTATGTATAAATGCGAGAAAAAGTATACATTGTATTGTGTGTTGAAAAGTCATATACAGATAACACACTGTAGAATGAATTAAAGCTATAAAAAAATATATACAAATTAATCTTGATTAAAAACCAATGAATACGAACTGCACTTGAATATACAAGAGGAAAAAAAAACAAAATAGATTTAAGAAATTAAAGTCACTATCAATTAAGGTCTTCTTGGCTCATGTGGATTAGGGAACAACGAAATAAAAAATTAATGCATGGAAGCACGGCTTAACGGAGATATCAAAAGGCGTATATAAACTACTTCACTTAAAAAGGGTGTGAAGCACCAATACATTGTCACTAAATACAAAAAGTAACTCTATATAACCTCTAAAAGTCACTAAGATTTGGATGCAAAAGAACGACATTGTTTTCTTCAGCGATGTTTTCCACCAAAGATGATTGTCATTGACAGGAACTGATGGGTGTTCGGAGTTACATGAACTTTATTGTATTTATTTTTTTAACATATTATGCTTATCTCTCTTGAGATTTAGTGAGGTTTATTTCTGACTCCTCTCTATGTGTAAATTTTGTTTTGGAGGTCTTGAGCTTATGAAATCATTAAATCAACTGCTTGAGTTTATAAAATCATTTTATACCGTCATTTTCTTCTATCATATATTAAATAGTATATTTAACAGAGGTTAATATTATAAATAAGGAGAGTTAAAGTAAATTTTATCAAATTTTAAAGGTCTATTTAATTTGAATGTTTAATTTTTTAATTTTTCAGATTTTGTAAAATAAATATTGAAAATTATGAAAATAATAAATTTTAGTTTTCATTCCTAATTTTCAGTATTTTCTTTACAAAATCTAAAAAATTGAAAAGGAAAACTGAAAACTCAAATAAAATAGATTCGTAAGAATGCCAGTGTAATTTTCGCTTATTTCTTTTCTTTTCATGGCTTAAAAAACACCAAGTTCATCAATATATAAACGGCCTTCCAGTCAGCCAAAAGTCACCATAAACATGCATCAAGTATGTATACAGCAACCATACGCATATACACGTACATATGTACTACAAAGAAATGCATAAGCCCTAAGAGATGTCTAAAAGCCATTAACACTAATCAAACTCAATTGGTTAAAGAAACGAGTTTTAATTTCTTCTTCTTCTTTTTTTCCTCTTTTTCCTACTTCGATTAATATGTGTTTAATTTATCTTTTTAATACAAAAGAAGAATTAGGTACGTAGATAGTTTAGTACAATGACACGAATTATCCCGCATTTGGCTTATAGATATATAATATTTTTAAAAATAAATTTTACAAGTTCTGCATTATATTGAAAATTGAAACATAAGCTGTGTGAATCCTAACTAGAACTTAGTGAATTCTATTTAATTTCTCAGGGAAAAATTGATGAAAGCTTTTCATATATACCGATATTGCTTTTAATCGAATTATCTATGACATATTTTATCATATCACAATAGAATATTTTTTTAATATATATTGTAAAAAATGTTATACTCACAATAAAAAAAAATTGTTATAGTTTTGTTAAGGTTTTAGAAAATTACATTATCAATTGTGGTTACAATAGCATAATGCAAGTAATCTCATATTCAAATAGATTCACACCCCTAGCTTTTTAGGTGTGTTTGCATTATAATGTTAAAAAAAATAAAGAGGTTAAAAAACACTTACCAATTATTTAAAGTTGATAATCTTCAGCTTAAAAAATAAATAAAAGTATAAGTAATTTTCAGCACTTTTGATACAAAAATAATCTTTATATTGTTATATATTGAGTCTCATCTTCTAATTTTTCCTAAATATATACCTTTTTTCTTAAGGCTTGAAACGTAAACAAGAATGAAAGATATAATTTCTAACTCTCTAACTCACTTAGTTATGGAAGCTTTGATAGATGTCATTTCTTGATCACTATTTTCTCCTAACACTAGGTGATTTAGATTCATAACATACTTAATTGTCATCAATTTTAGAAGGAATTCAATTCAATCATCTTTTTGCATGAAGCACGAGCCTTGCTTAAATTGCACCTGATCTTGTGAAAATTCAATGTTTGATTTATTCCCTTGCATTGTGACTCATTTAGCAAGTAATTTGGTGAGCTTTCAAGGAAGCACGAATAAGGATGCATGAAGCTTTGAAAGGAGTTAGGACCAAATATGCACTATGGAAGTCCCAATAACAAAGAAAGTGGAGCCTATAGCCAGATCCAATCCAAGAAAGCTTGTTGTAGCGAGCCTGTGATGTTAAGACCAAGAAACTAAAGAAGTTACCTAGCTGTAAGGAACAAACCTCACTATAGCGAGGTTGAAGAAGACCATTCACTGTAGCGAGTATCAACTGCTATAGCGAAGTTGAGCGAGAAGCAGGCCCAAGACTGGAGACCAGCCTCACTATAGCGAGCATTCTGTAGTGAGCAAACTTGTTTCGCTTCAAAATTTTGTAATTTGTTGTTTTTATCCCATTAGACCCTTGTTGACAATTTTTCAATGATGTATTAAGACAGATAGGGGAAAATCCGGGACATTTATTCCTTTTTGGGTAAGGTTTAGGTTATTAAGTCTCAAGAGAGAGTTCTCTCTTCTTTCTTCCTTTTAACTCCTTGAAGAATATCAATTCTCCATTATTCTAGTTGATTTCTTTTGCTTTCTTGTTAAGTTTTTCAGCTTTTATTATTTAATTGCCTTGTAACTTCCCACCAAGTGTTTGTCTTTTTGTATATATTAATGTCCCTAGTTTGAGAATCCCCTAGGCTAGCCTTTTTATCATTGTCTTCTCCATTTAATTATAGTTTTAATACTTGTAAGCAACAATCCCCCAACTCTAATTAATTAGCATCACTTTCTTGAGAGACAACCCGGGTTACACACTACCATGTTAGTGTTCCAATGTAGCTTGGTTTGGGACTTCACTTTCCCTTTTAAATTTGCTTTTGATAATGGCTCTCTACCAAGCTCTAATATACCATATCACGAAATCATATTTTCCAAAATCATAAACAAATGGATAGGTGCAGTGCATAAGAGTATAAAATTATTCATGTGCATCTACCAATCAGTTTAAGCTGTTGGGAGAGATGGTTTTATGATATAGTATCAGAGCTTTCATAACCAAATGGTCTGGGGTTCGAACCCCCATCCAAAAAAAAAAAAGTTCATACTTCAAGCCCTAAAAAAGGAATTTGCATAAAGGGGCGTGTTAGAATATAAAACAATTCATGTGCTTTTACCTATTTTTTCGATAGTAAAATGGTGCTAAATCTTGAAAAGAGTAGCAAAGACTACATCAAAATGCCAAAACTAAAAATATGGATGACATGTCAAGCATAAGCATTGATAATGCAAAAATGAAAACCAAAATGAGAATGGCCACAAGAAACCACCAAAAGAAGTAACAAAAAAACCAAGACAAAAACCCAGCATGTAACCAAAATGATCACAACAACAACCAAAAGGAATCAACTAACCACGACTGTAGACGTACAAAACCATAGCCAAGGCCTTGACCACTTCATCATCATTGTTCGATGTTAATCCTATGCTTTTGCCCAACTCCCCAGTAAGCCTTGCTTCATGAGATCTATCAAAAACATTATCCCTAACCTCAGTGACATCAGCATCAATGCGTAGAAGGTTTAACAACCTATTGGAGTTCTTCTTCAATTTTGATTATTGTACCTTCTTAATTATTCTTTTATCTAATCCATTTTCCACTTTACGTTTTCTAGGTTTCTTTTCACAAACACCTTCCATTAAACAATCTTCTCAAGGGTAGTTGGACAAATCAACGATCAGATCAAACTCACCCTAAAAAACTAGACCATTTGAAGAAGCCTCGACTACTACTTTAGGGGTAATTCGTGAAACCTAGGCATAGAGACCATCACGAGATTTTTTTGAGAGACTAACTTGCAAGCTGCATGAAGGACCTTAGATCCAACCGAAGGATCAACCCTTACACCCACATAGGTATGGCTTGGTTTGATAGACCCAAATGTAACCTAAGGTGTATATCCTCAAAGTGTTTCACCTTTGGGGCCTTTTTCAAAACAAGACAAATCCAACATCAACCCCTATGTGTGATTTACTTTCAAAGATCTAAAGCCCATATTCATCACCAAATTTGGCCTAAAACTCGTTTAAGCCCAATTCTTTCTGACCTAACTTAAAAATCTCGGTATCCGTCAACCACTTTCGCTAACCCAGTTTGAAATGAAGACAAACCGAAGCCATCTCCAACACCTCAATCAAGAGATACATCCTTAGAAGATGAAATGGTGAGCTAGAATGCTGCCATTTTCATTATGATTACACACCTCACAAAGAGAAACCCCAACTGCCCGTACATTGATCAAGATTGGTTAAGCATTCGCACCAACTCCACTCACCACTACCTTTATTGTATCATCAACAATGGGCTCATCGGAAAGCTCCTAAACAAACCTAAAGCAAAGAGACAAGGGTGATACTGGCCAAACATCACATTCATGCACCCAAACCTCTAAATAACCATTGATCGTCACAAAAGAAAAGAAGCCAACAATTTTCATCCTCTAACTAGTTTTAACCAATATTCTAGCCATTGAGAAAATGTTCTAAGACATAGTATCCTCATCAAAATCTACAACTAAGCTTGACATCCAACCAAATTCCTTAAAACATAATATGACCATAGCAAAGAAGGGAGACCAAACAGTTGTAGCCATATAAGACGAAAGAACATGTCCTCCTCTACAGATATAATTTAGGGATATAACATAAACCTAAAATCTCCATCCAACCAGAGTCCAACATACATAGACTAGAGCAAAGGAGCAGCCATTGAATGACCTAACTGCAACACCTCCAAAGCCTGATACCCATATTCAGTCAGCTTCTCCAGAAGATTCTTGCCACAAATAAAAGTCAACAATTAAACTTTTGGAGACTTTCAACTCTAAATAGCTGTTAACTAGACCTTTTATTTGTGGCAAGAATAAAAGGAACAGCCATTGAATGACCTAACTGCAACACCTCCAAAGCCTGATACCCATATTCAGTCAGCTTCTCCAGAAGATTCTTGCCACAAATAAAAGTCAACAATTAAACTTTTGGAGACTTTCAACTCTAAATAGCTGTTAACTAGACCTTTTACTTTAGATGTAGCCACACCGTCATCATAGCAAGGTGGATTCACACCCTTCTTTGGCACATATTTTTGTTGAGAAACATTTTCATAAGCCAAAGCAATTGAAAGGACACAACCAACCACCTTTGAATCATTAATAGCATTCACTACTTAATTGCCTTAATCCAACGAAGAGAACCAAGCGAATGCAAAGGCAAAAGCCCTAACACATTTTGTTTTTTTGGAAAGACACAAGTTAACTACCTTTCCATAATAAGAAAAAAGCTTTTGTACCTCACCGCTTAGAACATTTTGCATGTAGGTGTCCCACATAAATCGAGGACAACTCCTCACAAAAAGAAGAATCTTAGGAAACCCTAGGATGTAACGCTCAGGGATTGTGAATTCAGGGAGTAATCGCCGGTGCAAGGAGGTACGGATAAGGAACGGCTCCTGGCAGACTTCAAAAGTGGAGAGGTACATGAATGAACTGATTACACAGCCGAATGAGAAGGATCCTAAGACTGTATAGGTATGGGACTATATAGTTAAGGAGGGCTTATATGAATTGATTTGTACTACTTATACCAACAAGATGCATCTTCTTTTCGGTAGTCCATCACGAAAGAACTCCACAATTAAGCGTGCTGGACTTGGAGCAATTTTAGGATGGGTGACCTCCTGGGAAGTTTTCCCAGGAAGTGTGTGAGTGAGGATAAAGCACACTGAAAGGACCCGTGTTGGTTTGTGGGGACAGTTGTCAATCCATAAAGCAGCAAGCAATGTTACAAATGGTATCAGAGCCTGCACCTTTCCCAGTACGGTGTGGTTCGGGGACGAACCAAGCAGAAGCTGGTGGGCATGTAATGCCTGGGGATTGCAAAGTCAGGGAGTGATCGCCGGTGCAAAGAGGCACGGATAAGGAACGGCTCCTGGCAGACTTCGAAAGCGGATGGGTACATGAATGAACCGATTACACACCCGACTGAGAGGGATCCTAAGACTGTATAGATATGAGACTGTATAGTTAAGGAGGGCTTATATGAATTGATATGTACTACCTATACCAACAAGATGCATTTTCTTTTCAGTAGCCCATTACGAAAGAACTCCACAATTAAGCGTGTTGACTTGGAGCAATTTTGGGATGGGTGACCTCCTGGGAAGTTTTTTCAGGAAGCGTGTGAGTGAGGACAAAGCACACTAAAAGGACCGGTGTTAGTTTATAGGGACAGCTGTCAATCCATGAAGTAGTAAGGGATGTTACATGGGAGCACTTGAACCTCGACAAACATTTGAACATGGCACACTAGGAGGGCTATGAGCCAAGAGGATGAGTATATTAGCCATAACAAATAGGCATAGGTACAATAGCAATGACACTGTAAAAAGGATAATAGATTAGGATGTTTGGGAAGAGAAATGCAAGGCTATAGAAAAAAATAAGAAAGGAAACCCTAAAAAAGAGAAAGAACTGTAACATGGCAAGATGAATCATTTTACATCTATGCATTTCATTTCCATTATGGTTTGCTTCTCTTCTTTGGTTGTCCATATTCATATTTATACATTATTGTAAGAAACTAAAGTGACATATGTATTACCATTCAAGTTTGAGGTGTGATCGACTTAGCAGAACTTTTAAAGCATGTAAATTAAGGTGGTGAATTTTGTTTAATATAACTTCAAATCTAATTTGAACATATTTTACAATTAACAATTACATAATAACCAATAGAGTCAAATAGAAGTCTTCTCACATTTTGATTTTTTTTTACCAATTTAGAAAATCAGTTTCAACTAGAATATGTTGAGTCACAACTAATAAAGAGTGTAAGTGTAATGTAATTAGCAATGTTATCATCTAAAAACTATTTTTATTATTTTTATCTAAAAATTTTTAAATTACTTCTTAGTCATAATCTTTTTAAAATATTATGTTCAAATATAAATATTCTTAATAATTTTTTCTTAAACAATTAAAATATTTTTTTACAAGTTTATATAAATGTACTAAAAAAAATTGATAAACTATTCATGAAACTTCATGTTACAAATTCGCATTTTTGAAGTTGTTGATAACCTCCAAAGTGGCTGTCAATTAAATCAACCATCAATAAAATAAAAAGTACACCAACTTGCAGAATAAGAACACTTATTTTACCCCCAACCCCAGTAAGTAGATTGATACTAAAAGAATATTTTTGTCATGCCTTTTAACCTGCTGCCACTACTCATGAAGTAATGACAGTTAATTAAATATTGAGGAAAACTTGAGTGCCATCCATTCGGTTAAGCATTAATTAATCCCCAGGCCAATTACATTTAAGTCCATTTAATTACTATAAGGACTAAGATTGAGTGCAAAGCTACGTCCAATACCCATATATATGCGTAAAAAAAAAACAGTTGAGTGAACTTTTTTTTATCATTAGAAAGTCAAAAAGGGAGAAAAAAGGTGGATAAGAAATATGGAGTTTAGTAATAGGTGAAGGTTATGGTACACTGACCCGAAAAGAAGAGTTTCGTTGAAAAAAGTAAGTAAAAAAAATATTATGCATTTTATCATTTTTGGATTAAAACTTAAAGGTCATTATCGAGTTTTTGTTAATCATATCAGAATATAAATATTAGAAATGGACTGAAAATCCTTGTTCGTACAGAATTCTCTAAGAATTTTATATATCAGGCCACTAAAATTAGGCTAATCATAAGATGTTTTGATAGTTTATTATGAGATTCTAATTAGAAACTATTGTCTTTAATCTTTATAGATGTAAGCCCTTAATAAAATGTGTTTACCTAGCTAGTGCTCTATGGGTATCTTTTAAGAAATCAAAAAAGGAATCTTTAATATTGGAAATATGAATTTTTGTGTTTTCAAAATATGTGACACACTACGAATTTTTAAAATTTACTTATTTTAGTATTCTTAACTAATATTATTAGGATACATGTTAACAAAACTCTAATAAAATTGGCATATAAGATAAAATTTATCTGAAGTCTTTTTGTTTTGGACAAATATCAGTTTTGGAATATAGGGTGCCTTTGGTTTCTGAAAAAAAATCAGTTTTTATTCTGTTTTTCTATTTCCTAAATTTTACAAAGAAAATATTAAAAACAATAAAAACTACGAAGTTCAATTTCTGGTTTTCAAACTTTTCATTTTCAGTTTTGTATTTACTTCACCAAAATTCTAAACCCAGGAACACTGAAATTAAAAATTATTTTTTGAAACCAAACTTAACCTTAACATTTCCTACTTATATATATGAAATTAATTGCCAAAATAACAATAAATTTATTATTTGCATCAGGAACAAACAAAAAAAATTCTGAACTTCTGAATATTAATTGAACTTTCCAAAGCTCGTACATTGTTAGTATGTGATCGCAAAAGAAAATAAGCGATGAGAATTCTTATGTGTTTTGTACTATGCAACTTGACCATTCCAATTTCCATGAAAG
Organism: Dalbergia cochinchinensis; assembly: GCA_031216125.1. Taxonomy (NCBI): domain Eukaryota; kingdom Viridiplantae; phylum Streptophyta; class Magnoliopsida; order Fabales; family Fabaceae; genus Dalbergia; species Dalbergia cochinchinensis. The sequence continues at coordinate 48,106,516 of CM062371.1, read as the reverse complement.
GGACCTTAGTAATGTTCGCGGATTTTTCTATTTCTTTACGGTAAATACTTGGTTCCTCATCATAGCCTTTTACTTTTCTTTCCTTTTTGTTGTTCTGGTCCAGTTAGCTAAGGTTCTTATCCAGTTCCACATGTGCAAACGCGGCAAATCCACATTGAATGGGGAAAAAAAGGGTAAAAGCTAAGATTGAGCATGACGCTAGAGAGAGACGACAAAAGAGAAGAATGGACTTTTATAATTATATCATACTATAACACTTTATCTAAACAATAATACTGCAATATTTTATTGCAAATTCAGATTATTCTTCTATTATCTGTTTATGCATTATTGGGTTCGATTCTTATGTTGTTATAAGATATACATATTCTGATTTTAAATTGGGATGGATTTTTTCCCAACCTAATATTTTATTAGAAAAAAAAATACTTTACTATTCTATAGATAACATTAATAAATGCAAAAATAATGATGCTATTGTGATATAAAAATTAAGAAAAAAGTTAGATGATAAAGAACTTTACCAAAATTTTATATTCATAATGATGTGTCAGAATTGTTAATTTTTAGATGAGTTAGTGAATCGTGTCACTTTATTTTATTCAATAATTATCATAATTTCTATTAAATATTTATGCATGTATTATTTTTCAAATGTGTAATATTACTAAAAAAAAAAAACCTAATAACATGTGCTGAACACAACGCGGCTTGTGACATTTTGGCAAACAAACAGAAGAGCCAGATCTATAAAGATCCAAATTTGTGGGTACAAACACCTCATTGCCACTGCTTAGTTGGCTTTATGTATGTACCTATGTATTTTTATTTTATTTCAGAGATCCCATAATAATTAATTAGATTCTTGTATTTAATATTTATTTTCTTCATTTCTCAATATATATATATATATATAGCTGATAAAAAATACTTTAAAATAAACTTTAAATAACTATATAAACCAATTAACTCTTAACATATTTTTTAACACTAGTAAAGGCTCTTTTGTATTATTTGAGTCTAAGATTAATTTCACTTTGATTTTAGTTTGGTTATGATACAATATATACTCAGTATAAGTTTTAAATTCTTATACAACACAACATTTTTTAAAGAAAACTTAATTAATTAATTAAGTCACATATGATGGATATATCAAACTGATTTGATAACATTATCATATCAATTGTTTTGAAAATTAGGTAATCGATTTGGTCTTTTGATGTCATAAATTTTCCATCGACCATCATTCCCTTGATATATGTACTTTTGTTTTCTTTTTTTTGACATCAATATATGTTCTTTGCTTGTGAAAAGGGATCCCATCGTTTTAGGCATGATGTTTGTAAAATCTTAACCTTTTATGTTCATTTAAAGTTTTCATAATTAAAATTATAACACATACATCAGCTTTGAATCGTATGTATAGTCTTTAGAAGTCCAATATAATTAAGAAATCAAATGAGTTATATAGCTCTAACTTAAACTATGATTAATGGTTAGTTTTTTTTTATCAGCTCAAAAAATGTTTAGTTTTTGTTTTCTTGCACAAATTAATTACTAGTCTTGAAATAAATTCGTATATATATTCACCTCCAAATTTACCAATGGCAATTAGTACTAGAGTTTAAGCATTATACTTTTGGAATATTTTGTATAGTTGCTTATAATAAACTTATAGAAATTAAAGTTACTAGTCAGGCAGAATCAAAAACATAAAAAATAAAAAATCTAAAGACATATATACTGCATCTAGAAAAACTTGCCATTGCCATCTAAAACCCGCAATCCAGCTAGCATCAAATACTAACAAGCAAGAGGAATGTTAATATACTCAAATTTACAGTTAATTCTATAAGTGACATGATCTCAATGAATATTTTTATAATATTTATGTATTTCTAACTTAAAATTATATCATGGTTGATATGTTGTTACATGTAGGATTCCATGACAATACTATCATTACTCTAATAATAATAGTAATAACAACAGCTTTAGTATTTTTTTTTTAACCTTTAGTTTTTACATCTCAATGATAAGTTTGAAGAAAGATGTATATCAAATATAAAATGCAACAAGTTGATTAGAATTTGACTTCATGGTGAACCTTAAAAATAAATATGTTATGAAATATTATTTGATTATGAATGTCTATATCTTTAGCTAATTCAATTAAGATTTGATATGATTAGATAAAATCTGTTACGATCTTACTTGGTCCTATGTCATTTACTCTTTGATTATAAATAGTCCTTTGGATACTCATTGTATGATACCTTTGAAATTATTAATAAAATTATTTTTTTCTTCTTTTTCATTATTCTCTTTATTATTATTGTTTCACAACATGTTATTAGCACGAGACTCTACCGTTTCAAATCCTAAGAGCAACAATATAATGCATGTAACGATAGCATATATGTGGGGAAGCTCCTCGAGCAACATCCATTCTCTCTCAATTAATTTATTATTGGTGAGTTCTTCCACTTAAGTAAAGAAAACTTGAGGTAAAATGTTCTAATTATGTCAGTTCTTTATTCTATATCTTGAATATTATATATTGAAATTCATCTTCATCCAATGGGTCTTAAAGAAACCATGAAATAAGAAATCCAGAATGGGTTTTTATGGTTATAATATCATTCACTGTTAACAAAATGATATAATGGTATTGCTTGCCATAGTGAAAAAAATATAACAGCACTGCTTACTGTAGTGTTGAGATATAGTGGTTTATGTGCACACAATGCATTCAATTGAGGTATAGGTGAAATTAAGGTACCCTAATCTTGAGATATTATCAAGTGAGGCAAAGCCTCAAATTTGAGATATATATACATGACTTGATGGGTTGAGATGGTTCCCACTTTAAGAATTGCTCAAAACAATTATTTGAGATGCATATATATTTTGATGGGTTGATATGACTCCCCACTCAGAGGATTGCTAAAGCAATGATATATTTTAATCATTCTCTATGATTCTATCAAATATTATTCCATGGAGTGAATGATAATTATACTCAAAATAAAGGATAATTATTTCTAGCGAATGCATCTCTATTATTCAAAATTATCAGAGAAATTATCTCTCTATTTAAGTAGATTTACATATTCCTAGAAGTGAAAGATCATTTCTTGAAAGGAATGAATCTTATTATTTAAACCACCTTATGTGTGTGTCAATATGACTCAATATTTAATGTTTTACATTTCCAGAAATGAATGTATCATCTAAGGATAATTTTGAGCATTATAATTTATTAATTTTATAATTTTGGGATATCTATACTTTAATTCTCATTCTCTTGAAAAGAATAATATAATTGATTCACTAATTTCTTTCTTCTAAATACTCTTAAAAGATCCTACTGATCTTTGTTACTTTATTTGAATATCAAATTGTTGACAGATTTTTGAACTCATGATTGTAATTAAAAAAAAGAAGGATCATGATTTTATTCATAACATCTTGGTTTTCTTGATTTCATCCTATCTTGGATTTGTTTTGGTCCATTTTATTTGAATTGACGTTTTATCATTGCAATTAATTATTTGTCTATGTTTTTGGGCAAATAAAACATGATTTTATTTAACGGGTGCACAATCTTTTGTTTTCTTTCACCAATGTTGGAATATGTTGGTTTATGTTAACTTAAGTGCCAACAATAGCTACTATCTTTTTGGATTAATTTATTATTTAATTATTTTTTATATTAAAAAAATTATGCTATTTGTGGCATACTTCATAAATTATTAATTTTATTTTTATGTGCTATGTTAAAATTTAATATATCATTTACTTTAATGATTGATTTTAATATATCACAAAATATTCTTGTATGTTTTAATGATTAATGTATCACAAAATAATATTATGTAATATTGAGATATTGTTGTGATTTTTTGTGAGACATGCATATCATGATTATTAATTTTTTTTTTTGTGTGTATCGATTAAACATGACAAAATTCCTTTCTTACATGATATATATGTTAACACCTTGATCACATCATTTGATATATTTTATATGTTACTCATTTGGTAATGAGAAAAGCAAATGTTAATGTATTCTTGGTAGTATTGAGATGGTGAGCGAGGGAGATATTTAGTACCTCCATATCACAACTCATGTTTCAGATAAGAAAGTGCAAAAGAAAAATTACCAACACTTTATTTCTAGTCCATATCACACTAATATTAGTATAACTTATAAATCATATGATATTATAGACTAAACGTTTACTAGCCAAATAATTTTATCCTTTGACATGACCAGTTGGGACATCTTGAAGCAATATGATGTACATAATTCATGAAAACTAATATGGGCATTGATTGAAGAACCATAAGATTCTTTAACTACTGACCTTTCTTATGTTCTGTGTTCTCAATGTAAAATAATTATATGGCCATCATGAGTAATGATTGAATTTGAATCTCTTAAATTCCTAAAAGGAATTCAAGATGATATGTGTGGATTAATTCATCCACCATGTAAACTTTTCAAATATTTTATAGATAGATCTATTAAATGGTCACATGTGTGGTCATTATGATCTCGCAACTTGAAGGTTGCAATATTATTTGTGCAAATTAATTTATTAAGAGCACAATTTCTTAATAATCCAATCAAAAATTTTTATTTTGATTATTCTAGTGAATTTATTTCCCAAGTTTTCAATGCTTGTAGGCCAATAGTATCAATGTTGGACATCCAATTATTCATGTTTATATACAAAGAGTTGGGCATCACAATTAACTTAGAAAAGACCTTTAGTTGATTGCAAAACTGTTTGCTTATAAGAACAAATTTCCCAATTTCTAGTTGGGAACATACTATTTTACAGCATTTATTTCCATAAGGTCAATAGGTTGCCAATAATTTTCCCCCTTATAAATACTTTGGCCTGCAGCCAAATAGTTCCCATTTCAGAACTTTGGAGGTGTACTATAGATCCCAACTGCCCATTTTTTCCACTCCAAATGGGATCCTAAAGAAAATTAAGAATATATGTTGAATATGATTCTCTCTTTACAATGTCAAATGTATTGAAATGTAAATGGGAGACACTTTAAGGCTTAATTCATATAGACAATTTGATAATATTTCCAACCTTAAGGGGGAAAGAATAGACAGTTGGAAAAGAAAATAAACTAGAATGTATCGATATTATTCTATTTAGATTATTACAAAAAATAATGTGAACTAGAAATTCAAAAGATAATATATTTGCAAAGAATACCAAATGAATTGCCAAATAATGCATTTTCTGATAGAAAAGGATAACTAAATCTTATATATAACCTAAAAATGTCCCAATCAAAATTAATGTACTTGTTGGACAATTGGTTAACGCAAAAAATTGCACACAAGAAGCGTGGTAAACCAATTGGTTCCAAAAATGAAAATCATCAGGAAAAAATAGAGGCAAAGAGGGCAAATGATTTTATGGCGGCAAATGATACTCTTTTTGGTGAAGAGGACAGAGATATAGTATTAACCTTTGTCATAATCCAAAATTTTGAAATGCAAGAAGACGTTCAGGTACCTAAAAATAGTCATTGAAAATAATGAGATCTCAATAGACTATGTCTCTATAAGAAAAGGATGGAATCAACTAGTAATTATTGACAATATATTTGCACATAATATAGCGCTAAATATTATGCATGATAATGGGGATCTTGAGCCAAGAATCGTTGAAGAATGTCAACATAAAAATGATTGGCCAAAAATGCAAAGAAGCCATGCAGGCTGAATTAGATGCACTTGTAAAATGTGAAGTCTTTGGACATGTAGTCCAAACACTAGAAGGTGTGAAACCTATGGAACACAAATGGTTATTTGTGAGCAAAAGAAATGAGGAAATGAAATTATATGCTATAAGGCTCTAAGTGTAGCATAAGGTTTCTCAAAAAGATCTGGTATATATTATGATGAAATGTATTTCCTAGTAGTGGATACAATAACATTTCAATATTTGATTAGCTTATCTACGTATAATAAGCTAAATATGCATCTGATAGATGTCACAACCTATTTATATGGTTCATTAGATAATGATATTTACATAAAAAGCTCCCCAAGGATTGAAGATATCAACATTAACTAATGAATGTCCCAAGGGAATATACTTAATTAAGTTGCACAGATGTATATATGGTATGAAGCAATTTGGATGGATGTGATATAACCGTATCAATGAGTATTTGATCAAGAAGAGGTTTACAAATTATGCCATTTGCCCATGTGTTCATATAAAGAAAATTATATCTGGATTCATTATAATAGTTGCGTATGTTGATGACTTGAATATTATTGAAACTCCTGAAGAAGTTTCCATAGTCATAAAAGATCTAGAAGAAGAGTTTGAGATGAAATATCTTGGAAAAATAAAATATTATCTTGACTTACAGATCGAATACTTAACAAATGAAATATTTGTTCATTAATAAACTTACAAAAAAAAAAAATCCTCAAGATATGTTATATTGGTAAATCACATCCATTAAGTACCCTAATGGTTGTAAGATTATTGAATGTGAAAAAGGATCTATTTCGTCCTCGAAAAGGAAATAAAGAAGTTCTTGGTATTGAATATCATACCTTAGTGCCATCAGAGTACTTATGCTTCTTGCTAATAATACATAACCTGATATAACATTTCATATAAGTGTATTAGCAACTTATAATTCCTTCCCAACCAAAAGGATTTGGAATTGAATTAAACATATCCTTCGATACTTTTGAGGAACAATTAATAAGGGTTATTTTATTTATATGAATCCAATTCATAATTAGTTGGCTATATAGATGCAGGTTGCTTATCAAATTCACATAAAGGCATATCTTAATCAGGTTACTTATTCACATATACAGATACATCTATATCATGAAGATCTACAAAACAGGCCTTAGCCACCACTTCTTCAAATCATGCACAAATTATTACAATACACAAAGTAAGTCGTGAATGTTTCTGGGCAAGAAAGTATATTAACATGTTCAACTGTCATTTGGATTATCTTATAAGGAAGTAACTTCAACAACTTTGTATGAGGACAATGAAACATATATAGCTTAGCTAAAGAAAGGTATATCAAAGGTATAGAATAAAACACATTTCTTTGAAATTCCTTTTTACGCATGATCTTCAGAAGAAATGAGCAATTGATGTCCAATAGATTCATTCAAGTGATAATCTAACATATTTATTCACGAAATCACTTCATATATCTTCTTTTGAGAAACTAGTTTATAAGATCGGGATGTGTTGATTGAGATACCTATGCTCTTAAGAGAGAGAGAAAGAGACAGAGAGAGAGATACTATACTCTTTTTTCCTTAATCAAGGTATTTATCCCACTGAGTTTTTTTCTTAACAAGGTTTTTAATGAGTTAGTTCTATTTTTCAACAATGAGGATATTCTACGTTTATACTTTCACTAAGATTTATTCCACTATGTTTTTTCTTAATAAGGTTTTAATGAGTCATATCCCTCATGGACATCTAAGAGGAGTGTTATGGAGTATTATTTAATTATAGATATCCATATCTATCTTTTGCTTATTCAATTAAGATTTGATTTGATTAGATAAAATTTGTTACGACTTTATTTGATCTTATATCACTCACTCTTCGGGTATAAATAGCTCTTTGGATGCTCATTGTATGATATCTTTGAGATTATCAATAAGATTATTATTTCTCTTCTTCCTCTACTATTTTTTCTATTATTATTGTTTCACAACAAAGTAAACATACATAAGGGTTTAAAATTTAACAATCAATTAGCTAATAAATATAGGGTTTTCTTTAGGACACTGATTAAGGATTCTAAGATTGGTAGACAATAGCTCTCATGCTTTAAAAACTTAACAATCACACTTGTCAAAGAAAAATTTTAACTTTTTTTAAGTCCTTAACCACAACACTGGTTAGAAAAGCTCATAAACATAATGTTGAATTCATTTTTGAGATTATGAAGTCTAAAGCTTCTGATGTTCTCCTATAGTTCTCAGTATCATTATAAAAATATTAGCCTCACATTCATAACTATTTTATGTTTGTATTTTCACAATGCTGTAATTATCAAATTCACTTGAACATAAATTATCAAAGGAGCAGATGGCATCGAACGGGATAGAGTAAGACAAAGAAGAAGTCACCAATCAAAGCCACGCCGATAACGCGTCCCGATCTACAAGGGTTTCACGCAAGTGACACGTGGATTTGTGAAAATATGCTGCGAATACTTTTGACTTTTTAATTCCATCTTTTATAATCATAGTTCATTTTCTCACGCATAATTGAAGCATACTTATGAGAATCTCTAATGCCAAGCGTCATTTTGCATTCCACTTTTGATTCCATCACTCTCCATGTCAATAATAATAATAATATATTATAAAAAATAAAATTAGATTAAAATTGAGATATTCCCTCCAATAAAAGGTCTCAATTGTTATTTCACTTTTCATTCCGCATAATTATTAATTTAAAATAATATTAGCATATTTATTGAAAAAATGTTGTTATAAATATTAAAAGTGGGATTATAACAATTAAAAAAAATATTAAACTTTCAATTTGGGACCATCCCAAGCAAGAGGGACACATTGCAATTTGCTTAGGTAGTATTTGATTGGGGAGACAAGGCACAAAATATAAGAATAATAAAGATAGAAATGTATTTAAAAGGAGAGGCAGGAACAAAAAAAAATCAAATTTTTGTACCTTCAGAAAGTACAGACAGAATATAAAGACAAAAATTTAATATTTTTTCTTCAAATAATATTCTTATATATATTTATTATTTTTATCTGTATCTCTATTATTTTTATATTTTTGTCCCTGTCACCTTACTAAACCCTACCTATTAGTTGCTCTAATAGTCTAATGTGAACACTTTGGTCCCATTCTCATTTGGTGGGACCAACTCTAAAAATGGGAAGCTGAACAAGCTCCGTTGGAGCTCCTCTTATGATTCTTTTATAGTACAGTATATTGTTAGACGAAAAGAACATCCAAATTATTGTATAAATCAAAGAGAACCCCAGTGAAATTTGCTCATTATTTATTCTTTTGATGTACCTTGATCAGTTGGATTCAGAAAAATACATAATTGCCCATTAGTTTTTTTTTTTTTTGCCTCTCTAAAGGTATGCTTGATTGAAGAATGAAAAAGGGAATAAATTTTTCTAAAAAAATTTCATATATAAAATTTATTTAAGAAATTTTTATCTAATTTTCACTCATAACCAAATACATACACTAAAAGAGAATTATTCGCTGAAAAATAAAAAGATGCTCACGTAACCTCTCGCTTGGAGTGACATTAAACCTCATTATGATATTTGGCGACCAAAAAGCAAATCGATATCAGAAGGGAATTTTGGAGTTTGTATTAATTTACTCATTATTAATATTTCTGTAATTTAAATCTCTTTTTTTTAAGTTTTACAAATAATTATTTTAGATAATCAGATTACTTTATCTCTCAAAAAAATTAGTGTTACACAAAAAGAAGTGTGTGAGAATATTGTACTATTTCAGAAAAACAAAATAAAATAAAACTATGATTTAATTTGTATATACTGTTAATATAAAGAGAAAACACATAAATATTCAATCATATATTACCCCATCAATAAAAGTATTATCTTAAAGTCTTATAAATACAAGAATATCATTAGATAACTATCAATACATCAAAATTAATATGATAAAAATAAATAAAATATATAATTAAAAAAGTTTAATTTTTATACACCGAGAATAAAAAAAATTTATATCATCAATCAATTGTGTGATCCTAGTTTATAAGACTATCTAATTAATAATTTATTAAGCCAGACACTATTACTGATATAATACCATGTAAGTGCATATTTGCGCAAAGATTATTTCACACTAAAACTCTATTCAAAATTAAATTCGGACAGAAATAAGACATAGAAGAAAACGAACCACGTCACAGCACGTGGCACGACACAAGACGAAAAGGCGGTGGTCCCGATGTCGAGTCTCCAGGGACCACCCGGTAGCCGGTAACCCATATTCCAAAGAACAGGCGAAGAAACCAAAACGGCGTCGTTTTTGGTGGGGCAACTCGCGCTCGGCGCAGTATAAATACGCGTTGGTTGATGCGATACATACTTAACCCCATTCAACTTAAGAACCATTGATGCTGCGTGTTTGCCCCTTTCCATTATCTTGAGGCTCCTCCTTCTCCGTTTTCCCCCTCTCTCTCTCTCTTTTTTTTTTTTTTCCTTCTTCCCATTTTCCCCCTTCTTTCATTTTCCTTCTCTTCAAGAAAAACACTGCTTTTCTCATCTTTCTCTTCTAACACCCCTTTTTGAGTCTTCTCTTCAAAATCTAATAATAAATAACATATCATAATGTGTGGAATACTTGCTGTGCTTGGTTGCTCCGATGACTCTCAAGCCAAGAGGGTCCGCGTCCTTGAGCTTTCTCGCAGGCAATGATTCTTTTGTGTTTCTTTTAATATTAATTACTTGCGTATACATGTACATATACATATGCCATATATATATATACATATATACATATGTATTGTATGTATATTAGTATAAAATAAATAATCTTGAAGAATTGAGACTAACTTTGATGCTTGTGCTCAAAGTTTCTTGGTTTGCATATTTTCCCTGCAACGAGTTTGGTTTACAAGTTCGTGTTGATGCTGCATGTTTGCGATTTGTGACTGTGACTTTGGAGAAGATAATACCCAAAGTGCTATTTAATTTTAATTTGATTCCCTATAAAAGAAGTTTACTTTAGTATATGGAAAAAAAAAAAAGATAAGTTTACTAGGCCAATCATGTATGGATACCTCTGCATATATTGTTGACTTCACATGCACACCGTTTAAAAAGTTAAGTAAATGAAAAGATTTGCTGGATCAGTGTAGAAGTATATCTTGTATTAATATTAATGGTATTTTTCTAGTTTCTTATAAAATTTGTGAATAATAATATTTTTTAGATAATTTATGATTAAAAATTTATTATGTCTCTTATTAACTAAATTTATTAATATTTTAAATAATTATAATTAAATTAAACTCTTGAATTCAAAATGGTAATGATATTTTTGGGTACCATAATGAAAACTTAAAATTAAACTAAAAAATTACTTGTATTATAAATTTAGTTATTTTTACTTTTTCTAGAAAAAATTATTCAAATAGATAGTATAAATTAGAAATATTTTTATCGAATAACTTTTTATTTACAAAATAAGCACAAGTAAGTGCACCCTTTATCTTTATTTTCGGGTAGTGTTTTTATTTTTTTAATGTAAAGAAAGTGGCGGAATTTTTTTTTTTGTCTTTGCTGGGCATGGAGTTTTGTAGGCCACTGATTTTGACTATTGGAGAGTTTAAGTGTGGGCCTTTTAGTTACGTTTCGCCTCGTTTTAACTGTCATCGCGGTGTCTTCTACTCCCTAGTTCAATCGAATATTTTAAGGGGAATGAGCTGAACATATGTCAGAATTGAAACCACAATTATTGATATATGTTGGGACTCGATGCCCATCATTCTGATTGAACGATTATTTTTAGGATAAACATATGTGAAATTGATAAGATAAGTTGAAAACTATGAAATATTTTCTAATTTGATTACTGACTTATTAGGATAAGACTGAGTGGGGCTATGGGGTCCATGTTACAATGCAATTATTGGTCATTTGCTATTGGGAAAAAATAAAATTAAAAAAGTAAAAAATGAAGAATGAATTTCAAAAAATAATATTTGGTGTATAATAAAATTACATAATAAATACATATTATGCACTTTATCATAATTAGATGTGATGGATGAGTGAAATAAATGGGAATCACACATCACATCCAATAGTAATAAGATAAGTGATATATATTTATTGTGTAATTTTATTATACATAAAATATTATTCATTTTTTAAACAAGTAATGAAAAGGACTTAATTAATTTGGTCTAGAAAGTGCAAGAGAAAAAAATAAATAAATAAATAAAGGGGTTATTGCTTAGGCAGAAAGTGCAGTACTATGAATTAGTCTTTTATTAAGATTATGATTTGTTACCATGTCTTATTTTGTTGTGCTTGTTGATGATGTAACAGGTTGAAGCACCGTGGCCCTGACTGGAGTGGACTCCACCAACACGGTGACTGCTACTTGGCTCATCAACGGTTAGCCATAGTTGATCCTGCTTCTGGTGATCAACCTCTATTCAATGAAGACAAGTCCATTATTGTCACGGTATATGCCATAGATCCTATTTTCTCAAAGCTCCTACTATTCTATAATTACCTTTCTAATTTTATTGTATCATGGTATGATACTTAAATAGTAGGGCAAATTATGCTAACCTTCGGTAGGGTATGGTAAGGTGAAATTTAGCTCGGTACTCTTTTATTTATTTGGCTGACAAATAGACCTCTGTTTAATACATTGTGTAATTTGCAATGAAAGAATAGACAATGTGATAATTTTATAAATTTATATGAGGTCAGCATAATAAGTTTTTAAACTCGATAACCTCCTAAACAAATTTTATAAATAAAAAGCAATTAAAATGAATTTCACCAAATTTTATAAAGGTAAGTATAATATGCCCAGAGTAGTAACGCAAAAGTGGAATTTATACCATATTCCATGTGTTTTTTTTTTTTACCCCTTTTAACTTATCTATCTCTTATTGCACCAATTTAACCGCATTAGATTATGATTACTGACGATAAATATCATCCACTGAAAACCAGGTGAATGGAGAGATTTATAATCATGAACAGCTTAGGGAGCAACTGCCCAATCACACCTTCAGAACTGGAAGTGACTGTGAAGTTATTGCTCACCTGGTTAGTCATCTTTACACATACTTATTATTAACAAATTCTAGAAGCTCGCTCTCCTTTTTTTTTTTCACTGATTATTGTTTTTCTTATAGAATATAGCTGTTAATCATGATTGGACTTCTTGTTCTTATCGATTGTTAATCTTTTCCTTTAGTATGAGGAACATGGGGAGGACTTTGTGGACATGCTAGATGGCATCTTTTCATTTGTTCTGTTGGATACCCGTGACAACACTTTTATAGTGGCACGGGATGCTATTGGGGTCACTTCCTTATACATTGGTTGGGGCCTAGATGGTAATGTTAATTATTTCATGCCCTTTAATTTTTCTGAAATGTTTGAATTGAATAAATGTTGACAAGTTTTGGCGCACGTGTGTTTCAGGTTCTGTTTGGATTTCATCAGAAATGAAAGGACTGAATGATGACTGTGAGCATTTTGAGTCTTTTCCTCCTGGTCACTTGTACTCAAGCAAAGAAAGAGGGTTCCGCAGATGGTACAATCCTCCATGGTTCTCTGAGGCTGTTCCATCAGCCCCTTATGATCCTCTAGCTTTGAGGCATGCCTTTGAGAAGGTATATTCACAAATGGCTCAACTGAATACAGCTGAACTTTTACTTTTACATCAGAATAATGGATACTATGGTATCGTATGGTCCATATAGTCGACCTTATCTAGTGGAACAAGGCTTAGTTCTTGTTTGATAACTGATACAATGAATGCGATTGCAGGCCGTCATAAAAAGGCTAATGACGGATGTGCCTTTTGGTGTTTTGCTATCTGGAGGATTGGACTCTTCATTGGTTGCTTCCATCACTGCCCGCTACCTTGCAGGGACAAAGGCTGCCAAGCAGTGGGGAGCAAAATTACACTCATTCTGCGTGGGCCTTAAGGTGGTGTATCTATTCCAAATTATGAATCAAATTTAAAATTTAGTGGATTATTTGTTTTCACAAATATCGCTTCCGAACCCTTCATACACTGGTCTTAATCGTTAGTCATCTTATATTGAGTAGGGTGCACCAGACCTGAGGGCTGCAAAAGAAGTTGCAGATTATCTAGGCACAGTCCATCATGAATTTCACTTTACTGTCCAGGTATATATATCCACATGAAATAGTGCTTTTTCAAAACAACCCACTCTGATTTGGCAATTTCTTGAGTTTCTATTAGCCAGCAATGTAAAATTATTTTATACTGTCAATACATATAAGCTATTCCTATTTATGAAATTTTCTCCTTGATTTTCCTTCTGCACCAAACTGACCCTTAGCCTTAAAATTTTGGGCCCTTCAATTTTTGAAAATGACCATTGGCATATGGTGATGCAGGATGGCATTGATGCAATTGAGGATGTCATCTACCACATTGAGACATATGATGTGACTACAATTAGAGCAAGCACTCCCATGTTTCTTATGTCTCGCAAGATTAAATCACTTGGTGTCAAATGGGTGATCTCTGGTGAAGGATCTGATGAGATCTTTGGAGGGTATCTCTACTTCCACAAGGCACCAAACAAGGAAGAGTTCCACCAAGAAACATGCCGCAAGGTCATAAGTTACCATGCTCCTTTTCGAAAACAATATAAGGGTTTGAAGTAAAGGGTTAATAAATATATTTTGTTTTAATGCAGATTAAGGCACTTCACAAATATGATTGCTTGAGGGCCAATAAATCAACATTTGCTTGGGGTCTTGAAGCCAGAGTTCCATTTTTGGACAAAGAGTTTATCAATGTTGCTATGGGTATAGACCCTGAGAACAAAATGGTATGAACAGAACAATGTTGCAATGAATCGTTACTTTAAAAGTTACATAATTTTATTAAGTGATTTTACTATTTAACCTGTTCAGATAAAACCAGAAGAAGGAAGAATTGAGAAATGGGTATTGAGGAAGGCCTTTGATGATGAAAAGCATCCTTATCTGCCAAAGGTACTATGCAATTTGCTGCTATGTCTCTAAATCTTTGGCAAAAATTAAAACTAACATATTAAGAATTGAGTTCCATGCAGCACATTTTATACAGGCAGAAAGAACAATTCAGTGACGGAGTTGGATACAGTTGGATTGATGGCCTTAAAGAACATGCTGCAAAACATGTAAATATGAATCCAACCTTTACTCTCCAATTCTAATTTGTTTTTTCATCAAAACTTTATAGCTAGTTAGTCATACAATGGCTGTTGCTTATACTTGGTTCTTGACATTTTCTAATAGGTGACTGATAAGATGATGCTCAATGCTGCTAATATCTTCCCTCATAACACCCCAACAAGCAAAGAAGCATATTACTACAGAATGATCTTTGAGAGGTTCTTCCCTCAGGTAACTCAGCTCAAAACAAATCAAATCTAGGGTACATTTGGATGAGATCTTTTTGGGGTAAAAATCACTTTTCATTTATTTGAATAAATTTTTTAAAAGTAATCAGAATCTAAAAAAAAAATAAAAAAAATCTATTTTCAGCTTTTTTGTAAAAGATAAAAGGAGTAGCCTCTAAAAAATCTGTTTTCCGCTATTTCAATGATATATAAAAATTAAATTTCATAATCATTTCTTTTAAAAGCTGAAACAAACACAACAAGAGCTAATTGAAGTTCTTTGGGTTGTTTAATTTGGTTTCTGCAGAACTCAGCAAGGCTAACTGTTCCTGGAGGAGCAAGTGTTGCATGTAGCACAGCCAAGGCTGTAGAGTGGGATGCTGAATGGTCCAACAACCTTGATCCTTCTGGAAGAGCAGCACTTGGGGTGCACAATTCTGCTTATGAAAACAACCATGTCAACTCTGTCAGCAAAGGTGTAGAACCAGAGATGATCATACCAAAGATGGAAGTTTCTTCTCTTGGACTTGCCATCCAGGGCTAATAGGAGGAGTTTATAGGAGTAGTTACTTCCCAAAACCCAAGATAACTATTAATAGTAGTGAACATAAATGAGGATTTTGCCTGCTTGTATAAGGCAGTGACTATATCTTGTATAAGGCTTTAAGCCAAGTGGTCCTAAGTGTTGTAATATCTACATCTTGTCTTTTTGTTTCCTTTTGAACACTACCATAATATATGTATTGGGTTTCCATGAAAAGTTGTACTTGTGTCATCAGTTAACCTTGAAAGCAAGCCACACCCTTTCAAGTTATACTACTACTATTAATAATTACAAGAAGCTAAGCTTTATCATACTAGGTGGGGTTAGCCATATAGATCAGATGATGTCATAGTGTTATATCATGTATCATATTTATATGTATCATAGCTTGTCTACCCCTAGCCATTTGGCTACATTTCAAGTTATAAATATCACCAAAATTTAACATTGGTGAAGCATATTATTCCTAGTGCCAAGGGAAACAAAAAGAAGAGGACAAAAAAAAGAAGCTATGTCAGCATACCAATGGTGCACTAGAAGTCTACAATGTCAATACATAGCTTTTTTTTCTTTTCTTTTTTGTTTTTAGGGTCATAATGTCAATACATGGCATGGAAACTAGAGAAAGAACTAAGCTTGGGCTGTGAGATGCACAAAAGTGTTCACGCCTTCAAAATGGAAACAAAGCCCATTACAAATTTAACATATGTCAAACTTGGTCTCACTTAGGCCAAATCATTTTATACAATCCACATAGTAATGAGACTTGGTCTCACTTAGGCCAAATCATTTTATATAATCCAAATAGTTATGAGCCCAAAGAAAGAACAATGGTAGTTCCCAGATGTCAAGCTTTGATTATAAGCCCCAAAATATCTAACCACAACAAAAAAAAACAAAGCCTCAATCATAAGCCCTTCTATTTTTTCAGTCCATAATATGAAAAAGAACAACCAATTTAGTTATCCACCTCATTTTATAGTTAAAATACGTCTCCATTTTATTTTATAGCTCACATATGTCTCCACTTTACTGGCATCTTTTGATGAAATTCATAAATTATAATTTTCTCTGGTGAACAAGTTAGGACTCAGGAGTAACCAAACATGACTTCGAAACTTGTTATCTCTCTCTTAATTTTGGGGAGTGAACCCTTCATCGCATGAAGAGAAACTTGGACTGCGTTTATTTATTTATTTTTTTGGCCGTGATACTCGGACTTGATTGATGTAAAAAAGTGGTGCCAAGTTATTCTCATCATACAGCCGAAAGCAATATTTATTCATTTTTTTGACAAAAGATCCTATCTCAAATGGTTAATTTATATACACAATCAATATAAATTTTTTATAGAATCATCCAATCATATATTATTATATGATTATATCAATCATGATAGTTGATCCCCCACTCATTACTTATCAAGTAAATAAAAGATTTTGATTAAATAACAATATAAAAGTACTTTATATTACTGATGTATCAAGATTAAACCCTTAAAATAAAACAAATAAAAAATTAACCTAGATAGTGATAGTTACACACACATTCAAGTGAAGATCCATGAGATCAATTTCCAAAAAAGAAGTGCATATAACATTTTCACTCTCACGATGGAAATTGGCACTTGAATTTACTCACTGCATCAATAGAATAAAGAAAATTTCCTTTTCTCATTTCATTAGCATATCTTTACAGATGAAACAGTTGCCATCATGCAACCATCTCAATAAATGGCATTTACCTACTCGGAGTTATTATATAAATAATAACAATAAAAAAAAAGCAGTTAAGGAATGTGCTAATTAGCTTGTAAAACATACAAAGATTTAGTATAACAAAGCAGTATAGAATATTTCATTCCAAGTATCTGGCAAGCCAGGAAGGCACCAATGGCTGCAATCAGATGAGTAGTCAGGGTTAGCTCTCTGTTGAGGACTCAAATCACCACTATAAATTGAAGGGTGAGCATCTTTTCTGAATGCTGATAACATTGTGATGTCAAGAAGATAAGGAGGGTTGCTCATTTCTCTTATCACCATGTCCACAACCCTCATCTGGTCAGGATATGCACCAGGGTATGCTGTGCCAGTGCCACTGATTGGTTCAGTCTCACCATAGCAACTCTTTGTTGTCACTGCTGTCACCCCAGTGTTCCATTCATTTGGGCTGCACATTAGTGCCATGAGTGTTTTTTTTTAGCAAGGCTTATAAAATGAGACATGTACAAAAAGGAAAAACACATACTAGATCAACCAATCCTCTAAAAGCTTGAACATGTTAAGAAAGACTATTCCCAGATAATATTTGCCAAGAATCATTGACTAAAATCATGGGGTTGGTGGATAGAATAAAATACTAGTAGGTTTCACTCATTTATGCTAAGGCCAATAGCATGTCACATCATTATCTAAATTTAATTCTCACATAAAACTGACTCTCTAGCACTTTTTAATGTTAGAAGTGAGGATTTCAAAAAAAATCCAAATCACTATTTTTTTTTTCTTGAATAATACCGCACATAAAAAAAAAATCTCATCATTCTTACAGCAAATCTTCAAAACAATTTATGATTTTCTACCAATTTTTCTTTTTCCTTTTTACACCAGCACACCACATGCAAATGCACCTAGTTCCGCGGTTGCATATCCATGTTTTAATGTGACAATGATAATCACATTAGTCAAAAAGTTGTGTGATTGTGAAAACACAAACCCAAAAAAGAAAATAATATCTATAATAAAAAGCTGCAGAGTAGTACCATCTCAATGGTCTGTTTGTATACTTTCCGCGTCACATTATAATAAACATTTTTTAGCCCCTTCCATATGACATTTAAATACACATTATAGGAAATGGGTAGGTCGAGATGGACAGGCACCATATATGGCCATATTTTATACATATAACACGTATTTATAGACATATTCATTGGATGATGCAAGCGTTTTGTTTTGTTTCACCGACACCATTTTTTTTTATTCCGAAATTTTTTTTAGGGCATGAATCCCCATGATCCTGCACGAGGAGAAACAACTTTCTCCAGATTAAATCGGATTATGTAAAAGGTAATAAGAGTGCCTATAGCACTTCATGTGAGATGAGTGCCCATGAAAGCGACAAAAAGGTACCTTAGGAAAAATTTTATAGCTGTATATTTGTTTTTAAGTTTTTTTTTTATGATAAATTAAATATACACACGGAATAAAGTTGTGCATTACTAATTGGTAATTGTGCAGTACTAATTGGTAATTATACAATCAATAATCAAACAACAAAAAGGTATTCTTATGTAGACTATTACGAATCTAGCACATGATATTAATCGGGCATACTATAAATCTATCCAAATCTATATATAGTCTGTATGGGATTTTTGTTGTAACCGACATTACTAGCTGCATTATTCAAAATCTTTGGAAAATTATTGGTCAGCACCATGGTATGACTAGTCACATAGTACATTGCATTACCGACCTAAAGCAACTCTTGTGAGAATGCAAGTGTGTCTGTGAGATAGAGAGAGGACTAAATGACTAACACCAGTCCATGAATTTCGTCCATCAGATAGAGTATTCCACTTGAAAATCTGGGGGCTCCTAGTCCCAGCTCAAAACACAACCATCAAATAGAGGTGAGAGTGAAACTCTAAATTAGTCTATTTCTAAAAACATCACTAATCGTATCCCCTAAGGGTGTGTTTGGCTAAGAAGTAAAAATAAGAGTAAAAATTTTATTAATAAACTTTATCTGTAAAATGACACACGAATTTTATTCATGGAATTTTTATTTCGACTTCTACTCCCCAACCAAACACACCCTAAGAAATGTAAATTCTAGGAATAGTTCTTGAAAATAAAAAATGCTAGTTAAATTAGTCTTTTTTCTTTCTTTCAGAAATTAAGGGCCTGTTTGATTACTATTTTTACTTTATGTATTTTTTATTTTCAAAATCTTGTAAAAAAAATACCGAAAATAGTGAAAATAATAAAATCTGTTTTTTAGTTTTTATTTTCTATTTTCACTATTTTCTTTACAAGATTTAGAAAACCAAAAACACAAAAAAGGGAAAAAAATAGAGACAATTACCAAATAGACCCTAATGTATCTATTAAAAAAATTAAGGAATTATCAATCAATAGAAATGGCTAATTTAATCTGTATTTTTTATTTTCAGGGGCTATGCTAAGCATTTGAATTTGTGAAAAATGAATTTTTCCAACAATATTTTCTTCACACCGATTTAGGCTTCTAGGGGAGATTTTTGTATGCCGCTAGAGGCAGATTTTTTGGTTTTGGAGATGCTACTGCAAGAACCTAGAAATCCCACATGCTACGTCACAGTACAATAATGCAAGAGAGATAAAGCGGTCCAAGACAAAAGAAAGACAGAGAGAAGTAAGAGTGAGACCCTACTTGTTGTGTGAAGGAGAAATTCCCAAGAAGAACACTTTGGTTCTCCTGTTATCAATATTGCTATCCACCCAATTAGCCCATGTTTTAAGACCGCTTTCCATGGCTGCCAAACGATCCATGTCCTGATAGTATTTACCCCCAAATTCTATGTAATCCCACCTGCACATAATATAACCCAAACCAAATTACCTAATATATCTA
This sequence comes from Dalbergia cochinchinensis, assembly GCA_031216125.1. Taxonomy (NCBI): domain Eukaryota; kingdom Viridiplantae; phylum Streptophyta; class Magnoliopsida; order Fabales; family Fabaceae; genus Dalbergia; species Dalbergia cochinchinensis. The sequence goes on along the minus strand of CM062371.1, from coordinate 48,086,160 downwards.
AACTACTTTACTTCCCCATTCTTTATTAGTAGTCGTCTTGGGAAACCGATACAATTCAATTTGGTACATTAGAAAGTTAACGTGTCCGAACACAATTGAATTGTATCGATTTCCCAAGATATCTATTAATAACGAATGGTATCGATTTCCCAAGATATCTATTAATAACGAATGGAGGATGGTTTTAATAAAAAGAAATTTATCTAACTAGTGTCTTTTGGAATTAAAAATGGAAACTTTGCATTAAAAAGACAAGTTTCAATGTATCGAAAGCTTGAGAACTATTAAAAACTTTTAAATCCCACTTTTTTCTAGTAGCCTTAGGGCTTTAGGTAGTAAAACACCAAAAAAAAATTGTTATTTGTACGTATATTGCATAGAACACCATGCGAACTCATTTCATCCACATTAGATAAGATGCAGATTCCATTCAAATAGAGTCCACATTTCATTTATAATGATAAATGAGATGTGAGTCTGCACGATATCTTATACAAAGTATGTACAAATAACATTTTTCAAAAAAATTATAAAGAACAAATTGAACCCAATATTTATTTATTTATTTATTTGGATATTTCGATGATTGTTTCCTACCCTTGAAGAGACCCTTGATGACTCCACCAATGTCCAGTGTTGAAAGACAGCACATCAGCACTTCTCCATGCGTCACCATTCCCATCAACCTCTTCTAGCCTCAGGATTCTCTTCCCTTGGACCACATCAATCTCTACCAAATAAGGTGCTCTATAAAATGAAATGGTCACACCGTAGTCCTGCACATACCATATCAAGACCGAGTTAGGATCCCCTTTTTGCAGCTGTAAAATGCTTTTATACCAAACAAGCCCGTGTTCTTTATGTACTCAAAAGCATCAACATAATGGTAACTCAAGGTGGTAAAGAGTACATAAAAAAGCATTAGAAATGATGGAAAAAAATAAACAAACATTGAAAATAGATCCTTTCTTAATTTTTCCTCCAATATTATTTCTGCCCTATTAAGAGAGTAAATCTTGCAAGAGTAAGATTGCTATCTTGTGATTCGAGAGTCACGACTTCAAGTCTTGAAAATGGCCTTTCTGATTGTGGGCACAAGGCTGTATACATCTATCTATCCTTATATTCCACCAAATTAGAGCATGTGGACTGATCTGCCCTTTATGCTCGTACCCTATTAGGGTTTTACCTTGGGACCTCGCCCTGCCAGCTCATAGTGTGGGAAGCTAGTCTTACCCAAAAAGCATGAACTACAATTCAGTTCCAGTTTGCATCAACTAGCTCAAACATATAATGCTTAACAGTACCATTGGGTCCCCCCCGTAGACAAACTTTCCCAACAGATTCCTTGTCCTATCTCCTATTAAATATTATCATGGGCCTACCCCTTCTCAAATCCAATGAAACTTAACAAAGATCAACATGAAATGTTTTGCTGCTGGAAAAAAAGCTGCACATTGCTGACTTAGTGACTTTCTTTCTCACTTGTGAACCAAAAATTGAAAATAAAAAAAAATTCCCACAAAAACAAAATAGTTAAATAATTAATGAACTCAACATTATGATCCAAAATCTTAATTAAACATGGGAAATTTTGAGGAATTTTTCAGAAGAAGTTTCATACTGACCAAGAATCTGAAGGTTGAGAGTGGCTCTCCCTTGACCAGTTGGGTTTGTGTCTGAGGTGCTGCAGCATATATCATACAAATAAGTGACTGCCACTGATTGCGGCCAAGAGAGTCACCAACAAACATCACAGTTTTCCCTCTCATTTGCAGCAGAAACTCAACCCCATTGAACCTACCAACAACATGCTACAAAACCACTCAGAGGATACCACACTTTCTTACACCAAAAATGAAAAAAAAAATGCAGTAAAAATATATAAGAGATAACATGAAGATTAAACCTCAAATTCAGCCTTTACCAAAACAGTCCTTCCGAAAATGGACTATACTGAAGTTTTCATTTTTCATGATTACTAATGCATAACGTGTGAATCTGGGATGAATTTGAAGATTTACTCTAAGGGAAATATTGTATCTTTAGGATACTACTTCCCTTCGATTTCTGTTTTCATGTCTTATTTTCAATCTATTCCATGTTTCTCAAGATTTAGTAAAAAATAAAATAAAATAAAATAAAAGGAGAATCTCTTTTCATATTTTTATTTTCAGTTTTGCCTGTTCCAATCAAAAAATTCTGAAAAACAGAAACCGGACCAAAATCAGAAGACAAACATCAAAAACCAAACACACCCTTAACTCTCTAGTATACTAGTTCTTATTTTCAATCCATTTCATTTTTCTTAAGATTTTGCGAAGAAAACATCGAAAGCAAGAAAAAAAATCTTGTTTCTTACTTTCATCTATTAGTTTCACTGTTTTCACCACAAAATCCTGAAAAGCAGAAAACAGACTGAAAATAGAAAATAAAAGCAGAAACCAAACACACCCTTTCACTCTGTTGCTTTTGGAGTTGTTGATGATGCATGTACCTTGGGAGGTCACAGTTGAGGGGTCTCCACCTATATTTCTGGTAATCAGAATCAGGGCGACCATACATTTGGCAGTTGAACTCAGGATCTATGATGGGGCAGCTTGATGACTGGTAAAGAGGGTAAGTGTCATCACTCACCCAAGTTCCCACAAACAATGCACAGTTGCTTTGGTTTGCATGGATCATTGGCCTCTCACCGTGGAGGTGTATGTGGTGGTGCCTCAGGCTTAGCAGTATAGCAGAAGATGCCACATGAAGTGAAGCCGTGAACACAAGAAGAAGAGCAACAAGAGATGCTAATGGTGATGAGGCTAACAAAACACTACATGAAGATTGAAGGGCCATTTTAGAATGAATGAATGAATCTAATGGGGGAGATAGACACAGAAGAAAAAGGAAAAGGAGAAGAAAAAGGGTTAGAGCCAAAAGGCTCGGAGACAGAGAAAGAAAGGGGAGAGAGACAGAGGGAAGGAGGATATTTGTATTGTTTTGAATAATAAATATATAAGACACAAGGGTTGGTCTTTGGAGTCTCTGAAATAAGGTCGGAAAACAGACGGGTTATTTGTACACTTAAAAAGTGTTTATAGGCATTCATTCTTAATTAAGTATTTATATAGAATATGAAATAATAGGTGATAAAATAATATTTTTTCTTGAGAAAAATGGTCTGGGGGTGGTGTTTTGTCATGCGCATGTGAGGAAGCTAATAGATTTGTGATATTAAATTTTTATATGATTTATTATGTGTAATTTTTATTATAGATTTAAAAGATAAAATCTAGATAAGATATGTAATATAAAAGGGTTAATAGTTAAATATTATAAATGATAAGATTATGTGAAACTTTAATACGAGAGAATATACTTTAACGTAGATTAGATTGAAAAAAATTGTCACATATGATGGTGAAAAGATTTTGTGATACTATGCACAGAAAAGATATTTGTACATTCAAAAAATAGATATCTCATCTGATATACACTTTATTATTATTGGATAAGTTTATTGAGATGAATGAATATCATAAACACATTTAAAAATAATGAAAGTGAATATTATATAGGACATTTATTTTTTGAATGTTTAAATATTATTTTACAAAAGGTAATATTTGGAAGAAATATATACTTTAGTTTCCAATAATTTTGTGTGACATTAATTTTGTCTTTGAAACTTTTTATATTAAATAGGTCTGTAAAAGGTTAAATATGACACCCCATCCATTAACAATTTATTGCATCAATTAAATATTCGAAAGTTAAAAGTCTGATATCATTTTACTCATTCTAAAAGATTATAGGTTAGGTAAAGCGTTATTTACATCTCTCATGATTTATTAAAATTTCAATTTAGTTGTAATTTTTTTTATTCTATTTACATTTTAATGTTTTCAAAAACATAAATAACATTAAAATTATGAACAAAAAATTGATATTTTATTTTGTCATGATTCCCTAACATTGTAATTTGACATCTGCATCAAATTTTCCCATTTATAACTGATTAATGTCTATCAAAAGGGCAAGATTGAAACATTTTGAACATATTAAGGGCGTAAATAAAACAAAAAATATTGGGGCTAAATCAAAACCTTGATAAAATGTGTTGGGGGCATAAATGAAGGTTTACCCAAAAGATTATTTAATCTCCTTTTTGATAAAATATGAGTTTCTAATGACTTATTTAATCTCAAAAAACTTTTGAAAGGATTAAAAGGCTATTTGATTCCCTATTTTTTTAGATATATAAAATATGAGTTTTTAAGGACTTATTTGATATCAAATAACTTTCAAAAGGATAATGCCACATTAAGAACTATTTGAAAAAGAAAAATTCAAAGACTAATGTAATATCACATTTTAACTTTCAAAGCTAAATTGTTATCGGATCACATAAATCTTTCAAATATTAAAATGTATGCTTATTCTCAAATCATTCATGTGCATTTATATAAATATTATTTATATTTATGTATTTTTATTATATTATTATAGTTGATTTACTTAATATTTTTGCATATATATATACACACACAACGAGATGTGGAATATACATAAGATACAACTAGCATTTTTTTTAATATATATTTTGTTTTGTTCGAACATGTCTAATAATAATAATAATAATAACAACTAGCACAGTTTGTGATGAAATGGTGATCTTACGGCGGCAGAATTGGGCTTTAAAGTTTGAAATCAACAATTGTCTCTAGCTGGGGTAAGAGAGAGGAAGTGTTTTGGCTCTGAACACATAATGTGAATATTGAATAGTGAAAGTTCTTACTTGTCAAAAAGCCACTTGCTTTTCATATCAGATGCAAGATATTTAAAGAGATTGAGGAAATAAAAAGCAGTCGGAAAAGGCCATTTCGTAATGATTCATTTTCAAGACGTTGGCAGGGAAAGAAAACACTTGTGCTCTGGATTATTGAATATTGATAATGAAATGAATATTTAAATTAGCCCCTCAAGTAATGTGTGTGAATTATTTTGATTTTTTTAATAATGTATAGACTAAAATATTTTTTTAATATTATAAATACTGAATCCTAAATAAAAATAATTATAGGGATAAAATCAAAATCAATAAAAACTGTAGAGATCAAAAGCTTATTTAAACAAAAATACTTCTACATACGTGACATGGCAAACCAAGCATATACTTAGTTTGGATGGGTTGCAGGGTGAGATTTGTGGATGCTTCCCTTCCCCATAGGTCTTTGTTGGTTGGGTCGTGCTCTTAGCCTTAGGAACAAGGATCCTCTACCTCTACTTCGAAAAGGAGGCTTGAGAATACTTGCCCTATAACAAGCATATATGGCCAAAAGTTTGGTTTGCCCTTTTCTATGAAAGAAGAACCTTTTGCCCCTTGATACAATTTTTGATAAAGCATATGTTCTTTGCTTTTCTTGAATTCCCTCACATTCATAGAAACTATCATATGCACATCATCCTATGACCATCTTCAAAGTTTAAGGGAATGGTTTAGTTCACAATCATCATCGTCATTAACATAATGATGTTTGATTACGCTTTTGGTAGAATTTATTCTATTATAATTGATTTTAAAATAAATTTATTTATATTTAGTAGTTACTATAAAATGATTATAATATAAAGTAATATTTTTTCATTTAATTCAGAATCAATTCTAAAAATAAGAATTAATTTTGATTTCTCAAAACGAAACATCACTAAAAATTTATATAATTGACTTTGGACGAGGTCCAAAATCAATTCTACACCCCTAAACATCAATCCAAACACGCTTTATTATTAGCTGCGATACAATAATTATACTAAGAAAAACACATTGTGTGTGTGTGTGGCTAGTTTGCATTCTAACAAATAACATTTTAAAATTATAAAAAAAAGGGAATTTCATGTTTGGCTCTTGTTTTAAAAATACTTTTTAAAAACTTTTTATTATTTGGATGAAGATAATTTAAAGATACTTCTTCAATAATAATTACTGAAAAAGACTTGCAAAACTACTTTTGTGAATGACAATCAAATAAAAAATGTATATAATATATAAAAAAAGGTACTAAAATGTTAAAAAAAATATAATGTCATATGTAAAAACAAAGAAATGGTACATTTATATGTTAATAATATAGAGTAAATAGGGCACGTCCCAAAAATATATATATAGTTGAGAGAGCAAAATATGTAACCAAAAAAAAAAAAACCAGCAGAGAGCACAATAATAAACATAAAAGACATCAGCGAACATACCTGCAATGAAAAGAAAGAAGTGATGAAGAATTGGTGAAGATGAAGCACAAGAAGAAAGAGATAATAAAATAAGATAAATGAATAAATTGTATTAAAATGGTCTACTATATAAAGAATAATGGATTTTATTATAAAAGTCAAGTAAGAAGTTTTCTTAAACAAAATAGAAAAGATTGCACTTTACCCCTCAACAATAGCCCCATATGTTGCTTAGTTCAAAATTTTAAAAATATGCAAATCGACCCCCTAATATTTTTAAGTGTAAAATTATTTTTCATCTATTAACAAAAATAGCATATACTTAGAAAGTTTATGGTGTTATGTTGCACTCTATTTATTAGTTTAGTGTGCTTTTGGATGGAGCATTAATTATAGGAGAATGTAATTTTTAAAAAGATTTAAAATTTATTATGATAAAATATCTTATTTTGATATTCACTTATAAGAAATTGCAGAATTCAAGAAATTTTAAAGATAGATTTTATCTATTTAAAATAGAGGATTTTAATTTCCACCTATAAAGAGGAATTGTGGTAATCCCTACACACATAACTATACTTTTTTTCATTTTAGTAAGTCTTATTTTCACTATATTCTATTACAATTTTTATATTTATGGGATTTTTATTTAATGTTATTATGTTACATTTTAAATTTTTTAATGTTTAGTTTATATTACATGATGTTATATTTATGTATCATTTCATTTTATTTATATAATAATTAAATTTTATAATTTAAATTTAAAATATTTTGTGAGTGAAATTTAAGAAATGACAACCTAATTTAGGAAAAATAATTTGTATATAATGTTTCGATTGGTAATTTACAAAAATATGAGATTACGTGTAAATTTATTTGTATACGGTGTTTATAGAATTTGATTTTAGCGGATTTTTTTTTTTAAATTTGAATCTATCATTAGCTGATTCAGTATTATTTCTTTTACTCTGAATTTGCTTTTGTCAGATTCACTGTTATTCTTTTTCACTTTAAATCTACTTTGGCAAATTCTATGTTAATTTTTTTTAATCTTTAAATCTGCTAATACTATATTTCTAAAACTCCGTATTTAGGTAGATTCACTGCCGAAATTCCATATGCTAAAAAAAGACCCCCCTAATTTAGACAAAGCTAAATGTCCATGGAAAAAATAAAGAGAAGCCCAAGTTAAATTAACCAAAAACTCAAATAAAACAAAAGTTCGAAATCTGAAATAAATCAACATAAGGGATAGGACCGAAAAGAAAGAAGGCATGCTAGTTACATATTCTGAAACGCAAGAACAGGGACTGGAGTTTGGGGTTTTTCAAGCATGCATGGATGATGATGATATGTGAAAGGGATGAAAGAGGTGATGGTGAGACTGCTGGGCAAGTATGACCAAGAAAGGATCAGAATGGCTGCTGTGTATGAATGGTGCCGTAAGGAAGCGTGTGTTGTGGAGATTTTTCATTGGGGATGGTGAGAGAAAAGAGAATGTGAGTGATCTGATGGGGATGGTTGGTGCTGTGATGGATGGCAATGCGCTGTTATGTGGTTGTAAACTGTTAGGATTGTTGAGAAACAAAGAAATGAGAAAGTCATATAAGTATGAGAAGGTCATACGAGGAATCTCTATCTCAACTATATAATGGAGAGAGAATATACAGATACTTGGTAATAAATATAAAATAATTATAGATATATGATTTCCCTGATTCTAGATATGATGATATTTCTAGTTACAGATATTTATAGATTCTAGCACTCCTCCTCAAATTAGGGCATATAGATCATGTATCTACTAGTTAATCATTTGAATTAACGAAGCTTATGGTAGTATCTCCAGATAGAATATTCTCTCTAATGAAGTGAGAGTTAACTTCAATATGCTTGGTCCTCTCATGAAAGACTAGATTTGAGGTCATATGTAATGCAACTTGTTTGTCACAAATGAGTGTCATGAGCTTAATCTCCCCAGATTGAAGCTCTTTGAGGAGTTGCTTAAGCCAAACAAGTTAACATGTGGTTAATGCCATAGCACAGTACTCTACCTCAGTACTAGACATAGTAGCTACATTTTGCTTCTTACTCTTTCAAGATATGAGATTGTCTCCAATGAGTATACAGTACCCAGAAGTGGAACGCCTATCAGGAGGGGGTCCCGCTCAATTTGCATATGAATACCCAACTATCTCATATGCCTCTTATCCGCATAAATAAGGCCCTTTCCTTGTGCTCATTTGACTTATTTCAAAATTCGTATCACAACATCCTAACGGGCTTTACGGTGAGTTTATGAATTAACTAACCATGCTCATCGCAAAAGAAATGTCTGAACAAGTGACTGCAAGATAGTTCAATTTTCTAACTAATCTTCTATATCTCCCAGGGTCATAGAGTGGCTCCTCCGATTTGGTAGGAGCTTGACATGTAAAATCATTTCTTCTAGAATGTCCACAACATATTTTTTTTGAGAGAAGACTAAGCTATCTTTGGACTGTGTTGCCTTAATACCTAGGAAATAAATGAGTTTGCCAAGGTCTTTGGTCTAGAAGGGATTGTTAGGGCGGGGAGGCCAACATGAGGAGATACAACTAACGGGCTAAGTGAGTTTACCATACCACCGAGCCGAATGCCACATCCTGACCCAAAAGGGATTGCATAGATGCTGTTTAATCTGTGGCCATGAGTATCACTTCTCGTAATGACAATATCATCAACACATACAACTAAGCAAGTGCAGCCTCTTTGGGTGTGACAATAAAACACAAAGTGGTCAACTTCACTCCAAATCATACCAAATTGCTAAATCGTAGTGAGCTTTATATGGTGAGTTTATGAATTGACTAACCATACTTACCACAAAAAAAATGTCTGGACGAGTAACTATAGGATAGTTCAATTTCCCAACTAATCTTCTATATCTCCCAGGGTCATATAGTGGCTCCTACTGATTTGGTAGGAGCTTGAAATTGGGATCCATGGGAGTATCAATAGGTTTTGCAGCAAGTAAATGTTCATAGCATATTTTTTCTGAAAGAGAACAAAGCTATCTTTGGACTATGCTACCTCAATACCCAGAAAATAAATAAGTTTGCCAAGGTCTTTGGTCTAGAAGGGATTGCATAGATACTGTTTAATTTGTGCTAGGCCATGAGTATCACTCCTCGTAATGATAATATCATCAACATACAACTAAGCAAATGCAACCTCTTTGAGTGTGATGATAAAACACAAAGTGGTCAATTTCACTCCGAATCATACTAAATTGCTGAATCATAATGGAGAAGCTGGCAAACCAAGCCTGAGGAGACTACTTAAGACCATAGAATGATCCAAAGACGACAAAAAAGACCAAAAGAGGAGGTGATGAGGAAGGATGTGGGTGCTAATTAGGTTACAGTTATTGTGGGTTGAGATTTTGCATATGATGGTTTAATTTATGTCTTTGTGATATGGAGGGTGGTGGCAATGTCGATGATGGAAGAAGATGATGGAGATGAGAGTATGATGGTGGTGATGATTGTGATTGGTTTCCTTGTATCCATATGTGTGTGTCAATGATGAGGAATGGTTATTATATAGAGAGTAGAATACACAGTAGAGCGAAAGACTTTCGGGAGTTAGTTAGAATTGGATTTTGGTTTAGAATATGTCCAAATTAGGTCAATTAGGATTTTGAATTTTTTTTTGTTAAAATTGGGTTAATTAGTGTTTCACGTAAAAAATCTAAATTTAAAATTCCATCTTCTAAAAATAAATAAACTGATGACAATACTATGGTGTTCACACATGTGCGATGTCAATTCGAGATGACATTGCCGGATCTAGAACGAGCAAACAATGACAATTCCGGTGATGGTATAGCTGCTCAAAAAATCATCGAAAATTTTTTCCAACGATAGACAATGGCTGACGATGACGGTGGTTGATGGCAATCGCTTGTAACTGATTGTGCTACCAAAGTGACAACATGACAACCCTGTTGACAAACTGGAGGGACACAGGGTTGGCTGAATTTTTTTTTTACGAGGGCAGAGTAGATCCCCTTGACCATTAGGTTTTCTCCTAATGCTTCGGATATACCAACTTGCGAGAATTTTGACTAAATTACTTGAGAGAAATTACTCTCAGCACCATATATATATATATACACACACACACACACACACACATACACATAAGAAAAATTCCATAAATTTAGGGATAAGATAATTTATAATTTGATATCTAATTTTAAGTAACTATCTAGTCCAATCTAATCTTATAATAGATACACATTAGATACAAGATAAACCACATCAACAAATATAAATTAAGGACTACATACCAATTTTAATCCCTCAAAGATATCAAAAAATAAATTATTCTTTTGAAAATTAACAGTCCCATATTGATCCCTCATCACTCAAAAAAGAGAATAAATTAATCTCTCAATACAAATCCATAAAAAATTGTACAAAAAATCCAATTTGTCTCCTTGAATTATGAAAGGCCAATAAGATTTTTAAATTTTGAGAAACTAATAGCCTATTTGCTTTGAGTTTCTAGTTTTCAGTTTTCATTTTTAATTTTTTAATTTTTCAGAATTTGTGAAGAAAAAATTGAAAATTCTTAAAACTATAAATTTCAGTTTTCAAAATTTTCAATTCAGTTTTTCCTTTACAAATTCTGAAAAACTGAAAATAAAAATTGAAATATGAAAATGATCTATTTGGTTTGAGTTTTCAAATTTCAGTTTTTCAGAATTTGAAAAGGAAAAACTGAAAATTATGAAAATTACAAATTTCAGTTTTTAGAATTTTCAACTTCTCCTTCACAAATTTTAAAACGCTGGAAAACTGAAAATGAAAAATAAAAACTCAAATCAAATGGACCCTAATTTATCCATTTGGAATCATTTTGGATATTTAATCTAAAATAAGACATGATATCGATCAGCATTGAATATACAAATGGGGGGAGAAGGAAATTGTTATGCATGGAGTAGAGCGACTTATGTTTTTCCACATTCAAAATCAAGATAAAGCTAGAAAGTACGCACGACGCAAATGAGCAAAAATGACATGACATGCTCACGTTCTGTCAAATTTTCATTTCCCCAAAACCATTCAAAAAATGCCATTTCACACCTGTTAGACTTGCAATTTTGCACAAACTGCACATGCAGCTCCATCACTGAACAACCGAAATGACCTCACTTAGATATACATTATTTTTATTTTTTCTAAACTCGTATTAAGGGAAACTGTCCAGCAGTGAAATGTTGTAAAACCATCAGATTGGTCCCCTGGCTATACACAGATATTCTTACTTTGTGCAAAGAAAAGAGACTTTTTGAGGTTATTGTGGATTGATGGATGATGGAAACTTCAAAAAAAAAATATTACTCATGACTTTGTGAACTTCCTTCTAAAGTAGCACTTATATGAGCCATTATAACTGTCAGCTTGTTTTACAATGGAGCTCTGTGGACTGGTGACATTCTGGCACTGTTGATCCTCAGCACTTCGTTGATTCACCTAAGAACCAACAGAACTACCAGTCTTGAACAAAGAAAAAGACTACAAAAGAAACAAAACAACTAGAGGGACACAATGTGTGAATCATTCAAACAATTTCGAGGATCATGAGATGAAAGTACCGTGGTAACATGGACAGTAGCACCATCACCGCAATTATCATTGTTGCCAGCACAACTAGTGGAAAAATATCACATTTGTTAGAAGCAACATGATCATCATTTCCCAACATAGAATGCCGACAACTAGCAGCTAAAAATAAAAAAAGACAATACATTATTCAACAGGAAGATTGAATTGATAGAGGTTCATATCAGCACACCAGACTTGCAAATTTGCATGGCCGAGAAGAATGAAAATCTTTTTAAAATCATTTATTTCCTTTAAAGTACATAGTGTTTGTCAGGTTTCAAGAAGGAAAACACAATATTTACTAGCCCTGCCCTATAGGAAAAGAATTATGTTATTTGTACTCACAGTACATGAGAAATCGTGTCGATTCACATCTCATCCACCGTTGGATGATATGTAGACCTCATTCCAGCAAGGACCACATCTCATCTAATGGTAAATAAGATGTGAGTCAACACGATGTCTCTTGCTTTGCGAGTACAAATAACATTTTTCATAGAAAAACTAGATATTCACAACCTATTTACTTCCTTCTTGAATGAATTGCAACTATGAATATTAACACACATCCCATCCCCCCTAACCCCAAAATTTGAAGCATATTGTCAGGTGGCTTGACAAATAAAAACCATCTTTATTTTGCAGAGGATCAGTGTTCGACTTTTACCGTGGTTACTATTCTTTGGTTAAAAACCAGTACATGAACATAATAATGAGTATAACTCTCAATGATATGGTGAAAAAAAAACTCATTAACCGTATGGCATTATTCCTGCTTATTGAAGAATGTCTTTTGATGAATGAAATTTTTGGGCCCTAATAAGTGCTATACTTTGTTAAACTTATTTTGACAAAATTATCTATAAAGTTATTCTAATCAGTGTTTAAAGAAAAATGAAGGGAAAAAAAAAGGAATTCACCAAAACTCAGCCATTTAAGTATATTGTGTGCAGTGCAGATCCCAAGAGCTAACTTGGAACAAAAATGCAATAGTAGCAGAAACGCCAAACCTGGTAATGTAGATAAGGACAGTAGCTGAGAATGCTATTGATGAGCATAACATTACTATACGTTTACTTGACCATTATGTTTAAGAACTTTGTTCATATTTACGTCAGAAATGAGAAACTGATAGGTGTCAAACTGAAGCTTTTAATAGCAACCTCTCTGCTGCATGTAAAAAGAACTGAAAAGCATATTGCTGGCATACAGGTTTCGAATCTCTCTGAAAGAATATAACCATAGACATGCCTTACGAAATTTAAAAAGATATCCAGGAAAAGAAGCAACAACCCATAAGAGCTTGCTAGTGCCTCTATTAATCTGAAAAAACACAGCCCTAAACCACCACTTGTTGAAACCCACAAAGAACCCCAGAAATAGTTTTCCATGCAGATCTGAGAGAGCACACAAATAGCTAAAAAATTTGGCATATGTTAGTATAAATAGAATCCAACAACCATAGTCATATCATATCCACTAATAACATTTGTCATATCAGCCTAGTCTAATTTTTAGTAGTTAAAGTGTGCATTGTACATGGGAATATGCCCAAAATAGATCACATCAATACGGGATAAAGAAATGTAAGATACAAGACATCTTTCTTATAAACAAGAACAATCAGGAAGAAGAAAGTTGATTACAACTGAAATTCTAAATTTTCAATAATATATTTGGTCACAGTGAAGAGGGTTTATTTTTATGCCAAGAATTGATTCAGATGCAACTTCCCAAACACCGATTTCATTTATCGTTTCTTTGATTTCCTTTCTTTCCCTACTTAATACTCCACCATATTTGATTGCATTTAATGCCATTATAATGTTTTATTTTATGGTTAGGACTCTTAGTGAAGAAAGATGAGACGTACTCTCTCATTTGTAGATCCAGCATCCCACTTTTGTCAATATCTTCTGCTTGGTTTACTTCAGACACTGGGCTGGACTGATCATAGTTTGTACAACTTCCCAGCAAAACATCATGTGGTTTTTGTTGGGACTCTGCAACAAGAAACATTAAAGTTGTAATCCAGTTAGCAGTGGGACAAAACTTAGTACTTATATCCTTTGTGCAAATCCGAAGCGTAAGAAGTTACAAACCTATTAACAAGACTGAATCTGGGGATGGAATCTCCATCAACAGTTTCTGGCACATGATGGTACCCTGAAAATCTAGAAAAGTATTGTGCAGAAATTGTGATCTCTCAAAATCTGTCATCTTTGCAAAGCCAAAAGAACCGGTCCATGTTTCTAGCACACTAGGAACAGCGGGCAAAACAAGCCTCTCCACTCCTAACTGCATGAGCTTCTGATGAAAGAAAATTCAAGTTAGACAGGGACCACTTCAAAAATAACTTTAGCTGTGGGACTTTATATTAAGTATAGCGACGATTGTAACTAATTCAAGTTTCAACCCTCATCACTTCTGTTACACAAATTCAACATGGGAATTGACTAAACAGCCTATCAAAACAATTGGTAGTTACTACAGCCAAATGATACTGTTTGCAGCATCAAATCAATTTATAAGCTTTAAAAACGCAGCCAACCTATTCCCAGAAATGAGAAAGTTGTGCAAAAGACCATAGAAGACCAATAACCAACATATACATAGAGATTTTCCCAATTTGTTTCTAAATAAATAAGGTTCAATGGAACTTCATAATAAAATAGTAAACTGTTAATAATTTAAACCGGCCTTTGGTCGAGGATCGAAGTCTGAGCATCAAAATCCTTGAAAAAGTTTATTATGACTGGCACATCATGCCATTCTAAAATTATTTGTGTTCAGGAGGACCTTTGGATTATAGACCCCACATTATAGTAATTCTTCATTGATTTTCAACCATAAGCTCCAAATTCAAAGCAACGATCTAAAGAAAATCTTCAATTAAACATTATGACTCCAACATGAATATGCTTGAATTTCTTTCATTCTCTTCATACTAATGAAAACCAATACATCTGTGACAGGCTTTAAACAAAAAGCAGTTTTGTAAGTATGACTAGGAATGAACCACCAAAGTTGATAAAAACGAAAGCTTATTGGATATAAATAGGCATGGTAGGGTAAAGAAGATATTGAGGTTGGTTCACACGAATGATAAATTGAATATGAGTTGTGTGATTGGAGTATATCATTTAGCCTCAAATGTAATGTAAATGACACAGTTAGTGATAGGATAAGAAATTGAATGAACACTAGATGCGACTTAGCTTGAGTGTCTTCAGAAAACAACTTGGTGCCTTTATTATACAATTTTTAACTCAAAAAAAAAAATAGGAGTGTTTCATAGACAAAAATAATGGCAACAAGGGAAATTATGTGCTTAGTGCGTTACCTTTTCAAGCTCATTCATTAAAATACGACACATTCCATGTCGACGATACTGTAATCTGGTACCAACAAGAGGTATTTCCGCTACCTTCTTTCCATAAACCCTAAAAAATTGAAATAGTAAACCAGGTGACCATAACATGACAAGGATAGGAAACTGCAGTTCAAATAGAACATGCAATCATCAATGAAAGACTAGTACGTAATGGAAACAGACACTATACTCACCTAACAGTAGCTACACTAATCAGTTCATCATTTCTCTCCAGAAGTATGATATAGAAACCCTGGAAATTTAATCGATTAAGCATGGACCTACAAATTACCAAAGTTCAGATATCAGATATTGGCCCAGAACTATAATAATGTAGCACAATTCAGAGGCAGATATCATATCAGAGACAAAGTATTATAGACATAAACAAATCCATTAGTAACTTAAGGGGCCCGACCATTCCACATTGATCTATTATTTCAAATGAAATTTCCTTATCAAAACTACAAACATCTCCCATGATTTTCCAATAACAGTTATCACTGCACAACAACTAATATCCTTTGACTTAGAAAACTCAAAAGTCACTAGTAATATTGAATACAATTAATATAAGTCGTAGATATCAAAACTGGACCAGCCGTTTCACACCAGAAACCAGTGAACCAGCACTAGTGCAGTTCAATTCTTTCATTGGACAGGATCTGCACCTAAACCAGTCAAATTTAGTCGACCCGAGTGAACTGGTGGGTTGCAGTCAAACTGGCCAGTGAACTGCACCAAACCGTCCAATGAGCTGCGCATGCAAGTCATAATTCAAAATTCCAGCACCAAGGATCGAAGCCTGCCCAAGAGAGGATGTGGCATGCTCCGCAACCACTAGGGCTAGGCCAAACAAGTGGTTGGGCCATTGGGTCTCATTAACTGCATATCTATATATTTAATTCCTTTAAATGTATTTTTAATTTTTTATATATTGATTTAATTAATTTCGATTCAATCAATTCAACTAGTGACCCAATAATTGAACCAATGACTCAATGTATTAGGCAAGTCAATCATCAGGTTGAGTTTGATTTCTATGATTTAAGTATTCCAGTTGAATATCTGAAGAAAGGTGAAATCAAAAGGTAAAATACCGTCATCCTATGATTTTTGAAAGTTTGGACAATTTCTAATGGTCAAGCCAGTGATTTACAGACTGTGGATGATCTAAACATACGAGTATGACACAAACACAACACACAAAGAATTATTATAAAACACTAAAGACATTGTAGGATAAGAATTTCTGACCATCTACTGAATATAATGTCTTCCATAATATCTCTGGTAGTGGAAGATTCCTTTAGGGGCTCAAAACATTCATGCATCACCGAAAGAGCAACATTGAGTTTGCTGTAACTTTCAGCCAATGAGTAACCTTTCACACTACTAAGATCACAACTCTCAGAGTTGATATACTTCACCAATGTCCAAATTAGATTATCCATGCCCACTGAAACCGGCTCTCCTAATAGCTTATGGAGGCCTGCATATATCTGCAAAAGGTAGACAGTTGAGTGAAGAGTGTGTAGTAAAAACAGTGTCCTAAAACCCATTCCAGAACCATATATTAATGATACACGGTCTTAAATATTTCTCTGGCATTAAACTTAAATCCCTTCTGCTTGTCAAACCTAGCTATTAAATGAAGCATAAATAAAAGCAGGCATAATCAGAAAATACAAGTTGAAGCAACTAAAGAGCAATTCCTAGATTGGAAAAAAACTTCAAGGTAGGTAAAAGAGAATAACAGTTTTTTCATGCAAAATATGACTTGAATTTCCCAAAAATATAAGAAAAAAAGGAGGTGGATTAATATACCCTTTCACAATCCTTTCCGCATAACCAGTTTTCAGGATATCTTCTCGCTTTAGCTACATCACTTTTTCTCAGGCACCTAACATGATCTACATAAGGTTGAAAAAGATGACAACATAAGCATAGCATTGCAAAGTTGATTTGCATTAGCACACAAATACACACAAAAATAAATAAATAAATAAATCCAGCATGGATGAAATACTGAATTGAATATACATATTAGCTTACATTTATGTTCACACTGAATGCAAGTGAGGAAATGTTCATCCTCAGCTCCATTGATTTTGCTTTGCCCACAAATCACACAACGACATGATGGACAAAACCATTCACCATCAGGGATGTCCTATACAGGAAAAAAATGAGTAGCAAATTGAAGTAATATAATAAGCAATAATAACATATAACTAACTATGACATTATTGAGAAGGAACATGGTTAATCTACCTCCAAACCAAGACACATACTATGAAATGAAGACGGGCATTGATCACATAAAATTAGTTCCCCACCATAGTGGCAAACAGAGCAGATATAGTCATTCTCGCCTTGACACAACTCATTCATTGGTTTTCCCATAGTTTCCCTTGTCATATGATCTTCCATTCTTTGTAACTGGCAATCTAAGAGTGACCTACCATCTTCCAAGATGATGCTAGCAGCAGGTCTGCTGGTACTACTGCCACCAGCATGGTTTTCAAAGCCAGCAAGACTATATACTTTCTGACAACAGTGACACTTGAGTCCATCACGAGTTATTCTCCCCTCAACCAAAGCATGATGCTTGCCTTTTGACTGGTAATAAACCTTAGACCTTGGTAACACAGTATTACTGTCTATCAACCAAGACAGCACATTTAGAGGTTTCTGGTGTGACAGACAAGGGGCAGACACCTTTTGCACTCTCTTACTAGATCGTAGCACCCGTAAAGGCAATCCATTTCTTTGGCTCTTGGCTAGGCTGGCTTTCGAATTTTTCAAGCATTTCCGCTTCCGATTTTGAGTTGATCTACTCGCAGCTACGCCATCTGTTGCATGTAACTCGGGTTTCTTTGGAAGCAACTGGGATAGTCTATGTAATAAATCACCACTCGAAATCCGGTCAACATTTTCTTCTTTAATGTCTGGGAGATTCAAAGGTTGCAAGCTAGAAATGGTCCATTTAGGAATACTTTGTTCAATACAAAAACCACA
Organism: Dalbergia cochinchinensis; assembly: GCA_031216125.1. Taxonomy (NCBI): domain Eukaryota; kingdom Viridiplantae; phylum Streptophyta; class Magnoliopsida; order Fabales; family Fabaceae; genus Dalbergia; species Dalbergia cochinchinensis. The sequence continues at coordinate 48,067,887 of CM062371.1, read as the reverse complement.
TGCCGCATGGAGTGTTTTGAATCTCCTATTTCCTGGAGATATGTACAACAATCCCCTTTTTCTATTAGTTGGATCTGGATAGTGATAGCTCCACCCTTCTGCTAACAGATGGTTCTTTGCTTTTAGTGTATATTTTCTTCTATCAGCCCGCTGCAAGACAGATGCATTAAGGTAATATTCTAAAACAGCTTCAGGACAAAAGTCAGGTTCATCCAAAGCTTCAACCAGAGGAACTGGCACATTTGGAGGAAAAATATCAAGATCTTGAATCTTCTCTAATTGATCAGGAAGCACATGTGAAAGATGACCGCCAGCTGGAGGTTTCGCCGTACTCTGATCATTTTGGGAAAGCAAAGGGTTCATGTTCAAGTTCTTTGCCACAATTTTACAAGCTTGACTGAGAGAGCGGAAAGTGTTCTGCTTATCAGGCGATGTGTACTTGTAGTCACGATAACCGCATTTGCGTTGTGTCCACTCAATTTCCCATCCAAGATATGCAAGATGTTTCAATGCTTTTTCCTTCCAAAGTTTTAGAGTTTCCTTGTTTTTAAAATGAAGTGCATATTGCTCAACAGCATCAGGACATAATTCAACTCCAGACAGTCTCAGAGGTTTCCAACATCTCAGAGTTTTCCAATGTCTGGAAGAGCATCCAACTTTTATATTTTTCTTAAGACAGCTACCATCTGAAATTGCTTCACCAAGACCATGGCAGGAAATTTCTTTGTGATCCTGAGTTAAGACCTGTTGAACAGGCAGAACAGGTTCTTTCTGCACCAAAATTTCCCTCTGAGGGGAGGTCATGTTTAAGTCTGCCATTATATGCATATCTGATGTGCCATCCACCAAAGGATCCATATCATTAATCTCTTGATCCTGAATAATGGTTGGATATTTTTGAACAGTATCTAACAAGTTTGATGACTCACCTTTCTCCACAGGGATTTCTTCAAAACCAATTGCATTGTAAGGAGTACCTTCACAGTGAGCATTTGTGTTGCCACTACTGTTCAATTGGCCGCCAGAATTCCCAAAACCAAGAGAGTTGGCATTGTTGACTTCCTGAACAAAGTCAACAACATTAGCCATAGATTCAACTGACTCCAGCTCTGATATTTCTTTCAATAGACTCCTAGGGAGGTCTAAGAATGCGGAAATTTCTTCTAGTGTAAGAGCTAAGTAGTCATTAACTACCTCCATTATCAGGTTTCTCCACAACTCTTTCACATTAAAAGTCCAGTCCCTAATCCCGACAAAGTCCTCCTTGCCTCGTACATCATACCAAATTTGCTTTGCTGAAACTGCAATAAATGATGTCCTCTCACACTCCCCAAACAATTCAAGAAAAGCCCAGTTCCCTCTCCGCCGCCACTTCCCTGTAACTTCATCCCAGTCATGAGTAATCCGTATTTGGTGAACTCCAATCTTCATCTCATCACCCAAATCCGGAAAAAACACACTCCTCTCCTCTATTCCATCACAGTGATCAAATATTACACCTTCCCACCAAGCCTCCTCATGGTCCACATCAACACAGAGACCGAATTTAAGTTCACATCCCTCAAATGCAATCAAAGGAGGTAGCGGCCTAATTGACCCTCGCCTGTTGCAATTTGAGGAATTACTGTGACCATCCAATGCCTTCGAAACAATCACCTCTTCCACAAGATAATTCACCTCATCATCATCTAAAATGCTCTCATATCTTACATAGCGCTTCCGCTTCCCACATCGGATAACTGTCCCTGGGTGCCATGAGCCAAGAAACCCCTCCTCCATACTCCTCACCTGAAATAAAATGTTGAAACTTCTCAATCTCTAGAAATGAAAAATGCTTCAAATGAAAATATCACCACATTCATGTCCATCACCATTCACCAAGCAACTTAAAAGGGCAAGTGGACATGGGCCTATGATGGGGTAGAGAATGTAACTTAAAAACATTCAAACCACAGTGACAGCAACTGTGGAAAGTCATCAAAACCAACAAAAAAGAAATTAACGAAAAAATTAACACGAAATAGAAAACCATCAAAAAGCAAAGCCAATCAATCAACAAAGAGTACAACGATTGAGTAAGCAAAAAAAAAAAAAAAAAGACATTTTAAAAGGAAAAAGATAAAACCGAACCCAGAATATTCCCATAACAAAACAAAAAACACATATCTTTGAAAATAAAAAGCTAAAGCTCTTTTCAGCACATATATTATGCATAGATTCTTCCCTTCCATTTCCAACTGAGTTATGTTTAAGTTAGGTGAACATAACTTGCATTTGATATCGTGCATTTCCACAAACCTGCACAAACACTCAATTTAGATTTTTTGTATAAATTTTAAGCATTACAAATTCATTTATGAATGATTGTACATGTTACTCGAGCACGGAACATACAAGAATATCTCCTCTTTCCAATCGCTTCATCTATCTTCTCTCAGAGAGGAAAACAAAAAATCCCTTTTCTCGCTTCTCAGAGATGAACTGCGAAATCAGAAGAGAGAACAGCGAGGATCATTAGGGAAAGGGCATTTCGGTAATTTCAGCTCCCCATCCCCACCCCCCCCCCCCCTCATGATCACGTCCACTACTCACCCACGTAAACCACCAACAGGCAACGACAGCAATGACTCTCCCTTCATCTCCCGCCGCCAGCGAATCGGCCACGGCGGCATGGCCCTCCACACCGGCGGTGCTGTTAACGGCCCGAAAATTAACCCCCGAAAAAAATATCTTTATTTAAAAAAAAATGAAGAAAACAAAAAACGGTTGAAAAAAATTGACTTCACCTCCACACTTTCATTGACATCAAGTTTTTCGCTTTCTTCTCCAAGAAGAATAATCCTTCAACGCCATTGACACAGTGTTTTAGTTTTACAAAACACATGCACGCACAAAAACTGAGTAAAACCCTATCAAATCGATTTTTTTTCTTAAAAAAAAAATCGTATCTTTATTGGAAAAACACGATTAAGAAGATTAGAGTTTTACTCACCTCGACTCTTTCATTGACGTCGAGTTTTCGCTTCATGAAGCCTCCTCCTCCTCCTTTTCTACGCTTTATGCTGCGAAGATAATTCTCCACTACCACTGTAGAGAGTTTCAGTTTATTTTTTTATAGTGATTTACTTTCAATAGCTGAGAATGCCGCTTTTTCTTCTTCTTCTTCTTCTTCCTCTTCTACGTTGTTTTATTTAGCAACAATAATAATAACTAAATAAAAGTAAGAGAGAGAGAGAGAGTAATGATGAGAAAGATGAAGAGAGAATCAAACGCCGACAAACAATGTTAAACGAAACGAAATGAAACGAAACAATGTTAAACGTTCTGTTGGGATGGGTATGCTTTGTGCGCAAGTAATGAGTAATGAGAGTAGTAAATCACGGTGTCCCATTAAACGACGCAGTGATCCTCGTCACTACTAACTACCACACACTCAGCTTGTTCGCGAGATGAAACAAGGAAGAGAACAGGGGGCGATGGATGGCTGGTGCAGTACTTACGCTTCAAGAAACACCCCCCCACATGTGACGTGGACGAACACATGAGTGCCATGTATTATAAACGTGAACAAATAGATTGATGACATGTAAAGGCCATGAATTTTGAATTTGATTAACACTTTAATTTTTTCTATTTTTGTTTGGTGGGGCTGGAAGATATAAGGCCTAGAGCTCGTAGATGAAATGTACTTGATCTAGTTAGAATAGTATTATTTATACTCACATTTGATAGGACACCGTACTAACATGCTTTTATTTATTATTGAATGTGATATGAGTTCCAAACTAAATGGGTTTTATATATCATCCAATGATAAATAAGAGTGTATCGACACGATATCCCACAAATGATGAGTATAAATAACATTTCTCAATCTAGTTATGGAAGTCTCTCTATTCTCTTCATTCACATTTCTAGGAACTTATGGATGGAAAGTGGCGCAACAAGATATTTTGAAGTATACGAGCTAAATTAGTTAATATAAGATAAAGTAAAATGAATTATCATATAGAAAGTACAAAATAAGTTATTATATAGTATTTTTTACGATATTTACAAATCCAAAAAGACATTCCAAATGTATAATGAATAAGAAAGAGATACATTCTACATTTTGAACCAACTAATAGTGTGTGCCTCTCCTCCTTGCCTCTATGACTATTAATGTTAAAACATCTTTTATGATGGAGACCAACACAAATAGTGTTGCAACATAAAAAATGTATTATGTCTCCTTCTAAAATAGACCTAAAGATCTCTATGTTTTCAAGACCAAAGAGAAACCTATAACCCATAAAGGCAAAACTAACACCAATAAAAGAGACAAAAAATAGTCATAAAGAGGATGAAAAAATTCATAATGGTGACAATGAAAATAAATAAAAGACATAAAAATATAAGAAATGGAAAGAAAATAAAAATGGTAGAAACTACCATTACGAAAGAGAGATGAAAGCCTCATCAATAATACTCACATGTGGAAAGACTAAAGAGAAGAGAAAAAAGAATAGATATGCTATTAAAAGATTTTTATAATATCATTAAATCAAATCTCTTCATTTAAATCATTTTTCAGGTAGTATGGGGGTGAAAGTTAAAGATTTGAATATTCTAAAGTGAGCATCTCACTTTCAAAAGTGAAGTGAGAAGTTTTACTTTTAGAATAATAGAGTGAAAAAGGGTTCTAATTTTTTTGATCTAAAAGCAAAATTTCCTTACTTTACTACTAAAAGTGAGATCATCACTTTAAAGGTTTGAATGACACTACATGATTAGATGAACAACTTTATCTTTTTATAGAATCAATGCATCAAAATTAAATCATTTCATTAAATTTTGATACATGTAAAAAAAACTTTACATAGACATTTAATCATGTGTTATTATATCAACAAAATTATTTAACTCAACAACTTATTGCCTTGAAAGTTTTGCAAATAAATATGATCGTATGGTGGTGTTAAACTCTTTTATAGTTACTGATATTGCCTTAAAATTTATCTGTTTTGAATTTTATTTAAAACAAAAAAATTATGATGAATAATTACCATAGTAGGTATTTCCTTATTGTAATTTGATATTTTTTTGATTAAAAACAAGAGTTAATTTATGTGCACTGTCAGTATAAAAAAATACATCAATATTCAGTCATGTATTGTAATATTAATAAAAATATTTGACTCAACCACTCATTATCTTTAAAGTCATATAAATAAAAGAGTATATGATTGAATGATATCAATATATCAAAATTAATTTCTAAAAAATCTTAGTTGGGGAGTATTTAAATGAGGAGTAAAAATTGGATAAAATTTTTCATAGGATAATTTAATCCATAAAAAAAACACATGGAGCTCTTATAACACAAATGATATTTTGTGAAATAATTCTTTAAAAATATTAATGTTAATTTGTGTTGGAAATTTTTTTTCCTTATATAGCACAAATATCATCCATTTATCATTCGCAACAGATGTAATGTTCAAAGTCATATCATTTAGGAGAGGTAACATTGTAGTGGTCGGACCCTAAAACGAAACACTGGTAATCCGAACTTTTACCCGTCACCCACCAATTTTTATTGTTTTCAAACATACAAAGGCAAATAACCCCCATATTGTTGGTGTTATTTTACAATTGTGATATACACGTTTTACTTTTGAGTAATGTTATTTTGATTCATATTTTATAGGGTATTATATCGATATACTTTTATTTATTATTATATTAGGTGTAAATTGTTAAGAAAATAATAGAAGACGATGAACAAGAACTTGAATATTATGATTTCAAGACACAAAATCAATTACTGTCTTTAGAAAAATATTTACCTCCGCATATGAGTTGATGACCTTACTGGACAGTGTCCCATTTTCTAGTCTAGACCACTACAAAGGTTACCTTGAAGAAATGTTTTTCAATTATCATCCTCATTCCAATGTAACAAAAGCAATTTCTTAAATCAAAGCAAAATTATTTGAAGCCAATGGCGGAGCCAGATATTTTCAAGGAGGAGTCAAGTTATATAATATAAAATAAAGTAAAATAAATTATCAATAGGAAGTATAAAATAAGTTATTATATAGTATTTTTTATACAAGTTATTGATAAATTACGATTTATTTCATCATTTATCCTCTCTTTTCTCTTACCAAAAAGAGTTAACAATTTTCTTTTTAAACATATTTTATATTTAACATTTAAAAAAATATGCGTATCAATGTATTATTTAAAATCAAAATAGAGCACTAATCATAAATAACTAATTAGTAAGTAAAAACTCTATTAAGTGAATAAAATGGGTTAATAAGAGAAAAATTTTAAAAAATATATTCTAGAAACATTTATATCATATGTATTACTATATTAAAAGACTTTTATTATTTATTACGCATACTATATATAGAGATGATCACTGTCTATTATCTGTCTACTCTTTTTTATAGAGAAGATAATGTAATTTCACTACTCAAACTAACTATTTTGTAAATAAAATGATATAATTACCTTATCTAAATGAAAAAAAGAAAAATCAATTGAAGCATCTAATTTCTATACATTTTAAATTCCCTTAAATTTAAAAATATTTCATCTAAACTCTCTTCAAATAATTTGTAAACATGCGAGAATCTCTTTCAAGAAAAGAAAATCTTTTACCCATAAATAATATTTTTTTCTTATCTCTTTAATTATTTATTATCATATAAAAATATATATTTTATATTTAATAATATATAAATTTTTAAATTTATTTTCATTTTTTAATTTTTTTTCATTTGATAATAAATGAGGGCAAGAGAGGGCGGGGACAAAGATTTTCATCCCTCTCCCAAGAGCTAGCAATTCATTGCTTCCAGCTGGCACATGCAGATGTGTCATTGTCACGTGATCGTTCTTGCTTCCCCGCCTCCCGATTCTGCTTACGGCGCACAAATTCAGAAGTTTGGTCTTTTTGACTTGCGGTCCAAGTTAGTAGGAAAAGTCCTATTATTAATAGGCAGATTGCGAAATCAATTTTACAAGTATTTTGAAATCTTTGATTGATATATCAAATTTAATTTTAAAAATAATATCACTAAAAAAATCACTAGACAATCCACACGAAAAAAAAAAATCATCAAATACATAATGCTTTCTCTGTTACGAGAAGAAATATAGTTATTCTATAAGTAAGTTTTGTCTATTTATTTCACTTGATAACTTGTTATAAACACCAAACTTAATTCATTTTACTTATTATACAATAAATTTGACAATTGAGTCGTATGATTTGTTTTTATGTAATGAATCATGTGACCTTACATTAATGATGGAACATATTAAATTTCAAACACGATTAAAATCATTATTATATAATATAATAGTCGATATTTTCCTATATTTTTAAGATTATATTATACATCAAAATAAAATAAAATAGGCAGTATCAAATTATTTTTAAATTATGTATAATTTTATATACTTAATCTATAGCACAATTTTTCAGAAAAATCATAGACTTATTCTTGGCTAAATGGATCTCCATCCCACTTTGTATATATTTTGGTCTTTTATGTTTCTTATCATAAAGTATACAAGAAAATAGGAAATTGTAATAAAATAATAGTTTCATTAATTATATGACTATAAATTTTAAAAGTAATTTAAATTTTGTTATTTTAAATTATAATTTTTATATAAACAATTCAATGCACTTCACAAAAGCAAAGTTCAATAAAAATAATAACAATTAACAAATATTATAACAACTCTCGTCAACAAATTTTCTAGGAAGAAGTTATAACATTAAACCACGCAAAAGAATGATCAAATAGGAAAATTTTGATACTTTGCATGACAGTATATTTATAGTTACACACACACAGATAAAATTTTATTTAAAAATTTAATAAAATTAATTTATATGAAATTATTATAAATCTATTAATATATTTGTATAAATTAATATATATAAGATTAATGCTAATTTATAATTTATATGAATATTAAATTGATTATGATCATGAATTTGAATTAATTAATATATAAAAATTTATATATTTTTTTGAACATTTTATAATAATGAAAAAGAATAGTGATAAATCAAAAGTTAATAATTTGCTAATATTATCTCAGGATCTTAACTTTTCGTTAGAATTATGTTTGATTGAAGGATAAAATTGAGGGAAAATTTCCATGATAAAATTTATTCTTTTAGTCTCTTTTGCATATTTGTTATGTTTTATCTTAATTATAAATGTAAAATTTTTAATTTCATTCATAAAATGTAATACAAAATATTTTAAATATTACAAATTTAAGCATATATCTTTATAGAAATAATTATTTAAAAGTTTTAATTTAATAGCATAATTTTATGATTATAATTTGCATATGAGTTAATTTTATTAAATCTTTGATTAGTTTTTTGTCTTTGTATGTGAATATGAATATTTTAACATAAAATGACACGATTTTTTGTGTCATTCTCCAAAATATTATTATGAATTTATATTTTGATACCCCCCGAAAAAGTAAAACTTTTTCTTTTTTATTTGTTTCCTTTTTTTATGTACTTGTCGGTGTCAGTCTGGGATGCCAAGTTTATACCTATAAGAGAAAACAACAAAAAGTTAATGGAAGGATCAAATGGGAACAAAAATTTAAAAACTGAGAGACTACATAATTTTTGTTTATTTTGAATGAGAGACCTATCTGAAAAAACTTACGGCGTTTCTTAATCCATATAGCTTAACTTTATATTAATGAATTTGCACCTCATTATGCAAAAGCTTTTGCCTGTTAATATGTATGTATAGAGCTTTGTATAATAAACATTCTGCATAAGCATAGGAAGAGGAAACAGACCATTACAATAAAAGTAGAAGGTATTAATATTCTGCATTACAATTACAGAGGCAAAATAAGATGAATAAACATTACAATTGACAACTAATAAGGCGAAAAGTCCATTTCAACGAGAAGTTCTGCAATCCAATCTAAAGTCAATATAATTGATCTTTTGAATGAATAGGTGGTTGCATTTATTTGCTGCAACTTCAACAGAATAATTCTACAGCAATTAAGAGATAGTTTAACAGCTATCCAGCTAATTGATGCAGAAGTCAAAAACATTTCTACAGTTCCACTTCATGCTTAATCAGAAACAGAAATGGTATGTTACAAGAGCAAAATAAGAACAAGATACATTCTACATAACCAAAATAAGAACAATTGGACACAAGTTTATGGCCTTGATTGAGAATTTTTTAACGTATCAAAAAGACTGTTACAACAAAAGTAAATATGCATAACCCAAACAAGTAATCCAAGCATCAAGCATGCCATTGTATACAAAAAGACCATTATATTCATCTCTATCAAAGTAGGAGCTAAACCCTATCAAGATTTACATGCTAAGCTCTATACAATTTCTAAACCCTATCTAAATTTCAGTCCATCTTCTTTGGAGCTTTGAAACCAGGAGTTGGCATGAATCTCATGCATCTCAAGAACTTTGATGTTGTAGTTGGACTTGTCTCAATTGTTTCTGATGTAATAGCCTCATTTGGCGGCGGAGACGATCTTGCACTTGTACTCGGTGGTTGAACAAGAGTCGGGGTTGGTGCAGTAAACAGGGGCGGCGGAACAGGTGCATGTAGACTCAGTATTGCAGTGGCTGCAGTAGGTCCGACGAATGTTGGTCTTACTGCAGTTGGACTGGGACATGGGGGCCTTATAAGTGGAAGTTTAGGAGCCCTCATTCCAACATTTTCCTGCTATGGAAATGAGAAAAAGAATTCAGATCATGTAGACATCAACCAACATAGTATGATCAACATAAGATAAGAAAAGTACACACAAGAGTTACAGTAGGTAGAGTTTTACTAGTTGACTGTTGACTTGGAATCCCCTGTTAAATATGAAAAACAATGTCACTGAAGTAGTATAGGGTAGACTATCAAAATAAAAAAAGTAAGGAAATGAAACATTCCTGATTGGAGTGGACAATTGCCTTAGGTTCAACTGACTCCAACTCCTGTGTTTCTTTCAATAAACTCCTTGGAAGGTCTAAGGACGAGGAAATTTCTTTTAAAGTAAGAGATAAGTAGTCACCAACCACCTCCATTACCAGGTCTCTCCACAAGTCTTTCACATTATAAGTCCAGTCCTTAATCCTAACAAAATCCTTTTTGGTCCTTACATCATACCAAACTTGCTTTGTTGAAACTGCAACAAATGATGTCCTCTCACACTCCTCTAACAATTCAAGAAAAACCCACTTCCCTCTTTGCCGCCACTTCCCTGTAGCTTCATCCCAATCATGAGTAATCCGAATTTTATGAACTTCAATCTTCATCTCGTCACCCAAATCCGGAAAAAACACACTCCTCTCCCGCTTTCCATCACAGTGATCAAATATAACACCTTCCCACCAAGCTTCCTGGTGGTCCACATCAACACACAGGCCGAATTCAAGTTCACGTTCCTCAAATTCAATGAAAGGAGGTATCGGCCTAATTGATCCACGAATGTAGCAATTTGAAGAATCACTATCATCACCATCCAATGCCTTTGGAACAATCACCTCATCCACAAGATAATTCACCCCATCATCATCTAACAAGTTCTCATATCTGACATAGCGCTTCAGCTTCCCACATTGGATAACTTTCCCCAGGTGCCAGGAGCCCAGAAAGCCCTGGTCCATACTCCTCACCTGAAAAATGTCGGAACTTTTCAGTCAAATCTAAAATAAAGACATTGGACCTTGAAAAAAAAAAAGAATGGATTCTATACTAAGTTACCACAAATCAGAAACACTTTGCATGAACAGCAAAGAAAACAACAATGCACACCATGCAATTGTGAATGAGAATTTGATCATCAAAGCAACAATAGGATTGGGAAAGTAGCTGAGAAAGTAGCTGAAGACATTCAAACCTCAGTGAAACCAAAAAATATTTAACAACATGTAGCACAACCAGAGACACATGCATTCATAAATACAAAAATAAAAAAAGAACAATAAGAGCAATGGCAATCAACACACAAAAAGTGCAGCAATTGAGTAAGCCACAAATAATAATTAAAAAAAAATTAAGGGAAAAAAACTGACCCCAGAAATTCCCATAACAAAAAGATAATATCTTTACACCAAAAAAAAAAAACGCTTGAAAAAATTGATTTCACCTCTACATCCTTTTCATTGACATCATGTTCAGCAACTGTCATTGATGACACACAATGATTTCTGTTTACAAACACAAACACATGCATGCACACAAAAATTGAAAAAAAAAAGATGAAGGAGAAGCTATCAATAAAAAAAATCAAGAAAAACAAAGACCCACGAAATTCCCACAAATAAAAAGGGAAAAATCATATCTTTATTTAAAAAAAAAAGAATGGAAAAATACTTAGAAGAATTGAGTTCACCTCGACGCTTTCATTGACATCAAGTTTTCGTTTGATGTACCTTCTTTGACGCTTTGTGCTCCGAGAATTCTCCACTGCCATTGAAGAGAGGTTTTACACAGCTCAGAATGCCGCTTTCACGTTCTTCTTCTTTTCTTTTAAAAAAATATAAAAGAAAAAAAATTGAGAGAGAAAAAGAACAACAATCTTAAATGAAACCCAAATTCCTCTAATGAATTTAACGTGTTATTAAATCTTGCTCAACTCGACCCACTCAACTGGTAAATCGGCCAGTTGGCTAGTGAGTAGAAAATAGAGATATCAAAACGAGTTAATCCATCCCACTAAAAACCCATCAAAATAAAATATGCAGGTCAACCCTCAAAATAAAATAGGTTCAAAGAATAAGCCGAATTCGTCTTTATTTTAATTAATTCATAGATTTTTTAAAGAAAATTTCAAAAAAAATTAACAATGATATTAATATAATATTAAAAAAATTCTAACATAAACAATTATAACAATAAAATAATAACTAAGTCTTAGAAGTAAATATTAACATAGTATGTTCAATATCGATAAAGTGATACTTAATCTCAAAGCAACACAATTATTCTATTTTTTTATTAAAAAATTATCAGCCATGGGCCAAGCCTGCCAGCCAAAGCCCACAGGTTAGGTGGGCCAAATTTTTTTGTGGATTTTAAAGTGTGGCCCAACCTATCAAAATAGTGGGTTAAGTGGATTGGCCTGACAAATTGAGCCTATTTTGAAATCTATAATAGACAATCAAACCTCGTCCAAAGAATATGTGAGTGTATTTCTTTATCATCATATGTCAAAAATAATGTATATTTATCCTTTGAGCTCTACTTTGTCATTTTATTTTTATTCTCTATCTTCATCCACCTTCACTTCACTTTTTTTTGTTGTGTTCATTGGTAAGAAATTTTCCTTCCACTGTTGTTTAAATATTTCCCTAATTTTATCTTAATTTCTAATTTCTCTTCAATAGTGCTAGTGCCCTTCTCTCTCTTCTTTATTTTATTATCACCCATTGTAATGTTGTTAAATACAAATCGCAGTGGTGAGTTATCTATATTTGTGACACTAATAACCACTTTTATCATTATTATTCTTTTTTCTTATTTTCTCCTTAATTTTTCTGATTTTTTTTTCGCATATTTAGACTCCAATTTGTGTCTATTGTACATCTTGATGCAGGGATATTAAAACAGTTATTTCATATTTTTCCAAGTAATTTCTAGATTGTTTCAATGCAACACTTTTAATTGGATTTTGAGGCTTTGAAAATTTTTCTTTTTTGGGAAGCAATTTCCATGACAATTTGAGGTAAGATTTTATGCACAAAAATAAATTTGACTTCTTTTATTTATATGATTGCATGTTTGTTTGTACACATATTTTATAATTAAGTATAAACAAATTTGTTATGTTACATCGACAACTTTTTTGGTTTTATAAGAAAGTTCTACCTAATACAAATTATGTTTCTATAATTTTTGTTCTATAATCAATTATAAGATATTGGTAATGATATGGTATATAAGATGCTGTACAATTTTTTATGATATATTATACTAGTTAGGTTTTTTTAGTCTTAATTTATTTATATTTCCTTTAAATGCAAAATCTTAAGGCATATAACCCTCCACAACATCATGTTCGCAATCTCCATATAGCCAGCAAATGATTGATGATAATCAACCTCCAAGAAAAACTAAGATAATAATATTACACAGTTGGAACAAGTTTTTTAGTTATGTTTTTAAGATTTTTGATGGGTTGCATCTATGCACCCTTTTTCCTTTTAACTCCAGGCATTTTGCATCCTGTTTGTGCTTACTTAATTGATAAATGATGGATTTGTATTTTGTTCTCATCATGCGTCATTGGATAAATTCATGGCTATTTGCACCGTTCTAAGGAATAATTATATTTTGGAGTTACCTGTGCTTTTAATCTTTTTGTGTGAGTAATATTCGGTGACAGAAACTTTTCAGGTTGATGCATTAGACCAAAAACGACTCAGCAATTTTCAAGCGCATTTTAGCAACACTGTTGACCACCCCAAAGGTCAACCGAAGGGCTACGAGATGAACTGAAGGCAGAATCACCACAGTGGTCATTACCCGCCTTGGCGATGGATAGAGACAGTGTGAGTTCAAGGATTTTTAATTGATTGCCCCAACAGTCATGCCATGTGCTTATAGCCACCATCAACAACGCGTGGTTTAACTCTATTGGACCCATTTTTTTATATTATTTTTTCACATTATAAATAGGAATAGGTCAAACATTGTCGACACCTTTTGATCATTATTTTTATTTTTGCCATCAAGCTCCCTCTCTTTACTTTCTCTCTTTTCATCAGTCTGCTCTCTCTAGATTTTGGGAGCTTTCAATCCTTATTTTGGTTTCCATTTGAGATTGCAATCATACTCTCCATTACATTGATTGTGATCCTTCACTTATGGAGGAGTTGTTTCTTTACCTAGTGCAAGGATTCTAAGGATCCAAGGATTATGTTTTGAGACTCCCATTATTTTAATGCAGTTTATAGTTTGGCTTTCCAACTTTCTTATTCTCATCTCTCTTTCATATTTTCGTGATGGTTGATACAATTATATTTTTGAGAGTTTTGAATGTGTGTATGTTTACTATTGTGAATGTCAAACATGGTTAGAGTTCCAATTGGGCATAATTTAATTGGTAATTTGAAGTATGTTTAATTGGTAAAGGGATTGGAATTAATTCTAATAAGAATTAGGTAATTGTTATTGACATTTAGGTTAGTGTAAGCATTTAGGAATTGCGATTGCGATTTTCTATTAACCAAACCCTTGGTCAGTTGTGCAATTGTGTAACTGCTAAGTAGAATTACATCACTGATTGCACAATTGTGAATTGGTGAAACTAATCACCTTCGTGAATTATTCTTTTGAGTCTGTGATAACATAATCCTTGATTTGTAGGAACTCCTTGCCAGGTAATTTATTTAATTGAATTTTCTTCCAATATTTTATTAATTTCTTCTGAATAAACCTCCCAATTTCTAATTGACTAGTAATATTTCCTAATGAGATGACCTAGATTGTGCTATTTACTATATTTTTTGTGTAATTTAACAATTATAATATTTTTAATTTGTTATGGGCAGCGACAGCTCCCATCAAATCTTGGCGTCATTGTTGGGGAAGTGGTGTTATTTGATTCTTTTTTATTTTAATTTATTATTATTATTATTTATTTATTATTGTTTAATTTTTCTATTTTGTATTTTTTTATTTATTGTGTTTATTATATTTCTGCCTTTTATTTTTATTTATTTAAGTAAAAATATTTTATTTTAATTTTGTTTGTCCCCCTTTTTTGCATTTGATTCTTGTAGTGATTTAATTTTATGACTTACTTCATTCCTAATTTTCTCATACTTTCGCTTAATTTAGAAATTGAGAAAACTACAAGATAGCTTAGAAAGGCAGCTATGAGCAAGTTAACCCACCTGATAGCCCTTCTTCCTTTTCCCCTTTTCCTCAGATAGATCTTGGAGATTAGCTAATTTTTTCAATTCGTTTGAACTTTCTGATCCTTTGCTAATGTTTCAGGTGACATGGCGAACCATGACAGGACTTTGAAGGAGTTTGCTGCCCCCAGCCTTACTTACTAGCCATTGGGGATCGTCTACCTTGACCTTGAGATTGAATTTGAGCTCAAGTCAGGGCTCTTGCATTATATGCCTATGTTCTGTGGGTTAACTAGGGAAAATCCACACAAACACTTTCACATAGTTTGTGCTACAATAAAGCCTTTGGGGGTAACGGAAGAAGACCAAAATCAAGTTAAGGGCCTTCCTGTTTTACCTTAAGAGCACTGACAATGATTGGTTTTTCTATATTCCCCATGGAAAGTGTAACGCCTGGGGATTGCGAAGTCGGGGAGTGATCGCCGGTGCAAGGAGGCACGGACAAGGAGCGGCTTCTGGCAGACTTCGAAAGCGGAGGGGTACATGAATGAATCGATTACACACCCGAATGAAAAGGATCCTAAGACTGTATAGGTATGGGACTATACAGTTGAGGAGGGCTTATATGAATTGATTTGTACTACATATACCAACAAGATGCATCTTCTTTTTGGTAGCCCAAATTGAAAGAACTCCACAGTTAAGTGTGCTTGACTTGGAGCAATTTTGGGATGGGTGACCTCCTGGGAAGTTTTCCTAGGAAGCGTGCGAATGAGGACAAAGCATGCTGAAAAGACCCGTGTTGGTTTGTAGGGACAGTCATCAATCCATAAAGCAGCAGGGGATGTTACAAATGGTATTAGAGCCTGCACCTCTCCCAGTACGGTGTGGTTCGGGGATGAACCAAGCGAAAGCTGGTGGGCATGTAACGCCCAGGGATTGCGAAGTCGGGGAGTGATCGCTGGTGCAAGGAGGCACGGACAAGCAGCAGGGGATGTTACAGAAAGTAGACAGTTGGACTAGTATGAAGTGAATCTTTCGAGCAAAGTTTCTCCTAGCCTCTAGAACAGCTACAATAAGGAAAGATATTTGTGGCATTTGACAGTTGCAGGGTAAATTTCTCTATGAATACTAGGAGAGGTTCAAGAGATTGTGTGTCAACTGCCCCTAGCACTAGATTCCAGACAACTCCTTATTTAGTATTTTTATGAGGGACTAGTTATGGGGAGATGCATGATTGATGCTGCAGGCAGGGGTGCTTTAGTTGACAAGATCCCTACTACAGTAAGAGCATTGATAGACAACATGGTAGATAATTATCATCAGTTTAGTTCAAGAGCTATAGTCAACACCTGCAATGTGAGTGATGTATCTCCAGTGGATAATAGTAGGGTGGAGAAGAAACTAGATGAGATGATTGAGTTTTTAAAACAAATTACCTTGAATAAGTCCAAACAGGCTCCTCCACCTCGGACAACTTATGATATTTGCTCTTGTCATAACTATACCACAGATGTGTGTCCACAGCCATAGGATAGCCCTACTTTAGTTGCTGCAAACAATGTATTCCCATGCAGGCTTTAGAATCAGAATAACTAGTAGGGGTATGATCTTTAGATCATCTCAATATGAGGTGGAACAGCTTATCACAGTATCAAAAGTATGTTTCATCCCAATAGAGACAACTAGGCAACCTACTTGTCTACTATCAACCGCTTGCTCTACAGCTACCTGCCCCTCGGTAGCCTATAGCATTACCTTCCCTTCTTACTACCTCTGAAGCACCATGGCCGGAGATGATGAGGATGATGATAGAGAACCAGAGAAAGACTGATGACGCCATGCAAGAGATGAGGAATGAGATCAATTGATTAAAGGGTAGACAATCTCAGCAATCTAGTTTTTCTTAGATACCTTCTCAGACTATTCCCAATCCCAAGGGGAATGTTAGTGCCATTACTTTGAAGTTTGGTGTAGTTCTACTTGAGGTGGTTCATCCACCTAAGCAGAGTATTGATGAACAGGTGAGATACACGAGCCTATAGTGCAATGGCCTGAACTTGAACCTCAACAGAAGAAGTTAGTTGAGTCAGTATAGAGACCCATTCCATTGTCTTTCTCTTAAATAATACAAAGACCTAAAAGGGCAGTTGAAGCTGAGTTTGAAAAAGAGCTCTTAGAGACCTTCAGGAAAGTGGAGGTGAATATACCTTTATTGGATATAATCACATAGATTTCAAAGTGTGGCAAAATTTTAAAATATCTATGCACCAATAAAAGGAGACTACAGGGCAATGAGTAAGAGAATACTTCCTCTATCATATTTATCCGATACTATGAAATTCCCCCTGAAGGAACACTCTATGTTTGGTGTGGATGTCATTGACTCCCTAGTGGTGGAATATGCATGTGGCAGTTTACTTGGTAAGGATGCAGATCCCACATTTTCTATTTTTTCTTCTCCCATGAGATATGATGAGTCTACTATTGTAGAGTTTTTTGAGCTTGCAAATATAGGTACCCCGCCTAGGCTTCGGTCATTAGTTTCAGGTATTTCTCATGACCAGCCCATAATAGACAAGAAGCCTTGTGAGGGGAAAAGATTTCACTGTATAAGGCCGGGGCAAAATTGATAACTGTAAGGTCATAGTCAATGTAGAAAGGACCATTCTTTGTCACCTGTGCGTAGCCCTGTGGTGCAGCCAAGTTAGAAGACCCAAAGAATAAGATTCGTTGTAAAGTCAATGGGCACCGACTAAAGCACCTAGTTCTATGGGTTGAAGCCACACGCTCTACAAGAGAGTCTTGACCGTCCAACTTAGGGACATTAAAACAAAGTGATAGGAAGAAGATAACCCACCATGAAGGAGTTCTCTTTCTTTTTACTTTTTTATATTTCTACATTTTATTTCTTTTTACTTTTAGTTTTGAGTCTTGCATCATGTTTTGTTTTACTTGTGTCTTGTATCATTCCTTTGATACCTTAGAGGTAACATGTATAAGCTAACACCAAATGCACTATATTGAATTACTTGGTATTGACTTTATTTTGCATTGCATGCTTGGTGATTCACTGTGTTATTTGGATTAAGTATATGCAATTTACCTATGAGTTTTTAGCCTCTTTAATTAGTTTGGACTATTATGTGTCATCCTTGTTTGTTCATATGTGTTTTTCTCTACTTTCTAGAACTTGCCTAGGGTGTTGTTTGAAAATATATTCTTATATGCATGCTTGAGGGTAATTGAGGCATTTTTCTTGTTTTCAATCACTTGACCATATAGCCAACCATTTCATAGTATTATTGTTTAGCCTTTTTGAGCATACTTTTTTACCTTTCTTTGTTTTAACATATCATTAGCCAAAAATGAAAAACCATGAAAATTCCTAACTTTTTAGGTTTAGGAAAGCATTTGTGCATTTCTCATATGTGCTTAACTATAAGCATGGGGAAAAGCATGAAGATATGCCCCGATTTAAGTATGAGGGAGAGACAATGTGTGTATCTATAAGTCGCAAAAAAAATTTGGCAAATGGCACACCAAGAAAATAAAAAAAAAAGAAGAAGCAAAGTTGATTGGAAAAAAAGGCAAAAAAATAAATAAATAAAATAAAGGAAAAAATTGAAAAAATTTGGTTGAATGTGTGCCATAATGCAAATTAAGAGTCTGTAAATGGTTAAGTTGGACAAAGTATACCCTTAGGTACTTGTACTCTTAGTGTATGTATTTACTCTCCTTTGACTAGAGGTTTTGTTCTATTAGTCTTAATATTCTCCCCCTTTACCTAAGCCTCATTACAACCCAAAGCAAGTTCTCATGATTTAGTATGCATGTATATGTGACAAATAGAGAATGAGACTTATGACTAGCCTATGGTATGCATTTTCATTTGAAGCGATTGAGTGTGTATCTTAGCCCAAAACTCTTGAGTGAATAAGTGACAAACACGGACCTTGGGAGGACTTTTGTACTTGATCCATGCATCATGTATGTGGATTCAACTTTGTGTGCTACGTTCTTGTTCATACATTGCTTGTTGAGATCATGTTTCATTTTAGGTGTTAAAGCTTATTACTTGTATCTCTAGGCCCATTGGATTGATGTATTGTTATTTTTCATGAATTGTGCATTTTTAGAGTTAGGAGTTCAGTCTCTTTACTGCTTGCATATGAGTCTCTTGCATAAGGACATGCAATTGTTTAAGTATTGGGGAGTTTGATTGGTTGCATTTATGAACCCCTTTTCCTCTATAACTCTAGGCAGTTTGCATTCTGTTTGTGCTTAATTGATTAATGAATGGTGGATTTGTATTTCGTCCTCATCATGCATTATTGGATAAATTCATGGCTATTTGCATCGTTTCTAATGAATAACTATATTTTGGAGTTACTTGTGCTTTTAATCTCTTTGTGTGAGTATTATTTGGTGACAGGAACTTCCTAGGCTCATGCATTGGACCAAAAGGGACTCAGAGTAATTTTCAGGGGCAACACTGTGGACCATCCCAGCTATTAACAGAGAAGGCTATAGGAGGAGCTGAAAGCAAGACTGCCACAATAGTTATTCACTACCTTAGCAGTGGATTGGGACAGTGTGAGTTTCAGGATTTTTAATTGACCACTTAAGAAGGTCAAAGACCATAGCCCACCATCAGTGACGTGCGATTTAATCCTACTGGATACACTTTTTATGTTATTTTTGGTTACATTATAAATATGGATAGATCAAATATAGATCAAACATTGTAGAAACCTTTTTATCATTATTTTTGTTTTTGCCATCAAGCTCATTCTCTCTACTATCTCTTGCTTTATCTGTTTACTTTCTTTCTAGGTTTTGTTAGCTTCCAATTCTTGTTTTGGCTCCCATTTGGGATTACGATTGTATTCTCCGTTACATGGATTGTGAGCAGTTTCTTTACACAGTGCAAAGATTCCAAAGATTCCAAGGATTCAATGATTATGTTTTGAAACTCTCATTATTTTAATGTAATTTACAGTTTTGCTTTCCAATCTTTCTTGTTCTCCTCTCTCTTTCATATTTTTGTATTGGTTAATACAATTATATTTTTGAAAACTAGCTTTGATTGTCTGTGTGTTTGCTATAGTGAATGTCATTAATGATTAGGGTTCCAATTGGACATAATTTAACTAGTAATTTGAAGAATGTCTAATTGGTAAGGGGATTGGAATTAATTCTAACAAGAATTAGATTATTGTGATAGACATTTAAGTTAATGTAAGCATTTGGGATTGCAATTGCGATTCTTGGTGTTCATGTTGGCCAAACCGTTTTTCAGTTGTGCAATTGTGTGACTGCCAAGTATAATTACATCATTGATTGTACAATTATGAATTGGTGAAAATAATCACCTCCGTGAATTATTCTTTTGAATCAGTGGTAACATAATCATAGATTATTTGCAAGAACTCATTGTGTAGATAATTTATTTAATTGAATTTTCTTCAAATATTTTATTAATTTCTTCTAAACAAAACCTCCAATTTTCAATTGATTAGTAACACTTCTTTGTGAGACGACCTATGTTGTGTAATTTACTAAATTTTTATGCAATTTAGCAGTTACAATATTTTTAATTTGTTGTGAATAGCGACAAGTCGCATCAATTTTTACTGGTGATTTTTAAGTTATAGATAATACCAATTGAAATAACTATAATAATAAATATAATTAATTATAATGGATTTCAATTGACTTAAATTTGATTAATAATTTTTGGTTTAAGTTATTTATTTAGATATAAAAGCTTTGTGTTTCAAGATATTTATTTAGGAAATATACTAATTGTAATAATTATAATAATAAATATAATTGACAATACTTGATTTTGATTCGATTATCAATTATGATTTCTGATTTTTTATTAAATTAGATATAATTTCTTTTAAGATAGATATTAGTTTTAAAGAATAATATTAGAAATAGGATTTGAAAAAATTAAGTTAACAATTTTTTTTAAAAATTAAAATAAACATTTTTTATCAGGTTATTTATTTAGAGAATATATCAATTATACTTAGACAACATTTTATTTTTCTCAGATTATTTATATAGAGAATATATCAAATTGTACTAATTATAACAAGCATAATTAATTATCATTTGTGCTTTACTACAAACCACGATTCATAGTTTTTTATTAAATTAGATAATTAGTTGAGCAATATTTTTTTTTGTAGATTTGAACATTTTAAATTTTTGAATTTGAGATTAAATCAATGGTTTTTTTTGGTTCATGTTATTTATTTTGCTATGAAAAACTTTTTCGGTTAGGTTTGTAATTTACAAAAAACATTAATTGTAATAATTTTAATAATAATAAATATTTTAATAATTAATATAATTGACCTTAATATTATTAAAATTATTACAAGTAGTATTTTCTATAAATTATTACAAATAGTATACTAATTTTAATGATAAATATAATTAATTGCTGTTTATTTGGATTTGATTCTCAAGCATGATTCCTAATTTTTTTAATAAATAAAATATATTAATTTATTATAGTTAGATATTAGTTTTTAAGACTAGTATTTCAAATATGATTTGAGAAAAAAAATTGAATGCATTTTTTTAAAAAAAAGTTAATCGATTTCTTTTTTTTTTTAAATGAACACTTTTTTGTTTGGGTTATTTGCTTGGAAGCTGTATCAATTATAATCTTGATAATAATTTTAACAAATAAAACTATTTGTAATTTATTATAAATTATGATTCATAATTTCTATCACGATCCAACTTCGACTGTGAATGAGGCAAAGGGAATGCATTCCATTGCAAGTCTTTATATGCAAGCTTTTTCAAAAAAGGGGCAATCTACCATGTTTTTCTGACATTTTCCAAATACAATAATACCCTGCAATTAATCAATATAAAAATCCACATAATTTGGGCATTAAACATTCTCATAATGCACCCTCAATAAATACTATTGACATCTCAGTTCAAGTCCTAGTCATTCAATTTTTTTAAAAACTAACAAAATCATGTTTCTAAGTTCAAGTATAAAATCAAATTAAATCTCAAGCTCTTTCGAAATATAGTTTACATAGCCAAATACATTTTTTAAAAAGAATACACATAACTTGTGACATAATCAATTCATTAAATCCAAGGACTCTGCCTGTGACATTTGGAGCAACTAGTAAACTAACTGATCAAAACTAAAGAAGCAAGTTTCGAATTAAAGAGATGACCTTCTCAAATATGTTCACATACTTTGAACCATCTAACACTGAGCCGAGGGATTAAAACCAAATGCAGCACCTGAAATTAAAAATGGGGAAGGACAACAAGGTGAATTTTGGAACTTTGTGGTAGACATAATTTCTATAATCCACATGAGACAATATGCAAATTGCTAATAAAATGAAGGTAAAGCCATAAATCATATATAAATTCAAAAAATTATTACTTTCACAAAAAGACTTTCGAAAACATCAATTTTATAGAAAATACCAGGGAATCATCAAATTTAGGATAAATATGAGGATTCACACTCGAGTGGCTATTTTTTCATGTGATCCTAAAACAGGACGGTCCTACCAATGTGAGTAGTCATAAAATAAGAAGATCCACTATATGGTCCTAATTAAAGATAGTCAATGTGCACGAAGGCTAACGCCTACTATCATTAGCTACAGATCTTATCAGAGATTCTTCCCAAAACATATAATAAAGTTCATTCACAGCTTACCAATTCAGTTGTCAATAGTTCAGAAGAAGGATCATGCCCACAATTCACATTTCCTTTCTCAAATCCATAACTATGACAAAGTTAATTTCAAACATTTCAAATCTATGATTTCCAACCTTTCTTTGTACAGCATACATTTTTCAAATCATCATATAATCTTATCTGTCATTTTTTTTAAACATAAGCAAACATGATAAATTTAATTTCATCGAATGTTTAAAATGTTGCCAAATAACTAACTTTTTAATTTCAAAATCATAAAAATATATCTTGAACCAATATAGTATGAATAAAAACAATTATAGGTATAAGTCTACTCACAAACTAGTTCAAAAAATTGAAGACCAACTTCCTTGAGCCACCAATCTAGTGGTTGATGCTCAATTGCTCTATAACTCTAAGAACAAGACAAATACAATATTATTGAGCTAATAATGTCACTAATTAATATCAATCAGTTCCAAAATACAAAAGTCCCAAATCTATACCCCTAGGGTTCCAAAATCTACAAAATCCACCATTGACGACCATAGAGAGCTCAATAAGATCTATCGAGGAATTTAGTATTTACCTATTGCATCAAGAGGAAGGAAAAGAGAGAAAACACCAAGTCTTACTCTTGTAGTGAGTTTCCTTCCAAGAGTGAGAGAGAATCGTGAATAAAGGAGAGAGAGAAATAATAACGTGATTGGTTGAAGAAAGGAGAAGGACGTGCCAGTGGTAGAGTGGTGGGCGTGGCAATGGTGTGGTTGGGCTAGCTGCGTGATAAAGAGAGAGAGCTCCAAGAGAGATAAGGGTGCTGGTTTCTTTACGCAGAGAGAAGGAAAAGAAAAGCAGGGAAGGAAAAAGAAGAAAGGAGAGAAATAGGAAAAGAAAGAAGAAAAAGAAAAGATAAAGTAGGTTTTGCCCACTGAACACTGTGTCATCAAACAAATGTCTAACTCAGTTTATGCCAAACAAGGTTCCCATTTATTTTATTTTTAATACTAGCAATGATTTCAAGTACAAAAAAAAATTAATGGGTTATCATATTATTCATTTTTAGGATTGGATTGGTTGTGTACTAAGAGCTTTTATTTTTTATTTTTCCACTATACTAGAGGTTAGTAATTGTTACTTATATATTTTAATATATATGTAAGATAGAGACTTATAGTTTCTATGATAGAATTGCAAGAAATGAAGGTTGCATGATTTGGGGGAAGAGTGAAGAGGTCATTCCCCAAGTTGTTTACATTGTTCGTTGTGGAGTTTGTTTGTATTTATGGATATTGCAGGATATACATGTTATGGAATTATAAGATGATGTTCTCTAAAATAATTTTTATGATTTTTTGAATTATGTAATTGTTAAGATGTAGTTGTTTAAATATATCTATTATGTTATTGACATTTAATAATGTCTTTGATTGTTGAATGTAATAAATTAATTGATAACGGAAGCTCTTAATTTAAGCGGAGATGCTATCAAAATTTTGTAAACTTTTCATTAGACAAATAAAATTAAAAGTACATAGGGACCCAGACCCCTATGTACCGATCATGTTCCCAAATCAGATTGTGACAACCAACAAACCAAAAACCGATGACTCATACCATCGGTAAAATTCAAATCTGTTGGTATCCCGCGTAAATTAAATCTTGTAGTGAAAAACCAAAGTGATATGATGCTAAAATGCATGTTTTGGAGTTTTTGGGTGCCTCTTATAGCCCCATGGTGATGATCAATATCAGGGGGGTTGTGATTAGCTCTGGAATGTAACCAAAAAGGCAATCACACGGGCCCATGGTGAATAACATCGAGGGGGTGTGCATTTTTACCCATTACTGTAACCTAATTCGATAATAACTCTCAATATGTTTGAAAGTTGGCCTCGAAACTAGAAATAACACTTGTACATAGAGAATTAAATTAGCTTTCTAAAGGTGTAAGAATCACATCAAATGGATGTCGAAAGCTGGAGATATTCTCAAAATACTAGATAGAGGTCATGCCTGACAGCATAAGAACAAAGCTACATCTTAAAACTTATGTTTCAGTTTCCATCTAGTATATATGTGAATTAGAATATAGTCCTAAGAGAAACACTGAATGTTGCTGAAGGTCCTTTTGGGACATCTATACTTGAGGTATTACATCCTCTTGTGACAACAACAACGATTCTAACTCACAATCAAAGAATCAAAACGAGACGGTTATGGTGATGAAAGCACTATAATCCTTGGAAATCGGCACACTAAGCATAGTTAGTGAGTAGGCAATTCTTGATTGTCTTGAGATGAGCCATTAACTACTTAAATTTGGACTTAGCTCAAGTAGCAAAGTACTCCTTAATTTGCTAAAATATTGTGAGTGAACTCGTATTCAATCATGTTATCTGTGGGATAATTCTTGATTATTACATTGGAATATTGGAGTGTTTACCAGTCGCAGAAGATGATGCAAAAGTTAGAAAGGGCAGACATATCAAACAAATAAATTTTAAGAGAAGTATGCCGATAGAATGGTACACATAATAACCAAATAAATTTTTAAAAATGTAAGATATGTTAATATCAATTTAAAACTTGACACATATTTTGCATTTTCAATTATTTTCTATCAATTTTTTTTTATATAAAGCCAACTATTGGATTAAAAGTTTATATGTTATAGACCATGTTTGTAAAATTTCACATTGATCCAAAATTATTTAATCTATTTTTTAAGTATATCTAAATAAATATTTCTTAAATGTGTGCAAATGTGAACTAGTTAGTCACATCCTTATAGATGACCAATTATTTTCAAATTTGGCACATACAATCAACATAATAGGTAGTTATAATTCAATAATTGGATTGAGAAAAACTACATTGTATAAAAGGTTATTACTAAAAGAGTAAGTGTGTCAAATCCTATACCAACTGATGATATGTCAATGAATTCCTCCTCATTTTAAAATACTAATGCACAAATGAAATGAATTAAAAAGTTTTTGAACTTAATATGTATTAGTGGTTTTTTCTTTACTATAATAGGACATATTAACTCTCTAATAGTTATAATAATCATATATTCTATATAAGTACAAAAAAGTGCAAACTAGCAGATCAAATTATATAGTAACATAATAATTACTCTAACTACTCTAATTGATCTTATATCCCTAATAGAAGTAAATGAAACTTTACCCTAAAATTAATTTTATTTCTCATCACAATGAGTGAGGGTGCAATTATTTCATATTTTAAACAAAAAAAGTCATTTTTAAAAAAATATTTCTTAAATAAAAAATTCATTTTTATTAAAAAAAAGTTAAAATAAACGCAATAAATTACATGCTATTGCTATTTTGTATAGTATTTTAAAAAACTAAAAGTTAATAGATAAACGCTTAGGAGCAACACGCAAGCAATTATTCCAATTTAAACTCGCTGAATAATACAGCAAAGAGTGGAGGAATCAAATTCATGACTGATGGCCAAATAGGGTGAATGTGTTTGATTAGGAGGTAAAAATAAAGTGAAAATCTTTATGAATAGGTTTTATACACGTGTAAATTTATACTTATCCATGAAAATTTCTATTTTATTTTTACCCTAGCCAAACACACCCTTAGTCCTCATTCTCCTTAAACCTTGCCAACCCAACTTTATAGCCAAGGGCCTTGACGTCTTGGTGCACTTGTGCTCTAAACTCGTTGTAAGTAAAGGGCTTGTACTCGGAGCTCTCAATCACAACGTCTTCACCAGGGAACACAAAGTAGCATATTGAGATCCTCTCACTATGTTTGTTTACCTTCACCCTGTGTGACACACTCTTGTATCTGTCATTGCTTATTGCCTAAACCAAAACACCCACTATGAAGTATTAATAATTTTCAAAATATAACTCATAATTCTTCTAAGATTGTGTAATTTTGTTTGAATAAGCTTTTTTTGAAAAAAGTAGAATTGTAAATTTTTTTTATATTTAAACCATCTAAAGTGGGTATTTTTGTAAAGTGAGAAAGAGATGAATTAAAATATTTAGACCAATGAGAAAATTTTACATACTATATTAGATGGATATGTTTCATATTTAATAATGAAGTAATATTTCACTTATGACATATCTTTAACTTCTACAAAGTGTTTGCTTAAAAGGTAAAAAATGTGATAAAATTTTTCATGGGTGAACTCTAATTTTACACTTAGAGCTCATTTATAAAATATTTTACCTTATTTTTATCCCTTAACCAAATATAACTCTACTATTAGCTATTACTTTATTATTCGTGTTTGAAACACATGCACCTAGTACTCTATAAATATATGAGAATTTCTTTTAGATTAGTAAGTAACTTCCACTGCATGTGAGCGTCCATTATAAATGATTGAATCACCCCACCATCTCATTTTACAAGGATGCTCACTTTAGATTATCTAAATAATTTTTCTCATCAAAAAGCGTTTATCCAAACACATCATGATCATAATATACAACAAACATGAAAATTAAATGAATAGAATTTGGACCTGCATCATGTCTCCAAGGTTGACAATCAATGTGTTGGGAATGGGCTTTACAGTTAGCCAGTGATCATCTTTGAGCACCTGAAGTCCACTCACTTCATCATCTTGGTTCAGTATGGAAAAGACTGAGCTATCTGTATGCGCCTCCATGCCCCAACCAACACTTGTATCAGAACAATTTGGATAGCGATAGACACGCACAATTCCTGTGTTCTCTGACAAGTAAGACTCTGCTGAAGGCTTCAGATTCAGGTCAAGGTTCCTCATCATGACTTTGAATAAAGTTGTAGCAATTCTTGCCAAATGGGTTTCGTAGTCCATTAGCAGCAGTCTTGCAAAGCAAACATATGGGCATATTGTTAATTAATACCGGCACAAATTAAGTAATCAATTGCTTCAGCTAATTGTTAAAAATAAGATAAATTCTTAGAGGCTCTTAAAGTATGAAAAAAATTTATTCTATTTGTGAACACCCGGTTTTTGTCCGGCCCATTAGGTAAAGTCCAAAATTTGCATATTTCATTTATAATTATTTCATCGTTTTCTTTTGAGAAACATGTGAAAAAAGTTTTTGTTCGTTTATTCCCAAAAATTAAAACAAAAAAAAAAGTTCAGTTCATTGCATTTTTATGTTTTTGTCCATTAGCGCTAGCCCACCTGTGCATGTTTTTCGCTATAAACCCAGTTCAAGTTTTTTTACATTGCTGTCCAAATAAAAAAAAAGAGAGAGAAAACGTGGGAGCTATGCTTGGGTATTCCCATGTCACCGCCATATCCTCGTGACACCCACAAACAAAGCCAACGAAAGGAACGCAAAGTGATGGGCAAGCAAGGTGTGCATGTCAATTGCAATTAAAAATCACAAGTGGAATGATCAACACCGGCATTTAAGGGCTGGGGAGCAATATTGCATGGGATTCCCTGCACCTAAGGCATGGGCTTAGCATGGAATATCGACAATTAACTAGAGCAAACTCAATATAAAAGGGAACCGAAAAATACCAAGAAAAAGTTTTTCTTGAACTACCAACTTGGGGTCTCAGATTGGCGACAATTCCATGGACCCAATTAAGAGATAGTAAGAGGAAAAAGCAAGGTAAATATGGGAACAAAGAATAGAATCATGATTTTTTTTAACACGCTTAAGATATTAAAAGAGATGGAAAAGGGAAGTAACCAGTCACGCTCTTCCCCCTCACCGCCAAGTTTCACCTTCATCTCCACCATCCACTGACACCACTCCTACTTCCTTCCCTTCCACCGCAAGGCCACCATCATCACCACTCAAACACTCCTCACCCGCGCCTTCATCCTCATAAGCCACCATTACCGCTCGCCCCTTCCCCTCAACTCCACCATCATCAACCTCCAGCCCCTCAACCTCCATGTCCACCATCACCAACCACCACTAACCTCCTTCCTCTCGCCAAAGATAGCCGCCATGTGAGCTTAATTCCTTCACGCCACCCACCACCGCGAGTCCCTTCCTCACGAAGCTCCCTCCGTTTCGCTTCTTGATCGGCCTCCGCTCAAAGCTCCCAAGACTTCAACCGTCAACCTCTTGGCCATTCCTCCCAACAGGTTAACCTCCTTTTCCTCCGTCGCCGGTAACAGTCGCCTCTCCAGCCGCTCCTTCGACCGAGCCGATTCAGACCGTCAAGCGGCCCCACCGCTATGCATCTCTTGGTCGCGCCGCGCCTCTTTTCCTTCCCCGCGGCCTTCTCCTCCCCGCATGCTCTTCTCCCGCCAAGGCGAAGCTCCACCCGCATCCCGATGGTCACGATCCCTTCCCCTCGCGAGGCGATCACTACGGCCTTCCCCCATACGATCCTCCCTCTCCTTCTCCTTTTCTTCTCTATTCCACTCACCTCCTCAGATCTCCTTTTCTTTCTCTTAACTTCTCTTTTTCAAATAATGCTTCCCCGTCACGAGCATGTTTTGGGAAAGAATGAAATTGTGTTAAACCGGGTATGTGCCTCGTGGTCCAGGCCTGCGTGAGTTAGTGGGAAGGAGAACACGTGTGTATATGTGTGTGTCCTCAAAGGAGTGAGAGCAGTAATGGGTGAGCGTGTGCATGTGTGCGTGAGTGTGTGAGTGTGTGTAGAGAGTGGGTAGAGTTATTTTAGGGGTAGATTTAAATTAATAAAATAAAAAAAAAGAGTTTTAAGATTTATTAGATTGGATTAGTTTTATTTTTAAAATAAATTTCTAAATTTATGTGTTTAAACTTAAGTTTGTTTGTTTGTTTAATTTTCGACTTTAAGATTTGTCTATTTAGTAAGGTTTGAGTTTAAAATAAAATAAAGAGTTGGTTTCTTTTTATTTTTATTCTATTTTATTTTTTTTATTTTTTTTTATTTTTTTTAGGAATTGATGTAATCATTTATTTAACATTTTAGTGAATTTTATGTTTAAAATAAAAATACAAAAAAAATGGTAGTTAGACCTTTGATTTGTTTTTTAGTCTTTAATTATTATATTTTGTTAGTGTTTTTACTTAAATAAATAATTTTGTCTCTCAATTATTTTTGTCAGCTTTATAATTGAAGTATTTGTGTTTCTGCTTAATTGTTTCATAGGTTTAGGTGTTTTGCTAAATTAACTGTGTGGTTGTGAACTATTGTTTTAGTTTAATTATTTCATATGTTTTATTTAGTTAGTTGTTTATGTTTATAATTTAATTTTGTTTCCGCTTGGTATTAATTATAGGTTATTGTGTGATTTAATTTACTTGTATATATTTTGCTCAAATTACTTGTATATTCATGTTTATGAATTAATCTTGTCAGCTTATTATTATTTTTTATTTTATTTTTGTCTAAAATTGAGAAATAAAACAAAAATACGTCTTTTTAATAATCAATTTTCTTTTTAAAACCTTTATATTTGTGCAATGCTGATAATAAATGATTGAATAAAGAATGTTATCTTCACTATTTTTGAATTATAATGATTTATCGAAAGAAATAGCTAACTGCAGACTCAGTAGACAAAATAGATTTGTATCAAGATTTGTCCTAATCTGTGCAATGATCAATGATGATAATTGAGTAACAAATGTTATCTTTATTGTTATTAGATCATAAGCGGTTTATCGAAGAGCTAAACGCCACTAAATCCCGCCATGGTGCAATCCGATTCCGCTTTCTAAAAGAATGCTTATTCATAAGGATCTTTTTAATCCAAGCAACGTCCAATAACGATGATTGAGTATCGATGTTACCTTCATTGTTATTTGAATTCATTGAGTGGTCTAGTGTCAACTTTGCCCGCAAGTAATAATGGATTTACAGATCTTGTTGCAAATTCTTTCTTAATAATTAAAGTCTATCAACCCACAAAGATTTTTTACGCATTACGCGATTTCAGCTTCCTATCGCACTGTGGATACGTGAGAGGCGTGATCCCCTGTCTGCCCAAAATTGAATTTTCATAAATTGTCTCATTTGATTTGTAAATATTCTCGCATAATTTTTCTTCATTTAAATAGTGATTTTGTGCGCTATTAATTAATTTGGCGCATTCACTGGCATCGCCTAAAGACGGCAGGTATGTGCGACGCATTAAATTCATACCCTTCCCTATCTATAACCGACTCCCGTACTCATAATCTGGTTTCAAAGATCGTCTTTTAAAATAAATGGGTTTTTCCAACGTTTTCCCAATTTTAATAAATTCGCGACTCCATTAATTTTCAAAAAATTCTCTTTTCTTAAATTGCCCCATCGCTGAGATCCCTGTCATGACACTATTCTATTTATTGATTGACAGATAAGTTATTGCATTAAAAATGCAGGAAAAATAGGAGACAGTACTAACTTATAAAATTTATGTGTCAATTAATAATTGGATCAGAGCAAGAATTTCAATTATTTCTCTTTGTAGATGAATCCCCTCGTGACGTGGCTCTACCTATAACTATATCTTGTATTCAATTTGAATGTATTTCTGATCTTATTTATCACTTGACTCTTTTCCTATGTACAATAAACATTAAACCTATTCAAATGCCTTGGTTGATTGAAGTGATTTTACACTTATTTCCTTTAAGTGAGATTTTAGAATATTCAAACCTATTAAATGGCAAAAAAAAAAAAAAAAAAACTGGCACTGACAGAGTTTTATTACCATAACGGACTGACTAGACTCGAACCAGGTTTATTAGACTCCAGTGCAAGACAAATCGATTACTAATGGTCTAAAACCTAGTTTTTATTGAGTTACAAGTAGCCATCACCTTCTTCACGATCCCATTAGTGAAAAATTATTAGGTATTATAAGAGTAAGAGAAAATAAAACATAGAAACAACAATGATCTCTATAATTAATAAATGAAACATAACAAATACTTTCCCTTACTCTCGTACCTAAATATCTCTCCCCATTAATTTGGCCATAGACAAATTTTATGGGAAGTTTAGTAGCCTTAAAATTATGTTTGGAAGCATAACAAAATGACGATGGGGATAGTCAATTTTATTAAAAGTGTCTTTAGATCTAATTTTAAAAGAGAAAATGAATCCCTTGTCACTAGGATTCTAATCTTTAGTCCGCTAAGTGGGTCAAAGATGGAATTAATGGCATGGATTTTTCTATTAACCAAATACGACCACAATATGTTTTAAATCATTCCACTCCTTACCATTCTATTTTATTGTATGACCTTTACTACCTATCAACACCCCCCGCCCTGCCCGCCCGCCATCATCACCTTAGATACATTTTATGATCATATTTAGTAATTTAAAATCTGAAAAATTCTTGTATAGATATAAGCATAATAAGGCATACTCACAAAAAAGAATGTGAAATCTATAGATAAATAAGTATATATTTAATAAAATTGTTGAGACCTATCTTTATTGTGAATGGTCTCAATATGATATATTAGATTTGTGTCTAAGCACAAATCTCTCTCAAAATCGTATATGATGAGACATTTTTACCAAGCCATTATCTGATATAATTGATCTCTTCACAAGAAGATTTAGTTTTAAAAAAAATGATAAAAATGATCATTTTCCAAAATAAATGATAAACCAAAATGGAAAGTTATGCGAATATAAGGTATCTAGACTAGCATACACTTATATATATCACATGCATACTCGTGTTCATAATATACAAAACAATATGAAACTATTTATAATATATGTATATAAGGGATGGATCTAGTGAAAGGAGTAGATTTTATATGAGAGTGAGAGAATCAAATATAGGATGTATAATCATATATGGAGGTCATGACTAAAAGTTATTAAAAAGTTATATAATCACTTAAAAAGTCACATAACTTTATGTTTTAATTTTGACTATTGATATAATATTTGACAGTCTAGATTTGCTTATCTCATTCTTGTAAAACTAACCCTCTCACTTAATTCTCTCCCTATATATATATATATATATATATATATAGAACCAAATTTATTAGTGTAAAATGTTTAAACTCCTGCTCTTGAACAGTAAACAAACAGAAGTGTGTTAAAAAAATGCTTCTATATTTTCTTATTACTGGATTATTTCTAAAAGTAATCTAATACGTAGATGTATATATGTGACACCCTATTACTAGTTAAGTTTAGCTAAATTGTTGACAATCATGTGGTTTAAAATTTTAAACTAGGGGAAATAAAAATTTTCAAACAATAATATTCGTTTGCTCAGAATCAAATTCTTTTAACACTCTGATTTGTTTCCAAAAACAAAAAAAAAAAAAAAGGAACGAGTGGTGGAACGAAATTGCATGAAATGAAAACAAAAAGAAAAAAAGTGTTTCCTTCTGTTTGATTTAGAAAAAGAAAAGAAAAAAAATGTTATATGAGCCCCACACGAAGAGTTTGACGAGGAGAAATTAAAGATAAGCAAATTACATTGATACTATTTGCAACAGCAAAAGTTTTGATATAAATATTATTTTAGAGACTTTTTATTTTCTTTTATCTCATTTTTCTCTCTTAACATTTTTCTTTTTACCCAAATAATAGGAGAAATTTTTTTCTCTTTATTCTTTTTTATTTTTTCCATCTTATTTCTCTCATTATCTAAATAAATAAATTATAAAAGATACACGAATTAAACAGTTGTGCTACTTGCTGTATTCGTCGTCACCGGACTGCCTATGACTTCTTCTGCGTCAGTTAGTTATTATTATTATTATTCTTCTCTTGATTACAATTGTGTCAAATCATTCCTCAAACAATTTATAAAACTCTTCCATATATTATATATATACAATTTTTTTTCTTTCAAATCTATAGAATACATTGATATAATTTAACTTTACTCCATCATATCCACAAGGTATAAGAATACCGCGTGCGAAGATAAACAAATCATATCCGTATCATGGAGTTTCTTTTTCCCATCTAACAATTATACAATACAGGAATTTAATTAAAGGAATACAAATATTTCTACTACATCAGCATAAAAATATTATATTATATTGTCAAATAATATATAACGATATTATTGAATAAATTGAATATGGCGTGTAATAACTCATTGAATAATATAATAATATATAATAAAATATTATCAAATAATAGGATAAATACCAAAAAAAATAGTAGGATAAAATATTTTTTTCATGTTAGCAAAATATTAAAATTATTTTTAAGTCAAAATCAACTTGCTCCATGTAAAGGCTTGTCTCCTTGTTTTCTCCACGCCGATAATTTATTAGATTGAACCAATTAGCTAGATTAGCTAAACTCTTAAGTTGCAGATTCCTTTTCACAAAAAGTATTTGCAGTCACTTTCTTCATCACCTCTGCCCATGTGGTAGCATTGTCCCTATGTGTGTAAGACATATAAAGTGATGCTGATAAGACCAATAATTTAATTGCTTCGATTCCCAAATGCCAATATGTAAACACACTGCTAGTAACGATCGTATATGTTCCTCTTCCTTTTGTTCATGGTACGTATTCCCTAATTAAGGAAACTTAACACTTTAAACTCATTATTTGTCATATCTAGACTAATCGGTCTCCATGGGACAGCATGCCTATAATCCATTTGGTCGATAAGCACCGTTCATACATTGCCATTATTGCCTAAGAGTGAAATTATTAGATCAAGGAAAAAAAAATTATGTATGTACCAGGACATCCAACTTTTTAGACAACTACTGTCTTCAACTTTGATTTTATTGCATTACAATTTACAACAGCCAATGTTTTAAGCTATAATAATATACAATAATGCAATTACTTTATGATTTTAATTTAATTAATTTAATTTATTATCCAAGTAAAAAAAATTATACAAATATTTGAGTTTGCTTTTTATGCACTAACAGTGTAAAATTAAATTTTACACTATTGTTCAATCAAATCATTTTATTTGCATAACTTTTCAAGTAATGGATATGAAATTTAACTGCCTTTATTAATATGGCTACATACGATTGGATACTAGTATAAATAGTTTTTATACTATTAGAAATTAAATCTATATTTAATTATATATTAATAAAATTATTTGATTCAATTATTTATTATATTAAAAGTCTTATAAATAAAAAATTATATAATTATATAATAGTATGTGAAAGTTAATCTCTTTTATTTCACTATTCTAAATAGATATGAGATTTTATGTGCTTACCAATTAGCAAGTCTCACACTTCAAAAGAACGGACTCCCACAAATGACGAAACAAAGCGCCCCACAACCCACCCGTGATCAAACCATGCATGCACTCAATTCCAACTATTGTAATGATATTTTGACATTTAAAAAGTGAATATTTATTTTAGACACTCACTTTATAATCATTAGATGTGATAATAATCTTTACTTATTGATAAATACTAATTTTTTAGATATCAAAATATCATTACTCCTAACCCAACACACACACTCCAAGGAAGTAGACAAAAATAATTGGTCAAAGAAAGAAACATAAAATAATAAACAAACATAAAATAATAAACAAAGGAAACGCACACAGAAATAATCAAGTTGGTCTCTGCATTACTATGTACTTACTTGATAGACTCAAGAGAAGGAAGTTGAGACTGGAATTGGGAGAGTCGAGCCAAAGGCAAATCGAAACCTTCAACCCAATTGATATTTTTGGGGCTCCTTGTTAGGGCAGTGCCCGATGGGGTTAGGGCAGGGGTGCCCCAAAAGTATGTCACGGGGCTACCACTACATGAGGCATGCTTGGACTCATAGGGCATAGAGAATAGCTCTTTGGCTTGGTCTTGAAGTTGCTTCAGCAGGGTCAACGGAACCCCATGGTTGAGCAAACGGAACAACCCCCAATCCTTGCAAGCATCCTCTAGCTTCATCTCTGTGCCATGGTCTAAGCACTCAAGATCTATGACCGGCACAAGATCCAGATGTGCCAGACCATCTCGATCTTGTGCCGGGTCGATTGCTTCGTCTGGGCCATCCAAGTCTGAGTTAGATGTGTGGTGGTTATCGTGGTGGCGGCTGAGATGGCGAAGAATGGGAGGGTAAGACTCCAAGTTGTTCATTGTTCTTGAGATGTTCGGGCTAATGGTTGTTCATCACTTGTTCATATAATGAGGTTGAGAGATGAGAGTAGATTATGAAGGCACGTTGTGATTCAGATGGAGGAACAGAATGGTGGGCCTTAGACCATTAATATAATAATAATAATATAATATGAAATTAATAGTGTTATTTTTTTAGATAATGATATTTTGACACCTAAAGAATGGATGTCTATTCAGACACCTACGTTATAACTATTGGATGTGATGGTGGTCTCCACTTATACTTAACATTCATCATATCCAGTAATTATAAAATGAATATCTGAATAAACATCACTTTTTAAGTGTCAAAATAGTATTACTCTTCTTTTTATATACTAAGTTTAGGTGAAAGAAAATATCTTTTTTCAATTCAAATTTAGGCTACGCCTCTCCAAACTGATCAAACACTACGGTGACTAGTTAATTCAAAGATTGGTAAACCCAAATTATCCGTCATTAGACATAATGATTAATTTTCTCAAAATATAAAATTGACAGATGTGATACATATACCTCTGAATATCAAACTCCTAACTAGATATTTAAGAAAATAAATAAGTAATTAATTATAGATCTTGTGATTATTAAGTTCAAGTTATAATAATATAGGAGTAAAAGATTGATATCTCAATTTACGGTATGAAATTCATAATGATCCTATGATATTAAAGTGGTGGGGGACCAAAACATGTGCATGTTGACAAGTGTCCTTGCGGCCCCTAACGAGGAAGGCCCAAACAAATCTGCAGAAAAGTGCCTTTGTCCAGTGTTGATCGTTGGGGCTATTGTACGCATTGAATAGATTGGCGATTGGGTTTTGGTCCCCCTTGCCACACTCGTTCTGTGACAAGCAAGTGTTGATGACTTGGTGGTGACCGGTGAGAGCATATGAGCAAATCAGATGCTTTCATATCAAGCAATGATACATGTGTTTGAATGAAAATAGTAATGAATTAAAGTAGGGATTTTGTCAAAGTAAAAAACCTATAATAAAAATATATCGTGAAAAACATTTTTGGGAGGAGTTGTTGCATACCCAAAAAAAGTATATTGTGTAGATATTTTTTCATTTTGTTTTTTTCTTCCTCTAATTTTTACACCACAACACAAGGTAGCTTTGGTGGTTCAGTACATTTAAACTACCAATAAGACTTATCATTGTTTAACTCCAAAATACAAAAGTTATGTCCTCCTGTTTTTTCCCCCTTCTAGTAAAAGTTTAAATTGAGATTTTAAATTAGGGTTGATTGAGATAATTTTTGAACTCATCAAACGCATACAAAGATATTTAATAGCAGCCATCAGTAAAGAAGTCTTAGAATTAAACTCGAACTACGATAATACATGACCAAACTCAGTTAGATAAGTTAATCGTAGTTGGCAATTTTATATTCCCTCCACAAAAGTTATCAACTCTAATCTCATGTATTTTTTTTGAAAAAGTTAAGGTTGGTTATTACCTTAACCTTTTTTTTCTTTTTTTGAATATTAGGAGATTACCTTGAGGTTTCATTAATGTTTTGTTTGGATAAGAAGGGAAAGAAGAAAATAGTAAGATAGAGAAAAAAGATGAAAAGAAAAGTGTGTGTGTGTATTTTTTTCTTTTACTTTTTAATATAGGAACCTATTTAAAGAGCCTCTTACTACTTGATTAAGGTACCTACATGTTTAGCTCTAATCTTGTCTTTTCACCTTGAGATAACTGGGAGTCATTCTAATTACCTCACCACCATCACACTTGAAGCTTGGAGCGAAGGCACCCTTACTATCATTTACACTTTTTTTTTATCTTGGCGAAAAAAGTTTAAGAGGGTTTGGTGTTGGTCATTTTATCAGGGTTAGGGCATAGCCTTAGACTCTTCAAACAAGCTATCATTTACACCCAGATTTATTGATGATTTCACCCACAAAATACTTGTGAACAAAAGCAGAGGAATTGCTCAGTTATTTAAGAATATTAATATAATATTTGAATAATGAGACCAGATGTTTCGATACAAATATTAGCTCATTTAATTTTAATTGTTCATAGAACAACTTTTGATTAACTAAAATATTAAAGTTATCTACGGGCTGTTTGGAACAATTTTTTTGTTTTTGTTTTTAAAAACTATGTTTAGAAACAATTTTTTAGAAGTAAAACACAAAAACACACTTTGTTTGGTAACTCTTTTTAAAAACCCACACTTTTGTTTCCCAAAACCAACAACCCAAAAATACTCCCAAGCCTAACTTCCTTTCCCTAATTTCTAGCGTACGCGCACACACGCACACACACGGAGACAGGGAGAGAGACAGAGACAGAGATGTAGAGAAAGAGAAAGTAAAGGAAAGCAAGGCCACGCACGAGGGGAAAGGAGATGTGGAGAGTGAGGTGCATACAGCCATGGGCGACTAGCGGAGAACGCGATTTGAAGCAGTGGCAACAGAGGGAGAAGTTTTGCGATGGTCACTCGAAAAAGAAGGAAAGAGCAGTGGAGGGGAAGACTGATGAGCGATGATGATGGAGGTGGAAGGGAGGAGGCCGCCAGTGCCTGTGGCCGTGATACATGTGGTGGCACGATTGAGCAGAGAAAGAGGCGGGGACAGCGATAAAGGGGGCAGGCTGCAATGGCTCCAGACAAGGCAAGCCACAACCACGTCGGAGGGGGAAGGCCGCGACAGCACTGGAGGAGGCAAGCCACGACGGTGTCGAATTGGACAGATCAGAGTTGGAGGGGACAAAATGGTGGAACAAAGTTGTTTTTTGTTTTGCAAAACATCTAAAAGATGTTTTCAGTTTTTAAAACATGATTTGTGTTTTTTCATTTTTAAAACCAACTTGGGAAAAATAAGCTACCAAACAAGTTTTTCAAATCTTTTGTTTTTCAAAATCAAAAACTGTTTTATAAAACAGTTGCCAAGCAGGCCCCTACTTTTTAGTTTTTGTTTTGGTACATTATGGGTACCTTATCCTTTTTTGTAGGGTCTACATATGATAGGTTGTGTCAAGTTCATCAAACCTGAGTCTGACCCAAGTTTTAGATCAGGTTAATTTGTAAAACTCAAATCTAACTGGATAATAATTCGATTAATGATTAGGTCAAGCCTATTCAACCCAATCTTCAAATAATAGATGGGGATTTAGACATTATACACAATAAAGTTATAAAAATTTCACAAGTAAAAAATAAAATTTAAGAGATATTTTATAATATATGTTTCGAAACAACTATGTCAATATAAAAATAACAGTAAATTATGTAATGTTATATTAATTGAACTATAAAATTTTATTTCACGAATTATTATAAAAATATATATTTCTAGCTAAAAGAATTATTGATTTCAAGTCAAGTCGGGCTAATTCAAAATATGACTTGAACTCATATTTCTAGACCCAAACCTACCAACTTAGCTTCGAGTTGAGTCAAATTGGTGGGTTAGTTTGGGTTGGGTTATAAACACCTTTACCTTCTTGTTTTCAATGGTTATAATTGAATATTTATTTTTCTATATTTTAATAAGTCAGGTTAGTAGGACACATGGCATTATCATAGCAATAAATAACTATAATGTATAAGTGTTCTTGAATTTTATAATGGTACCAAAGAAACCCCGTAATTTCTTCAAAAGAAATAAATTTAAATTCGACTCTTGCTCTTGCTCAAAATGTTGATCACCTTAACTCACTTTTTATCGATGAAATACTTATAAAAATTTGGCTTCTCTAAAATTTGTGTTTCATCTTAGAAAATAAAGTGCAAAATCTCATTTATTTACAAGAAAATCAAGAGAAATTATGTTATGGAACTTTGGGTGCATATGCATCTTCTTTTAGCAATACTTCTATTTACTCACACTTTTAAAGTGCAGCTAAATAGAAGTGCACAACAGAATACAAAGGTGCCAAAAATCAATTGTACATATATCACGTGTATGATTTGTCAAATTAGTATTTTATAATTTTTGAAAATCTCAAACTATTATTTTTCTTATAATCCATCAAAATTATTCACTTTATCATTTAGAAGACCCAAATCCCATCAATAATATGTGTGCATATATATATATATATATAATATTATGGGTCTTCCCAAAATATTTACCGCTGGATACAGTGAATAATTCCCTTGGCATACTATAAGCATATTGAAGGGGGTAAACGGTAGTTATGGATTTTTTATTTGGTCGAAAGAGATATTTACAAAATAGGGCACAAGTTCACAACTAACTACCAAGAGAAGATAATAAAAAAAAACCAAGATGCAAGGCCCCCTAGTTGGGCAAACCATCCACTAAATGGTTGGGCAAACAAAAACTAATACAACCATATCCACACATTAATTAAAATCTAAGCTTCCTAACACACTAATATCTTGACAATTCTAGAAGCTTTTTTTAAAACAAGATTTCTTTACATTAACAATCCAATTTCCAGAGAAAAGCATACACAAACTACTTTGTAGGAACACTCTGAGTTTTTTCTATGATTAATCTTTCTCTCTTTCTCGGGAATAATATTTGGCGTATATTAAAATTGCATAACAAATGTACACCACATAGTTTATTACCATTGGATGTGATACGTGGTCCCCATTCATCTCACTCACTCATCACATCAAATGGTAATAAAGTGTGTAGTGTGCATTTGTTGTGCAATTTTGTTATACACCAAACATTACTCTTTTCTCGGATTCAAAGATTTCTTGGTGCAAGCTTGTTCTTCCATGAAAATCTTGAAACATCTTCTGCATGAAACATAGATTCAGCATATGCCACTCCTTCATCCATCTAGCACAATCACATGGATGGTGTGTGATCAACCCACAACCAACAAAGTGTGATAAACACACAGATGCAACAAAAGGAGAACAAAGCCACCAACCATCCATCATAGGAGAATGTTGTTTATTTATTAACTACTTTAATGCAGTCCTCGGGATGCTTAACATTGGCAACAGTGAGAAGACAAAATGTTAGCAAAACCATATCATTACTCTTATCTCACGATTCGAATGTAGCTGCCACCAAAAGAGACATATTAAATAGAAAAATCACACAAACCATTGCTAAGTGAGGATGTAGGACAACAAAATAACAAATACATAGGTAAAACAAAAAACAGAGATGACAAATGCATCACCAAAACCACCATAGAAGGGGTGAGTCCCTCCATGGGGCCTGTTCCCCTTTCTAGTAGAGAGGATGGAGGCTGATGCGTTGTCCTACTAGTTTTGGTTAGGAAAAGGAAAGAAGAGGAATAATGGCACTACTAGGGCTATTAAACAGGCCCATTTTGGCTCACGAAATAAACAGGTCAATCCTCAAAGCTAAAATTGCCATCCCATCTCTTATAAGAGTAGTTTGCGGGCCAAACTGGCCATCGATTTGTTTGTTAACAATTTGGGCACATTTTCCTTATTCCACCTATAAATAGCCTAGCCTAAAACTATGTATAGAACATGAAGAGTAGGAATAAAACATGTAATTCA
Source organism: Dalbergia cochinchinensis (assembly GCA_031216125.1). Lineage (NCBI taxonomy): Eukaryota > Viridiplantae > Streptophyta > Magnoliopsida > Fabales > Fabaceae > Dalbergia > Dalbergia cochinchinensis. The sequence continues at coordinate 48,026,794 of CM062371.1, read as the reverse complement.
CAAGTCAACATAGATTCGCAAATCACTAGATTTTACAAATCAACATGAGATTAACGAATCACATAGATTCACATCACAACTTTGCATAAACATTATTTTTCGAGTGTTATTTATATCATATGGTTAGTTGTGTTAATTTCTGAGGCCATTTCACAGCAGATCCAATTGCGTTTTTTGATTCACAACACTAACAAACAATAACTCCTTTTTCCCATTTGGCTTTTCCTTACTTTTTATTTATTTATTTATCTTGTTATTTTTTGAATGGGAGCTTTTCCATTACAGTTTCGATTTTTCCCCAAATCAGAATAGAAGGAATGAACCTACTCGAATAGAAGGAACAGAAGATGAAGATGGCAAGTCCTGACACGAAGGTGACGGCTGTTATCTTGGCGATGAAGAAAGCAAGGCGGAGTGGCGAATAGAAGATGAAGACGGCCACTGTTGTGTTGTCCTAGGGTCCTTGTGATGAAGGAAGCAAGACGGCAAGGCAATGCAAGTGCCAACAGCACGACAAACATTGCTGTTTTTTGCGATCACTACACGATAGTCTGGCAAGAAAGGAAAAGGTGATGGCAGTGGCAGTAAGCTAATTAGATACAAACCCTAACTCCTTTCTTTCACAGTCACTCACTCTTAATTACAAAAGCCCTATGCATTTGACAGCCTTTGTGTATGTGGATTCTTTTCTTCTTCTTCAATGATCAAAAAATAAAATTGTTTGATAGCCTTTCTATTTGTGGGTTAAATTCTTTCTTTTTTTGGCTTAGATGTAAGGTTAAATTAAGAGTTTTTGTGTGTTTGTTTGTGGATTTGGGCCTCTTAGTCCTTAGTGGGTTGTTAACTTGTGAATTCAATAATTCACTCAATGTCTAAATTGTAAGCTATAAAAAAAAGGGGTAAACGGGCTGCCTATTTACCGGGGTAGCCTGAGCTAAAAATAGGGTTTTGGTAAACAAATCAAAATTTTTAGGAAACGGGTTGGCCCAATGAGTTTAGCCCATTTTGACAGCCCTAGACACCGCTAGTCATGCTTTTTTTATTTTATCGTGCTATAAAAGTTGCTTGAGGACAAGAATCTGTCTCAATGATATATGTACACGTGAATTGTTTAGGGCCGACGTGAAAACTCTGAAACCAAAAACAGAGGTGGCAAGGCCCACGAAGTAATTGGAAAGTTACCTATCAGTAGAGTCCATCATTGCCAATACCAACAAATATTGTGGGCTGGGCCTAGCCTGGGCCATCTCATGAACATGTCTCGATCATTCTCCTATGTTCCGATCCCTTTATTCTTATGGTTTTCTCGCTTCCCTCTTTCTCTTTATTGGCTTCCGCCCGTTCAACTCGCAAAGTCACGAATCAGCACCCTTCAACACTCCGCTTCTCTTCACAGGTTAGCTCAACGCAGTTCTTTCGTTTTGATTCTCTTCACATGCACTTGTATTTCTTTTGTTTTTTCAAGTTTTCTGTTTTTATGCGATGAATGGTAGAATTTGTTCATATTATTATCCTTTTTTTTTGGGTATAATGTTTTGTTTTGTTTTTGTTATGTAACTGTAATGGCATTTCTTCAATTAATTTTGTTTCAGAACAAGTTAACTTACGTTGAGGTTTGATCTGTTTCTCTTATTCTTTCTTAAGCAGCTCATATTATATGTTGTTGTTATTCTTATTATTATTTTCTAAGAATTTGAAGGTTTATGGGGATGGATGTTATCGAATCAAGATAACCCATTTCTTGTATGAGTGAAAAGTTTGGGTTTTTGGTGTTGCACCTGTTAATGGTGTTTAGTGGTTTAGGGGGGTTTCGGTAATCATTTATATTTGCTGGATTTTGAGTTGGGTACTACTTGTGACTACCATTTTTTAGGTTTTTTCTCTTTTTACTTTTCAAATTAGAATATGGGTATGGTATAATAAGGCAAAGCCTGGTATTTATTCACGATGCTGTTAAGAGTGTACATGTTTCATTCTCCTAGGTGTATTCGATTTGCCTTTGTTATTTTCCTTTGATCTTATGATTTGGAATGGCATTATTCTAGCTCATTTCGCAATGTTACCATTCTTTTTCCATTTTTTCTTTTTATGAAGAAATTGATATTGGAAAGTTGAGTGGGATGAGCAGCATTTCAATGTGTGTTTTCATTTTTATCGTTGTCCCAGATTCCGATTCTAGTTCCTTGTAAGCAAGGACTTGGATCCTCCAAAGTGAGACATTAACCACCATTGGATCATTTGGGGGGAGCGACATACAATAGTAGTTATTGATTCAAAAATGGTTAACCCTTCACTTTCACCTTTTACAACTGCCCTCACTTTAGAGGATCCTAATTCTATAAGCAGAGTCGTCAATAGTGGCATTTCGCGCTGCTATTGATCTGGACAGACGCAGAGCGGCTAGTGGGCATGACGGAGAGAACATCGTGTTGCAGTTTGCTATCACGGCCGCTGTCTTATTCTAGCAGAGAAAAACCCCGTTTTACCCCGATTTGTGTTTAACATTGGTTTATAACTAAGGGGGCTAAAGGGGAATTTCACCCCTCATTTTCAATCTAAAAAAACCCAGCCTAGGGTTTTCTTCTAGCGCCCTGTTCCATTCTCCACTCTCTTCCTCTTGCTTTCTCTGCTACTCTTCTTTTGGGTTCCTTTGGCCTATGCTTGGCTCATTTTCTTTATTATTCCCCTCTGTTCTTACCTTCTTTCTCTACTTTTCTGTTCTCTGTTTTTCATGTTTTTCTCTGCTTCTGCCATTGGCTCCCTCCCTCCTTTCTTTGATGTGTTTCTTTTGTTATTTTCAATATCTCTTCCTTTGGTTAGTTTTTAATGATGAAAACGAGTTTAATTTTGGATAATTTTTTATTTCCAGGGTTTACTACTATGCTTATAAGTTCTAGTAGGTGAAGTTTTGTTTTAACTGGAAATACTTGCAGCTGGCTGCATCAAAAGTATCTCTGTTAAACTTTGTTGAATTGTTTTAGGCCCATGTTATAGATAGCGAGGGAGTAGTACATGAATGGTAGGGAATATAGAAACATCAGTTATTGTTGAAGCTTGAGCATGTTATGTGTCAAAGCTGTTGATAGCTGTCAGTAATACCAAACTTTTGTGAGGTTCCTGTAACATTTGGGTGTATATTTCAAGCGATTAAATAGATGAGCAAATTGCAGAAAGAACTAGTGAACGTTGTATCTGTCATCAGAAGACTCCACCTGAGTTTCATATCTGTGTTTTCCCTTTGGATGTGAGATATATGGTATTACGGTGTAATAAGATATCCTGTCTATTACATTGTATCTGTTATCAGAAGACTCCACCTGAGTTTCATATCTGTGTTTTCCCTTTGGATGTGAGATATATGGTATTACGGTGTAATAAGATATCCTCTCTATTGTGTCTTTTATTGTTGAGAGACAAAGCTTGGCTGACCAGTTCATAGGCTTTGGTATTCCAGGTTTCTCAGTCTGTTAAGACTGAGACATTCGTCCTTGTCCTCTCACGTCCTATGGTCTTATGAATTTGTATAAGCTGCAGACAAGGATACTGGAGCCTATATTGAGGGGGGTGTATTGTCAATTTTGGCCTTATGCTGGCAATTTGGTTAAAAAAAACTATTAATTATGGTACTGAAGACTTGCAGTGCGACTTTATTGTGCAGACATGTCGACTAGAAAATTGAAAGTTCTTATGTTGTGGACTAGTCAGTTGTCCGTGGTGATTATTTGGCTGTTGTCAGAATTCATTTTACACATATGAAGATAAAGATCACATTGTAGCTAATGTGAGGAAGCTACTATTTGATCCTACAATTCTGATATGTTATGCTGCCTTATTCATTTTGAATACTTGTAGGCCATGTTAGTTATCAGTGTACAGATCTTACGATGAAGCTGTTCTGGTATTTTGATGCAAAATTTTGTATCGTACCTCAATTTGCAAGAATAATAGTGTTTTAATTAGTTACTTCATATTTGGTTGTATTTTCAATTGTGGACTGTTCTTGCAGGTTATATTTATAGTCAGCATCTAGAAGGTTGTTGAAAATATGGCCAAGCATCATCCAGATTTGATTATGTGCCGAAAGCAGCCAGGAATCGCCATTGGACGACTTTGCGAGAAATGTGATGGCAAGTGTGTGATCTGTGACTCTTATGTGCGTCCTTGTACGCTTGTCCGGGTCTGTGATGAATGCAACTATGGATCATTTCAAGGCCGATGCGTCATATGCGGAGGGGTCGGTATCTCTGATGCCTACTACTGCAAGGAGTGCACACAGCAGGAGAAAGATAGGGATGGCTGCCCCAAAATTGTTAATTTAGGGAGTGCCAAAACTGATCTATTCTATGAACGCAAAAAATATGGCTTTAAGAAAAGATGATGAGGGTGGATTGCTGAGATTTATGTACCTCTCCAAAACTCATTTTTAAGCTCTGTGTTTTACTTAGATATCAGAACCATAACAGCAGATACAATTGTTGGTAATGTAAGGGCATGGCTAGTTTATTATTAATCATAGATTTAGCTGGTGTGGAAGTACCTTGAACTCCAATACGACTCTTTGGCTAGCTGAAACTATTTGATTCACTTGCCGTAACACTTTTTCTTGGGGAGTGGATGCTATCTCGTGTGGGATTCTGTATACTACTTTGGTAAAGTACATTTTGCAATTAGTGTTGAGGTGAGGCTTGCGTGATAAATAGAATTTCATATAGTAGCAATATGAGTGTATGACACTCTTTTACTGTGATGACACAAGTACAACAAGAGCTATCATGACCATATTATGTTCCAAGTTTTTACTACGTAGATCTAGACGTAACTACTAAGGTTGTATGTATGCCTAAAAGGATGAATGTTGGTTCTCAAACTCTTATGACTGTGGGTCTAGATTTTAAAGGGAAATAAAGGATTTTTAGTCTAAATTCTTTCAACACTGATTCTCATTCTCTCTCTTCTAAATTCAGAGAGAAAAAGTTGGGGAGAGAATAGTTCTTCTATCTCTACTGTATGACTAAAAGACTATAAGACCTAAACGATAATCCCTAGATTTAGGATGCGTTTGATTTTTTTTTTCAAACAGAAAAGTAATTTTTTCAATTAAAAAAATTGCTTTTAATAGAAGCTATCCATATCAGTTTTTTGCTATAAAATAATTAGAAGTTACTTAAAATAATTTATTTTAATTTTAGCTTCTAAGTATAAGTTGATATGAATAGTTTCTATAAAATATGATTTTTTTAATTGAAAAAAAAAACACTTTTCTATAGAAAGAAAAAATTCCTTTAACAAATGCACCTTTACTTTAGCCTAACTTTTTCTCTCTCTGAATGTCTATGATTTTTTTTTCATATATATTTGAATCATAAAAGATCATAACTTTGAATCTAGAATTCCATGATAAACTATCCAATCCTAGTGATTTTAAATACATTTTTAATGCATAAATCATTAGAGAATAAAATTATTTATATGTTTTTATTCGATAACTTAAGTTTTTGAAAGAGTTGGATCATGACGTGGCATCAAAATATTTGTGATCAAATAATTTAGAGTTTGATTCTTATTGTCTTTATTTTTCTAAATAAAATGATTAAATTTTAGCACAAGATCTATGTGTTATCCATACTTCAGTCTAAAAGTGACATTTATGTTAGAATAATAATAGTATAATCTTGAATTCACAGTGAAACCTACACATGACAACATATTAATCATTTAAAATATAATTTAAAGTTAAAAATATATAAATACTATAAAATCATGTCATACATATGATTTATTATAAACTCGAATCTATATTAATATTTTATCTCACATAACAGACGTATCAAACTGTAAAACGTATCTGTGCAACCCAAGCTTTTGGAGCTGATGACACAAATAACCTTTCTTATTTATGTATTATTACTATACAAAGAGACATTTAATACATTGACGCAGGTAAAGATTGGTCTTAAGGAAAACGTTGCGAAGATAATAAAAGGCAACACATTTTATCATGATGGCCTTTTGTGCCATATCCAAACTGCTCCACCTATCTTTTGATTGTTGCCGGTTTTAAAGCTTGTAATTTCTCTTTAATTGTGCAACCTAATTTTTATAGCTTATAGATATAGATCAGCACATCAAAATGTGCAACTCTTGATAGCAAGAATGGTCAAAATAACTAATGCAATTTAATTTCCATCTCCGAAACCCTCATGTGTCACTAACGTGACGAATAAGTTGACATAAAAATTTCAAAAAATTGAGTTACTTTATTCTAGTAATGACACATAGCTGAAAATCCACCTACACGTAACGAAAAAAATACATCCACATACCGAAAAGAAGAAACTGGACAAGTTAATGTACGCACTACCAAAACGAACAAATAATGGAAATAATTATTATAATTAAAAATAACCTTTTTTTGAAGATAATTAAATTGATCTCCTCAAGAAGTGGAAAGACCAAAATAAGAGAGTAACTCTCAAATGCAATTTACATCATTTATCGATCCCTCATTTCACACGTCTCGCTCCTAAGAAAAAAAACAATATAGTTTTGAGAAGTTTTCTATTCTATGATAAATGATTACTTTATCATTTTTTTTTCAAACAACAACTAATTTAAGACATGTAACAACAGAGTAATTAAACATAGACAAAGCCATGGGCACAATTCGTTTTTTTCCCGTAGTTGTTCTCGGGAAAAATTAGTAACAATATATAACTTTTCATCAAAATATTGCCTCAAAATTTATCATATGTTAAAATACATCGCATATTCGAGCTTTTAAATAAAAGGGATCTTAGTTTATGAATATTGTTTCGGGAATTATTTTAGAATTGGGACAACAGGTGCAACAGAGGATTTGTTTTGAGGCTATGTGATTTTACAAAATTGGCTGTGATTTGCCTTGTAGTTGTCCTTTCCTTTGCCATGAACATCTTCTTTCTCGCTATTTCCTTTTCTTTTTCAACATTTAAGTAATGTTAATAATAATTTTTTACATTTGAAAAGAAAAAAATAATATTAGACAGCTTAAAATATGTTTTTTGTCCCCAAAAAATAAATGAATTTTGATTTTGACCCCTGAAAATTTATTGTTTAGTTTCGGTTTAAATATTTTTAAAATTGTTTAATTTTAGTCTCTATTGTTAGACTATCTATATTAAATACTAAACTAGCTAATGGAGTGTTAGATTATTCAATCACTGCAAGCAACCATACGGGACAACGGTTAAAATGAAGTATTTTTAAAAGTAATTAAACCAAAACCAAATAAAAAAAAATTTCAAGAATCAAAACCAAAGTTCACTTTTTTTTGAATAAAAAATATATTTAAACCATATTAAAATTGGGTTCATATACTGGAGAGACAGAGAGAAAAAAATTACTTGTTTTTTGTTGAACAAGTTAATGGTGCAAATATGAAACTGAAGAAAAGTCATAATGTATTACTGTATTTAATATTTCACCTAAGCACTACTCAAGTCAAGTAATTTAAGCAAAAATCGTACTAAAAATTATTGGATATTTCATTTTATCATTTAATTGAATTAGTTGTCATTCAAAAGCTTATAGCAGTAACATATAAATCACAGCTAAAATTAGGTCCACATTTATTACAAAAATATATGCTATCCGTGTAAAATAGTTGGCATTATTTATTCTTGATCAGATTCATAAAGGAGTGATCCACTTTGGCTGCCACAATGAAATGGAAGTCCTATGTGATAGATAACCACCGTATGAAATCCTATATTGCGGACTTTTAGATAATGATATTGGTTATTTTTGGATTAGCAAATTTGACCTATTCATCATTGCCTTTTCTCAACTATTTTGTTGGCCTTAAAAGAATAATAATGAAGCAAGAGAAACCATGACATGTGGGAAGGGTTCTGAAGAGCCAGATTGTCAATCTGGTTCTTCCAGGACCACTTTTTGAATTAAGATCACATGAAAAAATTGATTTTAAGCCACTTCTGGAGTGTCTTGAGTTACTGGCATTGGATCATATTCATAGGCTAACATCTACATGCAGGGTGGTTTTGGTCAGATCAAAGATTTAGGAGTGGAAAATGAGCTTCTTTGCATGTTGTACATCACAAGAGAGGATCAACAAGAAGCCACTGAAGAAGAACATTAAGGATTACCATGATGCAAAAACTCTACCATCATTTGCCAACCTCTCTTTCAAAACTGGTGATTTTCTCAGCTTCAATGCTAATCTCCCTCATTGTACAAATATTCTTCCCCCATACTTCTATTTTTCAGATGTGGGGTTTTGAATTGCTAAATTCTCATCATTGTTATGTTGTATCATTTTCATCCCAAAGTTTTGCAATTTATTTAATGTCTCATGTCTAGAGGTCAATGTTGTTTTGGTTGCAGTTTGCAAATCATTTACCTCATGTACAAACTTGTTTATCTCAACATGAAATCCTATCATGAAAATCAATGAAATGGTAGTACAATCATTAGAACAGGCTAAATCAACTTTGCTAAGTCTAAACAAGAATTATTATGAAGCCACAAGGATATGCAATAGCTGATGTCCAAGCCTTGTGCATCTCTGCTGGTTCCACATTTAGTTTTAACACTTTCTTTTTCTCAGATTCTCAAGGACATGTTTAGAAGCTTAAAGTACAAATGAAACTGTTGATAACGGTGTTACCAAGTCCACATTCATCTTTAAAACATCCTGTTTGAGCAGCAGCATATTGTTAGTTCTTCATTCTGTTCTGGTCAAAGCTTATTATAAAGTTGCTAAAGGTGCATTTAGTTTCAGAAAATAATTCTCAGTTTTCATTTTCTATTTACCTGGTTTCGATTTTGTGAATAAAATAATGAAAACTGAAAACTAAATTCTATAGCTTTCACTTTTTCCATCACAAAATTCTGAAAAACAAGAAACTAATTGAAAATAAAAATTGAAAACTGAAAATTGTTTTCTGAATCCTAACGCATCCTAAGATAATGTTGTAAACAGGTCTTAGAGTGAGCCTATTTGGTGGATTTGAGCTTTCCGTAATTGTAAATTTTTTAATAATAACCAGCAATGCTAACAACTTGAACAAATTTCATGTTGTAGAAAGCAGCAAGCGAAGGTACATGGAAGAAGAAATTGAAAAATTTGCAAAAGGAAATGTGACCTCTCAGATTTTCTTTTATCCGGAGCTATGTGCTGCAACAAGGAACTTTCACCCTGACAATATGATTGGTGAAGGAGGCTTTGGAAGGGTATACATAGGAGTCATTAAAAGCACAAAAAAGGTATAACTTCTTTGAATATTTTGCTGAGTGTGAAGTCTATTCAGGTTGTAACTTGTAAGTAAGCCTTCTAAATGATGTGTCACATGCAGGTTGTTGCTGTGAAGCAACTTGACAGGAATGGCTTTCAAGGAAACAGAGAATTTCTAGTAGAGGTTTTGATTTTGAGTCAATTGCATCACCCTAACCTTGTCAATTTGGTAGGGTACTGTGCTGATGGGGATCAAAGAGTTCTGGTATATGAGTACATGGTGAATGGTTCTTTAGAAGATCACCTTTTTGGTAAGTAAATACACTTCTCACTTAATTTCCTCCAAATGCAATGCATCACACAAACAAATCAAAATGACATCCATAAATCAGACTAGATCATCCTTTTCAAGCATGTATTTACTACATCTTTAGTAACAATATAATTGTGGGAAATGATAGGTTTCTCATAGAGCTTTTGATTATGAGCTGTTTGGAACTCCAAATAAGTTTATCCAAATACAGCTGCACTTGGATGTGATTATTTTGGGTGAATACCACTTTTTCACAAAAAAAAAAAGAAATTTTTTGTATATTTAGATAATTTTTTTAAAAAATTAGAATCTAAAAAAAAATAGTTTTCAATTTTTTTTTGTAGAAGTTAAATGAAGTAATTTCTGAAAAAAAATAATTTTTAATTTTTTTCAGTTATATATAAATTTGAATTTCAAAATTAAATTTTTTAAAATCTAAAACAAATACACCTTACTTTAGTATTATCTAACCAACAGAATTGAGAAATGATTGCCAGATCTAACTCCGAATAGAAAGCCTTTGGATTGGTGTACAAGAATGAAAATTGCAAAAGGTGCAGCAAAAGGACTTGAATATTTACATGAAGTAGCAGATCCACCAGTGATATATCGTGATTTCAAATCATCAAATATACTATTGGATGAAAACTTCAATCCAAAGCTATCTGATTTTGGATTAGCAAAGCTTGGTCCAACTGGTGATAAAACACACATATCCACCACGGTGATGGGAACTTATGGTTATTGTGCTCCTGAATATGCCTTAACAGGGAAGTTAACAGCAAAATCAGATGTGTATAGCTTCGGAGTAATGCTTTTGGAGATGATCACAGGAAGAAGAGTGAGTGATCATTTGAGACCACTTCGAGAACAAAACTTAATCACTTGGGTATGTCATAAAACCTTGCATATGTGCCTAAAATCATAGACATTAATTGGCTTTATTTGGCTAGTGTAAGCCTTAAAATTTGGTAGCCTTAATATTTTAGCTCGTAATGCCTCTAGTGAGTGTAACCCTTTTTGCTGGACATCCTTGCCATTAGTTATAGCTTTTAACTTACTGGTAATCTAACAAATGGTATTATGGCAAGGTCATGTTTTCAAATCCCCATAACATCTAGAGAGATTATTGATTTTATTCAACAAGTATCACCTTTAAGATTCAATAAACTTAATATCTTGGCCCATGATATGGGTGCAGCCCCTTATGCTAGATATGGATTTGGGAAGCTTTAAGGAAATAAAGCTGCACATTACCATGCATTAGCAATAGCTTTTGGGTGCTTGATCAAATAATATCATTTCTCTAGCACAAGTTCAAAGTGTTACAATCTAGTCAATATGAAAACTCCAAAAATTTATGTTTGGATGGGTGTGGACTAATGTTAACGCATTATTGGCACTCACAATGTTTCTTCTTTTCCAGGCACAACCACTATTAAAAGACAGAAGGAAGTTTGCATTACTGGCTGATCCATTGCTACAAGGGAACTACTCCATTAAGAGCCTATTCCAAGCAGTAGCAGTTGCTAGAATGTGTCTTCAAGAGGAAGCTGATACCCGACCTTTGATTAGTGATGTAGTTACAGCACTTGATGCTTTAGCAAAGAAGCATGTAGATGTAGAAGTGGGTGAAAAACCAAATGCATTAGAGACTTATTTGAGGATGGAGAATGCAGTTGAGATATTGAGTTTGATAGATTAGACCGAGGACCATACAAGAGGATAGTAAATGATAATGCAATCGCAAATGAAGTTTGTGAACCTCTCCTTTATATTTCATCATGCTTCCGCTTGGTACCATCCTGAAACTCAAAGCTATTGCCACAAGAATGGAGATTCTCTTACTATCGCTGCAGAATTAACAAGAACAACATGTTTATCATAAGAGTTATGTTATTTTGTACTTAAAGTTTATGGTATATCGTGCTATCTTATACGTATCCCATCCACTATTGGATCTATCCACTATTGGATAGGTGTATAGATTCGATTTAAATAGGGTCCACACTTCATCCAATGGTGGATAGATTATGAGTCGGCAGATGAAAATCTTGTCTCCAATTGGTGTGATGTCTCGTTCTTTGTCTCCCCAGTCATTTACTGACATATGAAAGATGTATATTATATATTTAGTAACTTATAAATGTTTAAATCTGTTTTAATTCTTATCTTTCTATGTGGTAATAAATGATTGGAGGAATAAAGAAAGAAATATCAGTTAGGGACAGAAAATATCTATTTGTGAGTTGATATGCTGTTTCATAAGAACACCTTATGTACAAATAATATTTTTTTATTATAAGCTAAATATTATACTAATAACCTAATGAGAAACCACCACAACTTGAAGACAGACAATTAAAACAAGAGTTTAATTCGGTATACTGACAGTCTAATTTTAGATAGTGGGTGTAAAATTTAACTGTCTTTATTTATGTGGTAATATATAATTGAATAATACTGTACAAAAAAATTTAGTGAATAAAAATGAGACTTTTAATACAAATTTGAGATCAGTATCAATACTCTTATGCAAATGCTTGCGGGTGGAAAGGAGCACGCAATATTGTGTTGCTGGGTTACCAATAAGCAACTCAACTAGGTTCAGACTTTTAGATCGGCAAAGAATCGAGTCATTGCTTGAAGTAATAAATATTGATGTGAAGTTTCTTATAAACGATATAATTATTTGGAGTCAAAATTTTCTAGACACCTTCACCAATATACGTCTATTGATGTGTTGGAATTGACAATATCCACTTGAACGATATGTGTTACTAATAAGTATTGAAAACTGTAGTACATAAAAATAAAGCAGATATATCAGTGAAAATTGGAAGAAATTTAAATTAAAAAAAAATCCTCATTGAATGACACTTAGCATAAGTTTTCTAGTGGATATTTTTTTCTAGCATAATATTTTTTAAATATTATATAAACGGATCGATTTTTTTTATGAAAATAAAACTAAATTGTAAAATCACACGAGATTATAATTGATGATTACAAAAGAGATAGGGTTACGTTAGATAAATTTTAAAATTTGCAAGTATCATTCATTTGCATCAGTGATTGCTGTGACTGTTCTCTGACCTATTAAATATTCTCCCTTCTTATAACGTGGAAAAAAAAATTACCAAATTACAGTCAAGTGTAAGTTGATAAAAAAAGAGGAGTGAGTAATTCGACAATTTAATTTATCTGCATCAATAATCCATTTAAAACTACAAGATCTAGCAGCTGGTAGCCAGTTAACCTCTTCACAGTGTGTATCAAGAGAATCTTATGATCATCAGAGGCAAGACCCATATATCTGTGAACTTTATGTCTTGAGGAGATTAGTTAGTACTTTCAATAATGGATATCCTGATTTATCAAGAAAAAAAAGTATTTTGGCTTATTTTCACACTTTTATAACATGTATTTAATTTTAATATAATATTAATGTAAAAAAAAATTACACACATCAAATTATATATTGTTGTATAAGTAAATTTTTTAGTTCAACTATTCAATTCTTTGAAGTCTTATAAATAAAAACATATGATCGAATGATAATATAAGATTCTTTCACATTATCATAGTATTATAGTACTAACATTAATCTCATTAATATTAGTCTCTTAAATCATAATATTTTCTCATTTCTTTAATGTAAATATAAATAAAATAAAATTACAAACTATGGGAAGTTGTGAAGGTCAGTAGCTCCCTTCAATTATACCTATCAATCGTCAAATTTTAGAATGAATATATTTGACTTTTCCACCTCGTCTATCCAAGAATAAAAGAAGAGAACCATTATAAATTCTAGAACATCCAATTCTTGAGTCGTCCACAGTTTAACAACAAAACTTGGTTTAGAGTTTGAGACAGATGGCTAATTGTATTGCCAGGCCATGTTTGGTCTCTCTTTTGCTCGCCTATGCAGTCATGTGCTCTGCAAGGGACACACCAAATGAAGGTAATATATGCTATTTTTTATCTTTAAATTAGCAAAAAGGAAAGATAAAGATGCGTTTGATTTCTGTTTTTATTTTATGTTTTTACTTTTCATTTTCATTATTTTTTTAAGAAATTTAAAAAAAATAAGAAATACAGAAAATGAAAATATAACATTTTTTTTGTAAGAAATAAGATGAATTGTGAAAAAGAAAACAATACATGAATGATCAATTTCAGGTTTTTAAACAGTACAGAGTTAAGAGTAATTTCTTAAAAAATAAATTTTAATTAGCTTATCACTATTTTTTATTTATAAAATTTGTTTCAATAATAAAATTTTCTCATTTCTCACTAAAATATTTTAATAATATATTATTTCCCTTATTAATCTTAATTAACAATTTCTTCCACATATATAATTTTAGTTATCGACAAAAATCAAATTCCCTTTCGCACTAGTTATATAACTAGTATTTATATTTATACAATTAATAATATCTATATGGTATGACTTGAAAAAATATTTTTCTTTTAATAAGTAATATTGAAAGCTATACTATTTTTAAACGGGGAACCAAAATACCCAATACGACATAGAAGATTACCGCGAAGTGGCGCCGCTTCCGACTATGACTGATCCAGGCGTTCATCCCGCTCCTATTGACGACCCTACTCCAGGTTCTCCTCCTCCTCCTGCAAGAGGTAATCAGCATCTATCTTCTTCTTTTTTTCTGTGAATAACTGAATCTTTGAATCTTTGATTTTTTTATGAACACGCATTTTCTTTTATTTCTATTCTATATTTTATTCAATGTGGAATTTTACCCACGGTAGTTATGAGAAACGGGAAAGGGATGAGAGAGTGATTGATTTATAATTTTTTATTTATTTTTGTTCAGAAATTTTTATTAAAGCTTTTTAAGGATGGAAACGTATCATATTAGAAAGCGATTAATTGTGATACTGAGATGAGTGAATCTTGACCTTTGAATCTGATATGAGTGGCCAAGATTAAAACATAATGCCATGTAACTTTTTTAAATGAGCATGTGAGCATTAATTACCATTAATCAACTTTCAATCCTAACTATCCATATATAATTATACGGCCTAAATTTACTCATTTCATTCTCATTATAAATTACTCATCTCATAATAAGAATATCTCACTTAAGTGAAGGATGTTTATAAATCTACATATTTTTATTTTGATCTATTAATATTATTGTAAGAGTTTATTCTTTCTAGTGTATTATTGGCATAAAACTGTTTTATACTATTATCTAATTACATTCTGTCATATCTATAAATATGTGTAACTCCCTCTCCCACCACTTTAAATTTAATTGGAAATGGGAAAATTTTAAATTGTTAATACATACAAATTAAATCCTTGTTTTAAATTTTCTGTAATTTACGAGAAGAAGTGGGGGAAGAAGGAGTAGACATGATGGATTTGTTTTATTAATTTATCAATATTTTTGTTTATAATTTTTTTTTCAATAATAGATTTTTGTCATTGCTTATATTTATTAATTTTTATTGAAAACCAGCATAGTGACCTGAGTTGCACGTATTATCATCATAAAAAAACTGTAAATTAATTTAAATAATAATTATAAAATTAATTGAAAATAAAATATTAGACTATGATAATTTTTAATTAATAAACACCCTAATACAGTGTTTTTTAATTTAAAATAAAATACTGGCATAAATTTATAATATGTAGAAAGATAAAATGCTACGTAATTCAAAATTTAAATAATATATTTATATTTTTCAATTTGAGATTCAAACACTGAAAAAAATAATCTTACCTTTTTTTCTTGTATACATTTGAATTTAGTGTATATTTTATAAAGCTTTTATTATCTCATAAAGTAAAAACATAGGGAAAAAAATCAAAATTTATGAAACAAAACATATATCTTTGTATTTAATATGATATAATAATTTAATTTTATGATAAAAATTTAGATAAAAACAATTTTCATATAATTTTTTATTATCGTAAATAAAAAATTCAAATATCCAATTTTTTTGCATGTTATTTGTTTTATGGAGACACATGTTAGTTTTTAAAATCACTAAACCATAAATCTACCAAAATGAATAAAAAGTAATCACTTTAAAATAAATTGATTAAATTAAAAATTTATCATCATAAAAATACTTGTAAATAAATATATTTGTAGATATATATAATTGTATCATCAAATAATAAATAGAGATTTGAAAATTATTATTTTAGTTACAAATGATATTTTGTGTACATAACCACTTTTTAACTAACCTTAGTCTATACTTTGATAGAATTCATTATATACGTAAAATAGTAAACCCAATCAAATTAGTATGATTATTTTTTGTTGCTTCTAATATGATTCAGAGCATGTTTAACTATATATCAAGAAAATAAACAAAATAAATTTTAATTAATTTATCAGTATATTTTGGTCATAATTTATTGTTTCAATAATATGTTTTCTTATTTACTGTTAAAATATTTTAATAATATCATTTACTTTGTTAATCCTAATTTTAAAAATTTATTTCGCATATATAATTTTATATATCGACACAAATCGGATTCCCGTGAATCACACGCTTCGGCACTAGTTCTGAACGTATTAATACTTCGTAAGATCTCACCAGCTACAATTATTTTGGACTAGAGAAAGGGACCAGAATTTTTCTTAGCAGTGATACGCTTTTTTAATATAACATTCCTTTTCATGCATATTTTTTTCCGATGATTATTATTTACTAATAAAATAGGAATGAAGTCGTAGAATAATAGATTAATAGTCTCAATCATAAAATATTAGTCAAAGTTTTAAGACTATCTAATGAAAATACAAAATATTATCAAAACATATAATCCACCTATACTTAATTAGTACCAAAACAACTTCTAATAACCATCCATGTGGATCAGAAGCCAATTTCACATGAGGAGATTATACAGTCAAATAATAGCAACATCTGCATAATGTACAAGCTACAACACTCGTCATTGTACTTGTGTGCCACAATATAGTATTACCACCCAATTGATCATGCCAAGTAGAGTATTCAATAACATGTTCATAAGTTAACTCCTATGGCATAGCCATCAAGGTCATTTATAGAACCAAAGAGTATACATTTTATTTCTTTCATATTGTCATTCAAAAATGTCACAAGTAAGTCACAGTCTCATCTAATACAGTGTCATCTAATACATTCATTATCACAGTCTCATTGACCAAATATTTTACTTATTTGCATTGACACACATATAAGTCACATAAATAAACAATACTTTTGCACACACCAAAATTAACTGTCTTCTACACACCTAATAATAGTACTCATAATACATTTTCTTATACTAATATGCACATTAAATCTGTTGGGGAAATCTTAGGAATGGAACCTGTTATCAATAGCGAAATGTGAGATATTTCCACACTTTGCAATTAAATAGAGTAGTACCAAAAATACACTAGGCAGTATAATAATTTGTGAGAAAAATAAAATAAGAGACACTTGTGAGGTACTAGACTTTAACGTGGGAAAACCCCAATTAGAGGGACAAAAACCCACGGGACCTAGTCCAAAGAAAAACTTCCACTATGATGAATGAGAATCTGATCAGTCTTCTAGTAGCACTAGGGGAATCTCAACAATCAATGAATACTCACCCAATTTGGCGGAATACAACCATATAAGCTCCAATGTGGGTATAGCTAATGAATAGCCACCAGAGAAGGCAATAAAATTAACAGGCTATATCAAAGGATCAAAGCTCAACATCGGGAATAACATACTAAATTTTCATGATAAGCGAAGCACGTTCTGTCGATGATGAACCCTTGACTGCCCTTTTCCGTTTTTCTCTTATCTCTCCGGGGCGCTCCCTCCAATTTTACGTTTTTGCAACTAAAAACAAAACTGTAGCATTTTCCTTTTTTTCTATTGTTTTTTTGTTTTCTTCCTCTTTTTTCTTTTTAGTTGTTGGGCCCCCAATGAGGAGGAAGCCCACCAACAAATCTCCTTCCACGACTCAAGTGGGGATGTGCTGCTCGACCAAGCCCATTTTTCTCTGCAAAAACAAACTTCTGTAAACCCAAAGCTTTAGTCGTCATATCGAACCATTTATCGTGTATGGATCTTCTCCAATGAAAATAACTTTATCTCGATTACGTATCCAATGATACCGCACCTCTGTATGTGCGATCACGGAATGAAATGTCGGTTCTTCTTTGAGATGAATAGCACTCGGCTATCACAAAATAACATAAACTTCTCTTTGATCAAGGCCCAACTCTTGTAGAATTTTGCATCCACAAGAGTTCTTTTGAAGCTTGACAATATACTCAGCCTCAGTGGAAGACAAAGCACATTTCTGAACCGATGCGGCCGACACGCTCCCCTCAGCCAAAAGTCATGTACCCGAGTAGACTTCCTAGAATCAAGATCACCGTATATCCAAGATTCGGTAACCATCCAACACAAAGTTGATCACTGCAAAGCATAAACAAACTTTGGAAGATTGCCTCAAGATACCTGAAAATCCACTTCTGACTTGCCAATGATCCTTACCGGGATTAGAGAAAAACCGGCTAACAACACCAACGGCATGAGTAATATCTGGCCTAGTACATACCATAGCGTACATCAAACTGCCAACAGCAGACGCATATGGAACCTTATTCATCTCTTCTTTTTCTTTCTCACTTGTAGGATATTGTTGTGAACTCAGCTTGAAATGACCAATAAGTGGAGTACTAACAGGGCTTTAGAATTACTCATGTTAAACCTCTCCAACATCTTCTCAATGTACTTGTTGAGATAACCACAACTTACTAATCTTCACTCACGAGTGATCCTCATGCCAAGGATTTGCTTTGCAAAACCTAAGTCCTTCATAGCAAAGGACTTGCTCAAGTCTCTCTTAAGACTATGAATCTTCTGCTTGTCATGACCAACAATCAACATGTCATCCAGAGAATTATGAAATCACCATCAGATAATTTCTTGACAAATACACAATGGTCCGAAGTAGTCTTACTATACCCATGATTCGCCATGAAAGCATCAAATTTCTTGTACCATTGCCTTGGTTCTTGCTTGAGGCCATACAAACTTTTCTTCAATTTGCACACAAGCTGCTCCTTTCCCTTAACCTTGAAACCCTCTGACTGTTCCATATAAATTTCTTCCTCCAAGTCACCATGAACGAATGCCGTCTTCACATCAAGCTGCTCAACCTCTAAATTCAAGCTTGCTGCTAAACCAAGCACAACTCGAATAGAGGACATCTTCACCACCGGTGAGAAAATCTCTTCAAAATCAACTCCTTTCTTCTACTCACAAAACCTTTCACAACCAATCTTGCTTTGTACCTTGGTTGTGAGACATGATCTTCAATTTTCAAACTTGAACACCCATTTATTTTTGAGTGCCTTTTTACCCTTGCAACTTCATCAACTCAAAGGTATGATTCTCATGCAAGGAATTCATTTCTCTTGCATGGCCTTAACCATTTGTCTTTGTGTTCATCGAAATAGCCTCTTGGAAGCTCTCTCGGCTCCCCACTATCGAGATTGTCACATACTCATCCCTGAAGGATATTTTCTTGGAGGCGATGTGTCTTTAGAGATCTTCTCAGTTGTGACTCAACTGGTGGTTCTGGTGGAACTTGCTCAACTGGCACCTCAAGAGTAGGTGCAGGCTCATCACCTATATTCCTATCATCAACCTCTACATCTCCCCCATCAGCAGTGAGTACTAGGAGGAGACTCGCACACCATCATTGTCACTTCTAGTAATGCATGACTGGCTTGTCTGACTTTTCAAAATCTTCAATAGTTTGGTCTTCAAGAAATATCACATCTCAGCTTCTGATTATTCTCTTACTTGCTAGATCCCATAACCTGTAACTAAAGTTTTTGCGACCATAACCAATGAAGATGCACTGCTTGGACTTCCCATCAAGCTTGGACCTTTCATCTCTTGGAACATGAACAAAGGCCCTACAGCCAAACACTCTCAAGTGACTATATGAGACATCTTTCCCTGTCCATACTCTCTGTGGAACATCACCATCTAGAGGAACTAAAGGAGAAAGGTTGATCAAATCCACTGCAGTTCTCATTGCTTCACCCCAAAAGGATTTGGACAACTTTGCATGAGAGAGCATACACCTAATTCTATCATTGATTGCGATTCATTCTCTCCTGCACTCCATTATCTTTGAGGAGTCTTGGGAACTTTTCTCAAGCCTGATTCCATGTTCTCTGCAATAGTCTTTCAAATGGACCCCTATACTCACCACCATTATCTTTGCCGGACACATTTGATTTCATTCCTTTTCTCTTTCAACACTTGCATGGAAGCTCTTGAAGACTCAGAGCACAGTCTTTAGATTTCAACACAAAAGCCCACACTTTCCGAGAATGGTCATCAATAAAAGTCACAAAATATGATGCACCTCCTAGAGTTTTTGTGTCCATAGTGCAAACATCAGTGTGAACTAAATCTAGTACATGTGGTATCCTATGAGGTCCTGAATAATGAAAAGCTACTCTAGCATGCTTTCCAACAAAACAATGAGTGCAAGTCTTTAGAGACGTACCTTTTATCGGAAGAGATTGATTCTTGGCTAGAACACTAAGCCCTTTTTCACTCAAGTGGCCAAGACGCATATGCCACAAGTCCGAAGAGGAATCATCAATAACATTCACCTCCTCTTTTGCACAACTTCCTACAGCGATAGAGAGCAGTGAAGCTACTATCTTCTCTGGCAACAACTAGCGATCCTTTTGGTGATTTTGAATTTCCCACTACCAAAGGTAGTATAGTAACCTTCTCCGTCCAATGCTTTGATTGACATCAAGCTAAGACGCATATCAGCAAGTGCATGCCTAACATTCTTCTTCAAGCTGTAATCTACATCCCATGCTAGTTTCAAAGCCACACATCTCCATACCAACAATCTTGCATATCCCTTATCTCCCAATCTTATTACAAAGTCACGCAGTGGTATAAGTAGAGAAAAACTCACGCCTAGGAGTAACATGACGACAAGAGGCACACAGATCCATGATCCAAGCCCATGCGTCACATGCAAGATTTATGAAGTTCTCATGATGTAGGACAAAGGACATCATCATAATACGCAATGACAGTGTCTCTATCATTGTTACTATCTTTTGTCTTCATCTCTTTCTCTTGATTTCTCTCTTTTCAAGTACCTACAATGCTTTTGATGTGTAGAAGCACTTACAATGATAGCAATTAAATTCCTTTCTTGTCTTGGACTTACCCCTTGACTTGCTACTCTCTCGACTTGTCGCCAGTATTTAAGAGTCTTCGATTACGGTTTCTCCGTGACTCTACAACAAGTGCTTCGATTGGGTGGAGGCACTAATCAAACCCATTCTCTTCTTCTCGGCATCTTCATTCAATATGCTTTCTTTAACCGTGACAATGTCAACTTCCCATTTGGAGCTGAGTTAGTCAATGTCACAACCGAGACTTCCCAAACATCAGACAAAGAACTCAACAATAATAATGCTTGCAGCTCATCGGACAATGTAATCTCATTAGTTGTCACTGATTGACAATTTCTTGAAGCTAATCAAATGTTCGGCATTGAATCACCTTCTTTATACTTCATATTAACGACAGAATCAAATATGCCTTATTTTGTACATTCTTCCTCTCATATAAATCTGCCAATTTCTGCCACATGCTCTGAGCATTAGTTTCCTTGTCAACATGTGGATACACACTAAGATCCAACCACTGCTAATCAAAGCAAATGACTTTCTGTTCGTTCATTCTGTTCCATTGACTTCAGGACTTATCAGTGAGCCTATATTTTCACCCTCAACGAGGATCATACAAATTCTTCTTGTATAACATGTCTTCCATGAAGTCTTCCAGTAGTAATTTTGGAAGTCAACTTGATCATATTTGGTTTGATGTTCCTCCATTTAAATTGCACAGATAAAAAAAATAACCAAAGCTCTGGATACCACTTTGTTAGGGAAATCTTAGGAATGGAACACTTATCAACAAATGAAGTAACAAATATTTCACACTTGGTCGATTAAATAGGTAGTACCAAAATACACTAGGCGATATAATAATTTGGCGTAAAAATAAAATAAGAACCACTTTTTTAACGCATTAGGGAAAACCCCACCAGAGGACAAAAACCCACGGGACCTGAGTCAAAACTTCCACTATGATGAATGGGAATACAATCGGTCTTCACCAGTAAGCACTAGGGAATCTCTCAACAATCAGCCAGAATACTCACCCGGTAGGTGAATACAACCATATAACTCACACAATGTGGGTATATGAATAGCCACTTTAGAGAAGCAGAGTAAAATTAACGGTATATCAAAGGATCAAAGCTCAACATCGGGAATAACATACTAAATTTTCATGATAAGCGATGCGTTTACGTCGATGATGAACCACCTTTGCCTTTTCCCTTTTTCTCTTCTCTCTCCGCGGCGCTCTCTCCAATTTTACGTTTTTGCAACTAAAAAAAAAACTGTAGCATTTTCCTTTTTTTTTCTATTGTTTTGTTTTTTTTTTTGTTTTCTTCCTCTTTTTTTTCTTTTAGTTGTTGGGCCCCCAGTGAGGAGGGAAGCCTACCAACAAAGTCACATATTCAAACACTAATAGGAAAATCCTCACAGTGTATTAGCTCTTCTCTCATTTGTGTATTACAATATATCACTATACTCCTCACTATGTATCACTCAACACTATGTATCACTCCTCCTCCCAATATATCACTACACTCCTTTTCATATAGTTATTGGGTATTATTTCAATTTTTAAAATAAAATAATTATACAATATGAGGCAGTATAGATTGTTTATCTTTGAGTGTTTCTTTTACACAGAGCACCTGAAGATGCAGACTCATGAAAAAAATTATGGAGGAACAAGGCCTGACCCTGTGCGTAGTCCTCGCTCTTGTCCCTAGCTTAGTCTCCTACGATGAATGAAGGCTGTGTGTTAGAGCTGTCCAACACTTCATTGAGTGCAGTTTACGATGGTTTCATGAATGGACCTTTTAAGAATAAAATCGAATAAAGTGACGGTGAATAAAATAACTATTTTTATTGTTGACGGAAATTTTGTATCATGAATTTGCCGGACTTTGCACTTATTATTAAATTATTGCTAACAGTCATATGCTTGGTTTGGCAGTGGTAGTGGCACTTATTATTAATAACTAGATGGCGATCTCCGATTGGTTTTAGCATGTTGAAAGAGAAAAGAAACAAGGAAACAAATAACTCACCAAAATTTAAAATCTCATAATTAGTATTATTATTTTTTTAATGCAAACTCTTAGCATTATTGATTGATTGGCAGGATAGATCTAAATGTGATCTGCATCCTTCTCATATTCCATTTTCACAAGTTGGTTTTCCAAAGTATATTCACATCAATTTTATATACACCATTATCACATTTGGCAATAATGCATTAATAATTAAGAATTTTAGTTACATTCGTAGATATGTATGTGAAAAATTACATACTAATAGTTGAATATTTTAGTTACTTTATTGGTAAATTTAGTAATGCAAGTAATCATCATAAATGGATACTATATATTTTTCATATGTCATTCACTAGTAAAATGATTAAAATTCTTAGCTGCTAAGCACATGAATCCCCGTAATCTAATTCATTATAAATATAGTAAAAAATTCAATTACTGATACATGATTTTCTAAATGTAGTGTATATCTAAAAAAAAGTTGCTTTCCTTGTCTTTGAGATATGTATACCACTTATATGCATTAGTGGTTAAATTTTGATCAATCAAGAGAAAAAATTGGTTAAATTTGAATGTAAGAAATCTCAAAAACAGAAAGTAACGCACCTACTCATTTCTTACGTGCATATCATACTTTCTCTGTAGTAACGCAATAACCCATCCTTTACTATATAAAAAGATACTAGAACAGTATAGTGTCATTCAAAACAACTCAGTTGGTTACAGTTTTTGAGAGACAAATGGCTTGTATTGCTCGGCTATGTTTGATCTCTCTTTTGTTCTCTTTTGTGGTCCTGTGTTATGCAAGGAACATACCGAATGGTAATGCATTTTCTTCCCGCTTTCTTTAAATCAGCAATAATAGAGATTGCATAATAGCAAGTGTTTTTAGCATTTTCTGATGGAAGATATCGATGTATTTCCAGATGTTTTGATGCCATGGTTCATAGACAGCATGCTTGATCCTTAAGCATCTAAGAATTATTTTCTCCTATGGATTCTTTTTATTTTGTAATAATTGTAGTTCAATTGTGATGCTCGTGTCCATTTATTCAGCATTATTCTCATGGGTTTTGCATTTCGAAACCTCCATTTGTTTAGGGGGAAAAACAACTTCCATTTGTTGAATATAAAATTAATATAAAAGCTTAAATATGTTTTCCTTATTTAAAAATATGGTGAATTTTCGGTTTTCTTATATGTAATTTTTGGGATTGGACCCTCTCATGTGCAATTTATACATGAGAGGATCAGGGGTAAATCCTCATCTTTATTTTTTTTTTACGTAAGTTTTAGCTTTTTTAAAATTAAAGATCAATGGTGAAGATTTACACTTGACACACTCATGTGTACTTTACAAATGAGAAAATCTATCCACATCCATAATTTTTGGGTTTTGATTTTTTTAATTTTAATTTTGGTTGTTGTCATTTTAATTTTGATTCTTATGAATTTAAGAATTTGTATTTAGTATTTATAAGTATTAAAAAATTTGGATTTAATCCTTATAATTATTTTAAAAATCTTATTTTGATTTGGATAAATATCACCACCTCATAAATAGGCCAACGTAAAAAGATCAAAGCCAAATTTTGTTTTTTTAAAAACTCAGATCAAAATGAAAAAAAATTATTTGAATGGATAAGTTTATATAAGAAAATGTAAACTTATATTTAAAAAATAAATAAAATCAAGATATATTGTATTAGCTATATTTTGTGATACTTAACACAATATGTATGCTCTAATACATAGTCGACTGGGGTGACAAATTTTTTTACCTTAATTATTATTCTTTTTTGGTTGTTGTTGTTGATCTTCGGCGCATAAATATGATCGTGTGATTGGAATAATTTTAAATAGGGAACCAATATGATGTAGATTACGCAGATCCAAGGACTTCTCCCAATCATCACAACCCGGATCCTTCTACTATATTACGTGAGTATTTATATTATATTTTCTATTTTTAATCAGGCTTTGAGTTTGACAGTAGTTTATACAAGTGTGTGTGTGTGTATTGTATTAGCTATATTTTGTCATACTTGACATAATATATATATAGTCAATTGGAGTGATGAATATTTTTTGCCTTAATTAGTGGTTTTTGTTGTTGTTGTTGTTGCTGCTGCTGCTGCTGATGCTGTTGTTGATCTTTGGCGCATAAATATGAACGTGTGATTCGAATCGGAATAATTTTAAATAGGGAACCAATATGATGCAGATTACGCAGATCCAAAGACATCTCCCGATCACCACCACCCGGATCCTTCTACTGTGTTATGTGAGTATTTATATTATGTTTTCTATTTATCATTAGGATTTAAGATTGGTGCACTGGTTATAATGTAAAATATTTTTATGCTGTCATTGAATTAAATTCTTCCAACATAATTTTTGAAATTGGAATAATTTTAATTAGGGAACCTATGATGTGAATTATGCAGATCCCATCCCTTCTCCTGATCAACATAACTCGGATCCTTCTGTCGCATTACGTGAGTATTTATATTATATTTTCTATTTGTAATTAGGATTTAAGTTTGACAGTAGTTATATATATATAGTTAAGTTTGACAGTCAAGATAATGTTATTTAATTCAACAAAAATGTACACACTTTTGGAACTTACTTCTTTCTCATCTAGTTATGATCATTTTTTAAAATTTTCAAACTGATGTAATGTTAACATATGAGTTAGAATATATTGATTAAGTTAATAAAAATGAGTAATTTGGGCCCGCTTTTACAGAGCACCCAAAGATGCAGATCCACATGGACGATTTTGGAGCAACTCGGCCTCATTCTCTACGTGATTATCACTTTTCTCCCAAACCCTCCCCTTTGACGAGTGAAGATCTTTCTTTGGAAATGTTCAAATTTCGCCGGGTTCATTTCTAGATTGTCAATGTATGAATTTAAGATTACAAGTGGTTTGAATAAAGATTAAAAATTGAATGTGTGATACACAGTGTTGAGTGATATCCGGTGAAGAGTGTAGTGATATGTTGTGAAGAGTGATACACAAATGAAAAAATGAGCAATAAACTGTGAGGATTTTCCTATCAGTGTTTGAATGTGTGACCTAATGTGCATATCAACATGAGAAATGTACTGTGGGCACTACTGTTGGTGTGTAGAAGACAGTTAATTTTGGTGCGTGTGTGCAAAAGTATTGTAGAAGACTCTACCTAACATGACCCACTGGGTGATAATGGTATATTGTTGATAAGAATTCTAGCTTTGGCATGAAGGAGTTCTTTATTAGAGTGGATTTGAATGTCTGATCATTATGTTTTCAATTTTACCTTGTGACACTAGTTGATTGCATAAGATTTAATGATTTTATCTTTTGGTGTCTTGCGAGTTGGATATAATGGAAGATATTTTTGTATTGTGAAGGCCACACACAGGGACAATGACAAGTGCTGCAGCTGATACCTTATATGCAGATATTGCTATTATTTAGTTGTGTAAATCTCCTTATGTGAAAATTTCTTCTAATTCACGTGGAGGATTATTAAGAGGTGGACTATATGTTTTGATGATATTTTATATTTTCATTAGATAGTCTTAGAACTTTAACTAATATTTTGTAATTGAGATTATTATTCAATTGTTCTATGTCTTCATTCCTGTTTTTGTGGTAAATAATAATTATCGAAAAAAAAGATTAAAAATTGAATTGGGCCCTTTGGCCCCTTTTGAATTAGAAAAAAAAAAGATTAAAAATTGAATAAAGAAATGTTTAATAATTGGAAAAAAAAAGAGTTACGTTTTGTGTTACAGATTTACCGTTTGCATTACCTACATTGATAACAATCACTCTTTTAATAAAAGAAAGCAAAATAAATGCTTTATGGCTCGAATTCACGAATTGGGTTAACATGGAGAGAAAGTAACGGAATCTAACTTCTACAAATGTTGTCACCCTAGATATAACGTCTCTTCATACATGCTCGTTCGTTCCAATTTCTTGATTGCAAAATGGAAGTTGTCTATTGTAACTTTGAAATGTCAATGGTAACTTCTTTCTCTTGAGAGTGCTGGTTAGGAGATAAAAATGGAAGGAAAGTTTTCACGGGATGAGCCTAATGTGAATTTTACAATAAAGCCCTTAACGAAACACACACCCTTATTTGGTTTCTTTAAAATGTTATTCCTTTTTTTATTTCAACCAAAATAATAGTTTGACATTAGTTATTCAATATCAACCATGATTTTAATTTAATTTATTACTAGTTCAATTAAAAATTAATTTATACATTTTAAAATCTTTATATATTTTTCTATGTTTCAAATTTTATACGAGTACTAAATATTAAAAGCATTGACAATTAGTTGATTTAATATAGCTATTTAGGTATAAATATTGAGCTTTTTCTTCTAAAAAAAACACAAAGCTATTTATTTTAAAAAATTCAACTTAAAATAATAACAATAAAGATGTACTAATAAAATGCAATATACATATATAATTTTTTTAACATGCAGTATAATTAAAAAATATTAAAGAAACGTATAATACAATGATTTATTATTTTTGACCAATTATTATTATTAAAAATAACTTGATACATTAATTTAGTTTTATTATATATATATTTTTACATTAAACGCTTTGTCCATGAGAAAGTTGTCCAAGACTTGGTCTCTATAACTCATATTCCCTCAGAAGAGCAAACGACAGAATGTCTCTAGTGCTTAAAATCTTATGGCCCTTTATTTCTCAACCCAACACGGGGAGTAAATACAAAACAAACAAAAATGAATATGCAAAACCACCAAGTAATTTGATCACCAAGGGGTGCGCTTGGGTTGGCTCTTGAAAAATAGTTTTTTTAAAAAATTTTACATAACTTTTTTTTAATAGAACTTAATTTTCAAGGCAAGATTATCTTACACTTGAATGAATGGACAGTTTGAGAAGTGTCTTTAATTATTAAAAATACTTATAAATTTATTTGAATAAAAAATAACAAAAACACTTTTTATAGCCAAATAGTACATGAAAGGACATGCATGTGTATGAACAAATGAACTAAATAGGTTTGATTCTCAGATTTCCTCTAATAATGTATGGGTGATCTATAAGTATTCAATGAGTTTAGAAGTATGGCTTGACTTTGGATAGAAGCACGTTTTCTCCTCAACCTAAACTCCTTTGTAACCCAACAAAAAAAGGAAAGAAACTAAACAGGTTTATAAGAAGACCTTGCAAGGAGTCGTTCATAACCCACAACTCATTTTCTTTTTTTTCAACAATCCTTTTTTGATAGGTAAAGGTGGCTCTACTCTTAAAGAAAGACGTGCAATAAGGACATCATCCTTGATACAACTAAAAAAGATAATCACACCACCAAGAGTCACTTTCCAAAACACAAAAACTCATAATGGTCAAGGATTCGTGTCACGGTGTCACCGTTTTTCTTTCCACACTGATATAGTCATACATGTCCTCATTAATGGTCAAGGATTCGTGTCACCGTTTTTCTTTCTACACTGATATAGTTATACATCTCCTCATTAATTCATTTTTGTACGCATCAGGCCTTATCGGTGTAAAATGTAGTATAACGGTGACATAAGAAAGGGTCGTTATTAATGCTGATAATGTAATAATAAAACAAAAATTTTAAAAAGAAATAAGGCAATGACTTTTTCATTGCTTTATAAATAGACATGCCAGAACAGTTTTGGGGATCATCTACAGTTTTGCAAACAACAAAACTTTGAGTTTGAGAGAGATGGCTTGTATCGCTCAGCTATATTTGGTCTTCCTTTTGCTTACTTCTGGGGTCATGTGTTTCGCAAGGACCACACCAGAAGGTAATGCTGGTTTTCTTAATTTTTTTCATTTAAATAAGCAAAAACAACGATGACATGTTTGAATTTTCATATTTTTCTTATGTTAGACGAATTGGTTTTTGCTTATTTTCTAATGTTTGATGCCATTGTTCACAGACATCTTTCTTGATCCTTGAGTTAAATCAAGCATTAAGATATTGTTTTATATAATTATATTATTGCTTCCTTTATTTTGTAATTTTAATTGAATTGTTATACTTATACAAATGTCCGTTTCTCCTCATTTTCTGGGTTTTGCATTTCGGAACTTCCATTATATATTGAATATAAAACGAATGCGATGGAGAAGAGAAATTAATGCATGATGGTCAAGGTGAGATTAAAAAAATATTGGGAAGATTTTTCTATGTTGAGAAAAATATTTCTGGGGAGTCACAGGGATTCCTGTGATGGAGAAAATCATGTAGGCAGTTCTAATATTGTTTGTTCGAATTTTAAATTGCGATCACTGCATGCATTATATGTTATAGAAGACTGAGAAAATGAAAAAGGAGAATCGAGATCAGGTTTTGCATTTGAATAAGTTCTGATATAAAATAATTTTTTTATATCATATAATATTTAATATTTATAGTAAATTTCATAATAAATAGCACAAATTTAAAGTAATCGAATACTTAAAAATAATTTATTTGTAGTATAAATAAAATTATAATCAATTGTAAAAATATCAATTATACATATAATTTATTCTTGAATCTATATTAGTTTCATAGCTTATTTAGAAATTTAAAAATTTATATTTATATTTTTAAAAGTATATAATTTATATAATACAAAGATATCTTTATCGGTCTTTTTTTTTTAATAAGCTCAGCATATAGGCTCCCTAAAACAACTAGGCAGTTCTATTGCTTAGTCCAATTTAATAGTTGTAGTCAATGAATGATAACTCTATAGAGATTAACAAAATGAAAAATAGAATCAAGGTCAGGTTTTACACTTTACTAAGTTCTATTATGCACTATGGAAAATACAACTACTGTTTTGATTTGTGCTGATTTCGGCATATAAATTTGAGAAAATTAAATAATATTATGAGCTGGAATAATTTTTAAACAGGAAACCACAATAGCTTCGACGAGGATTATGAAGGTCCAAGGACTCATCCTTCTCCTTCTCCAGGTTTGTGTGTTTATTTTACCTTTTCAATTTATACTTATAAATCTTTAATTTTGATGTATTTAAAATTTTAAAAATAAAAAATTTTGATTTTAATATATTATTAATATAATTTTTTTATATTATTAACCAATGAGTTTAATTATCATCCACTAACTGTGTAAAGTATTGTCAGCCAATAAATAAATGATAAGTGATTTATTATGGGTAGTTTTTTAAAATTTGAGTTTGAATTAGTTATAAAATAATTTATGTGACAATTTTATGCTAATTAAACTCTTAATCAATTGTATACTAGCTTTTGTATTACTATTGTGTTAATTATTGTAGTATTGAGAGCTAGAATAATTTTAAACAGGGGACAAAAATGGGAATGACCTATACGATACAGATTATGAGGGCCTAGTGACTCATCCTTCTCCTTCTCCAGGTGTGTGTGTTTATTTTACTTTTTCTAATTTATACTTATAAATCTTTAATTTTTGATGCATTTAAAATTTTAAATATAAAAATTTTAATTTTAATATATTATCAATATATTTTTTTATACTATTAACCAATTGTATACTAGCTTTTATATTACTATTTATGTTAATTATTTTAATATTGAGAGCTCAAATAATTTTAAACAGGGGACGAAAATGGGAATGACCTAAACGATATAGATTATGAAGGTCCAATGACTCATTCATCTCCTCCTCACCAATGTGAGTATTTATTTTATATTTTCTATTTATAAATGTATGTTTAATTTTGATGTATATGAATTTTTAAATAAAATGATTAATTTGGTATATTATTAATATAAAATTTTTATACTATTAAACGTATCATATGTTAGTTTTTATATGCTCTTGAGTTAATTATTATAAAAGGCTTGCAAAAAGTCTGTATTTTGGTGAAAATAATGTAGGCATTTCTATTGTTTAAATTTTTTAAATTGTAATAATCATTGAATTGCAAGTCTAGAAATTAAGAAAATGAAAAGAAATTCTAGGTCAAGTTTTAGTGTTTTACATTTGAATTTAAATATGGACTACAATGTGTTTTTATTAAAAAAAATTGTATGTTTTTCGAGATTTAAACTTATGTCATCTTCCTTACGAGTTATGACAGATCAAATTATTTACCACTCTAGACTTTTCTGGATAATGCTGCTAATATTTCATTCGCTGCATGCCGCACAATATTTGGCTCGTAAGATTGAAGTAATATTGAGAGTTCGAATAATTTTAAACAGGGAACGAAAATGGGAATGGCCTATATGACATAGAAAATGAAGGTCCAGTGACTCAGCCTACCCTTCCTGAAGCACCAGGTGAACATTCATTTTATATTTTTTAATTTATAATGGAATCTTTAATTTTATTGTATTTATTTTTAATTAGGAAAAAAATTAATTTTAGTCTATTATTAGTTTAATTTTTGTATTATTGATTAATCATATATTATCTTTTATATTATTTTTTAGTTAAATTTTGTAAAAGTTAAGTGGTTGATTGTGTGAAAATTTGTAATTTTGTATACTGCTATAAAATCAAATTCAATTAGTTTAAAATTTTAAAGTATAAATTAAAAATTTAAATTATATTATTGGGGAAAATTATCTATTTTAACACGGGAATATCTGAACCACGTAGACATTTCATTTGTTTAATCTTCTTCTAATTTTAGTCAGTGCATTATTTGCCCCCAAAGATTAGTTAAGAAAATGAAAACGAAAATCAAAGTCAAGTTTTAAATTTTACTACGCTCTGTTGTGCATTCTGGATAATAGTACTACTGCAATATTTTATTTATTGGTGATCTTTGGCACTTTTTTCCTTTTTTCGGGCTAAGTAATATTGAGAGCTATAATATTTTTAAACAGGGAACCAAGATGGCGAATATGACATAGATTATGCAGGTCCAAGGACTCATCCTAATCCTCCTCCTCATTAATTCGCTTATGTAGTGAGTATTTATGCTAACTTTCATATCATTAATCAAATTAAATCTTTACTTTAGATCTATTTGAAATTTTAAATAAAAATTTTATTTTGATTTATTATAAATACTTTTAATTGCTGACAAGGGTTAGCTCACTCGGTTGACCTTCCACTCATGTATTACTATGACTTTGGTTCAATTCTCGAGTTTTCCTTATTGTTGGGTAATATGCAAGTACCTCGGTGAGCGCTCGATTAGCTCAAAAGAATGCCTTAGCCTGAACCTTCTCCTTAGCCAAAATTTTTTGAATAAAAAATTAATATATATTATATTCGAGGCAATGAATTTTGAATCTATATCATACAGACTATATATTCAAGTCCCTCTCCACTAGTCCACTCCTAGTGACTTGGAGAAATTGATACTTTTAATCAAGCATATATTATCTTTTGTTTGACTTGAGTTAATTATCGTGAAAGTTAAACATATGATTGTGTAAAAAAAATTATATACTAGTTGCATTAAAATTAAATTAAATTAATTTATATTAATTTAAAATATAAATTTTAAAATTATTAATGCTCTAAGTTTATTATTTGAGGGATAATAAGAAATCGAACCACTCGCGGGTGAATGAGATTTCATTTTAGAGGAAATAACAATAACGTCCTCAAGATTTATTGTAATT
Source organism: Dalbergia cochinchinensis (assembly GCA_031216125.1). NCBI lineage: Eukaryota > Viridiplantae > Streptophyta > Magnoliopsida > Fabales > Fabaceae > Dalbergia > Dalbergia cochinchinensis. Next base: position 47,994,387 of record CM062371.1, on the reverse strand, counting down.
ACATTTGGAGCCTTTCTATTTTATAAAATTATTACTGATCTTCCCTGAGGTTTACTAAATTTATACTAATCTCTATCTTAGATAATGTTTTATTAATTTAAGTGACACAAAAAATAACATGTGATGTACATACATAATTATTAATGATAAAATTATAATATTTTAATAATATTTAATATATTAATTGAATAAAATATTTTTTATGGGATGAAAATGAAACTTCTATTATAAGTAAGATAAATTGAGGTATTGTCGTTAGTATATATGTTAAATATTATCAAAATATAATAATTTTATCATTAATAATTATGTACAAATCACATGTTATCTTTTTCATTACTTAAATTAATGAATTAACATATATATATATATACACACACACAGGAGGTCATTGTAATTTTGTAAAATAGAAATATGATGGATGCAATTACACTGAATCTTAAGGGAGATAAATGTAAATTTCTCTTAATTTTATGGATGGGGATGAATTATTTGAGTTACATTATTTCCAATACCTAAAGGATTTAATTTATATGCATGGATTATCATCTTATTAAATCCTTCGATACCGTATTTACATGACTTTTGAAGTAGTGAGGAAAAAACTTAACCAATATTTACTGATGTGATAGCATATGATTAATGACAAGGGAAAATAATTTTACACTGATAGTATATCAAAATTAAATTCATACCTAAATACATTGCATGTTTTTCGATAATTAAGACAAAAGGCTTAAAACTATCCAAAAACTCGAGAGGAGAGTAATTCAAAGCAGAAATAAGTAATAAGATCTCAATAAGTACAATAACAAAAAATAAGGGACCAATTTTTTTTTTTTTTTTTGTGATACACACAATTTGAGTGTAGTTCTTTCTCCACCAGCAATTATTTTTAATTTTTTTTAAATCAAAACTTTGATGAAGTTAATAAAAATGAGTAACCTGAGTGTTCTTTTTGCAGAGCACCCGAAGATGCAGATCCATAAGGACGAAGATGGGCACTAAATTCAGTTTTAGACTCTGGTCAACATATTATTTTAGCTGTAATTTGCACAGAGAATAAAGCTGAATGAAGTAACGCTGAATAAAAAATAATTTTGTGTTTGTTCATTATATGTTCGAGTGTTAGTTCATCTTATTGGAGCAACGAAAGACCCCTGGTTTTGAGTTGCATTGTTGTTGCGGTGCTGTGTAGTGCATCGTAATGGCAATTGCAATAACATCGATGGCATTTTTTTTTTTTCACAATTTTCCGCATATGATGAGAATCTTCCTGCCTCAATTTCCAGTGTAGTTGTTCTTCTTTGCCTTCCATCATTATCAAAAAAGAATGAAAATAATTTCATTTGGTAAGATGAAGAAAAAAAAAATTTCATGTCACACTTTAACTTGTTTTAACTTTTGAATGATACTGTGTCAAAAGATTTGCAAGATTTCTTTTAGGAAATATGATATGTGTACTACATTTTTGTTCATCATACTTATAACATAGGTGAATAAAAAAAAAAACTAATGAGATGTGGTCCATTTCAATTTTTTATTTTCCTGGACCATCACTTTATTTGTTTTTTTTTTTCCTATGTTGTAATGTTGTATAAAGATGTTCTATACATATCATTACTCTTTCTTTTAACATGAAAAGTCTTTGGTTCAAAATAAATGAATAAAAATTTAATTATCACCTTAATTCCTGTATATAATCTAAAAACACTGCCACTTTCCCTCTCCAACAAATTTATAGGGTTTGAACAATTTTGTCATTATAATTTACTTGCATTAATTATTATTCAAAATTTTCTCTTTCCTAATTAAGATTTACTATTCAGTACTTTCTCTCTTTTAGGATATTTGTCCCTTTGCTAATAACATCATATTTCAAAATATCTATCAATTTCATATTTAACTAAAGTATTAATTTTATTTTTTTAATACTATCCCTAATTAATTTTATATTTTCAAAATACTCCATCTAATATTAGCCTTAAATATTATGCTGTATTAATTAATACATAGGGATATATATTAGTTCATTTACTATATTTTATTCCATTACTAATATCATTTATTATCTTTCTTAATATGTATGTTTAGTCAAAATTGATAAATATTTTAAAAGAGAAAGCGAGTATATCTCTCAAACAAAATAATATTCTCTTTCTTCTACATTTATTTGATTTTAGTTTTTCAGGGTATCTATTAGATGATACAGTAATTAATCCCTTTGTGTACGGTAAACTCAACCAAGGGAGAAAAATTGGCCACATGTTTTAGACAATATATAGAATAAAAATTTAAAAAATATTATTATATTTTTTTTGGATACTTCAAAATTACATTATCCGTAATAATGTTTGAACCTAGAATCTCATGTATATTACCCAATATTATTATATGTTTAATAATATATATTAATAATTATTTAATCAAATATTCTTCTTTCACATCTTCCATCCTTTTTTTGGTAACAATATATTCCTTTCTTTATGTCACAATGCCCTACTAAGAATTTTGATTAGAAATACCCAAATTCTGTTTGATTGCAAGACTTTAGTACGTTTCCCAAAATTTCTGATACGGAAACAAATTTTTTGTTGACGTCTAAATTGCTAAGTTGTTTAGTTTTCTTAGATTTGACTTCATATATAAATATTAAAAATTTTATAATGATACGTGTTTATTTATTTTATAAAATAACATTTCATTGAATAATATTCGCATATATCACATGATAATATTAGTTGAGTTTTAAATTATTTATGTAATAGTTAGAAAAGATAAAAGCAGAAAAAAGAATAATTAGTACACAGAATATAAAATTATTATTTAAAATTTTAATCATAAATATATATTTTTCTCAAAGATAGGAACTTTATTAATCTTAAATATATTATATATTCAAACCAAAAAAAGTAGCAAGAAATATCATTTTGATAGGGAGATATGGTCAAGAACTGACCCTTTTCGGTACTCACTACTCATTTTGATATATTTATGGAATTGGAACATACAGCATCTAGTTCTTTTCATTGAACTAGCTTATTTGTGATAGATTATTTTATAACAAGTGACATGTTATTAAAATGGTCTAGTGAGACTATTGTATTGGAATTACAGGGGTTGGAATTGCCGAGTATTATAGTGTCTTGCAATTATAGGTCTTGTATAATGACAACATGTCTTTGCTTAGCTTGATTAATTTAAACCAGTCAAACTTGCCATGTGTATTGAATGAAATGTGATTCTGTTCCAGGAGGGCTATTGTTTTATAGGGAGGTGATTGCCATGAAAGTAAAGGAAAAAACATTTAATCTTTGTAGCAGGACACATCATTGCATTTTATCCTGAGGCTGAACAAAGGATACATACATCATTGTGACCTATGGCTAATGTACTGATGGTGACATATAGTGCACCTTAAGCATGTAAATTAATCATTCACATGTATAAAGTTGCATTAATAGAGAAATATGTATTTTTAATACCATATTTCATATAATTTTACCAATATTTGCATCTGTGGTGTGCACCAATTGCTGGAGACATCTTATATTGCTCACACATTGAAGCAATACTTATAATTGAAAATTGTTCAATGGAGACATCTTATAATTGTTCTCACTTTCAGCAAAAAGAAAACAAAATAATTTTCATTAATTTAAACTTAATCACATTATTTTTTCCTAAACTAAATAATCCATACATAATTACAACCACCATGACAAGATACATCACAATCACTAGAACTGTTAAAATCCTAACTTCAGCCTCCAAGCCACCCATCTTCCATGCAAACTTCATCCTCCAATCTTTAGCATCACAGTCACTTGAACCATCCAAAATCAGTCCCAGCTTGTCCCTCCGTGACAATGACTTTTCCAACTTTATGTTCCTGTACCTCATCAACCCAAGCAAAAAAATTACAATTGGTCCCGTTCTGCAAGTGTTAAACAAAGTTAGCACAGCTCAAAATCAACATCAAATGCACCTAATGAGAGAGGTTTTGGTTTGGTCGGTGAAGTTTATCTATTGAGAGAGGTTGAGTTGTGATTTGGAGTTTGGTGACTGAGAGGCTGCTGCGATCGAGAGAGGTTAAGGTTTTCCTTTTCCTCTTTTTAATTTCAGCGTGGGTTATTTGGGGAAAAATGGGTTAATCGGGGATTTGCTAGGTTTAGTAAGGTTAATTTTGTTATTAACTAAAATGACCTCATTTAATCCCTGCCAACATGTCACTTAATAGTGACACACCACCACTTAACTAACAGTGATTTAATAGATATTAATGTAGGGACCATGTTGATTCATAGTGTAAATGTGAATGACCAAATTGATTTACGATTGTAAATGTGAGGTACTAAATTGATTCACTTTAAAAGTGAGAGACTAAAATGATTCACGTATAAAATGTCAAGGACTAAAGTGATCATCAACTCTTTTCTTGTATTTGACTTCATATATAAATATTAAAAATTTTATAATGATACGTGTTTATTTATTTTATAAAATAATATTTCATTGAATTAATATTCGTATATTTCACATGATAATATTAGTTGAGTTTTAAATTATTTATGTAATAGTTAGATAAGATAAAAGTAGAAAAAAGAATAATTAGTACACAGAATATAAAATTATTATTTAAAATTTTAATCATAAATATATATATTTTTCTCAAAGATAGGAACTTTATTAATCTTAAATATATTATATATTCAAACCAGAAAAAGTAGCAAGAAATATTATTTTGATAGGGAGATATGGTCAAGAAATAATAAATATTAATAAGGAGAGAGAAAAATTAGAATAATAATTAATATGAGTAAAATAAAATTACAAAATCATCCGGAATTATGAACTGATCCAAAAGAGAAAAAGCGGGGAGTTTTTTGTCCAAAGCTAAAATGTGGAGTTTGCCGATCCCTATAAATAAGTGCTCGAGCAGTCTCGGAGTCATCTACATAAAACTTGATTAAAGTTTGAGAGAGATGGCTTGCATTGCTCGATTATGTTTCATCTCTATTCTGCTTACCTTTGTGATCACAGGTTTTGCCAAGAACATACCGACAGGTAATAGAAGTTTCGTTTCTTCTTTTATATAAGCAAAAGTAAATATCACATGCATGTTTGGACCTTGCTTTTTGTTTTTATATATAATTACTTTTGGGAGTCTCTCCAGAGAGACTAGAGGGAGGTGGAGGAGGGAATGGAACCCCAAATCCACAATCACATCAATTCCTAGGTATGAAGCGCATACTCCATTGGATATGGATATACGTGGGATATTTACTCAATAACTCTATTTTTTCAAAAAGAAATATGACAAGGTACAGCTAGATATGCTAGGGTTATACTTACCCAAGTTTAGGTAAGTCAGTTTTATTAGAAATAAAGTAATATTTTAATATATTTTGTATTTATTTATATTGAGACCTAACATTTTCCCTATTCATATTTCTTAATAAAAAATTGGAATGTAATGTTAAATAAGTTAGACATATTTCATGTTAAAACTTTAGTTTTCATCGCATGAAATTTACAAAATATTTTATATATATATATACCCATGCTCCCTTTTTAATTTGTTTAAAATTTTCATACATCGTAACTGTATTGGATAGGGGTTTCCTACCCATATTCATGCAACATAGAGACTCTTAGACACAGAAATTAGGGGATGTGTTATTTGAGTTGCAGCCAATTAACTTTTAGTATTTTCTGATATATTATGTGTTGATAATTTTTTAGTTTTTGGAATTAAAGAAAATCATAAGTACTCGAGGACTAAAATGAATTTTACTGATTTTTTTTTTGCTGATATTTGGCACATAAATTTGAGCAAGCAATATTAAGAGTTGGAATAATTTTAAATAGGTAACAACAAGGAAGAATATGAGGATTCACGGGCACGGCCCATTTCTGGAGATGATGATGCCCTCTTTCTAACTTCTGCACCAGGTGAGCACTTATTTTTTCTTTTGCATTTATAATGAAATCTTCAATTTTGGTGTATTTAAAATTTCAAATATTTTTTCACTGTTGACAGATATTATTAATATAATTTTTTTAATACTGTGAATCTATCATATGTTAAATATAATTAAATAAACATTTTAAAACATACTTTTAAGTTAGACTAAAATGGGAATGACCTAATATGATACAGATTATGAAGGTTCAAGGACTCATCCATCTCCTCCTCAACAATGTGAGTATTTATTTTATATTTTCTATTTATAAATATATATTTAATTTTGATGTATTTCAATTTTTAAACAAAATGATTAATTTCAATATATTATTAATATAAAATTTTTATACTACTAAACCTATCATATGTTACTTTTTATCTGCTCTTGAGTTAATTATTATAAAAGGTTTGCAAAAAGTGTGTATTTTGGTGAAAATCACGTAGGCATTTCTATTGTTTAATTTTTTAAAAAATTGTAATAATCATTGAATTGCAAGTCTAAAAATTAAGAAAACAAAAAGAAATTCTAGGTCAAGTTTTAGTGTTTTACATTTGAATTTAAATGTGGGCTACAATGTTTTTTTGTATGTTTTTTAAGAATTAGACTTGTGTTGTCCTCATCCTTTTGAGAGACCAAATTATTTACCACTCACTCAACAATTTGGTGGTATATAGACTACAATATTTCCTAGATAGTGCTGCTACTATTTCATTCGCTGCATACCGCACAATATTTGGCTCATAAAATTGAAGTAATATTGAGAATTCGTATAATTTTAATTAGGGAACGAAAATGGGAATGGCCTGTATGACATAGACGATGAAGGTCCAGTGACTCAGCCTACTCTTCCTGGAGCACCAGGTGAATATTCATTTTATATTTTTTAATTTATAATGAAATCTTTAATTTTAATGTATTTATTTTTATTTGGGAAGAAAATTAATTTTAATCTATTATTAGTATAATTTTTGTATTATTAATTAATCATATATTGTCTTTGATATTATTTTTGAGTTAATTTTTGTAGAGGATAAGTGGTTGATTGTGTGAAAAGTTTGTAATTTTGTATACTGCTATAAAATTAAATTCAATTAGTTTAAAATTTTAAAGTATAAATTACAAATTTAAATTATATTATTGGGGAAATGATCTATTTTAACACCGGAATATCTGACGTAGACATTTCATTTGTTTAATCTTTTCTAATTTTAATCAGTGCATTATTTGCCTCCAAAGATTAATTAAGAAAATGAAAACGAAAATCAAGGTCAAGTTTTGAATTTTACTACGTTCTGTTATGCATTCTGGATAATAGTACTACTATAATATTTTATTTATTGGTGATCTTCAGCACTTTCTTTTTTCTTTTTTCGGGCTAAGTAATATTGAGAGCTATAATATTTTTAAACAGGGAACCAGGACGACGAATATGGCATAGATTATGAAGGTCCAAGGACTCATCCTAATCCTCCCCCTCATTAATTCGCTTATGTAGTGAGTATTTATTCTAACTTTCCTATCATTAATGAAATTAAATCTTAACCTCAGATCTATTTGAAATTTTGAATAAAAATTTCATCTTGATTTATTATAAATACTTTTAATTGTCGACAAGAGTTAATTTACTTGATTGACCTTCCACTCATGCATTGCCATGATTTTGGTTTAATTCTCAAGTTTTCCTCGTCGTTGGGTAATAGGCAAGTACATCACTGAGCGCTCAATTAACTCAAAAGCATGTCTTAACCAGAACTTTCCCCTTGACCAAATTTTTTTGAATAAAAAACTAATATATATTACATTAGTGGCAATGAATTTTGAATATATGACATCATGCAGATTATCCAAGTCCCTCTCCACTAGCCTACTCCTAATGACCCGGAGAAATTGATACTTTTAATCAATCATATAATATCTTTTGTTTGACTTGAGTTAATTATTGTGAAAGTTAAGCATATGATTGTGTAAAAAAAAATTATATATTAGTTGCATTAAAATTAAATTCAATTAATTTATATTAGTTTTAAAATATGAATTTTAAAATTATAAATGCTCTGAGTTTATTATTTGAGGGATAGCAAGAAATTGAACTACTCACGGATGAATGTGATTTAATTTTAGAAGAAATAACAATAACTCTGCAAGATTTATTATAATTACATTTGGAGCCTCTCTAATTTATAAAACTATTACTGACGCCCCCTAAGGTTTATTAAAATTACACTAACATTTCTTGTAGATAATGTTTTATTAATTTAAGTGACACAAAAGATAACATGTGATGCATATACATAATTATTAATGATAAAATTATGCTATTTCAACAATATTTAATATATTAATTGAATAAAATATGTTTTTATCAGATGAAAATGAAACTTATATTATAAGTTTTAAGATAAATTGAGGTATTTTAGTCTATATATATATATATATATTAAATATTATCAAAATATTATAATTTTATTACTAATAATTATGTACAAATCACATATTATTTTTTTATCACTTAAATTAATAAATTAACATATATATACATGGGAGGTCAGTGTAATTTTACAAAATAGAAAGATAATGGGTGCAATTACACTAAACCTCATGGGAGGTAAATGTAAATTTCTCTTAATTTTATGAATAGGGATGAATTATTTGAGTTACATTATTTTCAATATCTAAAGGATTTAATTTATATGCACTGATTATCATTTTATTAAATCCTTCCATACTTACATGACTCTTGAAGTAGTAAGGAAGAAATTTAACCAATATTTACTGATGTCATATGATTGGATGATAAGGAAAAATAATTTTATACTGATAGTGTATTAAAATTAAATTCATACCTAAATACATTGCATGTTTTTCAATAATTCAGACAAAAGGCTTAAAACTATCCAAAAACTCGAGAGGAGAGTAATTCAAAGCAGAAATAAGTAATAAGATCTCAATAAGTACAATAACAAAAAATAAGGGACCAATTTTTTTTTTTTTTTTGTGATACACACAATTTGAGTGTAGTTCTTTCTCCACCAGCAATTATTTTTAATTTTTTTTAAATCAAAACTTTGATGAAGTTAATAAAAATGAGTAACCTGAGTGTACTTTTTGCAGAGCACCCGAAGATGCAGATCCATAAGGACGAAGATGGGCACTAAATTCAGTTTTAGACTCTGGTCAACATATTATTTTAGCTGTAATTTGCACAGAGAATAAAGCTGAATGAAGTAACGCTGAATAAAAAATAATTTTGTGTTTGTTCATTATATGTTCGAGTGTTAGTTCATCTTATTGGAGCAACGAAAGACCCCTGGTTTTGAGTTGCATTGTTGTTGCGATATGTGTACTACATTTTTGTTTATCATACTTATAACATAGGTGAATAAAAAAATAAAAAAAACTAATGAGATGGTGGTCCATTTCAATTTTTTATTTTCCTGGACCATCACTTTATTTGTTTTTTTTTTTCCCTATGTTGTAACGTTGTATAAAGATGTTCTATACATATCATTACTCTTTCTTTTAACATGAAAAGTCTTTGGTTCAAAATAAATGAATAAAAATTTAATTATCACCTTAATTCCTATGTATAATCTAAAAACACCACCACTTTCTCTCTCCAACAAATTTATAGGGTTTGAACAATTTTGTCATTATAATTTACTTGCATTAATTATTATTCAAAATTTTCTTTTTCCTAATTAATATTTACTATTTAGTACTCTTTCTCTTTTGGAATATTTGTCCATTTGCTAATAATTTCATATTTCAAAATATCTATCAATTTCATATTTAAATAAAGTATTAATTTTATTTTTTTAATACTACCCCTAATTAATTTTATTATTTCAAAGCACTCCATCTAATATTAACCTTAAATATTATGCTGTATTAATTAATACATAGAGATACATATTAGTCCTTTCACTATATTTTATTCCATTACTAATATCATTTATTATCTTTCTTAATATGTATGTTTAGTCAAAATTGACAAATATTTTAAAAGGGAGAAAGTATATCTCTCAAACAAAATAATATTCTCTTTCTTCTTCATTTATTTGATTTTAGTTTTTCAAGGTATCTATCACATGATACAGTAATTAATCTCTTCATGTATTGTAAACTCAACCAAGGGGTAAAAATTGGCCACATGTTTTAGACAACATATAGAGTAAAAATTTAAAAAATATTATTATATTTTTTTTTTGGGTACTTCAAAATTACATTATTCGCAATAATGTTTGAACCTAGAACCTCATATATATTACCCAATATTATTATATGTTTAATAATATATATTAATAATTATTTAATCAAATATTCTTCTTTCACATCTTCCATCCTTTTTTTGGTAACAATATATTCCTTTCTTTATGTCACAATGCCCTACTAAGAATTTTGATTAGAAATACCCAAATTCTGTTTGATTGCAAGACTTTAGTACGTTTCCCAAAATTTCTGATACGGAAACAAATTTTTTGTTAACGTCTGAATTGCTAAGTTGTTTAGTTTTCGTAGTTTTGACTTCATATATAAATATTAAAAATTTTATAATGAAACGTGTTTATTTATTTTATAAAATAATATTTCATTGAATTAATATTCGCATATATCACATGATAGTATTAGTTGAGTTTTAAATTATTTATGTAATAGTTAGATAAGATAAAAGTAGAAAAAAAGAATAATTAGTACACAGAATATAAAATTATTATTTAAAATTTTAATCATAAATATATATATTTTTCTCAAAGATAGGAACTTTATTAATCTTAAATATATTATATATTCAAACCAAAAAAAGTAGCAAGAAATATTATTTTGATAGGGAGATATGGTCAAGAACTGACCCTCTTCAGTACTCACTACTTATTTTGATATATTTATGGAATTAGAACATACAGCATCTAGTTCTTTTCATTGAACTAGCTTATTTGTGATAGATTATTTTATAACTAGTGACATGTTATTATAATGGTCTGGTGAGACTATTGTATTGGAATTACAGGTGTTGGAATTGCCGAGTATTATAGTGTCTTGCAATTATAGGTCTTGTATAATGACAACATGTCTTTGCTTAGCTTGATTAATTCAAACCAGTCAAACTTGCCATGTGTATTGAATGAAATGTGATTCTGTTCCAGGAGGGCTATTGTTGTACAGGGAGGTGATTGCCATGAAAGTAAAGGGAAAAACATTTGATCTTTATAGCAGGACACATCATTGCATTTTGTCCTGAGGCTAAACAAAGGATATATACATCATTGTGACCTATGGCTAATGTACTGATGGTGACATATAGTGCACCTTAAGCATGTAAATTAATCATTCACATGTATAAAGTTGCATTAATAGAGAAATATGTATTTTTAATACCATATTTCATATAATTTTACCAATATTTGCATCTTTGGTGTGCACCAACTGCTGGAGACATCTTATATTGCTCACACATTGAAGCAATACTTATAATTGAAAATTGTTCAATGGAGACATCTTATAATTGTTCTCACTTTCAGCAAAAAGAAAAAAAAAATTTCATTAATTTAAACTTAATCACATTATTTTTTCCTAAACTAAATAATCTATACATAATTACAACCACCATGACAAGATACATCACAATCACTAGTACTGTTAAAATCCTAACTTCAGCCTCTAAGCCACCCATCTTTCATGCAAACTTCATCCTCCAATCTTTAGCATCACAGTCACTTGAACCATCCAAAATCAGTCCCAGCTTGTCCCTCCGTGACAATGACTTTTCCAACTTTATGTTCCTGTCCCTCATCAGCCCAAGCAAAAAAATTACAATTGGTCCCATTCTGCAAGTGTTAAACAAAGTTAGCACAGCTCAAAATCAACATCAAATGCACCTAATGAGAGAGGTTTTGGTTTGGTCGGTGAAGTTTATCTATTGAGAGAGGTTGAGTTGCGATTTGGAGTTTGGTGACTGAGAGGCTGCTGCGATCGAGAGGGGTTAAGGTTTTCCTTTTCCTCTTTTTAATTTCAGCGTGGGTTATTTGGGGAAAAATGGGTTAATTGGGTATTTGTTAGGATTTGTAAGGTTAATTTTGTTATTAACTAAAATGACCTCATTTAATCCCTGCCAACATGTCACTTAATAGTGACACACCACCGCTCAACTAACAGTGATTTAATAAATATTAACAAAGGTACCATATTGATTCACAATGTAAATGTGAATGATCAAATTGATTTATGATTATAAATGTGAAGGACTAAATTGATTTATTTTAAAAGTGGGAGACTAAAATGATTCACGCATAAAATGTCAGGGATTAAAGTGATCATCAACTCTTTTCTTAGATTTGACTTCATATATAAATATTAAAAATTTTACAATGATACGTGTTTATTTATTTTATAAAATAATATTTCATTGAATTAATATTCGTGTATATCACATGATAATATTAGTTGAGTTTTAAATTATTTCTGTAATAGTTAGATGAGATAAAAGTAGAAAAAAGAATAATTAGTACACAGAATATAAAATTATTATTTAAAATTTTAATCATAAGTATACATATTTTTCTCAAAGATAGGAACTTTATTAATCTTAAATATATTATATATTCAAACCAAAAAAAGTAGCAAGAAATATTATTTTGATAGGGAGATATGGTCAAGAAATGATAAATATTAATAAGGAGAGAGAAAAATTAGAATAATAATTAATATGAGTAAAATAAAATTACAAAATCATCCGGAATTGTGAACTGATCCAAAAGAGAAAAAGCGGGGAGTTTTTTGTCCAAAGCTAAAATGTGGTGTTTGCTGATCCCTATAAATAAGTGCTAGAGCAGTCTCGGAGACATCTACATAAAATTTGATTAAAGTTTGAGAGAGATGGCTTGCATTGCTCGATTATGTTTGGTCTCTATTCTGCTTACCTTTGTGATCATAGGCTTTGCAGAGAACATACCGACAGGTAATAGAAGTTTCGTTTCTTCTTTCAAATAAGCAAAAAGAAATATTACATGCATGTTTAGACCTTGCTTTTTGTTTTTATATATAATTACTTTTGGGAGTCTCTCCAGAGAGACTAGAGGAAAGTGGAGGAGGGAATGGAACCCCAAATCCAAAATCACATCAATTCCTAGGTATGAAGCGGATACCCCATTGGATATGGATATACGTAGGATATTTACTCAATAACTCTATTTTTTTAAAAAAGAAATATCATAGGATACAGCCAGATATGTTAGGGTTATACGTACCCACATCTGGGTATGTTAGTTTTGTTGGAAATAAAGTAATATTTTAATATATTTTGTATTTATTTTATATTGAGCCATAACATTTCCCCTATCCATATTTCTTAACAAAAAAATGGAATGTAATGTTAAATAATTTAAACATGTTTTATGTTAAAACTTTAGTTTTAATCACATGAAATTTAATAAAATATTACTGTTCTTATATATATATATATATATGTATATATATACACACACATACGCCCATACTCCCTTTTTAATTTGTTTAAAATTTTCATTCATTGTACCTGTATTGGATCTAGGTTCCCTACCCGTATTTATTCAACATAGATTTCTAGACACATAAATTCGGGGATGTGTTATTTGAGTTGCAGCTAATTAACTTTTACTATTTTCTGATATAATATGTGTTGATAATTTTTTAGTTTTTGGAATTAAAGTAACTCATAAGTACTCGAGGACTAAAATGAATTTTACTCCTGTTTTATTTTTTTGCTGATATTTGGCACATGAATTTGAGCAAGTAATATTAAGAGTTGGAATAATTTTAAATAGGTAACGACACGGAAGAATATGAGGAGTCGCGGGCGCGGCCCATTTCTAGAGATGATGATACGCTCTTTCTGACTCCTGCAGCAGGTGAGCACTTATTTTATCTTTTCCATTTATAATGAAATTTTCAATTTTGGTGTTTTTAAAATTTCAAATACTTGTTCACTGTTGACAGATTTATTAATATAAATTTTTTTTTATACTGTGAATCAATCATATATTAAATATAATTAAATAAACATCTTAAAACATACTTTCAAACCAGACTAAAAGTAAGAGTATAAGTAACTTAAAACATACTCAGAACAAAAAAAGAAAAAAAGCAGAAAATTCAATTTATATTTTACTTATTGTTTTTAAAGCTTATTCAAATAAGGATTTAGGAAAGACTTTTTTGTAAAAAAAGAAAGCACAAACATTAAGGTACTTATTACAAATTTTGGTGGATATAATTTTATAAAGAATTCTTTTATGTTGAAAACAAATTAAAATTAAAATTGATTAATTAGAATTTAAGAACATAAATGTCTAAAACTTTAAAATTTTAAATGCTATGAATTATTCTTAAATATGAATGGAGGTGAATTATCTGAGTTACATCATTTCTTTTAATTAATTTCTATTTACAATCAATGTAAATAAAATATCCAATGAAATGGTGTCATATAAGTAAAAATGACTTTTTCTTAGATAGTGGGTTTAAAAATCAACCACTTTTATTTACGTGGCAGCACTTGATCAGATGCTAATGTAAAACCATTTCACACACGAGCTATATGGAAATTAAAATCTTTCTTTTATAAGAAAGACCCCATTTTTCAAAATAGTACACACTTTTTAATGTAATTCTTTTCCCTCTTGTTATTATAACTTTTTTAGTTTATTAAAACTGAACAAGGAAAAAATGAGTTAGTACAAATTGATCATTTAGAAGTAAAATTGACTAATTTGAGTTTTTTTTATTTTACAGAGCACCTAGAGAAAATGCAAATCCATGAGGACGATTATGAAGACCCAGGGCCCAACCCTAAACACGACCCTATCTCTCCTCCACCACCCTCTTTTTAAATGAGTGAAGATTCTCTCTTTTCACTGTCCAAACTTCATTGAGTTTATAGACTCATATTCTCAATGGATAAGTTCCATAATAAGGAATAAAAGTTGAATAGAGATATATGGAATAAATTAAATAATAATTTTAATTTGGTAGAGAATTTTTATATTATTTTTTATTTATGGAATTTTTATTTTATAGATTTACGTGACTTTGCACATATCTCACTAATTAAAAAAAATGCTGCTAGATTTGACGAAAAGATTTCATTCAAATAGTACGAATTAAAAAATAAAATATAAAAATACAAGGAATAGTTTAGATGATTCCCACCGAACTTTGTACAATTTCTTTTCAAACGATCCAACATTTTTGTTAAAAAAAATGTAGAGAGAAAGTAATATGATTTAATTTCTAGAAATGCTCTCCTTTCTAAAAATCTTTCACCCATCTCCTGCTACCCTCTGTCTCTCCCTCTAAGAAAAAAAAATTACTTGGAAGAAATTGCTATTTGATTGAATCAAACTGCTATAAAGCAGTGAATATCCTGGGCAATAAATAAAATTAAAAAAATTAGATAATAAAAGCTCTGGAAAATATTTAATTGGAGGATACAAATAATGGTAAAAATATTATGAATGAATTACATATGTAAATTTACATATAGAACTCATCTATATATTCACTTTTTATCCTATTTTTATGATTTACTCCTAAGCTAAACATACCATGAAAAGAAGGGAGGTTAGACAACCTAAACACGCCCCTACCCCCAAATATTTAGCAAGGATATCGGCAGCTTCATCACCACTCCTATTAACAAAGAGTAGTAGGAATGAAAATCTTTTGTTCTCAAATAGTATCTTCTTATATATCTTCCAATAATCTATTGACATAAGCAAGATATATATATATATATATATATATATATATATATATATATATTTATTTGGTAACTTATAAATTTTTAAATTAGTTTAATTTTTATATTTTCATGTGGCAATAAATAATTGGAAGGACATTGAAGGAGACACCATTTGGAAAGTGAAGATTTCTATCTATGTTATTTGGACTCACAATATGTGGGATCCAAACTAAATGGAATCCACATTTTATCAAATAGTAAATAAAAGTGTGTCGACACAATATCTCATATTATGATTATAAATGACATTTCTCACAAACAAACGAGAAGGAATAACATTGATCCCCAACACTAAATCAACAATGGTGCCTTCATGGAGATCATCAATGATAGTCCAATACCACCAACACTCCAACTTTCCAAGACATGCCCAACCTCAATCCTTCGCTCTAAGGGTTCGTTTGATGTGTGAAACTGGAATTGAAGTTTAGAATTTTAAATGAATTGGAATTAGCTTAGAATCTTCAATTTTATGTTTGGCTCTTACAAAGAATCAATATCTGAAATTAGAATTCTAAGTTCAATTTCATTTTATTGCTTGGATATCTGATTTATAACTTTAAAATATTTTCACTATATTAAGTTTGCAAATGGGTGGTAGGACATTAGCGGCCGATGCCGCCAATGGGCAATTAGTGATCGAGGTGAGCGGTTGTTGGCTAGGGACGAGTAGTCAACCACCAATAAGAGGCATTCGGCTATTGGTTTGGCGACTAGTGGTGGGCATTCAGCCACTGGCAGTGGGCAATAGTTGAAGAATGAAAAAAATTATGATACATGCAATAGACAAAATTTTAAGATATGAGTTAAGAATTAGAACATATATACTTGAGCTAGTTATTTTTCAATTCTAAAAGGGCTACAAAACATAAATTTTAGAACTAGACCATCTAATTCCAATTCCACGCACCAAAGGCACATATATAAATAATTGAACTTCTGTATATTGTGCTTGCGAGTCTCATATAACCATTCGAAAGTAATAATGCTATCGCTTATAATTGAGCACCATATATATGACCATCCAAAGATAATAATGCTCCGCGGGGGGGGGGGGGGGGGGAGAGAGAGAGAGAAGAAAAAACTCTTCGTCCAATGATAAAAAGATATTCATGGTGCTTAATGGAAGATTGGAAAAATTTGCTAACCATTACGAAAATGTAAACACGTTAGTATTTAGAAAAATGTTATTTGTACTTATAGGATATGAGACACCGTGTTAATTCATACCTCATCCACCATTGAACGGGAAGAGGACCCTATTTGAATGGAGTCTACACTTCATCTAATAGTAGATTAGATATGAGTCGACACAGTGTTTCACACCTCATGAATGCAAATAACACAACTCTAGTGTTTATTTCGGATCTGGTTTGGAAAACATAACTTTGAACTTATTAATTAGCTTTTATTGGTCTGGATTTCCATGAAAATTTTGACAGAAACCAAGGCAATCAAATTCAAATACATTCGGATAGGGTGATTGCATTATCTGCTTTTTTTTTCATCTTTTTATAACTTTTGTCCAAAATATCCAGTAGAATTTATTGACACCACGCTGAACTGTTTGTTTTCCATAAACAAAGGGCAACAATTTGAGAATGAGAGAAGGAAACAATGCACGATTTCAGATAAAATAAGAGTTTCTTAAGATTTGGATGAACCAAATGGTAATGGATGTATTGTTTGGTTTGGATTGGGTACTGGGTCTGGCATCCTTATATTTGATAACCGAATTAAACATGAATCAATTTCAATTGGATCATACCCGATTAATCCGATGACTTGAACCAAAAATTAAATTAATTTATTAGATTTGAATTGAGCTTGGATGAATTATCGAGTGGGATTTATCTGCTTACCCCCATAATCATCTTCTCTAATCAGAATTCAAGATTTACGAAAATCATGGATAAGAATAAAAACAAAAGTGGACTAGAAACGGCCTTAAATTTAACTATTTGTGCAATTGGTACGGTTTAAAATTCATACCATTCAGCATTAATTATTGAAAAATATTTGATTTTCCAGTTTGAAGTACAGCTAAGTGCCAGAATGCAGCTTATGTGTAAAAAGGAAGGAATGTGATTGGCACTTGTGTTGGTGGCCCCGTTGACCCAATATGAACGTTTAGTGATGTGGTCCTGTTTCGCTGTTCAAGAATAGCCAAATAAATAAACGTGTAATCCACATCCCGAAACGTCAACCCCGCCATTCAATATACATAGACTCAATTTTACAATATATCGATTAACTAATATTTTTATAATATTTATATATTTATAACTTCAAATTATATTTTAAATATTATTATGCATAGAGTTTGTTGTGAATCTGAAATTATAATATTTCATATTTTTATGTGAAAATTGTAGCATAGTTACTCTTGTAGGGTATGTTTGGATCGATAGAGTTGGGTGGAACCGAATAGTGTAAGAGCTTGTTTGTTTTGCCTGTTTTCAGTTTTGTGAAGGAAAAACTGAAAAAATTGAAAATTTCGATTTGATTTTTAGCTTTTTCTTTACAAATCTAAAATCGAAAGCTAAAAATACAAAGAAAGCAGTATAAGATTTTAAGTTGTTCTGTAGTTTAGATTTACAAATTGAAATGAAATAAAAAATATTCAAATAATAAAGTGAAGTAATTATTCTGCGCCACTATACTCTTCTCTGTCTTATTTCACTCTACTCTGTTCCATCTGATGCCACCAATAAAAGATAACCTTAAGAGAAACCTTAACCATGGTCGTTTCCTCTATAAATACTGCCTTAAACTAACCTACTATGAGTACCACGTTGTCTTATAATTGCCCTGATAAGACAGAGATAGGAAGAGAAATGGTATTTGGAGCTCGGAATGGCTTGTGCTTCTCCTTCCTTTTCCTGCTAGCTTTCTCGGTACTGTATTATGCAAATGCTCGGAACACTGTTTTCTTCTCAAGTGAGTTTCCTTTTCATTCACTTTAATTATTTTCCATCTTTCCCTTCATCGTGAGTTAGAACATAGAAGCTATTTGAAGAGAAGTCTCATTGAAACATTTGAAATGCACCGACCAACCAAAGAGCACAATGTTCTCTTGTTGTGGCATGGCCTTTTTTTTTTTAAATTTTATAATTTTAGTTTCGTTCTGTCTATCCCCTAGTAAGCAATCTTTAGAAACAGTAATCTCTAGAATTAAAATACCTTGGGTGCAAAATTACCTGATTATTTTGTGTTTTGGTTTTCTGAATTGCATAGAAAATTTTGTTTGGAGTAATTATGGAGGCTGTGACATATTACCGATTAGAAGGGGATTTTTTTGGTTTATGTTTCTGTCTTGGTTGTATTTGGTTTTGCTGTGTGTACTCCGTTTGATCTCTCCTTCCATCTTCGTTGGATGACCTTGTTGATTAATTATAAACCGAAAAAAAAAGAAAGAAAAAGGAAACAGAAAAGCATCCAAGAGAAGGTTAAGAAGAGATTTCTTAGGGTTTACGTCTATTATTGTAAATCCACCTTTGAAGATAAAAATCAGAATGCACGTTGCGATAATTAGAAGGAGAGATTTTTATTTGCTCCCAGTAGAAGAAGAAAATGATTTTGTTCTATTCTATTCACATTTTAACATCTTAGCTACTTTATTAAGATTGTAGTGAAGATAAAGAATAACTATGACCTACAAACATGTTAACAGCATGGAAAAGGAATAGTGGTACTCAACTACTTCATAGACCAAAAAGTCCTGTGATGGCGTGAATCAAATTAAATGCAATAGATGATATGCATTTTGTCAAGATTATAATCCAATTGTATGGAGAGTTTCAGCATGTGGTTGGCAATAATGCAACCATTTTTAAAGTCCATCATGCGTGCTTTGTCATTACAAATGTTATAGAGGTTTGTTGCATGTCTTCCCATGCCACCACCACAAATAGTCATTTTGAGCCAGATGCATTACTATTTCAACACTCAAAAATAGGTGTCTAAATGAGACACCCACTTCATCACTATTGAATGTAATGGATTGGTGAAGATAGTGAGGACTATCATCCTATCCAATAGTGATGGAGAGGGTGTCTCATTTAGACACCCACTTTGGAATGTTAAAATAGCATCACAACACTGTTCCGTTTCCAAACCATTTAGTAGCAGAGAAGATTTTGTCCATTCCCTTTCTCTTATCTGAGTGTTTGATATATATACACCAGTGAGAAAATAATTTCAAATATTTTGAGATATAGTTGTGTTTGGATTTGAGGTGAAGTGTGATTACCTTATATATTATACAGAGAGAGCAAATAGTTTGAGATACTTTGGGGTATATTTGAAACTTAGATTTGAGTAGAATTTAACCACTTTTGTATTTTCATAATTTTTTTATAATAAAATATTTTATTATCATTTTACTTGTAGATGTAGATTTTAAATCGAACTACATTGATTCTTTATCTAATTTATTCTTACCGTTCAGCATATTTATTTTGCGCTGCAACAAAACACAAAATTGAAGTGTCGAAAATGACAGGAGCGAGATTTTCTTTTTCTCCTCTTGCTGCACTTGTTTACGTTGCCTCGAAAACTGGCCTGGCTTCGTATTTCTACAAGCCAAGCATCTTTCTCATTTCCAAGTTTTGAATTATGTCTTGTTGCTAGGTGACAAAACATAGTGAATATCATGTGGATTCAATTATTTTTTATTAATTAAGGTATGCTGCTGATATTAATTAAAGAATACTATGAATAGGCACTCTTAGAAATTAGAATATAGGGTAAGAAATAGAAAAAAATGTATATTATTTAGAATTAATTTCTACATATCGATAATGTTTGTTTTATACATTCATTCAATATTAATTAAGGAATGCTGCTGATATTAATTAAAGAATACTATGAATAAGTACTCTTTGA
Organism: Dalbergia cochinchinensis; assembly: GCA_031216125.1. NCBI lineage: Eukaryota > Viridiplantae > Streptophyta > Magnoliopsida > Fabales > Fabaceae > Dalbergia > Dalbergia cochinchinensis. The sequence goes on along the minus strand of CM062371.1, from coordinate 47,973,756 downwards.
AATTAAAATATAGGGTAAGAAATAAAAAATTATTGTATATTATTTAGAATTAATTTGTATATATTGATAATGTTTCTTTTATACATTTATTCAATCATATATTAATGCATTAGCCATAATAGTTTATTAACCTACTCACTACTTGAAAATTTAATATAGATAAAAGATTTTGATTAAATAACAATGTAAAAAGTACTTTATACATGATTGTATTTTAGTCATAAAAAAACTATAATTAAATTTGAAAAAACCGGGCATATATTTATACGTTATGGCACTTTGATTAATTGATATTGCTTATTTAAAAAAACTTAAACATCACTATGCATCTCTATATATCTATTTTCATTTCTTCAGAAGAAAAAAAATTTAAGTTGGGATTATTCTTGTATTATACAGATCATCATGAAGCTTCGAGCATTGCGGGGAGGTCATTGAAGGAAAATCTTGAAGACTATGGTGAACCAACTGCAAATCGTGGGCATGATCCTTCATGGAACAGAGCAGGTGGGGGAGGCCATGTAGGGAGTAAAAAACGGAAAGGCTGAGATTAAATTTCTAGTGATATAGATCATACTATTTCAATTTATTATATATGTGAAGTCATTGCAATATTCAACCCATGTTTGCACATCTGGATTTCTTAAGGAAAAAAAATCAGGAGAAAAAAGTTACATGTATCTTGGTCACTAATAAATGATATCACGTGCTTTGTCCTATTTGAAAGAAACTAGGGACAGTCAATATGCAAAAAGAAGTTATATAATAATAATAATAATAATAATAATAAAAATTTAGTTACTACTTCATTCCTTTCATAATATCTGTCAATTTTGGATAAATATAGATATTAAAAAAATAATAAATAATATTAGTAATTACATAAAATGTAAGAAATGGACTAATATATCCCTACATATTAATTAATATAGCATAGTATTCAAAGCCAATATTAAATGGAATATTTTAAAAATGTGAAATTAATTATAAATAGTATTAAAAAAATATTACTTTATTAAAATATGAAATTAACATATATTTTAAAATATAAAATTATATAAAAGAGAATAAATATTTTAAAAGAGAGAAAGTACTATCTATACACCTATTTGTCTGCCTGCCAAGGTGTTATCATATTTGGGATTATTTTGATAACAACAAGAGTATTAACACCCGATTGAAGTAATAGATGACAAACACAAGTTTAGTTTTAAAAAATTAGCTATTGTTGAGGGGTAAGGCCCTCTCAATCTTTAGCTAGTGTATCAAGGGTTCAATTCTTGCATTAGGAATGAAGTAACTTTAAGAATTATGGCCAATATTTACTTTCTTAAATAGTCTTACAGTACATGAAAGAATTAGTTATTTGTGTCCGGTAGTAGATATTCTAAAGAGGCTTAAAAAATCAAATTAAATTAGCTATTGTGCGCAACTTTCTAGTTTCTACAACTGAGAATATATCCGACCAAGGTATGGATTTACATGTACAGGCCATAATTATTACTCCTTCGATTTCACAATAATTGTCAAAAACCAAACAATACACATATTAAGGAAAATAAAAAAATATCATAGTAAATGTAGAAAACTATGAGTTGACAAAATATTCTTTTATAATCATTATTACTCATTTTGATTAATATACATTAACACTAAGGGTGTAAATGAAGGAAAAAAAATTAATGCTACCTTAATAACCTAAATAGATAGATACTTTGAAACATCAAAAAGTAAAAAACTTACCGTTGTTGTGAAATGAAGAGAGTACTATCCAAGAAACTTTCAAAATGAAGCTAACTTGGCATTTGCAGCCAGTGCAACCTACCCATGTCGTTAATTTTTTTGGGATGAAATGGGGGATTATACTTATTTTCTCTCAAATTTAGTGAAATCTAACTAGACTCCATTCTATTTGTATGAGTAATACTGACATTTCCTAGTATTGTGCAATATACAATTAAAAGGAGGGCGATGTAAAGATTTTACAAATTTAGAAGAAATCGATACAACAATATCACAATTTCATTTTTTTTTTTTTACTTTAGATAAGTAAGGCCAAGGTGTCCTCAATAAAAGGAAGGCCAGGGTGAACAGGTTCAGTCTATCAAATGCGTACAAAAGCCAACACACCCAATGATCAAAAGACCAATTTCACACCCTACAATTAAGAAAAGAATATTACTATTTTAACATCTAAAAGTAGGTGTCTAAGTGATATGCTTATTCCATGATTATTGGATGTGATGGTGGTCCTCACTATCTTCATTTAATCATTACATTCAATAATAATAGAGTAAGTATCTCACTTAGACACCTATTTTTATGTATTAAAATAACAACACCCTTAAGAAAATTTGATTGCACTCCTTTTACATAGACGAACTATACTATCTCACATTTCAGCATTTCTAGAGTAATTTTCCTACCTTTATCCCAAACAATAATCATGTAGTCAACTTGCATCTCCTTCACTCACGAAGGTTTCTCTACACCACCAGCCTCTCACTACAGCGTCAACACCCATTTATCAAGCTTGCGAGAACGCAATCCACTTGATGATCTCTATCTTGCACCTATTCACCGATATTATTAGAGAAGTATAGATGTATTTATGAACTGTTGATAGAGTTACTTATTGGAGCAACTTCTGTTATAGTTCAATTATAGTTAGTTGCATCAGTTGGTTTTCCATTCAAGTGTACTAGCACTGTTATATAAGTTAGCTACCTTCTAAAGTTGAGTTAATTCATTCTTTGAATCATTTAGTGAAACACATCATTCAGTGTTATTTGCTCTCACCTCCTTTTTTCTCTTGCTTTCATCTCAATCTCCTCTTGATCAATTACCTTCTTTGAGTAGTTTTTCCTTCCATAAGCATGAATTTTGTTATGGCATCATAGCCCTTCTGCGTAAGGGGGTGTGCTCGTTACTCTGATTTGCTTCTCGTGTGAGGAACCCTTGTGTATCGAGAATTTTGCTAAATGGTGAATCGAGATTCTGCGTCACTATTGGCTGAAGAGAATCAAGTTCCTCCAACTTCTTTCAGGGAATGAAGAACTTCTTCGTGCTGCAATTGCTGCCTTTAGCCAAGCACAAAATCAGTCCACGAATCTTGCCACAGCTACAATGGCGGGTCGGATGAGTACATATTTCCTACGTCCTAGTGAGAATCCAGGCATAGCACTGGTCTTCACACCTCTCACACAGAGAGCAACTATAATTTCTATCAGAAGCCATGTTCTTGGCTTTGGATTCAAAGAATAAAATGGGGTTTCTGGAACAATACCCCATTCTGTTAATTCTCTTTTTCTTTCTTATAAGCCAATCCATCCAAATTTCCAAAAATGATTTCAGACTAGGTGGAGCAGCCCATCTAGCATTCTTCTCCTGTAACCAGTTACACCATAGTGAATATGCAAACAAGCAGTTAAAAAACAGGCGATAAACATCCTCATTTACTGTTTGTTCACATCATACGCATGATGTATGTCCCTGTTGCAAGATCCCAAACTTATGCAATTTATCCTTTGTGTTCACTCTCTTTATAACATCGAACTACGAATGTGAACACCCGATTTTGTCCGGCCGGTTAAACAAAAATCCAAAATTTGCATGTTTCATTTATAGTTGTTTGATCATTTTCTTTTGAGAAGAATGCGAAAAAAAGAAAAAAAAAGAGTTTTTTGTTTGTTTTATTTTATTTATTCCCAAGAATTAAAAAAAAAAAGCGTGACAAAGAGTCACTTCTTTCTGGTCAATTTAAATTCTTTTGGTTTGATTCACCAAAATTTGTTTTAGTCCATGTGGCCCCAGTGCGTTTTTATTCTGAGGCCCAAATGTTATGTTTACATTTCTGTCACACAAAAAAATACAAAATATAAAAAAAAAAATAAAAAAAATATATATATAATTAGAAAACGTGGTGGTGCTTCCACTTCAGCATCCCACTTCAGTCTCTTAGAGTTGTGCCATGTCCTGCACAAAGCACAAAATGATGGGCGTGCTTCGTGCTTCCTGCCACAAGCATCCCATTCCTACAACATGGAGATGGGTAATGGAGCTGCGAAGCATGGGGACAAATCCGTTTAGATTGCTCACTGGACAAGTATGGAGATAATTGTTAATTGCAAAAAACAAATCCAGTATAAATGAGAGGGGAAAAAAACCCAGCGGAGAGAGGAACAATCGAGGATTTCAAACAAAAATTCAGCAGCATATCAGCTAAATTCAAGCAAACCCCAACAGATACAAAAGAAAACCAGCAACAATCGACAAGGAAAATCGAAGCGGCCCGGCACAAATAGGTATTTTCATCGAATCATCAAAAAAATAATACAATAAAAAGAAAAGAGGGGAGGCGTGGCGGTTCTCACCACCATCACCATGGCCTGCTTCAATCTTCCATGACCACCATTCTCTGAGCCTCCACCACCACCATCTCTCAACCCCTCCGCCATGACCACAAACCACAGTGAAGGCTGCCAGGGCGACCACCACTTTGCCAAATGTCATGCACCCTTCTCTGTTCTTCCCCTCTGGTATCGCTGGACCTCACCCCACTGGCCGGAACCTCCATCACCAACCACAAACCACCGTGAAGCTGCCGGAGTAGCCACCACACCACCGTCGCGCTCTCTGTTCTTCCCCTCTGGTATCGCGGACCTCACTGGCCAGGAACCTCCGCCACGCAATAAAAACCCAGCGTGACCTCTGCCTTCCTCTGCAGGAAGAAAGCGAGCCACCTTATCACGAGATGCTCCGCCGCGAGTCTTCCTCCTTTCGCGAGCCATTGCAGCTCTCGGCCAGGCGTTGCGGTTTGGTCTGCCGGCGATCTCCATTTTTTCGCCAACGCCTCGGTTCATGCCTCTGCTCGTAAGTCAGATTGAGCCACCCATGTCGGCCAGGTGAGCTAGCAGTCTTCCTTGCCTTTTCTCTCCGAGCGCCCACCGCTAGCACCGCAGTGAGCCGCTAGCCACGGTCTTCCGTCTTGGCGCTCCTCCTCTTTCGCTTGAGCGGTAAGCCATCCCGGTACGCTGACCTGCGCGCCACCCTAACGCCACGCGAACATCTCCTTCACTCGGCGGTAGGAAAATCCGGTTGGATGCCTTGGCACTCTCACGGCGCGCAGCTCCTCCACGCCCGCCGTGACGTGGCGCTCCTCTCTCTTCCACCGAGGATCTCCACCGGTTAAGCGCCTGCGGCCTCCTCCTGAAGAACCAGGCGGCACGGCCACCATTGCAAAGCAGCGCCTCCCACGAGTCATACCCGGCTTCCCGAATCGTCGGCGCCCACCGTGAGGACCGCCGCGAGGCTCGATGTCTGCGGCAGCGTCGATAGCTCTCCTTCTTCCTTCCTTGGCGCTGCTCCTCCCGGCTCACTTTCCCTCCTTACCTTTCTCCTCTTTTTCTCTTAGTCTTCCTTCTCTCTTAATCTCCCATTCTCTGCTTTGTGCATTTAAATGCGTGCAAGAATGTGTTTGTGTGAAAAAAGAAAAGAAGCAGTGTATGTGGGTGAGTGCGTGTGAAAAAGTGTGTGGCGTGTTTGTGAGTGTGTGTGTAGAGTGAAATAAATAAAGATAGGGAGATAAAGTTAGATTAGCAAAACAAAAAAAATAAAATAAATAATTTCAGGTTTATTTTAATTTGAATTTGTGTTAGAACAAATTTCTTTTCGGAATCATTTGTTTAAATTTGAGTTTTAAATGTTGGTTTGCTTGTTTCAGAATTAGTCTAGTTTTCTTCCTGAAAAAAAAAGAGATTTGTTTTCTCTTGAGTAGGAAATTAATCAGATTAGAAGTTTTGCTGGCCATCTATTTGATGTTTTAGTAAGTTTTGTTTTAAAATCTTAAAAATACAAAAAATATGGTAGTTAGGACCCTTGATTTGCTTTTAGTCTTTAATTATTATATTTTGTTAGTGTTTTACTTAAATAAATAATTTTGTCTCTGCATTAATTTTACAAGTTCTTAATTGATGTTTTTTTTTAATTGCTTAGTTATATTTATTTTACCTTTTTTTAGTTTAAATACTTTGTGTTTATATGTTTTGATTACATTAATTATGTGATTGTAATAATTTTGCATTTCTAGTTTATTTATTTGACATGTTTGTGTGTTTGTGATTTTATTTTATTTTATTTTACTTTATCTTATTTTATTTTATTTTTTTTCTTTTTCTTCTTTGGTTTTATTATTTTATATATTTATACGTTTTGGTTGGATTAATTGTGTGCTTGTGATTGTTTTTTTATATGTATATTTTTGGTGTGTTGCTTGAATTAAGTGTGTATTTTTTTTGTGTATTTATTAGTTTGATTATTTTATGTGATTATGTGTGGTGTGTATAACTATGTTTTTTGAATTAATTTTCTGCTTATTTTAATTCTTTTATATGTTTATGCTTTTTGGTCCAAATTAATTGTGTTTGCATTTACTAACTTTGTCAATTCCTATTAAAATTGGAATTTTGTTTTAAAAAATAAGAAATAAAAACAAAAAAATTTTCTTTGTTTTTTAAAAACAACCTTTTTAAAATCTTTTTATATTTGTGCAATGTTCGATAATAGTGATTGAATAGCATGATATTATCTTATTTTATCTTTGAATCATGGGAGTTTATTGAGTAGCTAGTCTTTAGCTTTGTGATTACGTGTGCGAATGGATTTTCGTTGATCCAAACGAGATTTGTTCTGTCCGTATGATGATCGATGATGATAATTGAGTATGAATGTTGACTTTATTGTTATTGAATCGTAGGATTTATTGAGTAGCCGAATCTTGCTTAAATTACGTGCGAGGCGGATCTGTTTTCCTAAAGAATTACCTTTTCACAAAAGTTTTTTTTTAATCAGTGCGTTGATCGATAACAATGATTGAGTAGCGGATATTCGCCTTCATTTGTTATTTAAATCATGGGAATTAAACCGAGTGGCGCAGTCTTCAAGCTTGGATTGAGTAATATGATTTTTCTTGTTATGAATCTTTTTTCATCAATAAAATTTATCAACAATTTTTTCTGAGCTACGTGTTTGAGTTCCTGTGCATGGGGGATCGTAGGAAGCGGAATTGATCACTGTCAGTAAAATTAAATTTTCATAAATTGTTCGTTTGATTTGTAAATATTTTGCATAGTTTTTCTTTATTTAAATACAGGGATTTTGAAGGCTATTAATTAATTTGCGATTACTTTAGGTATGCGTCTAAGGGCGGGTGTATTAGAAGTGCGTGCGATTAAATTAAATACAAGCCACTTGCATCATCTTGAGCTCAGAACTGTCATGTCTGGTTTTGAATCGTCTTTCGAAATAAATGGGTTTTTAAAGCGTTTCACGTTTTAATAAAAACAGTGGCGGCTCAATTAATTTTCGAAAAAATGAAAATTCTCTTACTCTTTTTGATTAAAATTAAAGTACAATGGCGATGGGATTCACGACAACGAAAAAATCTCAATCCTTGGGGAACCACTCCTTTCCAAATGGTTTTACAAAAGTTGTAGCTATTAGCATCATGAGTAATGCTAGTTTGAACACTATTACATTCAATGGTTATAAAGTAGGTGTCTGAACAGACATTCACCTTTTGGGTGTTAAAATATCATTACCCTTAACACCACCTAATTCCTCTTTAGCTGCACTAACTGCCCTTATGACTGATTTAGCGGAAAACATGTATTTTTTTTTTCTGTCAAACTTCCATATCAATCTATCTTGGGAATTTCTTTTCAGATTACTCGTTCCAAGCACAATGTGCAATTCTCGTAACAAATCTAGGTCACTTCGGTACAATTACCTACACCACTGAAGATTCCAAATCCACTCGAGCCCATCCGAAAACCCACAATCACTCACCCCACTCTCCTTTTGCTTTGATAGAGCAAGTAATCTAGGAAAAGAGTCTCTCAATCTCATTCAAAACCCGTATATCGCTCCAAAAGCTTACGCTACTTCCCTCCTCAATTTCTGCTTGTATACTCGTTACCAAATCCCTGAATAGGTCATCATTGCCAAAATTAATCTTACAAATTTCACCCCACACACTGCCCTTATCCTTGATCTTTTGGACTGCCAGCAGTTCATTCAACATTAACTCATTAGACAAGGCTACTATTCTCTTTCACAAGGGGCAATCATTCTTAGAGCACCTCCACCACCATTTGACCAAAAGTGCAGTATATTTCAGGGCAAATTACGGGGATATTGTACTTTAATATTACACTTATTTTTTTTAATATTTTAATATTATAATTATCCCCTTATTATCAAATAAATTTTCAAAATTCCTAAATCATCCTCATAATTTAAAAAAAAAAAACAAAGAAAGAAAAGCCCACCCACGATCCCGACCCAACATGACCTTCCATCTCAGCCATGAAGTACTGTCGCCTTGAGCACCCTTCCATCATCACGGCACCGCTTGCAAGCCGTCGTGAGCTACCACAGCAGCACCACTTGAGCACCCTTCCATCAACGCATTTCCCTTGTTTTTAATTTTTTCGGTTGTGCCTTCCTCTTGTTTTTTGGGGATGTCGATTTGCATCAAGATAGTCAACCCCCTCCCTGGATCCTTCATTCCCCACTTGTTCGGCACAGTCAATGTAAACCCATACCCTGCTCAGTTGCTCTATTTTTTTCACATTCAAGCGCACACACACATATGTATTGTACCCAGAAAAGAAATATTATATGAGTTTATGTTCTTCAAAGGTGGTGCTGCAGTGGTAGCTAACGGCGGCTGGCGGCTGGCAAGTGGTGAGTGCGTTGGGGAAGGATGATGGGTGTGTTTTCCTTTTTCTAAATTATGAGAATAATTTAGGAATTTTAAAAATTCTTTTGGTAACAAGGGAATAACTGTAATATTAAAAAATTAGAGGGGATAAATATAATATAAAAAGATATTACGAATCGTCTCCGTAACTTGCTCTATTTTTTATTACTAAATCGCCTACGTCTAGCCCCTTCCTTTTCTAGTCTATGAATTTGACTCCATTTCACTATAGCTTTGCCTTTGCTTGATTTGATATAAATAGGAATGACAATTGCAACCTTATGCACAGGGCAACCATCATACTTGCCCTACTTGAGTCAGATTTAAAGCCCCCCGTGTTGGGGCGGATGGATGTGGGGAGAGTAAATGTTCATGGTGAACCCCCCTGCACCTTATATATATTTAAAAAAATATAATTATTAATATATTATGTGTGCACGTTTATATATATATATATAAAAAGAAAATTATCTAACCCTAATACACTAATTTAATAATGAGTGATTATGTTAAACTTTTTGAAATTTAATTATTTTTTCTATTAAGAATATTCTATTATTTTTTTGGTACTAATAATTGTTATATTAGAATTTAAATATTAATATTAATTATATTTTATATATTTATATTTAATTTTTTAGATTTTAAGATAATTTTACAAATTTTTTAAAAGATAGCCAGCGGAGTGAATACCCATAGGATGGGTACATGTTTAAATATAAAATTCATGGATAGGTATGGGACAGATTGAGACTTATGTCATTTGGTACAGGACGAGGACTGGCTGAGAAAAAATCTGCGCCAACCTGCCCACTATCATCCCTAGATAGCATGGTGCACGACCAGTTTGTTTCTCCTCATAAATTGAAGATATAACAACGCGGAGGCCAATCTAAGAATTATCTTGTGCCTCACGTTTCATGATAGAGGATTGACGGGGTCCCTTGTTGTGAGGTAAGTGGCCCTGCATATGGATAAGGAAAGGGAAATTAATTAGATAGCAAATCATAATTTAATTAGTTCAATTAAACTAAAAATTTAATCGAGAATGAACAAAACAATTGTTAGTTCAAATACATAACTAATTGATAATTGAGTGATATCATAGAGTCAGAATCAATTACTAGATTTTTCTTTTTTGGTAAAAAGAAAGGCGTTTGTTGAACAAAATATATTGATATGACTTATTTATTCTGAAATTTAACATGTATGGCATATTGTTCTAACAATTAAATGAATTAAAAGCTTTGATTATCTAGCACTTGTTTGACCATGATTTAACGAATAAAATTGGGAGTAAAATCTCAAATTCATCCCTAATAAATGTTGTTGTGACAAACCAATTTTTCAAAATCTAAAAGTCTTTATGTAATTCCCCACTTTTCACAAAAAGAAACATATTAGTCCCTATATTAACTCATCATTTTAACACTTAACCAAAAACACATGTTATTAAATTGATAATGTGGCTCCGTTAAACTCCATAATATCACTAAACGACCTAAGGAATTAGAGGGTGGGGGATGTGAAGTTTTAAGGATGCATATGTGCGGTTAACAAAAAGAAAAATGAAGATCACAATGTGATTGTTTCGATATGAGAGATAAGAAATTAATAATATGTATTTGTAGAGCTTAGTAGACCGTCTGATTACCAATTTAATGATCAACGTGTGTTTTTCTGCTAAGTTGGAATGACAAGTCAATATAGAGACTAATGGTCCCTTAAATGATATACTGCATCAAGACTTTTAAATCACGAGAGCCTAATTTTATCATTCAACGATGAATTTGAAGTTTTAGTGTAGAAGTGATTTGTCGGAAATTAACTTTTAAAACATTGAATCTTATCATGACAATTATCGGATGTCAACAGCTTAAACTGCCACTAAAATCCTAATACATAGCAGCACATTTAGCTGACCCCACCTTTCATCCACTTAAATTGAAGACATAAGCCGAACACAAAGCTCACGTTTTTGGAGCTATTGCACTTCACCTCCATCCTCAATCCAAATTTTGTGATGCACATCTTCTATCTAATATTCTCGCATGCACACAAAAATCCACTGAAACCCATGTGAGGTCCCAACCCAACAACAACCACCATGGCCTGGCTAAGAAATCTCTCCAAAATTTCCACCATTACCAAAGCATCATCACAAAGGCCAACAAAGACAACTGACCCATTTTTTCTTTTACCATCCTTCACTCTTCTCTCCCACTTTAGTTCCAACCCAACCACTGAGGAGAAGCCTTCAAACAAGCCTATTGAGTATTCAGGTTTGGAACCAACAAAGCCACATGAGAAGCCAAGGGTGGTTGTGTTGGGTTCAGGTTGGGCTGGGTGCAGGGTCATGAAGGGCTTGGACCCACAAATATATGACATTGTTTGTGTGTCACCAAGGAACCACATGGTCTTTACACCTCTATTGGCCTCCACTTGTGTTGGAACACTTGAGTTTAGATCAGTTGCTGAACCCATTGGGAGGATCCAGCCAGCTATTTCTAGGGAGCCTGGTTCTTATTTCTTCCTTGCCAATTGTACTGGCATTGATGCACATAAGCATATGGTGTGTGTTGGCTTGTTTCACATAAGCATATTTGATAACATCTTATTCTAGTAAATAATTGCTTTTCTTCAAAAATTATCTCACAAAGCTCTTCCTTATAAATTAATTTAATTTGAACCTAATCCAAACATATATAAATAGATTACAGTGAAAAAAAAGGAAAAACAAAAAAAAAATAAGTCGTGAAAATTATTGGATTCTAGTTTCTTGAAAAAAGGAATGATATTGTTTGATAGAATTGGGAAGAGAGGTGATTATTCCTCACTTTTAAGGTTACCATTATTTGGTAAACTTGATTATGCACATGTTTGGCGTACATCAGCACATGTATCTTGTAATCTTGTCTTCAACATACGATGCTAGAGAGTGTTGGGCCAAGTAATGTTAACACTATTTAGGACATGAGAGATTCTTGCATAGACATAAGTTTAATAACTCATCTTTCGAAGAGACAATGAGAAAGAAAAAGTTGTAAATCACTATTCAAGTATTCCTTGAAAGGTGTCCTAAGACACAAGTTTAATAACTCTTCTTTTGAAGAGACGCCAATAAAGAAAAAGTTGTTGAAAGTCACTAAACCTAGATATCCTAAAAAATTGTACAGGCAACAGAATTTTATATGTTATCCAAAAGAAAGTATGTTAGGAAGCTTTGAGTGAGGAATGTTTAGAGACAATGTTAAGATATTGCAGTGCATTTTTTTTCCCCATTCAAATTGAACTACTATTCACAAATTGCACTGCCGTAAACGTGAATGAAAGTACAATGTCAACTCTATTTCTTTCCCTTTCTTCCTGAAACAAAAGGAATATTGATACTATTATTGGTTGGAATATTGATACCTGAAGTGTGGCTTACTTGAGGAGAATTTGATGCTATGTTTTGAAGGTGCAATGTGAGACAGTCACTGATGGTGTACAGACAATAGATCCCTGGAAGTTTACAATCTCATATGATAAGCTAGTAATTGCATTAGGATCACAGCCTTCAACTTTTGGAATTCAAGGAGTGAAAGAACACGCCATTTTCCTTCGCGAAGTTCACCATGCGCAAGAAATTCGCCGGAAGCTCCTCCTGAACTTGATGCTGTCAGATGTTCCAGGTTTGTTACAACAAATAGCTATGCAATGTTACGAAACAGTATTATTGTTTGAACATTGTGTTTAGACTGACTTATCAATATTTGTAAATCGTAGTTCAAATGAGCATGGATTTAAGAATGTATTTGATTTCAAAAAATAGTTTTTAGTCTTCGTTTTCCCTTTTTAGTTAGTTTCCTGTTTTTTAGGATTTTATGAAGGAAACAGTAAAAATTATCAAATTCAGTTTTCAGTTTTAGTTTCCACCATTTCTTTCACAAATTCCTGAAAAGGTTAAATGCACCCTTAGCTTGTAGGTGTCAAATCGATATTTAGCCTTCACTAATAGTGTAGGTTAGTTTCGGTTAACATCATCTTTGTGTTTTACTTGAATGCAGGGATTGCAGAAGAGGAAAAACAAAGGCTTTTGCATTGTGTAGTTGTGGGAGGGGGTCCTACTGGGGTTGAATTCAGTGGTGAACTCAGTGATTTCATCATGAAAGATGTTCGTCAAAGATATGCCCATGTGAAGGATTACATCCATGTTACTCTAATTGAGGTATTCTTAGTAGCATTAGACAATATGTGATACAAATTTATTGAGGCCATTTTCCTTTAGCGAATAACCATTTTTGTTTATGCTGCTCAACAATTTGTGCATGGCTTATTTAGGCAAATGAGATATTGTCTTCCTTTGATGACCGACTCAGGCTCTATGCTACCAAGCAATTGACAAAGGTGAGCTATACATTGAAAGAGTTTTGCTTTGCCATTTGAAATACAAAGTCTATGACATAGATTGCAGAAAGAAAAACGTCATCCAAATTATGTGGCAAAATGTAATAAGAACATCTCAAATTTTTTAACCACACATGATTTTAGTCCAACCACTCAAACTTTGACACATGTGGTTACTATAGCCGATGAATTTTCGATCGAGCCGTGTAGCAGTGCTTATTGCTGAAACACCATGCACAATCAAGATATCATGTTTCCAGCAGAGGCATTTGGAATCTTCTATATGTATTATATTAGACACTATTTTTGTACTGGTGTTAATATGTTGGAAACTGGTTGAGAAGCTAGTTGTTAGAACTTTTGTTCCTCATATTGTAGTTTCTCTCAGTCAGGAGTCCGTCTTGTTCGTGGCATCGTGAAAGATGTCAAAGCTCAGAAGATTATCCTTAACGATGGCACTGAGGTTCCATATGGGTTGTTGGTGTGGTCTACTGGTGTTGGTCCATCACCTTTTATTCAATCTCTGGATCTCCCTAAAGCACCTGGTGGAAGGTTAGTCACTCAATCTCACATAATAGCAGTCACTTCCCATTCACACCCATTTCAAAGTCACAAATTTGCAACTGATTTATGGATAGATTTAGAAACTTTTTATCAGTCATATCAGGAAAGCAAAGCAGGATCAGGTGTATATAGTGTGAAGAATTTGGCTTCTTTAAAATACAGGGTACACTTTAGCGGATAAAATGTACAATCTCAAACATTAATAAGAAAATTAACGACACAAAACATGACACCCCAGCAAACACCAAAACAGGAGAAATGTGATACTCATACTCATGCTCGTACTCAAAACTCGGAACTCTATGCTCATACTCATACTCTTTAAAATCCTACACAGTTAATTTTCTCATCAACGACTAAAATTATGGATTTTATTCTCTTAATTTTATCCCGCACTCCAGAGGAGCCAAACAATAATTCTCTTCATTCTCACCGGTTTTTCTTCACAGGATTGGCATCGATGAGTGGCTTCGCGTTCCTTCAGTACAGGATGTGTTCTCAATAGGTGACTGCAGTGGATTTGTTGAAAGCACTGGAAGACCAACACTTCCAGCATTGGCACAAGTAGGTGATATTGGGGTCATTAGTTTCCCCTGTTTACACCTTCACTCACTTAAATTCATGCAACTTGTAGCTTTAGTTTTATGCTAAAGTCTGATACATTTCACAGAGAATTTGTTACTTCTACCTCATTTTTATCCCTATACCAAAACACACCCTTACTGGTAATGGTTCATTTGTGATGAGATGTTGCTTGCTTATTCCTTACCAGATAGCTTACGATTGGCCATTTGATGCATTAACATTTGAATTCAATAGGTGGCAGAGAGACAAGGCAAGTATCTAGCTGGCCTATTAAACAAAATTGGTAAAGCAGGCGCAGGCCATGCAAACAGTGCAAAAGAAATAGAATTTGGGGATCCATTTGTTTACAAGCACCTTGGAAGCATGGCAACTATTGGGAGATACAAGGCTCTAGTGGACCTTAGACAAAGCAAGGTGGTATTTTCAACATTCCTGAGCTATTGCCAGCTGTTCATCTAAGAACTTAGGGCATATTTGGTTACTTCTTCTATTCTCAGGGTTTCTGGTTTTAGAATTTTATGAAGTAAATATTGAAAACAATAGAAACAATAAAATTCTATTTCCAGTTTTAATTTCCTATATTTATTATTTTCTTTACAAAATTATAAAAACAGAAAATACAACAAATGAAAATGGAAACCAAAGATGCTTGTGTGGTAACTTAGCAAGCTCTTGCAGGAGGCAAAAGGGTTAGCTCTGGCAGGATTTCTTAGTTTTTTCATTTGGCGGTCAGCATATATTACACGTGTCATCAGCTGGAGGAACAGGTTCTATGTATTTGTCAACTGGGTTACAACTCTTGTTTTTGGTCGTGACATAAGCAAAATATGAAAAAAAAGATGAAGGTAAACCACTTTCAGCATGATCAGGAGTTGTTCCCATAATTGTACGCTCCGCAGTTTAATGTAAATTTTACGACCTTTAGATGATATTTTTGTCATTGGTTGAATGGCAGGCTATTTTCAGAAGCCAGTGATTCTCATTGGACACCGGACAGCATGAAACTGTACTAGTTACATGAATTTTGTGGCAAGTTCAATTTCAACAGTGGCAAATATTGAGGAGCAGGCTTGAGGAAGAAGGCAATGAGACTTGTTTCTTGAAATTAAAGCAGATTGTTTTGTCTGCACCATCAATCAGAAATCTGGCCACCTTAGGCCAATAATGTGCATATTGAGAGAAGAAAAAAGAAAAAAAAATTCAATTTTCATGTTTATATAATGTCCATGAAAACTATGATTGCAATAATATCAATGTAAATTATGCTAATGTGCATGATCTCTTTTCACTCAGTAGATTATTGGAACAGAAAAAATAAAATTAAGTAGTTCTTGCAATGAGTTCCTCCAATTAGTAATTCTTCTCCATCCACTTAAGCGCTTTGACAATATTACATTAACCAAGATTGTAATAACGCAGTTACTTGGCTTTTGTCATACGGAAGGTTCTAGTTCTAGTATATAACTACACAGCTGAAAACCTAGTTGCATGACATTGTTACTATACCTGTATATCAGCCCCTACTTTACAAAGCAATGGCAGGTCCAATTGCATCCTTTATAGATGTCTCCATATAAGGTATCAGAGCTAAGGCTACAACTCTGGCACACCATTTGCAAGTTCAGAATTCGCCATCTTTCGACCAATCAGATCCTTCAACTCTATCTCCCCGGGAAACCTGCCCTCCTTCAGTTTAGAGAACACCTTCAAAATGCAGGTGAGTTTGAAAGAATTAATAACAATTAACAACTGAGAAAGCATTGAAAGGGTAAATATAATTAACTACATGCGACATGAACGCCATCTTAGTAACTCTAGCGTGAGGTGGGAAAGAGGGGGGTTTCATTTTAAATGACTTATTGGGTACTAAAATAAAAGACATGTTTATTCATGTCATGATTGTTTTACTATTAGTCCATTACCTGAAGAAAGAATATGAATGAACCGGTAGCATGAAAAATATCGATGGGTCTAGCATAATGTTATATGGTATCTAAAATTCTGTTCAGCCAACTGGGGAAATCATGTGAAGTGGTAACAAGGCTGATGAAGTATTCGAGTGAAACAACTATCCAAGTATGACTGAATAAATGTACTTTCACACGACAAATAACAACAAAACTTGAATTCGCCATAGAGAAAGATAAGAGGTTTCCACTAGCAAAGAAGTATTTACCAAAAGATTTAAGCAAATAAAAGAAAGAAGGAAAGGAAGGAACCAACCAGTTCTCCATTGAAGTAAACTTCAAATGCCCCAGTGCTAAGTAAGAATGACTGCAAAGTATTCCCAAGAAGCCAGGTAGTGGCAATGGTTCCAAACTTATTCGCACGGAGGTTATAATACCAAGGAGGGATTGCTGAAAAACCGATCACTGGCAAAACCTGTTCCCCTGCCACTACAACCACTATAACACCAATCTGCACAACTGGAACTGCTTTGCTTAGTAGATGCCTTGGAAGCGTTGGGGGATGATTTGCAAGAATAACCTCAGTTCCAGGGAAAACAGTCTGCAACATCTTCTTCATTGTTTCTGCTGTCCCCCTACATACAAAATCACCAATGCACACCAAATTGTGCAAACAAAGTATCACAATAAAACACATGAAACTAGTAAAATAAGCTTAGAAGCAAGATACAAGAAGAAAAACAATGATCTTCATAACAAGTCTCTTGCTGACCACTATGTTTGGTTTCTGCTTTCATTTTTAATATTTCTTGTTTTCAGGATTTTATGAAGGAAATAGTGACATTAGTAAAAACAATAAAATCCTGTTTTCTATTTTTATTTTCTATTTTCATTATTTTTTTCACAAAATCCTAAAAACTGAAAACAGGGAATAAAAATAAGAAATGAAAACAGAAACCAAACATACCCTGAGTCACCTTTAATAATCCAATGCAGAGATCAAATTCTGCAATAACCAATCTACACCAAATTGTGAAATCACACCAAGCAAACTAAGCATAACAGTTAGACACAAAGACTAGTAAAGAAGCATGAAACAAAAAGAAAAAGAAAAAACTATCTTCAATGACAAAACTCTTGCTGACTACGGAAAACCACCCCACGTCAAACTTTGCAATTTTCACACATAAACAAACACCTGATATTTCATATAACTAGCTAAACTCAGTCCCCCTTTACAGTCCACACATGAAATCAATCAAATAAACCCACAAGCTCAACCAGATATACAACCCCAAGCTTTGTTCTTTTTTTTTTTTTTTCAATCGACTTTATTTATACTGAAGCACAAAACTGAATACCCATATGGGAAAAGATTCAAACTTTGCCTTCACCTGTAGGAGCAAGAAGAGCAGAAGTTGATGTTAACAGTGTTGCCGATACCAACACCACCAATAACCTCGGATTTCTGAAAAATTAAAACGACCCATATGGGGAAAAAATAATGATTAAAAAATGAGGGGAAAAAAAAGGATGACCCAAATTTTAGTGAGTGAAAAAGATTGAGATCACCTCAGAAGGAAACTCTATGGTGGCAGTGTCAACCACTTGTTCATGGTGATAGTTGTGGTGGTGGTGGTGGTGGTGAGAGGGCTTTGGTGGAGGAGGTGGAGTGGTGAACAAGGAAACGAGGTCGGAGAAGAGGAGGAAGAGTGGTACACCCAGCAACAGAACCTGCGTGCGATCCATTTGCTAAGAGAGTAAGAGCAAGAGCAGGTGAGAGGGGCACCGTCGTCGACTCCGCTTTCCAACATGTTATCGATCAACAGAAACAAAAGAAAAAATAAATAAGAAAAATCCTTCTCAATCAGAAAATATGCAAGAAACCAGTTTTCAGAAGTATGTCTCAACATATGATATCATAGATAGATCTTTTATTTCAAGTAAAGTCTCATTTGATCCCTGAAATTATAAGGATGTTTTACTTTGATTTCTAAAATTTTAAAATTAACTCTTTAGTTCTTGAAATTACATTTCGTATGTCACTTTAGTCCTTGATCAAATAACCATTAGTTAACTACTACATTTTGCTGACATGACACATTAATCAAGCTGTCACCTCCTCTCCGAGCTCCATTGCCATCTTTGGTTGACCTCACAGTAAAGCTCATTCTCCTCTTGGCTAAGCTTAATTGTTATCTTTGGTTGACTTCACCACCTGTGAGCTGAGCTCTGCCTTCTCAGTCAAGCTCTGTCTCCTCTTCATCGAGCTCTATTTCCTGTCGGACAAGTTTCACCTTCTCCCAACCAAGCTGTCTTTCATCTTTGTCGCCTCAACCGAGCCTTAACACATGCCGGTCGATCTCTGTCTCTTCCAGGATGAGCTCTATTTTCTCTTAACCAATCTCTACCTCTTCCCAGCCGAGCTTCTTTGCCATCTCTACCTTTGCTACCTCTCGGCAAATGTCATTTAACGTGCCACGTTCGTAAAATATAACAGTTGACTGACGGTTGTTTGATCAAGGACTAAATTGACCTACAGAAGCCAATTTCAGAAATTAAATAGTTAATCTTAAAATTTTAGGGACTAAAGTGAAACACACTTATAATTTTAGGGATCAAAGTGACACTTTATCCCCATTTGTTTCTAACCACTAATTATTTCCACCAAATCATTCATAATTTGTCACATGCATGGCAATTGGATCTGACATTGTTTTTTATGAAAAAATTTAGGACACATAGCAGTACTCAATAAATAAATACCCAATGTGCCATTGTGGTCATTCCAGAAAATTGCAAGTTAGAAAGTCTCCAAAAAAAAATAGAAATCTACATTATGGTTCTAAAGATATAGATTACAACACAAGTTACTTCCTTTATAAAGTTTATCCATAAAATCTTGATGGAATTGTACACGTGCCACGTTACACGGTCACATTAGATGCCACCTAGCATGTTTGCAAGATAGCATTGTTTTGTTTTTACTACGAGTCAAAGAAATTGAAAGAAGATCGCGGCTAAATTTGGTCCGGATAAAACTCAAAGTGAAAAAACTTCACTTTTTCCACTTGGACAAAACAATGTCATTTTGGTAAAGGGAAGATATTCTAAAATGGTGTTGTTTTGATTACAGTTGACAATATTATGACATGTTATCTTATGTCGTGACATTTGTATGACTCAATTAATGAATGAGACTAAAGTGCCAATCTTTTACAATCTTAAAGGACCATGTAATTATTTTTTTTAAGGGAATAAATTGTCTAATACAAAAATCTTGAAGGATGGAATTGGGTGTTCCCTAAAAAATGTGAATCGATTTTTTACATTAAATTAATTAGATTTATTTCGATATCCTTGGGGTACTAGCACTCTCTTAAATTCCGACTGTGATTTAATCATAAATTTGTTATCAATCATAATAATTTAAATTAGTGGAACACATAGATAATTTTTAGCCACAAATTATCTGAAAAGTATCGATGCCCTTGAATTATGTAAAAATATCAAAAAAATTCCCTTAATTAATATATAAGTCTATATTTTTTCTAAAAAAAATTAAATAACTTTTCATATTTTAAAAATTTATAATTGAATCTTTAAATATACAAAATACTTGTCCTTGGGTCTTTAAAGGCTTTTACTCTGTTATTATAATAGTATCTATAATCTATAATCTATAATACTGATATTTCAGAGTCATTTAAGGAAAAGTTTTACACGTGTCGCAATAAGAATATTTTAGGACCCACATATTTAGGAACTTATTCATTAATTTTTTAAAAAAATAAAATCATAAATTATTACATATTATTAACATATCATTGATAATCATTCGTATTTAATAATAGGATTACATTATATTAATTAAATATCTTTAATTATTTCAATGCTGAAATCATGATTTATATTGATAAATTAATTTCATAATTTTAGTATTAATTTCACATCTAAACTTTTTATATTTGATGCAGGTGGTGATTTTCTTTTGAATACTATTATATTAAATTAATGAAATTAGGTATATAAATTATAAGAAAGATGCAAAACATATGGCTAGGTTATATCATTTACCTTTTTTATTAACAACAAGATTATGATTATATAATTATTTAAAGGCAAAATATTTTTTTATGTCATTAGTGATGACATTATTTGATTATATATATAGATTAATTTAATGATTTGAAGACCAAGAATATGTCAATTTAATAAAAATATATGTATGAAGGTAAAAATAAAAATCCTGGGATGACCATAAAATTATACCTTCAATAACCTCTAAGCTCTTGTGAATAATTTTGATAATTTTTTATTTTAAAAAATTTGAATGAAATTTGAAAAAACATCAATCATACAATTCATAACAATTTTGATAATTTTATACTTTAAAAGATCTGAATAAATTTTGAAAAAAAAAGTTAGTATTGAAAAAAATTAAAAAAATTAGAGAAGATTTTAAATAAAAAAGATAAAGATTTATCAAAATCTTATTTATAATTAGAAGTTATTAATGATTAAGATTCAGTATAAAATTTATTAATTGTATAAATCTACTATACTAATATTTCAGATTCATTTTATGAAAACTATTACACAAATCATTTATATAGTTATTTAGGCTTCATAAGTCATTTATACAGTAATTTAAGACCTTACTTTTCTCAATCTTTATGTCTAAAGATTTTTTAAAATTTAATTTATAATTTAATTTATAATTTTTTTTATATGAAATAAAATTAGATATGTCACGACCCGACTTGGGCACATGACTGGCACGTGAGGAATCATCATTCCCATGTAAGCCTCGTGATTTCTAAGTCCCTCTATATGCATAATTTCATATAAAATCCTTTTCCAAAATATAAATTCATCTCTGATATAAACGTCTAACTCTTTGAAAAAAAAATCATCATAAATACTTTCATAATCAAACTCTGGTAAATATCTCTGATACAAAACATACGAGTTGCTCTTAATACAAAATATTCATGATAAAAACATGTCAGTCTATCTCTATGGGCCGGGACCTTACCCGTCATGCACATTAGAGCACTCTATCTCTAAACAGAATACCAAAAGTACTTCACTCACAAAGTGAAGCTTACCAGCAAATCTCTCTGCTGAGTCTCTTTACGTAATGGAGAAAGGGAGAGGGGTGAGTTTCATCTAAAACTCAGTGAGTAAGTCCTCACTCATAACCTTCTCATGGGACAGTCAAGGGGAATAAATAATAATGTATATATATTCATCAAACCAGTTAATGTAATAACTCTGAAGTTCATATTCGTAGGAATAACAAATAGTTCTGAAATCATTACTCTGTAGAAATCATAAACCATAGTATGCTAATCAAGAAACAGGAATCTCTGGTTATGCCCAATTCATGTGACATAACAAATCTCTGGTTATGCATAGCATAACAAAGTCTCTAATCTCTGGGGCACCTAAATAGGTCTCGTTTGTTATTTCTCTGACCCTAAGGCGACTTGGTATACCAAGGTTAGCGGAATATGCCGTTAACTCACGGTTTGTTTCTCTATAGCTCTTTGTCGATTCAATCAGAAATATAAATCTTTTCTCTATATCTCATAAGTCTTCTACCCTAGAGTTTACAAGCTTTAGCATATAAATCAACAGTTCTAAAATTCATAAAATTATTTAAATATGAAAACTCTTGAAACTCGAAGAGTTCTGGTCTCATATAACTCTAACAATCTGACTTTAGCATAACTGTGACCATGAAATCATGCCCAATGGATCACCCATTTGTAGGCATTACGATTTCAAGCCTCTGAGAATATCATGATTGTTACAAATCATATTGAATTCCATACTTCTAAGAATCATAAAAACACTTATTTTCTCTGAAACTCTATCATATACATATTCTCTACTATGGAAATCATCATAATGTTCCATAAATATTTAAATATATACTCTAACTCTTTGATAAAAAATCACTTTAACAATAATGGTTCCATGAGTTTTCAGAAAAACATATATATCTCATACTATAATTTACTGAAATTAACTCTAATGATCAACATAAGGATCATAGGATTTGAACCCATTCACCGTTTAAAGCCGAGAGTATATGGGCTCCACCAACTTGACCTGAAGAGCTTGGAATGACACCAACAACTGCCATGGAGCAACCATAACTCTAGATTAACATCTAAAAATCTTTAGAGAGCTCTATTCTAACTATACTAAAATTGGGGAAACACCCCCACTTGACAAAAATGAGAAAAACAATCGGTCCAAATCCAAGATTATAAGAAATAAAGACATAATCTAATAACATGAACTTACCTTGAAGCTTGGAACGATGGATTGGAGTGAATTTGAGAGAAAGAGAGAAAAAAATGGAGGAGAAGGAGGAAATCACGTTTCTGCTGCGCTCTGCCCGATTTGGGGATTTTAAACTCTCTCTGACACCGCTATAGCGGTCTAACAGTCCCACAGAGTCACTTATGACCGCTATAGCGGTCTTGAACTGCTATAGCGGTACCTCAGTCCGCTGCACCACTTGAACAAGTGCTGGTGACCGCTAACTTTAAATGTAGGGGGAAACATAAATATAAATAAGGAAATACCCCCTATTTGGATTCAAATAAAATATCACAAAAATCAAAACTCCATCAAATCAGAATCCAAATTTTGGGTTTTAGTTCAAATCCGGGAATTTCTGAGATTTTTTAAACTTGTGGGCTTACAACGAAATATTTGCAGGTTTCATAAAATTCATTAAAAATCACCCTTCAACTTGTTTTCCCTCAAGGAACAATTATCAGGACTTGTGATCTCAAGAATATGGTTCTACCATATAGCCCTTCAAGGAGGTGTAGGATCCAAACTTAGTAAAATTTTGAACCCGACGGTGGTTCCCAGGGAATCCTTGAGGCTATACAGACTTTCTTGTTGACCATTATCTATAAGGTATCACAAGATATTACAATCATTAAAGAATCAAATATTATAATCATTAAATATTATAACTTGCACTAAGAGAGAATCCATGTTAATATAATTATGATCTATAATTAAATTAAGAACCATTAATAGTCTCACATTATAAAGATGATATAAAAAATTATAAAGAAAATATTTTTAAAATAAATAAGCTTGAAAATCAACATATTTTTTTAAAGAAAATGGATAGGTAAAATTGTTAATGAATTGCTAATTAATTGATTTTCATCTGATAATAATTTAAAATTCAATTTACACCAAATTTATTCTTAATCAAATATTTGAGACACAATAATTTATTCTTAATCAAATATAATAATAATTGATATCTATAACACTAATATTTCAGAGCCATTTAAGGGAAAGTTTTACACGTATCACAATGAGAATGTTTTAGGACCTACATCTTTTAAGAAGTTATTCATTAAGTTTTTGAAAAAAATAAAACTATAATTATTATATATTATTAGCATATCATTGATAATCATCTGTATTTAATAATAGGATTGTATTACATTAATTAAATATCTTTAATTATTGTGATACTGAAATCATAAATCATATTGATAAATTAATTTCATATTTTAGTATTAATTTCACATATAAAATTTTTATATTTGATGCAGATGTTGATTCTCTTTTGAATATTATTATATTAAATCTATAAAATTAAATATATAAATTATAAGAAAGATGTAAAATATATGTACTAGGTTATATCATTTACCTTTTTTATTAACAATAAGATTATGATGAATTTAATTATTTAAAGGTATAATATTTGTTCGTCTCATTAGTGATGATATTATTTGATTATATATATAGACTAATTTAATGATTTAAAGACCAAGAATATGCCAATTCAATAAAAAAATTATATATATACACAGGTAAAAATGAAAATTCTGGGACCACCTGGGATGACCATAAAATTATACCTTCAATAACCTCTGAACTCTTGCAAATAATTTTGATAATTTTATATTTTAAAAGATTTGAATGAATTTTGAAAAAAAAATCAATCATACAATTCATGACGAATTTGATAATTTTATAATTTAAAAGATTTGAATGAATTTTAAAAAAAAATTATTGTTGAAAAAAATTAAAAAAATTGGAGAAGATTTTAAAAAGAAAAAATGATAGAAATTTATTCGAATCTTATTTATAATTAGAAGTTATTAATAATTAAAGTTTCGTATAAAATTTATTGATTGTATGAATCTGCTATACTAATATTTCATACTCATTTTATGAAAACTATTACATATGTCATTCATATAGTGATTTAGACTTCATATGTCATTCATACAGTGATTTAGGCCCTACTTTTCTCAGTCTTTATATCTAAATTTTTTTAAAAATTTAATTTATAATTTACTTATTAATTATTTTTCATATGAAATAAAATTAGATATTATAACCATTAAAGAATCAAACATTACAATTATTAAATATTATAATTTGCACCGAGAGAGAATTCATGTTAATATAATTATGATCTACAATTAAATTAAGAACCATTAATAGCTTCACATTATAAAGGTAATATAAAAATTATAAAAAAAATATTTTCAAAATAAATAAGCTTTAAAATCAATATTTTTTTAAAAGAAAATGGGTAGGTCAAATTGTTAACAAATTGCTACTTGATTGATTTTGATATGATAATAATTTAAAATTTAATTTATACTAAATTTATTCTTAATCAAATATGATAATAATTGATATAATACTAATATTTAAGACTCATTATATAAAAAGTCTTCTATGTATTATTTATAGAAAAATTATACCCTACCCTTTTCATAATCTTAACATTTAAAGTAAGTTTTTGAATTTAATTTACCTTCTAATTATCAATTATTTGTTTTCAATCATACTTTCATATCTCTCTACCTTTAACAAAATCAATATAAAAAATAAAAAATAGCATAAAAAAATTATAATTTAATATATTATATCATAAAATTTTATATATATAATTATAACATTAACGATAACAAGCCTATTATAATTGTGTTGCATTAGTAGTATTTGTTATTATAGATATTTATGTTTTGGAGTTTAAAGTATTTTTAAAATTTTTCATTTTTAAAATTTTTTAATAAACCCATAAATATCAATAGAGATTCAAATCTTCATGTGAAATAAAAAATAGGGACCCATAACTGGGATGTGCATGAGAATAGAGATAAAATTTTAAATAAAAATAGGATTAGGGGAAATTTTCTAATTTCAAATTTAGAACTTTTGAAAATCATAATAAAAAAAATTATCTATTTATATGTATCACTATAGTCTATTTAATTTTTTATAATTCAAACATTCCAATATATCAATTTCATAATTTTTTCATACTAATTTTTTTGAAAAAAATACCTTCAATTTTTAACACTAAAATATTTTAAAAAATTAATTCTATAATTTATACTTCTTTAATAATGATATTAAATATTTATTAATTTTTAAAAAGTAAATAATTATATTATTTTTAATTGAAAAAATTATAATTGATACACTACTCTGATAATTAAGATTATATAAATTAGAATTATGAATAATTTTTTATTAATTATTACACATTAATTATATCATATATTTTAAAATTGATATTTTAATTTATTAAAAAGATGTACAAGAAAAGGATGTATAATTGAAATCATATAAATTAAATTTATATATTATTTTTATTAATTAGAAAATATATTTTATATTTTTAAATTAAATATTTTAGTATACTAAAAATATATAAACGGTTAGGGATGATAAAAAAAATTGAAAATGGATATATGCAAGAATTACCCAATGGGGAAAGAAATTGACACATATTTCGCCTTCATATGAATGATCTATGGAAACTAAGTCCTCATTTGTTAAACGAGATAGGGACAGAGATATTACATATTTTTTTTAATTATTTTTATTATATTTACATTATGTATATATTTTTTATTTTAATTTGGATTATGTTGTATTAATAGTATTTGTTATTATGAATATTTATGTTTCAAATTGTAAAATATTTTGAAAGTTTGTCTCTTTTTAAAATTTGTTAATAAATTATTGAATACTATAGGGATTCAAAATTTCCACGGAAAAAGGGAAATGAGACCCAAAAGGAGGATGAAAATGAGAGACAAAATTTTAAATGGTGACGGGAGATAGAGGACATATTCCCTTTTTCATGGATACTCATTATCATCCCTATAAATGACTCATGATATAGTAAAATTATTCATTTAATCTCTTTCTTTATTCAACAATTTCAACTTTCAAAATGTGTAAAATTTTCATAAAATAGGCTCTTTATTGTTAGTTATAGATTATCTATCAAGATATTTTTAACCTTATAAATATTATATTTTATCTACTTATTTAATTATTTAACTATTTACTTACTTCTAAGATAAGTTTATACACTCAATTTTCTATAAGATATATATAAATAAATTATCATTTATTTTTTATCATAATTAATAAACTATTTTTTGTTATCTTTCCATATATCGCACAGGTCAAATGACTAGTTTATTGATATTTGGTGATTCAGTGATAAATTGATAACATGTTGGCATCACTTTTAATTTGAATAAATGTTTATTTTGGTTCTCAAAAGGATACGTGTGTTTTATTTTAATCTCCAAAATTAAAAAAAATATCAATTTAATTTTTTAAATTGTGAAAAATGATTTAAGTCAATATCTAGGAAGATGTTTACTGGGATTAATTTGAATAGCCAAAATGGCTATTTTCTCATACTCATACTAACGTGAAATTGTATAAGCATGACAAATATATTTTGTGAACTCAGTAACGACGGTCTTACATATTACAAAATAATATATATAAAAATGACACAAATTCACAATAATTTCCTTTTACTTGGTGAAGAAAATCATCTGCGCCTTTTTTGTGTGTGTAGGTTCAATAACGAATTTCGTGATAAGTTTTACCTTATTGTTTAGTAGTGTAACTTTAGTATCAATCTTACATTGAGCACAGATACAATATCTAACCAGTATCAATCTTCAATAACGACTTTCACTGGACAGGTTAAGTTAATAAGTCTGTTTATTTCAAATAATATTTCAATGAATGCAAAGTCTTCATTTTCATTCTTAAAATGGCAGAAAACATAGTAGAATTAATTCTCTGATCATGCAACAATTGGATATATTTTTACATTAAGCCAAACATTGAGGTGTAGGAAATTATCACTAATATAACATTCTTAATAACGATTGTATAATAAATCTTACAGTAGGTCAGAACAAGTACCAAAACATTATTCATATTAGTATACAAGTAACCATGTTATCATTTTTTTTTATTTTAGTTTTTATCTTTTGGTCGGGGGTGGGGGTGGTGAGTCCACCACCTCCAGCTTTGCCGGAAGGCTCGAACCCGGGTGCACTTCACCTAGAGGCAGGAGATAATAGCATCTGAGCTGTGCCCATGTTAACTCCTTAATTAACACTAGTTAGTTCTTCACAAACATCAAAATAGCTTGAAGAGTGATGATGACCTTGAAGTTTTCTGACTTCCAAGCCAATGCTGCATATGGACCCCCATTGCATCCAAGTACATGCTACTCCTCCCATGCAAACCCACCACCTTACCCTCAGTTCTGGTTGAAGTGAAAAACTTCCCTACTTCTTCACCAAATGGACCATACTTTCCTCTGCTAGTGAATAAAGTCAATGACTTTATGATAATAGGTTGTTCATCTGCTGTAATTGGACCATAATAGCCAGATATGCAAGTCAGTACCTCATGTGGGTACTCCAATTTTATCTGAAATCAAAAAAGGCATAAGTAAGAGCAAGTGTGTATTTGGTTCCATCGGTTGCAGAATTGATTTTTGTTAAGATTGATTTTAGCCAAAATTGATTTTGAAGTAAAGTAATTTATGCTTGGTAGTTTGATATGTAAAGTGATTTTGCAAGATTGATATTGTTTGAATAGTATGAAACAAAATCATATAATTGCCAAAATAGTCAACATGTTGATATTTTTTCTTCCCTTGTAAAGTGACATATGCACCTACAATTGAAGGACGAAATTGAAATTTTGTACTGAAAATATGTAAAGGGGAAATCGGTAGACTCAAAAGCAACTATTACCCAAAATTGATTTTAGGGTCAAAATTGATTATATGCAACAAAGCATCCTTACATGTTTAAAAATCTTTTGTAGTGTTTGGAGTCATAAAAAAATGGAGAAGATTTAATTTGATGTGAAATGATTAAATAGGAAATAGAAGTGAATTGATTTTACATTACATTGTATTTGGAATTGTTTAAACATGGAAATGAATTGATTTAGTTTGCCTCTAAGTTTTAAAATCAATTCAATTTCACACAAATCCCATCAAATTTGGTAGGATTTCAAAAACAAAGAAGGGAAATCTATAGGATTTACAAATCAACTCATTTCTTTTTTTTTTTTAAAGATTCAAACACAAGATTTGATTTACAAATGAAACCTTTTTTTAGCTTGATTTTAGTGTTCCAAATATGGATCCAAACAACACATGTTGTGAGTTAATACTACAACAAGTAAGTATTGTTCCATTCGATGAAGTCTTCTATATAAAATTAGACACAGCATACTATTGTTAAGAGTCTTGTAATTTTAGTAGTGTTAAATTCTCACCAGCCTCTATTCTTCTCAAGCACTTTTCTATGACCTTTTTCTATCTTATTAATTAATTATTATTCCCAACCGGTACAAGTCTAAGACCATTAATTAATTCTTGGCCCAATGTCCTACAAAAAAACAAATTGGCTAAAAGGTTAGAAAATGAGAACCATACCCGATGCATGGTGGTACCTCCATTGCCGCCATGCTTTATAGACCATACAGATTGCTTATTTCGATCATACTCAATTTGAATCGAGCAAATTCCTTCAGGTGCTTTTGTTAAATAAATCTGCTTAATCCCAGAAAAGACTCCATCATCCCAGGGTTTACCTCCATCTCCACCCCATGGACCTGGTCCACATGGAGCTGGTTCTTTAACCACAGCACAAGGGACCTATGAAATTATTGGCAAAAGTGAATAAAGTAAGTGAGTAATGAATAATCTCTCAAAATGGCCCCCAAATTAATGCTGAAGGGTGGTATATTAAAAATTACTAGCTATTCATGTTAGATTCTATTAAAAAGTTAAAAATAGAATTGTTTTTTTGTCTTTTAAGTATAGAAAATGAAATATATATATATAAGGGGTTTTTTCTAGTCCAAATGCCAGACTCATCCCTTTCCTCTATCTCTAAGCTGAGACAGCAACAATAGTTTATTTAACAAATATTTTAATTAAAAAAATCACATTTTTGTTTAAAAATTGAAACAAGTGTACCTGAAATGATTCAGGGAAAATACCTCTTCAATTGGTGCTGATTTAGTAGGTAGTAGTCTGGCTGGCAATTGAGTACTTTCTATTTCAGAAATGCTTGGTTCTCTTGGGATGATTGCCATAGAAGTTGTTGCCATTGGCACTACTACTTTGCCTTCCATCACATGTGCACCAATAGCATCTAGAAACAAACCTTTTCTGCCATGGATGCCAACCACCTTCCCTTCTTTCACCCTTGTTGTGAAATAAGTTCCATGTTCTTCTCCAAATGGTCCATACAATCTTCTTGTAGTGTGAAAAGTAAGTGATTTTACAACAACAGGCCCCATGTACATCAGAGTTCCATAGTAGCCAGATATATGTGTCAGGACTTCATGTGGAAAATCAAAGATTATCTGCAAAATGTGAAGCACAAAATTTTCAAATAATATCGCTCTGATTCTCTAGATTATTAATAGGTAAAATATAAATATACTACAAATTAAAGGGCCTGCAAACTTAGTTTCACCTTGTCATTTTTGTATCCTCCTGCCCCACCATGTTTGTATCCCCATACTTTCTCCCCATCAAGATCATACAAAACTCTAATCCATACAATTCCAACATTGCGAGACAAGTTGATTTGCCTAATTCCTGTATATGGTCCATCATCAAATAAATATCCACTAGTACCACCCCAAGGACCATATGTCACTGCACCTTCTATCATTGAGGGTGCCTTTTCCACATGAACTATCTGATGTAAAGAAAGATTATGAGATTAATTTAGTATAAAGACCAAGTCTAATTAAAAGCTATGGCTAGGGTACGATTGATTTCATAAAATAATTTCTAGTTTTCATTTATTATTTTCCTATTCAAGATTTTGTGAAGAAAACAATAAAAATTAGAAATAAAAAATGGATTTTGTAAATTTCATTGTTTTGTTTACAAAATTCTGAAAGGTAGAAAACAAATTGTGCAACAGAGAATTAAAACTGAAAATTGTTCTATCGAATCAAATACACTCTAAAAGTTCAAGGAGGCTATTCATGAAGGCTTTCTGTCTCTTACCTCTCTTGGTTCTTTAGTACTGTTGGATTCGTTGAAGCTAGAAATCTTTGTCGGAGCATTGTTTTGTAGAGGTTTTCCAAAATCATCTTTCTGTCTCAAAGCGAGAACAACATCATAGCTTTGGCCAAAACTTCCTTGTATTACAGAATAACCACCAGTTTCAGCAGTGTTAACCATGTAGTTCTGTGAAAGAGACAAAGCTTTGGGCGGATTTGGTTTCTGGAAGGACTTCAGATAGACTCCAATGGCATCTAGGTGCCAACCATACCTACCATGGAAACCAACTATCTTGGCACCAGTCATAGGCAATGAAAAATATCTTCCCTCTTCAACACCAAATGGTCCATATGTTCTCTTGTTACTCTCAAAACTCAGTGACCTTACAAAGGTTGGCCCCCATTGACTTAAGCTACCATAGTATCCATCCATTGATGTTAGGAACTCATCTGGGTAATCGAGCTTGATCTACACCACAATCATAAATTGTCAGTTAATATCATGTACAAGTTTACTAATTAGAGGAAACTAGCAACATCTACCTTTTTTCACAATATTTGCTAGTTATAAGTACATAGAAAATTTATGGTTTGTTCTGTTTATGTTTTCAGGATTTCATAAAAGAAATGATGAAAAATAAGAAATCGATTTTTAGGCAAATTACACTGATATTCTCTGAGATTTGGTAAAATTTACTCTGACTCCTTTTTATTAGTCCGAGTGACATTAGACCTCCCTTAGATACAGTGTGTAATGTACAATGGAGAGGAAAGTGGTGTAATAATTTACAAACTCTTGAGAGGTCGGTGTAATGATTTCATAAATTTAGAGATCTACTAAGTAAATTCAATAAATAAATAAGAATTGGAGTGAATTTCATCAAAATTTTAGAGATGTAAGTGTAATTTATTTTTTTTTTCTTTTCTATTATTTGTTTTCACAAAATACTAGAAATAGAAATAAGAATCAAACTGAAATTAATATTGCTATTTTGTAACTAAAATTCAAAAACAGAAAATCAAAATAGAAGCCAAGCATCGCAGGCCTTAATTACCTTGTCAATTTTATGGCCTCCACTTCCACCATGCTTTTGTGACCATATAGAACTCCCTTTCTTGTCATATTCAATCTGGATTGAGTCAATTCCTTCCCCATGAACAATCACCAATCGCCTTACTGTTGAATGCACCCCATCATCCCAACGGTGTCCTCCATTGCCTCCCCATGGCCCAAATGACATAGGCTTCTTCCCATATTCCTCATCGGAACTCTGCACTCAAAATTACATCCTTGCAATTAATTCAAAGGTGTTAGAAAAAAGTGGGAAAACAAATAGTTTTGGATCTATTTAGTTTTTGTTTTCATTTCCTGTTTTCATTTTTTGTGTTTTGCATGTTTTCAATATTTTGTAACGCAGATAGTGAAAATAGGAAATGAAAATACAAACCAAACATGCCCCTAGTTTCCGAAACTTTGGAATTAAAAAAATGCATTGATTCATAAGAATTGAGAAATATGAGCTGCTTTCAACATGCACTACCATCTTCTTGTGCTTGTGTGAAGAGAATGATGGAAGTTGGATAGAGAAGGACTACAATTGCTAGTGTTAAGGTGAGTAGAAGGAAGAAGGCTTGTCAGGAATATATGGCAGCAAAAAAGGGTGTGTTTGTGCGTGCCAGGGGAGGGGGACTTTGTCTTGAGAAAAATAGTGTGGATGAAAAAATATGTAGAAGAAGCTAATTTGGAATCCACCATGAAGGAAAAGGACTGATAGGCTTGGAATCAGGTTCCCCATGTCAATCAAGTGTATTTGAGGGTATGGATTAGCTTATTTCTAATTCAAAACAACTTATAATCAATATAATTATGATCCATGTCATAAAGCTTCAACAAAATTTTATATTCGCTGTCAATGGCCTAACACAATTGCCACTCTTATCCGGACTCGAAACCAGCTAAGTTATGCTTCGTAGTAAAAACATACGTAGAGTTAATCAAAATACTTACTCTAAAAAAAAAAAAAAGAAGCAAACATAGAAAGTTCCATTCCATGCATTTGTGAAGGTCACTTAACAAACATTGTTTTAGCCACAATCTTATTCAAAACTCAAGCGTCAAAACTAAATTCTTTGAGTAAAGGAATGACATTACTATGTTCTGCTAAATTCCCGTTTGGAATATGGCCAGGTCCACTCCAACTCTGTTGCTTCCCCGTGTACACAGGATCCATTACTGGTATGCTTTCTCCACTCAAGTAATTTCTGATGACAATTGCATATTCTGCACCCTTCATACTTAGTTGTTTAACATTTTCTTAGATAGGACTTATGATTTAGAATTTCCCTCCATGTCCGTGAATAATGCCCATTGCTTGCCTCGCACTAATGAAAGAATCTAATACGCTTTGTCTTGATTGATGTTGATGAAAACTAAATGCGCATTTGTTTTAGAAAATAATTTTTTATTTTTTTATTTTCATGATCGTGTAAAAAAAAAGGTGAAAACTAAAAATACAAATAAAAATAAAAAATTGAATTTAATAATTTTTACAATTTCTTTCACAAATTTTTAAAAACAAAACTAATCGAAAACAAGAAATAAAAATTAAAATGAGCCTTCGAACCAAACCAACCCCAAATTTTTTAAAGGAAAAGGAGAATTTGAAAAGAAGTGCTTTCAGATTTTGTATTTATTATAGGGATTTGACACTATCTTATTATTCTTGGATCTACTATTGAGCTGAGCTACCATGACATGATAAAGGAAAATTCTCAACTAGTACATCATGTATATAAAGATGCTCCTACGTTTTATCCAAATGTGACACGTTAGAATGTAAGAGTGTGTTTTAATAGTCACTAAATGCTACTTTTGCAGAAGGCATCTAATTGACATGTTCTTTTTTATGTCATTGGTCGATGGATAGGTCAATGTCAGGCACCGATATTCGTCTTTTGTAGCTTTTTATACGCTGAAAGGCGCTAAGCGGCTAAAGTAGACGGTATTGTTTGAACCGTGTGCTATTAGGTTGCTATTTAGTGCTACAAAAATATTATTTCCAACATATAAAAATAAATATTTAATTAAGATACTCATTCTATTATTATTAGATATGATGATAGTCTTAAAAATTTTATTTATTTATTATATTCAATAATAATAAAATAAACAACTTATACACATACCTTTTGATATAGAAATATCATCACTAATATGCTAAATTGCAAATACGGGTGGGAGAGGGGGGGGGGAATTGCTCCTATTTTATGTTGCGCGAGTACAAATACAACCATTGAATACGATATAGTATGGTTGGTAAGTATGATAGTTTTAAAAATAAAAATAAAAAATACGGATAAGGCAATATATATTAAACAAAAAATTTATATTTATAATAGTCTTAATCAAATATTTATAATAACTACAATATGTACTAAAAATAAACGGAATAATAGATTGAATGAGCAACTGTACCTTTTTAGTTCAGGTGCTTCGTCCTTGAAACTGATCCTAAGTCAATAGTGGTTTGAAGTTGTGCTATTTATATTCATAGGATATAGGATATTTTGTTAACTCATATGCCATTTATCATTGAATGAGATATGAATGAGGTATGAATTGACTCAATATTCCATCACATCTATGAGCGCAAATAGTATTTTTTGTGACTTTGAGGCAAGGAGATATCAAGGAGACTCATGCGTCGGTATCCTTGGTTCACGCTATTTGACACCTTCTGGCTAGAGATTGGGGGGTCATGATTTGTCATGTCTACAGAGAAATGAATGGATGTGCTGATTTGCTAGCTAAGCATGCTCATTTGATCGATGAAGAGTTTGTTGTTTTTTTCAATTTCTTCCTAGTTTTCTTTCTGTTTTGTTGAATCCAGAGACTTAAGGGGTGTTTGTTTTCCCCATGTTAATGATTGTGTAATCTTTTGTTGTTGGGCTTAATGTGCCGCAGTTAATTAAAAAAGAAAAAACAAAATCTGAAGGAACAGTACAGTATTTCATACGTATGCGCATAGGATACACATATGACGCATATATAATCAAAATTCAAGTGTTTGTACGTCATACAGCTTTTATGTAGCATTTCCCGAATTCCACCATTTAGGTGCTTGAATTTGTAAAGGTGCTGCTGGCGGTTTATCAACTCTCCTGGCAATGCGACCATACACTTTGCAGCATCAGCAACTGGGATAACTTTCAATTTTCTACTTTATCTGGGAGCTGCCCAAATGTCACGTGTTATTGCTACAAGTGATCCAGTTTAAGAATATTATACACTTGATAGATTTTTGGGTTAAGTCTACCGGTTCATCGGACCCACTTATTATGAGCCCAACTAATTTGGCTCGACCTATAGAAATCTTTGAGGGGATTCTAGGTCTCTTAGCAAGAATTATTTTCACTCCTAAAACTGGAACCTGAGGCATTTGATTAAAGAGTCAAAACACTTGTAACTTCAACCAACCTCACGTCAGTTACACACTAGATAGATTTAATTAGCCTTTTTTACCTTCATGTTCAAAGCTTTGTGATTAAATTATTGAATATATCGAAAAAGCATCTTTATTAAGCAATTTGTAATAGCTAACAAAATTAGCTAGCTTCTAGTACAAATAACGAAAAATATTAGAGAATTTAGAAGCTTTTGTGAACTTCCTGAAAAGGAGCATCTTGAATATCTCTCATTTTGTTTGTCAAGACTGCATATAAAGCAAGATTTTAAGGAAAGGGCGGATCATATGATAAGTTTTATAGTGAGCCTCTTATTTTTGGGTCTATTATGGATATTGCATTATTAGCTGTTGGATCAAAGTATACCATGGTTACTTTTAATTGTGCGACTGCAATTGCAAATGTTCATTAACTCTCATTTCACTGCTAAAGAACCTAAAAAGGGTCCAGATACGAGGCTATGTCTAATAACATTAAGTTCAACATTGGGTTGTAGATTTTTAATCTCACTCACTACTGCAATGAAATGAGCTAAATAGTATTTTGGTGGATCCTAAGGTCCCCTACCTTATTGCATCGAGGGCATTCGACATTTTCCTCAAAATCATACGAAGAGGAAAAAGAATGATTCATGAATGCCTTCGAGATCTTGCAAGAAGGACTGAAAACCACAAGGACGATTTTTCCTAGAAAGTATGAAAACGAAAGGTCGACGAAGAAATAGGCCATATATATGCACCATTCAATAACACCATAGATTTGAACATGGTTACATAGATATGAGGATCTCTTGGGCCAACATATGGTTGGATAGTTAAATGAAGTTTAAAATTATCAAGTCAGGGTAACGCTATGATGAACTCAAAAAATGGCCTTGAGTCCATGGGTAGGCTAACATTGGTTCATGAGAATCGTGCTCGTCCTTGTGATAGTTGTGGCCTCCATGTGATTAATCTCTCTTCAAGACGCAGAGATTAGTAAAGTGAAATATATTGCCCCTTGCCTTTTCTGACAAAGTCTTTCCTAATAAACATAGACATGATCAAACCCTTGAAATCGTTTTTAAAGGACCCTACAGTCTATAATTTGGTATAGTCAAATCATTCTAACAGCTAAATTCTTGCCAGACTTCAAACTTTCTAGTATTTCGCATAAAGAATATAACAATTTAGAGAAAGAGAAAGACTAAAACCTCAAATTTATTGTTGTGGGGGACAAATATCATAATTTAAAAATATCTCAGTTGTCCCTCACCTCTTATTAAAAAAAAAATAAGTTAACCTTTCTGTTAAATTGTTATTCAAACACTTAAGCAAAAAACACATATGACTCATAAAATTGGTAATATATCTCTGTTAAACTCGGGGAGAGTCATATTACTAATTTATCTACCGTTCCTGTGTGCTTTTCAATTAAGAGCTAAAATGATGGGTTAATATATAAACACCTAACAATTTCTCAGAAAAAGTGAAGTATACGAGTTGAATTTATCATAACCAGTTTGGAGCTTTGGCATATATAATAATAAAAAATAAATAAAAAGAAGAAACACGGCCTACACGTCTTGCCAAAAAAACAATAGTAATCTGAAAAAAAATCTATAATTTTTTTATAAGAAACATAATAATTATTAAATAAAATAAAATAACATAATCCACTCATCTATCCAAAAGTCAACGTTATGTACAAAATTTCAATTTCTTAAAAGTCTTTTTGGTTTCAATTTTTATTTTTAATTTTTTAATTTTTATAATTTTATATAAAAAATATTGAAAAGTAAAAATGAAAAATTGAATTTTGTAATCTTTATGATGTTAGTATAATCTGAAAAAGGTTAGTAAAATATGAAAAAGTGAAAAAACGAAACCAAACTCATTTTTTTTCTCTCTCTTAATTTCAAACTAAAGATATCAAAATCAGTTGAACCTGTCAAATTGGTCAGTTAAACCTGTCATTTTTGATGAGCTGGGTTGAAATTTTGAATCCGTAAAAAAATTTTAACCCACCTAATCCGTCCCACCTAACCCACGGGTTTTGACGAGTTGGGGGCGGGCTTGACCGGTTGGCCTAGTTTTTTTTTTAAGAAAAAATTTATTGGTAAAAAAATAAGAAATGTGTGACCTAAAAAAGAAAAAAAAGTAAGAAATATGTACGATCACGAATACAAGAATATTATCTGATTAATGGCTATTCACTCAAAATTAAAACTTAAAAATAAAATAGTCTTATAACTCACAAATAACATTATTAATAATAACATTTTGTATCCAAATTAATATATAGTTGTTATGGATCTTAAAAAATTAGATATATATAAATAAAAAAATATTATTTAAAAGCTTTTTTTGAAAAAATTTCTCCAAAAAATTAAAAAATATTTTTTTAAATTTTTTATTTTTTGGTGGATTGACCTCGCCCTAAAATAGACTGGGTTGACTATTCTAACCTATTTTATTTTGACTGGTCAGCCCACCCAACTTCATTTTTTGTTGACGTTTGACGGGATAAGCCTAAACTGGGCTGGTCGGCCGGCCCGTTTTGATACCCGTGTTTCAAACCCAAATATGTGCTTCCGAATTTGCCAGCCCATCAAAGAATGTCAACACACAAGTCAAGCGTTGACAAATTCAACAGTCACCATCTTTCTTCGCCCAAAGCAAAGCACAGCCTTTTCTCTCCATTGCCTAGTCCTCTTCAACCTTTCAACCTTCCCCTCACAATGACCCTTTCCCATTCCCATTCCACCACCACTCACCACCACAATGACCTCTCCTCCTTCTCCTCCTCCGCCGCCGCAATCCCCTTCCCCCGCCGCCGCCTCCGCCTCCGCCTCCGCCGTCCACTCCATCCGCCTCTCCCTCTCCTCCCTCTCCGCCGACCCTCCGCATCGCCGCCACTTCGACAACCCCCGCCGCTTCTCTGCCTTCGCCCGTCGCCTCCACCTCGTCCTCGACCAGCTCCTCGTCTCCACCCTCCTCACGGCGTCGCCTCCGCCGCCCGTCGTGACGGCGCTGAAGGGGATCTCCGGCGACCTGTCCAAGGCGGCCGAAACAGTGTCGGTTTACGAAAACGCGAGCAAGATCTTCGTCCTGATGAACTGCGGGACGCTGTGCTCGTCGCTGCAGGAGCGAACTGTGGCGATTTCAGGGTGGCTGGCGTTGCTGGAATCGGGTGTTGAGGAGTTCCCTGAGCTTCGCAAGAAGGTTTCGGATCTCTGTAGAGACATGAAGCTCGCAGACTTCACGGTAACACATACTCCTCTATTCTCTTTCCCTATTCTAGTATTGAGTTAATACTCACTTTACATGAAATTACACACGTGTGAGAGTCACCGAAATAATTGTGAATCATGTTATAAATGATTCATATCAGTTATATCAGTGTATTGAATTAGTCTAAAAATAATAACTTCGACTCTCACATTAGTCATTCATAATCGCGTAGTGATGGACTAATTAATTGGTGTTTTGGTGGGGGGTTCGATATTACACTACGAGACATGAGATTTCTCTAAAGTTGCAAGAGGGGGATTGATGAGGAAGAAAGGAAGAGGAGCTTCAGGCCCCAAAACCTCCTCCCTCTCTCTGTTCTCTTTGCCTTTATATATAAAAAACCATAGTGAAGGGGGAGGGAAGTGATGCTTCTCAGCGAAGGAAGCTTCCCCCTTTCACCTCACATGAAAGGTCACTCTTTTATTTTACTGTTGTCCCTGGTGAAGTGGGTTCGGGTTTTATTTTATACTAGAAATTACTTGAGTGGGTGATTGCATTGATATGTGTGTATATTAATATTTTATTCTAAAACATTTGGATTTTAAATTCTAGGGACTAAAGTTACACATAATGCCAGGACTAAAATGAATATTGACTCTTTCAGTATAATTATTCATTTGTGATAAAATTGCGGGAAATATTACTCTCCACAAAGGGTGTGCTTCATGAGAATCATACTTGTGTTCTCGTCTTTATGGGGACTAATGTGCATATCACTCGTGCAATAGTTTATGAGGGTGTTTGGAATGTTTTAATGAGATGGAATTACATTCTCTTGATATTTCAATTTTTGGGTTTAGTTCCAAATCAAGGAATTGAATTTCAATTTGAGTGAATTCAAGTCAAGAGGTTTTCAAACACCTTGTATACTAGTTCTCTTCATGGTTGGAAAAAAATGAGTTTTGCCCATGTGTTGGCCCTGTAAAAGACGGGTTGAGGTGAATTATTCACATTAATAATGAGGCTGCGTTTGGTTTTTAGTTTACAGCCAAAAAACAAAAAGGTATTTTGGGTTCTGCTCAAACCATGAGGCTAAAACTCATGGTAGAATGTAACTTCATTTTGCCAAACATGAAACATGTTAGAAATTAGTTGAAATTTGGTTAACCCTTCATACCACATGCACTGAATCGTGTTTTACATTTTGTAACGGGTTAATTTTGTAAAATAATAACTGCTTTCATTTGAAGATTGTTCTAGGAGCTTAAACCGTAGGAATAAACTTAGATCATATCCTACAGGGTGCATTTGGATGGGCTTTTTGGGTGCCAAAATCACTTTTTTCAAGCAAAAAAATCACTTTTTATATATTTAAGTAATTTTTAAAAGGTAATCAGAATGTAAAAAAAATCAGTTTTCAGGTTTATCTTTTTAGAAGCTAAAAGGGTAACTTCTACAAAAAAAATCAATTTTAAGTGTTTTCAGTTATATATAAAATTTAAATTTCATAATATTTTTTTACAAAAATTTGAAACAAATGCACCCCATATCCATTACATGAAATTCTCCAATAGAAACATCAAGGTAGTCAATTGCGCACTACAGCAGCAGAGCATTGCATTGTGTCGCAGAGGTGGGTTACTCCACCACTCTGTTTGCATTGCGCTTTAGTCGTGGCTGTTGCGGCGCGAATTGTGGCGAAATAAAGGCCAACATTGCCACATCTCGGCTGCAATGCTCTTCTGAGATGAAAACCCTAATTTTTGCTCATCTTTTCCAGTGAAACTCCTGTGTTGCCTTCACTTAAACATAGGAAATTTCAGTTTTGCCCTCACTTAAAATTTTACAACTTCTGTTTTGCCCTTCTAGAAACAGGCGAAATTTATATCTTACCCTCACTTGTACTAGCAAAATCTCCATTTTACCCTTACTTAAACTTGGTAAATTTCTACTTTAACCTCACTTCCAACTCATCATCTTCAACCTTTTGACCCCTGTTATCTTCTATAGCAGCTCCTCCTTTTTCCAAAAGACAGAGCACACCTCATCCTTGTAGGGCAAACCCAATGCACCTATTTCACAAAGAAAAAACATCTCAAGATTCTCTCCTCACAATTGCTATTTTGTTTGGGACCTTTTTTACTGCTCGCAGTCCCCACAAAGGATGCCAAACTTCACGCTTAATTATTCTATCTTAGGTTGTTCCAAGCTTTTCTAACCAAGTCCATTACTGTTTCTCACTTTAATCTCTTTTGTCTTTCTCACCTCTGTTTTTTCTTATCTTTGAATATGTATATGTATTCAAATAAATTGCATAATAATTATTTGTATTTCTCAAAATAGCGGCTATCCCACTATGCGCCATCTTGCTATAGCGTTTTTGGCTTGGTCGCTCTGCGCCGCGATTCGGGATTGATTGCTTTGAAAAAAAATGGCAATTGGACATTTTTCTTTAGAAGAATGTGTGTACTTTAAACTTTCAAATTACTCATTTCAAAAAAGACGTACACATGTTATTATTTATTTGAAAATTGATTTAAATGGATATAAAGAACATGATAAAAGTCGTGTCCTGCTTTGGAAAGATGGGAAGAAAAAAACTAATCCAAATGCACACTGATTAGATTAGCTTTGTGTGTGTTTAGATTAGGTTATTTTGGATTAACCAAAAATAAAGATTATTTTTGGTTCAAAATAACTTATAATTGAAGCAATTACATCCAGAAAATAGTGTCATCGAACATGCTCTGAGAAGTTTTTTAAATTGATTTTGTTTTACTGCACATATATGAAGATTTATATCTATTGTCATGGTCTTATGAAGTTGTTTATTGCATCAATTTATCCATTTAGTGTTAACCAACTTGGGTAACTTGTTAAATGTTAATCGATTCATGATTTTATGCTAGTGTGTCATGTGTATCTATTCCTATGATTTGCTCTAACCCTAGTGCAAACCTTTGCGATGACCCCCTTTTTTAATATCGAAAGATAAAACATTCAACTTGTTTTTTTTTTCACTGTATAATGTCTGCGGTGAATTGGGCTTGGTTAACTGATTTTTTCCTTTCATTACATGTATTTTGGGTGGTGGTTTTAAAGGTACTTCTTCTGCTGTTCCACTTTAAACTTTAAATGCTTTGACGTATCTAATTTGTTGTTTCATCCACTTTTGTTGAAATGATATCTCTTACATACTAACTCTGTTAATGAGAGACAAAATTTAAGTGATGATTTTGAGGTGTTAGTGCATTTCATGTTTTGATGGGTGAATAGCACCATAAGTTCCTGAAGATCTTTATCTATTTTTTGTCCTTTAAAGGGGCAGCTTAATACTTTTTTGGTTAAAATCAAATTATCAAGCAAAAATGGGTCAACCCAATCCACTTAGTTTTCGGCTGAACTGTGACAGGTAGAGATAGATTAGTCTGTTTTGCCTTTGTTAATGTGTTTGACTATAGGTGACAGAAAACGAAGAGAGGGTGCGGTGCACCCTGGAGAAGGAAGGGCAAGGGAGAGAGACAAGCAAAGCAGTGCAGAGTGCTATTGTAATGGATTTGGCTCGTGCTTTTGGGGTTGAACCTGATGATCATACTGAGTTCTGTAACCAGGTGGACCTCTTCAAAAATGATCCCTTTCGCTCCAACTCCGTGCCAGAGAGAAGGATTTTGGTTTCTCTGGAGAGGATTCTGAAAAACTGGTCTGTTAAGCCTGCCTTTGCGACCCACAATATGAACTTCGATGTTGAAGATGATGTTGCTGCTAATGCTTCCATTTTGCCTTTCAAAAATTTCCTTTGCCCCTTGACCAAGGAAGTGATGAGGGATCCTGTGGTGGTGCTGGAGTCTTCTCAGACCTACGAGAGGACTGCTGTTGAGTACTGGTTCGAGACGTGCATTGAGGATGGCTGTGACCCAACTTGTCCTGTCACTGGAATTGCCCTCAAGTCCTTGGAGCTGAAGCCCAATATTGGCTTGGCAGGGGCAATTGAAGAGTGGATTGGCAGGGTTGTCGAGCATCAAGCCAAATCTGCTGTGCAGCATCTGATTGAGGAACCGTTGTCTGTTGAGCGCGTTGAGCAAGCTCTGGATAATGTTTATAAGGTTTCTGAAGAGCACCCCACTCGCAGATATATAATCAGGAATGCTGGAATTGTGCTGTTGATAGTGACTGTGCTTAGTAATAGCTCTAAAACTATTGGGTCGCGGTTGAGAAGCAAAGCTCTAATGACTTTACTTAGCATGGCTAAGGATGAAGAAAGCAGGGTCAGTTTTATTTATCTTTTTATGCTTACTTTCAAGTTTTCAGTGTCTTTAATTTTTTCAATAAATGAAGGAAACACTTTCATGCATATCTCACCGACCAATATGCATAGGTGCCATTTTAAGATTTGGAAAAGGTAGACTCAAAATTCTACTATAGAGCAGTGTGAACTGATGTGTTTGTTAAAATAGTACGAAAATTAATGCTTGCTACAGTTTGTGTTTCTTAGAGGAGACTGATTCCAAATTGCCCTTTTATATGGGGTCATAGTAAACAAGTTTATTTCACTTGTAAGAATAATTTTGCTCATATTCCCAAACTTCTTGTTGGGTGCTTAAAACGGTCATAAACATTGTAATCTGCTTAGAGCTCCATGCAACTCTTCTAAACTGCTCCATTTGTAGAAATTACTGTCATTGTCTGCAACTAACTTTCAAGTGCAACTATGCACAGTAAATTAAATATAATTACATTTACTATTCATGACCACCCAAGGAAGAAAGCATTAGCAGATAGCTGTTCTAGTTATTTCAATTTTGAGTGTTCCTCTGAATTGCACCTCTGGTATTGTCTGCACATTTTTTATAGTTAGCAACAGAGTACTGATTTTGCATCTCGTGTAATTCTAATAATATGTTTTGGCTATTGAAGTATAATTCTAAAAGGGAAAGGAAAGCTTTCCATTGATGTTGGTGCTAATATATGCTCCCTCCATTTTGAAATACTTGTCCAATTTTAAATATGCACACGGGTTAAGGAAATTATTGAGAAAGTCTCAATTTTAGGAAAAATTAGGTGTGTTTTACTGAATTATTGTTACTATTTACCTCTCTCTTCTTTAATCGTCATTCAAATAGTTTTTCCACTTAGTCTCTCTCTACTATTTAAGAGGGGTATAGCAGGAAAAAGATAATTGATATTGTCAAGGTTCTTAAATGAACAATTATTTATGCAAAAATAAAATTTAAAATGTGGAAAAGTATTTCAAAATGGAGGGAGTAGCTTACAACCCTTGCTTTTTGGGACATTCATAATAGGGTAAGGAATCATTTCCTTTGCTTTTATTTTTGACACAACTTTTTACTTACTGCTAGAAAATAATGCTTGAACGGGGTATCACTAGATTGGCTGTACATAGTCTTATTGGGAACTCTGAGAAAGAAAGAGAGTATGCTGTCAAGTTATTATTAGAATTCTGCAGTGATGAAGATTGTTGCATAAGAATTGCATCAGAGAAAGGTGCATTAGTTCTTCTGTCAAGTTTGGCAGGAAATCTGGCATATCCGTCTTTGTCCAATTTAGCTGAGGAAGTCTTAAGGAAGATGGAGAGAGTGGAAAATAATGTTCAATGTTTGGCAGCAGCTGGAAGATTTGAACCATTACTTTCA
Source organism: Dalbergia cochinchinensis (assembly GCA_031216125.1). NCBI lineage: Eukaryota > Viridiplantae > Streptophyta > Magnoliopsida > Fabales > Fabaceae > Dalbergia > Dalbergia cochinchinensis. The sequence goes on along the minus strand of CM062371.1, from coordinate 47,929,835 downwards.
CAGCTACATGATGGTATGTATTACACTAGTTTCTGCATCTTTTACATGGACTATGTGCTGATGATTATAAATCAACTTTAAAAGAGCTAAAAAATATCGGATGAAGGATTCTCCTTAGATATTTATCATCTTCTAGTGACTTAATATCGACCCTCAAAATAGAATACTGTTGATGTTTGAACATGGTTTTGATAAGCATTTAAAATCAAATATATTAAATTGGAATTTGGGTGAATTCTGGAGCAGGTTCTGATGGTGTTAAGATAGAGATGGCCTCTCTGGTGGGAAGGATGACATTGACAAATAGCTGTAAAGAACAAATTGCTAGGCATAGTGCCAAAGTATTTGTTTACTTGCTGTCTAATCCAGAAGGAAGGGGACCAAGTTTGCAAGCATTATATAACTTGTCAGGATTGGATGACAATGCAGCCATCCTTGTTGAGTCTTCAGTCCTACCATCTCTTATAGAAGTTCTTTTTGATGAGCAGGATCCTTCATGTGAGTTGAAGTCATTAGCTGCTTCAACGATTGCAAATATAGTATCAAAGCCAGGGCATTGGGAATTAGCATCTGCTGACAAGAAGGGAAATCCAATGCAGTCAGAAAATATGGTTCTCAGACTTTTGGGGCTTTTAAACTGTGTGTCCTCTGAATGTCAAGTGACCGTTCTTCGCATTCTTTGTGGAATTACATCATCTCCTCAAGCATCAGGTAATTTCTAATAAACTAACAATAAATCGATGGTGTGATTGCAATCTCTTGTAATTCTTCATGAATTAATTTAATGCATTTTTTGTACTCCCTGTCAAGTTGATTTGTCAAACTATGTGCTGCAGCTGCTTAATCTGTAATTGACTTTATACTTTTAGACTTCTAGGTTTTCAGTTTGTTTATTCAAATAAGGATATCAAAGAGATAGATGCCGTTGCTCAAGTGATAATAACTGCATCACTATCGCGGAAAGTTTACCTTTCTTTAAGGTTCTACAATCAATAAATAGTACAAGCTGTTTTGTGCCACCTCTTTGGTAGTTAGGTTCCAGAGATCATGTCATCGAAATAAATCCATTCCCTTTATACAATAGGGCAGGAATTTGGCATTGTTCACATTTGTTTGACTTTCCCTTTATTTTTGTTATTCATACATTTTGTTTCTTTTGGTTTGTTAGTATCCAAGTGGTAGTTGTAATACCAAATCTTTATGATAGAAGAATTTCGTGTTGACAATTACCAGTAACCTAAATTTCTATTGCATTATATCTTAAGTACAAGTGACAACAAATCCAAATATTTCGGTCAAGAGCCTTAGGGTGCGTTTGGCTTCTCATAATTCCTTTCCTTGTAATTATTGAATTTGTGCCAATTACATTTTATTTTTCTGGCTTTTAAACTTACACGACAAAATAGTTTTAGATGAGTCTTGTTGAGCAAACGGTAGAAGTCTCGCTGTCCTGCTTTTCCCGGTAGAAGAATCTGTCTTTACGCTAACATGTATTGGAATGCTGCATGATGTTTTACATTTGTTTATCTTATTCAGAGTTGGTAGCCACCCATGTCATGTCTGGCGGTGGCTATAGAATGGTCACGCCATTTCTTCAACACTCAGAAGCTGAACACAGAAGGTTTTCTTTTAAATTTACCAGACTGCTATCTGAATGGTGCAGTCAAGATCTAGCAAATGAGCTGAGGCTTTCAAACATGCTTACCGTAATCAAAGATAAACTGTTGGATGACCAATCAACAACTGATGAGAGATCAGAAGCAGCACAGATACTTGCCAGCCTTTCCCTCTCAGAAGATGAAGTAAAGACACTTTTAGGAGGCGATTTTGTGGAATGGACTGTTGGTACTCTTAAGAACCAACAGCGCATGTCCAGTGCAAGGTTTTCACAAACTGCATCAGGCATGCAGGAAGGACTCCTAGGTCTCTTACTTCACTTCACTAGGAGCCTTGATCAGCCAACTCTTAATCTAATTGTAGAAAATCGTCTCATGACCGTTTTCTGTGAGCAGATGGATTGTTCATCGAAACCTAAGACAAAACGCCTTGCTGCTGTTGGATTGAAAAACTTATCAGAACTTGGAAGCTCATTTAATGCTGGGGAGTCCAAACCGACTCCTCCCGGTGGGTTCTGCTCTTTGGTGTTCATGTGTGGGAGAGCCTCTGGTCAACCTTCTACATGCCCTATTCACAACAGCAACTGTGAGGAATATAGTCAGTTGTGCCTGCTCAAGACCAACTGTATCAAGCCCCTGGTTGATCTCCTCAGTGACAATGACACCGATGTTCAGCTTGCTGCCGTGGACGCGCTATCTACTCTAGTATTAGATCCCGTGTCCCGTAGTTTCAAAAGAACTGTTGATGAGCTTGAGCAACTGGGTGTGGTTGATGCTGTGATCACTCTTTTCACAGAGGCTAGATCTGGGGACCTTCAGGAGAAGACAATCTGGATAATAGAGAAGATATTGAGAGTGGAAAATCATAGTCATAGGCATGCACTCAATCAGTCTCTAGTGAGAGGCTTAGTTGAAGCCTTTAAGCATGGGAATAACAACACAAGGAAGCATGCTCAGGATGCTCTTACCCTCCTAAAGCAGTTATCAGGTATTAGTGGGAAGGCATCAAGTCAATCTCAACCTCGGAGATAGGAAGAGATGAAATTTTTTACTCATTGACATGTTGGATAATTGAACAATCAATCTCTCCTTATTGTATAGAAGTCATCAAATGTTAATTGTAAACCATCATTGTAAACACTAATGCCATTATACACCTATGCATTAGCATTCATTTTGCAAAGAGTTACCTTAGCCAGCAAGAAACTGAACAAATATTTACTACTGACATCAAAGAGAGATTTTGACCATAACATGACTTCGAATAGCTACTAAATACGATTATTGTTTTTCCTGTATATCAATTGAGATCAGAGTTAGTGGTGGGCAAACAGCATAAGTGAAAAATTGATGCGAGACTTTTACCTTGTAAAAAATAACCTAACATGATTTCGAGTGGCTGCTAAATTCTATTATCGTTGAAGGGGGCTGCCATCTCTCTCTTTCGGTGGCAGTCCTATCGTTCTTTCTCTTTTTCTTCTCATTGATTAGGATAGTGTTTTTTTTTTTTGCTCCCGATGTGGTGTTTTTATCCTCCCTATTGTGGTATTTTGTCATCTCTGTAGGTGCTTTCTTTTTCCCTTGTGTGTGTGTTTCTATTTTGATAGTCTTAAAAATAGAGAGATGTTCAAATCTACTTTGAAGTGAGACATAATACTTTCTTCAAGCTGTAGCATTTTTCATGTTAGTTTTCGATGTGAAAAATGCGCTATCATAGATAGTCTTTAGGTAAGAAGTAGAGCTACATATCACTTAGTTAGTTCAATGTGAAATATATTTGTTCTTTTTTCACTCTAGGTTTGATTTATCTTTTTCAATTTGTAAATGTCATTTGGCATTTTCATGAATAAATTTTTCTTTTTTGATAAAAGAAAAACAAGTACAATTATTAGGGTGATTTTAGTATAGGGTAAATATGAAGTGTAAAATTTTATAGATAAATTTTACTCTCTATTTTTATCCCACACCACACACATCCTTAGAAGTAAGCAAACAGAATAAAGTGAAAAATTGAAGTGAGACATTTTTCGTTGTGAATATGCTTTTACCATTCGTTTTGAGCATCACTATTACTATATCTGATTACATTGATATTAGATATAGCATTACTCTTATCTCTGATTTTACCATTGAGTTCAAAGGTGTCAACCGGGTAGTTCAACAGTAAATGTTGAGGTTTGGGTTATGAACTAAATACAATGTTCTCTATCAAATGTAGTAAGTACCTAGTTTTTTCTGTGAAAAGAAAAACTGTTTAAACCTTTCTTATGTCTTTCCCTCCTTTAATTATTCTTATTACTAGTTAAACATGGACTTGATGAATATCCTAAGTGGCTAGTCAGCAGACCTAGCTCGGCTTCTCAACTTGGATACCCCCTTCTCCAAGCATTCTCATTACTTGCGGACCAACCGAGTGGTCCAGCTCGGCCTTTCAACTCAAGTATCTCCTCCTCTTCCCTCTGTCCCATTGGCCGGCCGGCCATCCCTCTTACCTGGGCAGTGACTCAACATCCACTTATTTAATACGAATAATGTTCGGTGTATAATAAAATTGCACAACAAATGCACACTACGCATCTTATTACCATTGATTGTAATGTGTGATCTCTACTCATTCTACTCACTCATCACATCCAACGGTAATAAAGTGTGTAGTGTGCATTTATTGTATAATTTTATTGTACACCAAACATTACCCTGTTGAATACATCTCTTAAATGAGTTTGTAACCGACTCTTTATAATCCTCAATCATAACTCTCACCATTGAGGCTTCAGTTATATATGCCTCCTAGAGGGAGAGAACAAAATAGCTTTCATCTTTTAGCTTGTACACTAGCCTACTCTCTACCTTTAGCGAGATAGTAACACTAAGCATGTAAAATTATTGCAAGCTCGAAAGTTAAAATCATGCATGCATCAAATACTCTACCTAAGAAATTGTTAAAACTACAGAAGAATAATCACAAATAGAAAAGATAAAAGGTGCAAAGATGATTGCATTGGTGTGATTATTATGCTCCTCAAGTGAACCAGGAATTGAATTGATATATGATTATGAAAATGGCAAAACAGAAAAGGCAGGGACATATACAGCCGCCCAAGGCCACACAGCGATTAGCGAAAACCAAGGTGGGCTTTGGTCTGTTGATTTGTCAAGAAAGTTTGGCGGTCTGTTAATTTGCCAAGAAAGTTTGGCAACTGGGGCCAAACATTTTCCTTCACTTTGCAGGTGCAGATGCATATGATACTGCATAAAGTATAATGAAAGCACTAACACTGCTCTTTTAGGGGGCATGGCAATAGGAACTTGTTTTACTTTCTGGGTGCACCAATTAAACAAATTGAAAGGACATGTCAAGGTCAGGTTCAAAGTTACCACACTTTTTATTCTCACCAAAGATACATACATTATAAAAATGGTAAATTACAATGATTTCTTCCGAGGCTAAATAAATTTCATCCAGTTTTCCTTCATTTGTCTGACTAACATTAATTTTTTTTTAATATATTGTTTATTGTATGATAAAAAAGAGAGCAGTGTAACTATGTTATAAATTCAAGAAAAGGTAGGTATAATAGTTTTACAAACTTAGGAATCTCTTAAGTAAATTTTACAGATTGAAGAGAATCGAAGAGATGAAGTTTTGGGGGGTAATACTGGATCTGCCTACCAGGTATTTCACGTGTGGAGGGCTTAATTTTATGACCTCTAAGCGGATGTGGTTCTACTCCCCTCACATTATGATTTGTGCTTCTGAGTAATGGTCGCCTTTATACATGTTGCTGGATTAGCCATTTGTATTGAAGAATGTCGATTAGCGGTTTGAGAAACTGTTAGGATATCTTGGAGTAACAGAAAATATTTATTTTACTCTCTTTATTGATTAATATATTAATTATTGTATTAAAAATATAATTGAAATGGAAAACAATAATGACCCATAAAATTAATATATCAGTTAATAAATAAATTAAAATAAATAATTTCTGTTATTCTTAGAGTACCTAAACATTTCTTCTCGTACTAATTGGTGTGTAATGGACATATTGGTGTAGCTTTTTGAGCTTTGTATGTGGGGTAACCCCACTTAATTAGAAGGTGATTGTTTTTATTTTTTAGTTTCCTTTGCTGTTGCCATTTGCTGCACCCCAAATTTGGGTGTGAGATAATTATTAAAAAATTGAAAAAAATCAGTCATGATAGACAAACAAAAGAAATATGAAGCATAAGACGACCATTTTGACTCTTGATTGTGTTTGGGTGGACCACAGTAAGGCAACTTTTTCATGAGAAAGTGCACATAGATACTCATACTATGAAAAATAGGATATACCAAAATAAGTTCATATGTATACCAGTATAATTTTTTCATACTATTATTTAATTATATATTTTTATATAAATTTTTAATTATAACAATAATAACTTTAAAATTTTAAATGTACGATAATACTTTATTTACCAATAGTATAAAATATTATACTAATAATATATTTAAATTATATTTATATATATATATTAATAAAATTTATTATTGGATTCGAAGTGCATGTTTTATAGATCATAGCTATAAAATTTTAAATTAATCTAAATTTTTTTGGTATAATTTTTATATGCATCAAAATTAACATAATATATATAGTTATGATATGAACAATAATGAAACTATATGATTATATTTGTATCGATATTTAATTTGTATGAAATTTAATATAAATTGTCTTTATGATATGTGATTGTAATACAACCATTGTATCATAAAAAAATTACAGAAAGTAATTAAATGGTGTAATGTAGTTATACCGATATAATTTGATGTTGACCTAAAACAAATTAAGAATTAATAAGGTTTTATAAAATAAACAATTTAACAAAAAGAAAAATATTAAATAACCAGAAATTTATCTAGAATTTTGTGTATAGAATAAAGCTGCATAATTATTAGCCTTTGGATAAATTGATGGATCATATTACTTTATTTTATCTAACATCATCATAATTTTTATAAAAAATTCGGTAAATTTATTTCTGGTTGTTTGGTATTACTCTATCATAAAAATGTGATGATGCAAACTATGAAGATGTGAAACCTGACATGCACAGATTATAAAATTACTAGAAAAACATAACTGCATTTTGAAACCCAAGTACAAAGAAAATATTAAAATCTGATATCAAGCAACTTTTTTGGGTGAAATTTTTTTATATTTTTGGATAAGTTTTTTAAAAATCATAATTTCAATAAAAAAAAACTTGTTTTCAATTTTTTTGTATAAAAGCTATAAAGAATAATTTCTAAAGAAATCAATTTTTACCTTTTTAATAATATATAAAATTTAAGTTTTATAATTATTAAAAAAAACAAAGAAACGAACGCACGCTATGTCGGTTTAGAGCACGAAGAATCGATTATTTGAGTATAGCTTTCTTTTTGAGTCACTTAGCCCCTTCTTTCATCAAGAAAATGATACTCCCTCTGTTTCACCCCACTTTTTTTTTTTTTTTTGGCTATAGATTCAATGACAAACTATAAAGAAAAATTCGAATGTCATTTGCTCCTAATTCAAAAGCACTGCGCCTCAACCTAATTACAAACATGAGTCCTAGATACACATCAGCCCTATCTATCAAAAAAATAAAAAAATACGTGTACTAAGAAAATAATAAATGAATTAATTTTGATAATAATATAAATTTATGCAAGTGGATAGGATTGCTATCTTAAAAAACAAAAGAAAGTAAATAAAATTAATTAAAGTATGTAAATATAATTAACTATACTAAGAGTCTCATTAGTAAAAATAATTAATATCTTCATGATATGACAAATGAACAAATATTTTAAAAAAAATTTAAAAATTTGACGGATGAAATGAAATGGAGAGGTAGGATATAGATTCATGTCGGCTTCACACTAATGGAAGAGAGTACAAATTCTAGTTTTTATTGCCATAAAGTGCACTAAATGAAGTAGATAATTAATGAGTTTGTTTTCCTTACGGAGTATAAGAAAAAAATTGCATCTGCTATAACAGATGAATGAAATAGAATAAATTAAGAATTTAATTTAAATATATAAATTTTATAATATCATTCAATTAAATTTTTTTATGTGAATAATTTTTAAAATAGTAAGATAATAATTAAATTTATTTTATTGATATAATAATACATAATTAAATAATTATATAGAAAATCTAAAATATGAATAGTATATCAAAGTTAAACTAATAAAATAATATAAAATAACCACTTAAAATTGGTATTAAAAAGATCTGTTGCTCTGATTTTATCTTTGTTATTGCCACGTAGAGAAGTTTTACATTCTGCATCCAATAATTAGTTTCAAAGCACCATTTATATTTTCCACTGTTTCGGTCGAAGTTAGCAATTCTTCAATCTCAGTGTGTTATAATCAAGGTCTTTTGATGTGACAATTTGAGCTACCGTCCTTTCTGCCTGCTTGCACTCTTCTTTGTTTGGAGAATTGAAAAAATAAAAATAAAAAATAAAAAACAAAAACAAAGAAGAAAAAACCACCAAACAGAAAGTGCTATTATTTTTTTCTTTTCCCTTTTTGGTCTTTTGCACACCCCACACTCTTAGATCAATCTAATCGTCACTTTCTTATTCCTAGGCTCACTTTGCTGAAATGATGGCTGCTTTTGTTTCTTTTGAGATAGGAACATTCATGGTGCCATATGTTGTCTTTTAATTATGAGTTTTGTTCAGGGCAAAATAATGGTGAAAATAATACTAGATATTTTTCTTAGAGACTGAGGATTCAAGAGATATAGAGGGAAGTAAAATGTGAGATCTTGTGATGCTTGCATAAGAGAACAATATTAATTAAGAGTGAAAAAAACAATCGTTTGTTCTGTCCAACGCTCAAATATAAGTGTCTGCACAAGAGGTACGTAGATTATGTGGGGAGACTTATGCCTATAATGTAGCACATGCTGAGTTATTATGGTATAATATGTGAGGAGCTTTATGGTTGTGTTGGAGGGAGGAACGGGTCATTTTCTAAATTAATAATTGGTGAAGGATAGGGATGGAGGTAGGTTAGATCTCTCATTGGGGGCTTTCAGCTTAGCCTGCTTTTGCCTGAACCTGGTCTAACCTATTTAATTAGTAAACTAAATTTTTACTTTTCAAGAAGTCTTTTTTAACTAAATAAGCCATAATCTGGGTAATAAAAATATCCTATTAGGCTTGACAGATTTATCTATTTATATTATTATTATTATAATTTAAAATATAATGATAATAGAAATATTTTAATTTATTTAAAATATACTTTTAAATTTAATTCATCAGCCTTTAATCAATTTAAAAATAATTTTTATATATATTTAGAAGTCGTTTAACTTATTTAAGAGTTAAATGTTTTGGCTTTTAAAAAAAATTGGAAAAATTACATTTACTTTCTCTAAGATTGTGAAATAATTACATTGACCTTCCCTTTATTATAATGAACAATGCATCTAAGGGAGGTCAGTATTACCTGGACAACGAGAAGGGAGCTGGGGTGAATTATCAAATCTTAAGGGAGGTAAATATAATTTAGCCAAAAATTTTATAATCAAAGAGGCCTTCAAATAGACTTGCGGGCCAGGCCAAACTTTTAAGAAGGCTAGGCTAAGGCCACGGAAAAGGCCAATGTCATGTAACAAGCTCGGGCTCAGGCTATCTTTTGACAATACAGACTATGCCTATTTAAGTTAAAGCCTAACCTAACTTAACCTATTTCCACCCTAGTGAGGGATGAAGGAGAGATCAAATATCAATGAAAATTGATAAATAGTAGAAAATATGATATTATTCAGTCATTATTTGTTTCATCAAATATGATTAGTCAGTTCGTGTTAGGTAAATTTTCATACTATCTTATCTCAATCCATTTAGCATCGCTCAGTATTTATTAGAAACATACATCTAAAAATATATTTTAATCTTGATTGTTTATGTAAAATCTAGCGATCATAATTTTTATCACAACCCGACTTGGACATGTGACCAGCATGTGAGAAGTTCTATTTCCACATAAGTCTCGTGACCTAGATTTTCTCTATATGCACAACTGATTATGAAATTATTCAAAACACATTTTCATTTTGTACATACAAATCACCTGTTTATTAAATCATACTAGTCTATACTGAAATTTCGTAATTCAAAATCTATGGTTTGTGAATCATAATACAAAACATATATGTAATAAGCTTCTTTAATTTTAAAAATCTATAAGTACTAAAATTTTCGATACAAAACAAAATAGTGTTATAATATGCAAAAACATAAACATGCTTTATAGTCTAGGATCTTGCCTGCATCTGCATTAGAGAACTGTAAACAAAACTATAAACACTTCACCCAAGTGAAGCTTACCATTGAAACTCTAGTGCTGCTGGGACAATGGTGGCTGCAAAGGACCCACAGCCGCTTCTGTATCTGTAAATGGAAAGAAAAAAAAGAGGGGTAAGTTTTGGGAAAAACTGAGTGAGTAAAAATTTCCACCTATAATCCCCTTTTATGGGACGTCAAAGAATAATGCAATAAAATCGTAATAATATCAATAATACTCAAAGATTATGCATAAACTCATCCATATATATAAAAATAATTATTTCATAAAATTATCAAAACATTTTCCTCAAGTTACTTTCATACCTGAAGTCCTATAAACTTATAGTGGAGTAGCTCCTAGAGAAATAGTAATCTCTACTCTGTGGTTCCTACAAACTGATTTATCTGCTCTATGGTTCTTGAGAACTGATTTCAGATACTTAAATAGGTTTCATTCTCTACTCTGCTTTATGAGATTGTTCTTTAGGGATAATTTGGTACCAATGTTAACGATCAATCCCAGCTGTTAACTCACTTATAGTTTCTCTATAGATATCATCTAAACTATTTAAATAAATCCATGTAAATCTAGAAAAACCTTAACCCTTTTAATTCTCTGTGAGCTCTGAATCTATCTGATTCTAACAGTCTGACATTAGCATAATTGTGGCTATGAAATCATATCCAACGGATCACCCTTTGAAGACATTTGCCATTTCTAGGCCCACAGAATACATAGCCGCCAACTATTCTAAATCTCATGAAGATTCAAGCTCTAAAACCATTTAATTGATCATCTAAATCATATTTCAATAGTCCGGCTCTTCATATACTAGGAAATAACTCAATATCATATACATAAACCAGTTCCAGAATTCAGTCAAACAATCATAAAAGTCTCTAACAGCTACATAAATCATCAATTCTGCATAAAATTAGTGTAACAATCATAGTCCCATGAGTTTTATCGAAAACCAATTTCATGCTCTCAAACCAGGAGTTCTAAAAGATATAAACCAATAGTAACCTCAAATCCTTGTATAGTAATCTCTACAATCAAGCAGTAAATCTTATTTTCATGAAAATAACTTTAATGAACAACATAGAGATTACAGATGCAAACCCACTCACCTAGTAGGGTGAACGGTGAAGGATCTACACTGATGGAGCTCCTTGGAGTAGGAACAACACCAATATCTGACATAGGAGCCATAGTAATCTAGATTAACTTCTAGAAATCACTAAACTCATATCTGACTCTAATAACAAGGAAGAACTTCACCTCTTGGATAACATGGAGGACTAGCAAAACAATCCTCAAGAACAAAGGGGATATGGAATAATAGAAGTAGAAACATCAAAATCTCTTACCTTTAAGCTTTGGAAGTGAAAGATTGGAGTTAGATTGATGAAAATGAGGCGAGAGAGAGATGAGAGACGAGGATTTCCTGTTTCAGGGGGGTAGGGGTCGTGTTTCAAGTTTGGAACCCCGAAATGGGGTTTTTTATAAAACCTTGACTGCCTGGGCAGTGAATGGCCACTGGGACGGTCCCGTCTCCAACTGCTGCACTGCCTTACTCTCTGCCGACCACTATGGCGGTCTCCCTATTTACATTTCTTAATTAACTTTATAACATAAATGTAAATAAGGAAATACCCCCCATTTGAATTCAAATAAAATATTAGAAAAATCAAAATCCTAACAATTCAGAGTTCAAATTTTGGGTTTTAGTTTAAATTTGGGAATTCTTACAATTTTATAAACTTATAAGTTAAAAATGAAATGTTTAAGGATTCATAAAATTCATAAAAAATTATTCTTTAACTTATTTTTCTCTAGGGAACAATTACTAGGACTTTTGATCCTAAGAATATGATCATATTATATAGCCCTCTAAGGACGTATATGATTCAGATTTAGTAAAATTCAAGACCTGAATTTGTTTAAGGACACGTATACCCGAAGTATTATAATTTATTACTTTAACTCTCACATTAAACCATATTTTTATATTAACTATTAAATCTTATATGAATGCTCCAGATTAAAACATAAAATTATGTGATTTTTTCAAGTGATTATGTGATATTCAAACAGCTTTTAATCTTAATTATCCATATATAATTATAAAACCAAAATTTGCTCCTCTCATACAAATAGCAATTAAAATGTTGTTATCTTTAAGGTTGGATAATATATAACTAGTGTTTAAGCTTGTGATAAACTTGCCCCCAAAGAAAAGGTGAAGGGAAGATATGTCTTGTAATCTTTAATATGTGGATATTAATTTGGGTGTTTATTATGAGATTTGAGTGAGGAGATTGTATCTAGAGAATAAAGGGTGGGTTTCCCTTATTTGGGAGAAAAAGGTTGATTGTGTTTGGTTAGAAGGTTTGGCGACAGCAATGATTACCCAAGGGAGGGGTTTATAGTTGACTAAGTTATAAGGGCGTGAGTAAGGAGATCCTATTATAGCAAGTTGTCAAGTCATATGGAATTAAACGGTCTATAGGTTTCTCAGTCCTAAGCCTTTTTAAAAACAAAGGGGCTTGGCAAGTATTGGAGCTCAGACAGTCGTCCTAGCATCGACCAAGCCACTCAATAATATTAGTAAATTAAGCTTCAATTGTGGGTAAAAACAAAGGCAACATGCCTCTTTGTTATTCACCACGAAGCCGTGCAATTACCCTTATGTTTTGATCCAAGAGCAAATCTCACAACCCCCTCCATGTTGATTACTGCAGGGTCATACAAGAAACCCAGAAAGCCAAAAAATGCATGTTTCATCATTGTTTCATACATGTTTTTTTCCCAAGACTATAAATAGACATGTTGTATGTAACATCTCAATTTTTCCCCCCATGCTAAGTACTCATTTAAAAATGAGTGGCTAAAAGTATTCACACAAAAATGATCTTTTTCTAAGAAAAAAAATAGTAATTTTGCCATTGAAAGGAATAATGGAAAAATTATAAAAATTCATGAATAAAAAATAAAATAAAATAAATTTATCATGCAAAGTAGTTAATAACACAACTTGGATAATTTTATAAAATTTATTTAGTCGATTTTCTATCAATCAAGCAATTTTCACAAAAATGGACTGAAAAGGGTATTTTCATCTTTTCACACTAACTGACCGGGCTAGCCCCATCTATTCAAAAAATAAAACATAGGCCAAATGAGGCTGCATCATGGCTGGCCAATCTTGGGAAAAAGGAGGGAAGAATATTGCAATTATGAAGTTTTGGAAAATGGGATAGTGCATTTTCAAGGTATGAACAAATACCAACCTTTGTATTATTTTTTCAAGCAAATTTTCCTCTCTCACTTCCTTCACTCTTTTGGCTGTAGCCACTCCCCTTTCCCACACTTTCGATTGATTTCCATTTCACTCAAAATAAACTCTCAAGGAGAACTTACAAGTGGTGATGTGGTCTTATAGGATTCATGAGGAGTTGCAAGAGATTCCTCTGGCGTTCAACCACACGCCTTCTACTTGTTCATCCTTTTTAGTCTTCAATCAATGTAGGTAAATTATATTTGTTTCTTCTAGTTGGTGTTTATCATAGATTTCTTCTAGCCTTTTCGTGGCTATGAACAACTCATTGGTCTCAAAAACATGTCAAGAATGTCTTACCCCTTCCATGGCTATGGATGTCTTGCCTAGTAATTCCAATGAATGAATAAACCCTCATTTCTCCAAGGGGTGTGACCAAATAAGAATCTCAAAGAGACTTATGAGATCTCTTAAAATAGTTTCATTCCACCTTATAGTGATTGAGGGGGTGTTTGTTCAAACGAGACACCCAATGGTGTTCTAAATGTTCTTTTTATGAAAATTTGATTTTAAATCAATTCATTTTGATGGAATATGTTATGTAGCATCTCTGTATGTGGTTATCCTTTTATTATGTTCTTAAGGTTTATAAAAGAGAAAAAAGATGCTAAACAACCTTATCCAAACAAAATCCAAAAATCTAAATAAATTTAGAATTTCATATTTATGTGTGAATCTAGTCAGTTTTCACTAAGAAATTCATAGCTCAATCTCTAAAATTCTAATTAGGTCCATTTTAGTTTTTCCTAAAAGCTAAGAGATAAAGTCGCATCCCTATTTTAGTTTGATAACAATAGGCTTCCTAGAAAATTTATTAAAAATATTAGAATAGTCCTTATCTTCTATTGTTCAAAATATGGGCAACGTACAATGAAAATTGAAAAATTTAAGTTGTACATCTCAAATTTGAGTGAAACCAATTTTAAATGAAAGCTAACACATAGGGCTAGTATTATGGAAATTTTCACATCCAAAAGCTTTATAGTTTTGTTCAGTAATTTTCATAATTTTCTGCTCCCTCTATCAGGCACGCAACGAACTAAGCATTGTTTAGGACTTTTAGAAAATTATGTAGATATCAGATTTTACTCAATTTTAGTTTACTGGAAAGTTTGATAAATCCAGACCATCCTCGTAAAATATTAGATTAAAATTCTAAGCACAGTTTTCAAACTTGAACCGAACCGACCGGTCTGACCAGTGAACCAAACAGGTAGTCGGTTCAAGTAGCCTTTCAGATCGGTCCTACACACCAACCGGAGAGAACCAGTACAACTCGACGATTTTTTCCGAAAATCGGTAAACTGGTGTACCACTGATTCAACCCATTAGGAAAAAACAAAAAAGCTATCGGCCACTATCCACGAGGGAGCATTGCCGGTTGCAGTGAACCGCCACTGGTGCCATCATATCTCACGCAGAGGGGAAAAAAGAAGAGAAAAAAATAGATTGCAGTTAATAGTGTTGTAAAGGAAGAATAAGAAGTGGAGAAAGGAAGAGAGGAAGGTTCGAAAAAAGCAGTAGGGAAGTGGCAGATACACTCACAGAGATAAATTTTGGGAAAATTTGGGTTTTTACAGACACAACAAAGAGAAAGAATTAGGGGAGGAAAGCAAAGGAAAGGGAGAGAGGGGGTATCAGCAGCGACACAAAAGTGAGAAAAGAAAGAGAGAAACTTGTGAATGGGGTTAGGTGACAAGATTAAGTTTTATCACTGTGTGTGTTTTTATTCTTTTTAGTTAGATTTCTATTAATGAAATTTTTGGGGTTAAACATGATGCATGTATTTAGCTCCCCTTGTTTGGGATGTTACTGTGTTTTGATTCTCTTCTAGGTAGACCATATGGCTTTGTTTGTTCTCTACCTACTGCCCTTGTGTTTGTGCATGTGTTTTCTAATGAAACGTCCAGACCAAAAGAAAAAAAAGTTTCTTTGGAATTTGTTTATGTTTAAATATTTTTTTAAAAAGTAAACATTTATATCATGTTTTTATATATATACTTAATAAGCCTATAAAATTCTTAAAATATGTTAAATTGTTAATTATTTATTTTATTTTATTATATTTATTTGAACTTTAATATATTTTTATATTTTTTTTTATTTAAATCCGATTCAACCGGTTGAACCAGTAACCTATCGATTGAACCAGTAACCCAGTACTTCGACCGAATCGGTTGCCGAGGCGAGTTTAAAAACTATGATTCTAAGTGTATGGATCATAGGGGAATTTCTCATAATAATTTTCAAATCTGTTAGGAACTGTAAAGTTAGAAGATGCTTAATTTTGTGAAAAAATGTTGAAATATTTTTAAAAAATTCCTATGCTTTAGGGATTAAAAGAAAGGCTAGAATACAATACTAGCACAGTAATTAATTTTGAGGATATTATAAGCATAAAGAAAAGAATGAAAAATGGGTCTTATGACTCTATCATACAAATTCATAAAATACTCGTGCCTGTATGGAAATCCTAAGTTATTAGGATGTGTTCTTATTCATAGAATTGTTATTCTATGATAATGCGCATTATTTTGGCTATTATTGATATGTTTTACCATCTGTGTGAATGTTTTCGAGATGTATTAAGAATGACAAAAAGATGTGTATTGAATTGCTATCTTCATATGCAAATTTATTAAGTTAAGATATATTAAAGATGCATGTATAGTGAAGAACATTTAGAAAAGATTATTAATATTACTTTGCATTAAGAAAGTAAAGTAAAAGGACCAAGAGAAAGTGTCATATTTTATACCTCACCCTAGGGCCGCGATAGCCATCAGTTTGAGCTCAATACCATAAGTTTAAGGAGGGAGGCCCGCTGTGGGTTTTAAATTAGGACCAGAGATTGATGCCAAAGATCATATATGACTCAAAGTAATTAAAAGTTAAGATCAGACGTTAATGCAAAAGATAAAAGCCAAGACAGGTTCATGTCATGTGTTTGCAAATTAAGTAGTTTAGGATGTATAGAATTCTGTCTGCATTATGAATCATGACATATCTATGAAAGAATAATGTAAAAGGGAATCTATCTCAGCTAATGAATGACTTACAAAATTAAAAAAGAATAATATATGTGTACACATTTTTACTAAAAAAAACCCGAAGTGACTAAAGGCAAAAATGATGACACACATCCATTTTCCTACTGAGAAATATTATATTTTTCATTCCCTTTTTGTTTTTGAATTTCCTTTACATGGAGAACAAGGTTCACGTGGTGCCAGAACCTCTCACAGATGAATAGAGATACTGCCCCCTCAATCATGCAATCTGCATCACGGTTACTAAAGTTATAAGTACTTACTACTACATGAGTGATCAACATCTGAAAAGTTATGCCTACTAGACTGGACCCACCCGTTCATGTCACCATGCCTAGTGTATTAATGGATAGCCACCCTCACAAGCTTGTGGAACTAATGAGGGAAGCAATGAAGATCCATCCGAGGAATGGAAGGAGGTTTCAACTACCTTATCTTTGGAGAAGATCCCATTCTCCGATCAACCGCCACTAGCTAGAGACTTGAGTGCATTGACACTACCCGTGGGAGCAACTAGACTAGGATATTGAGCTTTTGGTTTATGTCTGAAGGAACTTATGGTTATGTTTTCAATTTAATAAGTGGTAATTGCATGTAAGGGGATGTTTCTTTTTGGGGGTAATCTCCCACCTTATGTTGGTTTTTCATGTTATGAATAATTATCTTTATTTATCGTAATTGCGAATGATAGAATTTTTTTGTTATGATGCATGGAATGTGCTATGTATGGTTTCTACGTCTTATTTTATGATTACCTCATCAATCATGTGCATCATATTGTCCTTCTTATCAATAAAATCTCGCGAAACAAGGCTTGCATTTTTCATAAGCTTTTTCAAAAAATAAAATATATTTGTAATCAATTTCAGTAAATTAATTTGAAGATCAAATTTTTAGTTTTCTGCAAAGCTGAAAGGTAACAAACTAATAGAACCCAACTAGGGTGTTACATTATAACATCCCCAAACGCTCTATACATGAACCCTAGCCGCTATTAGCTCTCCTCTTAGCTTTGTACACAAATTTTCAAGCATCTTAATCGATTCCAATTGGTTTTACTGATTAAATTCTTCTAGTAAGTGAGTTTTATGAGTTCCCAACTTTCTTTTTCAGTTTACAAACTCTTGAGCTACTCATGTTTAGTTTTTCACAATCCAATTCTAATAATGTTCCAGTGATTTCTTGACAATTAAAAACGTCGTTCTAAGCCCTCAACATCACATAGGCAGTGGTCAAGCAATTCCGGCAATGCATGGTGAGTAGGTTCTAGCTCATGACCGTTTTTTTGTTATTAGAAAGCTGCTCTGGAATGATTTCAGTGTCAATTATGGTTTTAGAAAATTAGATAACCTGATTTTGATTTTAAAATTATGCCAAACCCCCCCCTCCCAAGATAAGCAATTTCTTCTCAAAGTAAAATAATTTTTATTACAAGCTTAATTTATTTTAGCTATAGCATAAGTTGTCAGCTTTGATTGATAGATAAGGAATCATCAAAGTTTTATAAAATTATAGTAAATACCTAGTTTTATTTAGTTAAGTTGTATGTTGATATGAATTAGAGAGAAACAGAGTAGTGAGCTAATGGTTGTCAGGATCATTAAACTTGGTACTAAGTTGTCAATGCTAGAGGACAATCTCACTCATAAGATTACATATTAGGGGACCTAATTAGGTGCTCAATTAGGACCTTGTTAGGTGCTTATTTTGATTCAGTTGTGATAGCAACTTAAATATCGGCTCAAATAACAGCTTAAGATATTTTCAAGATTTGATATTCTGTTTCTCTTTTGATTACCTCTAATAATAACATAGCAATTCTCAGTAGAAAAACATGATTTTATTATTGGTAATACCTATATATATACGAAAATGTTTTTGGTTGCTGCATTATTTATATATTGTGTATTCTTTTTGCCTATCTCATGTGGGTGTGGGCAAAGATCGGCTCACTAATTTTCAATGAAGTCACGCTTCTTTTTCTGCTTTCAGATAAAGCTGTTGGAATAAATGCTGCTCCAACCCCTTCATAGTAACAGTTAACAATCGATCAATGGTGAGCCTCACTTTGTAGAGAGGCTTATATTTTAGATATATATCAGTAATCTAGAGTGCTCTAGTAGTGTATAAGCAGGCTTTGAACTATGCGAGTAATTAAAATTATGTATTTAATTTCATAATTGTAGATTCTTATTGCCAGGCTTGATTTATGGTTTTGTATTTTGGAGTAGCACATCAAGTTTTGTATATTTATTTACTAATAAAATTTTGATATGTCATTCAAAAATATGGTTTATTTATATTTTATTGTAAATTATGATGTAATATTCATGTTAGCAAGCAACGTTACCTAGGAGGCTTCTATGAGGACTCAATTCTTTACATGTCGATCATGATTCAATCGAGTTGTGACAATCGCATTTACCACCTTATGTAGCAGCAAGCATAAAGATACAGGCGGGGACAATGATGACAATGACTCAGGAAGCATAAGCCATAAAGATGAAGACAAAAATTTCACACACAAAAGCAACACACTAGTCGAAAACAACTCACAACACCAAGTCCACGCCAATTCACTGTGGTTCATTCTCAGATGAGCTCATGGCCACCGATCTCCCACACACCCTCAAACTCCCCATGATACTTTGAACTTATGATAGGATGAGGGACCCTCAAATCTTCATCACCATGTTTAAATCCATGATGCTCGTAAATAGGGCCACCAACCATGTGCTCTGCAAGACCTTCTCTAGTTCTCTTCTCTCCCCACCAACTCCATACTTGATTTCCAAGGATTGGTCAAGGCCTTCATCAACTAGTTTTCCTTTTCCAAAATCTACACAAAGAGCTCAGATGTGTTGGGACGCATCAATCAAGGCCCCAGTGAATTATTAAGGGACAAACATAGCGCGTTTCAACAACAATGTCATCTAGATTCCAGACCTCGACATAGCGGTCAAACTTCACTCCATTAAGCTCGTGCTTCGCCTAGGTCCCTTTGAGGAAAACCTAGCAATTTTCAAATCTCAGTCCATCCAAGAGTTTTGTGAACAAGCAGTTGGCTACATCAATGCCGAAGAGCTTTGAGCTGTAGTTAAGAGGTGAAAATAGAAGTGGACATAAGTTGCACCACCTTTGAACAACTTACGTGTAATTTTTTTTTTGTAAATAAGCCATTACAGCCTAGCACGACATATGTGTAATTTATACATGACACATTTCAAGTTTTTTTTTTTGAGATTAGAACATATTTGAAGTTAGTTTTTGTCTTTTTTTTATTTCTACAAAAAGTCCAACATGTAGATTACTTAGATAAACTATTTGACAGCTAATTACTTAGACCCAAGGCCTTCATTGTGTTAAATATAAAATAATTTATGTGTCTCTATCCATAAGGTTAAACTTTTGAAAGATATGATTTTATAACATGGTATCAGAGTCTCTATCACCTAGTGATTGCATATTAATTCATTGTCTTTTCCAAAGAACATAAAAAAGGGGAAGAGCCTAGTTGAGCAATGCGGTTAATTTTGATGATGCAAGCACATATGTTTATTTGAAATTATTGAGGATTGATAGTTAGGATTCTTAAGAATTAGGATTAAAATTTCTTATGAGTTTGGAATAAAAAGAATATTTAGATGTTTGAAGATATGAGATTGAAAAGTTTTCAAATTTTTGAAAAGATTTTAGGACAAAATTGTAACAAACAGTAAATTAAAGGGGTCTAAATTTAAATTTTAAAGTAGTGCCATATCATTATCTATGTGATCAATTGCTTACCACATGTTCAAATGTGATTAGATTGGATTAAAAGGCTTTCAAGCCCCTCAAAATGAAAGGGTACCATAGAAACCACCATAGAAAAATACTAGAGATTAGAATAGTTGTTCAAATTTATTTATCATAATGAAATGACATGTATGTTAACACTTGCAAAATAAGTAAAGTGAGTTAAATCAATTTATTATATATCTATTGATCACTCTTTTTTTTTAAAAAAAAAATTGATGAGTGGCATGTAGCATTATATGTATGAATCTATAATACTAATATTTCAGAGTTGTTTGAGAGAAAGTTTTACACATGTCACAATGAGAATATTTTAAGGCCCATATCTTTTAAAAGGCTATTCATTAATATTTTTGAAAAAAATAAAATCGTAATTATTACATATTATTAGCATATCATTGATAATCATCCGTATTTAATAATAGTATTGCATTACATTAATTAAATATCATTAATTATTATGATGCTGAAATCATGAATTATATTGATAAATTAATTTCACAATTTTAGTATTAATTTCACATCTAAAATTTTTATATTTGATGCAAGTGGTGATTTTATTTTGAATACTATTATATTAAATTTATGAAATTAAGTATATAAATTATAAGAAAGATGCAAAATATATGTGTTAGGTTATATCATTTATCTTTTTATTAACAATATGATTATGATAGATTTAATTATTTAAAGGCAGAATATTTTTTCACGTCATTAGTAATAACATTATTTGATTATATATATAGAGTAATTTAATGATTTGAAGATCAAGAATGTGTCAATTCAATAAAAAAAAATTTATATGCGTACGCAGGTGAAAATGAAAATCCTGAGATCACCTAGGATGATCATAAAATTATTTATCAATAATCTCTGAGCTCTTGCAAATAATTTTGATAATTTTATATTTTAAAAGATTTGAATGAATTTTGAAAAAAACTAATCATATAATTCATGACAATTTTGATAATTTTATACTTTAAAAGATTTGAATAAATTTTGAAAAAAAAGAAAGTTAGTGTTAAAAAACATGATAGAGATTTATCAAAATCTTATTTATAATTAGAAGTTATTAATGATTAGATTCCGTATAAATTTATTGATTGTATAAATCTACTATACTAATATTTCAGACTCATTTTATGAAACCTATTACATATGTCATTTATATAGTGATTTAGGCTTCATATATCATTCATACAATAATTTAGGCCCTACTTTTCTCAATTTTTATGTCTAAATTTTTTTTAAAACTTAATTTATAATTCACTTATTAATTATTTTTTATACGAAATAAAATTAGATGTTACAATCATTAAAGAATCAAATATTACAATTATTAAATATTATAATTTGTATTAAAAGAGAACTATGCTAATATAATTATGATCTAAAATTAAATTAAGAACTATTAATTGCCTTATATTATGAACGTAATATAAAAAATTATAAAGAAAATATTTTTAAAATAAATAAGCTTTTAAATCAACATACATATTTTTTAAAGAAAAAGAGTAGGTCAAATTGTTAATGAATTGCTAATTGATTGATTTTAATATGATAATAATTCAAAATTCAATTTATACCAAATTTATTCTTAATCAAATATGATAATAATTGATATAATACTAATATTTAAGACACATTATATGCAAAGTCTTCCATGTGTTATTTATAGAAAAATTATACCCACCTTTTTCATAATTTTAACACTTAAAGTAAGTTTTTAAATTTAATTTACTTTCTTATTATCAATTATTTTTTTCCAATCATACCTTCATATCTCTCTACCATTAACAAAATCAATATAAAAATAAAAAATAGCATAAACAAAATTCTAATTCAATATATTATACCATAAAAATTATATATATATATAATTATAGTATTAACAATAACAAACTTATTATAATTGTATTACATTAATAGTATTTGCTGGTATAGATTTTTATATTTTGAAATTCAAAGTATTTTTAAAACTTTTTAATAAACCCATAAATATCAATAGAAATTCAAATTTTCATGTGAAATAAAAAAGGAGACCCATGACTGGGATGTGCATGAAAATGGAGGTAAAATTCTAAATGAAGATGGGATTAAGGGAAATGTTCTAATTTCAAATATAGAACTTTTGAAAATCATAATAAAAAATATTATTTATCTATATGTATCACTATATTCTATTTAATCTTTTACAACTTAAACATTCCAATCTATCAATTCCATATTTTATTGTACTAATTTTTTTTTAAAAAAAATTCCTTCAATTTTTTAACACTAAAATATTTAAAAAAATCAATTCTATAATTTACACTTCTTTGATAAAGATATTAAATATTTATTAATTTTTAAAAATTAAATAACTATTTTACTTTTATTAAAAAAATTGTAATTGATATACTACTCTAATAATTGAGACTTTATAAATCAGAATTATAAGTAATTTTTTACTAATTATCATATATTAATTATAATATATATTATAGAATTGATATTTTAATTTATTAAAAGGATGTATAAGGAAAGGAGTGTAATTGAAATCATATAAATTAAATATATGTATTATTTTTATCAATTAAAAAATATATTTTATATTTTAAATTAAATATTTTAATTTATAAAAAAGATATAAATGACTAGGGATGATAAAAAAAATTAAAAATAGGTATGCACGGGAATTACCTAATGAGGAAAGGAATTGGCACATATTTTGCTTTCATATGGATGATCTATGGAGGTTATGTCCCCATTTGTTAAACAGCATAGGGACAAGGATAATACATCTTTATTTTTTTAATTATTTTTATTATATTTATATTATGTATATATTTTAAATTTTAATTTGGATTATGTTGTATTAATAATATTTGTTATTATGGATATTTATGTTTCAAATTGTAAAATATTTTTAAATTTTTTTTTTGAAATTTATTAATAAACTCTTAAATATCATAAGGACTCAAAATTTCCACGGGAAACGAGAAATGAAAAATGAGGACCCATAAGGGAGATGGGGATGAGGATGAGACACAAAATTCCAAACGGTGATGGAAGGCATGAGATATGTCCCATTTCTCATGGATACTCATTGTTATCCCTATACATAACTCATGATATAGTAAAATTATCGATTTATTCTTTTCCTTTATTTAATAATTTCAACTTTCGAAATATTTAAAATTTTCATAAAATAGGCTCTTTATTGTTAGTTATAGGTTATCTATTAAGATATTTTCAACCTTATAAATATAATGTTCAATATAAGATATAAAATAGAATGACACATTTATATTTTGTCTACTTATTTAATTATTAACTTACTTTTAAGATAAATTTATATACTCAATTTTCTATAAAATATATGTATATTTATTTTTTATAATAATTAATAAATTATTTTTTATTATTTTTTCATATATCGCACGGGTCAAATAACTAGTATTGCATATATTTCACTCGAAAAATGAAATTGTCCAAAAGCATTTAATACTTTGAGCTGGAGTACACCAAACCAATCACCTTATTGCATTTTGTCTGCACGAGACGTATGTTGTATGTTCCGGGATTTAGAGTCAATTCCGCACGCATTGGATGTAGTTAGGATAATTAATTTAAATTGATGTTTAAAGCCGAAGTTAATCCGATTCTGGACATCATTATCAAATATCATATACGCAAACCAATTGGGGAGGATTATTGTGATTTTGACAAATTTAATTTAAGTGCTTCATAAATCATAATATAATAAAGGAGAATACTTTATGTTACCAAACGATTTTCGTAGAACGACCTACGAGCTATGAAGCACAACACATCAGTTGAACGATGTGTTTACGTGCATATCTTCTCATATCAAATCTTATATGATACATAAACAATATATCAATAATATAAATTTATATATATAATTTAAAATATATTTTTTTTACTTTAACATCAAAAAATATAATATAAATGGAATTATAAAAAGAAAATAATATGAAAATAGAGTTATAAATAAATCTTATAATATTTTAAATAATATATTATTTTTATTAAATTTTTATTTGTATATATATATATATATATAATTTATGTCCTATAATTTTTTAATTGTTATGTGTACTTCATATTCGTGTCATATGTGCACTTCATACCCGTCATATGTCCTATGCTCGTTTAATAGTGTACGAGAGAAACAATAAAATTGTAGTCAACAATTATAGAAGCCCATGATAATCTTGCTCAATAATTGAGCTAAGCGTCTCGTTATTAAAATTATAGAAGCCCATGAAGAACTTTTGAGAGTGAAACCCCTAAAATAGTTCTTAAGGATGTTTAAATTGGACAAAATGATCTCTACGAAATAAAAATAGACAAATCAGTCTCTCACCTTTTCAAAAACTAGATAAAATAGTCTTTGAGGAATACAAACAAACAAATCAATCCCCCATCTTTTTAAAAACTGGACAAAATGATCTTTTCATCAAATTTTTCTATTAATGACCTGTCTGAACAAGGCATTTCTTTATGGGTTAGTTGGGTGGGTATATTAGTTCAGTGGAGGGAAGAAAGAAGAGGAGAAGGAGGAATATGAAGATGAAAATTTGTAAGGGAATATAAGACATGTAGTTTAGTTTGATAGGAATAATTAAGGCTGTTATATTATCCATTTAATAGATCATTAACAGAAAAATTTGACAGAAGAACTATTTTGTCCAATTTTTGAAAATATGAGAAATTGATTTGTCTATTTTTATTCTTTATGAACCATTTTGTCCGATTTAAAAATCCTTAAAAACTATTTTGGGAGTTTACTCAATTTTTAATATAAATAATTTGGTAATTAAACCTCTTCCAAAAATTTAAAGAAAAAAAGGCAAGTTGTAATTTACTCCCTCCTCGGTTCCATTGTCAAAATTGAGATTTTTTAAAAAATATTTATTTATTTATCACACTAAGAAAGTTTTTTTTCTTTTTACCAACACTACCTTCAATGTGATTGATTATATTCACTTAGTTTAATTTATTATATTTGCTTAATTATTTTATTTTTTAATAGGACAATATTATCAATTTACACAACTTTATACTATTATCAAGATTTATTTATTATTTTCATAGTATATCCTCTCTTTTTTCCCTTTTTACAGATAGAATGAATCAAAGGAGTGTACTTCATTTTCCTCTTGCATCCTTGTTATGAATCCATCCACACGTCCCATCAGCTTTGATATAATTTCTCACCGTTTTACTACAATGATTTATTTTAACAATAGTTGGCTATTAGTACTAACTATATGTGATTAAAATACAGACAATCCAACTTAGACTTAATTTTGTTCCTATTGAAAATAAGTAGCACAATATATATATATATATATATATATATATATATATATATATATATATATATATATATATATATATATATATATATATATATATATATATATATATATGGGATAACTCTAGCGAGATCAGTGATTTATTATGAGAATAAAATGAGCATATTTTGATTGCTGGATTGTACTTTACCATTGAATCTTCATAGAAATTGAATTTAATTTATCGGACCGTTGAATTATGTAATATTATCTCAATGATCAAACATGCTGAATTTCAGAAAAATTAGACAAGAATAGACATATATTATGTTAATTGACATTTACTTGTATCTTTAAAAACACATTATATATAGCAAGATGTACTATATTTGATATTTGATTTAATTGGTAAAAACTTTGAATTCAATGATTGGTAATAAAATATATATAGTACATCTTGCTATATGATGATGAATTTGTTTACTTCAGCAGCAAGTCTTGTTATACTTACTCCATTGAATAACTTTTTATAGATATTGAATTTCATTAATCCAACCGTTGATGAAAAGAAGATATTTAATAGAATAAGTCTAGCATACTTACTCTTGAAATAAATAGATCATTTCTCATATATATATATATATATGAGTTAGGTTAAAGTTACACTAGTATAATTTTAAGTATAGTTACACCTCTTATAATTTTCTATAAAATAATTGTTTTATTGATCCAACTGTTGAATTGCAATTACCAATCATAAAATTTATTTGTGTCAAATTTTATAAAAATTAAGTATCAATAGTAATGCAATCATTTAACTCTTATTCTTGTTAATTTTAAGTATATATATATTATGTTGATTTTCATATATGTAAAAACATATCAAACAATTTCAGATCAATTTGAAATTTTAAAAACATAATTTATATAATGTGAGCTTTTAATCCAATAATGAGTTTGTAAAATATCACTCTAATAAAAAGTTATTGAATAATGTAACATTTGTTTAATGTTACACTAGTATAACTTGCTCTAAATCCTATACACGTGTGTGTATATATATTTATTGAAATCATTATGACTTAAAAATTGGATAAATATTTAAAATTTGAAGTATCACAAACTATTCCTGCAATACCGTTTACGCTCAGCAACCGACCTCCAACAAGAGACGAGAACAACAAATCAATGACAAACAAAATATTACATCTGTCACACCCTCCATCCAAGCACTGAACACCAAAAGTTTCTTTTCCTTTATGATGAGCATCCCTACACACACCTCAACATTATACACCTAATCTTGATGGAATAGTATGCAATAGCACAAAAAGAATTCTCAATAATTAACATGTACTGTTTTTTATTAAATAATTAATATGTACTATTTATCATACCTTGCATTGCATGATAATTCGATCAAATGATATTATTGATAGTAATATTATATGTAATAAAGAATTAATTAATATTATAATATCTCTGGACCAGATGCCTTTAATAAGGTCAATTCTAAACCAGAAAATAGTTGAATAGGGCCTAAGAGACGTTCAGAATCCCTTAAGATGGTTTTGAGGCCAAATAGATGCGCTACAACGTGCAAGAGATCTCTCTACAGCGTGAACACGCAATAGCTAATGTGGCATTTGGAGACTAATTTGGCAGTTACATGGTGTTTAATGGTCGAATAATTTGACAGTTAACGTGCAGCATCAATGTAATTCCGGAAAATGACTGGTTATAAAGAATGCAATATGTTGACATTTTACATGATTGACGGACTTATCTGATGGAAGAATTTTTGGAGGTCTAATATGGTGATTCACATGTTTTTCGAGAATCAAAATAGGCTTTTACTCTTTTAAGAATATCTATGATTTTTTAAAAAAATAAATTAGTTAAAATATTTTTAACCTAAAAAAACATAGCACACGGTGAACACCCTATTATAGTTTTATGAAGAATAATAGAAATAGTTATATCTTTCAACATATAAAAGTAGGAAAGTAAAACATTGATATTGAGCCACTTATTATTAGTAGGATATGAAAAAAAGTCTTTCCGCTCAAGATTGAATTTTACAATTGGTGGATCAGTATTTAACGAGCCAGAAGTATGAATTTATAAATACATTAATAGCCACTCCATATTTATTGAGCATTTGTTCAATTGTTCTAAAATACCCCTCTCTAATATAATCTAATTTTATTTCTAGTTTTATTTATACTTAATGCAATTAATTTTTTTTTCAAATTTTCACATTTTTAATATTTTTATTTTATGAAAATTAAATGTTTTTGTTTTTGGTCAATTTTCCAATGAAATATATTACATTTATATTTTCACATAATCAACAAAGAAATTTAAAAATTTGATTTTGTTAATTTCAAATATAGTTTTCAAATTGATTTTTTTTTAAATAGATAATACACTCACCAAAGAACCCCAAATAAGAGAGGTGAGAAAACAGTCCAGAAGCTACATATCATCAAGTAAAGTAAATAAGCAAAGAAAAATAGCCTTGTAATAGCTAATTCTCCTTCTAGTTATCAACTATACTCATGTCAAAATATTTATCACCACCTTCTTATTGATCTAACAATGTATTAAATTAATAGCTGCACAGTTAATCAAATAACACGTCAAAATTAGGAATCACCCATGTTCAAACTTTAGCCAAGTAAATCCATTGAGAATCAAAATGAGGAACCATGAAGTACTCCTATCATATGTGTTTGTAGGCATCTAAGAAAATACTCAACTAAAATATTTTTACTTTTCACAAATTCAAATTGAAAAGATCCATTAATAATCTATTTGCAACGTTAGTTTATTACACTTTATTTCTAGTTAATCCATGTAGACTTTAAAATCACGCATAGACCTATTGACGGGTATAATCCTACTTTTTAATTAATTTATTTATGGCCATATGTGTGTGTGTGTATATATATATATATTATTTTCTTTACTTCACAAATTCAATTTATGTGAAGTGAAAAACTTAATTCATTTTGGAAATCATATTTAAAATTGACAAAATCAATTTGTTGTATTTTTTATATTATGTGAAAATATAATTAATATTTAATTGAGAAATCACTCAAACATGAAATACCATATTACAAAAGAATTTTTTTTTGATTAAATATATTAATTGTATTAAGTACCAATAAAACTAGGAACAATGCTAGATTATATTAGAAAGGTATTTTGGAACAATTGAACAAATGTTCAATAAATAGGAAGTGACAATAGTCAAAATAGAATGGCCGATTATAAAATGATATTTACTTAGTTTAATGGTGATACACCTCTATCGAGGTGGAATATAATTAGGTGTGAAATATATCACATAATAGTTTATTGGTCTATT
The DNA here is from genome assembly GCA_031216125.1 of Dalbergia cochinchinensis. Lineage (NCBI taxonomy): Eukaryota > Viridiplantae > Streptophyta > Magnoliopsida > Fabales > Fabaceae > Dalbergia > Dalbergia cochinchinensis. Next base: position 47,900,999 of record CM062371.1, on the reverse strand, counting down.
TTCATTTTAATGTGTACATATAATAATAAATTTTGGGTCAAATTACAATAATTTCCCTTAAGGTTTGTCATAAATACATTTATCCCCTATTAGATTTTAAAGTTACACTTACCTCCCTTACTTTTGTTATGAAATCATCTCTTTCAAAAGTTTAAGCTGATAGACAAAGACATGTGAGTAGTTTTATACTTTAAAATGTTATCTCACACAAATGTCTCTTTTTGAACTTGAGCATGACCTATTTTTATGAAAATAGGAGTCCGAATTTTTGGCTATCTAGTCAATAACAGCTTTGATAACATATCATGAAATCATCTCTTTTAAAAACTTAATCAAGTTAATAATAAATACACATGAATAATTTTATATGTTAATAAGTTTTAAATAACTTTCAAAATTCCAATATTATATTACCCTTAAAATAAAAAACTAAACTCATTTTTTTCCTCAACCTTCACCTACCTCCAAACCAAAACCCAACTACAGTGGATGCCATTTTCCCCTCCTCCCCTAATCATCACTCCCACCATGGATGCCACAGCCATTATAGTGAGCTTCGTCCGCTTTCCACCAAAACCCAAACTTGCAAACTCCTCAACTAACCCAATAACCCATCCAACCTTCCCCATCATCCTTGAAAGGGAGAGCTCTGATACCATAAAGGTATCAGGCCCGAGGGAGAGAAGAGAGAGAAAGCTCTGAGAGAAAAGAATGAAGTGATTGTATTGAAAATGTGAGAAATGAATATATTGATTTGTTTACAACTAGTCTCAGATATATATATGAGATGTTTGGCAAAACAGAATTATAACTAACTAACTGTCTAGTGACTAATAACTAATCGATATTAACTATTGTGAGCTCTCCCTTTCAATCCTCAACCAATGCATGCTGAGATTTATTTTTATTTTTATTTTTAAGGCCGTTGAAGGGGAAGAGATGACATTCTTGGGTGAATTAGGAAATTTACTGACCTCTTCTTTCTATTTTTCCTTTTGTTGAGCTTTGTTTTTTTTTTTTTTCTGGTTTAGTTGTGATGATGGTCGGTGTTTGGATACTGGTTTTGAGTTATTGACAAGAGTTGGTTGAAATTGTTTGTGCTCTGATTATGGATTCAACGTTATTTAAGATGTTGAATTATATGTTTCTGATGAAAATTCCATGTGATACTATGCTTTTGTGTTTTTTTAATAACAAGAGAAGGCAACGTTCAACGGCAGTAGTAACAATTATACTTAGGGATGCGTAGGTAGTTTCCAATTTCCAGTGTTATTCATTAGAAATTAGAAAAACAATTAAGGGTATAAATGTCCTTTTATATGTTTTATTTGTATGTAGCTCACGTGCCTTTAAAGACAGGGGATGTCATAGCAATTACTTCTAAACAATTAGGAGAGATGAATGGTTTTTTAAACTTTAGAAGAGAGGAAGTGTAATTATAAAAAATTTCTATAATTTGTCCTAAATTTCAATAAAAATCTATATATGTTGCATTAATTAACAATTATTTGTTTATGGTAAATAATTAATATTTATCTGTTACAATCTGGCAATAGGGAATTTTGGTAGAATAAAACATATATTACCATAAAAAAAGGGTTAAAATTATAAATAATATGCATATTAATTACCAATGATAGAATATGTATTTAAAATTATTTAGCAAAAATAATATAATATTAATATGTGTTATTTTAAAGAGAAAATCGACTAAAGAATTAAATCACTCAAAAAAAATATCTAATTTAATAAATAAAAATAAATTAATAATTTATTTTGACAAAAACTCTGTATTTAAGCTACTCATTCAATCCTTTTAGACATTTATATATTAGAGTTTATGTTTTTGAATATTTTTTCTTTCATATTTTTGCACATCAACTAACAAAACGGAATAAAAAGAATTTCATATTAATATTTTATCAATACTATACCCTAAAGAGATTAATAATTTCTACCTCTTAAAAATTCTCAAATATATATATTTTCATTTCTGATTAGATAAACATTTATCTCATTTATTGTAATTGACATTAGCTAATCACATAATCTATAATAGTAATATGTATATAACACTTTTACAGGCCGGGTTTGACTCATATATCAGGTTGGCCTAACCCGATTCAAAGTCAAATAATTCTTTAAGAGATATATATTTTTATAATAATTTATAAAAATTATAAAATTTTAAAGTTTAATTAATATATTTTATATAACTTAATATTATTTTTGTATTGACATGGTTTATGTTGAAACCTATATTATAAAATATCTCTTAAATTTTATTTTTTACTTGTAAAATTTTATAATTTTATTATGTATAATATCTAAATTCTCATATATTATTTGAATATAGGGTTGACCCTGTACGATCCGATATATAGTCAGATCATTATCAGGTTGAATTCGAGTTTTAAAAATTGACCCAATCTAAAAATTGGACCTGGTTTGTGTTTTGTTCGATCGGGCTCAACCTATCGCTCAAACACCCTCGAAGTAATGCATCAGGGAACTTTGTATGTAAGATCTGATATATGATTGTGGGATAATATTGTTTAAACACCCATATGCATGTAGACACTCATGTGGGTGTGAACGGAGTGATAGAGAGAGAATAAATTTGGAGAAAAAGTAACCAGTAAGACTCATATATTTATGAGTTAAGTACTTGGATATTTGAGAATGTTGGGTATTAAAATAATAAAGTTGATGATTGTGATAGACTCATCATGGTCATGCGGGCAAGCAATACAAGGAAGAAAAAGAAATTTAAACGAGAAAAGTAAATTAATTGATTAAAATATTATTCTGTTATTATTTATATTATTATCGTACTTTTTGCTGTATATATATGTGTGACCCCATTTGTGCTTCTGAAAGAGTTCACCAACTAGTAGCTTTATACATCTCATAGCCAAAATCCCTCTCTAGTCTCCACCACAACCAATTTGTAACACATAAAGACATTAACCAAGGAAGCAAAATGGTTAAAGAAGAGGCTCTAGTACATGTTGGCAATGGTACAGACCATGGTCATTTTGATCCAAGTGCTCCACCACCCTTCAAGATTGCAGAAATCAGAGCTGCAATTCCTAGGCATTGTTGGGAAAAGAACACATGGAGGTCTATAAGTTATGTTTTAAGGGATGTTTTCATTGTCACTGCATTGCTTGCTCTAGCAATTGGTTTCAATAGCTGGTTCTTCTGGCCACTCTATTGGGCTGTTCAGGGTACAATGTTCTGGGCTCTATTTGTTCTTGGACATGATTGGTATGTGGCTATTTGCTAAGTGGTAACTATAATTAGATATTTCAACTCTGCTCTCTCATTTGTTATATTATGCTTATGTTCTTCAATGTTATAGATAATTGACTTTGGTTGTGGACTTATGGTTCATCTGTTTGTTCTGGTAAATTTTGTTCATTTTTCTGCATTGGACAGTGGCCATGGGAGCTTTTCAGACAGACCTAAGCTGAATAGTCTTGTGGGCCATATCTTGCACTCATCAATTCTAGTACCATACCATGGATGGTTGGTTCCCTAGCAGCTTTTTTTTTTTCTTGTTCATTTTTTGCCTATCAAATCTTTGTTCTTATTTTGACAACCTGAGTCATTGCAATGACTCTTGAATTTTGCAGGAGAATTAGCCATAGAACTCACCATCAAAACCATGGACATGTTGAGAAGGATGAATCATGGGTTCCAGTATGTGTTTACTTTCTTTCTACATTATTCTTAATAATTCAGCTGATAGATAGATGTAAATTAACTTTATGAAGCTATTCATGACAGTGGTTATGTGTGTCTTTATCTCAGCTGACAGAGAAGATTTACAAGAATCTAGGCAATAGGACAAGAATCTTAAGATTCACTGTGCCTTTCCCAATCTTTGCATACCCCTTTTATCTGGTGAGAGCTTCACAGCATTATTATTATTATTATTAACATTCTACTATAGGGCTCAAGCCTCAAGGATCTCATCACTCTCTTTGTGATCTGAACTGAAATTTTCCAGTGGAGCAGAAGCCCAGGAAAAGAAGGCTCTCACTTCAATCCCTACAGCAACTTGTTCTCCCCTGGTGAGAGAAAAGATGTCCTAACTTCAACACTTTGTTGGGTTGTCATGTTTTGTGTGCTTCTCTATCTGTCCTTCGTAGTGGGTCCAGTTTTGATGCTGAAGCTCTATGGAGTTCCCTATTGGGTAAGACAGATTCGTTTGCAGCTAATATCACCTCACAATTTTTTTTTGGTGATTTATAAATAAATTAGACTAAGATTTGAATTTAAGATCTCATATATTCTATCAAAATCCTTTATTATTAAACTAATTATAATGACTTATATCTCCTCCCATTTACATATACTCACAATAAATAAAAAAAGGAATTTTATTATTTTTTTTTAATATACACTTATTTATTTATAGATCTCACCTATTTTACCGTGAGTATATCCAGTTATGATTTGTTTGAATTGTGTTTATTAAAAAAGAAAATAAATTAACTGGGTAATCTAACTCTGACATTCCCTTTTATGTTAATTGGTTAACACATGACCTATACTTATTCACTTTTTTTTTTTTAACTTTTCTTTGAACATGTCTAGATCTTCATCATGTGGCTGGACTTTGTCACGTACTTGCATCACCATGGTTACAAGCAGAAACTACCATGGTACCGCGGCAAGGTATCATAACAAGCTGATTCTGTTTTACAATTTTTCTTCATGGTCTTATTATGGGGCTTCAAATGGAACTGAGGCCAAAAGAAATACTTGATTTTGGTAAAAATATATGTTTACACTTAAATTGATTTAAACTGAAATTCATAAGCATTCTTCTCCCAAAGTCCACATATTTCTATGTATTCACCGACTTCATTATAGTTTAATACTTTTTTGGGCACATTTCTTTAAGTTGAATTGGATCCGTTACATACTCATTTATAATAACGAACCCCTTTTAGAATATATTACATATTATGCATTTTAAAAAGTTAAAGAACATATTCTATATGCAATTTTGCCGCCTCTCAAAGAATGTAGGAACTAAATCACGCCACTTGTCTATATATGACTTGACAGCAATGGGATTACCTGAGGGGTGGACTAACAACAGTGGATCGTGACTATGGATGGGTTAACAACATTCACCATGACATTGGCACCCATGTTATTCATCATCTTTTCCCTCAAATTCCACATTACCATTTGGTAGAAGCGGTAATTTTCTATTGCACACCCCCCACTATTTCAAATATTGGAAGAGATTAAAAACAAGAATTATAGTTTAAAATGAACTTAATTTTTTACTTTTCATTCCAAATGCTACCAGGATGTAAAATACATACACCTCCTATTACAGCTACATGTTATTTGTATATATTATACAGGGACATTGTGTCAAAGTTCATATCCTGTCTAATAATGAATAAAATGTAAATCAATTCAGTGTCCCTTAAAACATGTAACAAAGACATTTTTCTTCCTGCTGTGTCCCTGAAAGTTGCTCATTTTTATGTTGTGACTATAGACAAAAGCAGCAAAACCAGTGCTTGGAAAGTATTATCGTGAGCCAGAGAAATCTGGGCCAATCCCATTGCATCTAATACAGTACTTGGTAGACAGTGTTAGCAATGACCACTTCGTGAGTGACTATGGAGACATCGTGTACTACCAAACAGACCGTAAGCTCCAGAAATCCTCTTGGACCAAGTCCCAGTGACGTTTTGATCCTCAAATTGACGATGCACTGCCACTCTAAACTATTTCTTATGTGTAACTCAGAGAAATTCATAGGAAATCATTGCCTTGTATAATGACTCAATCAATCAATTGATTTGGGTAACTTTCTTTTTTTATTAAATATGTTGTCTAACATTATTATGTAAGCTATGTTAAAAATGTGCCTTTGTTCTCAAACATATATATACATTGCCAGTGTTAATTACAACAAGTATTAATTTAACTGCATAATAAAGTAAGTGCCTACTGGAAAATTATTGTAACCCATTGTATTAGGCACATAAGGCCAGACTCATATATATGAGAAGTTGATATGTATACTGGGTTCACATAAAAAAAAATCATTTAGATTATAAAAAATACTATAGAACAAAAACTTTCATCAGAATTTTATTGTTGAGATAATGTTGTAAATACTGTAGAATAAAAACTTTCACCAGAATTTTATTGTTGAAATAATGTTGTATGATTGTTCACTTTTAAATAAATGAGCTATTTTTTTTTATGTATGATAAATTATATCATTTTATTTTATTTAATAATTAGCATAATTTCTCCCTCCCAAAAAAGTTGAGATATGCTCTACAAAAAAATAATTTCTGTTAAAAAACTTATTCATATTTTTTTTGCTATAGAACATTACTATTAGGTTGTATTGAAAAATGGGTCCACCAAGGAATATTCTACATGCCTTTATGAAATAAGCCGAGTTAGGCAATTAATATTGAATTGAGCACTTACATGGGCAGTGTGAAAACGAAAATGGCAAAAGAAGATAAATACTTAAATGCATTAAAAGAAAGAGATAATATTTACTCTGATTCATTTATTAATTGACATATAAATTTTGTGAATCATTATTATCTCTCATCTCCTCTATATTTTTAATACAATAACTGATTTATTAATTATTAAATAGAATAAAATAAATATTTTTTTTTATTTTAAGTGTACTTAATAATTTCTCACAAAAGAAAGCCCACCATAACCGACCCTTCCCCCACCCCTCTGTAACACTGCCCTCGCTATATCAGAGCAAAAACAAATACTGTGAGGTGACGTTGTAACCGCATCAAGCACTGCACAAATCACATTAGTTACATTGAAGTCACTTGGTATTTCAACCAAATATGGTGCTTGAAGTTATACTTAATTGTAGGTGGCTTGACTTTTATAGCTACCAACATCAACATTAGGTGCAACATTAAATGCAAAAAGAAAAATAAAGTTGGAGTATGCAAGCAGAAGCATTAAAAATATCATAATTTATTCTCACTCATACCTTAGACGACATAATAAAAAAAAATCGTAATTTTTTATTTCTTTCGAATTTTATCATGTTCTTTCACCATATTCACAGGGTAACGATTATGAAATTGGGTTTAGGCCCATTAGTGACAAATAACACAATTCAAGGGGTAAACTCTACAAAAGGAGAAATAGGGGACGAAGAGAAGCGGACTTGATGTGGTAACCTCTTCCCCCTGAAAGCTTCTTCCTCTCTTTCTCTCATTCCCTTCTCTGAACTCTCTCTGATATCCTTTTCCTTCCATAGGTGTGAAGCCATTGGAGCGGAGTCTGCTCTAGCATTATCATCAACAAATCGGTCCTTCTTATTTTCCTTAATTCTGCCATTGAATCTTAGTATACTGAAAATACCCAAAAATACTGTTCTCGTTATTTGTTTGTTGAACTTTATACTGTTATTTGATTTTTCTAGTATCAATACAAAAACAACGGTTCAGCCCTTTTATCAATGGTTCTTGTATTTTATTCATTACAATGGTGCTTTCATTGGCCACCATGTTCGCTTTCTATGGTGGTTTGCCAAGCTCAATCAAGGAACAAACCGGTACAGTGACCGAGTACTATCTGGAATTTATGGCTTATGCTCATCGCATTCATATGAATGATCCTGAGATACTATTACCATATTTTATCAATGGGTTGAAAATTCATATTCATAGAGAGGTTTTCTTTGAAAATCCTAAATCTCTTTTCCATGCTCTTTACTTAGCAATATTTTAGGAAACAAATTTTGCAGATCAGATTCAACAAATGAAGATCAGAACTCAAGCAGTGAATCTGAGAAATAAAAATAAGGAGACTTCTGTGCAAGTAATATAACTGTTTTCTGGGATGACCTAATGATGCTCTAATAACCACAACCCTCACACGGCTAAGACACAATATTTATAGATTGTGTACTAAAACATTTATTTTAAAATTAAGTTCATACTACAAATATAATAAGTTTTATATTAACTTGCAAGAAGCAAAATGGCATGTGGTTCAAGAAACCACCACTACAGAGTGATGTGCGAAACATCCAGAGAGTTAAGTTCATTTCTAAATTTTACGTCAAAGTATCAAATATTCAATGCCTGACTGTAATTGTGTTTTTGACAAATATCTTTACGTCGCACCTAGCATTATCTTCGTAATAAATAAAATAATTTTTTTGAATATATGAAAAATAATTTAATTCTTATATTAAATAATTGTGTTTAATAAATTAACTGTATATAAAAATAAAGAGTGAATCTCCTATTTAGTCCCTCAATATTTTTAGATTAGATTATTTTGTTCTTTTAGAAAAGAAATTAATCATGTAGTTCCTCAAAACTAAAAATAATCGACATATTAGTCCTTTTATACATGTGTCATAGTACAATGATAATATGCGATTAAAACGTTTGATGCAAATAAAATGATGTTGTTTTGGAATACATTGCACTTATTTTAGTGTCTAAAATTATATAAAACGAATCATTTTATAACTTGTAATGTAGATTTAAATGAATCATTTTGTGAATTTCAACTATCAAAATTGGTCATTTTAAATTTTATTATAATTTAGATGACATATACGAATCAATTAATGTCTTATTAATGGGTCACTGGTCAATTCCATTAATATTTAAATGATCAAATATACATAGAGTGACTAATATTTTCTATTATTAAAATTTTGAGAGACTACATTTTTGTTTAAGTTTTTGAAGAGAATAAATTGTTTTGTAAAATTTTCTTGAGAGACTACGTAAGCATAATCAAAAATGAAAATAGTAATGTTAGACTCTTATTATATTCTATACTATATAGAAAAGGAATAGTCCCTTTGGTGTCTAAAATTTCTATTTCTTAAAATATCCTTGATGTATAGGGTGTTAGAAAAAGCTGTAAAAATAAATAAAATAAGTTAAAAAATTAAAATAAATTATAAAAATAAAGAGAATGGTATTATAAATATAGTTTATCTTACCAATGCTCTAAGGACAATAATTAAGGTATTAAAAAAAGAAGATTTACCTTGAAAAGATGAACTTTTTATTTGTTCAACGCATGAAAACCATTATAAAATTTATAAATTGACCATTTAATTATCTTTAACCACAAAGTAGTTGGATGAGAATGACAACATCGCTCCCTGATAAAAATTATAGAAATTAAGGGCCTACTTGTTTTTAATTTTTTTGTTTTAGGATTCTGTAAATAAAATATTAAAAATTAGATATGAAAATTAAAAATTAAATTTTATAATTTTTGAAATTTTTGATATTTTCTTTATAAAATTTAAAATATTAAAAAATTAAAAATTAAAATTAACAGCTGAAATCAAATCGACTTTAGAATCTTTAAATAAAAAAATCTCCCACGGTGCTGATAGTTTCCTTCAAGGTTAATGTATTCGCTGTCGCTTTCGGGTGGCAAACTGGAAATATTGTAAAAAAAGGTGGTATTCTCTGTCACTTTCGGGTGGCCAAGTGGAAAAGATATTATTCTTGCGGAGTTTGATGAAACAAAGATTATATAGTTTCAGAAGTCAGAACCGTTCTTCACTGAAAAAAAACGTAAAAATAAAAAGTCAGAACCGTTTTGTATCCGACCAGATCCAACAAGCTGTCAGTGTTCACTTTTGCATAAAAAAAACAATGGAGTTAGATGCTAATATTTTAAGAAAGAAAAGCATAAAATATTATTTTGACACGTTTTCATTAATTTTTGAACGGGGTATATATTTTAGATTTGATTTGAATCTCATATTTTATTAAATAATAAATAAGAATATGTTGATATAAGTATTTTAGGTATTTTGAGCTTTTTTTGATGCAGCGGTATTTTGAGTTTAAATCACCCTAATCTTCGAAGAATCAAAGTGCAGCGACAAGAAAAGTGGGTCTCACCTCCCACCTTCAAGTTCTCTGTCACTGCAGAGAACCTCAGCCCCACGTTCACACTTCCTTCTGTGGATACGTAACATCACTGTTTCCTCACATGGAAGAGAAAGAATAGTAAATAAATAAGCCTAAATTATATTGATTTCCTCGATTGAAATTAAGCAACATTATACATGATATTCTTTTAATTTGTAAAATCATGTATTGATCTCTCATCAGATTGTGAATGTATACAGCTAGCACCTTTCACGTTTAACAAAATGCATGTTCATTTAGAGCCATTAAAATGAGTTTAGCTTGATGGGCTGGCCAAAATAAAAAAAATTGTAGGTAGGGTAGAAATATTAGAGTAAAAAATTTTAAGTTGAGCTATTTAAGTCTGACCTAATTTGATCCTATCCAAATGGGTCGGACACAAAGTGGATTCGACTAGTTTGATGGTGTGAACATTTTAATTTTTTGAATAATCAACTTCAAATATGAGCCCTTACTCACTGCTAATTATGTTTGAACTATTTCTTTACTTAAAAAGGTTAAAATTCAAAATAAGTATTGATAAAAAAAATACTTTTTAATTCACTTACCTTGTGCCTCAGCATAAGTTGTTTAAATCTAATTACCGAAAAATTTCAAGTTTCGTTGCCCATCTTCCAGTTCGGGATCCGGATAGGTTGGGCTATGCTAATATTTTTTTTGACCAGAAACTCACTTAAAGTGGTCCAAACCAAAAATGGTTTGATTTTAATAGCTCATACACCTTGTAAATATGATACCGATTTTGGCAGCTCAAACACCTTATAAATATGATACCCAGTATCTTCGGACTGAATGTTAGTGTCAAAATTATAAATTGAGAGATATAATATATAACACTCCATTGATATATAAAAACTATAAGTATAATATATAATGCTATATTTTCAAGTGAAATCTATGTAATTTACCTAATAAATAAAGAAAAAACACTATAGTTGAAAATAAATTAATCAATTCTTTATTTTTTACTCCACTCTTTTCAGAATATCTATCCACTTTCAGACAATTTTACGTTTCAAAATATCTATGCACTTTTAGATGATTTCACATTAATTCCAATGCAATATTTATTTCTTTTTTCAAATAGTACTCCAATAGTAAGAAGCAACTGGCAGGTGGCTGGCTACTATAAGCACGGGGTGGAGTGTTAGCATTGAAGAATAAACATTAATTTGAGATTGACTAATAAAAATAATATCATCATGTGTAATCAGGATTCTTGGGACCTGATAACTTAATACTATAGTTATAGAATAAAAATAATTTAATCATATAAATTATACTATCATATGTGATACCAAATATGTAATAAAAATTGGCTTTATAGAGCCTTATACTATGTATCAAATGGGGTCTTAAAGGGGTGCTCTATCTCATGAAAATTATAAATCAAACTTTTTCTTTAAAAGCTACCTTCCACTCTCTAAAATATTCAAAAGATTAATATGACTTTACTATAATTAATAAAAATAAATATATAAATTTTTCTTTTTAATGTCGATATTCAATTATTGTTATTTTAGATTTTGAGCATGTTTACCACACTACTATTGTGGACTATATTTATTGAGAGTAATTTCTATATTATTTTATAAAATAATACTATAATAACTTTTTAAGAGCAGATTTTTCAAAGCCTATAGTATTGCAGCTCTCAAAAATTTATAGAAATGTCAAACTAAGCCTATATAAGTTCAAGATCATCTACACACTAATGTTTACCCTTCAGTGCATATGTCGCCGTAGCTCAACATTCCACTGTTAGTTCAACCACAACTTACAATCTACAAGCTAATGTATTTATTACTGGACTAACACCTTACTTTAGTCCCTCAGATTTATAGTGGAGAATAAATCAGTCTCAGATTTGAAAAATCATATATTAGTCCCTCAAATTTTATAAATGGAGTTAAGTTAATCCTTCCATCAAATTGTCATTTGAATTGTATTATGTTAACTTACTTATATTTACTGTTAACTTATTTACATGTACTGTTAATTTTTATGGTGAGTCTTAACTTGTCTCATTACTCTAAACAATATTGTTTATACCTTTTTCTTCATATTTTCTCTCGCCATAGATCTCTGTTCGAAAGAAAAATGTTGACTTTTAGTTGTCATTTGTTATGCATAGAGCAGACAAGTGAGGCAAGTTATGATTCACTATAAGAATTAATAGTATACGTAAATAAGTTAATATAACATGTGAACATTTCTATTAACTGTTCATATGACAATTTAATGGAAGGACTAATTTGCTCTTATTCATGAAATTTGAGAAACTATTATGAGATTTTTCAAATCTAAATATCTAATTTATCCCCCTTTATAAATACAGGGTCTAAATTAGAGTTTTAATCTTAGTACCAATTCTAAGCCTTCGCACCGACTCCCTTCATCTAGGAATAATAGTTGCTTTTGGAAATTGAGAAAAATTTGTACGGTAAAAAGTTTTTGTATCTGAGTAGAACTTTCCTTATACTGGAATCCATAATTTATATTAATTTTTTACAAATTAATATAAAATTATAGTCATCAGATATATTAACCTTTTAGTTTTACAGTTTCTCTCAATTTTCCAATGTGATTATTATTCTTGAACGAGGGAGCAGTGGATAGGTGGACTCCGTTTGTATAATCTTGCCAATGAGCAAAATTCACACGTGCCATTTACATAACATTTAATATTGGGATCCATAATTCATATTTTTTTCAAAAATTTTTCAATCAGATCATGTCGTTATAAAAAAATAGAATATTTTTTAGAATATAGAATATTCTATTTCCATCTCTCTCTTCATATAATGGTAGGGATCTAATTGAAAATTCTCATGCACTATAGGAACTTAATTTAAAATTGAGTGAAACTATAGGGATCTAAAAAATAATTTAAAATTCAAAAATATATCTTATGCCTAAACATACCATCAAGGTCATAGGATATTCTTTAATAAAATAAGAGTAAACCCTTAATTTGGCCCTCCGTAAAAATAACACTGAATAAATTAATCTCTCAAAAAAATTTGGTCCGTTATAATTAAAATAGAATAAATTAATCTTTAACAATTTATAAAATAAGTCAAGTCTATCTCAGGTAAAAAAATATAAACAGGACAAGTAAGTCCTTTAAGATATTGAAAAAGAGCTAATTTATTCTATATTTTTGTTTTTGAGGGACCAAAGAGATTTTTTTCTTAGAGAAATTAATTTATCCAATATTATTTTCATGTAGAATTAAATTAGGGATTTAATCTAATATTTCAATTATGAACTAGTATATAAGACTATAATTCAAGATCTAAATTAAATTTCTACTGCCAAACATCCAATTCTCCAAACAATCTTCGATAAAATCTCAAAAAGGTTATTAATTTGTTTGATTAGAAAAAAAAACTATAAAAATTCAAAACTATTATTCCCAAGCATACCACAAAAGTCTCAGAACTTTTAATAAAATCTCATCACAATGTTTGTTTATTTGTTTTATGGTATTGAATAATTTAAAAATTTAAAATTCTTATCATTCTCAAACACACACCGTAAAAGTCTCTTGGGTTATTCTTCAATGAAATCTCACATTGTTTATTAATTTATGATAACATACCATAAATATCTTAGGACATTCTTTAATAAAATTTCACAAAGGTTATATATGAATTAGTATTATAATAGAACAACTCATAATCAAAAATTCCTCTCGCCAAACATACCATAAAGTTTATCCCCAAACATTCTATAATAAATTATCACAAAAGTTATTAATTACTTTGATAAAAAATAAAAAAATTCATAACCCTCATTCCCTAGCAAACCACAAAATTCTCAGGTCAAAATAAAACCTCAAAGTTTATTAATTAATACGATAATAGAACAACTCAAAAATCCAAAACTCTTATTACTCCCATAAAGATATCAGACCATTCTTTAGCAATTCTCATAAAGTTTATTAATTTAATTGTAACAAGGAAAAACCTCAAAATTCCAATATTCATTCCCAAACATAATATGAAGGTCTTCAAATATATATTCTTTAATAAAATCTTACAAAGTTTATTGATTAGTAGCATGAGACTATATATAACGACTCAAAAATCCTCATAACTCTTATTCCTAAACATGCCACAAAGGTCTTAGGTTCTCTTTAATAATTAATTTCTCACATGTTTATCATGTAATAATTAAAAAATCTAAAATTCTAATTATATTTGCAAACATTTCGTAAAAGTCCCAGGCTATATATTCTTTAATATAGGTTATTCATTAAGTAGTTAGTATGATAATTGAACAACCTATTTATTCAGCATTTATTCCTCAAAACCATATAACAAAGAGTCGCCACTACCAAATGATATAATATCATATTATTCTTTAGGTCTCTATAGTTTCACTCAATTTTTAATTAAGTCTCTATAATATATGAAAATTTTCAATTAGGTTCTTGCTATTATGTGAAGAGAGAGATGAAATAGAATATTTCATATTCCAAAGAATTTTCAATTTTGTTATAATGGCAAAGACCTAATTAAAAAATCTCATATACTATAGAGACCTATTTAAAAATTTTTAAACTATAGGGACTTAATTGAAATTGAGTGAAACTATAGAAACCTATGATATAATTAAGTCTAAAAAGAATTTCACTTCATATGACACATTGTATCATTATATGTCATTGTCACTAATTAACATTACACATTATCCGTTAATTAATAGAATATTAAATAAAAGATGGTTAAAGGATGATTAACTTGACTCATATTTTATAATATTAATAATTAATTTGACTCATTTTAAAAATCAAGAATTAACATGACTTATAAAAGTAAAGTCAGAGACTTTAATGAGGTTTAACTCTAGAAATAAATACGCTAGAGCAACTATAAAGCAGCACAGGTACCAAAGGGGTTTAAAGCATAGTTTAATACAACTTATATTAGTTTAATACTAATTATATCTTATTCTCAAAGCTTGAGACATAAGCTTTAACAAACTAACCAATTGCACAAGCCCAAACTAGAATAACTATACTATGTAAAAGAATATCAATAATGCGTAAATCAATGATATAGAATAAATTACCTTATTTTAATCCTGACCTTGGACTGTGACAATTCTCTCCCTCGATCTAAATTTTTCTTTACTCCAAAAAATACCTTATTTAATTCCCTTGATCAAATATTAAACTACATTATTCTAAATATACTATATCCAACGTTTCCTAAAGGAATTTGAGCTAAATTAAAGTCTCGCTCTGGCCTAAAGCTGGACCAAAAGAGAAATTGGATTAACAAATCAAGGTTTGTTTTTTTCTTTTGGTCCTGGATCTGAATATATATTAGATCAGGACATGCACAAAGCAAGTTCAACATCAAAAGTTATACTGGGCCACAATGATTTGGAAAAATATATGTATTTTTTAGTTTTTTAAACACAAGTTATCATGCATTTGGTCTGAGCATACTTCAGTCTACAAATGCAAAAACTGCTCGTTTTTGGTCAGACTCTGTCCACAACTAAATACCGCGCCAAGTCCATTTGAGACCATTGGTGGGCCTAACTCAGCCAATTTTGAAGGACTGTAAACTTGGGCCTTGAAAGGCCTGGCTAAGCCCAGAAAACAATGAATGACATTGAGAAATTGGCCAACAAATACAACACTAACATCAGCAACCCATACCTCAATATAAGAACGTTGAGGCGTTGGCTTAGTGGTGGATCTATCCACCTTACACTTAGGTTCAAATCTAGATAGAGCCTAGTTCGTGGTATATAGTTCGAATGTTAGAAAGAGCCTTGTTCATGGTATATGAACCCTTCCCCCTCCCCCATGAAGAGGTGTGTGCGTTGACAAAAAAAGAAATAGTTTTTCCCAAAAAAAAAAATACTGAATATAAAATGATCAAAAGACCAAAAGAAAATATAAAATGACAATATATGTATATTTAAAAGGAAGTCATATGATATCTCTTTTAAAACTAATATACTCGTTATAGCTTTTTTAGTAGTTTTGTGTAACTATTGTATTGTATAAATTTATTCATCTAAATCTTTTTATGTATAAACCACTCTCTTTTGGCTAATATCACTCCCTATTTAATCTATAATACTAATATTTTAGAGTCGTTTGAAGGAAAGTTTTACACGAGTTGTAATGAGAATATTTTAGGACCCACATCTTTTAAGAAGTTATTCATTAACTTTTTTAAAAAAATAAAATTACAATTATTACATATTATTAGCATGTCATTGATAATCATCCATATTTAATAATAGGATTATATTACATTAATTAAATTTCTTTAATTATTGTGATGCTGAAATCATGAATTATATTGATAAATTAATTTCATAATTTTAGTATTAATTTCACATCTAAAATTTTATATTTGATACAGGTGATGATTTTCTTTTGAATACTATTATATTAAATTTATGAAATTAAGTATATAAATTATAAGAAAGATACAAAATATATGCGCTAGGTTATATCATTTACCTTTTTATTAACAATAAGATTATGATAAATTTAATTATTTAAAGGCAGAATATTTTTTCGTGTCATTAGTGATGATATTATTTGATTATATAGACTAATTTAATGATTTGAAGACCAAGAATATGTCAAATCAATAAAAAAATTATATATGTATACAGGTGAAAATGAAAATCCTGGAATGATCATAAAATTATACCTTCAATAACCTCTGAGCTTTTACAAATAGTTTTGATAATTTTATATTTTAAAATATTTGAATGAATTTTGAAAAAAAAATCAATCATACATTCATGACAATTTTGATAGTTTTATACTTTAAAAGATTTGACTGAATTTTGAAAAAAAAAAAGCTAGTATTGAAAAGAATTAAAAAAATTGGAGAAGATTTTAAAAAGAAAAAAAATAATAGAGATTTATTAGAATTTTATTTATAATTAAAAGTTATTAATGATTAAGATTCTGTATAAATTTATTGATAGTATAAATCTACTATACTAATATTTCAGACTTATTTTATGAAAACTATTATACATGTCATTCATGTAGTGATTTAGGTTTCACATATCATTCATATAGTTATTTAGGCCCCCACTTTTTCTCAATTTTTATGTCTAAAGATTTTTTTAAACTTAATTTATAATTTACTTATTAATATTTTTCATATGAAATAAAATTAGTTATTATAATCATTAAAGAATCAAATATTACAATCATTAAATATTATAATTTGTATTTACAGAGAACTATGTTAATATAATTATGATCTACAATTAAATTAAGGATCATTAATAGCCTCACATAATGAAAGTAATATAAAAATTATAAAGAAAATATTTTCAAAATAAATGAGCTTTAAAATTAATATATATTTTTTAAAGAAAACAGGTAAGACAAATTGTTAACGAATTGCTAATTGATTGATTTTGATATGATAATAATTCAAAATTCAATTTATACCAAATTTATTCAGAATCAAATATAATAATAATTGATATAATACTAATATTTAAGACTCATTACATAAAAAATCTTCCATATGTTATTTATAGAATAATTATACCCCATCCTTTTATAATTTTAACACTTAAATTAAGTTTTTGAATTTAATTTACCTTTTAATTATCAATTATTATTTTCAATCATATTTTCATATCTCTCAACCATTAACAAAATCAATATAAAAATAAAAAATAGTATAAACAAAATTATAATTCAATATATTATATCATAAAAATTTTAAATATATAATTATAGTATTAATGATAATAAACTTATTATAATTGTATTGCATTAGTAGTATTTGTTATTAAAGATATTTATATTTTGAAATTCAAAGTATTTTTAAAACTTTTCATTTTTAAAATTTTTGAATTATCCCATAAATATCAATAGGGATTCAAATCTCCATGTAAAATGAAAAAGGGAGACCATGACTAGGATGTGCATGAGAATAGAGGTAAAATTCTAAATGAAGATGAGATTAGGGAAAATGTTCTAATTTCAAATGTAGAATTTTTAAAAATTATAATAAAAAAAATTATCTATCTACATGTATCACTATATTCTATTTAATTTTTTATAACTTAAACATTCCAATCTATTAATTTCATAATTTTTCATACCAATTTTTTTGAAAAAAATTCTTCAATTTTTTAACACTAAAATATTTTAAAAAATCAATTCTATAATTTATACTTCTTTGATAATGATATTAAATATTTATTAATTTTTAAAAAGTAAATAATTATATTATTTTCATTGAAAAATTATAATTGATATACTACTCTAATAATTGAGATTATATAAATAAATAATTGTTTACTAATTATTATATATTAATTATAACATATATTTTAAAATTAATATTTTAATTTATTAAAAGAATGTATAAGGAAATGACGTGTAATTGAAATCGTATAAATTAAATTTATGTATTATTTTTATTAATTAAAAATATATTTTTTATATTTTTAATTAAATATTTTAATTTACTAAAAAGATATAAAAGGCTATGGATGATAACAAAAATTGAAAATGAGTACATACAGGAATTACCTAATGTGAAAAGGAAATAAATATATTTAGCCTTCATAGAAATGATCTATGGGGGGTAAGTCCCCGTTTGTTAAACGGGATAGGGACATGGATAATACATCTTTATTTTTTAATTATTGTTATTATATTTGCATGATATATATATATATATAATTTTAATTTAAATTATGTTGTATTAATAGTATTTGTTATTATGAATATTTATATTTCAAATTGTAAAATATTTTTAAAATTTTTCTCATTTTGAAATTTGTTAATAAACTATTAAATATCATAAGGATTCAAAATCCCCATAAGAAATGGAAAATGAGGACCCATGAGGGGGATGGGGATGAGGATGAGAAATATAATTCTAAACGGTGATTGGAGGCGTGGGATATGTCTCATTTCTCATGGATACTCATTGACGTCCATATAAATGACTCATGATATAGTAAAATCATCAATTTATTCTCTTTCTTTATTCAACAGTTTCAACTTTCGAGATGTGCAGAATTTTCATAAAATAGGCTCTTTATCGGTAGTTATAGGTCATCTATCAAGATATTTTCAACCTTATAAATATGAAGTTCAATATAAGATATAAAATACAATGACACATTTATATTTTGTCCACTTATTCAATTATTTAATTATTAACTTACTTTTAAGATAAATTTATATTCTCAATTTTCTATAAGATATATGTAAATAAATTATCATTTATTTTTATAATAATCAATAAACTATTTTTTATTATCCTCCGTGCATCGCACGGGTCAAATAACTAGTAACAATATATTTGAAGGTTAAAAAATATCCTTCATTCTCATTCATATTTAAATTAACAGTCTATTATTATTTCAATATACTATTTAGATTTATTATTATTAATATATATTGCGGTTTGGGTTTTGTAATTTTTTTTGTGAAAAAAATTCATAATAAATTTATTAAAATTTGTTAATAATAACTAATTTAGTTTTTAAAATATTCAATATTGAAAGAATCTTAACCATTAAGAAAAATAATTAAGGGAGGTATTTTTAGAAAAAAATTATCTCAAAATAATTTTCACATTATTTTTGTATAATTAAATCTACTATTAAATAAAGATATTATATTAACATAATTTGGCGGGTTAATTTTTGAAATTTTATTATAATTTTACTTTTGTTATTTTTCATATAAATCAAGATAATGTGATATGTTTAAGTTAGCCATTTACTCATAATTATATAGACTGTTAAATTATATACAAATATTTGATGATATATTTTCACAAAATTTAAGGTGTTTTAACTGTATATAAGATATTAAATTAATTAAATAAAATGACAAAATAACATTAGGTGATAGTACAATTTTTTTATATTGATGGTGAATATTAAATATAATTTACAATTATTAGTGATAAGTTTTTCATTTCATTAAAATTTAGGGGATTACTCCGGTACCCTATGAGATTCATGGGTACCGATACTTTTTAGATAACTTGTGGTTGACAATTTGCCACATGTCCCACTAACTAAATCAATTAATATTTTAAATGCTCATGATTAAATCACAACCCTTAGATTTAAAAGGGTACCAATACCCTTGAGGTACCAAAGCAAAAACCTAAAATTTATCATGTTTTATTTTCTTAACTTATTTTTATTTTGGATCATATTTATACAATATTAAAATAAAAAGTACAAAAAATTTATTACGGTTGAAAAAAGTTATTTGAAGTAAAAGAAAAAAACTTAATTCAATGTTAAAACTATTATTAAGATTAAGAGAACTAATTTGTTACATGATTATATTTTTTGTATTTATATAATATGTTTTAAAAGAAAATTAAATAAAAATATTTTAATAAAATATATATTACATAAGTAAAACATTTGAAGAAAATATTAATATGAAAAATATGTGCAAATTAGAAACAATATAATTGATCACGTTGTTTATAAAAGAGGAAGAAGTGTATTTTTGAACAATTAGATAAAACATCATTTATTAAGGAGTGGCATTAGCCAAAAGTTGCCACTCTCCCATAAAAATGATAGAAAACTTAATACACCAAAGGGAAAAGGATGATTAGGTCTAAAGGGAAAATATTCAATATTGTCATCTCATCTAGAAAGTACAAATAACTTTTTCATATAGAAAAAAAAAATCCCTTTTGCACAAATTGCCTACCACCTTGGGTTATTCGAGTGAATTTTCGGGTTGAGTTTGATAACTATGGTTTGGTGAACATAACTATGCAATTGTCCATTTGGGGACATAGTCAAACACAACACAAAGCAAATATCTTTAATTACTTGAAGGAAATTAGGAAAAATGTGTTAAGCAAAACTTTTAGAAGATTCTCAGAAAATTTAATAATAGTAATACTTAAATCCCATCATGACATTACCTTTTTTTTTGGGTTGAAAAAAATTATACGAGTTATTACCTTGAGATACTGGCATACCTGCCAGTATTCTAATGATTTGTTTGGATGAGAAACAAAAATGAGAGGAATAAAATGAAAAGAAAGAAAATAAAGATAAGAGAAAATAATATTTTCTCTTGATGTGTTTAGGAGAGTAGAAAATGAATGGGAAGAAAATGATTGTTGCATAAAAAATGATTTAATAAAATTATCTCTTCTTTTCTCTTTTTCCCAAACTACATCTTATTTCTACTATTTATTTTTTCTCTCTCACCTATTTCTTCTCCTCTGCTTTTACATTTTCAGCAAAAGAAAAGAATGGATGTGGGTCTCGCAAAAAGTTTTCTTTACTTTTTCTTACATAAGAGCAGCTCTAGCACGTCCGATATTTAGTCCCAAATTGCATTGGACTAAGCATTGGGATAGTCCTGCCTTGTGTGGTTGCATTGCAGTGAAGCTGGGAAATGGGATTAGTCTCGATAAGGTGGGACTAGGTCGTTTGAGAAAGAAACAAATAGAATATGGTTATGTGGCATTGTGAGAGTTGTTTTTTACAATAGCAATAAAATATTATGAAAATTGCAGAGCTTGCGATTGTGGAACAAAGCAACGTCGTAAAAATTTTGGGGCTTCCAATATATTAAATTTTTTAAGATATTAACTTTCAATTTAAAAATTTTTATTCATAATTTAATTTTAAAAACCTAATATAAAAAAATTTCAAAAAAATGAAACTCAACATTTTTTATTTAATGGAAAAATTAAATTGCATATTTGTAATAAAATAGTTAATAAATAGGCTAATATATTTTTTATAATTTTAAAAAACACATGGGACTAAAAATGAAATCAAAGTTGAGACCTTCAACTAGAGGAGCAAATCCCAAGTTCAATCACATTTTATCTTTTGTGACGCTTTAATAGTATGGCAGGTAGTGGGGTTAAAAGTGGGATTGAAAATGGTACCTTCCATTGGAGATGCTATGAGGGATAAGGGATCAAGGACCAAGCATTGGAGAGAAAATGTGTGGGATGCGGCTCTTGTCCCTAGGTGCTTGGGTGCCTCTAAATAGGGACTGAATTGGAGGGATATCAACATAACAAATGTCATATGTTAATACTTTTTAAAATTAAGACTAAATACCTAATTTAGTCTCTCAAATTTATAATAGGGACAAATCAGTCTATTAGATTTGAAAAATTTTATATTAGTCCTTCAAATTTAAAAATAGGGACAACTTAGTCCTTCCATCAAATTATCATCTAAAATGTTAACAAAAATCTCCACGTGTTTTGTTAACTTACTTACGTGTACTGTTAATTTTCACGATGGGTCCAAACTTGCCTCATTCATCTGTTTTGCCAGAATAAATAATAACTTAAAGTCAAAATATTTCTTCTGAGTAGAGAGCTATGGTGAGAGAGAAGATGAAGAAGAATGTTTAAACGACTTCATTTAGAGGTGTGAGACAAGTTAGGACCTACCATAAAAATTAACAGTATACATAAGTAAGTTAATAGAACACAACTCAGATGATAATTTTATAAAGGGACTAACTTATCTCTATTTATGAAATTTAAGCGACTAGTATGAATTTTTCAAATCTGAGAAACTAATTTATCTTTCACTATAAATCTAAGGAACTAAGTTAGATTTTACTCTAAAATTAAAAAGAAGGAAACAATCGTTGTATGATAAAAGAAAAATGAATTACGTATCTTTTAACTCTCTAAATATCATCCATTCTCACTTCTATTTTCATAATTATTTTCCAATCCTTTTCAATATTTTTCAAAATACTCTCATGTAAATTCTATTAATCTTTTATTTCACCAAAAAAATAAAAAGCATCAATATCGTTCCTTTTTTTTTCAATAACTTGCAAAATTATAATTTCCCTTAAAACTGAAATATTCAAAATTGACAATCTTCATGTGCTCAAATTTCAAATCAATATTTTCAAACTCCAAATTTTTTTAAAATCAAAAACCCCTCAAAACCTTCAAAATTTTAATCTTCATATTTCTTCCTTCCAATATGCAATTTCCTATTTTTCCTACCAATACAATCAACACTTATTTAAAAACATAATACATGACCATTATAAAATATGAGTAGAATTTATGTGGAGGAAATTTGAAAAATATTGGAAAATATAGGAAAAGAATTGTGAAAATAGAAATGAGAATGGATGATATTAATAGAGTTAGATTTATAGCTATTACGTTTCATTTCACCAAAAGAAAAGGATCAACATCATTCTTTTTCTTTTTGCAATAACTTGCAAAATTATAATTTCCTTCAAAAATTCAATCTTCATGTTCCTTCCTTCCAATACACAATTTCTTATTTTTCCTACCGACACAATCATCACTCAATTAAAAACATAATACATGACCATTATAAAATATGAGTAGAGTTTATGTCAGGAAATTTGGAAAATCTTGGAAAAGATAGGAAAAGAATTGTGAAAATAGAAATGAGAATGGATGATATTCATAGAGTTAAATTTACAACTGTTACTATGTATCACAACAGATCATTTTTACAATGGCTTTTCTCATTTTTACAGTGGTCCTTTCTCCTTTTGGTTTGCTTTTAAAATAAATTTGATTCATTTTTTTCTTTCATAATACATCAATTGTTTCATGCTTTTTAATTAAGAAAAAATTAACATTTGTCATATCCATATTGCTCCAATTTGATCCCAATTCAAAGGCACCCAAGTGCTTAGGGGTAAGAGCCACGTCCCACACACTTTCTCACTAATGCTCGGTCCTTGATCCTTTGGCCCTCTACTGAAAAGTACTACATTCTAGTGATGCACTTATTGGTAGCTCATTTTCTTTTTACCATTGTCAATAAATACTCTCTTGCTTGTAGTCTTCAAATCCCTCATCACTAAGATCAATATCACCTAGCCCACCATAGTTGTAGAAAACTATGTATATCGTGAACTTAAAGTTGAATTTAGCAGCATTTGATGAGATGGGTATGACCTACCAACACTAGTTGATCCTAATGGAGGGGCTGCAATTTGGAGTTGAAAAGGGGAAGACAATGTTCCTATATTTCCTACCGATGGATTAAATGTAGTGGATAACAGATATTGAAGTTTTGTAAATTTTTAGTGTAAGGAAAAATAGGGAAATGAGTATTGCAAGGAACTTAAAAATTGGAATTTTGAAGATTTTAGGGGTTTTGATTTGAATTTTGAGGGTTTGAAGATTATGAGTTTTGGATATTTGGATTTTGAGAAAAACTGAAATTTTGTAAATTATTGAGAAATTGATTTGGATCTATTTTTTGTGAAATAAAAGGTGAGTATAATTTATGTAGAGGGAAACTTGGGAATATTGGAAAAGAGTTATGACAATATAAGTAAGAATGGATGATATTTATAGAGTTAGAAAACTATAACAATTGGCAGATCTTCCTTGATTTTTTTCTTTGTTGCAATGGCTCTGTCAATTTTTTTCATTAAAAAATTACTGCACCTTTGATATATGTCATTCTTTGATTGGTTTGTTTCCGGTACCTATTTAAAGGAATTCATGTATTTGATGACACAAACTACATCCCTTGTGGGAGTCCCTTGTAACACCCCCTTAATTACAGTATTTTACATAGGATTAAACACTGTAACTAAGAGTATGGTACTTTGTATCACACTTATACATTGTAGCAACAATTTATTTGTTTACAAGTAGGTGGTCATGCCATTTCAGCATACATGTATAATGTACAGTCCTCCAGTAGCTAGAGTACACATATCAAATTACAGTATATAAACCTGCTCTAAATACATGAGGAGTTATCTAAGATAAGTCTAGTGATCAAAAAGTACTTAAACTTCTAATTATAGTATCATATAGTCAACTGACGGCTACTGAGTATCACTGAATCCTCTAGTGAGCGTCATCTGCTGAACCTGAGGTAGACATGGAATACACATAGGGATGAGAATTCTAAAATTCTTAGTAGGGTACTCCCATACACATATAAATGCCATCATTATCTACCCCAGCTGCTTCGGTTTAATTATAGAAATGTTGCATGCAAGTAACATAATTAATAATGGATATATTAGTTCATAAAACCTTTATCCAAAGCAGGCTCATTTTATGCAATCACCATTCTTAGAATTTATGATGTCAACTTAATACATAAGTATTTGATCTCAATTGAATAATAAATCTTATTCTCATAGCACATAGCATAAAGAGTAACTTAAAACAATTGTTACATTAACTGTTTTGGCCCTTGACTATGGAGAATTATTTCACTCCTGGGTAATATATTGCTTTTCAGGCTGAACTCATTCTTATACATGATCATTGGATTTACTTTCTCCAATTCTCACATAAATCTATTCCTAGTCAGGTTTACTTTCCCCGACTCAATTCAAGGGTAGTCAGGTTTACTTTCCCCAACTGACCGGATTTACTTTCTCCAGCCCAAAAATCATAACCTTATACTTTGTTTCATATTTAAGCAATTGTAATAAGTAATCACATTCATATGTGCTTAGCTTCATTCATAGATTTAAATAACATGAATGAGATCAAATCATTAGTATGTCATTAGAAATTCAACAATTCAGGATGCTGTCCAGAATTTCAGTTCTAAAGAAAATTATGAATCAGCTACTAAATTTCACTAAAACAGAGCAAGGTAAAATTTTAGAGGTAATTCCATGTATTAAAGGTTCTATAAAAATCTCAAAGTATAAAAAGATCTCTAGCTATATTTAAAAATTCTCACATTTTCGGAAGTCAAGAACTGTCCTGTTTCAGCCAACAGTCAGAAGTTTCAATTTTTCTACCCTATCAAATGAACCCAGAACTACGTACAAAAAATTATGGTTGGACGTCAATATGTTCTCAACATCCTATAAAAATTTCAACTAATAATTCGCTCATTTGATAAGGTAATAAAATTATACAAATTTAGTACTACAAACTGGGCTGTGCAGGCAGCAACCTTGACTAATTCGGTTCTTGAATTTTTAAATATAGCAAAAGTACCCAAAATGACTCAAAATTTTTACTGAAAATACCTTAATATATTAGCTACATCATAGAAAATTTTCAACTCAATCTAATGTCTCTAACTGGGTCAGAAAATTCGAATAATTTCACCTGCATGCTTAAAATCGGGATTTCCAGCAACATAGTCACAACATGTTTTAGCAAAAAGAGTTTCATAACATCATCAAAACTTTATACCAAAATTAATAAATCTATATTCATATATTATCAACCAATAAAACTAAATTTTTCAGACTCAATCCATCAACAAATTTTAGAGTAAAATTTGAAAAGAAAAGGGTAAATAAAGCCCTACTTGGCTCTTGGAATAGTAATTCTTGTTCTTGATTTCCCTTCAAGAGTTCCTACACCCAATTCTTGATCTAACCCTCTCAAATCCTCTTCTAACAAAGTAGAAACAGCAGCCAAGATGGTTGATATAATAAGATGAGGGTTTATGGTAAAGAGTTGATTTAAGTTTTCAAGAGATGAATTTGTATTTGTGTCAAACTTGTTGGTGTTTAATCTTGTAGCTTAGGTTGGTTTGTAAGCTTGTGATGTTGTTTGCTTGAAGAAGAATGAAGAAGGCTCTATATGTCTGAAAGCTGGCCGAGATATCAAGGAAAAGATAAGATAAGTTTTGATTTTTTTTTTTATATTATCCATATTACTTTCCATGATAAAATTGATTTCTTAAAGGTAATTAGATGAAATTTTATAAAATTCCTATTAGTTCTTAATAAAGGTAATGGTGTGACATTTTTAGGTGGCAAATTTGCACTGATTGCTTCATATGGTGTAAAAAACTATACATCGATATTTCATCAAACGGGTAAAATATCATACTTGGAAAAACAGATATTGCTCTAAATTTAATTCCTAATCTAGAATTTCATTTCTAACCATTCCTACCCATTCCTAACCTTTATATGATCATATTTTGGTTCTGGACATTTTCTAGTCTAGATCATAGAGTTTCGACTGTCTCGGGCTGTGGGACCTACAATGTTACTATTCATCTTTTCTTTTCTTTTTTTTCTTTTTTTTGTTGCTAAGTCATCTTTATTATCACCAAATCTATCAAAATATTGAAATTATTGTTAATAAAAAGTAAATTAATTTCTAAATAATTCCAGGGTATTACATTACCACTCCCCTAAAAAAAAAAATTTTGTCCCCAAAATTTCATACCTGAAAATAGTTCTGGATAATTCTTCTTTATGTCTGACTCTAATTCCCAAGTGTATTCTTCATTTTCTGGCATTCCCCAAACAACTTTTACCAATGGCACAGATTTATTCCTAAGCTGTTTAGTTTCCCTTCCAATGATCTGAATCGGAGGTACTTGAAATGTCAGGTCATCTTTTAATTGTATGGATTCAGGTGCTAATGCATGACTCGGATATATGAAAAACATCGTGGAGGTTTGACAAATGAGGGGGTAGAGCTATTCGATATGCAACTGGGCCGACTCGTTGAAGGATTTGAAAAGGACCTATGAATCGAGGTGACAACTTCTTAACTTTCAGAGCTCTACCTATACCTATGGTGGGGGTAATCCTTCTTGGAATTCTAGAGGCTTTCTCCGGTTGTCAGCATAACTCTTTTGCCGACTCTGGGCAGTGAGAATTTTGCTTCGAATCTTTCGTATTTGTAACGCCCGGGGATTGCGAAGTCGGGGAGTGATCGCCGGTGCAAGTAGGCACGGACAAGGAGCGGCTCCTGCCAGACTTTGAAAGCGGAGGGGTACATGAATGAACCGATTACACACCCGAATGAGAGGGATTCTAAGACTGTATAGGTATAAGACTATACAGTTAAGGAGGGCTTATATGAATTGATTTGTACTACCTATACCAACAAGATGCATCTTCTTTTCAGTAGCCCAAACTGAAAGAACTCCATAGTTAAGCGTGCTTGACTTGGAGTAATTTTGGGATGGGTGACCTCCTGGGAAGTTTTCCTAGGAAGCATGTGAGTGAGGACAAAGCATGTTGAAAAGACCCGTGTTGGTTTGTGGGGACAGTGAACAATCCATAAAGCAGCAGGGGATGTTACATCCCTCATCCTTGTCCCTTGTCCCTCATGCTAGAACAAGGATGCACAAAAGAATTGGAAGTGCTCTTATTTTCTTCTTAAGCAAAAAGTTTGAAAAATGATTGTAATACCATTTTCTTTCTTCTACTTTTCTTTCCTCCCTTTTTATCTTAGCTTTGTTTGGTTTGATAGAAAATGGGTATAAGGAAAAAAGAGCAGAAAGAAAATAAGGAGAAAATGTTGTTTTCTTTCATTTGGTTGTGTTGGGATTTAACTCAAAGTTTCATATCGAGTAGAATTAGAGATCTTGCAAGTACCTTGGCCTATAAATATGTCTTTGGTTGTTTGGTTTTAGTCATCCCCCAAGAGTGGGAGTAATTCATTATATGGATAGGTGATTTTTAGGAACTGTCCATGTAATGAATGATTTGTAAGGATGATTTGCAATTTTAGTCGTAAAAAGTTGCAGATAGTGAAAGATTTAAATTAATTTATAAAGTTGTGGACGTATACAATAAAAGCCAAATGAAGTTAAAATTTTGTATGCTTGTTTTTTTATAATTCTTTTGCTTCTGCCGCCCAATAAGTGATATTAGAGTCAATGGTTAGGTCAGTTGAGATTGGTAATGTTTTGATCCATGTGTGGGATCCCTTGTGTCGTAGGTCTTCCTGGTAATATAGAGGTCTGTAGTGTGTTCCATGAGCAACAACGGTGCAAGTAAGTATAACTTCTGTTAAAAGTGTTCTTGGCAATATGGAGGGAGGCCAAGTGGCATGTTTTATGTGTAGTGACGATAGAAGTGTTATGCAGTCAGCTTTTGGCAAGACTTTGACTTAAAGGGACAATTTGTTAGGATTTAACTTAAAGTCCCACATCAAGTAGATTAAAATTTTCCAAGTGCTTTGACTATAAATATGGTTCCAGTTGTTTGGGTTTAGACATTCTATAAGAATGAGATTGGTCCATTGTATAGGTAGTTTTTAGGATTTTTTTATGTAATGAAAGATTTATAAAGATGGTTGGCAACTTTATATATGGAAAAGTTGCTAATAGTGAAAGATTTGGATTGATTTGTGAAGTTGTGGACATAGGCAATAAAGGCCAAAGCATATTAAATTTCGTATCCTTATTTTTTGTATTTTTTTTGTTTCTACTGACAACAAGTTGTGACTAGAAAATAAGGGAAAGAAAATTTTTGACTATGAGTTCCACCTAAACATTTTCTTTCCCCAATAGCCACAAATGCTTGTCCATTCCTAGTTAGAGTGGGGGGGAAGGGGGTGAAAACATCTACACCAGGATCACTCCCTCAATTGCTTTAGGGGTCCTTCACTAGCACGCAAAGCTGAGTTTGAAGCTATTTGTCCATCCAGGGGATAAGGGCTGGAAGCTCATGTCTGGAGGAGAGATGCCACGATACCCACCTATATTGTTCCTAACACCAAAGAAAGAAAATCAAACCAACAAAAGGAATACAAAATCCATTCTCTCAAACTACATTGTTCCTAAAACTAAAGAAAATTAGCAAGCTATAGCAGAATTGAAGAACACAAGAAAGTGATGAATCATGTCTAGAAGCAGAGTTATGTGATGCTTGAGAGAAGGAACCTTGATGTCTTGAGTCTCCCCATCCCCTTGGATTACAATTGCCTTTAACTGTTCTCCTTAGCCTTTATCTCTTTCCCCTAAAATAATAAAGAGAATAAAAACATAGGGGTTGTTTAGAATTGTTTTTGTTTTTTTGTTTTTGAAAACTATTTTGAAAATAGTTTTGGGTAGTAATTAATGAAACCAACTAATTACAGATGTGACATCACATTCTTTCTTGTTTTAAAAAATAGAATTTCAAAAATATCTTTTAGCTATTTCCTAATTTCTGCGTTTAAAACTCAAAATCCATTTTTTTTATTTTTAAAATCAATCTGAAAGGAATAACCAACGAAATAAATTTTTTTCATTTTTTATTTTTAAAAACTGAAAATTGTTCTGTAAAGTAGTTTCCAAACAACTCCATAGTTTTTGGAAAGATCACTTGATTTTCTGCTTTTCAAATCAAATATTTTGCTGAGGTTGTTACAGATATGATCTAATATTCAAACCTTTTCCAAAATCTTTTCATCTTTTCCAATCCTTATCAAATCTTCTCTTCAAATCATTAACTGATATTGTTATCTTTTTGTTCTACAACACAAACAAAAATTGTAAGAATATCTACTAATTAAATCCAAAAACTCAACTTAAATTCAAATCAAAAAATAATATCATTGATAGAAAAATTAATCTAAATCTAGCCAAAAGAATTTTGAAGATATGGGAAAAAGATATGGATTAACTAAAAAAAGTGAGAAAGATAATATAATAGAACAGTTATTAATAGCAGTCCTAACCACTTGGTCACAAATGTAAATAGTAGAGTTGATGTTGGCATCGGCTAACACAACATAACAGCACTATAGCAGTCACAGGATTGTGTGACTGTGACGTGGCTTCGGCGGAGGAAAAGTTCGTGTTTCACATGGGAATGAAGAACGGAATGCTATCCCTAGATTGGAAAATAAAGGGGGTTTGTAGATTTGGAAACAATGATGCTTGTGAAATTTTTGGAAGATAGAGAGAGAAAAAATGGGTGGAAGTTGTATAAATCACACCATCTTTTTGGGGGAAGAAGGGGGAGATCAGCGGGGACGAATTGAAAAAATACTTGAAGTGGTGGTTGAGAGCTAATGAATTTTGTCATATAATAAACATTATAATATACAATAAAAATATTTTGAAGCATTATTTATTTAATAAAACATAATATTTCACTTAAATTTTGTATCAAATTTACATGTTTGTCTATCACAAAAAATATCTAACTCTTTCCTCCTTTATTATTATGAAAATATAATAAAGAGTAACAATAAACAACTATTAAAATAATTGTGCTATATGTATTTGAAATAAATCATCAGATAAAAAAATATAATATGTTCAATTTAATAATTTATAAGAATAAATATAGCAACCTTTGCCCTTCTTTAATTAAGTTCTTAATATTTTTAATGTAAATCTGCTTTTCACTTTATATTTACTTCATATCTTTTCTCTTGATTATTATAAAATATACATATTTTTGTTATAAAAAATAATATTAATAAAACTAAAAAAAAATATAAACTCAATTACTTCAACAAGAATGAGCGCCAACTATGATGGCAAAACAAAAAAAAAAGGTATTGGAAGGTGAAGGGTTCCAAGGTTCGAAGCCAACACACGAGGATTCTAAAGGGACTTCTAAAACTCTTCTGCATGTAATATGTGCCAATAATGTTTCTATAAATAAAGTAGGCAATAACAATGGTCACTTCAATATGTCTATTACCATTCACATTTTATTATTATTTATTGTGTTCTTTATAAAATATCATTCCTTTTATTTTATTTTTTATCAACATAATAGTGTAACATTGAATAATTACTATCAATTATATTATTCAAATTTATAATTTTTATTGTAATTAGAAAATAATTTTTTATATTTGAAATTACCAAGTTTTATATTTAAAAAATAATTTGAATTTAAATATCAAATTTTCATAGTTTTCCTTAATATCGTAACTACCTAAATCATAAATCATAGAGTATTTTTTTCAAAAAAAGTAAATCAATAATAATAAACAAAAAGTATTCATCGAAAATAATAAAAAACTAGTATAATATAAATTATCGCTCATATATCCATTATCTCATATTAAATTAGTATTTTTAATACTAAAATGACTTATATCAAGCATATTTTAATTTTATTGTTTTTATCTTATGATCTATTCTTTCATTTTTTTTTCAAATAATCCTTCCCTTAATCTATATATCATAACAAACACTACATTTATTTGTTTATATAAAAAGCAACAAGTTTTTATTTCAGTTGCAATTATGAATTTATCAATTTTTTAATAAAAAATTTAGCATGTTTTATAAAAAAAGGATAAATTATTTTATGAAATTATAAAATAGATTATGAAGGCAAAATAATGAAACACTGGAAGAAGTTTTTTGGTATTAAAAATATTAAATTCAAAATAAAATATTGGATATATGATGATAAATTACATTATATTGATTTCTCTATATTGTTCATTCATTTAGTATTTGCTTGAATACCCATTGTTTAAATGTTTATATAATTATTTTATTAAGAAAAATTTTAAAAATAATTTAATACTTAAATTCACATAAATTTTATTAAACAAATTAATTGTATATGAAAATAAAATTTGATATATCAAATATAAAATAAATTATTTTAAATTGAAAAATCATAAATCTGAACCAAAAGAATTCCCTCATGGCATGGCCTTGGCACTGACATTGCCAGCTAGTGTGACCTCACCCAGACAAACACATCCTGCCAATGTCTCTCCCTCCACACAAAATGACAAAGGACACAGTCAGTTCCTCGGTTACACCAGTCACGTCCAATCCTCATCTTCCACGCATATCCCTCATTTTCTCTTTAAAAACAACCAATCATAATACTCCTTAATAGCTTTTCCTTTTTTCTGTTCGTTAAATAATTAAGAATAATAAGTTTTGTATTGAATCATAACTTTTATAGATTTTTACTATAGTAAATGCATTAAAAAATTAAAAATATATCTTCAAAATAAAATTATATGTTTTTCAAGTTCTGCATTTCAAATAATATTTTTTTGAACCCAACATATTTATCATAAAAAATAGTGATTAATTCTCTCAAAAACATAAAATTAACAGATGTGGGTACTAGATATTGAATGAGGTAAACTAATTCAATGAGGTAAACTAACTATTAATTGTACTAAGTCTTATAGTTCAAATCATATATTTATATACAGTATATATGTTAAGAGTATGAATTAAAAAATTAAAAATTAATATTTTAAATTAGCAAGTAAGTTTTTTTAAAGTTTTTAATATATTAAATGTATTAATAATTTAAAAAATTATTATCTTTTATTTTTTTAATCATTGCCATAAAAACATGGTAATTTTTTTGACAAATCCATAATGGTATCTGTATATCAAAAATAAAAAAAAAGATACAAAGAAGAATAAAAGACACAAATTATTAGATGACATGGATAAACCTGAGGATTTTTTTTAACATGTTTTTTTATTTTATTTTATTTTATTTTTTTGGTATGAAAGCCAAAAGAGAAAGACAGAGTGATAGCATGTTTTTTATTTACGATCAGGAGAGCCACAAATAATTTTTAGATTTCTAAAATGCGAAATTACTAAGGTTCTGAAAATCGGATTGGATATCGAATCAGTCGGGGTAAGGGGTCAGAGGTTCAACCGGTTCAATCGGGATCCAACCAGAATATAATAAAACATGTATTTATATAAATATATGAAAATGTAAAATAAAATATATGTTATAAAATAACTAAAAAGTAAAATAGGCATCAACAAAACCCATAGAATATAACATAATTCATCTTTTAATCAAAATAAATATTATCCATATGGATTAAATCTCTCAAGTTACTACTTCCTATATTAGAAAAGGAAAAAAAAAGAAATATGAGATTTTAGGTTTTTTTTAAAATTAAAATGTTGTAATTTTGTATTTTTTTGCAAAAAAAGAATGGTTAGACCGGATTTTTGGTCGGACTGGTTTGTCCGATTTACTGGTTCCTAGGCGACTTTCAGCCGTTCTTGGGTGATTTTTTACAAAATGATTTTCAGATCTAATAAGGACCGGATAAAGAGTTGGTTAAGCTCAATCTGGTGCAGTCAGATTCTCGAAACATTGGAAATTATATATATTGATGTTAAAGGAAAAAATATCATTCAATTCAAAACAATAATGCTAACAGAATCAAATGCAAAGGGAACACTTGTTGCTCATTCTTTCATTCCTTGCCTTTTCTAAATCCAAACTTTGAAGTTTGAACATCAAAGTACAACCTTAACGCGCCCCAAGAGCGTGCCAATGTTTGCTCAAAATAGGGAAATAAAAGCACAAATTTCAGCACAAAAAATGACTTTACAATGCGCGTGGAGACATGCCACTGAACTGAAACTCAGAACTATATTGTCAATGATGTGAGGAAAAAAGCAGATCATAGACAACAACCCCATTTTTCCAACTTGCTCTTTTTCCTCACATTCAAATGCAAAGCCCGCCACCCTTTATGCATGGTATAGTGCATCATTATTAGCAAAATTCAAATCTCACTTTTGACTATTCCCATTTGCATTGGCTTCTTTTTTGTCTCTTTGGAAACTCTGCCTTTATCATTGAACTGAATGGATAGAAGTTTGAGATTCCAAAATCCAAACCAAAACACCCCAATTCACCTTGTCTTTCTTTTTTTGTTTTTCTTTATCGTGTTCTTTTCTCTTTATCTGATTCTTTTCTTTCCTTTTCTTTTTCATTCCTATATCATTCAAAAACCATGAAGAAGATTTCAAATTCTACCTATAAATCCCCACTACCATCTTCATCCACCACCAGTTTAGACCAAACTATGTGCAACTCCAAAGGTGCCACTGAAGGGTGCCTCTCTGCAATCCTAAGAAGGATTCTTTGTTCTGGTGGCCTCCCAACACACCCATCTGATCAAATTAGAGAACTTGATTCAAATTCAATTGAGGGTAGTAGCAAAGATCAAAACTTTAAGGCTAAGCGCCATGCTAATGCCACTAGTACTAGTACTTGTAGTAGTACTAGTACCACCACTACTTCTAGTTCCACCAGTACGAGTACTTCTACTTCTACCACTACTCCTAATATAGTGGCAAGGTTAATGGGTTTGGATTCAATGGTGGAGGTGCCTTCAAATTCACTTTCACGCAGCAAATCCTTGAGTTCTGTGGACTATTTGGGAGAATGCAATAGAATGGATGGCTTGCACAAGAGGGTCAACTCCACATTGTCGTTCAGGGAGGTGCCAACTTTCCTATTACTTGAAAATGACAACTTTTTTGTGCTTAGCTTTGAAACTGGTAGGGGTGAGGGTGGTAAAGAATCAAAATTCAAGTCTAGTGGGAGGAGAAGGGAAATGGGTTGTGCAGAATTGAAGCAGAGAGAAAGGAGAGAAAGGGTTGAGTTGAATAAGGAGAACAAGAGAGAAAAGGGGTGTGATGAGAAGGGCAAAATGAGCAAAAGGGTAGTGTGTGATGATGTGTCTTGTGGAAGTGTCGGAAATGGCGGAAAACTAAAAGAGATCACCAACACTTGTCCTTCTAATCAGTTCAAGGCTTTTTCTGAGCTGAAGAAGAAGAAGAAGTGTTTTGATTCAGAAGCAAGGAAATTGTTACAGCACAAGAACCGCAACGAAGTTGTGGCTGGTGAGAAGATGAAGAAGAGGAGGAGGAGGAGGAAGAAGAAAACAGGTTGTTGCACTGAGAAAAATGTGGAAACTGAATGCAAGTCAGAACAAGATTCAAGCCCAGTCTCTGTCCTTGATTTTGAGAGGGAACCTCGTGGAACGGGTTAGTTTCTTTTACTTTCAGTTCAAACTTTTGTTCATTTAGGCTATAACACTTGTTTGATCTGCTTTAGAAATTTTCTTCAAGTTTTGAATTTTCTATAACCATATATATTGTTTTGCAGTTGGTTTGAGTCCAAGGAGAAAATTGTCACCAGAGCTTGAAAATGGCCAGCAAGTTCTTCTGCGTTCTGATGGTAATTTGATGGTTGGAGAGAGGAAGGTTAGTGAAATTGAGAACAAATGTGAAGGATCAAAGGAAAAAGGAAAGCATAGCCAGGAGTATATAGATATTTGGGGTCAAGTTTGCAAGATAGCTGAAGGTGAATTGGCTGGATCAAATCAGATACATGCATGGATGAATAAACAAGATGATTTAGGAAGCATAGGTGCAGATTTTGAGTCAGAGATTTTTGATAACTTGTTAAATGAGCTGATCGATCAACTTGTTGAGGATCCAGTTACAACTTGGCAACTTGAAAAATTGTAACATAAGCAATTAGCATATTATATTAGTAAAGTGTAAAAAGATTTAAATTCCTCCTTCTTTTGTTTTTTTAATGTCAATATTCTATTTTGTCCCTATCACATAGTGCATCTAGGAAGTTTCCTTTTATCTTTTCTTTTGCTGAATTTAGTGCTGTAAGATTCGAGCAAAATAAATCAAATAAAGAAAATAGCAAATTGATTAATAGAGACAATAGATGAGGAGATGCTTTTGGACCAAACACTAAATGGATGTATGTTTCGGGAAAAAAAAAATGACATATGGCACTAAGCTCTATTCTAATGGTACAAAATCTTGGCCTTCTTAAGATTAATCCTATTACTCTATTCATTCTATATTAATAGTCCAATTTTCTATTCTATATTAATAGTACTCTTGAAAAATCATACAATTTAAAATATTCATTTTTCAATATATCAAATAATAATGCAAGTTGAAAAACATGATCATCCAACAAAGCATAAACCATATGGTGTCTATCATTGGCTTTTGCACTACGCATGATGTCAAGCAGTGATCTCGGGATCTTAATAAACATTTACTCACACAACAACCTGGTCAACTTCAATTTCATCACGCAACCGTTAGTGCAGATGGTTTTTTCCTACGTTAAGAGGCCAAATGCTGCATCCACTAAAGTAACAAAGCTGTCTTTGAGAACAATGGCCGGGTTGCCAGGTGGCCAACCTTCACTTAAATAGCTACCAAAAAAAAAAAAAATTACGGCAGGTGAAAAAGGGTAATGCTGTATAAGTATGGATTTTATTTTGATAATTTTGGCACACTAACATTATAAACAAGTTTTGAATAGTCATCCAAAAATATAATATTACATGGGTAATGATAGTTATCTTCCACTCATTATTTAAAAAGTCATTGAAATGAAGAAATCTCATTGGGCAACAATGCAAAAAGTAAGTACATCCAAATTAAATTCTAGAAATATTATTCTGAATAGATATTGATCTTTTCATATAAAATTTTTACGTGATTTGGTCACATACTAAGATGTATTCTTTTATTATTGAATTAGAAGGTGAAATTTAAACAGGAAATGTGATAAATGAAAGACATCATAAATCGGTCCCTCTTAAATTGTGTTGAATAAATTGGTCTCTCTATCAAAAAAAAAAAAATACCTAAAGAAGATTCTACCAATTTAAAATACTGGACAAGTTAGTTTCTGTGTATCAATTTGAACTCTTATTCTTGGGACTACTTAGTCCTTTTTTTCAGAGACTAAATTGTTAGACCATTTTAATTGACAGAGACTTTCTTTAGCATTTTTTAAGAGGGGCGACTAGTTTGGATATTTTGTGTAAAAAGAAAATTAATAGTAAAAAATTATGCATCACATAATCATGTAAAGAGTTCACCGAAGAGAGTGATCTATCCCAATTCACGGAAGAGAGTGATCTATCCCAATTCTTCATTCACACATAAACTGTTGTTATTGTTTCAAAAGTTGTGTACAATTTTACATGCAATCTAACATAGGTTGGCCAGATCCTATCACATAGGGTATTACTATTTCAATATCCAAAAATAGGTGTCTAAGTAAAACATCTACTTTGTTGTTATTGGATATGATGGATAAATGAAGATAGTGGAAACCACTATCTCATCTAATGATAATAGAGTAAGTATCTCACTTAAACACTTATTTTTAATGATTAAATAAACTAGCGTCGGAATAACAATACTCTTCAGTAATCAAGCAAAATGAAGGAAAGAAATACTTCACTCATTTGTATTCCTCAAACAAAACCAAACTCAAACAATATCTTTAGGCTGCATTTAATACTTGCCCCGAGATGGAAAAGATAGAGACAGTAAGACAGTAGAAATGAAAATGATATTGAAACTGGAGATGGAACTATGTTTAATAATGAAGTACAGGACATGGTAATTGGTGAAAAAATAAAGAAAATTAAGTTATAATTTGATGAAAAATTAAAAAGTAAGAAGGACAAAAATAAAATATGAAATGTTTAAAGGAATATTATTAAAAAAAATATTTTAAATTTATGTCTTATATACATGTTTTCAGCGTCCCTCCTTTTTTGAGATACAAGACTCAAAAATTATCTGGAATATAACCAATTTTAAGAGTTTTGTCTTTGTTCACTTCAAACATGAGTCTATTCTCAATTTCTTAGTATTTTCTTTTCCGGGGCATTTACCAACTCCACCTTGGTGGTCCTTAAGAACATGATCTTTAACATTTTTCAACGTGCATAGAACTCGAAATTCATTTCAGAGGTCTGAATCACTCGTTGTTCAAATTTTCCACGGAGACAGGTTGATAACAGCCAGAGCCGATTAATTGTGCTTTTTGAGAATGCTTTATGTTAGTGCTCCACAATCTTCCACATTTAGAACCATTTGAACCAATGAATATAAACCTTTATGGCCGAAAGTAGCCCTCAGACTCCTCAAAGGTATAGGTGGCGAATAAAGAAGAATATTAAACAAAAGAGTAAAATCCCAAAAGATTGAAATTCATTTTAAATTGATCTAAACTTTATTTAATGTTTTAAACTAACTTGAAATAAATTTTAACTTTTACAAGACTAAATTGATATCACAAATCTATCGAGAACTAAATTAATATTACAACTCTTTTTAAAACTAAATTGATGTCTCACGGCTAAGTAAGTTGAGGTGTAACTCTGAACAAAACAAAAAACATAAAAAATGCTGCAAGTGATCAGCAACAGAAGCTATTTTAATCCTCAATAAAAATTCCAGAATGAAGGTGGTACTTTAACAAGAAGGATCACAGGTTAGGATGAGACTAAAAATAAAGGTGAAAATAATTCATAGATTAGTTTTTCATATAATTTTATTAATAAATCTAATTCATAAATCGTTTTTACCCCATTTTTACAATCACTAAACCCAATTCTGCTGCAAGAATGATAGCTTGAAGCATATACACAGCAGAAGATCCTACCAAAACTATACTGAGAATAAAATGAATAAGCAATTAATGTGAGCAGTGCAAATTGAAAACTACAATTTCTAAATAATTATCAGCATCTACTGTTTCATTTCAATATATGAATTCACCAACCTCTCTACATTTGTTTCAGTCCTGGTCAATGGGAAGTTAAAATTCAGTACAATTGTTACAACATAGCCAACAAAGATGAGGAAAAAAATGGAATCAACTACCCTATTAACAGGTTGCTGAAGCAGAAAACTTGCATTCTGCCCAACATCTGCAATGTCGCCTCGGAGATATCATATAACAATTTTCTACAAATTGTCACCTAAGTATAGTGAATGTCTATAAAATTGAAAAGAAAATTCAATAAGTAAACTTGTTCAGAGTAGCATGAAGGATCCACTGCGAGAGTTAACATCTCATTTATGCCACCATCTGC
The DNA here is from genome assembly GCA_031216125.1 of Dalbergia cochinchinensis. NCBI lineage: Eukaryota > Viridiplantae > Streptophyta > Magnoliopsida > Fabales > Fabaceae > Dalbergia > Dalbergia cochinchinensis. Next base: position 47,861,656 of record CM062371.1, on the reverse strand, counting down.
TCCTGTTCCATGCACAATTGCTCCAGCCAAGCCGGAATCCCGTCTGTTCCATCGTTAAGCTGGCGTTGCAGCTCTTGATGCTGCTCTTCAGTACTGTACTGACCATATTCCATTGGTGCAGCAACATCCTTGACAAGTGAATGAACCCAAGAAACATCTGGTTCATCAATAACATCTGGTAGTATTGGGGTTGTGGCCATTGCTAAAGGACTAGTGCTGCTGTTTCGGAATCCAAAAGAAGCAGACTTCCTCATCTTATTTAGTTCTTCTCCGCGGATGGACCAGTCTAATCTGCCATCAGGGGAGCCCCAGCCAGACAAGGTAGATGACTCCATAGCTATAGAGTTAGCAGGAGAAGGAACCTCCAAGTCACAACTCAACATGCCACGCTCAATAAAGCTTTGGCTCCTCTTCGAAAAAGCAGCATTTCTTGAATTGAAAGCCACTGTGGCTGCGGCAACCGATGTATCAACCCTATATGATGGTGATCCAATCACATTTGAAGTGGAAAGATTGGAAGAATAACCTAGCATCTGATGAATTCCAGTTGGAGATTGCAATTGAGACCCAAAAATTTCATCAAGGTAAGTAGGCTTCAATCCTGCAAGCCTATTTAACTCCTCAGCATGATCACCTAAGGAGACCGGGAAAGATGGACTATTAGGCATGGAACTCTGCCATTTGGAAGGGGATGAGAGACCAGCCATCTCATCTGTCAGCAGCTGCTGCAAAAGCCGGCGGTTTTCGAGTCCAACCAATTCAACATCTAAATCGAAATCTCTAGTGTTTAATGCAGTTTTGAATCTGCTTTTCGACAGCTGAAGGGTAGGGACTGAAAAATTAGGCTGAGTCTGCCACATGGTTGGAGAAGATCCACCAGATGGGGTCAGAGGTGGTGTTGAGGCAGATGATATCATGGTAGATGGAGAACCAAGGGTGAAAGGGCTAACTGAACCCATCTCCAGTGAAGATGGGCCAGGTGAATATGATGTGGGAGAAGGTATAGCAGAACCAGTGGAAGCATACAAGGGGCGAAGCTCCTCCGGCGTGTGAGCAAAGAAGCAAACTCTCCTGGTGCATGCAGTCTCATCCTTGCAAAGCCTTGTTCTATACTGGGCAGGGTGAAGCCAGGACTCAAAAATGCCATGTGCATATTCACAGGAATCCCCCTTGCTGCAAGATCCCTTCCTAAACTCAGGGCAAGGGACACAACTATAATGATACTTCCTTGGATCACGCCGCCTCGCATTTTCACCAGGATGAACAAAGGGGCACTCGGTCCAATCATGAGAATAAGCCCTTGAACAAGGCTTTACTTTGAATGTATACATCCTAAACTCATCTGTACCATACATCCCATTCTTTATGTCTGGAAGAGAGAGATCAATAGGATAATCTCTCTTCTCAGTCGAAACATGAGGCGCATCCACATCTTGTGGCCATCGCTGTCTCTCAGTTGGGCTGACTGCTTCCTCAAATATAAGGCAAGCCTCATCAATACAATCTGTACCTTCTAGAATGGCATGTAGCACCCTCTTTCTTGAATTGAAGATGCTATTAGACACCAAGACAATCAAGTCCCGGGACCGGTTGCCACTGGCATCAACAGCATCAACATCTGCAGATGAATCAAGCAAAAGCTTGATAACCTCAGGAGAAGCAGAAGAACCCCCAAAGACAGCACAATGAAGGGCAGTAGCACCGTCCGATCCACAAGCCTGGTTAACATCAACTCTACCAGTTCCAAGAATGTAAGACAATACCCCTTTGCTTCCAAACATAGCAGCAATCATGAGAGGGGTCCTCTCTTCATACCCAACTTCCTTTGAACCAACCCTCCTTCCATACCACAACCCCACCTCACCAACATCATGACCCTCTTTCTCAACAGCATCCTTGAAACCAATTACATCATCTGAGGCTGAAAACTCGAGCAAAATAGAAATTTTATGATGCAAACCTTCTTGTTTGACATCCTCCATAACCAAACAAGTTTGAGAAGGCTTCATCTTGGAACCACTGCACATGACTTAAATATCTTTTTTTTTTTCCCTCCTTAAAATCCTCCACAGAATCTGCAAAAATCAAAAGATATGAGAGAACACGTTGAATTGTGATATTTGCAAAAAGACAGAATATCCCATATTTAAAGCATATGAAACTTCCGTTAAAAGATTTCAATTTAGTATAACAAAAAACTAAATCAACTTAGGTAACAGAAGAGAGACAGATTCTCCCCATTTTGTGGATGGTGTTAACTGATGAGGCAACTAATAAGGATTTTTGCATAGTTAGAGAATCATGAATCAGAATCACCAAGAAATTAGCAACAAGCATTTGTTTTTTTTTTCCTGAGTTATAAACGTTGGACGCCTTAGTTTTATTTATAACTAATAATTCTAAAAATAAGCACAAAGTCCGGTAAGTAAATTATAACAGAAAATTTGTTGCTATAGTTTGCAGCATTAACCAAGTTGCAAAACCAACCTGTCCTTTGGTAGTGAAATAGAAAGCATAGTCTTTTTCATTCATACGGTTCAAGAGTAACACCCTTGAATCAGAAAAACATCATTTTTCTGGGAATTTCTTAGCAACCAAGCAAAAAAACATCACACCCATCAAACGCTTAAACAAGATCAGTTTTTTCAGCTCATTCAAGGACCCTTCAAGAAGAAAGGAAGAGAAAACATGAAGCATGAACCAAAGAAGCATACCTTATGATAGAGACACACAAACACAAGGAAAGAAACAACACCAAAGCTGGTGATGCAACCAAGGGCACTGGCTTTTTGTTACTTGCTGTTTTAAACTTCAAAGCTTGCAAACGTTTTTGGGAGAGAGAGAGAGAGAGAGAGAGAGGGAGGGAGTGGAAGGAAGACTTTTCATTGGCTTGTCTTTATGGTTTGGGTCAAAAGGACTAGCCCGCCAATCACCAGTTACTGTCAGCTCTTTCCCACTTCCATTTCTTTTGTTTCGAGTAATTTGCCTTTTTTTTTCCCCCTCTTTTTCCCCTCTCTTTATAAGAGGAATAAGACCCCTCTTCTTTTTTTTTTTTCTTTTTATATGGCACTGGAATGTAAAATATGCACAAGTGTGACATATGTAAAAAATTTAGGTTGATATGGCTTTTTATATCTCACCATTGGCCAAGTATTTAAAAAACTAGCTTTTTCATTAAAAATCTGGTTAAAGGCAAGCTTTTTAAAAAACATTAGAATACTTTTAAAACAAAATCTCGCTTTTGCTTAAAAAGAACATATTTGCTTAAATCATTATTTATTTTCATAATAAACTAATTTTATTCTCAATTTTATTTATCACACGAGTCAAATAACTAATTTTAATAATATTTTAGAGTTATAATTAATATAATATATATTATAAATTTAAATAAAGTCCATCCAAAATATATTAAATTATTTTTTAAAAATATCGCATTAAGATACCTTTTGTTTTAAAAATTTTTAATAACTTTTTAAAAAACTCACCTTTGGTGAGATTTTTTTAAAATATTCTAATATTTTTTAAAAGCTCGCATTTAATGAGATTTTCATTTAAAAATCTAGTTTTTTTTAAATCTTTCTAAAATTCTTCACCATGGCGAGATTTTAAAAAGCCATATCAATGTAAATTTTTCACAAATGTCATACTGGTGTATATTTTGCATTCAAGTGCCATACACAATAAAATGACCTAGAATAAGATACCATCACCAAAAAAATTTTAGTAGAATGGACTCAAGTTTCTTAAGTATGCGATTTTGGGTTCGAGGAAAAGATTTATGTGTATAAAAAAAATACTATTGGAAAGGGATTCCCATCTAATTGTCTCACAAATCGTAGATGAAGGGATATTGAAAAGAAAGAAAAAGAGTAAAACAATAATGATCAACCTAAAGTCAGATTAACCCTTGGATGCAATCATAGGAGAAAGTGACATTTGAGTTGTAGTCAATTTCTATATATTAAGGAAAAGTGTTGTTTGATTAGGATGCAGATCATCCTTAATCAAATTATATCTTTTTTTGAATGGTGATAATATAGATATGGATTTATATGTACCCTATTACTAATGCCACTCTTTCTTTTTTATAGTGTTCTAATAATATGAAATATGGCTAACATATATCGAGCAGTTGTTCTCTGTTTTTCAAATTTAATAGTTTATACGGCAAGAAAAAATTGTAAGGTAGAGAAAACAACATAATTTTGAGAGATATGATTTCCATCCTTTATTAGGCCAGGTCTAGGCTTACTATTAAGCATAGTTTTCAGACTTGGCTCGATAGTCGACTCGACCAAGGTACTGATTTACTGGGTCACTGGTCCAACCAGTGGGTCACTGATTCAACCGGTTGAACCGAATATTATCAAATTAATATATAAAAATAAAAATAAGTATCTATTATATATTAAATAATGAAACTTCTTAACAAAACACTAAAGTAGCCTAGTGATATTGGCGTGTCCTTCTTTTAGATACCCACACCACCAAACCATTGTTTAGAGAATTTTACAAAATTTTAATACTTTCTAAGATATATTAAATATAAAAACAATGCCTTATATTAGTAAAAGAAGCTGTTGGTCTAATGGCACAAGTACTCCTTCCCATGGTGCAAGTCATGGGTTTGATCCAGCTTTGGCACTTTTGGAGATTTTTAAAGAATTTTCCAACCGGTTCAGTGGTAGATCAACGATCTAGTTCATGCACAATTCGATGCCAACCCAGCCGGTTCACTCTGAGTTTGACCGGCGTTGACTGGTTCGCATGCATAACTGGTCCAATTGCAAAACCGAACCAGACCACCGACCGATTCACCGGTTTTCGGTTCAAACCAGCCGATTCAGTCCGGTTTTTAAAACTATGCTATTAGGCCTGTGACTAGTTGTTAAGCAATATCAAAGATGAGATTTAAGAGGAGGACACTTTGAAATTTGCATTGTTACAACTAATCTAACCAACATTGTTGTTGAGCATGTGCACAATATTTATTTTATTTTTACAATTCAAATTTAACAATTGAAACCCTAACTTTTCTTTACTCTTATGCACCGTCACCCCATCATTCTTGTTAGTTTCATTTCATTTCCCATGTCTTGACTCTCTATATCTCTATTCATATTATTATTCCATCATAACTAATTCTTCCATCTCATGCCACAAGACACCACCATGTTGGACTTTCCTCTTTCTAGACTTCCAGATTTCAATTGCACACCAAACCACTCTAGGTAGTGTTCCAGTTTATTGTCTTCATGGTAATAAATTTGAAGCAAAATGTAATAGGATTTGTTTCCTACAAGAATAAATCAATTTCCTTCTTATTGTTCATTTAAACTTGTTTATATAATCCCAATCACCCACAAAACAAATTAACAATTTTTTTTCTGTTTAAAGTTCAACGCACTGAGTTTCATCCGTGAAAAAACAATGGTAAACTATGCTTCTGAAAATTTAGGCTATTTCATTTTTTTTTTGTTTTACGACTGGTTGTAGTGTTCTTTTTATTTTTAATCCCTAGATGTAATTTCATAGGCAATGCAAGCTTGTTTTTGGTTCTAAGACCTATCTTCAACTAATTTCATAGTTTTTTTCAATTAGAAAAAACCTAATCAGACATAAATATGATACTTGTTTAAGAACTTCCTAGTCTAAAGTTATAGGCTTGGATAACAGGCTTATAAATAGACCAGGTTCAAGCTTGACAAAATATTTGTCATAGGTCACAAGCCAGGCCGAGGACCTATAATACAGGTATGGCCTATTAATAATATAGCTTGGTCTGACCTATTTCCACCCCTAGCTATGACTATATTGAGCATTTTAAATTCTCATGAAGTTCAGAAAATTCACTCTTGTTTTGAAATTCAATCCTTAAACTAATCAATGTTTAATTTAGGTAATTATCATTTTATCACTTGCCTTTTAAGAAATTGCCAATTTACTTTGACTATTTTATAAAAGGCAAGAGCAAAGAGATTTTTAACACATAATTTTTCAAAAAATATAAATAATAAATATCTAAGTTTGAATTTTGTTGTACAATGAAAAAGAGAATGGAAGAAATGAGTAAAGAAGAGAAAAGAGGAATAGAGTGGAAGATAATATTCTGATCACAATGTATATAATAGGGAGCACCGAAAGGGCTATTTACAACTACGAGTAAGTTACAATATTAATTATGGACATCCATATTTAAAATATTTCATAACACTCCCCCTTGAATATCCATTAAGAAACTACTTTATTAAAAACCTTATAAAAAAATCTATGGGATAAAAACCTTGATTAAGGAAAAAAAAAAGTACAGTATGTCTCTTCCTTTTGGTGGTATCCTTAAAGGTCTCTCAAGCGACACATCCCAATCTTGTATACTAGTTTCTTAAAAGAAGTAGGAAGTGACTTCGTGAATAAATCCGCTAAATTATCACTTGAACGAATTTGCTAGATATCAATTGCTCCATGTTTTTTAAGATCATTTGTGAACAAAATTTTTGGAGAAATGTGTTTTGTTCTATCTCCTTTTATATACCTTCCTTTTAGTTGAGCTATACATGTGACATTGTCCTCATATAAAGTTGCTGTAGTTTCTTCATTATAAGATAATCCACTTGACATTTGAGCATGCCGATTTACAGCTCTTATCCAGAAACATTCACGACTTGCTTCTTGTATTGTGACTATTTCTGCATGCTTTGAAGAAGTAGCAGCTAGCATATATTTTGTGGATCTCCATGCTATGGTTATATCACCATATGTCAATAAATAACCTGTTTGAAATCTAACTTTACGTGGATCTGATAAATATCATGTAGCCAACCAATTGTGAATTCAATTTATATGAATAAAATAACCCCCTATCAATTGTTCCTCATAGGTACTGAAGGATATGTTTAATTCTATTCCAATGCCTTCTGGTTGGAGAGGAACTTCTTCATAACTGCTCAATTTACAAGTCGAGACAAAATTTTGTTTTTCCAAAATCTTTGATCTCAAACTCTTATTTTAAATCTTTTATAACTATGGAAACTTCTTCAAAGTTCCAACGATATTTAAATCATTAACCTACATAGCAATTATAATAAACCTAGATAAACATTTATTTATATAAACATAGGGACAAATAGCATCATTCTTAAACTCTTTCTTAATCAAATACTCATTAAGGTGGTTATACCACATTCATCCAGATTGCTTTAGACCATATATAAATCTTTGCAATTTGATAGAGTACATTCCTTGGGATCATTCACTAGATGATGTTGACATCTTTAATCCTTTAGGGACTTTCATGTAAATATCACTATCTAATAAACCCTATAGATAGGCTGTGACAACATCCATTAAATGCATATTTAGCTTAGGGTTAAATGTTTTACTCCTTGAATTTTAGGTCATATGCAATTCACACTCTGACTTTTCAAAATGTGCATTATGATACCTTGAACTTTTCAACCTGTGCAAAAAACACTACTTTTCAAACAATGCAAAACTTTTAGTCTTAGTAGGGTGTCGAGTTAAACACAACAAAAAACCAGAAGGATTAATTGCACATAGTACTCACGGAGAAGGTGTAGAGTTACACAAATTAGAAACATTAGGGGGTTAAGTACACTTAAATCTTACTTTAATTAGTTGCCAAAATTATATTGAGGGGTGTTTTGCACATTTTATAAAGTTTAGTGTATCGCGATACATATTTTGAAAAATCAAGGTATAAATTGTATATGGCCTAAAGTTTAGCGGGGTAAAATTTCATTTATCCCTCTAGCTTATTATGTGCAGATAAGCTAATCAACTATCAAAATATTATTGCATCTACTACTGGGAAATACGTTTCGTCATAATCTATACCAGATCTTTATGAGAAACCTTGTGCTACAAGTTGAGCCTTATAGCTTATAATTTCATTTTTCTCATTTCTTTTTCTCACAAATACCCATTTGTGTCCTACGGGTTTTACACATTTTGATGTTCAGACTAAGGTCCAAAGACTTCATGTTTTGTAAGTGAGTCTAATTCAGCCCGCATGGCTTCTTTCCAATTTGGTCAATCATCTCTACATTGACATTCTTCAATGCTTATTGGTTTAAGATCATCATTCTCATGTATAATATTTAACCCTATATTATGCAAATATATTGTCGATAACAATTAATCTTTAGTTCCATCTTGTGATACCCTATGTATACATGGCAGTGGATAGGGTCCCCTGGGACCTATCTGTGCCATCGGGAAAGCCCTAGATGGGTGGGGAGTGATGGAATACAGGTTGGGTGCTACTGCTACAGAACAAGCTCGCTGTAGTAAGCAAGTGGCCAAGAAGGCTCGCTACAACGAGGTTTGTTCGCTGCAGCGAGCGGGCTCGGTGATAGCACAGTGTAAAACGACATAGTTTCATTAAATGAATAACCCAACCTTTACAAAACACCCAAAGTCAGGATTTCCATCCCATTTTTCCAACCCTTCTCTCCTCACTCTCTCCAAACCCTTTCTCACTCAATTCCACTCCATTCCATCACCATCCAAGATCAAAGGTAAGAAATTTATGGATTTTTGTTGTTCCTTTCATCCCCATTTCATAACCTAGAGTTTAGGTATTGTTATTCTTTCCACTCTTTCACATTTTTGGTATGAGTATCACTGTTTGTCTCCACTGTGGTTGAATGGGCGAGTTTTGCAGAGGCAAACTCGCTGTAACAAGGTTAGTTCACTGCAGCGAGAGGGGTGATCACAACTTTACTCCCCTAATGCTGTTAGAGTTATGTTTGAGTTATCTAGAGGTTGTTAGGGACTAATATAGAGTTTTGTGGCTTCAATGGCAGACATTGGTGTCATTCCTCCTTGACGGAGCTTTGTTGGTGTCGACGCCACCACTTCCTCCCTTCTAGGTGAGTGGATTCGGAACCTATGGCTCTTATGTTGGTCATGAGAGTTAATTTCCCTAAGAGATAACATGATTGCATGATTTTAGAGAATATTTCAAAGAGATCAGAGATTCTGAATGGTTGTTATGTTTACTGAAAAGATGATTTTCAATTAGAGCATAAAATATATATTTTGTTGCAAACTCATGGGACCATAGTTGTTAAATAATATTTATCAAAGAGCTAGAGTATGACTATTATTTGATTAGAGATTTTATAAAATTATTACGATGATTTTAGAGAGGAATAATTATGAATTATAGAGTTTATGCCTAAAGAAATGTAAATTAGAGTTTTAGAGAAAATAATATATTTTATGAATTAGAGACAAAACGGTAGCTATAGAGAAACAGACAGTGAGTTAACAGTTAGACTCCGATCATTAACCTTGGTACCAAGTTATCCCGAGAGGACAATCTCATAGAGCAGAGAATGGAATCTATTTAGATGTCCACATTAAATCCCTGATGGATCATAGAACATAGTATTTACGGTTCTCGAAGAACCATAGAGTAGAGATTCCTATTTCTTTCGTAGAGTACTGTTGTTATGTTTTTTCACAGAAATCCTATTTAGAGATATTATATATACACATGTATGTGAATATAAATTTCAGAGTTATTGCATTAATTGATTTTGATGATTTCTATATAATTACTTATCTTCTTGGTTGTCCCATGAGAGGGTTGTGGGTGAAGACCTGCTCACTAAGTTTTAGATAAAACTCACCCCTCTCTTTCCTCCATTGCAGGTATAGTAGACGCTGCAGGTTCTTCTTTTTCACCTCCTCCCCCGCCGTAGAGATTTCCCAGTTGGTGAGCTGGGAAGTGAAGTACTTTTGGTATGTTGTTTAGGGATAGAGTGCTCCAGTGTGCATGACGGGCAGGGTCCTAGACCATAGAGATGGATTGCATAGATTATCATAACTATTTATATTTTCATGATTATGGTTTCTATCGTTTGTTTTGTATTGAGAGCAACTCATATGTTTTGTATTAGAGATATAAATTTAGAGCTTGATTATGAAAGTATTTATGATGATTTGATTTCCAAGGAGTTAGAGATTTATATCGGAGATGAAATTATGTTTTGAAATTGGATTTTATTATCAAAATATGCATATAGAGAGACTCAAAAGTCACAAGAATTACGTGGCAATGAGGATTCCTCACGTACCGGTCATGTGCTCAAGTCAGGTCATGACACACTTTTTCTGGTAGAGACATAATTTATTGAAATCTTGTCATTTTCAATATTCTAACTATTTTTAAGCGCCTTGATGTCTTCTAGTGTTTTAACTATGTTAGAATTATGAATCAGTGTAAGTGCTCTTACTTTGTCTTTATCTTCTTTTACAGGAAGAAAATCATTTGCCTCCATAGCATCATTTGTCCCTTTTTTTAGGATTTTTATTTATGGAACCAACTAGTCTATCATGCTTTTGGCATGTGATTGTTCATTGACCAATTGTCCAGCAAGGACTTCGATTCAAATTAGGGTATTTTCAACTGGTATGTAGGATTTACTTCTCCTTTTCGTATCAGAAAATACATCTGGAAATTTATTTGCTATTATTTGCAAACGTGTAATTTTTTAAACTTCTAGTTCACATTGTCGTGATTAAGGATCTGAATGAATTAAAGATAATACATTCCAATTTAGTTCCCTTTCCTTCTATTTATTTTCTCCCCCTAATGTTGGAAACATTGCTTCATCAAAATGATAGTCGATAAATGGAGCTTTAAATACATCTCCGATTGTATTTCAAGATACTTTATTGTAGAGGAAGAGTCATATCCAACATATATTCCCAACGTTCTTTAGGGTCCCATTTTGCTGCGATAAGGTAAGGCAATTGGAACATACATCGCACATCCAAAAGTTCTTAAATGGGATATGTTTGGCTACTAGCCAAAAACTAATTTTAGACGAGAAAATGTATGGTAACTAGTTGGGCTCAAATGGATAAATGCCGCAGCATGTAAACTATATGCCCCCAAGCCGAAATTTGAAGATTTGTTCTCATAAGCTGTGGTCTAGCAATCATTTGGAGGCATTTTATAAATGATTTAGGTAGCCCATTCTAGGTGTGAACATGAGCAAGTAGATGTTCAACATTTATACCACTAGGCACATAATAAGCATTAAAAGCTTGAAAAGTAAATTCACCAGCATTAACAAAGCGAATTGTTTTGATTGGATAGATTTTCTAGAAATTGTGCTCTTAATTGAATAATATGTGTAAGTAATCTTGCAAATGCCAAGTTGCAAGATGATAATAAGCACACATGTGACCATCTCATGGATGCGTCAATTAAGACCATGGACTATCTAAAAGTTGCACAGGATGGATGACTTGGCCCACATATATCACCTAGAATTCTTTCTAAAAATTTAGGAGATTCAAATCCAATCTTTGCTATTGAGGGCCATGTAATTAATTTTTCTTGAGAATAAGTAGCACAAGAAAACTAATTAAATTGGAGAATCTTCTGATTCTTCAATGAATGCCCTTATGAGTTTTCAACAATCCTTCACATCATTATTGATCTGGGATGTCTCAACCGATTAAAATTATTTGGGCTAGTAAACTTTTGGTTTACGATAGCATGTGATTCAAGTGCACTAATTTTAGTGTAATAAAGACTGGAAGAAAGCGAAGGTAATTTTTCTAGAACAATTTTCTTACTTGAATCACAACTCGTAATATAGAGGTACTCATTACTTTGCTCATTTACTGTCTCAATATGATATCCATTTTTGCGAATATCTTTGAAACTCAGTAAGTTTCTTTGTGACTTGGTATAATATAATGCATCATTTTATGATGAACTTTGTTCTTCCAGGAAATAAAATAATAACTTTTCCAAAACCTTCAATCATATTGATACTTTCATTAAGATATTGACATATGTTTCTTTCATTCCCAAATGAGTGAAATAAATCTTGCTTTTAAGAATAGTGTGCATGGTTGCACTATCCACGAGATAAATATCTTCACTATTTATCCTGATCATTTTCTCAAGTCTTCATCTCTTAGATGATCAAGCTCTTTGTGCTGATAACGTGTTGTGAAATGAAAGAGAGAATGGAGGAAATGAGTAGAGAAGAGAAGGAAGGAATAGAGTGGAAGATAATATTTTGATTAAAATGTATAGAATAGGGAGCACCAGAAGGCTATCTATAGCAATGGTGAGTTACAATATTAATTTATTGGCATCTATATTTAAAATATTTCATAACAAATTTCATCGTAATGCCTAGATATGCCAAGGATGGCATGCTGAAAACATAGGCCAATCATGTGCTGAGATTTCTTGGCTCATATACTTTTGTATTAACTTGAAATGAACTTTAATCTTTTAAGGATCAAATTGATATCACAAATTTTTCGTGTATTAAATTGATATCCCACAATTTTTTAAAGGACCAAATTGATGTTCTACAACTCTTCTAATGACCAATTCGAGGTATTATTTTTACTAGTAAATTGGAAGCCATACATATAAAATTATATAATTGGTTTAGAATATTAAATATTTTATACCAATAATATGTCACAGTTAATCTCTTAACTTAATAATTTAATAATTTTAAACATCAAATTAGTCTATTAATATTTTTCCTATTATATAAGGATCTAAATCCAACAGCCCATTTCTAATATGAAGGTTGTAATGCTTTTGCTTGCTTGGTAGGTAATTTCCTGCATATGGTGTGTTTTTTGAACATTGGGTCCCTTGGCATGAGACAAATACGACATCCTCCTTCACTAGGAAAGAAACCAAGGAACAGGTTGGTTATACCTTTGCCAGTTGGCTAAGGTTGCAACAATTTTCTGTTTCTTTTGTTGCGGAGGCTTGTTCCAATTTTAGGATTCTTTGTTGATTGTAATATACAGGGTAAACCCCGTCCTAAAAAAAAATTGCAGGATAAATTGGTTCATCAACAATACAAATATATTTTATGGATTAAATTATGGAGTTAATTTAATTCATGGATAATAAAAAAAAATATTATCATCCAATCATATACAGTCACATTACTTAATCATATCTACTAATTGAAATGGAAATATCTTACAAATGAAATGAAATGATTTATTATTTTTTTATAAAAAATAAAATAATTTGATCGGATAAAAATATATACTTTTCTTAATATTTTCATATATTGGAACAGTGCGACCCTTGTACAACCAGCCCTTTGGCCGAAAATACAATCAGGTTCACAAGGCTTTTGGCCAGGTGAAGGATTAAGCCTAACAACCCGACGCAAGGCTAATTTTGCGTCGGAAGTATTTGAGTTCCCACTTTCAAAAACGATGGTAACAATTGACCAAAAACAAATAAAAATAGTGGTAACACCGTAACAACATAGGAGTCACACTTGATGATCAGTTATCTGTTGCCCACTTAAAACCCGTACAATTCATGTATTTTTGCCCCGAAAAAAAAAAATGGGCAAGCACATATTAATGAAACCCATTTAGAGAAATGAAAAATCTTCTGTGATGGGGTGCCCAGAGAAATGGTTAGTATACAATATTTCTTTATAACTTTATGTCTCTAGTGTAAAGACGCACATTATGTGTCACTATACACTAGAGATGTAAAATTATTATAAAAAAATTTTATACACCAAACATTTCTTGTCTGTCTAACAATCTTTCTAATTCAAAATCTCATTCTCCTATTGAATGGTTCTTGAGTATTATTTAAATTACAATTCATGCTACTATGAGCGAGATTTTTTATTTTTTTTTGTCAAACTATGAGTGAGATTTTGAATTAGGAAGATTGTTAAGTTGATTATTAGGAGACTACATCAATACTCAACCCCCATTATCAATTTGGCAATTAGGCCAAATAGCCCAACATTCACCTAGAAAAAGGGCTTTTCAACTAAATATATTTTCAATTGAGTTTTATTTTTATGGTTGGTATGAAATAAATGAAGTGTAAATTTTTATGAACGAGTTCATATAAGTTATTTCATAATTGAATAGTCTATTTGAGGTTTATTATAAGTACTTATGAGCCTATTTAAATAAAAAAGCGAACAACATTGCTTTTGATTGGATTTTAAAGTAGGTTTAAATTTTCTTTATGCATGTATAAAGTTAGCCTATTTGAAGGCCTAAGCCTATGTTTTGCCAGCCTGTTTAACACCTTAGCATGTTAGTCTATTTAAAGTTTTTTTTTTCCTGTTAATTGCAGACTTATAAATAGGTTTTAAGTGAGGCTAAGCCTTCGTATTGTATCCAAATTTAGATCTTTATTTATTAATCCATAAACTTTTTTGACAAAAAAGGAAAATAAAAATAAAAAATAATCTAAGTGAAGCCCTCTTGAGACAATTCTAACACCAAAGCGCAACGATTTGAATAATAATATAAAAATAATAACAAAAGAGCTTTAAGAATGGAACAAGCGATCTTGTTATGGATGAAACCTCCAGCAAATATTATTAGAATTCGATTATATAAAAACGAAAGATCAATGAATATTATATTATAATAAACCGGAAACTAGTGAAGACTGCACATTCTTTTACCACAGGAATTGCACCACAATATTGCCATAAAAGAAAAAGGAAAAAATTGTGGGGATCAATTAGCCGAACAATGCTAGTATGCTACTAACTAGCAGATTCTATATCCTAAAAGCTACAATTTTACAAGTAATTACAACAATACATAGTGAACAAAAAATTCAGTTCAAGTTTATTCTAGCTGGAAGGCACACTCCATGAGCCTGCTCTTCCACAAAATTGCTTTCACATTTAACCAGTTTCATCACAAACTGAGCTTCAGGGTGGTACTTCTTTTGTGCTTCAGCAAAGCTTCTGCCAAGAACATTTTCAACCCAATCCTCCACTGCATTTTTCTTGTCTGTTAACCAAGCAGCTGCAAGTATCTGTGCCATGGCCTCATATTCAATTTCCAGCAAAAAATCTGACCCAAATGCCCTTTGAAACTGTATTTCAATGCTTTTTATTACTTGCTCAGCAAGCGAATCGAAATCGAATGGCTTAAAGACCACTTTTTTATCAACTTGATCACAGAAATCATGTAACCAGGCTTCAGATTTTTCAATTTCAGATTCACTTTCATAATCATTGATATTGATGCCCTCTTCAACCTCCTCCAAAGGCATATTTAGATCCAGATAGGACCTTGAAGTTTCCCCGACCAGTTTGGGTGACTTGCATGTTGCTTTCTCTTTGGAGTCACTACTTTGAACTAGCTTTCTTTTATTCATTAGTGTTTGTTTGGAGGTCTCTTTTCTCAGTGCAACCTTTACATTTGTGCTGCCACTTCTTTTGGCATCCACAGAAGCATGTCCAAGTAACAACTGCATTTGACATCTTTTGGCTTCAAGGATTCTTTCCTCAGGAAACATTTTAGGCTCCTCTAAAACAAAAGAGCCGTGATACACGGCTGAGGTTAAAATAAAGATTGCATTGTTGATGCTGATTTCCCTTCCAAGTGAGTATGGAAATCTACCGGTTCTTATTGCTTGGAACAAACTATTCTGCAACAGAAAATCAGCTTTATCCACATTTTCAAGAAAGATAACTGAATTTGGTTTTCTACTCATCTCCCCAGCAATGTAGTCCACAACAGTCTTCCTCCTAAGCACATCTTGGCTATCAGAAGATTGGAATTCAAAAATTGAGTTTGATGGATGGAAGCTGTCCTCGGAGCTCAAATCCACAGAGAATAGGCATTTTTTGTTTCCAAGTAAACACTCTGCAAGTGCTGAAGCAAGTTTCCTTTTTCCAAATCTATCTGGTCCAAGGAAAGCAAGCCATATGTCTGCTCTAACACGCGAGCTGCTACGCTTTCCAGCACCGGATCTACAAAGGGAAACAGTTTGACTTACAGCATGTACGGCCTCATTTTGCCTGCCAACCTTTTCAGTGAGAAGTTGGCAAAGTGATTTGAAATCTACTGGATCAAATTTCCCTTCAAAAGTTGGACCAGAGCAGGGAGACGAAGATATAGCAATTTGGTGTGTAGTGCTGCTCTCATTCACAGCATCAAAATCAGTTGAGAGGGAATCTGACAAATGCTGAAGTTGCCTCTTATGATCATACAGTTTTGGGGTTTCTGGCTCATGAGCAGCTGATGCATATATAGTTCCCAATCCCAAATCTGTGGTCACAGGAGTAAGGGACGAAGATGAAATCCAAGTACAAGGCAAGTCACTGTGCTGACTTCTTGAAACTTTTGGTACTTGGCCTGCTTCAGTGTTGATACTAACAGCAGTAGCATCAAAATGTAATGAAGAAACTGGTAATAGCTGTTTGGATGCGGAAGTTATACTTTGTAACTGTTTAGGCATGTATGAGATTTGATTGGAATGTTGGATTTCATTCAGGGATAGACCTTTACTGCTACTTTCATTAAAACCTGCACCAAATGGAAACCTCTCAAATGATGATGCAGCTTGGGGCTTTGTTGGGGAAATATCAAAGTCTGGTAATGATCGGTTGTGATGAGCGCGTTGACAATTGTCACTCCATTTCCTTTGCAATCCAAAGACCTTAGCATTCAAACTTGTGTTGTCTTCATTAGCCTGCACTAAATTTTGAAGTTCATATTCTCATATAAATATTGCCATAAACTGAATCAAAAAAGTATGACGGGTGATGCAATCATTTGAGTATCAAATTATTTTAATCAAATAAAACCTAGAGATATATGTGTTCATCTTGTTGAATCATTAATTTGTCCATAAAATTGGTTGAATGGTGACTTGATTTTTGCTGAGATCCATTGCTGTAGAATTATTCGTGATCTTATGGATTGTTAGCAATCAAATGCTGGGCTTTGGACCAAAATATGTTAAGTGTGTTTGAATATAAGTTGATCCAATTGCTTGATACATACGTATGTGTGTGCGTGTCTTAACAGGACCGGACACTGTTAAAATTATTGACTCATATTATCCCATTAAATTCTAAGGGAGATGGTAGGCAATATCTTGGTCCTGACATGCATGTGTGTCTGTATACCTTCTGTAATTCTTTAGGTGAATCTTCCCTGTCTCCAAATCTCTTATAAGGTGTAAATTGTTTTGTATTTTGGTTTTTTCTTTTTTTCCTTTTCTAGGTATCTACCGTTGGATATAATAACTAATCCCTTCACGCATCATATGCCTATTTAAGATATAGATGTAACCACGAATTTTAAAGCTACTTCATTTTCTAGGCAAAAATCAAACCCTCAACACCTGATTAAGGAATGAGAGAACCCTTACCATCTCACCTCGATCCCCTGTATTTTGGTATTCTAATATCATATATCTTGATCTAGGCCATTATTAGGATATGAAATTTCTTTACTACATCTATGCCTTTTCCACTTAATCAACTTTTCCAGTAACATCACTAATCTCATTTAGTTCAGAAAATCTAATTCCTGAACCCACACAATTTGGTATAGTTCTCAGTTTGATGATAAAAAGCCACAGGCTCCACCAAAGAAAACGCCGTTGAGCAGAATAGACAAGAAATATTATCTCATTGAGTAATGTTAGCCAGAAAATTTTACCTGATTATTATTTTTTTTTGACAGAAAACAAAGGTGGTTGTTGGATGAAATTCATTTCTCAATCCAATGGTCAACATATATGCAACATCATTCTGTCACATAAGGGTGCATTTCTTTTGGATTGTTTTGACAGAAAAACCACACTTCATTTAAAATAATCTGTTTTTAGCTTTTGAGTAGAAACTAATGTGAATAACTTCTATGAAAAATGATTTTCTAGTAAAAAAAAAAAATCACTTTTCTAAATTAAAAAAAAAAATCAGAAACAAACAAACTCTAAATTTGGACAAAAATTCTGACTCTATCATTTTCCTAACAAGTTTGCTACATATATGTCATACTACTTTGCCATCTTTTTCCTTAATGGGAAAGTGTGCTTTTTTCCTTTCTATCAGTGGTTTAGTGGGTGAGTACAGCAATTGTCCCCTCGATGATGTTGCATGTATGTATGTGTGTGAGCATGTGAATGTCTCTGCATGCATTTGCACAAGGGAGAGAATCTAAGATTAGGTGAAATATCATAAACCCACCTTTGCCAAATCCAATTCTCTATCTGTGTCCAAATTAACCTTTTGCAACCAATGCAAGCTTGTTGAGTGAGCAGTTGCTGAAGTAGCAGCAGGACCTACCTTCAGAATATCAGCGACTTCTTGCTCATACTTTTCATTGCACGTGTCACATCGAGTTAGAGATGCATTCGTACAGCTTATTGGGCTTATGAACTCAGAAGGTGATGAGAAGAACCCGCCAAATGGAACAAAGGACCCCATCAAACTGCAAGGTCATCATGAACAGAAAACTTTTAGATCCAATAGGCACAGCAGAACTCAGAAACTGAAAAATTATGCACATCACGAGTCATTTATTTGGTCCCAAAATAAGGGCACCAAATGGGACACTTACATTAAAGGTTTGGCTATAATATTTTATCTAAACTGGTAATTTGATTATCAGATATACAGGTAAAATCATTTTAGTCTCCGAATGACCTCTTATATCAATTTAGCCTCGAAAGTGATGTTACATGTATTTCCATTTTGAGTAAATAGATGTTAAATATATTTTTAAGACTAAACTGATGTCATGTGTATACTTAAGAGACTAAATTGATATACAAAATAATTCAATAATTAAACAAATACCAGATGTATTTTTAAAAGACCAAATTGCTAGTTTAATCTAACATATATACCGAGTATATGAGGCTGCCACAAAGTAGTGTCTAGGGAGAGCAACGCATACACAAACTTACCCTTATAAATCCTTACTGTCTAGGTCACAATACAACTACTTTACCATTACAATGAGACTCACCATGCTTAAATAGGAAGTGTCTCATTTGATATCCCTATTTTAGATACCAATAACATAACTCTTACTGGTATCATTCCATGTGAAAATTATTATAGGCATTTTAGGCTCACAATAGTGGTGAGAAAAAGGCGCTCTTTAGGTGTCATCTACAGAGTGAAAACTACAATTGATAAACCCGAAAAGAGAAAAGTGGCCTCGTGGTCCAGGGGCGCAGAAAAAGAAGAACACTGCATTTATCACATCATTCAGCAAGAGACCGCAGGTAGAAACAACATTTATGGCTCATAGGAGGTGACACAATCAAAACAAGAACTGCATAAGTATCAATTTAATTTCTATAAATTCTATACATGCAAAAGTATAGATGAAGTTAATGCAACCTGATTGAGGCCAAAAGACGAGATTGCAATGATGCAATTGGCCTACACACCCTATAACAAAAAATTCATCACACAGAAATCCTTTCAGAATTCAGCTTGACTTTTCGCCAGAAAGCGGTACGTAAACAGCAAGTTCATTGCAACTTGAAGTAAATAGTTATTTTTCTACATAAAAAAAAAGTAACAGCAAAACAAATAGAACCAAAAACCCATTACATCGCTAATTTTCTTTCAAAGAAAATCAAATAAGAGTTAAGGAAGTTAGAAAAGTTTAATGAAAAGGGCATTATTCTTAAAAAGGAAAAGAAAATGAAAAAAGAAGAAACACTTCCCCACTCTGACCAAACAGCTTTTAAAAAGTGGGTGAGAAAAGTAGGACAGTGAAGATGAGTAATAAAGCAACTAAAAGCCATTCCATTTGGATCACAAAAACAAGTCTCGAAACAAGTGAAAATTTCCTGCATTCACAGGCTAGCTTAAGACTCAGAATCCTTCAATTTACACTCGTTCTTTTATTGTGCCAATGACCTAGAGTTACAGGTCAACTTTTTTTCCTTTACACAAAAAAAAAAAGAAAAAAATGATAATAATAATAATAATTAATAAGCCCATGTTACAAATCAAAACACGCCTTCATAAATATAATATTATATTACATGCCCTATGACAAAGGTTACTCAAACTGCAAACACATTGGTTGGTTGCAAAGTTTCCAAGTTTCAACCCAAATCAAGACACAAAGTACAAGCGCGAACCAATAGAAGAGCTATAACAAAAGTAGAAAAAACAGAAAAGGAAAGAAAGAAAAAAAAGCCACCTGGATTTAGAGTAATGTCCTTCCATCGGAGTTGTGGCAGAAGAAGAAGTAGTGACGGTGAGTAGATGCAGATCCCAATCTCTATCAACAGTTGGGAACAAACCCAGGAACTTGGAATACGCATCCGAAGTTGCCGCCACTCCAACCAACCAAACGTTTCTCCTCGCCCCCGCCTCCAACAACCTCCCCAACCGCTCCACAACAAACTTAACCGAATTAACCGCCTTGTCGCCCCCGTCCCTCACGAAAACCTCAACCTCCCCGAAACTCACAACAATCCCACCACCACCACCCACAACACACTTCTCAACGAAACAACTAACTTCTTTGAACCTCAACTCCATCATCTCCTCACTCCTCTCACCCATAACAAAGTCCTCAATCTCCTTCTCAACACACACAACGCTCAACCCAGCAAGCTCAGGAGGCAAAATCCCCATTTTACCCTTGTTCACACTTTCCATGAACCCCTTGAGAGCGCCCTTAGCGTACACTCCCATTAACAGCGGGTTCCGTTTCTCCTTCCTCAGGAGAACCTCCACGATCCTCCTGCAGTTCTGGTCCGGCCCAACAAACGGCAGGCCCGATAAGCCCGGTCCACCAGGCCCACCACCTGGTTCAAGGTTGCAAAGAAAAAGCGGCCGGTTCATCCGTGAATAAAAGAACCGGTTACTGTTATTGTGAAGAGGAGGCGGCTGAAGCAACGCGAGCTTGATATCGTAGCTTCGGAAACCGGCTTCACCGAAGACCCGGCTTACGATGGGGTCGTCGAGGATTGAGAGAATGAAGTGCTTCAGCTCAACTTTCAGGAACGACGTCGTTTGGTTAACGTTTTGGTTCTGGTTCTGGTTCTGTTGTTGTTGGTGCTGGTGGAGGATCATGTAGTGGAAGGATTCGGGGTGACGGCGCTGGTTGGCCTGGGAGCGTTTTATGGCGGCCATGAGGGAGTTGGAAACCGGAGGTCCGTCGTTTGCTGCTGCCGTGGCGGCGGAGGAGGAGGAGGAGGATTTGGCGGCGGTGGGGAGGCGGTCGAGGGAGACGCCGACTGAGAGCTCTAGGGCGCGGAACTGGAGGCGAGGGGAGTAGGAGAGGCTGCGGGCACGGCCGCAGGCTTCGCGGAGCGCGGAGGAGGGGAGGGCCAGGAGGGCGGAGACGGCGTGGAGTGACGTCGTCTGCGCGTGGCTCCGACGCCGCGCCACCGCCACCGCGTCGTCGAGCGCACGCGCTGCCTCCTCCGTCAGACATTGCCTCGCTGCGCTTACCGACGTCGGCATCGCCGGTTAGCACATAAATAATAATAATAAAAAAAAAATAAAGGAAATAGGCCGTACAATAAATATAAACTTTATATTGTAACAATATAATATAATATAATATTATAATAATATAGAGATATGATATGTTGCTGTTATATGTGTTGTGAATGAATGTAGGGTTTTTGGACAAGAGAATTTTTAGGACAAGGGAGGGTTTGGCGGAGGGGAAGGGAGAGGTGAGAGCGAGGCTGTGAATTTGGTGTTTAATTGATGATGTTAATGTATGTAGTTAATATTGTTGCTGTTGGTGTTGTTTTTCCTTTCTTTTTTTTTCAGTGCGTCGTGGTGGGACCCTTTTGGTTTTTGGCATGGATGGAAGAAGAAAAACACACATGGGTTGGGCATAGATTCTCTTCTTCTCTCCCCTTTGAGGAACGAGGGAAGAGTAAGATTAGAAGAAGAAAGGAAGAGGAGAATGAGGAAGAAGAATTAAAAAGAGGGTATCTTTCTTTCTATCAGTCTCGATTAATTTTTTTTCTTTAATCTTTTTGGGGATTTATTTTTCAAGAACCTTGTGAGTGCTTGTCTTTCAGGACGGGTGAGTCTGCGAGAGAGAGAGAGAGATGCCGTGCCCACTCAAGCAAATGGGGTTACGAGAGTGTCAACGTCAAGCTTTTTAGTCTAATAGCGACCTTTTTGTTCCTTTTCCATTTTTCATTTTCCTTTTTTTAAGGAAAAAAAAATCTCGTAGATACAGTTGTGCTAGTATTTGTACGCCAAAGAAAGTTGTGCTAATATTTTATAAGTTGAATTGAAAATTAAAGCCGGCTAAATTAGGTTATATTTTGATTAATTTAATTGGCTAAATGATGATTTGATCAACTGGAATTAGATGAATGATATAAAAATAGTTATTGGATTGAAAAATTGGTTCAGAAGTCAAACTAGTCAGTTTATTTAATTTTTTATTTATAGATAAGCTTTTATATATATATATATATATATATATAAGCGGTATATCACATTAAATTGATGATATATTATAAGCATAATTAGAGTAAATTTAGATCATATAATCAAATATGGATAATTAAAATTAAAAATTAATTAATACTTATATATTTATTTAAAAATATTATATGATTTTATATTTTAACTTTTATAATTAATGTAAGATCCAATAGTTAAAATTTTTCTATTTCACTCTTATAATAAATCACTAATATCCTATGAATTGTTTTCTATGCGTGTCTCTGTTTAATTTTGATTGTGATAAGTTTTTTATTATCAATAAACAAATAGATCAATTGGTAAAAGTTGTTCTAACATAATCACATTGATCTCAGGTTCAAGTTCTATGTATGCAACTGTGTTAAAAGTTGGGAGGAAAACCCTTACTATATTAGTGGTTCTATCCTCCTCGACCAAGATTACACTCGAGTTATGACAGGACATGAACAAAAGATCAATTAGATGAGTTAACTCATGTTGGCCAGCTATGTAGTTAGGTTCACTAATTTTGCTTCACAGTTTGTTTATCATTCTAAGTTTTGTCTATGGTATAGCAGGTAAACATTTAGCCACACTTGCTAAGTATGGTTAAATATTTTAAAATGTAATCAATGAATTTAATTAGCCATATGTTTTTAAATATTTTTCACCACACTTGATCATCATTCTATCCTTCTTTATTCGTCAAATCAATTATTCAATATTTCTATGTAAGAATTACGGTTATTCGAACAAATGTGAAACTATCGTTTTCCAATCGAAATTATCTGATCCAATTTAATGACACCCGAGTATCCATGGAATCCAATATAATGGGCATATGTATGCCATTGGCATTACAAGGGTTAAAGATTTTTCACAAAACACTCATTTCAATCCCTTTAAAATTTTAAGTGGGATAAATTGATTCATATAAAAAAAATTCTTAAATTGATTCATGTAAAATTAAATAATCAAATAAATTAATTCTTAAAAAATAAATCTCTCAAGTTGGCCTTTGCAAAATTTCAAATTAAACAAATTAGTCTAAACAAAAGTGAACTATCGACCAAATTAAATCCTTTGATAAGTTAGGTAAAGAAGACTAACTTGTTTAAAAATTTACTTTTACAAGTACTAATTTAAAAGATTTTTTTTATAGGGACTAATTTATTTGATTATTCAATTTTACAGGAAATAATTTGAGAATTTTTTATATGGATTAATTTATCTGACTTGAAATTTTATAATAAGCAAAATAGGTGTTTTGTCAAGATTTTTATTTTATAAGGTCTAGTTAGACACAAGCCACTTGCTAGGAAACAAAGAAAGTTAAAAAGTAGGATAAGTTATGCTGGCTCTTTGCAGGGTCTATTTTTGTGATTTTATTGATACAAAATCATACCTGAAACAGTATGAAAGCAATGTTCGTATTTTAAAAGGGGGTGGAAAATATACATGTAATATGAAGGATCTGCTCAATCTTTTATACATGGGATTTTGGAGAGAATTTTATATTAATCATAACTGTTAACAAAAAATTATGCTAATAATTATTAAGATAAAAAATATAAAATTATTTAAAACAATATTAAAATTTTGATTTTTAAGAATTATTTGATATGATTTTATTAAATTTAAGAAATAGCAAATACATATAATGTAATTTTAAAATGGCATTAAATTTTTTATTGAGAAAGAAATAGTTTATTTATACCCGAGATGAATATATTTTTAATAAATTGGAAAAGCAAATAAAAATAAAATTTATTGATGATTATAGTCAGTTAAATAATGTAACAATATTTTTTACACCTTCAAGATGTTAAATTGACTATATTTTAAAGAAATTTCAGAACACGGTCTGTTAATTTGTCTTTTCTAATTAATTCATAATAAATTTATGTAATAAATAATTTTCCACATTAAAATATTAAACATTTTTACTTTTCTAGATTTAAATATATATATATATGTGGTTCATGTAAATATAGACATTTTTTTTTGCTTTGGTCCGATTTTAAGTTTTACTTAGATTTTAGTCCCTATTAAAAATAATAATAATTCTAATTTCTACCATTAGGTGAGATCTATTAATTGATAACGTGGCAAAGAAGAATTGATTGCAACCTTAACACCTGATACTGTTTGACATCATCAATTTATAGATCTTATCTAAAGGCATTGACTAAAATCTAATCTTTTATAAAAAGAATGACTAAAATCAAAGAAAATTTAAAGAAAAACAAAAATAAAAATCACATTATATATTAAGATGAAAAATATATTTAAAGATAATTTTCACTCAATTAGATAATTTTTTGTTTTAATTTATCAATGTATGCCTTAAAAATCCATATTAATTAAATGTTATGATTTTATCTATGGTACATTAGTTGAAATGTTGTGTGTCTTCGAATGCATTTAGTCATACTTTATAAATATAGTTAATTACTTAGCATAGATATTCATCAAATGTATTATAGCCTTACCTTTCATAAAAAAAAAAAATTGCTATAGCCTTACCAAATGTTATATAGTTTATATTAATCATCTTTAATTTTCCAAGAAAGTTATGATTACTTTTGGATAATAATTTACTTATACAGTTATACCATGATAATAACCATTAGTCTTGGATTAATTAACTGTACGTTTCTCTCGTCATCATTTTCGTGAGGGGCGCGCTGGAAGTATAGAAGCCACAATTAAGAAGTGGAAGATAACAGAATAAAGATAAGTACAACAAGATTTGGTTTGATGCTTTCAACGATCAATAAAGATATACATGATTTATTAATTGACAAATTGATTTTGAGGCTATCATGTCAATGCTCTGTTTCCTAATAGGATATTAAGTTAGTATTTGAGAAAGAAAGAATTTCCTCGAACAAGAACATGAAAGAATATTTATTAAAAATTTAATTTTAATAAAGTAAAAGAGTTTTATATTATTATTTAATTAAATCTTTTAAATTTTATCACTTTTTAAGCAATATGATGAAAATTAATTATATTTATTGATATAGTAATATATAATTTGATGGATATATAAAATTTATTTGTGTTGTGAATCTATTAAAATTAGATTCATTTATTTGTTAGTTTTGGAAAAAATATTCTGCAAGCGGCTGTTAGAAAATCTTTTTAAAGCACGCGCAACTGTTGTGGGATATTTTGGGGGCCTTCATGCCTTCAGAAACTACGCAACTTGTTTGATGGAGTGTAGCTAGTCATTAAAATTTAAAAGCTATCCAGCCAACCCTTTAATTTCCTCCCGAAAAGTGAATTATAAAGCCCTGCTCTTAATAGTGTCTTTGGCCATAAATGAAACTGTTCTTGATAAGGTACACACGAAGTTGTGCTCCTATGATGGGTGTCAAAATGGGTTGGTAAATCCTATTAAAAGTTCATTAAAAATGCGGTGAGGATGTTCAATTTATCAAAATAAAATAGGTTGAAATATTTAATAGATTGGCGAATCAACCTATTAAAAATAAAAAAATTTAAAAATAATATTTTTTAATATTTTATCAAATTTTTAAAAAAAATATTTTTAAATAATATTTTATATTATGTATATCTAATTTTTAAGGTTCATAACAACTACACACCAATTTTGACTAAAAAAGATTATTGTTAATAATGTTATTTATGAGTTATGACACTATTTTATTTTAAATTTTAAATTTGAGTGAATAGTATCAATTATATAGTGGTACTGTATTGGTGAATGTACACATTTTTTACTCCTTTTTGTTATCACGCATTTTTTTATTTTTTTTTACTAATAAATTATGATTTCTTTTGAAAAAAAAGAGACTTGATCCGCGGGTCAAATCTACCCCAACCTACCAAAACTCGAGAGTTAGGGAAGTTGAAATTTTTTTATGGGTTTAAAACTTCAACCCAACCCACTAAAAATAACGGGTTTAGTAGACTGGCAGGCTCGGTCCGTTTTAACAACTCTATTCTAAGGTGCGGGATCATATTTTTTGTCTGTCGGAATCAATTTTAACAGTTTTTTTTAGTGTTAATTATTAAGATGGTATAGAAAAAGGAGTCCTTTTTTTTTCTCTAAACTACCGGCATTGTGCATTCTACTATTAGTTAAACTACTATGTAAGATGAGTATTGAATTTTTCTGATTGTACACTTTAATTCTTTTGTTAAATTTTTGCTGATTGTTAATAAAAGAAGTGCACTATTTTCCCTAAATTTTAGGTAAGGTACTGTTGGCACCAAATTTTACCAATTGTCAAATCGGTATTCGACTGTGACAAGTTTAAAAAGCAGTCCAAGGCTTAGCACATGAAGAACTGACAAAATTATGTGAATTTGACAAAGTTTCTAATTTGTCAGATAACATGTCGAAATCCAAAAGAAGGTCAAGTTTGAATTTCCAAGTTGACAAGTTGACGTTGACAAAGTTTGACATTTGACAAGTCGAGATTGAAGTTTGTCACTTGGGAAATAAAATATTTCGAGATCAATTGGAGGCTAAGAATGACCAATCTTCATGTTCGAGGGTCGACAAGTCGAAGAGATGGTTTGTTAGTCGAAGTGGGAGTTCGTCAGTCAAAGCTGGAGTTCGACATGTCGAGGTCAGAGTTCGTCATTCGGGACTTAGAAAATTTTGAAACCAAAAGAGATTGATAGAGCAATCAGAAGCTGAAGACAACTAATTATCATACCCAAAGTTCGACAAGTTGAAGTGGTGATTTATCACTTGAAGACGTAGAAAATTTTGAAGATGTTGAAGATACTATCAAAATAACTCCATGGCATGAGTTCGTCAAATAACGGTTACTGATGATTACCAGAGGTTATTGACAAAAGTTTGACAAGAACGTGCCAAAGCCATGTGGACAACATCCGAGGGCAGCCAAAAGACAAGTGTTAAAATCCTAGAATCTTAGACTGTCTATAAATACTAATTCTGTACATATTGTAAAAGTGGAAATTTTTACTCAAACACTCTCTCTTACACATCTCCAATGACAGAACAGAGGCATGAGTTCACTGAGTAATTGTTCTTAACCCATTTCTTGCTTTCTTAGGATTAATCCGTCTTTCCTTTAAGTTCTTATTTTCTTTATAATCTTTGTACTTTATCTTAAGTTTGTCAATCAATTTACATTCTGCAAGTTCTTTTTCTTCTTTAATCTATCAAACATTTCATTTACACTGTCACAACACAAATCACATTACAATCACTTTACATTCCATCCTCATTCACAAAACATAGTTTGACATTCGATTCTTCTTTAGGTGATGAACCTAAGAGGAGTAGCTTCTCGCTCCCCGAATCGAGATCTTGAAAAGCAAAGGCTGTCATCCAAACTCCTGGAGTTTGTCAATATACGCCTAGTTTAGTGCAATTTGGCCTTTTACACAAGGAAATTGTCAATTATTTGTTGTTGACAATCTAAGTGCCAAAATCTGCAATAAACAAATTGGCACGCCCAGTTGGACTCACTGGTTGAAAAGAAACAAAAACGTGTCAAATAAGAAAAGACAAAGTGTATGCACTTGCGTGGTGGCACTGTCGTGTCAAACATGTCAGAGGATGGACGAAATGAGGCAGAGAATAATCGTCCTCATACTTTGGAGCCAGTCTTAACTCCTGTTAGTCAGACAAATGACAATGTGTCACAAGAAAATGTGACCACTACTGCTGCGATGACATGAGCTCCATATGGTCTTCTTCCAGGCTATGTACCCCCAGGGTACATACCACCTCCATCGCCAAACATAAGGAATCCGCCAAACTTGGGGAATCCGTCAAATGTTGGAAATAATGGAGTGTTTAACAATGTTTATCCGCATAATCCTCTATTTCAGAGTCAGAGTATGCCCTTTATGTCAAATGTGCCTTAATTTGGCACATATTTGTCACAGTTTGGTTTTGTTAGTCCTCCATTGATGGGCCCTTCTATGGTTAGAGTAGGGAACATGTCATCAACAAACCCAACTACCATACAACAACCAAGCACAGGTCCAATTTTCCCTAACATGTCTAGAACAGGTGTAACGGAAACTCCTACACTTACGGTCAATTCAATGGTCGTGTTTCGACAAGAAATTGATAAAAGCCATCATAACCTCGTCAATATGTTAACACAACAAATGGCGACAATACTGATGCCATTGATCGAAACAAATAATACAAGATTTGAGCAACTTGCTCGACAAATAGGGCGAGTGGCTCAGGCCATTACTTTGGATGACAATCCAAATGACCTCTATGATGAAATTAATAACCCATTTCCAAATCAAAATGACAATGCCGACCCAATCGTTAACCTTGTTTGTCAAGGACAAGATGCTAACAATGAAATTCAAAGGGTTCGGCAACAAAATGTATTTTGGAAAAATCAAAACATTATGCATGCAGTCGAAAATGTTCTAAACATGTTCGGCTTCAACGTTGGCTTCGCAAACCAACCCCTTTTTGTGTCTGCATTCCCAGACTATATTCAGCAGGCTGAAGTGCCTAGGGGTTGGAAAATCCCCAAATCTTTGACAAAATTCTCTGGAGAGAATGAGGAATTGACAGTTAAGCACATTGCTCGATACACATTCGAAATAGGGGAAATGACATCAAATGAGCATTTAAAAATGCGTTTTTTCCCTTCCTCTTTGACAAAGAATGCTTTCACATGGTTTTTAAATTTAAGGTCTAACTCAATCTTAACATGGGCTCAATTAGAAAATAGTTTTCATAATCATTATTTTAGAGGCGAGACGAAAGTCAGCCTAACTGATTTATTCACTATTCGACGTTTCAAAGGAAAAACTGTTGAT
Source organism: Dalbergia cochinchinensis (assembly GCA_031216125.1). Lineage (NCBI taxonomy): Eukaryota > Viridiplantae > Streptophyta > Magnoliopsida > Fabales > Fabaceae > Dalbergia > Dalbergia cochinchinensis. The sequence continues at coordinate 47,832,602 of CM062371.1, read as the reverse complement.
GATTATCTGGCTAGATTCAAGAACGCAAGGAATTGCTGCTTTACTCCTGTGCTAGAATATGACGTTGTCAAAATGGCCATTATTGGTTTAGACTATGACATAAGGAAAAAGCTTATTAATTTGCAGTTCATAGATCTTAGCCAATTGGCAGAAAAAGTGCGTCAAATAGAGCAACTAAAGAGAGAAAAGGAAAGAATAAAAAAGAAAACACTTCATCATGGAAAAGTTGTTTATGTCAAAATTGATCAATTAGATGATGAAGTCAAAGGTAGTAGTGATGAAGTCAATGTGGCCGAATTGAAACCAGAACCAATATATGTTTGCCAATCTTTAAGGCCTATAAGAAATAAAGAAAAAATGCCAACGTCAAAAATTTATTCTTTTGATATTACTAAGGCTGCACAAATATTTTACATACTTTTAAAAGATAAACAAATTATTCTTCCTGAGAGGAAGAAAATTCCTTCAATTTCAGAGTTGAAGGGACAGAAGTTCTGTAAATTTCATTAATCAACTGGACATGCAACTAATAGTTGTGTTTGTTTCAAGGACTTAATTTAGAAGGCAATCGACGAAGGGCGTTTGACATTCGAAGGAAAGGAAAAGCCTATGAAAGTGGACACCGATCCCCTCCAAGTCAATTCTAGTTTTGTCGAACCAACCTTGATAGATATCAATGTTGCCAGATTGGGGATGTCTAATCTTGATGCTGAAAAGAAGTTTCGACATGACTTTGAGCTCAACTTCTTTGAGGTTATCAAACAGATAATTTACCCAAAAGTATGGGAAACTCTTCTGATTTTTTTTATCAAACAAAAAGAAAATGGTCGAAATGTCTCCTTATATCCAAGGTGTAGTGCCGTGTTTGATCGAACAGTAAGTGCGACATATGAAACACAAAGAATCAAAAAGTTGATTGCCAAAAGAGAGACATAAAACTTAGAACTGAAAAAGAAAGTAGCAATTGAGTCAAAAATTGATTTTGGTCCATTTAATCCTAAGTTTCTCAAGCTTGGAATAGGACAAGTCAATAAAAAAATGATGACTATTGTCATGGTGGATGGCAAACCTAACAACATACCTGGCCGAACCTGAGTTCCTCCAGCCAAAGTTGCTCAAAATCAATGGGTTAAGAATATCCATCATGGCGACGAAGCATCATCGTCCAAAAGAAAGAGAAGGCCAAAGATAAGGCACAATCAAGGACAACGAGCAAACCCAAATCCTTAAGTTTGGAGGAGGATTGATACAAAGAAGGGAGAGAATCGAATCAATCCTCAATTGATTGGACTAAAATCTCCCATTAGGAAAAGCTTCGTTCCTTTAAAAGATATTGTGCAATCTGAAGAGATTGATTGGGCAAAACTTGAGACTCAAGTATCTAAGGTTACAAGTAATAAGCATTTGGCACAACTAGTACCAACAACACACTTAGAAACTAATTAGGATGACAAAGTGGTGCTAGAATATCGTCCATTGATTGAGGATGAACTGCTGACAAACAATTTTGAAATAGGCTTTGATGACAATCTCCATACCATTTTTAACACAAACTTGGTCGGAGTAGTGTTTGTCTTGCCTATAGAATACGTTGTCAAAGGTTCATATGTCAAAATGGAAGATGATTGTGATGATGTTATTATGAGCGATGGATGTGTCTTTGCTTGTGAAGATTTCTATCATGATGGAACCTTTAAAAAATCTCATGAAGTAACAAAGGCACATTTGCAACCATTGCATATCAAGGAAACAATCGAAGGCAAGTTGGTCAATATGGTGCTGATTGATGGGGAAGCAACCATTAGTCTAATGCTAGAAAGTATGCAAACAAAGTTTGACAAGAATGTCAAAGACTTAATGAAAACTAACATTGTTGTGATTGACTACAATGGCAAATCCTTTACTGCCAAATGCATGGTGGTTTTGAATGTCAAAGTAAGGAATGTTAGTCAAAAGACTATGTTTGTCATGGTTCCATCAACAACAAGCTACCATGTCTTATTCAGATGTGATTGGATCCATCCAGTAGGAGCAATGCCATCGACTTTACATCAAAATCTTATTCTTTGGAACCAAGAGGGAAGCATTGAAGAAGTCAGGGCAGATGGTAGCTTTTGTTACGTTGAACAACTCCATGTTAATTTCAAGATTTACAATAAAAAGATCAAGCCCTTGGAAGTCGAAGGCGACTTCGACCAAAAAAAGATTGACAAATGTGTCATTAGGAGCAAAGGTTTGAAGTTAATACCCAGGACCGGGTTGAAACGGTCCCAAACCTAGATTAGATCATGGATTTTCAAGCCAAATGGCTCAATTGTCGGCTTACATGGTTGAACAATTTGCATGCACTACTGATGGTGCTTATTAGGTTGTATTTCTGATTTCGAGCCTTTAAAATTTGAGAACGCTTCTATTTTGTCTAACAATCTTAGGAGCAAAAATAAAAGCTGTAAAGTATATGCTCTTCTTGAATAAATCAATTTTGGTGCTGGTGAGATGAAGCCCATTTACATCAGCCAATTATTTCCAAAGGATATCAAAGAAGAGTTGGTCAAGCTACTCAGAGTACATGGGTTGTTTTGCATGGGTGTATGACAAAATGCCAGGATTTAGTCATCAACTCATGGAGCATAGGTTTCTATTAAAGCCCAGTATTGGACCTATCAAGCAAGCACCTCACCAGGTTACTCAAGAAGTGATAGTCAAGATCAAGGAAGAAATCGAGAGGCTACTTAAGGCAAAGTTTATTGAAGCAGCCAGCAAACTTCAAGTTTTCTAGTCCAACAAAAAAAAAAATTGCCATCGATCAAAATAAGGCAAAGACAATTATGGAAGCATTGCCCCCAAGGAATAAGAAACAGTTGCAATTTTTCTGAGGAAAGTAAATTTCAATCAACGTTTCATTGCTAGTTTGTCTGGCAAAATAAAGATATTTGCACCATGGGTCAAGCTCAAAAGAGAAGATGACTTTGTCTGGACAAGTGAAAGTAATGTTTGACAAGAAGCACCAGTGATGACATTGCTTAAGCCTGGCAAACCTATCAAACTATTGCTGCTTCTGAGTGACTATTGGAAGTATCTTGGCATAAGAAGTTGACAGTGGGCAAAGAACAACATCGATTAATGGCAAATGTCTAAAGGCATACAAACCAACAATGCATCAAGTTTAGATAAATAACGATGTGCATAGAAATATGTAGGGAGATGCATAAAGGATGAAATATCTGTAAACAACCAATTTAAAATTCAAATTGCAACTCTTCAATTTCTCATTGACAGAAGCTGCTCTTCGAAATGAGAGTTGTAGGGGGGCATCATGTTGGCACCAAATTTTACCAATTGTCAAATTGGTATTCAACTGTGACAAGTTTGAAAAGCGGTCCAAGGCTTAGCATATGAAGAACTGACAAAATAATGTGAATTTGACAAGTTTCTGATTTGTCAGATAACATGTCGAAACCCAAAAGAAGGTCAAGTTTGAATTTCTGAGTTGACAAGTCGACATTGACAGAGTTCGACATTTGACAAGTCGCGATTAAAGTTTGTCACTTGGGACATAAAATATTTCAAGACCAATTGGAGGCTAAGAATGACTAATCTTCATGTTCGATGGTTGACAAGTCGAAGAGATAGTTTGTCAGTCGAAGTGGGAGTTCCTCAGTCAAAGCTGGAGTTCGACATGTCGAGGTCAGAGTTTGCCACTTGGGACTTAGAAAATTTTGAAACCAAAAGAGATTGATAAAGTAATCAGAAGCTGAAGACAACGAATTATCATACTCAAAGTTCGACAAGTCAAAGTGGTGATTTGTCACTTGAAGACTTAGAAAATTTTGAAGATGTTGAAGATACTATCAAAATAACTCCATGGCATGAGTTCGTCAAATAGTGGTTACTAACGGTTACCAGAGGTTATTGACAGAAGTTTGACAAGAACGTGCCAAAGCCACGTGGACAACATCCGAGGGCAGCCAAAAGACAAGTGTCAAAATCCTAGAGTCTTAGACTGTCTATAAATACTAATTCTGTACACATTGTAAAAGTGGGAATTTTTACTCAAACATTCTCTTTTACACGTCTCCAATGACAGAACAGAGGCATGAGTTCATTGAGTAATTGTTCTTAACTCATTTCTTGCTTTCTTAGGATTAATCCATCTTTCCTTTAGGTTCTTATTTTCTTTGCAATTTCTGTATTTTATCTTAAGTTTGTTAATCAATTTATATTCTGCAAGTTCTTCTTCTTCTTTAACCTGTCAAACATTTCACTTACACTATCACAACACAAATCACGTTATAATCACTTTACATTCCATCATCATTCACAGAACATAATTTGACATTCGATTCTTCTTTTGGTGGTGAACCTAAAAGGAGTAGCTTTTCACTCCCCGAATCAAGATTTTAAAAAGCAAAGACTGTCATTCAGACTCCTGGAGTTTGTTGATATACGCCTTGTTTAGTGTAATTTGGCCTCCTGCACAGGGAAATTATCAATTATTTGTTGTTGACAATCTAAGTGCCAAAATTTGCAATAAATAGGTACATTCAAGTGTAATCTAATATCCTAAAATATTAGATAATATGAAACTCGATACTCTAGACCTTTTTAAAATCCGGGTTGTTTTTTTAAACAATATATGAAAAAGTTAACAAAATAATCGATTTGCATAATTAAAAAATGTTGAATCAATTTGTATATTTTCAAATTTTTGGGGTCATATGTACATAGACTATAGTTCAAGAAAATAAAGTGTTATTTCCCTTGTAAATTATGTTTTTACACAATTGTTGGTTATGCCTTTTTTGGTGTATCGTATAAGATAAAGTCTGATAGTGTTAAATATGATTATACAAAGTCTGATAGTATATTATAAAAAACTCATTTTATAAGTTTTTATTTTATCCAGTGCTTAGTGAGTTAGATGATCGGCAAAAGATGAGCGGGCGGTGAATAGCAGGTGACAAGCGATGACCAGCGATGGGTGACTTACGGTGGGTGACTGGTGATGATCAGTGACCAACAACGGATGGCAACCGGTAATCAACAACATGTGGCAGGCGGCAACCACCAACCGTCAAAGAGTAAGCCGTGACTTGTAGCAGGTGGGCAAGGGGCAAGTGTTGACCAAAGAGTTGACTTGGGTTAATTTGGGATTTGTTAGTAAAAATAATATTATCAGGTATAATCAAGTCTCTTGAGATATGATAATTTGATCCTATAACTATAGGATAAAAATGGTTTGACTGTATAGTATTCTATTATTCTATGTGATTCCAGACATATGATAACAATGAGTATTATAGTATTAGCCTAAAAAGCACGAACACACCAAGTTGGCGATGTGTCCGTGTGTCGGACACGTTTCGGACACCGACACTCACACACATGTCTGACACATGTCCGTACGTGTCCAATTAAAAAAATAATTTTTTTGAGCTCGGACATGCCCCAGACAAAACTGGACACATGCCAGACAAGACTGAATACGTGTCGAACATGACTGGACATGCGTCAGACACGGCTCTAATTCACACTGTAAACATGCCTGAGTTAGTTTTTTTTATTTTTAAAAATTTTTAATACCAACATGAACCAAAAAATCAACTCTAGTTGCTTAATTTGATCTGTACTGTTGGACAATTTCATTTTAAAAATTCTTCAATTGATTATAAAAACTAAGAATTAATTAGATAAAAAAATTATACAAACATGATAAAAAAATCCACAAAAAAGAATCATATAAAAAATAAAAAATTATATACATATATATATGTCGTATCTGTGTCCTGTAATTTTTTAAGTTTGGTATGTCTCCATATCCGTATCCATATCGTGTTCCATGTCCGTATCAATATCTGTACTTCATAGGTATTAGCTAATATAATCAGGTCTTATTCTTTCTATAAACGCCCTTAAATCCCATTTAATAACGATGACTATAGCGTTAATTATTAAGATGTTATTGAAACATAATGAAAGCGATCAACCCCACTAAGAAAAATAGACCCTTCTATTTTTGTGTAATAAAATGAATTCTTTTTAGTAGCATAAAGTGAAAGAGGAGATATTTAAGGCTATTGCACTCAAATCTCAAACTGATAAAATATTACTATGCAACACACGCGAATATTAGGTGCTTAGGTGGCCAGGTGGCTTCCAATTACATCTTTCTCATAAAAATAATTAGGTAGACCGAAAGTATGAGAAATTATTTATTTTAATTTATTTATTAATTAATATATAATTTTTATGAGTTATTATTATTTTTCACTTCCTTTATATTTTTAATATAATAACTAATTTATTAATCAATAAATAAAATAAAATAAATATTTTAACTTATTCTAACAACATTTAAGAATTTCTATCTTCCTCGTAATTAGAACGGCAAGGAAAAGTCTTGAAATTTTCACCCATTAATTTCCCCTCCCTCTCTATCTTTCTCCTTTTTAAATGCACCCAAAATTAAGGGTCGAAATGCTCCATAAAGAAATAAATTTCTTAATTCACGGAATAGGCAAAGGCAATGCCAAATTCGGTGAGTTTTCTGCACCTCACGCCTATCTATGATTTGCCTTGTACTTGCTTGTAGCAAATGGAGAAACATACGCCAATGTACTTCAAAAGTTCAAAATATTTTGTTTGGAATAAAATTATACTAATCTCATCTAAAATTAGGCTATCTTATATATGATCGACAATACTCTTTGATTTGCAAAATTTATAAAATTATATAATAATATTTTTCCTAAATTTTAGGTGATATTACACGTGATATCATTATTATATTTTAGGTAACGTGACTATGATGAGCATCAATGAAACGTAATATTGAGTTACTTCATAAGGACGTGTCACTCTTGAAGAGTGCCCTATGTAATATTACCAATCTCCAAGAATGTCAATAATTTACTCATATTTTTCAAATATTACAAAGTTTTTTTAGTTCAAGCAATTACTCATGCATATCTAATAGTTCAAGAAAAGAGACCACTCAAGTGAGAGAAATAATTAATTATAAGAATAAAATGGATAAATTTAAACTGTATAATCATATATGAATTATTAGAATAAAAAATTATATAATCAATAATTAAAATTTATCTATCTCACTTTAATAATTAATTACACTCTCTTACTTGAGCTGCCTCATTCAACGGATCCCTTCCTAAAAGTAAACTACTGTAAAGCTAATTTAAAAAACAATGTTCAATTTTCACATAGATGTTAAATGTTATATTTTGATTGAATTTACTTGTTAATAAATTTTAGATTATTTACTTCAGCTTTATATTTTTATTAAATCATCGTTTGAGGTTTTAATTTTTTTTCAATTTTCTTATTTTAAGCTTTGAGCATTTAGTGATTTATATAGTTTCTTCTAAAGTTGTAGGGAAATTTTTTTTCATGTAAAAAAAAAAAGATCTAAGTTGAGGAAAATGCTCACCCCTAAAAATATCACAACCTAGTAAAAACACAATCACACTAGGCGAGCTACTCTCAATGATCCAAATGTGGTTCTACATCTATTTTTGTCAAGTCTCTTGCTTCTAACATTTATAGACGACGTGGGTATATTAGAAGTCAAATCTTTCTTAATTACAACTTCTCAATATTCTAGCAAGTATTTGGCTTAGAAAATAAAGAAAAACGCATAATAACACGCTTGGCCTTAAAAATTTTAAAAAGATCGATGATGATGATGATGATGATAATAACAATAATAATAATGATAATAATAATTAATTGCTGTGCTTTAAAGTTTAATCAAATAACTCATCTAAAAAAAGAAATAAATAAATAGTTGAAGAAAATAGTTTACTCAAATTAAAACATGAAGAAATAATTTGTCAAAATAAAGATTAATGTTAAATAAGTTAATTTACAGGTTATCCGATATTATTCCAAGAACTTGTGTCAAATGTGTTTTCTTTCTAAAAGGGAGAAAGGATAAGATCACATCTAACAGAAGTTAGTTAGTGTTGTTAGACTAGTTAGCAATTCAGTTGTACAAATATGAGCTAGTTATGGTATGCTACATAAGCCGTTGTATTCAGTGTATACATATACTCAAATATGTAATTCATGAAACTCAATGCAATCAATTACTTTCAGATCAATACTACTCTCAAACTCTCTCAAATCTTCATCTCTTTTCCTCACCCTAGCCTTGCCCTTATACCTTCACTACAAAAAATTTAGCCTAAAATAACACTTATTTTAGGAACATATGAAAAATGTTACTTTCTGTACATATAGACAACACTTTTTTTAAATGTGTTATCTTTAATATAAAAAAAATGTCGTCTTCTTTATCCAAAAGTGATGCATTAGCTTAAAAATGTACATTTTTTTGTTGAAAAAGTTGCTTTTGACAATTAGCCACATATGATATAGCAACTCTTCAAAAAGTGATACATTAACTTAATAAAGTGTAGCCTTTACTATATCAAAAGCAATACATTTAAAAAAAGTGTTACCCATGTGTGCATAAGCAACACTTTTTACGTGTATCCAAAACTAAGTGTTCTTTTAAGCATAAATTTCTTGTAGTGCTTTATGGTATCAAAGCTTGAACTCTAACCATGTCTACTGAAACCAATTCACAATTGTCACAAAGTGGGACACAAGCACAAGTTGTGATCACCTTTTCTAATCCCATTGCAACGAAGCTCAATGGTGAAAACTTTCTACCATGGTAGTAGCAAGCTGAGGTGATGATTGAAGGGTATGATTTGATGGATTACATCACTGGTGAGAACATTCCATAGAAGACTGAAGTAGAAGGAGGTGAGCTCACTCAAGAATATCAAAGGTGGAAGAAGCAAGACGCCCTACTCAAGTCTTGGTTGCTACCTCAATGAGTAAGCCCTCTACCACAAGAATTGTTGGATGCAATTTTTGTTATCAAATTTGGCAGAGGCTTGAAACCTATTTTCCTTCTCGAGTAAAAGCTAGAGTTAGGTAGTTGAAAAATAAGTTGAGTAATACAAAGAAAAACGGTTCTTTCACGAACTATCTTCTTGAAATTAAAAGTACTATTGATGCTTTGATATTAGTAAGAGCTACGATCAATGATTTTAATTATATTGAGATTATTCTAAATGGATTACTGCAAGAGTATGGTGCATTTATCACCACTATTGTCCCAAGAGTTGAACCAATTTCTATTGGTGAACATAAAGCTTTGCTTATGGCTCAAGAAAAAAATGATAGAGAAATTCAGAAGTAGAGAAGGAGGTTTTCAGGAAAACTTGGTGCAAGCTTAGAACCAACCAAGAAGGTTTCAGAATTCCAAAGGTGGAGGCAAATTCTTTCATAGCAGAAGAGGTCGATTCACGGGCAAAAGAGGAGGAAGACTCTCAAATCAACCTTCCTGCCAAGTTCGTGGAAATCTAGGAGCCTAGGACACATTTCTCTTGATTGTTGGCTCAAATTTAATTAACAATTTCAATCCAATTAGCCTAATCAGTTGCAATCTCAATCTTCAATACCATGGCCAAGAGCTCATCTATTGGTTGCAACTCCATCAACAATGTATGACCCTAATTGGTATCCAAATTTGGGGTGCATCTCATCATATGACACCGGATCTTGGAAACTTGATGGAGAAGACTGAGTATCGACGAGGTGATCAAGTCATGGTTGGTAATGGGGCATGTTTGCAAATTTCTCACATTGGAGCATCTAAATTTTAGCCATCTTATAATTCATCCTATTTTGTGTTTAAAAACTTGCTGCATGTTGCTCATATCACTGAATTTAAGTGTTTCTTAGTTCACAAAAGATAATAATGTGTTTGTTGAGCTTCACCCTAACAATTATTTTGTCAAATGTTAGGGTACCATGGAGACGCTTCTCCAAAAGACCACTAAGGATGGCTTATACTCTTTTGGTGATATCTTTTCATTAAAGAAAAACATCTCTGCTGTAAATAGCCCACTTCATGTTGGTTGTTTCAATTATGCCAAGATGTCAGATTTTAGTCTGTCATTACCCAATTTGGATCATGACTGACACGTGAGGAATCTCGTCCCCACGTAAGTATCGTGATCACTGAGTGGTACTACATACATATTTTATTCATAAAATTCATTTCAAATCATAATAATATTCGCATACTTAAGACATGAAAAATCATGAAATACCCTTTTCTCATATTCAAGTTATAACTGTAACTACAATACAAAATATATCGAGTTGCTCATTTACAAAAGAACCATGCATAATATATCATTTTAAATACAAAATGAATCATGGTAAATCAAAAAGCTATATCATTCATATCCAGAACCCTATCCGCACTACCATTGGAGCACTATATGAAAATAACAAAATACTTCATGGCAGCATAAAGCTAACCTAAGCCAGAATGCTAATGCTGTTGGGAGGATGAGGTGGAGGATCTAAGGTTGCACCTGTATCTATAAAGAAAAGGGAATGAGGGGTGAGTTTCATTTTAAAACTTAATGAGTGAATCTTCATCCACAACCATACATGGGATAAGAAAGAACATACATAAATAATAATGCAATATTCGTAAATAATTTCTATTTATTTTACATAGCAGCTATAATCATAATTTACTGAAAACATAAAAATCATCTTTATTTTCTCAAGGATCACTAAAGAGAATAGACTATGCATAAACTATAAGGTGGTGCTCAGTCCCTCACAAACAAGAGCACCCAGCTAAGATATTAATGGTCTTTCGCGAATCGCGTCCCTCGTGGACTGATATGAAATAAGGATATTTGCTCCTCACGAACCTTGGTATACCAAGGTTAATGATTTAACTGGCATTAAATCACAGCTCTGTTCCTTTTAGTAATTCCCTAATCTAAAACCATATTGAAATCATGAAAAAGTAGTTTTATGGTTCCAAGTTCAACATTTTACGTTTCTCCTACATAAACATAAAGCTTTACACTTTCTCTCACCAATCATAACTAACTTTTATCCTTATAAATATTCAAATCATGAATTTAATCATATAAAATATTTATAGAGCAATTATGGTCTCATGCAATTTCTAAAATCAAAGATTTATTTTCATGTATATAATTTCAAGGAAGCATTTCTAATTATTGCACAGTTTCATTTAAAATCCATATCATGTGAAAACTCAACCTTCAAATCTCTAAATACTCTGTAATACTAGAAAATAATGATATAATAATCGAAATAAGGCTATGAGATCAAACTCACTCATTTGGATGGGTGGAATGTGATGAACCAACACCAAGGAAACTCTGAGGAGCGAGAATGACACCAATGTTTGCTATAACAACCATAAAACTTATCAATGATCTATGGGTACTTCTAGATTACCGTAAATCAACTCTAACAACACTAGGGGAGCACCTCACTTGACAACAATGAGAGAACAATGATACCCATGACATGGAGGAGGAAGAAGAAGGAAGAAACTAACATAAACTAGAGCTTGGAGGAGAAGGATTTGTGTGGGATTAAAAGGGAAAAAGCGAAAATGTGTTTAGGGAGAAGGGTTTTTGAGTTATGAAGTGGAAGCCTGATTTGGGGGTGTTTTAAACAGTTGGGCTATCACCACTTATCAAAACTATGTCATTTTACACTATGCTGTCATCGACAGTCCTCGCCGTAATGAACCATACTCACTGCATCGAGCTTGTTCTGCATAATTCTGCAGAACACATTTGTAACATAGTTTCTGCATCCGGGGCCTTTTCAACAATGCTGGTGGATCTAGAGGGACTTTAAGGCCATATGAAACTTGTCTAAAGATACGTATACTCAAGGTATTACACAGTCTATGGCACTCAAGGCTAGGTCATCCTTTAATTTCTGTTGTGTCAAAGGTCTTGAAATCACGTAACATTTCTTTTACAAATCCACATTCTGTTTGTTCCGCTTGTTGTTTACAGAAGGCACAATAACTTCAATTTACTATTTCTACCACCGTGCATACCCATCCATTGCAATTAGTGTATTCTAATATTTAGGGACCTTCCCTTATTCCATCAATAAGTGGTGCAAGATCCTATGTTCATTTTGTTGATGCATAATCTAGATACACTTAGATTTATCTTTTTCACAAGAAGTCTCAACTTTATAATGTTTTTACTAGTTTTCATAAAATGACTGAACTCCAACTTGGTCACAAATTAAAGATGTTGTAAAGTGAAAATGCAAAAGAATTTATTGCACTAACCAAATATCTAACATCTCCTGGTGTTGTGCATAGATTTTCCTGCCCTTATATTCCTCAACAGAATGATTTTACAGAAAGAAAAGCAAACATATCACTTTAGTTGGCCTCACTTTACTTGATAATGCTTATCTGCCTCATTAATTCTTTGCCAACCCTTATCTTGCAAATTCTATTACCCTGTGAGAAACTGCTTCACAAATCTCCCTCTTACGATGACATGAAAGTTTTCGATTGCTTATGTTTCCCATATCTCAGGCCTTATAACTCTCACAAACTTGATTTCAAATCCTCTGCTTGTGTGTTTTTGGGGTATGCCATTCACCACAAAGGCTACAAGTGCCTTACAAAGAATGGAAGAGTTATTATCATAGGACATGCTTTCTTTGATGAGAACTTTGTCCCATTTTAAGACAAATCCTGGTTCTTATCCCCATGTTATTTTCAAACGAATGCTAAATCACTTGCTTGAGTCCAAAGAGTGATTTGATAAGCTTGCATAATTTGTTAGGACTGGGAGAAGAAAAACCAAGTGGTAATAGCATATAAACATCTTCAAAAAGGTCACCATGAAGAAAATCTAGGAAAGCCAACAATACAAAGGTGGTTGCACTTCCATCTTTCATTAAATTAATAGAAATTATATTTTTATTTTCATTTTAAAATAAACTCATCTTAAAAGGATGATTATTTTTTTTATTGAAGAAAGTTTAGATTGTGGGGAAAGTTCATCCAAGTCCATTTCCAAGACATGCATGATGCCTTTAGTTAGGCTCATTTATTACTTACAAAGGCAAACATATCACAAATTAGAAGGAAAAACATGATAATTAAACTCAAATCATGACAATACATGTAGGAAAGGTTAACCCGATGAACTAACCCAAAAAATAACCTACCACGACCGTTATGTATTACTGAATTATTAGCATGCAATAGTGCATAGAGGATCAATCTTATCAAGGGCTGCATACATGGACGAATTAGTGTAATTTAACCGGCTTCCCTACAATCACGGTCCATGCAAATCATATATTCCCCGTGATTAAAGGTGATGATTACCCTGGTTTCAACTTTCCGAATTCAAAACTTCCGGAGCTCAATTAAGGACACTAATAAGGCTGTAAATATTTATCGACAACTTGATGTCACAAATTATTATTAATCTCAAACGAAAGGTGTTGTGGTTGTCTTTTATGATGTGATTGAAAGATATGATAAACAATGGGAGTAATTAGGTGATCACTTAAACCATAGTTAAAGGCGAACCGCTATTAAGGATTCGACATGCATGCAATGACTTCCCAAGCTGCCAAAGTGCGTTGTGAATTTCGAAGTTCCAAAAACAATATGTAATGGAAAATGGAAATAAAACAGTTGGTAGTGTTATTTAAATAGAACGATGCTCTATATATGTGGGGACAATTCATTTAGCCAGCCACTAGTGGAGGGTGTATGACCAAACATTCAAAGAGCCATCATAATCATAATAAAGATGACGCCATTCTTATTCGGGAGAAAAACAAATTAGGACGAGACCAAGTGCTAACAAACATAGGTGATTTTGAATTCGATTTCAAAATTTAAGTGTATGATAAAATAGTAAAAATGTTAAACATTTAGAATTTTTTAAGAAAATAAAAGCTAGAATGATGTGTTATAATTGATTTCCTTTAAATAAATAGACAGATTCTATTATTATATCTAATCCAATCACTGTATATTCTATACAAAATTCTCATTATTTTATTTTGGCCTCCGCGAAGCACTACTCAAAAAATGTCATAAAGAGTCCCGCTTACAAGTCTACCTGCGTAATTCGGGTAGATCATGCTTGGAAGACTTATTTCTCTGATTTCCTCACTTCATTTGCACTTGTTTTCAGACCGTGAAGAGCTTAATTTAGGGGGTGAATAAGATTAACTCAGCTGGTAAAATTAAATATATAATAATGAGTAAAATACCCATATTACCCCTTGAAATTGCACATGTGAATCCATTTAGTGCCTAAAATAATTGTAAAATAAGTCAAATTATTCACTGACTTCATTTTTATTATTTTACTTTCACGTTGTTGTTAATATGTTAAGTGACCTAGGGTGATAGACTATCATCCTATTTGGCCTCATAAGTGATATAGTTGAATAATTTGTTCAAATTGTTAGAATTTGTTAAATATATCAACAATATTACTTATATATGTAAAATCCATTATACTCTTCATTTATGTTTATCTCTATGCAATATAGTTAATAGAGATCAAGCAGAATATTAACCTATCGCTTGCATGTCAAGTAGCGTGCTACTTCAACAAAAATGTGATAACATAATAACAAAGATAAAGTTAGGAGTTAATGTCACTCACATTTCACAATTTGAATAACTAAAAAGTTAATTTTTAAATTGAACATTCACTCTTACAATGATTAAAATGTCTGGAGTTTGAATTTTGCTCGTTACGTTTCATTAATAGGATATATTAAGTATTATTACTGAAAATCAGACCTTGCTGAGGTTTGAATGCCCTGACGCCCCCCTCCACCTATAACAATTTAAAAAATAAAAAGAGCTTAATTTCTTTGGTTTCGTAATTGTGTGGTTCTTGTTCACATAGTTTGGTTAATTCTATCATTGATTAAAGAACTTTTTAGCATATATATAAAACTATTGAGAGGAAGGTTGGATACCTCTTTTAATTTTAAAGCAAGACATGTCGGGTCAGGTTTGTGTTACAACTCCTCGATTTGGGTTTGGCATATGGCTTATTAATTATAGGCTTCATTTTTAACGTCTAAATCTGACTTGAAACTTGTTCGCAAAGTTTATAATTTAAAATATTTTAAATTGCTAGGAGATTTGTGGGTTGAATAGGCCAATACAGGCTTAAGCTTCAAATCAATGAACCAATAAAAATGATGAATTAGTTAAAGACTGATAAATTGATCAAAATTGATATACCATTTAAAACTTGATGAATTGTAATCAATTCATCAGATGGCCAAAGATATATGTCATGTTTAAGAGACCTCAGTCTTTTTACTTGAAACGATAACTAATTGTTAATATATTTAAACTTTTTAAATAAGTCGAATATCAACTACACATTTGTACAGGGGATTGATTCACTCATAGGCGAATCTTCTTGAGGACACAATGGGAGCCATCCCCCCCCCCCCAAACAAATTTGTAAAAATGGTCTATCATTTTTAACCTTTGCTAGCTAGGTACTTCTCTAGAAGGGGATCCCGTGCAACGAACTCATCATTGACTTAGCCAATGATACGTTAGGAATCCGCCTTGGCTTCCGGTCTTCAGATGTTGACTTCTAGGGTGTTTGAGGTCTGCAATGAGCGCCTCATACTAGGCTTGGTTGTTGCTTGCTTAGAATTAGAATTGGAGGGATTGCTCAATTAGGATTCCTTCTTCATTTCCCAACATTAAAAATAGCTCAGAAAGTATATTACTGTGTCTGTGATACATTAAAAAGTAGATTGAAGCATCAGAAAATAGATTGAAGCATCAGAAAGAGGTTTAGAACATCAAAAGTGACCTGGTAACATCAGAAAGTGGTTATTCTTGAACAAATCAGGTACATCTATACCAAACTCAATTGTGTTCACTAAAAGAAGAATCCAACATTTTCTAAAAACTATAATCTACGTTAAAAGGAAACTCAGTGTAAGCTAGAAGAGTTAAAAAAGTAAAGAAAACCATTAAAAATTGAAGATATGGTATCAAAGAGAAGATTTGGCCTTCAAAGAGCTATTACTCGTGCTAAATTAGCTTTTTACTCGAAAAAGATACATCCTTGGTTAGATTTTGTGAGCTTATAAGTTCATTAAGCATATGTGATGATGGATGCTCTTTTTGGAGCACATATATAGTATACAAGAACAAAGGACAAACCGCTATTGTACTATAACGACTGTCACTGCCACAACTCATCTTTTAGCTTCTAGAAGAATAAATCACTAGACACACAACAAATGATCAACACGTGTATGATGGTGATCAAATCAAGGATAAACTGTCACATTCAAATTTTCAAGTGTAAAAACTTCATTCCTTCAAGTTGAAGAAGAATTTTGTGAACTGAAAATAAGAAGTCTATTCTCCATTGTGTTCCAGTTCTTAAAGTTCAAAATCTCCTTTCTATAAATCATTAGCCAACACTCTCTTATGAGAATATAGAATGAAGTATCTCAAGTATCTTCTTACCTCCAACACAAAGTTGAGTGAGTTTTGAGTGATATACCAAAATGTTTAAACTCTTTTGTACCTTGATCAGTGATTAGCTATTCATGATAGCTTGGAAAGGCTAGTTAAAGAATACTTATGAATGATGGTCAAGTGTGCTGACTACACAATGTTGATAGCTTGAGAAGGCTAGAGAAAAACTATCTAGTTGACCTCTTGTACAAGGAAAATGATTTAGTGGAACTTTCAACAAGTTTTGTTAGGGGGCTAGATGTAGGCAAGTCTGGCCAAACCAGTATAAATTTCCTACGTGGTTCCTTTCATTCCTTATCTCTTATAATCTATTTTGTGTATTGTTATTTTATCTGTGAGTGATTTTATAATTATAGTTTATCACTTTATGAACATACTTGTTTTTTGCACACTTCAGAAAGTCCCTTTCTGAAGTTATCTAATTTGAACTTTCGATGCCTTCAAGTCTTGGACTTGATACAATTTGTTTAAAAGTTTTAGAAAGTAAAAAGTTTTTAAGTTGCATGATTCAACCTCTCTTCTTGTGCATTCTTTACCTCACTTACAGTTTCAAGATCCTTCCTGCACACTATTGGAGCACCCTCATCTAACATGATCCTAAAAGTAGCTTCACTATAAAGCAAAGCTCACCACTGGAACTTGGTACGGCACAACTGATGTGGAATCTAGAAGGGGCCACCTAGAGCAGTAGCTATATCTATAATAGGAAATAGGAGGGGTGCGTCATCCACAACTCAGTAAGCATATCTTCATTCACAACCCACATAGGACAACCAAACAATGTACATACACACAAATACATACATACATACATACATATATATATATATATAATATAGCAGGTAAAAAACATTTTCATATACATATAAACATATTCTACTTATAGAGAAATCATATATCTTTTGCTAAAATTTTTCTATTATTGATCAGGGTAATTAGTAAAGAAACTAACATGCCAATGTCATTTGGCTGGATGATATCAGTCCCTCATGAATTGAATATCTCTCGAGCAGAGCATCAATCCCTCGTGAACCGTGTCCATCACAGACAACTACGTAAACATGAAATGGGTCCTTCATGAACGCATCCAAAATCTAAATAATCAAGAGACTGCCCCTCATGGGCAACATGATATGCTAAGGTTAACAATATCTCTAATGCCGTTAACTCTCAGTTCTGTTTCTCTCATTATTCCTTATTCTAAAAGCTGTCATAAAAGCTTAATTGAGAAATTTGAAGTTTCTAAACTCATAGAAATTCTACTATTCTAGCCATCAACATAAATTGGCATGGAAACAACATATTCCAAACATGTAATTTCACAGACAAAATTATTTTCAAAATTGTGATTTCATAAACATAAATATTTTCCAAGATTATATCAAGTACGGTCTCATAGTTTCCTAAAATTATTTTCATACTAATAAAATAGAAATCGCCTACCCTAGGGTTGTGGCATGTACTCAAAATCATATTAATGTACTAAATAATTTCTAAAAATAACAACTGATTCTTTGAAAAAGCTTCTAACGACAAAAAATTATGGCTATGAGCTACAGTCCACTCACTGTCATTGTTGAGAGTACCTGATCACTGACTGCATGATCCGACAGGTTTGGAACGGCGTTGCCAACTACGAAGAATCATTGGAATGACATTAGATTTGAGTTGGATGATATTGGGAAAGAGACAACTGAACAACTTGAGCCCCAAAGACAACTAAACTCACAAACGGGATTGGGAACTAAGGAACATACTTACTAAAAGAATTTAATTGGTGGAAATCAATTGGAGAGAGCTTAAGGTGGCTAGGGTTGTGTTTGGGTGTTTGGGCATGTTATAACATGTCTATTTATATTGGGAGAGGTTAAAATCTGTTTCTAATGTACAGGTCCCATCAGGTAGGTGTTGTAGTGGAAAATACTCACTGCAGCGAGTACACGCTCTGGAGCATGTGTTACCCAACTTAATTCATCTGTAGCCCTCAGTGCAATTAAAATTTGGCCTCGAGATTAGAAATGCCACTTATAGAAAATTGTATTAGCTTTCAAATGTCATAAAAATCATGTCTATTAGACAGATGTAGCTCATGATATTTGCAAATTACTAGGCAAAGATCATGCTTGATAGTGTGGGAATAAAAGCGTGTTTCATACTTGTGTTTTGATTTTTGCCCAGCATATGAGGGAATTAGAATGTGATCCCAAAGATAATGTTAGAGTTCTTTTCATGGTCATTGCTAAGGGCACTTAGACTTCGGGTATTACAGATTTAATAGAGATGATTTGCTTCTTTCATCTATCATATAAAACACTTCTCTCATTTGATATGATATTCTAATATTTATGTGTAATATACAATTAATTTTAATTTAATGATCATCATTCACTAATTTATATGTTCAACTTTTGGCCCCCTAAACATTTTCTCAAAAAATCACCACTAGATACACTTGACACTCATATTTTCATGACTTGAGTTTAATTTTGAACTTTTCTTTATTAGTGAGTAGTATATGAATATCTATCTAAGTATCCCACAAGCTCAGAAGCATGTAATTTTGACCTTGAACCTAAACTTGTAAATAAGTAAATAAATAAATAGAAAAAGATAAACATTTGTATCAAATTATTTATAGCTTAACTGAACACACAATGTGAAGATATTAAGTCATCATTGTTAAACATAGGCAAAGATGTGAGGAAACAATTGCAATTAATCAAAACCACTTATACCTTATTAGCTAAGCATTTGCTGATGTATCATCTCATCATTGTTAAGTTTGTAGATCAAATGAAGAAGACACATATATAAATGTCTAGTACGATACAAGTCAAAATGGTGCCCCATAAAATTGAGCTTCAACCATTTTTCCAAATGAAATTATATCCAACCCCCCCCCCCCCCCCCTCTCTCTCTCTCTCTTCTCCTCTCTAGTAAGGCCTGCAAGGACTGAGGAGCAGGGGCAGTCTGCGTTAAGTTTTCTATTATCGCAAATGTATTGGGCTAGTCATTTTCGATACAAACCCTACCTTTTTTTTTTAATGATGTTGAATAATTGAGGGGCCCCTTTGTGGTCACGGAAAGAAGCAGCAACTTGTCGCTTCACACATCAGTACATTGCATTGCATTACATTATTGTTCCGTATTCATGACTTTGTTGTCATCAGAGCCAATCAGCATCGGACACGTTAGAGGTTTTCATGGTTGTGCTCGCGTCAACGGAACCAACCAAACAGGTGGCAACAGGCAAGTGCCAACGCATCCACATATCCCTCTCGCATCCCTTGAAGGGGAAAGGAGAAGGACTAAAAGCAAGAGAAAACGTTGTTTCCATTTTCTTTAATAATCATTCCTTTTAAAAATTTGAATTATTAAATAAAAATATACAAATAATTTTATATTTAACATATTTCATTCCAAAAATATTTCTTTTAAATTTTAAGTATGAATAATTTATCATAACTAAAGATAATACGAGTCGAATTGTAAATTATTTGGTCATGAAAACTCTAACACTGTATTAAGAATTATTTCTCCGAGAAGTATTTTGAGTCCTACGTTGATTAGAAGTATAACCATGATAACTTTTGTAACCATATCCACTGAAATAGCGTTTAAGGTGGAATAAGGCCGTCATCTTAATATGGTATATGCCCAAGCCTGTCAACTTTATGTGAGCATCCCTCACCCTAAGGGAAAACTTTTGGGCGGAGTACAATTTTCAGACTATTAGTATAAAATTCTGTTTTTTTTTGGTAGATATAAAATTGTGTTTATTTCATATATAAGTTGACACCTCAATTTCAATTATTAGTAATTAATTTACAATAATTTAATATATTTTCTATTTTTAAATTAACAACAGAATTAAAATGATAAATATATAAATTAATAAAGACATTTTATTTGTTGATTAAATTAAAAAATGTTAATTTATGAATAACAACATATTTTATCTAACATTTAAAAAATGTACAATATTTTTTATATTGAAATATACTTGTTAAACACTTCATACACTGAGTTGGGAATGTACTTTAATTTATAGTTGAGTTAATTTAGTTAGTCAGATTTATAATCAAGCATAATTAATTAAACTATAACTAAACAACATTTAAACTGAATAGGAATCAATTCACCATCATGCTTATTTAATTTGTGAGGTTTAATTATTACTTTATTATGTATAAATTTTTAAGCCACATATAACCGAAATTTGATTTTATACCATGTGTTTTGATGTAATGTTTTTTCTTGCAAGAAGTACCATATTATATTCAAATGTGATGGGTTTAACTCTCTATTGATAGATGGGTGTTTTCACTTTATAAAACATGTAACAGAATAGTCTAATATACTTTTTAATTATCGAGCATTTTGGTCACTGGATACATATAATGTCAATTTAGTCTCTTAAATATTTTTGAAATCAATTTAGTCATTGAAAAATACATATGAATCAGTTTAGTCATTAAGGTTATGTTTAGATTTATAACAAGTTGTTGAGTGGAGTGGAGTGAAGTAGAAATAAGAGGAGTGGGGTGATATTATTATTCAGCTCCATTTTTTTTTTTGATAGTTAAAAATAGCTAGATCCTCATAGATAGTAGTAGCAATGTAATACATCTAGATGAAACTTAAAACAATAAATAACACAAAAACGACAAGCCTCATCATCTAAACACTCTCATAAAACTAAAAGGCAAAGAGGCTTAAACAAAAACACACAAAAGTGTAGGAGAAGAAAGCTAGCTCCCTAACTTATTCATGTTTGGATATGTAATGGAATGAAATGAGGTTGTTATAATATTATAAGTTTTTTTATACCTATAGGATATAATGTCATTCCTATAATGTCATTGAGCTAAAATAGAGTAATATTAATAATAAAGACAGTGTAGTAATTTATAAAAGAATGGATAGTAATTTATATTCCATCCTATTTTTCCCAATTTAAAAGGGAAGAAAAATTAAGGGGGGTGGTGTTATTGGATAGAGTATAGTAAAGAAAGTGGATTCCATGCATCTCTTTTTCACTTCATCTAAATTTCACCCAGATTTATCATATCCAAATAATAGAGTTTGTTATGATTCTACTCCTTTCCACTACTATCCACATTTTTTCCATTAATCCAAATACACCGTAAACTAAAACATACACTTGACGTCAAATTTATATTGACCATTGAAAAATATATGTAACATCTATTTGATCTCCACTTTTAATTTCTATCACCTTTCATCAATTTATTTGATATTACATGCATCTTTCAGAAACTATAAAGTAATGTCATATATTTTTTAGAGGCTAAACAATAATCATTTCTTTTTGTTTATTGTCACTTCCCTTTAAGAGTTTTTATATTAATATTTCTAAATTACCTTTAATTGAAAGTTGTGTTAGTTAGACTGATGTCTATTGCCACCCCTTATTTCATATTATATTTAATAATTAACTTAGTTAATATTAAATATAAAATTAACTATTTTTAATTTGTTAATTGCAAAATAAAGCCAATTCCATATTGTGCACTTTTTTTTTTTACAAATTAAACTAAAGTATTTTATATTAGACATTTACACGAGTTTATCTATTATGTCTTCAAATTAACTAAATCAAGTATCTCATTAACACTTTCTTTAGCTATATTTTTGTGTCAATGTAGTAACAAATATTGTGTGAAACTATTTTTGATGGAGTTACAACATCATAAAATTTTGTTGTATTATTCTTGTACAAGCAAGTATGATATGGAAAGAGTTGTATTTTTATTTGACAGTTATTTAAATTTTATTTTATTTCATTCTCTAATTCAAGTTAATCATTATGTTTAAATTAAGAGGCTTTTTTGAGTAGTGCTAAGAGTTTAGTAATAATCATTTTTATTTAATATTAATTAGTATGATTATTAAATTTAATTTTGGGATGTGAAAATGATAACAGACAAATGTATTAAATTTAACAGGCACTGCCACCTATTGCTTGGAGCTTTCAACTTGTGGACCCATGCATAACATGTGTTTAAAAAGTTTTGATGTGACCGATTCTGATATTTTATTAAAAATATTAAGTGTAAATACTTTTACATTAATTTATACACTATTAATGTTGATTATAATAAAATAATTAAACAACAGTATTAAAGTTATATGAAACATAAAACGATTAGATAGACAAAAAGGCTATTCTCATTAAAAATTAAATAATTCACCAAAAAATAAAAATTAAATAAATATTCAAACTAGTCCTTAAATTATTCTACACCAAATATGAAGTCATAAAACTAAATTAATGTTTATTTTAAATATTAAGAGACGAATTAATCAATGTCAAATAAATATCCAAAAGAATAAGTTAATATTTCTCAGGTCTTTTAAAATCTAATTTGAGACTTTATATTAAAAAAATTACACAGTACTAAATTGATATTATTATTATCATCATTATTATTGTCAATGTATTTATGTTTACTTCAATATTTATTGTTTTAATGAGTATCAGTAATTTATCAAGACATTTCATAGTTAACTATTTTTAACAAAAATTAAATAATGAAAACTACATATTTATAATTATCCAAATTTTATGTACTCATCAAGGTATAAATTTGTCACAGAATTACTCATATTTAATTTAATTGAGATACAAAGTGGGAGAAGAGGGAGAAAAAGAAGGAAAAAATTTGTTTGCATGACTAGAAGTATCTCCATAGCATACACATAATATAGATTTGCTTAAGTAAAATTTAGTTTATTAACTGAGTGCATTATAATTTTATAAAAATTTTAAAGAGATAGGAGAGATAAGTGGAGAGTAGATTGTTAAATTAAATGATAATTCTTATTAAATTTTAGTACAGAGAGCACACACTATCTCTTCTGTGTACCTTTTTTTTTTCCCTTTTTCTTGCCCTTTTCTTTTGCAAAATTTACCATCTAATAACCAATAAATAAAAAAGAGAGAGATGATATTTTATTTTCATAATTAATTTTTCTATGAAAAACTCAAACACTCTATAGCTAATATCTTATTCAACTGTTGGTTACGAAATGAAGGAGCAATAAATCATGTAAAATCTTAGGTATAAATATGAAAATATTTTTACAAACTTCTAAAATTAGTATCTCTATCAATGAAAGAACTATATTTTTTGGTTGTCAATATCTTTATTATTAATTTATTAGATTTTAATTTTAATTCACTAACAGAAAATGTAAAAACTTTTACATGATTAGTCAATCAACTTCTTTTATTTGCACGACGTTTTGACAATCTCTTTATTAAATATTAATTTTGATTTACTTACTGCATGAAAAAATTTTACACTATTAACTAATTAAATTCTTTCACATAATCTTTCACAATAGATATAGGTGCTGATCATATTTTGCAGATGTGATAATGCACAACAACATTCTTATACTGAAATGTAAAAAAATTAAATCTTTATTATTACGCAGCATATACACAAATTTATGTGACAGAGAATGAATGAAATAAGTTGCGTATGAGTGAGATTTAAAAGAAAATAAGAGAGAGAGAGAGAGAGAGAGAGAGAGAATAAATGACATATTGTTTATGGTTTGGGCAAAATAATGGCAAGCATTTGTATCAAGAAGTACGTGAATAACACAACTATTTGGCAAATATGAGAGTGCATTATTAGGTTTTAATTTTCAATTTTCAGTTTTTAAGATTATATGAAGGAAATAATATAAATTGTGAAAACTATAAAAATTTAATTTTTAATTTTTATTATTTTCTTTAAAAAAATTCAAAAAACTAAAAAAATAAAAAATTGAAAGCAAACGCAACCTTAGTATTCCCCACTAGAATAATGGAAAGGTGAGAAAGAGACATGCTTTTGATCGCTACAAATGACAAATGCCGAGTCCAAATCTTATAGTGACAGCTTGGTTCGATTTTAGGGGAAACAAACTGTATTTAAGCATCGCATGAAACCTAAGAGGTGTATGTTAATTGCTGAACAAGCACGTCTTTGTATTTGCAACAAATTAAACAGATCAAAGTCCAGAAAACGTCTCATTCACAGATCCAATAGTATCGTGTGTGGTCCTGCAACCTCTTTCTACATTAAGCAATAGCATGTTCATGTGTGGTCCTGCAACCTCTTTCTACATTAAGCAATAGCATATTAGCATGTTCATTTTCAGGAGGCATAAGGTTCATGCCTCATCCCAACTATACATATGGATGTCCCTATCATCTTCGACTTTTTGGCCTCCTTTGTTTATTAGGTGGGTTATATGTGGACCCTATATATTTGGGTTCATTATGGTCCACATATTTATTGACCGTTAAATTAAACTATTTAATAAAAATGATAATCATCTAATGATTGCTAATAGGAGGCCTATGGTAAACCCAAAAATTAAAGGTTCATCTTATAATTGGTCTTGTTTTTAAGATACTAGTCAAAGAAAATAGAAGAGATATGATGATGTTTTCATTATATTCTTCAGAATAATTCACTTAATGGCATTAATTAATAATTGCAAGGTTTTGGTTATGTACAAATCAGTTTATAGGGTTTTTTCTTTTTGTAATTAATGGTTTTAATTGAGTTTTTGTAAGTGTCTTGATGCCAAAATAGCACATTGTGGGAGCCCTTTACTTTTGTGAGTGCGTTGTTGGGCAATCATGTTCGTTTTACGTATACTCCATTACTCTTTCCTATCAGTTTGAATAAATAGCCAGCTTTATTTATTATATGATTTTACTAAGGGTAGAATGCACTAATGAGTGTCTTAAAACACTTTTTAAAGAGTAAAAAAAAAATTGAAATCTATTTAAAATTTAAAAATTTTACTTTTCTATCAAAAACTTTAACTTTATGATTCTTAAGAAGTGTTCTTAGGGATTAGAAGTCTTCTATCAAAAGTTTTTTTAAATTAGACTAACTTTTAACAAACCCAAACCGTTAAATTAGAAGGGCATGTCATATAGCTTGTGTATAAGCCTTCAAATTAATATAAAATCTTTTGGTATAGTTTTTATGCGCATAAAAAAACTCAACAATATATATTGGATTGTTAAACTCCACACATTTATGTTGGCAATGTCCACTTTTTATTTTGGACACAAAACACTCTCCTCTCTCTTGTCACTGAATTTGAAATTTTGGATAGTGTTATAATTTTGTTTAGGGTAAATAATATTTGTTACCCTGGAAGTTTCTTGAAACAGTATTCCACCTCATTCTTCTCTTAAAATAACACTCCATCCGGGTGTCAAACTTTAAAAACCATTGAAAGAGAATATGTTAACAGAATATTCAACTTAATATTGATTTACTACACCCTTGTTCGAAACAACAAAGAAACCAAAAAAATAATATCATCCACTCTTTCCTCTATATGATTCACCTCCAAGTACCACATACACTCTTCCACAAAGCCCAGTCTGACCCTCGCTCTAACCATCCAAGAATTCAACAAGCGTCGAACAATCCTCTTCGCCCACCCTTTCTTCAAGTCCTCATCATCCAGCTACACCCTCTACGCCATCGTCCTCGAAGAACCAGACAAAAACCTCGTAACTCAAATGGAGGCAAGGCAATCCACTCTTCCCGCCGAAAGAGTCAGTGCTTGCAATTGCTCACTGCAGATCTCACCACCAGTGAGGTGACCACTCACGAAAGAGCGGTGGAGGTACTATGTTCCATCGGAAAACATTGAGTTAGATCGCATAGTCACTCAATGTGGTGTGTGAGGTGTCAACATATTTCTTTTGTTATTTGTTAGCACGGGTGTGGTAAACTAATGTTAAGTGTGTACCAAAAAAATAACTGATGTTAAGTGAAATATTCTGTTAGCATATTCTCTTTTGACCATTAGTAAACTTTAACATTAGGGTGGAGTGTAATCTTAGGAGACGAATGAGGTGACATATTGTTTCAAGAAATCTCAGGGTTTATAGGTGTTATTTACCGAGAAACACTTGCATACATAGTTATGAAAATCTGTGTTTGACTGGAAAATCGATGAATTAATCATGAAATCAATCCGATCCACTGTTTGGATCGTCGGTCCCGCATCAAAATCAGTGTGACCCGGTTCGACTTAGCCAGATTTGTATCGAAACTGGTAACTCATCCTGTTGAACCGGGTCAGTTTTTTTTTTTGTTAAATAATATCTTTTTTTAAAACCTTAAATAAAAAATTTCTAATTTGACTTATAGAAAAATACAATAATTTTATTTGTATTATCATGACCTGTGAGTTTATGTTGTAAAACTTTATGAGTTTGTTTGTGCAATTATGTTTTAAACTTATTAATTGTGATTCGTAATTGTGAAAAGTAAAAAATATTTAGGAATTTATGTTATTTATTTATATTTTTATATCTGGACCCCTTAAAGAGTGTCAAAAAGTTAATTAATTATCATTTTATTATATTTTATTTAAATTTTATATTTTTTTTATAAATCTAGTTCAATTGGTTCTATCGGCGACCCATCGGTTAAACCAGTGATTCGGTAACCTGGTGCCTCGACTGAGTCGACCACCGGTCCGAGTTTGAAAGTTATGATTACATGTTCCTGAAGCACATATTTAATGCATACTCTAGGAACAAACATAATTATTCAATCTTGATTTAAAATGTTTAAAACTTATATAAAAATAAAAAATATGTAGTTGTAAGTATTCTTAAAGTACACATTAAATGTGTTTCGACGGTATGTAAAAATTTCTCGTTATTTACCCTTTTGTGTAACTCATATTTATTACTCCTTTCTTCAACTTTTCTCTTACCTAACTAATATCCATTCTCCACTATTTGTCATTATATAAATTACTAATTTTTAATAAAATGATATGATATTATTGTTTGCTGGATAAGTATATTTTAATAATTTTTAAAAATTAAATCATTAAGTTATCAAATTTGATTAGAAAGCTTCACGTCAAAAAAAAATTTATTAGAAAGCAAATGAATTAAAGAATTCATTATTTTGTACAGAATTCAAACTTTTTTTTGGTAAATAGAATTCAAACTTTTATAACTTTTATCACTTATCGCGTACTCATTCATAGTTAATTCATAATTATACAAATATTTTAGATCTTATTAAAATATTTACGTGACATTAATGTTCAAATATTGGAACTGCGGGAAAAATCTTTCAGCAAATTGATTACAGGTGATGTTAATTACATACTCTTTTTTTAAAAATTATTAAAATAATTTTAAAATATATTTATTCAGTATATGTAATAATATATAATTTTCACTTACATAATATTCAAAAAAATAAAATTTTTAAAAAGTAGTGATTTATATAGTGACAAATAGTGAAGAATGGATATTAATTATATGAGAGAAAAGTTGTAAGAGAAGTAATAAATATGAGTTAAGTAAAATTACAATATTATCCAAAATTTTAAATTCAATGAAGACAAAGAGAAAGGGATTTTGTGTCCAAAATAAAAATGTGAAAAAGTGTGGAGTGTATATATATATATAGGATATGTGTGTATTTAAAGTGAACATGAATGTATACAAAAAAGAACTATTTGATCATAATCTTATAGCTATTCAAACGTTTATAAAATTTGGCACAGACAAATAATAATATATAGTTATAATTCAATAGTTAGATTGATTAAAATTATATCATATAAAAGATATTAGAGATATAAATGTGTCAAGTATTATACCGATCGATATCAATAAATCTCTCCTGACCCTCTGTGATTCAAAATTATATCGACAATTATTTAGGATAAGAAAAAAATTATCAACGGATGAGAGAGAGCTTTGAAATTACTTTAAAAAATATCAATATAAATTTGAGTTTACAATAAATTCTATACAGGACATTATATTATATTAACTAGTAATTTCCTTACAAAAGAAAACATTAACCGGTAATTTTATAATATTTATATATTTACAATTGTAAATTATATATAAATACAAAAAAATAAATCAATATTTATCTTTAATTTAAGTGTATAATAACATTACTCTTTTTCTTCAAATCTAAACTCAAGTCGAAGCAAATCGATAAACATTTAAAATTGAATGAAAAAAATAGGTGGGGCCAATAATCTGCCTTTTTTTTATTTTCATTTGGAGAAGGGTTCATGGCTTTGTACCTGTGACGAACTCCACGTTTTGAATCCATACAATCAGATTGGAGATCGATGCCCTTTTATTAACTCAGAATGTCTGTTCCAAATTCCAATCATACTGAAAACCTGAAAAGTGTCGCCATTGGTGGTTAGACTTGGTTGGTTGGATTACTGAGACAACAAGCTAACTGCGAAGACATAGATTGGCTTACTTTTTAGATTAATTACGCAAAGCAACGAAGCCTCAAAGATTTCGAGCTAGAACACATGAAGACCAATATTATTCTTCTAAGCTTCTTAGAATCTGCGGTTTGAGTTCAATTACTTTCGTTTTCTCTTTCCCCTTTTCTTCATATATGCATCTTTATACTTTTTTGCTTTGAAATGGTTAATGTCATGAGTTAGTTGTCCTTGTTTTGCTATATCTCTCTTAACGTACGACATTAGTGACGAAATGAATGCGATGCCAATATTTTTTGAAAAACAAAAGAATCAACAACTTATCTTTAAAACTATTTTGCTTACAATTTCATTCTTCAAATAGTTATTTTGCGTCAGCATAGTCTTTTGCAAAAATTATTGAATTAAGGAGATATGAAACAATTAAGCTGATATAAGATTTACAAATTTAGAATTAACTTCATAATAATCAAATTGAAGAATTAAACTATAGATGAAATTTATTTCAATGATTAAAAATACAAATAGCTACATATAGTAGTGTTTTTCAAAATCTGAATTAATAAATGCATCTGAAAATATAACAAATATCAATCATTGATTTGATTCCACAAGGAAGAACCATATATATAAAGAAAATGTAGACTATAACTGAGCTTGATGGGAGTGAGTGAGTGTGTGTGCGTTTTCTCTCTCCTATAATGCAGCACTTGTCTGATGGGGAGGGGGTCCAATCTAATTGGAATTGGCAATGCAAAGGCCAATCTTTGTATCACTTTCACCAAAGATTTGGCCTCTGGACTGGATGTGCATAAGAGGGCCACTGCGAGTGAGTGAGTGAGTGTGTGTGTGATACAATCCTATAAAGCCATCTACTCGGGACAGCTGCTTTGGACATTTATGAAACCAACTTGCTCTCACCCATGGCAACCATATTCCACCATGTTATATGTCAATGGAAACGGTATATATAGCACGAATAACTTTTAGGTATGTACAGTCTATTGTGAGCTTTCAGTTTTTCTAATTAGTGTTCTAATAGTTAAGGTATCAACAAAGATAATTGTTCTGATGAAATATATTAGGTGTATAACATTTCTTTATAATATGTTTACACTTTTATAGCATAGAAGTGCAAGAAGACAAAATATTTTGTTGGACCTCACAACATATGTCCAGTTACATTGATTTTGTAACATATCAAGTTTTTACCGATTAATTAGAAGACATTTAAAAGGATGAAGTATTTACATAGCCTTGCAACATTTGGGAGTTATCTCTAATAAAAAAAAAGTTAAGAAATGTTTAGTGTATAACATTGTTTTAGAACAATTTTACATTTATAGTGTATAGATATACATGAGCGTTTAGATATATTGATTTTGTAATGTACTAAATTTTTATTAATTCTCTAAAAGACACTTAAAAGTGGACAGAAGTAGTCTTATTTTAAAAAATTAACAATAATCGCTTGTTTTTTTCAATTATTCTTCACAATACTTTACATTTTAATGTAATGCGTTTTTTTATTATCTTTTTCAAAGACTCTAAACTCTTTTGGCGAGATTATTATTGTAATGCAACATACAACTATTCATGGTAAATACATGTTATCTCTAACTTAAAGTGGAATAAGAACTAAAAGTATAAAAGTAAACAGGAAAAGATTTTTTTTTAAAAAAAAAACTACCATGCACTTATGTCCATGCCATTTTCTTCAATACTTTCAAAAAAGTGACTTGACTCAATGTTCAATGATCACAATGTAGATAGGCCATATTTGAATAACTATTTTGAGCACTTAGCTTATGCGAAAGTAACCTTCGAAAAATTTAAATATCCAGTGATAAATTAAAAGTGATTTTTTTTTGAGTATTTTGAAAAATATTTCTTGAGAAGTTATATATTTTAATTTATATAACTTCTCAAAAAAAATATTAAAAATGACTTTTGAGTCAAATACATAAAGAGTTTAAATATGACTTTTGCCTAAAATTTTTTAAAAAAATTATCAATAGAACAATCCGGAGCAGAGAAAATGCTCTGTAAATATACTTTAAATTAATAATTACTTCATAATAAATTAGCTTGTTATTCAGTTTAAAGCCTTAAATTTCATATGAGTTTTTTTTTATTGAATTATGTACATACTGATGATTACTTGATTTGAATAAAACTTAGGAAATAATATTTTTTTTAGCATGAAGATCTTCTCCTATCAATTTCCAAACAACATTAGGATGCTAAACAATTTAAACGACAATAAAGATGATAATGATTAATTCCTTTTTGTAAATAGACAATGGCTAGTTCTAATAATTAAGATATTTTGACTTCACTGTTAATTAATTTTTCAATTACATAATATAAATTAATCAAGCAAAATATATTATTAATTGAATAACATAATTGTGACTATAATTAATTTAGACGTTAAAACGGAATTTTTTTATTGAATCAAAATATAAAAATAAAAACCAAGTACATATATTATTAATTAAGCGTACTAACTAAGCAAAAAGATAGACCTTAATCATTAAAGCATTGCAAAGAAAGATAATTTTTTTTGTCCACGAAAAGAATGAAAATTTCAAATACCCAAAACAACTATAACCAATAATAGTTTAAATACTAAAAAATATATTGACATACCAAGCTAAATATTTCTGATGGCAACACTCTTTGCTGTGCATGGCACTCTCCAATCAAACGTCAATGAGTGATGCTTTGAAAGGTTGAGTGCGCGTGTTGAGGTGCCTTCTATTATGAATTGAGGGGTCACAAAAACAAAGAGTGGAGTGGTGGTGCAGAGAATCAAGATATTTATCGATGATATGGCACATTTGTTAAGCAAAAATTTTATTTCAAACGCCTAAAAGAAATATTTCAAGACATCAATTTTATTACGCATCCCTTTAATACATGACATTAAATGATAAAAGCAATTGATATCTTAATAAAATGTTTATTTTTATATATTAAAATAATATTATTATAACGGTGAATAAGAGAGAGAAAGAGGGTCAATTGCTTTCAGCGAAAAGTGTCCTTTTCTTAACGTGGGATACTTGTAAAAAGCCAATTTGTTTCCCAACCACTAGGACTCTTTACTATTGCCAGGTTCCCAAAAGCATTTTTTCTTTTTTCCGGTTTTTGATTAGACCAAAAGCATATGGAATACACCTAACTAACTATTTCTAGACCAGACCAGAGGACAAGCAATTTGGGACAGTCGCGCTAGCCATCTCTGTATGCCTTTCTTGTACATATATGCCCGAGTGCAGGCTTTTCTGGCCTCCGTAATTCAAAGATTGTGAGGTCTTCAGTTATCGGACGATTTTGCGGTCGAGACATTTTAACATACACACAAATTTATCATATTAAATTTATATGTACTCCACTAACTTTATTTAATATTTCATTTATATACGGGTTCCACTCACTTTAAGGGAGTATGTCCAATTTTAAAGTGATAAACTTGTGTCTACAGAAAAAAAAAACTTTTTGTGGTCCTTACAGATTACGATGGGTGTAGATTATTAAATATTTATAAGTGCAACAATATATAATTTTTTTGGTTTAAGACACGTAGGAAAATGAGGAAATTTAGTTCAATGATAAAGAGTAAAAACCTATCTCTTTCTATTCTTTTTTCATCATAATATTATAAATATTTTATTTTAATAATTTTAATGTTGTCTTGGATTAAATATAATTTATAGGCCAGATATCTCGATCAACATGTAAAAAACTCAAATATAAGGTTCTACAGTTCATCCACATGGCATAGAAACACCAAGGATCCTCCACGAATTTGGGCTTGATCCCCCCCCCCCCCTCCTTGGGGATTACACACACTTATGCTAGATTATGTGCATATATAGTGAATGACATAAATCTAGGATGAATCTTCCTTTTATGATCACTAATATTATGAGTAATTATTACTTGCCTAATTTATTACAAGATCTCATAATATAAGAAAATAAGTAAACAGTCTTCGTAACAATGTCATAACCTCACTATAAGAGTGTGTTTGGTTGGAAGGAAATGAGAAGGAAAAACAGGGAAGGAAGGAAGGAAATTGGGAGGATTTTCCTTTGTTTGGTTGTTGATGGAAATGAAGAAGAAAAGATTAAATAGTGCAAAAAATGAGGTGGGACCCACAAAAAAATTCCCCTTACATTTAAACAGAAAACTGGGAAGGAAGAAGCAAATTTTTTAGGTTTCTTAGCATACCCCTGTGTTGCTTCTGACGCTGGCTTTTATTTTAAAGCTAAGTCAATTAGCATGAATGACTTTCATTTATACATGGGTTCCACCCATTTTATGTGAATGTGCCCAAATTTGAAATGATAAAATTGTGTCTACCTAAAAAAAAATCTTTTTTGCAGTCCTTACAAATTACAATGGGCATAGATTATTGAACATTTATAAGTGTTATAATATATATAAATTTTTTGGTCATGTAGGAAAATAAGGGAAATTTAGTTTAATGATGAAGAGTAAAAATCTCTCTCTTTTTTATTCTTTTTTCATCATAATATTAAAGAGATTTTTTTTTGAGAATTTTAATGTTGCATCGGATTAAATATAATTTATAGGCCAGACACCTTAATCAACATGTAGATAACTCCAACAGGAGGTCCTACAATTCGCCCATGTACGTGGCACATAATTCCACCATGGGTCGTCCACGAATCTAGAGTTGATCCCCTATGGATTACACACAATTATGCTAAAATATGCACATACATAGTGAATGATATAAATCTAGGACGAATCTTCCTATTATGATCACTGATATTATGAGTATTTACTACTTGCCTAATTTATTATAGGATCTCATAATATAAGGAAATAGGGAAATGGCCTACTCGGGATTTAACCATGTCATAACTTCACTAAAAGGGACTAAATGCCCCAGGTATGATCATAACATTAATCCTATTACAATTACACTCTCCCTATTTCATACATTAATTTAAGAGTCAGAGTGTCTTTTGCAATTCCCCTCGCATAGCCTTTGGAGGAAACCAACCCTTGTTAAACTACATAGGATGGGTCCACTAATGTTCTTTGCTTGGATGCTCTGGATTATGAGAAGCATAAGTCAATTTTTTTTTGTTTGGTAAGCCAAAAAATTAGGGTGTTTTGTTTCAAGCTTTTAAAATCCAAGGATACTTTTGAGAATACCTCATGGGGTGCTTTTCAGAGTTGGCTTCTGTTACCTAAAATTCAAAAAAATTTAAAAGACTAATATAACCCTTGAATTTTAACAAAAACTAGTCTTCATCTTTCTATTAATTAAGCTTTTAAATATGAGAAAATGACCTTTTGAAGAGGAATTCCCAAACTCGAAAAAGATCATTCCAATGGTTATAGAGTGAGAAGAAGATAGGCATGGGGGACACCCTGCCTATTTATGAGCTTACAAATAGAATTGGTGGAAATACCAAAAGAAGGGAGGAAAGGAATGGTAATAGAGATCCAATAAAAGATTTTACCTACTGGAGGCAGTTTTACAATTATAGCTACATAAGAAAACATCTGACATGCTTTTATGAATTTATAAGTATGAAAAAGGACAGTTTTCCCTAATTTTGTTATGATTGAAAATGACATGGTTTCACATCAATATGAGAAAAAATTGATTCATAGTTATATATATTCACTTTGATTTCTTACTGAGATTGTTATCTCACTTTTCCATATTGTTTTTAGATCAGTAAAGAATGTCAAGCTGTAAGATAGTGTATGAGGTGATTTACGAGATGATAGATTTCATGGAGTTAGGCATGTATGTACCAATAATAACAAAAATAGACTTGACCACCTCATGGAGCCTTATGTAGCTAGCTACAAAATGCAACATGTAGTTCCATGAGTTGTCATGTTTTATTGTAATACCTGGGTTTAAAATAAAAGGGGTAGAAAGTTTTCTTTGAATAAGAAATGACGCTAGCTACCTTTACCTGTTGTTTCGGGTCCGGGATTTCACTAAATCTGGACCCTATACGTTCTTGGAAGACTCTATGATGGAGTCACTTCATTGGAATCAAAAATCCCGGTAATTGGTCCTTAGAAGAAAATGAGTTGAAGAATGATTTTTAATAAATTTTAGGACACTCTTAAATCTTTTGTTTTTAGCTTACGAGTTTATAAAATCGTAAGAATTCTCGAATTTGAACTAAAACCAAAATTTGGATTTTGAATTGTTATGATTTTAATTTTTTTGATATTTTATTTGAACCCAAATGAAGGATATTTCCTTATTTACATTTATTAATTATTAACTAAGTGAGTATAGAGATAGCCCAGACAGCCCAGCCCAGTCTAATGTAAATAAGTGAGCTTCTGGAGACCGATTTATAAAACACCCAGTTTTGAGTTCTAGAACTCTCTAAAACACATCTCACTCCTTCTCTCCTCCCTAAGCATGAAAATAATATTTCCCAACCCCAATTCATCCTCTAAACTCCATTTTCTCCCATTTCTTTCAATCCTAGCTTCAAATACTTCATTCCCAAGGCTTTAAGGTATGTAGTTTTCTTAGTTTTGCTCTGTTTTCTTCCCTATCTTCTTGTCTTGGGGGTGGTCTCTATGTTTATGAGAGAAGGGAACTCTTAGGAGCTCTCCCTCCATGTCAGAGATAAATTTGAGGTTTTTAGTGATTCTATAGGCTAATCTAAGGTTCTATCCTTTCCATGGTAAATACTGGTGTCATTCCTACTTCAAGAAACCCTGTCAGTGGTGAACCACCAACTTCTGTCACTCCAGGTGAGTGGGTTCACATCTATAAAATTCTATATTAATTATTGTGCCTATCTTCACCTGAAACATGAGGTTGTATATATGGTTTTAGAGTTTCTTCATGAATTACTGTTGAAATTGAGATTTTGTACGATTGCTTGATGAATTTAATTATGTAAAGCTGATGTTATAACCATATGGCTCTGGTACTGTATATTGATATATTAGGAGAGATTTTGAACCCTAGGATAGAAGACTTTGTAAATAATAAAGAAAAGAGTGAGGTTGGCTAAGTTGATAGTAACTGCAGAGAGACAGGTTGTGCGTTAACGGCAGTTAATCTGTTAACCTTGGTACCAAGTAGCCTGGGCCAGAGATTCCAGAGATTTACTATTACTCTGGGAATGATGATACATAACGCCCAGACGTGACCAGAGATTCATATTCAGAGTTTTGTTACGTCACAAATATTGTGCGTAACCAGAGCAGAGATTACTATTTCTCTATTAGAGTAATGTTAGGTTAGTCCATGGAAAGTCAAGACTTGATAATATAAGCTTAATTATGAGGCCTCCTAGTATTTCAACATTTGCATTATTATTTCAGTGTTGTGTTTCTTATCTTGGTATCCTACGAAGGGGTTCCAGGTGGGAACTCACTCACTGAGTTTTGGTCACAAAACTCACCCATCTGTTGCTTCTCATATTTTACAGATACTGTAGCTGATGAGGGTACTTCACTGCCATCTTCATCCCAGCAGCATAGAGTTCAGTTGCCGAGTTTGCTAGGTGAGATGTCTGGTATTTTGTTCTAGATGTGCTCCAGTGTGATGCAGACAGGATTTTGGACTGTAGAGCATGGTTTCTTTTTGCATAGGTTTATATGTTAGAATGTCATTTTGGACTGTATACTCTATTTTCAAGACATTTTGTGTATAAAGGACTTTCTGCACATTTGTGATATTATATTATTATTCTTTGAGACACACCACGAGATTTGCATCCTATGATTATACTTTAGAAGGCAAGTAGTTCGTATGAAGAAATAAAATAAGTAAGGGAAACTATTTCATAGACTTTTCTTAAGTCAACATGTAAACAGGAACGATACAGGTCATGAGGCTTATGTGGGAATAGGACTCCTCACATGCCGATCACATGCCCAAGTCGGGTCATGACATTTATGCATCTCTAGCCTTTTTTTAATCTGAGATATAATGGTGCTACACACGTCAAGTTTTTAGTGTATATGACTTTTCGATGTATGTATGTAAACATGCTACTTTTGACACTTTGGTGTTAATAGTATTATAGTGGCATGTATGATATAGTAATTTTGTAATCACCTATTATGAATATACAATGTAGTGATACTAAATAGTTATGAATCATGAAGCTTGGATGTATGTTGTGAGTTACACGACTGTTGAATTTTGTACATGGTATGAAGATGTTTTTATCTTGCTATAATTTTCTAAAGCTCTAGTCTGGTAGCTACTACTCTTTCACTTGTAACTTGTTCTATAGGTATCAATTAAAAATCAAGGTTGTGGCGTTTGAAAGCTTAGACATAGATTTATCATCATAAAATTTTCCAAAGTTTTCCTATAAGATATAAGGCTAAATTCCATCCAATTTTTAGAACATTTGCATAATCTATATGAAAATAGGGTAGGAGCAAAGTCTGCTGCATTATTACTGAAATTTCCGAACAGCACAGGCATGCAAACTTGCATCTCATTTTATGGTTAACACATTTATTCACAAGTTAGTTATAGATATTAAGTTTTAACTCCAGTATGTTTATGAATATTCAAAATATTTAAATAGTGTATTTTCAAGTTACTAAGCTTCCAATTATATGAGAATGACATATGCTTGTTTTACTTTATTAATGATCAGGAAATACACATATCGGTATTCCTTATTCCTTGTTTTTAAATCTGTGTCTTGAGTTCATGAAATAGAGTTTTATTTGGCAAGCATCAAGCCACTTAGAATAATGTTGTGATGGTATGAATGGTATAAATTTTCTTCGGTACTTAAATTGTGATATTCACAACTTAAGTCCGTGAAGTAGAACTATATCTGCAGGTTAATATCTTTTGGGGTTTTCTAAAAGTACAATCACTTTTATGGCATTCTTTGAAGATTGCCTTTTGCCAAAGACGTCACGCACATACAAGATAGCTCACTTTGATTTTCATGAGCTTGAATTTTATCAAATATGATTAATTCTTAGCAGTGTTACGAATGCTATAGATGGGGCATTACAATTGTGGTATTAAAGCTCCGAATCACAAATCACGAGGTAAAATAAATACTTTAGAACTACAATTCAAGACTTATTAATGAAATGTATTACACATAGGTAAACATTTTCCATGATGAAATAACCCTAATCCCAACACTAGTCTTGACAGGATGATGGCAAGTCTGGAAGAGATGGCCACTACCATGAGGGAACAGGTGATTACCACCCATCAAATTTTGTAGCATATTCAAGAGAACCATAATCATGGACCAAACCAACCAGAAGGAGATACAGATGGACCAAGTCATAAGTTTCAAGGACTCTATGAATTCATAAAGGCTAAACCCTTTTCTTTTAAAGGAGTGTTTAACCTAATAGTTCCAGAAGGATGGTTTGATGGAGTAAAAAAAAAATTTAGTGCACTAGGATGCATTGATGAGCAAAGGGCCACATTTGCCGCCTAGCTAGTTCGGGAAGCGAAACATTGGTAGAGAGAGGCTCACAGATTGCTAGAAGCTCAAAACACACATCTCACATACGACACATTCCAAACTGCTTTTCTTGACAAGCTCTTCCTAGATAGCCTCAAGAGTGAAAAGGAGATTGAGTTTCTACACCTGCGTCAAGTAGGGATGACAATAAACGAGTATGCTACGAAATATGAGGAATTGGCAAAGTTTTCATCACATTTGAAGTATAATCATGATGAAACTTAGAAGGTTATTAAGTTTGAACCTAGATTAAAGAGTAGAAACCTTTAAACATAAGGATTTCTCAATACTAGTCAATAAGTGTAGGATTGTCAAAAAGAATCTTCTAGAATATGAAGTAGAAAAGAAGAAGCCACCACTATTTACACAGAAGAATAGGAACAAGACATGTCGGTATCTTCTTTAACCCGCAAGAAATAAACAAGACCAAAGAAATATGACTGCCCATCAAAAAGTGTGGAAAAATTCACGGAAGTTGATCATGCCTGTTTAGACAGCAAGTGTGCTACACCAGTGACAAACCAGGGCGTATATCCATAGATTGCAAAGCTGGAAAAGGTGCAAGTCCTTCCTCAAAACCTCAGACCAAGAGAAAAGTGTTTGCACTCAGTGGTGAAGAAGCGAATCAGTCCCCAAATCTTCTACAAGGTAAGTGCCTTATTAGTAATTTTCCTTTAACTATACCATTTGATTCTAGAGCTACGCATTCTTTTATTTCAAATGACTGTGAAGAAATTCAGGTTAGTAACATTGGAGTTACCATATGATTTGTTAATAATGACACCAATTGGGAATCAAACAAGGTCCTCTGATGCATGCTTAAATTGCCCCACTGCTTTCGAAAACCAATCTATTGTTGCAAATCTTAAATGTATACACTTACAAGGATTAGATATTATTTTTGGCATGGATTGGTTGTCTTCCTACAATGTGACTCTTAATTGCTTAGAAAAATCCTTTTCTTTTCCTACAAAGCCCAAACTAAGTCAATCACAGTTAGTACTTCTATCTACATCTTAGGCAAACAAATGCTTAGTGAGAGGAGCTCGAGGATATGTTTTCCTGTTTTCATCTACAACACAAGCCAAGGTAGAGTTGGACACTATTCACATAGTGAACCAATGTCTAGAGGTTTTGCACCAGAGATTACTTCCGTACCCCCTAGAATGAGAAATAGAGTTCTTAATTAAGTTGATCCCAAGAAAAGGATCCATATTCATTACACTATATAGGATGCCCCCAGCCAAGCTAAGTGAACTAAAAAAGCAAATTCATTTGCTCTCAAGAACAGGACCCATATCTCATTATAGTTATGGTCTCTACAGTTGGAATTATCCTTGCACTATTTTGCCAAAAAGTTTTAAATAATTGAATTAACTCTCCAACGGTGCAAGAATCAGCTTAGTTGGACTTCTGTAGCTCGAGATATTGGTAAAATACTAGGTAAAGGTCAGGTTGGACAATATCAGGATAACAACAACATTCAATCTTGCAACTAGATTTTCACCAAGTAAATCTTAGAATTGGGTTTTGAGTTGAACACAAAAGTTGTAGAGGACTTTTTAAGCTTTCCAAATTTTCTTTATTTGTCTAAATCCAATCTTTGTAAAGAAAGATACGAATTTTCTGCTTTAGCATTCTCTAGAAATCTTCTCAAATTAGCTCCAAAATTATCTCTCTTGCAAAATTAAATAAAAGTAATCTTCCAAACCATTAAAGTCACCTAAAAAATCACTAAATTAAATTAGTTCCAATGAAAAAGTCTAAATTTAATATGAAAGTGACTAATTTCATCAAGTCAAAATCATGTCAAAATAAGCACTAAATGTGTGTCTTTTATACACATATCACCCATTTTATATTGAAATTTCATTATTTATTTAGAAAAAAAAGGAGACAATAATAATCAAACTCTAGACCACTTGGTTATAAAGACTTTGCTACTATATCATGAACTATCTCTCTCAAATGTTTAAGCTACTAGGTAAAAGTAAATATAAATAGTTTTATATCTAATAAATAAAATCGAGAGTGTAGGAAAAAGGTAAAAAGGGAAACCATTTAGGGTTTGTGTGATTTCCATTTTCACTTCCTATTTTTATTTTCTGTGTTTTTTGTTGTTAAAATTTTGTGAAAGAAATAGTGAAAATTGTGAAAATTAAACAATAAAATTCAATTTCATTTTTTTCTATTTTCACTATTTCCTTCATAATCCTAAAAAAAACATAACATGAAAATATAAACCGAATATGTTCTCAAAGAAATTCTCAAAAAATAACTCAAATATTGTGGCAAAATTGAAAAAAAAAGCAGAAAAAAACAATTTTTCACTTCTTATTAATTAATTGAATTCCAAATTTTGATCTCTTACTTGGTGTGGAAATTCAAGCCATCAATCAAATGCCATTGGACAAAATGTCCAAGTTATGTTGCAATATTGATTACTTTTGGTTCCTAAATGATAATTTGAAGTGCTGATAAAAAAAAAATGAAGTGCCAATTTTTCAACACAATGCAAGATTGAATTAGGAAGCAAGCACTGAATACTACATTCAATGAAGCATTTGAAACTTTTGCTTAGGAAGCTTTATAAATAGAGCTTTCATTTATAGCTCATGCATCACACAATCAATCAAAAACATCTCCTCCTCACTTCCAAAATTTGATAGTTGAGAAGATTTAGTTGTTTGTTATAAATTCTTCTCTTTTGTGTATTGAGAGTATACACCGATTGAGCAAATATTGTGAGGTATTTTGAATATATTTAGAAAATGGGTTGAAAGGAGTGTGATCACCTTTATAATCTTCATCATATTTCTGTTAATGAAATATTTTGATTGTTTCCTTTGCTCATAAGCATAGGCTATGAGCTGAACTATGTTATTCCTTGTGTCATTTACTTATGCTTCTGTATATTTATTTTGTGCTATTATAAGCCAGCCATTTTACAACACTTTGTTCTCTACCAAAATATTTTCAAGGAAGGCCTAGATAAACTAGCTAGAATTATCACAGGAATTAGAAATGATAAAAGAACAATACAATAACTTAGATGATAAAAGATAAAATGAATGAAGGACAATAACATGACCCTAACCATGGCTATGAACATTGGTTAAACTAGTTCCACTCACTCCAAATTTTAAGCTTGATCAATTTACAGAAATACTTAGTGTTCATTTGGATGAAGTATTTCCAAAATATAGGGAAATTTAAATTGCTAGGAAATTAAAATGCTTCAATTTTAAATTTTTGGATAGATAATTACATTTTCTTCATTTATAAAATACTTTGTTTGGATGAGGTAATTACATTACCTTGATTTTAATATATTTTATTTGAAAAACATAATATAAAAAATAAGATAATTTCTTTATTTTGATAGATTGGGGACCATATGCCATTTGTTGGAAACAAAAAGATTATCCTTTTCTTATTATTCGATGAGACTGTGAACAGTATTATTATTCTTTTATCAAGAGAAAAAAATAAAAAGTAGCATTAGTTTCGATCTTCGTGAAAATTATAGATTATAGTAGTTTTGATCTTTTCAAGAGTAATAATTGTCAGCGAGAGTTTATCTATCACTGTGGAAGTTCTCGATCCTTTACAGTGAAAGTGCTTGAACATATTGATGTAGTGGAAAAGAAAGACTTGTATAGAGATGAGAAGAGCATAAAATATAGGATGGCTTGTGCATTTAATAGATATCGAGAATTTTCAAAATTGCCTCTACAAGTAGAAATTAAATTACTCTATTTTATGTAGATAAAAAGTCTTTGTTAAAATCCCATGAATTTAGCAATTTCTTCTAAATGAATATCCAAGCAATATATTTTACTATGATGAATTTTGATTGCTTCCAAAAATTACATTTTCCCTATAATTGCTCCATCCAAATGCACATTTAGGTGTTCTGAGAGCAAAAAAAGTATTTATTCTGTTCTATTTAATAAATAATATATGAGCTTTGTGGGCCACTATTTCTCCATTTTTTTATGCATATTTAATACAATAACTTATATGTTATTTATTAAATGGAATAGAACAAATGCATTTTCTTGCTCTTAGAGCATCGAGGAATTTCTCATCAATTTATGACATCCATATTAAACTTTACTTTCCAATATAATACTTACTACTTTTAACTGCTTAAACTATTATTAGCTAAATTAAAATAGGTTAATTTTGATGCACTAACAATATAAAATATCCAATCAAATCATCTCATTTTGAATGACTTTTTAATTAGTGAGTGTGATTCTTATCAACCTTTGCTGATGTGTCAACACATAATTGGATAATAGTGTAAAAAGATTTTATACTATCAGTACATTAAAACTAAACTCAAATTGCTCACATGTGTGAATTGTGAAAAAAAAAAATCATATGTATGGATGTCTGAGTTAAAGTCAACTAGTAAACTAAGATAAACTTCATCTCTCAATCAAGTGTTAGGGATGACGCAATGGATCGGTCCTACAAACATACTCATATAAATCCAATAAACCAGAGCACAACAACAAGGGAAAAAAAAAAAAAAAGATGATTGCTTCTACTCCCTAAGCCCATTGTACACCCTTTCTTATAGCAAAGTCTATATTTGTCACTTGTCCTCTCACACTACCACACACATAGGTTATTAATACTATTTGTAACCAAGGGGTCTTAGTTTCCAAAACTCCTTATCTCCAATTCTAACATATTTTCAAATCATACGAGATTTTTCAAATTTAAACCAATTTCATATATCCTTATAACAGACTTCAAGAATCCTTATACCGGACTTCTCACATTCTAATAGACTTCATTTATCATACCATACTTTACATATCCTAGTAGACTTCATATTTTTAATTTAAATGACAAAATGCTCATATTAATCCCTTAGAAATGTATTGTTAAACAAATTAGTCTCTCAAAATTTGAAAGTCCCAAATTGATCCTTTGCCTTTCAAAAAGGTAAACAAATTTGTCCCTTTGTATAGTTCTATATAGTTTATTTTTTATTTGTATGTATCTATATGGAAGGACCAATTTCAAATTTTTAAATTCTAAGGGACTAACTTGTCCCGTGATATATTTTTGAATGACCAATGTAGGCATTTAGTCTTTAAATATTTATAAATCTAAGGATACACATCTCAATGATAAACATAAATAAAATCAATTGTGATTCAATCAAGATATACACATGAGCTAAGTTTCCTAACAAATCTCCGTACTGGTGAATGTCCCACTACCTTGGAAATCTTTTATAGCTCCACCTTATCCATGTTACCTAGTCACATGCAAACCTTCTTACAAGCATGAAGAATCCTTATTTGCAATTACCACAAATAAGTACCATTATTCTCAAGGTGTAACAACTAATTAAACACAACCTGAATCTACCATATAACATGGCTTCATGACATTCATTTGAAAGTTAAGCTAATAAACATGTGTAGCCTCGCAATCCAGTCATCATCTATCATCTTCTTTGGCTATTCTCATTCTTTCCTTTCAAGGCCTTTGTCAAACCTTATTGAACAAAATGTCCTTCATTATTCTTTACCAAAGAATGAAGCTTCCTTTCCTTTCAAATTCTCCACACTAAACCCACAAGATTTGACTTTATGCCAAATATATTTGTTGGACTGTACCAAGATCTAATAAGCTCTAATACTAGTTGTTAGGATGGCATAATAGGATTGGTTCCATAAACATACTCATACAAATCTTGTAAACAAAATAAAAGCATAACAACAAGGGAAGAAAATTAACTAGATGACCATGAGTGTAGAGACACAAAATTTATGTGCGTTGGCAAGTCACATGACCGCATCATTCAGGAGGATATACATCTTTATTATGGCGAATAAAACAATACAAGAATATTACTTTGTTCCCATTTTCAAAACCCTATATACCCGCTCTCAGACTCTATTTCTCTCACTCATTCTCTCACACTACCACACATATAGGCCATTGATCTTATTTATAACCAATTAAAGACCTTAGTCTTCAATACTCCTCATTTTCAATCCCAACAAATTTTTGAAAACTTAACAGGTTTTACATATCCTTACAACAAACTTTACATATCCTTAATTTAAATATTCCTAAATCCATGATACACTTCTCAAAGATA
This sequence comes from Dalbergia cochinchinensis, assembly GCA_031216125.1. Classification (NCBI taxonomy): domain Eukaryota; kingdom Viridiplantae; phylum Streptophyta; class Magnoliopsida; order Fabales; family Fabaceae; genus Dalbergia; species Dalbergia cochinchinensis. The sequence continues at coordinate 47,788,270 of CM062371.1, read as the reverse complement.
TACATAAAAAATCAATTGCTATCTAATTGAGCTGACTCCTACATCAAGTTCATGACAATTGTCACTCCTTTTATCTTCTTTCTTTATCAATTTATGATTCGATTTCACAACTATCCATATCTGAATGGTTCCTCTCCTTGTTAATTAGTCGATAAACTAATATTAAAAGTTTATTATCAACACTAAAATATATGCTGATCTGACATTTTATTCTCAGTGATAATCATACACTATAAGTGAATTTATTTTAAAAGCTAATCATGAAACTACTTTTTTCGGGCATATATAGTTTTCATAATATATCATTTTAAATCTTTCATTTTGTCGTATCCTGGTTGGTTAGCCTTTTCTAGACGTACATTCTAACGCCATAGCCTTGATTCCCTGGACTATTTTCTAGTATTTGAACTTTATTTTTTGCCGTGTGTGGCGTTCCCTACCCAACAAAAAACCCCACCTCCTTTCTGGTCAAAATCTAACATCCTTTTAATTTTATTTTATTTTGGTCATAGGTTAGTATCGATTAAATACTGTTAACTCAATTGCCAAGTCCCATTAATCAGCGACTACGTACCAATTATGGGACACAAAATTATTAGAAAACATATTACTTTTTGGTATATCGAAAATGAGGTTTGAGCCTACGATAAACTACCCAAACCTCTCACTATTAGAAAATATATTATGAGAGATTTAAATCACGAGGTGTGGCGTGGTATCAGCTCACCTTGTTTATTAACCATGTGATCGGGGTTTCGATCTTCACTCATAGAAATGGAGTGCACTTCATGGCCAACCGCTTATCTCTTCGGGAGTGCTCCTGTGACGAGGGAATTAGTCATTGCTCTTGGTGATAAATACCCTGATTTCAATCCAAAATATTATAAGAGATTTAGACCCTAATATATGGGTTGAGTTGCGACTTTGTAATCTCAGAGACCAGTATGTTCGAAAAAGAGAAAAAGACAAATTTAACCAACATTAATTTTATATATATATATGAGTGGAAATTTGTTAACTATAGGAATAAGTCTTTGCATACTTACTATCTAATATTTTTTTTGTGTGCATAAAATTATATCAATCCAACCATTGAATTTAAAGTTCTTACCAAGTAGATCAAGTAAATAAAATTTCATACAATTTGAAAATGATTTGATAGTTCATCATTTCATTTTATTTTGGAGGATAACATATTTTTGAAAATACAAGTAAACATCGATTAATAGATTACATGGCTATTGTTGTTCAATTTTTTTTTGAAATTTGGCATGCTTGATCATCAAGATAATATAGCATAAATCAACGGTCGAATTAATTAAATTCAATATGGATAAAGAGTTATAGAATAGAGTAAATATACAAGAATTACTCCTGAAGTAAATGAATTCCCCACTATATATATATATATATATATAAACACACTTGTTGATTGCATGTCTGATATGGATCAATTTTAAGATTTAATTAATTTGCATGTCCTTATAGTTTTATTAAATTTTTAATTAAGGTCCAATAATTTAAAAACTTGTAATTAAATCTGTATTATAAATGAAAATTTATAATTAAATCCCTAATTAATATTTATTACAAAAATATGGAATTAGTTAAAATATTCCTTAATTTCATCTACTATCAACTTCATATGAATTGAGTTAAACCTCTCATAAATCAAAAACTCAATCATATTATCAAACTATATCCAAAATTCATTTCGATAAACTCTAGTATTGGGTTTGGTAAAAGTATAGCTACTAACATATTAATTAATCCTTGTAAAAATATACTAGGGTGGTTGCTTTGATTAAATATCGGCCTATACATGTTAACCAAACTATGATACTCTTTACATTTCATATTAATAGTTATTCTTAAGAAATTATATAATTTTAATTTATTAAAAATTTAATATATCTTATTACAATTTATGATCAAATATATTTACTTTTTAATAAATTAAAATTATATATTTTTTCAAGAGTTATTATTAACATGAAATGGATGGAAATATATTTGCACATAAATTGACATCTTATGACTCTGAAGTTGGTTCATTGAAGGCTTTCCAAATTGCCATCGCCTATTCTCATTGGCCGCAAATCTTGTCTTGAGCTTGCTGTCCGCCAAATGATTTGTTTCCTTGGCGCATCCCTCATTTTTTTATTAATAGCTATTTTCTGAAAATTATATCATTTTGATACATTAAAAAATTGATATATTTAATTATAATATAGTTATATATATTAACTTTTTAATATATTAAAATAATATACTTTTCAGAAAAATACTATTAATAATAGAGGGAGTAATACCCAACAAAAGAAGTGGTTGAAGCCTCTCCAAATTAAAGCAAGGGGCATTATGCATTTAAGTCCAACCAATAAAGGATAAACACATAGTTAATCTTAGTCTTTATGCCATTGAAGGACTTCTGAAAACTCTGGCGATAAGATAGTGATCTCGGTTTGACGTAACTCACCTTCTCAATGTGCAAGCAGAGGAGGGAACAGATATATCATGAATTGGAAGAAAATGGTTCATCTTGTTGGGGGACCATTTTCTTTTTGGGTTAAATGTACCACATATGAAATATGTTCGGGTTTACCAAATTGAGTAAGATTATATTCTAGACGAACGTGTTCAAAATCCCACTCACTTTCTATAGTGGTTGAAAATAGGGTGATGGAATTAGAGCATTTTAATGGAAGAAATTAATATTTAATAATTTATTTCATGAAAAATTAGTATTTATTACAGTTGTTTTTCATAAAAGCTCAATACAAGTTATAACATATCAAATAAATTACATTTCACAACATAAACTTAAGAGACATGCATATATATACACAATATATTATCTATTTGTTGCATTTTAATATTTAACTAACTAAAGAATTTATAACAATTCATTAAGTAAAAAATTATAATTGTTGAGCGAATAAAAAAATCTTATTTATAAAAATTTAATTTTTGGGGGAGAAGTCATCGCCTCCCCTAGTTAGAAACTAGTCAAAATTTGCATTAGTAGTTAGAAGCTTTGACTGGTCATCTGGTTCCATTCTTATCAAATCATACTTTGTTTGAATTTATATTTTGGAACTATTTTTTTCTAATGCTAATAAGTGATGACCATTACTATTTTTTTCTAATGCTAGTAATTGCTAACCATCAATGTCAAATTTCTTACTTACTTCCTTATCATTTTCTTTTGGCACTCACCATATATTGGTGTGATAGACACTGAACAACAACCAGGTCGCCCTGTCTATGAAACTTCATTCCTGTCCAGTAATACAAGTTAAATGGATCATTGGTTTGGAAACACTGCCTTGTCTTTCGAGTTCAATAATGTATTCAATATTTGTTTATTTATATATCTTTTTCAATAATAAAGAAAAATGTACCCTCCATCTTTCTCCATCTTAGGGTTGCAATACTTTAATTGTACACGTTGCAATGTCCAGGCCTCATGAACAGGAAGTCATGTTACGCTGAATCTTTCCATTCATAGGAGTAAACCTGACTATTTACTTGTGAACAGATCACAATTAAGTGTGTATCCGTTATAATTAATATGTACATATAACTTGAGTGTACTTTCTTCTTTCTGCTATAGTATAAATTATGTTACTGGCTAGTTTCCAAATTCATTCTGTCAACTCTCCTTATTACACTATAATATAAAAGTTATTGACACCTAAAAACTATTATCAAATTATAAAAGAAATTAAAACTTTTAAATAATACAACCTAAATCCAATACTAATAAAAATGGGTGGCGATTCATTTTTTCTAAGAGTAAATTAATATAATATACTTACTGCACTCAATAATTTTTTTTTTGACATGAAATTTTATTAATTTGATTATTGAATTGAAAGTTCCTATGATCAAGTGGATCAAGTTTATAAAATTTCATATAATTTGAAAATAATTTGATATTTTCTCTTTCTATTTTATTTTAATAGATGGTATATTTTTTAAAAATATTAGTAAATATCAACTATTGTGTTGATATATATATACACCTACTGACTGTTATTCTTTTTTTTTCCCTCTAAAATTTGATATGATTGATCATTATTACAATATTGCATAATTCAATGATCATATTGACTAAATTTCATGTCCACAAGAAGTTTGTGAGTTGAGTAAGTATAGAAGACTTACTCTTTGAGTAAAATAGATCCCTACCCAATAAAAATTATCATTAAAGGATTTTAAGACTAATTTTTTTTATAATTTTAATAATATTATATTTTTAAATATTGTAAATTAAAAAAGAGTTTAATTATTACGTAATGACATTGTAAAACGTTTTTACGTTATTAGTCAATAAATAATTGACAAGCCATCAATCTATTATATGCTGTTATTTATAATTTAAATTAGAGTTAGTTATAAAATAAATTACGTGCTAAATTTCCATTGGTTATCAGTGTAAGATATTTTACATATATTGTTAAAAACTATTTCTATATTCGTCAGGTGTAATTGATATGGTTCTTATATTTGTTAATGGAGTGATGTTATCCAGGCATGCTTCTTTTCAATCCATGACATGCTTTTTATTGACATGACATTAATTTGTGTTTAAATAGCCGTGAGTTAATGTTAACAGGAGTGTCACCACCAACATTATCTGTTGTCAAGGAAGTTCAACCAAATTTATAATTTAAAGAAAAAAAAAACTTATGTTATAATCAAAACTGCTCTGGACTTATCTTCTTTAGCAATTAATCGTTGTCCTTTTGTTTTGATATTATTGCTCTATCAATCTTTTATGGATGCATTTCTTTTCTTGGTATGAATATTTCACATCAAACAAACCAAGAAGGGAAAAGAAAGAAGGCGACCACATTAAAAACTGATTTAACTGTGTATTGTCGGAAGGGTTGGAAAAGAATGACATGTGCTTTGGGTTGATCGTGCTTATAATAGATACTTTCAATATTAAAACACTTGTTAATTAAGCGCTGAGACGAATACGAAGAAAGTACTGACATCTTATTAATATTATCTCATTAATTAATATTTTTTATATACGTTAATTATTGAATGGGTCTCCTAAAGTAGTGATATTCGTAAGTTTCCACTAAAATTTTCTTAGAATCAAGACACACGTAGGTGAGCCAAGCTAGTATCATCAAAATAATCATATACTTTGTTTTCGGCATTGACGTAATGCTAATGGTTTCTTTGGATGAAAAAAAGAAAAAAAATGGGAGGAAAAAAATGTAGAGAAGGGAAAAATGATGGAAAAAGGTGTTCTCTCTTATTATTTGGTTTGATAGAAAAGTGAGAGGAAAGACAATGTGAAGATATTTAAATAATTTTTTTGTCCGTTCATTTTATTATAAGCAAGAAAAAATTATACTAATCTCTCTTGAGATTTATTATAATTATATTTAATATTTTTTTATTTTATAAAATTATTATTAACTTCTCTAGAAATTTATTAAAATTACATTGACTTCCTTTTTATATATTAGTTTATTAGTTTAAGTAAAAAAAAGTGATATATACATAAGTATTAATTATAAAATTATAATATTTTAATAATATTTAACATATCAGTTGAATAAAATACTTTTTTATCACATAAAAAAATTTATAATTATAACTTATGATAAAAAAAGTATTTTAGTTAATATATATATGTCAAATATTATCAAAATATTATAATTTTTTATTAATAATTATGTATATATTTTATGTTATATTTCTTTGTTATTTAAATTAATGAACTAATATCTATAGAGATAATTAGTGTAATTTTAGTGAATTTCAAAGAAGGTCAATGATAATTTTATAAAATAGAGGAGTGTCAAATATAATTACACTAAATCTCAAGAGAAATGAACGTACATTACTCTATAAGTAATTATATTCAAGGTTATATTTATAATTTAATACCTTTTAACCCCATATTTTTCATTTTCTCTCCATTTTTGAAGAGAAAACTTCTTTGAGTCCTACATGGCTTTTTTGTCCCTCTCCCCTCATTTTCTCCCCTCAATCAAAAAAGGGAAAACCATACAATCCGCCCGTTTTCTCTCAAACCACACCCGAAGGATTAAAAACAGAAATTATTAAATAAAACCAATACTTTCTTGAAGATTGAAAGTATGTACTATTCTTACTTTTTTTAAAAAAAAATTTTACTATTCTTGCTCGACTGAATTATTTTCATTGATAATTGATAAAATGAAAATGTGGGAATATAGGAGGCTATGAAAGTGTGGCCTCATATGTTTGGGCTAGTACTAATTAAGATGACGGAAAATTAAACTTGAAAAAAAGGTTTACTCAAAAAGTTATGGTCCAATCACGTTACATACTTGTGACCGAAACAAATCCGAGAATGTATCCCACATCACCCGCTCACTGATCCCATTGACACTTGGGCTTACAAATAGTAGCCCATGACTTACTTGTTCAGAGGGAGAGGGCTGATATTCTTGCTCCATATACTCATTGTTACACTCCTTTTCATATCCACCGTTCTATCATGTTACTTTTATTTTAAATTTTTTAAAAATATTATTTATACTCATTAATGTCATACTGACTCTTATCTCATTCATCATTAGATAGAATGTTAATCCTATTTGAATGGGATTCACACGTCATCCAATGATGGATGACTTGTGAGTCGATATGGTATCCAATATATCATGAGTATAAATAACATTACTGTAAATTTTTTATTCACCTTTTTTTTCAAGTCATCCAAGCGTGTGTCGATTACAATGGGTCGATATACTACGTGCATCAATCATTTCTGACTTGTTTAACTAGGGTCGTTGAACACTCTAATTATAAAATAGAAGAGAGGTGAATGTGAATCTTTATTGATACTAGCTTCTTGCTTTTCAACAAGTTCCCAATTAGAAGTTGCATTAACTTACCCTATACCTAGAATACGAAGAGGTCCTTCTTGATCCTCATGTGGTGAAAGTCAATTCAGAATGCCCTTGGTTGTGAGCACGTCCATGATCCTCATGTGGTGATAGTCAATTCAGAATGCCGTTGGTTTTGAGCTCGTCCAAATAGTTTTTTCAATCATCCATTTATTAATTAAGAAGCAAAACATAGGGTCAAGCAAGAAAAGGTAATACAAACATCATTACACTTGCACGCAGTTACTTGAGGGCCAGTGATGTTGGACATTAGCCTCAATGCACCATGGTTCGAACTCCATATTGCATGGGTGATGCTAGCATAGTTATCAGACTCGACCTGGTGCTCTACTTGATCTCAACACTGGGTTACTGGTTGAATTGAATTTAGTTAAATTAATGTGTAAAAATACAATTTAGTGAGACATATAGCACAACAACCAACTTGGTCTAGTGGTAAAGAGTATGGCCAATGGAGTTAGTGGCTTGCATGTTCTGGGTTTGACTCCCATAATCCAATTTTGGAAATGTTTATGAATTTTCTCACATGAAAGTACCCGGCCGGTTCAAAGACACTAGTTCAACTCTAACCTGCCTAGTTCACATCGAGTTTGACTGGGCTAAATGCTTGTCCGGTCCGATCAAAGAACTAGAGCGGTTCGACAGCCAATTCACCAGTTTCTAGTCCAAATTGGCTGATTCGGTCTGGTTTTCACAACTATGGTTGCTAGCACAAGTTTGGCCAACATGTCTTGATTTGTTTTGTTTCTACATTGCAAATGGTGATGTAAAATGCCCAAATGTGTGTAGATACTTTAATAGATACTTGTGTGAAACATAAGAAATGATGCTACTTAATACTTCATTAATCCCATATTAATAGTCGCTCTTGGAAAATTGTGCAATTAATATGGAATCGAGAGAGTATCAAATGTGCTTCCATTCTAAACTTGAGACTTTCGACTTTGATTTTAGTTATATCAAATTTAGCATATGATCATATGGGACTGGGTTAATGCTTGATTCATTGTTTTTTAAATTTAGAGTTATCACTTGTTAAGTATGATTTTGTGAAAAACTCATGCTTTCGCTTGTCTCATTCATATTATAGATATATTATCTTTCACTTGATTTGTGTGAACCTCACTCTAATGTTCTAATATATTTCAAATTTCAATGCAGATTCGAGTCTTGCTTCTCTAGCAAGTTAGAGAATCAGTTCATCTTGGTGAGCTCAACACGTATATCCGCATAAGCCTTTTTGCTGTTAAGTGTATGGTTAAATATGTATTTTGAATATTCTATTTGTATAAATTTTAGTTATGCTATATTAGTTACAAGCAGGATCTCACTTCCTATATGTAATTCTAATGTATGTATGCTAATTTATTTGGTTTTGTTGTGCATTTTGCAAAGATGAGAAAATCGGACCGGACATTGAACTGAACAAGGTACTGGTTTAACCTGGATATAATAAAATATATATTTATTTAAATGTATAATTATTTATAAAATTTTAATTTGTTTTAGTCCTATAATAATTTTTTTTACTATCGTTATTTTTTTTTTGGGTATGGGATACAAATATGAAAAAAGCCCACCCAGTAGATCCCTAAGCAAGAAAAAAGATACAAACATAGCCCAACTTGCTTGAAGGGCATGAAAGGAAATAATAAAATTTGGGTAATAAATCCTATCTACTGACAGCAATCTAAAGCACTAATTAGAGTATCTCCAATAGAAAGACTCAATTTGGTCCTTCTTTTGAGCCCCATCAAGGACACATCATTAAGGTGTCATAAAAAGGTAAATGGGACTCATAGTGGCCCTTTCCTTTTCAACAGTTTGGATAAACTTCGGTCTCCATTTAGGTCTTACATGATTTTTTAAAAATTTAAAAAAGAAAAATTAATATTATTATGAAAAAATTTATTTCAATATCTTGTATTATGTAATTTTATTTCTAATTAAAAAAATAAAATAAAATATTTTAATATTTTAAATTTTAAATAAATTTTTAGTAAAATAAATTCCAAATAAATATCGTGCAAAGTTTTTTAAAAATTAAAATGTGAAAACTTCAAACAAACATAATTGAAACTAAAACAAGCCTTTGATATATTTGAAAAACATTACATGTTTAATAACAAAAATGCATAAAAAATAAAATATGACCAACAATGATGTATAATTGAAATATTATATTATTAAAAGCTATATTTGATGACCATTATGAAATTGCCATATATGTTCCACCAAGCCTGTCTTTAGCTATCGATGTTTATGTTTATTACGAAGTTGGACATTCATTTGGAACAAGACGTTCATGTCCTGATTCACGATCTCTATTTATTCACCTACGAGAAGTGGAAGAAGAGCTTTGCCCATACTTTTCTTGAATAAGGTGTTGTAATTCACGCTCCTCTGAATCATGAAACAATAATTCTTCAATCTAATCATCTAAAGGCATTTTATCAGGTTGGTCTAAATCATTGTACACAACATATCATTACACAAGTCGTCAAAAGACATGTTATTATAAGGGTTAGAGTTTCCGGCCATTTGTATTAATGGATATTTTAGTTAGAAAATGTATTTTTTGAGAGATGCCAATGAGTGCAGATGAAATTTAAGGCTTTTGACATCAAGAAGAGGGAAGAGGTTGTGAGCAATTATGAAAGAGTGATAAATTTATAAGTCAACACACAACGATTAGTTTTGCAACGGCTAGTTTTACAACAGCTAGTTTTGCAACTACTAGTTTTCAATAAGCTTGAATGATTTTTAAAATTAAATGATAAAATTATAATTATAAAATACAATATATTTCCACAACTCTAACAACATATGTCTGGCTGATCCTGAAGGATTAACACCAATTTGGCTTTTAAATGGGAAAGACGATGTGCTCATAACTCCTAGGGACGGATTAAATGTAGTAGGGAATGAATGCTGAGGTGTTTGTGAATTTTGAGTGTAAGGAAAAAGAAAAAAAGAAATTGAAAATTGAAATTTTGAAGGTGTTGGGGTTTTGATTTTGGAAGAAATTTGGTATTTGAAAATTTGGATTTGGATTTTGAGGGTTTAAAGATTAAGAATTTTTTATATTTGGATTTTGAAGGAAATTAAAATTTTGCAAGTAATTGAGAAAAGAATTGAATTGATTTGGATATATTTTTTGTGAAATAAAGGACAACTACAATTTTATTTTGCTGAACAAGATAAGTATAATTTATGCAAAAAAAATTTGGGAAGTATTAGAATAGAGTTAGAAAAATAGAAGTGGGAATGAATGATATTCATAGAGTAAAAAATATTGACCATTGCAATGAAATAGTTATTTTAAACTGCAATGGCTCTTTCACTCAAATTTTATAATATTGACATTTCAATTATTTTTTTGGCAAAAAATACTGTCAAAATTGACACATGGCGCACTTGTTAGAGTATTTCCATCCCTGTTCAGAGGGACACTCAATAGAGTCGTGTCCCCCTTCAATCACCTCCAAGACGGGGGTCTCGTTTCCGCTACTATTGCTATAGGGAAGAGGACACTGCTTTTTGACTAATGGAGGTGCTCTTAGAATGCCTTAAGTCTCTAATAGCTAGCTAGGCATTCCACCATGTTTCGAATAGTCCAAGCAACACACATCACATTTCTTTCTTCTCTTCACTACAAAGCAACATTGGGATGATGATTGATGAGGGCGCTATGGTGGTGGGATCAGGGCATCGCAGAGGGCAGCATGGATGGCAAACGGTGTCACAATGTCGTCCTTTTCTTATTTGGCAATGAGCTATGGCTTGCAAATGAGGGAAAGGAATAAGAAGACCAACCAACAAAGCAACCCAACAAAAAATGGCATCGCAAAGGGGAGGCAGCATGGAATACAGGCGACGTCACAGAGAAAGGGAAGCATTGAGCCAGATCGGCCAGCTCTAAAAACTTGGTCGGTTCACAAGTTTTCATGGTTTTGCCCGATTTTGACCGATTCTGGACCGGACTAGCAAGGTGTTTGGTTGCTAGTTAACTCGGTCGAATCAGTCAGTCCGGTCCGATTTTCTCTTCCTTGACATTTTGAGAATGTTATTGGATATGGATATTGGGTGCGGATGATGTGTATTATTTTGGCACTAGCTATGGTCTCAAGAAGTTGGAACTTGGAATTGTCACACACCTTGTAATAAAATGTGAAGATCACAAGGTGTATCGATATACCAAGTAGCTTATATTCCACTGCAATAGTTCTTCTATTTAGTTATATTTCATAAATATGGTTTAATATGTCTTGAAAGTGACCAAATTTATATTCGAATTTATCCCTATGATAAATTTGATCACTTTTGAAATGCATTTAACCAAATGTTCAAATTTCAAAGAGTGATTAGATTTTTTTAATACGTTAAAAAATTCCATCTAATTCTAGAACCAATAAAGCACACAGATAAAATATTATCACTTTAAAAATATATTTAATTATATTTCTAAATTCAGGTAAAATTGAAAAACTATTATAATGTATCACAAATTATTTGGTATATCAATGCATCTTGTGATTTTCATCGTCAAATCACAATATGCGTCAAACTCCCAACTTCACCAATAACTAGTGGCACAACAACAGTTGGCAGATTTTTTACCGGTCAAACCAAATTGCAAATCTGCAATGGCATATGCTCAAGGTCAAGTCTACATATTTTCAAAATATATATTGGAAGAGGTTCACATGTCAAACAACAAACTCACATGCCATTGGTTATGACAATATTCCATGATGAATATTGTTTGGAGAGGAGCAGGTATATAGATATGGTTTAAAATTATTAAAATATTTTTTTCTTAACAATCAAGACAATTAAAACATTATCGGATTTCAAATGGCAGAGATATTGTTGGAGTAGGGGAGATGCTGCGTAGACTAACCTTGCCGGCAGAGGCTGTCACTGCAATAAAGGGTACGCTTAGTATTGTGACAACTAAATGAAGGATTACTTTCAAATTTTAATTCTAATTTTTTTTAACTCCTGAAATTATATTGACCCAATAGGGTTTGAATTTAAAACTTTATATATAATATATAAATCTCTTATCATTATCTAAACAATTATATTTTGTTAACGCAGTATTATATGATTAAATATAATTATCAATAATTTTATATTATTAGTATATCAAAATTAAATATAAAATAAATAGAAATTAATTTTGATGTTCTTACGATGTAAATAGAAATTATTTTTATAATATCATCTAATTAAATCATCTCTTTGAAAATATGTGATTGGATAACTAAATAAATAAATTTTACACATTAGGATATATTTAATAGTGGGTAAAAATGAGGTGTAAATTTTAATAGTTGAGTTTGATATGTAAAATTACATATCAAACTCATCCATTAAAAATTTATCTCTATTTTTACTTACAACCAAACATATCCTTAATAAATATAATTGACTCTCATATTAATTTCATGAAATATCATACAAATAGAAAAAAAGTATATCAAATCGAGATTAACCCCATAAAATGTGATCGAAGTCGATCATTAGTTGTCTAAGAAAGTTGAAAAATTCTCTTAACACTGTAATAAGGGGCTAGCGTGAGTGCGCAACGTAGACTAACTCATTTGGTTGATCTTTTAATTCAAATACTATCATGATCTGGATTCAATTATTATATTTTTTGCATCAGCATAGTTAATATATAAATACCTTTTAAGTCCTCGATAAGTACAGAAATGTTCTCTTACTTGAATTGGGACGAGCTTTCTCCCCACCAGTTTATCAAAAGAAAAAGAGAGGAAAAAAAAAAAAGATCAATAGGCTAACATTAAATCACAATTAAAAAAAAAGCAACGCATTAATTCCCCATTGGCAGGGACCACAAGCTCCACCGCTGCCGGCGCCTCTCTGTCGCCGCTACTATAAACTCACACACACACACAAATAAACTTCCTGATTATAGTTCCTACGTTTATTTTTCTCACCACACTCTCTCTTTTTTTTTCTTTTTCTCACACCACAAAACACACGCATTCTCTCTCACACATTAATCTCAAATGAAGAAGAGGAAAAAACGTTCACCTTCCCAATGACGACGACGACAACAACAACACGATACAACACTCTCACTTTTACCTTCGCCGTTATCCTCATTATAACCGCCGTTAACGCCCTCGGCTCCGCTTCCACCACCGCCGTCACCTACGCCACCTCCACCGTCTGCGCCATAGGCGCGGGAGACGCCAAACACTTCATCCAATGCTACCGACGACAGAATGATAAGAATTACTACAACCATGCTGCTGCTGTTGCACCGGTGGTGGTGCTTCCCGAAGTTTCATTTCAGGCAATCTCCGGCGGCCGGAGCTTCTTCTGCGGCCTCCGTTCCGACGGTCTCAGCCTCCACTGCTGGGACACGGATGCACCAGGCTCGGCGTTTCTACCGAAGAGGATTTACCACAGTGAGGTGGTGCAGTTAACCGATGTAACGGTTGGTGATTCTCAGGTGATGAATAATTCTTAGCTAGCTAGCTTGAAGCAATCTTATTAGGATGTCTTTGGTTCATAAAACAGATTTCAAGTTTTCAAGACTTTGCTGAGAAAATATTGAAAACTAGAAATAAAAACTGAATATTGAATTTTATAATTTTTGCTATTTCTATCACATGAAAAAACAAGCAACTAACTGAAAATAGGATAATGAAAAATAAAAAGTATTTTCTGATATAAATACACCTTGATATTTAACTTAGAAATGTTTTATAACCAATGATATAGGATCATATGTATGAATATGAACTTTAAGACATTCATGTTTATAAAGGATTTAACGCTCAAATTGTATTAAAAGTAAATCCTTGAATTTATTGGTCGATATGTGTGAATGTTTCCAACTATCGAATGGTTTTTTCAAGTGGTTTCCCCTCAAGCGAGGTTCGAGTCTTAGAAAAAACCAGCGTTAAGAAAGCTCTACTCCTACTGTTGATCGACCCAATTTGAGTCAAATTATTTGGAGTTGAGTAAACTCTGGATTTTTGGATATAAAGGGGCAAAAAAAAGGGACTATGCATTCTTATTAAAATTAAATTTTGATGCACTGATTTATATTGTCATTCAATTCAATTATGTATTGACACATTAGCTATAATTGTTGATTTTCATACCTACTATTTCAAAGGGAAGGATTTGATTGTATGAATTGTACAAAATTAAGCTTTTTTTCTATGCTACTTTATACATGTATGAATTAAATTTTCATACAGATAGTAATTGTCATTCAATTATGCTAGAGAGGTTTGATAGACATTAGCTATAATAGTTATTCAATTATGTATTGCCTCAAGCAAGGTTTGATCTTTTCTATTGCCACATACAGATAGTAATCTGCATGTATTTGATAGGTGATTAACTAGGAATTATTTTGATCAGGTTTGTGCTAGAGAGTTGCATTCTGGTGTGGTAAGGTGTTGGAGAGGAGGCAGTGTTGAAGACGGGTTTGAGTTTCATTCACCAGGTAAGGGGTTTAGGTTCAGAAGCATCACTTCTGGGTGCCGTTTCTCTTGTGGGGTGTTGATGGAGAATGGGAAGGTTATGTGTTGGGGAGATGAGAGTGGGAATAATGCTGGTTTTGGTGGTAGTCAAATTCAGGCACAGTTTGGGAACTTGTCTATGTCTAGTTTGGTTGCTGGGGTGTCTCATGTTTGTGGCTTGACACTTCATGGGGTTTTGGTCTGCAAAGGGAAAAATGGTTCGGGTCAATTGGATGTTCCTTTCGGTTCAGGCCCTTCAGAGTTTGCAGGCCTTGCTTTGGGAGCAGATTTCACTTGCGCTATTAGGCGCAGGAATGGACTTGTTGTGTGCTGGGGAGGTGGTTCCGATAGTTTTGGTGGTGGTGGTGGTGATGTTTCATTTGAGTCAATTGTTGCTGGTTTGGATTTTGTTTGTGGGGTGACAACTATGAATTTGTCTGTGATGTGTTGGGGTCCTGGTTGGTCCGGTAATAAGGCTTCTACTAGTGAGCTTCCATTGGGAATGGTTCTTCCTGGACAATGTGTTAAGGGTGGTTGTGGTTCTTGCGCTTCATATCCGAATTCTGATTTTCTGTGCAATGGTTCTGGAAGTATTTGCTATTCATGCCAGGCTGAGATTCCACTAGCAGTTCCATTGATACCACCAACATCAACACAAGTTCCCCAGGAGCAGTCTTCTTCAGGTGAAGACAAAAACATGAGGGTGTTTTTGGCTACGTTGATTGTTGGATCAGTTGGGGCTTTTGGTGGTCTATGCACCATTCTTTATTTCCTTTGGATTGGAGCTAGAAGATTCTTCCTGAAAGCAAAAGTTGATGAGTCAGTGCATTCCCCAAGAACTGAGTCTGATGCCTATGTGGATATGGCTCCAATGCCTAATCGTGCTTCTAATGCCACAACATTAAGATCTCTTTCTAGCAAAAGGCTGAACAACTCAGGAACACTGAGGAGGCATCGGAGTGGTAATTCATCATCAAAGCATGTAGACAAGATTGAGAGTTTTTCATTATATGAATTAGCCACAGCCACTAACAACTTCTCAATGGATAGTAAGATTGGTGCTGGTAGCTTTGGCAGTGTTTACAAAGGCAAGCTAGCAGATGGCTGCGTTGTGGCCATTAAAAGAGGAGACACCAGCACTAAGAAGAAGAAATTCCAGGAGAAAGAAATTGCATTTGATTCTGAATTGGCATTGTTGTCGCGGCTTCACCACAAGCATTTGGTGAGGCTAATTGGTTTTTGTGAGGAAAATAATGAGATGCTTTTGGTTTATGAGTTCATGAGCAATGGCTCACTCCATGACCATTTGCATGACAAGAACAACACTGAGAAAAGTAGCAGTATTTTGAATTCTTGGAAGATGAGGGTCAAGATTGCATTGGACGCCGCTAGGGGAATTGAGTACATTCACAACTATGCAGTGCCACCCATTATTCACAGAGATATCAAGTCCTCAAATATACTTCTAGACTCAAATTGGAATGCTAGAGTTTCTGATTTTGGATTGTCACTTATTTGGCTTGAGACTGAGCAAGAATTGATGTCTACCAAGGCAGTTGGAACAGTTGGTTACATAGATCCAGAGTACTATGTCTTGAATGTGTTAACCACAAAAAGTGATGTTTATGGTTTAGGGGTAGTGTTGTTGGAGCTTATAACAGGGAAGAGAGCTGTGTTCAAAGCTGAAGATAAGTCTAGCCCTGTGGGAGTGGTGGAATATGCAGGGCCAAGAATAGCATCAGGAGATCTTTGGAGTGTGTTGGACCGCAGAGTTGGAAAACCAGAAGTTAATGAAGTTGAGCCTATTAAGCTCATGGCTTACACTGCTATGCATTGTGTGAACTTGGAAGGAAAGGCCAGGCCTGAAATGACTGAAATTGTTGCCAGCTTGGAGAGGGCATTGGCTTTGGTTGAGGGCAGCCCTACAAGCCACTCTATTGCTTCATGTTCTAAGAGATTGGTCCTCTAATAGATTGATGAAAATTCTTTCATTTTTTGGTTCCTTTTTTTCTATTGTAAATTTATTCTTTGGATTATAAATGTATTAACTTTTGTTGAGCATGAGAGTATTAAAGTGGCTGAGATCGTGGGGATGCAGCAAATGTATTGAAGGTCAACGCTGAGCTTACTAGTTGTGAGATCAAGCAACAATCATTAGTTCATTAGGACAAAAGTTCTAAATGATTGAAAGCTACAACTCTTTTTTTCCCCAATAATATATTGAAACTAGTTCAATCAATGTTGCATATATTAATGGAACTGTACCTTGACATGGTAAGACATCAAATCATAAGACACAAGGGGAATGGTTGACCGAATTGCTAATTATCAATTTTTTTTTATCAAAATCAAGATATCCACCAATGACAGTAGTGATTAATTTTCTCATGTAATTTCTTTGAAGAAAGAAATTACCAGTGAAATGCGCTCCATTCCCATGAATGATGATCAAACCCTCAACCACATAATTAAAGAAAAAAGTGAGTTAATACCACGTGATTGACCAATTTGCTAATTACCTAATTTTGCTCTCATTTGAATATGACCATGTTGTACCGAGAATTCTTAAAGAAATAATGTGGTAGGTGTCACTTCAAACGTGGACTTAATTGTCTTGTTGAGTTGAGTGAGGACACATTAATTTTGTTTCTTTGCTTATAAAAACCGCCCAAATTACACGGCATTCGGATTGTGCTTGCAATCTTGAAGATTTTTTTTTTTAATTAATTAGTGAGTGCCTGCCTCACAATTTTTCCTTAATTTAATTGCTAGCCTCATTGGCATGGAGTATGCAGAATTAAATAAATGTTAATTCATAAATCATAACCTGGCAAGCTTGAGATCAAAACGACGTTCGAGCACATCAATTTAAGCCCATTTTCAACGGAACCAGCTATGTCATTTATTCTTAACACGCAACAGATGGTGATCTGTCCTGGATATTTCTAAATCTAAATGGATTCGTTTCATGTATCTCTTTGGCTGAAAATAAAATTTTGATGATTTACCAGGTCTTTCAGGAATTGTTTTTTGACATAAGAATTGTTTTTATTTTAAATCATGTTCGGCAATTCGCTCAGACTCAAAATTGAACATTGAGATTAGATTTGGACCTTTTTTTTTTGTAATGTCCATTAGAATCGCAGTTTCAATTTGAAATTAATTTTTGATATGCTGTCCATATTAAAAAGAAAGTTTTTTATCCTCATATAATTATATTATGTATCACAATATGTGAGATTTGAAACAGTGAATATAAAATCAAATATAAAACATAATGAGAAAGTATAAAATTCTTTTGCATTAACTTTTACATGGAAAGTATATTAAATTCAATCTCTTTCAAATTACTGTATTACCTTTAAATAAAAACTTGCTACCAGTTACCTCTAGGGCGTTATCGTCACTTTTGAGTACGTATAAGAATTAACAACTGATAAATTACCATCCTTATCTTTAATAAAAATTGGGTTAAGATTAATTTGGTTCTTAGATGATAAATCAAATCAATTTGGTCTTTTAGTAATGTTGGGTTCAATATTTTGGTGATGAATAGTTTTAATTGATATGTTTTAATGAGATAATTATTGTTTGTAAATAAATTTAAATTTGATTTGATTAGTCGTTAGTATATTCGGAATAGTTGTCAATAAATAATTGTGATTTGATTGAGTAAATTATCCTCATCAATTTACATCTAATTTATTTTATGCCTAGGTTCTAAAAATTATTTTTGATTTGATTTCTTTTTCAGAAAACCAAGATCAAATCTTGGATGGTTAAGCACAACAACTACTTACAATGACTAATGGGAGAAACAGCAACTTTATTGAAGAAAGTCAGAAACAATAAAAACATGAAAATTGCCATGTGAGCAAATTTGTTTTTGGTATGAAGGAAAGCCAAAATATTCTCTACCAGCTAATAAACATCAACCATGAATGATTCTCCTAAACAAGGCGGTGTCTTACATTGGCCTTGATATGTGTGGGACTTATAATAGAACAACATTAGCACATAAGACAAAGAGTATTATTATTTTGACTCACTTTTATGGGATACCGTGCCTACACATTCACATCTACCATTGAATTGAATATGGACCCCACTTAGTTTGTGTCCCACAAAATATGAGTCAAAAAAATATTTCTCTCATACAAACGAGCATTGGCCCTAAAACAACTCCATTCCTTATTTGTCCACGTTAGATGCTTCATAAAATGAAGCAACTTCATTTAGGAGAAGTCCACCATGACATACTAGTTATATGGTCTTTTTTCTTTTCATCGATAAGTTATATGAGATATCGTGATGATTCATATTCTATCATCAGCAGATAAAGTGTAGACTCTATTTAAATGAAATTACATCTTGAAATCTGAATCGATGCAATGTTTTATACAACTTATGTACAAATAATAACCCTAATGAATATCAAATGCAACAGAGACATTTCTATTTTGAATTGCTGTCTCACTTCTGCCCTTTGATTGAAAGTTTGTATCCACATTCACTAATAAGTGGGAATAGGAGATGGTGGAGCCTCAGCGATACTTCGAAGACTGCAATTTCTTGTCCATTATGATGACAAAGATAGTCTCATGGACTTCTCAAACGTGAACCGTGAATCATTCCGAGCTAGAATTTTTATCGAGTCACAATGTGTATTAGCTCCAACTGATTTATCTTTACCAGGTTGGGTTAAAGAAATTTATGCAAAAAACCACTTGCATGTTGGAATTGTAACAAAGAATTTCAATTTCAAATAAATTAGAATCTTAAATTTCATGTTTGAATTTACAAAAGAATTGTAAAATGATTATGGGATCCAATACCCTATAAAATTCATAGGTATTGGTACTTTTTAGATAATCTGTGGCTAAAAATTTACCACATCCTGCTAACTAAATTTATCAATATTAAGTATTTACGACTAAATTACAATCCTTGGATTTAAAAAGGTACCGATATCCTTTGGGTACCACAACAAATATCAATAATTATTAGAGAATAAATGAGAAAGTAAAAAAAAAAAACTATATAAACTTTAATAAAAAGATAAATATTTTATAAGTTTTGAAATTGACAATTTATAGAGTATAAATTAAAAATTAAAAATTAAAAAGAGTCAATTTTATATGTTTTTCGATTCCATAAAATTACATTGTGAAATTATAATTTCAATTCTATATATCACTCTAAATATAAAAATTGGAATTGGACCATTCAATTCCAATGTCAAGCTCAAATTCCATTTTCAATTCCAGACATAAAACGGGACTTAAGAGAGAGCAAAACCCAACAAAAGATGGCCGAGGACTGAAGTGAAGATTAAGAATTCCCGTTCTGTTTGCTCTGTCAAATAATGATGCAATGACCTACTACAAAAAGCTACATCTTGTAAAAGATGACCTACAAGGCACTATAAATTTACATGTAATAGCTTACTTTTCTTTTCATACCAGCAGTGTCACTCACCTTGGCAGAGCCAGTTCACTGCAATTTCATGTGCTACGATATTCCATATACTTTGTGTGGTATTTCTGTGTTGTTTTAACTACAGGTAAGATCACTCTAGCCAGGTCTGAGGGTGCATGGAGGGGTTTGTGAAGGGAAGGCAGTTGATTTATTGAGGAATGCCCTCTGATTTTCATCAGCAAAGCAAAGCACAGAATCAGCACAAACTTCCAAGGCAGTTGATGGGGGAGTAGGCTTGAAGTCTAGAAGTTTCGAGTATTCCGAAATAAGGTGAAACATGTAATCATAAATTCGATCCATACTCAAGTTTTCCATAAAAGCCTGCCCTCTTTTCCCCATAGCCTCAGCCTATAGCAATACAATGCAACTATATCAATAATCAAATTCATTGGTATTGTTAGTCACACAAATCTTACAAAGAATGTTCAATAATTGAAGCATAAAACCGGATGGTCACTAGAGTGTTTCGTGGCATCATATATGTATTTATTGTACTATACTATCTCTGCCACAAATTTTTATTATAACATTAGCACCAAAAGTTCTTTAGTCAAATGTCATTCCTAACCATTTTTTCTGCCTTATATTATGCGAAAAAAGAATACATTCATTTTGAGCAGTTCAATTGAAGATTTATCTCTGTTCACAACCATTTCAATTAAAAGTTCAACTGCACAAACTGGACAAGTTCATAATTTTTCTGAATATACACGGGTAAACAAAGAGCACATACTAAAAGATGAAGGCTTTTGTAGTAACACAAAATACATGGGAGAGAAAAACATTTATCTTTTCCTTTGAAAAAGTTAATGAGTTGGAGAGAATGTAGTACATTATTGGTCCTCATGGATCAAACTAAAGGACAGGAATATGCAAGAATGAGTAAAGATATACCGCAGCTTGGTGCCGGTTTCCCCAGTCTACAGCTTGCTTTATAGATGGACATAGATATCGAGGATCAACAAGCCAATAGTTATACTTTGGAATAAGGCCACGGCTGAAAAAATCTTCATACTGGGGTGATATAATTAGTGTAACAGAACCACACGAGAGGATATATTTCAGACTCACTGACCATGCATACCCTTCAGCATATATTTTATACCTACAGGAACAAGAAAATAAAATAGAATGAAGGAAAGGGAGATGATCAGCAGCATGACAACATCCCAGTTAGTAAAAATGTGACTTTTCAAACTGGAACTTCAAAATATAACCAAATAGCATCCCCATTTTGTGTTATTATTACTATTATTATTTTTGTTTGTATCTTCTAGGTATGAGCATTGTTATAAAGAAGAAACTGCTGCAACTCTTTTATAATTTGCTCCATTAACTGTCCAAAATAATCATTTGTCTTTTGTGCGTTGTGACCCATTTAATAAGACTGTGCACCTCTAAAGTGAAACTGGCATGCAATGGCTTCCAATTCAAGCTCTAAGTACATTTTCCTCACGGCAAAATAAAAAATAAAAAAAGCACTTCACAATGCACTTTTCTCCAAACTAACAAAATTATTACTTCTTCTAGAATTACTTTTGGCTCCTCCAAAAGTAAAAACAAATAGGCCTGAAGAAATAAGTTTACTTACCGGTGATTACATTGCCGTGAAAGTTTTGACTGCTTAAAGCCACTTCTTGCGGCTTCCCCCCAATCCTGCAATGCATATCAAAGTACACATCAGATAACTAAAATTTGGTAAAGTATATTGAAGAAATATGCTCATGATTGAAGTCCAAATTTCAAAGGGTAATTTAACCCAACCTGACGCATAATATCTGCTCCCCACTTCCCTGAATCATTACAGTTCAGTAACTCAGTACGAAGAGGGGATGCAACATCTGGATTTCCTTTCCAATATGCTCGTGGAATCTTGTTCTTCCAACTTACAGCTTGAGAACCTTGCTTGATATCTGCAAACTGCTCCTGCCAGGGTTGAATGTTTATCTCTGACCTGAGAACAGAAGGGCAAGTCACATCAAATAACACACCAAAGTTATCAAGCATCTAGCATGCGCTTCACAGCAGATCATAAAACATCAACATTGATCATTTACATTAATCCTAGTCCCGTCATTATTCTCCCTCGTTTTGGTTCCATACCCATTACGACACAGTGCAAACTGCATTTAAGGAAGAACATCATGTGTCTCTATATAAACTACAGCTGCAAAGACATCTACCAACTTACACTGCAACCAAAGCATGACCCATCAATGTTAACTTGTCCAATAGAAATGAAAAAAAATTCCTCCAAAATCAAAGGTCAGGGCAGCCCATGGCCATAACTCAATTGGCACCAACTCTCTTGGGAGACAACTTAATCTTGATTTTTGAGAATTCTCCTTCAGGCCATTTTGCCTATACTCCAGCTTACATTCTCCTTCCTCACACTAAATCACTTTCTTTTTAAATAATAATGAAGGTCTATGATTTATCTTTAATTCTTATATAAACTAACATGAGATTTTTCATTTATTTGAAATGAATTCGTCAAGCAGTGTCTACGATAACATGAAATTATCTCTCCCAAAAGATGGCTTTCGCAGCATGTTATCAAAACCTCAAAGACCAAATGGTCAGGGGTTCGATCATTGTTATCACCCGTTCTAATAAATTGTTCATGCTTCAAGTACAAAAAGAAGCATTCACACGAGGGGCATGTTAAGACATAAAACTATTCATCTGCCTCTACCCATCAATTTGTACTTTTGGAAGAAATGGTTCGTGACAGACCAATTTTGGAGGGTTTTGCCAGTAATTTTCAAAATAAATTCTATGAGCTTAGAATTGATTTATATATCTACCCACCAGCTTATGTTGTTGAATCATATCTTTTTTGGTTTCAATTCCAACCATTCCAAAATCAATTCTAATGGAAGTGATAAATTATCACTTCTAGGATTTTACTCTTTCAATCCTTGTCAAAAATCATTTCTTGGATCTGCCCAACATAAATCACTTTTATCTCAAAATCAATTCTAGCACAATCAACTTTACAAAAGCAGAACCAAACACACACTAAGAATTACTTGAGCACAAAGAAGGCATTTGGGCACAAATCCAAGAAAAGAAAGAAGTGTCATATCTCACCAACCCCAGAAAGACCAATCAGGGAAAGGGATATCAAAG
This sequence comes from Dalbergia cochinchinensis, assembly GCA_031216125.1. Classification (NCBI taxonomy): domain Eukaryota; kingdom Viridiplantae; phylum Streptophyta; class Magnoliopsida; order Fabales; family Fabaceae; genus Dalbergia; species Dalbergia cochinchinensis. The sequence continues at coordinate 47,765,223 of CM062371.1, read as the reverse complement.
TGCTCCTTGGTGGTACAATACCGAAACAGCGGCAAAGGCATAGACTTGTGCTCAGTCCTGTTAACCGTAGGCTTATCCATGCAATCAAACATCAAATCCACATCGGGTACCAACCCAGGGTACCTCCTCAGTAGCTGCAAAATCCCCCAAATCGTGAACATTGCCCTGCTCTGTACACAAGCATAGTACCAATCCACAAACAGCTTCCCTCCAACAATCACCACTCTGAACGCCGCAAGCTTCTGCGCCTCCGCCACGTGCGCGCGCGAGATCCGCGTCGCCGCGAACGGCGCCAGGTCGCGGCGGATAGCTTGGAAGAAGTCAGGGCACTCCTCCGCCACCGCCGCCGCCTTTTTCAAACGCCGCCGATCGACGGAGTTTGCTCCGCCGACGGAGGCGTAGCGGCAGGTGAGGTAGGAGCACTGGATGATCCTGTACGCGCGCTGCTGGCGGGTCTCTTCGGAGAAGGTCTTTTGAGGGAACACGTGCCATGGCGTGGGTTCTAGGTTGTGGCCTGCGACGGTTCCGGTTCTCGAAACGACGTCGTCTACCTGTTCGATGAAATTACCAAGCGAAAAAATGAACAGAAAAAAGGTCAATGAAACGCTGAAAAGAGTATCACAGTTCGTAATTTTGTATCATAGATGAAGATTCTAAGTGAATCTGAATGTTAGGGATCATGAAAATCATGAGAAATTACGTGTTATTAACCGATATTTTCCATGATTTTTTTTCTTCAGATGCAAATTCAGCATTATTGTAGACATTACTATTTGAACACATACATGGGAATAATCAAGTGCCCATGAATTTAATGTTATTTAGTAAAACCAGCTAACTGCAGAGAATCATGATGAAAAGCCATGGAATAATGAGAAATTATATGTTGAATACCGTAGTTTTCCATGATTTTTGAGATGCAGATTCACCAATAGACATTAGTTGGACACATGAAAATCATGTACCGATATGAATTTAATTTCAGGTATAGGTTCCTGCTAGTACATCTAAATACAGAGAATCATGAAAAAAAATATCATGGAATAATGAGAAATTATATGATGATAATTCTATTTTTCTTTTTTTAATTATCTCCATAGATAAGTTAATTCACTATATATATATATATATATATATATATAATGAAATCTTCATGTGTCTAAATGGTCTTCAGGAACAAAGATTGATGTGAAAGGAAAAAAGAAAAATCTTTTTTCGGCTGAAGAAACGAGGGGGAATGGGTAAGGGAAGAGAATGAGAGAAAGACCTTGTAGAGGAGGAGAGCGGTGAGGGAGAAGAAAGAGAGAGCGATGATGCATGGGAAGAGGTATGAAGGTGTACGAGGGGTGTGTCTGGGAGTGGAATGGAATCCCATAATAGCAGTGGCTCAACAAGAACAAAAGCAAGAAGATGATGAAGAAGAAGGAATACAAGAATGGGAGGAGAAGAGTGTGATGATGAAGGGGTGGTGTTTTGGTCCATTGGGTTCTGTTGCCTTGTCTGCGGATGTGGCGACACGAGAGGGAGGGTCTCCCTATTTTACAGAAACACAATCTACAGTGAGACATTCTTATTTATTATTAAATAAAATTTAAATTTTACTTAATTTAAAATTTAAATCTTATCTAATAATAAATAAAAATATATTAATATGATCTCTTATAATATATAAATATAAATAATATTATTCTTTTTCAAAGTAGAAAGAGAGTTTGTGAGTGTGTTTTTCGTGAGTGGGGAAAGGGCGCTACCATTTGCACGAGGGTGCAATGTCAAACAAAGCGGTGATGGAGGCCACGTGGTTGAGGTTGCCATGAAACACGGGGAGAATGATTGAGGCAATTTTTTCTTCTTCTCATGAATGAGGCATGTGAGAAGAATGAAAAGTGGCAGGAGTACTATAAGATCCACTCTATTTGGAGAGTTTAAAGTAACACGTGGTAGACAGAAGACACGTTGCAGTGAAAGCCGGGCGGGTTTTAAGCAACTGTATGCATATAAATGCTTCTTCCAGTTCCGTGCGTAGCGATCTCCATTACGATAGATCTCCTTCAAAACGAGGAGATCAATAGAGCGCGCACTTGTTTTCAAAAATAATTTCAGTTTTTATTTTAAGTCTTTTCTTTTTTAAGATTTTATAAAAAATATGAAAAATTAAAATTAAAAATTAAATTTTATATTTTTCATGATGTTCAATATTTTCTTTTACAAAATCTAAAAGATAGAAAAATTGAAAATTATCTTTTTAAGCATTTGGTTTTAAAAAAATTATTTTTAATTCTTATTTTCTATTTTTAGGATTTTGTGAAGGGCATAATGAAATTTAAAAATAAGAATTAAAAATTAAATTTTATAATTTTTACAGTATTCAATATTTCATTCACAGAATCCAAGAAACAGAGAAACTTTAAAAATTAAAATTAAAAGTTGTTTTCTAAAAGGTATTTTTGAAAATAGTTTTCAGTTTTTATTTGCTATTTTTTAGTTATTTTTTTATTTTTAAAATTTTTTGAAAAAAATAAAAACTACATAAAATTTAATTTTCAGTTTTCATCATTTCTTTCATAAAATTTTGAAAATAGAGAAATAGAAAAATGAAAACTATTTTTTAAAAGCAAACATAACATATAAGTCACTAGATTGATCCAGTGGTGATGAGTTTGAGTAGAAAGTATAAAATCATTGGTTCAAAGTTCAATGAGGATAATGTAATTTTTGAAGTACTAATTAAAAATAAAAAAATCAAACACACATTCTTATATTATTTGATAAGACTATATACAATAAAAAATATTGATTTAAAAATAATCAACCTAGAGAAAGGAAGCCACTCCATTAGAATCCTTTTCTCCATAGTATATACATCCTTCCAAAATTAATTTCTTGTTTTTCTAGTTTATTCACAGGGGATGAGGAATTCGAAGATAAAATGAGGGCGACCAAAATCAGTTTCTATAGTTTAGAATCAGCACCAAGTTTTCAATCAAATTTAGAAAAATTGATGACAATGAAAACAAACTAAATTTTAAATTTCTCTGGTATCCTATAAAATTCAAGGGTACTAATATATTTTAGTTATTAATGATTAATAATGAGTCAATGTACCACTGTGAACACCTGATTTTGTCCGGTCTTTTAACAATAAAATCCAAATATTTGCATCTAGTTTACTTGCTTTATTTACTTTATTACAGTTTCATTAATTATCTTAAAAAAAATGATGAAAAAATAATGATAATAAAAAGAGGCCCAAATTGTTTCGGCCCAATCCATGCTTGTCCAAATTTGAGAGGAAGTGTCAGTTGCCTGCCAAAAAAAAAAGAAGAAAAAACAAAGGAGTTCACGGAGCCTGTCGTTTCACTTGCTCGAGATATGCATGTGAGCTAATAGTAAAATGGGGATAAGAGAAAGCATGAAAAAAATGAAACACAATGATGATGTTCTAGAATTTGGATCTCTGGGGGAAGCTAAAAAAATAACAGAGGGTATACATATTGAGGAGGGGCAGAGAACAGGGGGGAATTCCTTTTCAACAACAAATTAAACACTAAATGTGAATCCTACAAAGAAGATTACACGGACACCATCATCAGAGAAACAATTTCACACTATTATCTACAAGAAATTTTCAAATTCAACAATATTTAGTCCAGCCAGCAAGAAAAATCAGAAGTAACAAAAGCGGCCTAGGTATACACCAGCATCAATTTTAAAATTTTAAAACAAAAAAAAATAGTGAGGCCTGGCCTCCTTGCTCCGCCGCGGCCTCCCCTCCCTTTCCTCCCTTTTCCTTCATCATGTCTTCCTCCTCCACTATGAGCACCATCACAACCACCATTTGAGATAGCCACAGCACCCTCCTATCATCATCACCGCCACCTTCTACCTTCTATCTTCCTCCATGGGCCTCATCATCATCAACACAACCACCATCAAACACCATAAGCACCGCTAGTCCTCTTCCCCTGCTCAGCCACAGCCGCCTCAAGCTCCATCCACAACCGCGCCAAGGAGAGCCCGCCCCATGCCTTCGCTCACTCCCTTTCCAGATCGCCGGATCTACCAAGCTATGGCGTCCTCCATGAGCACCGCCGCACACATAGCCGTTAGATCTGCGAAGCTCGCGAATCCATCATCGCCACCACGCCAAGCACCACCTCACATCTTCGCCACTACGCCGGACCTCCCCCTTGGCCGCGGCACCAATTCCTTTCTCCATCGCGCAGCCGTACTTGTTCTCCCTTGCACCGCGGAGCTTCCTCTCGCGCCAGCCTCCCCCCTCATGGCCTCCATGACTCCCCTTTCCGCAGCCTCCCCTTCTCTCTCACCCTTGTTTTCTCTCTCACCCAGTTCTTCTTTCTCTCTGTCCGCATTTTGTTCTTGTGAATGTATTTGGGGAAATTTTTTTTAGTGCGTGGCTTGGTAAGTGAGTGTGAAAGGGTGAGTTTGAGTGTGTGATAATGTAGAGTTCGTGAGTGTATGCCTGTGATAAGTTTTGTTTTTTGTTTCATTTGATGTATGTGGTCCCTCAATTCATGCCTTTTTGTTTTTTTTTCTTTTAAAAAAACAATGATGAAAAATGGAAGTGAAACCCGCGTGAGTGTATGTTTGTGAGGAGAGAGAATAAGTTTTGTTTTTCATTTGATGTATGTGGTCCCTCAATTCATGCCTTTTTTTTAAAAAAAAAAAATGATGAAAAAATGAAAATGAAACCCCAAGCTGATGTATTACCCGCGTGAGTGAACAAGCTAGTTTTTTTTATTTTTTATTTTTTTTTATTTTTTTAGCAATTAAGTTAGTCATGTGTTTGTTTTGAAGTTTGACTTTTTATGGTTATCTATATTTATTCTTTTATCTTTAGACCAAATGTGTTTCTTTAGTTTAGTTCTAGATTTTATTTTATTTTTTTTTAAATTTAGTTTAACCTTCTCATGTGTTCTACTAAAATTAATCGTGTTGTTTTTTTTTATGAATTAATTTTGTCAATTTCTGTTAAAATCATGGTTTTGTCTAAAAATGAAATAAAACAAAAGGAATGATTTAATTATTTCTTTGATTTGAGTGAATTTAGTGTCAATGTTTCTTTTAATTAAAAAAAGAAGAAATGGTAATTAGGACCCTTATTTGTTTATTTAATTATCTTATATATTTTGTTTGATTGTATGATTATGTTTACGAATTAGTTTTATTTTGTTTAATATTAATTATTTATGTGTTTTGTTCAAATTATTTGTGTAATTGTGTTTATGTTTTTTTAGTTTAATCATTTTATATGTTTAGGTGTTTTGTTTAAATTAATTGTGTCATGGTTTTTAATGTATTTTTGCTAATTTCAGTTAAAAAATATTAAAATGTTTTTATGAATTTTGGGTTTAAAATAAACAATTGAATAAATTTGCTTTACAAAAATTTGAGTTAATTAATCTTTTTCTTTAAAATAGGATTAATTTAACTAAAGGATTTGTTAATTTTATGTCCTGGAATATTTTAATTGTGTGACAATATTCTAAATATCTTTTTCAAAATAAAATTAAACAATATCATTTTTTCTATAGAACTACGTGACTTTGAATTCTCTATTGCACTAGAGGATACGTAGGAAGCGGTGATTGATCCTTATCAAGTCAAAATTAACTTTTCATAATTCATTTTATTTGTAAATTTTTAATACTTTTTACTTGTAGTTTTTTATGCAATTTTTGTACTTTGTTATATTTACAAATAATTTCTCTTTTTTTTTAAAAAAAATATTTTATTTAATATTCATTTATGTGAGGAATTTTAGAAAAGATGTTAATTTAGCCGTGACGGCTTATTAACTCCATATTTCGGGCATTTGGGTTGTGACAGCTTAATGACCTGAAAATTTCTCTAAAAATGTTTGTTTTTCTTTTATATTTGTTTTTTTATGAAAATATAAAAAATAAATTTCTTTTTATCTTATTTATAGTTTATAATTTTTTTTGATTTAAATTTATTCAATTATTTTAAATAATAAGGTTAATTTAGCCGTGACGGCTTGTTAACTTGATATTGGGTTATCTGAGTTGTGACAACTTGATGTTCCAAATATCTCTCGTAAAGTTTTTTATATTTTCTCTTACAAAAATACCAAAAATAAATCTTCGCTTCTTTTTAGATTCTATTTACAAATATTTGTTATTTAGAAGAATTCTTTTTTTAAGTTATATGCTTATTGTCAAATGCTTCGTTTCAAATAAAAAAGGTTAACTTAGTCGTGACGGCTAGTTAACTCATTTTTAGGACACCTGAACTGTGACAGTTCGGTGCACTAAAAATTCTTTTCTTTAAAGAAAAAAAAACAAATTCCTTTTAATTTTCTTGTAATAGAAAATAGATATTTAAAAGGGGTTATTATTCAATTTGCACAGTTAATTAGAGGTACCGTCTAAGGACGGGTGTACTAGTGGTGCGCAGGATTAAACTCCTACCCTTCCCTATGCATAACCGACTCCCGAACTCAAATCTGGTTTCAAAGACCATTTTCAAAATGAATGGGTTTTTCCAGGTTTTCCCAAATTTTAATAAATTTGGTGGCGACTCAATTATTTTCAAAATAGAATTTCTTTCTTTTCACCGTCCCGTCATGATCCCGGTTGTGACAGATGACGACTCCACTGGGGACTTCCAAGAGAGTCAGGCCTGTTTTAGTTAGTTGTGCAAATTAAATATAGCCTTTTGTTGTTATGTTCTTAATTTACTTTGTCTAGTGTTTTTCTTTATGCTTTATTCTTTTGTAGAGTTTTCATGTGTTTACTTATAATGATGACTTCATTTGTTAAAACTTTAGGGTAGATGACTATTTCTGAGTTTTGTGCATACTTGTTGGTGTTATTTTTTGCAGGTGTTAGTCATGGGTAGTTTTAGGATTTCAGGTTTGTATGCTTTCTTCACACACAACACTAACACATTAATCACACATGAGTGGGGCCCTATACCCGGGTCTGAGTGCAACTTGAGATAGGTAAGAGATTGCATAGTGGTAGCCATTTTGGAGGTTCATCCTGTTTGGTTATCGTGAAAGTCTCATCTAGAGTGTGATTCTTTCATGAATGTCCTACACCTAGCGGTTCACCTGCTGTTGTGGATAACATTCTGAAATGAGTCTTAACTCTAGAGGCCATAGAACTCTGAGAATATAGACCTACCCGATGAAAGTGTTCACAAAGTAGAATGACCATAAGACCGTAGAATTGACTTCCAGAATTTACCAAAAGTAGGACACAAAGAGAGCATGCAGTTTCTTTAATTCCTTTTCTTTGTATATAATTTCCTATCATTGTTCTTTGTATATATTTTCTTTTCATTCCCTAAATTCTTTATTATCCCTTCTTTTGTTTAAATCAAGTTTTTTGTTATGGCAGGTTTGTTAGAAAGTTGAATTGAATCTCATTGTGAGTATCTTTGGAAAATGGAAACAAATATGAGACCAGACAGTCAGGAAGGTGAAAAGTTGAAGAGAACTCTACGTCTTAAAGCCAAAATACCTGACACAAAAAGCCTGAGATCTTTGGGTCAATTGTTGAGAGTACCACAACGCCTTTCTCTTACTAGAAAATATGGGAAGATTTTGGACCTTTTAGAAGTGGAAGAACAGGAAGAAGCAATCACGGCATTGGCACAGTACTATGATCCTCCGCTTCGATGTTTTACCTTTCAGGACTTTCAGTTAGCACCAACCATTGAGGAATTTGAAAAAATCCTGGGACTGCCACTAGAAGGAGAAAAACCTTATCACTATCAAGGTCATTATCCTTCTTTACATACCATATCAATTGTCCTAAGGATAGGAGTGAAGGATTTGCGTGAAGCACAGAAATGTAGAAATGGGACCTATGGACTCCCGAAGGATTACCTGGAAGGGCATATGCACCGTTTGGCTCAAAATGAGGACTGTGATACCTTTATAAATGTACTGGCCCTCACTATCTATGGCACTATCTTATTTCCGAATATTGAAGGCTTGGTAGACTTTGCAGCTATTGATGTACTCCTTGCTCGCAAGTTTCATGGTCATAATCCTATTCCAGCTCTCTTGCCAGATGTCTATTGCACTTTAAACTTTTGCTATGAGAGGAATGACAAAAGAATTTTGTGCTGTTTACCAATGTTGTATGTGTGGGCTACCGCGCACATATTCCAAAGGAGTTACAAGGCGCCCTGTCCCATTGAAGATCTACGGATGCATAATATCAAGAAGAAGAGTGGACAAGAGTGGGCCCAAGACCTGGCCAAGTTAAACGAAAAGATGATACGATGGTACCCTTGGTGGGAAGATGGGCAAACTTTGATTTATCAGTGCGGAAGCTTCCCAAATGTACCCCTCATGGGTACCAGAGGATGCATAAACTATAATCCAGCATTGGTATTGCGTCAACTTGGCTACCCCATGATGGGATCTCCTTCGGAAGTTGCAATCACTCCATTTGTCTCATATTACCAAGATTCCAAAGATTTTGGTTTACTGCAGAAGATCCGATCGGCCTGGAACAAGGTTATCAAGAAAGGAAAAGAACTGGGAGTTAGGAGTTGTCTTTGTAAAGAAAGTTCATCAATGGGTGAAAAATAGGGCTCATGAGATCAAGTTACCATTCAGGGCCTTAACAATTACTCCTCTGGACGATGTGTCAACCTGGCACTTCAATGGAAAAGAAGAAATCAAAGAAGTGAAAGAAAAATTAGACAAGGCTGAACAAGAAAAGATGCAAATAGAAGCCGAATTGAAAAATGCCCATCATAACTATGCAACCTTAAAACGAGAAAGCACTGAAAAGGATCGAGTTCTAGAAGGAACAAGTAAAAAGTTGAAGATGGGGCACAAGCACATGATGAAAACCAAAGAATGTCTCAAGGCTGCCAACAAGGAGCTAGGGCTTCGAAGACAAGAACGTGACAAGGCACTGGCTGAAAATCAACAATTGAAGGAATTACTCCGAAAGGCTAAAGTTGTTGAAGAAGCTGCGTTAAAAGGCCAAGAGCAAATGCAACAACAAATGGAAGAATTGAACAAGGAATACCAGAGGAAGATTGAAGAACTCAGCCAACACATGGACGATGAAATCATGAAATATCAGGTTGCTCTGGAAGAAGAGAAGAAAAGAACTGCAAGTTTGGATTTTGAAGTACAACATCGAAATCACATTATTCATGAGTTGGAGACTCGCTTCTCAAACTTGGCAGGGTTGGCTAACGCAACTATAGAAGATGTTCCAAGCTATTTAAGATTGGCCGAGCAAGGAATATTCCCTTTCAAGACCCCAATTGAGATTAGCAGTTTTATTGACTATTGTAAAGACTTGATTGGGAGAATGAAGCAAATGATTGCTGAAAGATATTGAGAAAGACATTTGTGGCTTTACAGTGTATTTTCTTTTATTGTTGTGAGAACAAATGTAAGAAAGATGATGGTTGTAATATGCTTTTATGAATAAAAGAATCCTTGTTTCTCTGTGTTGTGTTGGTCTCATAGCGATATCCATGACTTAGTACTTTTGAACGAGACGTTCTGAGGAACGGTTATTATCAAAGATACTCACATTAAGATTCGGTTCAATTGATGATTTCTAACAAATAGCTATGTTTTTGTCTTTTTCTTTTTACTAAAGTTTGTTTTTTTTAGTAGGTAAAAATCCATCGCAATTGGGCGCCCAAGGAAAACCGATACCAATCAAACTCGAATTCACAATACCAGAGCCCGAACCAAAATGGCTAGAGGAAATGGTGACACGGAAAGGGGTATCCCAATCACAACTACTTCTGAAGCAGGAAGAAATCTGAGCAATGAAGTTGATGCGGTGAGAGGAAAACTAAATGAACTATCAAACAACCAAGGAAGACTGGAGGATATGATGCGGGCCATACAAGAATCATTTAACCTATTGGGAGCTCATTCAGCAAATGTGCAGCCAAATACCACGACACTAGGTATGCCTGTAGTATCAAGTGCAGCTCTAAATGTCACTTTGGGGATAAATGATATGGGTGAAATCCCGAATAACCTCCATGGGCAACCACCGCCCACGATACCATTGATAATCCCTATCGGAGAAGGCTATCGTTCCTTAGAAAATGTGCAAACTCATGAGCATGGGCATATTACCCCTGTTTGGGAGCAACCTCGTGTGGTCATCCAGAAGCAGCCATCCTCTTCACAAAATAGTCGTGCAGAGGCAGAAAAAGGAAATTCAAAGAAGAATGGATGGAGAAGATTCAAGAGCAGATTAGGGTTATTCAGGGACCTAGTCCCTATGGTTATGTGGAAGTTGAACAGCTCTGCCCTTCTTCTGACATAGTAATCCCTAAGGATTTTAAGGTTCCTGATTTCTCAAAGTATGATGGGACGGGTAATCCTCTTTTCCACTTGAAGAGTTATTGTACCAAAATGACGATATGGTCAAAGGACGAAAAATTCCTCATCAATTTCTTCCATGAAAGCCTGACTGGACCTGCTTTGGAGTGGTACATTCAACTAGACCACTCAAAGATTTCCAGCTGGAGAGAATTGGCGGACCTGTTCATGAGCCAATACAAGTTCAATCTTGATGTGGCACCTACCCGGGAGCAATTAAGCTCCATGCAGAAGAAGAAGGATGAATCATTCAAGCAGTACGCTCAAAGGTGGAGAGCCTTGGCTGCCCAAGTTCAACCACCACTCATCCTAATTGAAATGTGTTCCTACTTCTTGGGAACCTTGGGATCGCCTTACATCGGGACAATGGCAGGAGCAGTATACAAAGATTTCTCTGAGTTGATAACTGCTGGAGAAAGAATTGAGGGCTTAGCAAAGGCCGGCAAGCTTCCCATGAGTAGTGAAGACATAAGAAAAAGCTTCCCGCTCAAAAAGAAGGAAACAGATGTTAATTATGTGTGTGGACAGCAATCCTTCGTCCCAAGGTATACACCAACACGTCCACGACTCCAACTGTCATCATACCACACACCTATCGCCCCTTACCCAGCCTACTAAACCATACCAACCACAAACACTGTCTCATATCCCCAGCCACAAGTTAACAATATCCACATAAGGCCATACCAACCAACTCGCCCAACATACACCCCAGCACCTCGACCAAACTTCCAAAACCAGAACCGAAATCGATTTCCTAACCTTCCACCTTTTCCAAAGCTATCCATTTCGAATGCCGACCTCTTTCAAAAACTAGTTGATGCTCACTTGATCTCTGCATATCCTGTGTACCCATTAGAACCGCCATTTCCAGCATGGTACAACCCAAACCTTACTTGCAAATATCATATGGATATTGTGGGACATTCCATAGAGGATTGTGAAGGATTCAAAATGGCGGTGAGGAGATTAATGGCTTGTGGGAGGTTGGACTTTCAAGAAGATTCGAAACCAGACATTGTTAATAACCCGATCTCGAAACATGAAGGAGGAAGTCGGGTGAATGCCTTGGAGGTAGAAGAACCTTTGATTAAGAAGGTTTTGAATCTCCGAACACCGATGGAAGAAGTGTTCAATGGCTTGAAAAAGGCTGGATACAACATCACAACAGCTGCATCCGTGATGAAAGAAGATGAGAAATGTGACATGGAGTCAAGCTGTTTATATCATTGTGGAGGTCTTGGCCATGATATAGAAAATTGTTGGGATTTCAAGGCTCGTGTACAGGGATTGCTCAATTTGGGGGTGGTTCAAGCAAAAAAGAGGCTAGGTTTCCAAGAAGAAGTGAACGTGATTGATCACTTTGTGCTTCAGATACCATCACTTAATCCGACTCCAAAACCGGAAAAAGTGGTGATCACTGTAAAAAAGCCGACACCCTTTGGTTATGAGGATACACATGCTGTACCTTGGAACTATGAAACCAATGTGAAGACAAATAGAGACATAGGGGAAGCCTCGAAAATCCAAACAAGTGAATTAGTAGCGGACGTAAAAGGAATAACAAGGAGCGGAAGAGTTTATGGACCCGGAGAGCTGGAAAAAGGAAAGCTTGTTGAAGAAGAGAATATCGGAAAAGGTTCTGGTATGGAAAGAAAAGGAAGGGAAGAAGATGAAGAAGAGGAGTTCATAAAGATCATGAAGCAAAGTGAGTATGACATACTGAAGCAATTGAAGAAAACTCCCGCCAGAATCTCCTTGCTGTCATTAATCTTGTCATCCGAATCTCACCAAAAAGCATTGCTAAAAGTCTTGAAAGACGCTTATGTGAAACCGGATGTCTCATTGGTGAGTATGGTGAATATGGTGGATCCGGTAAAACGTGTCAATATGATCACTTTCTCAGATGAAGAAGTTGTGTCACAGGCTAACCCATAAGCACTGTATATAACTCTCAAATATAAAGGTTATATAGTGCCAAAAGTTCTCATTGATGGAGGGTTGGGACTAAACGTCCTACCAGTGTCAACCTTGAGCTATTTGTCAATAAACAAGGATGGTATTTCACCACAAGTAATGATTGTGAAAGCTTTTGATGGAGCAAAGAAAAGCATCCTTGGGGAAATGGTGCTGTCATTAGAAATCGGCCCAAGCCGATTTGAGGTGTTATTCCAAGTAATGGAGATTGAGTCTGATTACAATATGCTGCTGGGAAGACCATGGATTAACAATGTTGGTGTTGTTCCTTCAACCTTGCATCAAAAGGTTAAATATATTGAGAATGGCTCAGTCATTACCATCCATGGAGAAAAGGAGATCATAGTATCCAAACTAGTTACACTTCCATATGTTGAAAATGTGGAGTTAGTGGAAAGCAGCTTATGGCACAGTCTGGAGGTTGTAGGGCTAAAACAAGAACAGAACGAGTCCCTAAGGCAAGATGTCAATCAGGTAGTGGCTCATATCATGACCAAAAATTGTTATCTGCACGGTAAAGGGCTAGGGTCACGGTTGCAGGGTATCAAGATGCCTCTGCCTATATTAGAAAAGCGAAAGCGATTCGGTTTAGGATATGAGGCATCATTGGAGAATCAGGTCAAGACAATGACTCTTGAACAAAAGAAATCAAAAGAGAAAATGGAGCAGATCCCTCATCTGAAAGAGACATTTCCTCACCCGGCTAAAATGATTGTGGCTGAAGAAGGTTGCACCTCCAGTTATTTTTCCACCATCAATACTCTGGATGTTGAGAAGCCTGAAGAATACAACAATGCTGATGCTACCAACCACAATGAGATGCTGATGAATTGGACAGCTGAACCAATAATTGATGTTATTACTTCAAAGTAATCACTTGGGATTGTAATAATTGTCTTTGCTTTCTTGTATACTACTTTGAGACATCATTCGAATGAACTTGCATGTTTGTCCAGTAATTTTTTTTTATTATTACACCTTGTACTTCTTCACCTCTTCCGTTCTTTTATTTCCATACGCTATTCTTTTTACTTTCTTGCTATCTCTAGCATTATTTCCTTAACCCTTTAGTTTGTGCCTTTTCTATATTATTTTTGTTTTACCCATTATGTGTCTTGGCATTCCAACCCCCACAAATGCTTTCCAGGGACCTAAATGCTATGAATATTTTACCGCATAAAAGGGACTTTGGAGGCCAATCAATTGATTCTCTTACTGCACTTGATTGTGATGGCTATGAATCTGAAGAGGATGAAGAAACTATTGAGGAATTTTCAGACTTACTGGAACATGCAGAAAAGGGGTTTGACTTAAACAATGAGGTGGTTGAAGTGATTAACATGGGCACTGAAGAAGAGAAGAAAGAGCTAAAAATAGTGGAAAATTCTGAACGAACAGAAATGATTGCTTTATTTGGAGAATACCTGGATGTCTTCGCGTGGTCTTATCATGATATGCCACGATTGGATCCAGAGATCGCTTCACACAAGATCCCTTTGTATCCGTGTCGAGCCGAAGAAGCAAAAGTTGAGAAGAATGAGGCCTGACATGTCACTAAAGATAAAAGAAGAAGTGACTAAACAGCTAGAGGCTGGATTTTTGGAGGTATCAAGACACACTGATTGGGTGGCCAATATTGTGCCGTACCTAAAAAGGATGGAAAAGTCAGGATGTGTGTAGATTATCGGGACCTGAATAAAGCTAGTCCGAAAGATGATTTTCCACTTCCCCACATTGATGTCCTTGTTGATAATACAGCAAAGAATCACCAATTTTCATTTATGGATGGATACTCTGGATATAATCAGATTCTCATGGATGTTCATGACAAAGGAAAAACTACATTCATAACTCCGTGGGGAACATTTTGTTACACAGTCATGCCATTCGGGTTGAAGAATGCCGGTGCCACTTACCAACGTGCAATGGTTGCACTGTTCCATGACATGATGCACAAGGAAATTGAAGTATATGTAGATGACATAGTCGCTAAGTCTAAAGAAAGAGAAAGCCACGTGGCAGTCCTGCGGAAACTGTTTGAAAGACTCAGAAAATACAAGTTGCTTGGTGAACCCGAATAAATGCATTTTGAGCTTTACAGGAAATTGCTCGGGTTCATTGTCAATAGAGAAGGGATAAAGGTAGATCCGGACAAGGTAAAGGCGATACAAGAAATGCCAGCTCCCCGAACTGAAAAGGAAGTGAGAAGTTTTCTTGGGAGGCTTAACTACATTGCTAGATTCATCGCCAATTTGACCAGTACTTGTGAGCTTATATTCAAGTTGCTACGAAAACGTCAACCTGGGGAATAGAATGAAGAATGCCAAGAAGCCTTTGACAAAATCAAGGCTTATCTAATGAAACCTCCAGTTTTGACTCCTCCTGTGCCAGGCCGTCCCTTAATACTGTATCTTATAGTGTTACCCACTTCACTCGGAGCAATGTTGGGGCAATGTGATGAATCTGGAAAGAAAGAACAGGTCATTTATTATTTGAGCAATAAGTTTAACGAATATGAATCCCGCTATCTGGCGATTGAAAAGACCTGTTGTGCATTAGCATGGGCTTCTAAGAGGTTGAGGCAGTACATGTTATACTACATCACTTGGTTGATTTCTCGAATGGATCCATTAAAATACATATTTGATAGTCCTCATGTTTCATTGAGAATGTCAAAGTGGCAAGTGATACTTTCAGAATTTGATATCAAGTATGTAACCCAAAAGTCCGTTAAGGGAGGTGCAATTGCTGATCATCTAGCTGAAAACCCTCTGGAGAATGGACAACCTACCATGCCTGAATTCCCTGATAGTGAAGTATTGACAGCAGAGAAAGAAGAAATGGAAGAAGAGGATGTGTGGAAGATGTATTTTGATGGGGCCGCCAATATGAATGGATGCGGAATAGGAGCTGTAATAGTCTCACCAGCTGGGAAACAATACCCGGTTTCTATCAAACTAGACTTTGAATGTACCAACAACATGGCAGAATATGAAGCATGTGCAAATGGCTTGCAAGTTACGATTGACTTGGGAATCAAAGAATTAAAGGTCTTTGGAGACTCCGCGCTTATAATCTATCAAGTTAATGGAGAATGGCGCACAAAAGACCCAAAGTTGGTACCTTATCAGAAGCATTTGTCTCAATTAATTGAGTGCTTTGATGATATATCGTTCTCCCACTTAACTCGAGACAAGAACCAGTTTGCGGATGCTTTGGCGACTTTGGCAGTGATGACTAATTTGGAGGTACATACTAATGTCCAACCCATCCATATCGAAGTGCAAAATGAACCGGTATATTGTGACAATGTGGAGATTGAACCAGACGGACAACCATGGTATCATGATATCAAGCAATATATTCAAAAAGGAGAATACCCAGCAGGTACAAATGAGGTGGATAAAAAGACAATTCGAAGACTGGCCATGGCTTTCTTCCTGAATGGTGAAGTCCTTTACAAGAGGAATTATGATACCACTCTCCTTAGATGTGTAGATGCTCATGAAGCTCGAATAATCATGACCGAAGTCTATGAAGGGATCTGTGGAACTCATACTAATGGGCATATGATGGCACGCAAGATCCTAAGGAGTGGTTATTACTGGTCCACCATGGAGAACGACTGTATCAATTATGTTCGGAAGTGTCACAAATGCCAAATATACGCAGACCGAATCAACGCTCCTCCAATTCAAATGCATAGCATGGTATCTCCTTGGCCTTTCTCGATGTGGGGTATGGATGTTATTGGTCAAATTAATCCTAAAGCATCCAATGGTCATCGTTTCATCTTGGTGGCAATAGATTATTTCACTAAATGGGTGGAAGCGGCTTCATACGCTAACATCACACAGAAGGTTTTTCTCAGATTTATCAAAAGAAACATCATCTGCAGATATGGAATTCCAAAGAGGATTGTCACAGACAATGCTCCTAATCTCAATGGCGCCGAGGTCCAGAAATTCTTCGAGACATTCAAGATCAAACATCAATATTCAGCTCCTTATAGACCCCAAATGAATGGTGCGGTTGAAGCTGCAAATAAGAATATCAAGAAAATCGTCGCTAAAATGGTGGTGAATTACAAAGATTGGCATGAAATGCTGCCATATGCTTTGTACGCATATCGTACCAACATATGATCAAGCACAGGGGCAACTCCTTTCTCATTGGTATATGGAATGGAAGCCGTATCTCCCATAGAAGTGGAAATCCCATCACTCAGAGTTTTAATGGAGGCCGAAATGGAGAATCTGAATGGGTAAGAGCTCGACATGAGCAATTGAACATGATCGAGGAAAAGAGACTTATAGCTATTTGTCATGGCCAGTTGTACCAAAGCAGAATGGCTAGGGCTTTTAACAAGAAAGTCCGCCCTAGAGATTTTCATCCAGGAGATTTGGTTCTGAAGAAAATTCTCCCTAATCAAGAGGATGCACGGGGTAAGTGGGCTCCAAGTTATGAAGGGCCTTACATTGTCAAGCAAGCATTCTCAGGTGGGGCGTTGATTTTACAAGACATGGATGGCTAAGATTTGCCTAAAACTACCAACAGTGATGCAGTGAAAAGATTTTATGCATGAAAAGATGCTCAAAAGCCCGTTAGGTTGAAAACTCGGAAGAGCGACCTAAGCAAAAGTTAGGGCAAAATAAAGAGAAAAAGAAAAAATAAGAAGAAGAAGACTCGCTAGGTTGAAAACTCGAAAGAGCGGCCTAGGCAAAAATTAGAGCAAGACAAAAGAATATGCATCATCTCCAGTAGCTACATTGGGGCAAATTTTGGTGTTGAATTGGTCCAATAAATCAAGCAAATCAAAGACTGAAACTGGGACAATTTTTGAATTTATCCAGCAAATTCAGTAACTCAAAGGCTGAAACTGGGGCAATTTTGAAGAACGGATTTGAAGATGTGTCATCAGATATCATGGCTAGGTTATTCAACTTGCAGCAAGAAGTCATTTGATTGAAACACAAAGGACCTAAACTGGGGTAAAATTTTGTGTCTTTCACAATTCTTGTATTTTATTCTTATGTTCTCGCCTTTTCCCAAATATTTTGCCATCAAATATACCAAGCAATAAAGATGTTCAGTCGGTTGATCCTTTCACCTTTTCTTTGAGTGCATGTTCATTTATGATGTCTCAAATAGGATAAATTTAAGCTTCAATTATGCGATCTAACAAAGTTTACAGCAATACATCAAGGATTGGTATCACGATCCAGAAATTGCAATTAAGTTTGGCAGAGGAGTATCCATCATTCTAAAAACAGAAAAAGGAAAAGAAGAACAAAAGAAGTGAACAAATCTTTGTTGTGCCTGAAGGTCCAATGCAAGAATTATGAGTTTGATCGGTTAAAGTTTCCTGGAGGATTGCTCGATTTGGTTGTAGTCAGTTTTTCAAGAATGTGTCTGAAATAAGTTGAAGTTCATGAATTTTGCATATAACTTTGAAAAAAAAAATAAAAAAACAGAAAAAGAGAAGAAACTGTGAAAGTTGTTATTCTCTAAGTTAGCTTTTAATTTCCAATTAGCCTCAAATTGCCGCTAGTTTTCTTTCAGACGGTATCCTTGCCGATTTACTCTTTCAGACGGTATCATTGCCGATTTACTCTTTCAGACGGTATCCTTGCCGATTTTTTTTTTCAGACGGTATCCTTGCCGATTTCTTTTTCGAACGGTATCCTTGCCGATTTCTTTTTCGAACGATATCCTTGCCGATTTTCTCTTTCAGACGGTATCCTTGCCGATTTACCTTTCAGACGGTATCCTTGCCGATTTTCTTTTTCAGACGGTATCCTTGCCGATTTCTTTTTCAGACGGTATCCTTGCCGATTTCTTTTTCACACGGTATCCTTGTTGATTTCTTTTTCACACGGTATCCTTGCCGATTTCTTTTTCAAACGGTATCCTTGCTGATTTCTTTTTCGAACGGTATCCTTGCCGATTTATATTTCAGACGATATCCCTGCCGATTTATATTTCAGACGATATCCCTGCCGATTTATTTTTCAGTCGGTATCCGTACTGATTCAGTTTTCAACCAGTCGATATCCTTGCCGGTTTAATTTGCAATCAGTCGGTATCCTTGTTGGTTTAATCTTCAGTCAGTCAGGTATCCTTGCTGGTGTAGTCTTCAGTTGGTATCCTTGCCAGTTTGATTCTTAATCGGCCTCAGTTTGTGTTTACTGTTTAGTCGGCCTCAGTTGTTAATTTTGATTTCTAGTTGACCTCATATTTTCATTTTTACATTGCCAGTTAGCCACTTGTTGACTTCTAGTTAGCACCGTCTACTTTAGATTTTGTCAGCTTATGTATTTACATTTGATTTTCTTATATGTGCATACCACCTTGATATTTAGATTTAGATTGTTTATATTTCATGTATTTGTCGAACAAAATCAATGTTCATGTCTTTATTCATTTATTTTCTTGCCACTTATCGACCTATCTAGTGGGTCGCAAGGTTTGTAAATCCCTGTCAGGATTGTAAGCTCTTGTCAATTTTGTCAGCTTGTAAATTTTTGTCATCCCCATCAGTTTTTAGTTTCCTGTCACTTGTCGACCCGCATCCAGTTGGTCACAAGATTTTTTATTTCTTGTCAGTCTCACCAGCTTGTGAATTTCCAATCAGTCCCATTGGTTTTTACATTTCTGGTCATCAGTGGATTTGTGTCAACTTAGTTTCTTTTCTTTGCAAAATTCGTACAGTTAATTTCTGAATTGCAGGTGACTTTCTTGAATGTTTGGTTTCTCTTAATTGTAGAATTTGGTTTTTCTTGCATTTACATTTTATGCATTGCCAAACAAAATCGATGTTCATGTCTTTACTCATTCCTTATGAAGATAATATGTAAAACTTATGTTTTCCATATTCTCTCATAAGAAATGAGTAAAGAGGGGCAACTGTGAACACCTGATTTTGTCCGGTCTTTTAACAATAAAATCCAAATATTTGCATCTAGTTTACTTGCTTTATTTACTTTATTACAGTTCCATTAATTATCTTAAAAAAAATGATGAAAAAATAATGATAATAAAAAGAGGCCCAAACTGTTTCGGCCCAATCCATGCTTGTCCAAATTTGAGAGGAAGTGTCAGTTGCCTGCCAAAAAAAAAAGAAGAAAAAACAAAGGAGTTCACGGACTCCTGTCGTTTCACTTGCCCGAGATATGCATGTGAGCTAATAGTAAAATGGGGATAAGAGAAAGCATGAAAAAAATGAAACACAATGATGATGTTCTGGAATTTGGATCTCTCTGGGAAGCTAAAAATAACAGAGGGTATACATATTGAGGAGGGCAAAGAACAGGAATTCCTTTTCAACAACAAATTAAACACTAAATGTGAATCCTACAAAGAAGATTACACGGACACCATCATCAGAGAAACAATTTCACACTATTATCTACAAGAAATTTTCAAATTCAACAATATTTAGTCCAGCTAGCAAGAAAAATCAGAAGCAACAAAAGCGGCCTAGATATACACCAGCATCAATTTTAAAATTTTAAAGCAAAAAAAAAATAGTGAGGTCACGGCCTCCCTGCTCCGCCGCGGCCTCCCCTCCCTTTCCTCCCTTTTCCTTCATCATCTCTTCCTCCTCCACTATGAGCACCATCACAACCACCATTTGGGATAGCCACAGCACCCTCCTATCATCATCACCGCCACCTTCTACCTTCTATCTTCCTCCATGGGCCTCATCATCATCAACACAACCACCATCAAACACCATAAGCACCGCTAGTCCTCTTCCCCTGCCCAGCCAGACCCGCCGCCACAAGCTCCATCCACAACCGCGGCCAAGGTGAGCTAGCCCCCTGCCATCGCTAACTCCCTTTCCAGATCGCCGGATCTACCAAGCTATGGCGTCCTCCATGAGCACCGCCGCACACATAGCCGTTAGATCTGCGAAGCTCGCGAATCCATCATCGCCACCACATCGGCGCGCCACCCCTCACATCTTCGCCACTACGCCGGACCTCCCCCTTGGCCGCGGCACTAATTCCCTTCTCTATCGCGCAGCCGCACTTGTTCTCCCTTGCACCGCGGAGCTTCCTCCCGCGCCAGCCTCCCCCCTCATGGCCTCCATGACTCCCCTTTCCGCAGCCTCCCCTTCTCTCTCACCCTTGTTTTCTCTCTCACCCAGTTCCTCTTTCTCTCTGTTCGCATTTTGTTCTTGTGAATGTATTTGGGGAAATTTTTTTTAGTGCGTGGCTTGGTAAGTGAGTGTGAAAGGGTGAGTTTGAGTGTGTGATAATGTAGAGTCCGTGAGTGTATGCCTGTGATAAGTTTTGTTTTTTGTTTCATTTGATGTATGTGGTCCCTCAATTCATGCCTTTTTGTTTTTTTTTTTTGTTAAAAAACAATGATGAAAAATGGAAGTGAAACCCGCGTGAGTGTATGTTTGTGAGGAGAGAGAATAAGTTTTGTTTTTCATTTGATGTATGTGATCCCTCAATTCATGCCTTTTTATTTTTATTTTTTTAAAAATGATGAAAAAATGAAAATGAAACCCCAAGCTGATGTATTACCCGCGTGAGTGAACAAGCTAGTTTTTTTTTTTATTTTTTTTTTATTTTTTTAGCAATTAAGTTAGTCATGTGTTTGTTTTGAAGTTTGACGTTTTATGGTTATCTATATTTATTCTTTTATCTTTGGACCAAATGTGTTTCTTTAGTTCAGTTCTAGATTTTATTTTATTTTTTTAAAAAAATTAGTTTAACCTTCTCATGTGTTCTACTAAAATTAATCGTGTTGTTTTTTTTTATGAATTAATTTTGTCAATTTCTGTTAAAATCATGGTTTTGTCTAAAAATGAAATAAAACAAAAGGAATGATTTAATTATTTCTTTGATTTGAGTGAATTTAGTGTCAATGTTTCTTTTAATTAAAAAAAGAAGAAAATGGTAATTAGGACCCTTATTTATTTATTTAATTATCTTATATATTTTGTTTGATTGTATGATTATGTTTACGAATTAGTTTTATTTTGTTTAATATTAATTATTTATGTGTTTTGTTCAAATTATTTGTGTAATTGTGTTTATGTTTTTTTAGTTTAATCATTTTATATGTTTAGGTGTTTTGTTTAAATTAATTGTGTCACGGTTTTTAATGTATTTTTGCTAATTTCAGTTAAAAAATATTAAAATATTTTTATGAATTTTGGGTTTAAAATAAACAATTGAATAAATTTGCTTTACAAAAATTTGAGTTAATTAATCTTTTTCTTTAAAATAGGATTAATTTAACCGTGACGGTTTGTTAATTCTATGTCCTGGAATATTTTAGCTGTGACAGCTTAATATTCTGAATATCTTTTTCAAAATAAGATTAAACAATATCACTTTTTTTTATAGAACTACGTGACTTTGAATTCTCTATTGCACCAGGGGATACGTAGGAGCAGGCGATTCTGATCCCTATCAAGTCAAAATTAACTTTTCATAATTCATTTTATTTGTAAATTTTTAATACTTTTTACTTGTAGTTTTTTATGCAATTTTTGTACTTTGTTATATTTACAAATAATTTCTCTTTTTTTTTAAAAAAAATATTTTATTTAATATTCATTTATGTGAGGAATTTTAGAAAAGATGTTAATTTAGCCGTGACGGCTTATTAACTCCATATTTCTGTCATTTGGGTTGTGACAGCTTA
The DNA here is from genome assembly GCA_031216125.1 of Dalbergia cochinchinensis. Lineage (NCBI taxonomy): Eukaryota > Viridiplantae > Streptophyta > Magnoliopsida > Fabales > Fabaceae > Dalbergia > Dalbergia cochinchinensis. Next base: position 47,743,211 of record CM062371.1, on the reverse strand, counting down.
ATGACCTGAAAATTTCTCTAAAAATGTTTGTTTTTCTTTTATATTTGTATTTTTATGAAAATATAAAAAATAAATTTCTTTTTATCTTATTTATAGTTTATAATTTCTTTTTTGATTTAAATTTATTCATTTATTTTAAATAATAAGGTTAATTTAGTCTTGACGGCTTGTTAACTTGATATTGGGATATCTGAGTTGTGACAACTTGATGTTCCAAATATCTCTCGTAAAGTTTTTTATATTTTCTTTTACAAAAATACCAAAAATAAATCTTCGCTTCTTTTTAGATTCTATTTACAAATATTTGTTATTTAGAAGAATTCTTTTTTTAAGTTATATGCTTATTGTCAGATGCTTCGTTTCAAATAAAAAAGGTTAACTTAGTCGTGACGACTAGTTAACTCATTTTTAGGACACCTGAACTGTGACAGTTCGGTGCACTAAAAATTCTTTTCTTTAAAGAAAAAAAAACAAATTCCTTTTAATTTTCTTGTAATAGAAAATAGATATTTAAAAGGGGTTATTATTCAATTTGCACAAGCATTAGAGCAGACTGCCTAAGGACGGCCAGATTAGTGGTGCGCAGGATTAAACTCCTACCCTTCCCTATGCATAACCGACTCCCGAACTCAAATCTGGTTTCAAAGATCATTTTCAAAATGAATGGGTTTTTCCAGGTTTTCCCAAATTTTAATAAACTTGGTGGCGACTTAATTATTTTCAAAATAGAATTTCTTTCTTTTCGCCATCCCGTCGCGATCCCGGTTGTGACAATCACTAATCTATGGTTTTGAAATTTATTAAACCAAAGACTAAATCACAATAGTTGATTACATAAAGATATCGGTACCCATGGATATCAAAGGAAAAACCGTAAATTTTATTTAAATTTTTTAAATATAACTATTTTCTTAGTCTTTCTATAATTTTCTATCCCTGGGTTGTCATCTTATCTTATATCTAGTTATCTTTCTACACTCATAACAAACCAAATCTCTTTTCTTATATGATTTTGAATTTGTCTTCCTTATTTGATTTTGAATTTCTAGCAAATCATATAGAACATTAGAACCTACAACCAGCTAATAACTAACCCCGAAAAATGTCCGTGATTTTCCCAGTAACTAAGTCATACCATGATGCATAGACAAAAGTAGAGAGTCAACGAGCCTATATTCCGAAATGCCTATTGTTTTGAAGTAATTATAAAGGGAAGAGACATCGCTCGATGATTTTTTTTTCTTTCCAAAACCAAGCATATCAGAATTGGTAGGAAGTGATCGAAAATGATAGCAAGCAGAGGCGGAGGGAGAGCGCATCTATATAATTGTGTGTATATTTTATATTATGATTCCCTTAAAAAATTATATAATCTCTGTATATAATATATATAATAAATAATAAAAATCTTGTAACATAGTAGTACATATGATATAAAAGTATAAAACATAGAAATATTTCTAAAATATATTTTTTAAGATTTTTCTTTTATTAGTTTATTTTATCTATTTAGTGGAGTTTTTACTTACTAATTAGTTATTTATAATCAATGTTCTATTTTGATGTTAAATAATATATTGATATACATATTTTTTTTATATTAAACCTAAGAGATGTTTAAGAAGAAAATTATTGACTCTTTTATTAAGAGAAAAGAGAAAATAAATGATGAAACAAATTTTAACTAATAAATAATTTTGTATGAAAAATATCATATAATAACCTATTTTATATTTTCTATATGATAATTTATTTTATTTTATTTTATATTAATTAATTTGGCCCTCTCCTAAAATTTTTAACTCCGCCACTTATAGCAAGGGAATAAAATTACCTCCCTTTTTATCTGGAAGATTTAATAAAGGAACGAAACGAAAATTATATAACTGTGTTTAGAAGTTTTATTATAAACGAACGGAATAAAACTTTTAAATTATGTCTTCCCAAATTATTAATTTTCTTTCTAAAATTTGAGACATCATTATCTTTGCTTGTCTTTTACTTTTATTTTGAGTTTATGGCTCGGAATTGAACATGGTTTTGAAAAAATCACATTTGCTGCCATAGAAAGTTTGAAGCCAAAAATTTAAATACAGAAGTTGTGAATCCTCTGTTAAATGATGAACGCTAGTGACTTGATACTGCCAGAAGCATGTAATTTGTTGACAAATGGGAGGCTTAATGCCCTCTCCCAGGCACGCTAGTGTTTAGGTTTGGGAATCAGGTTCGTCCATTCCTTTTGCCCGGAATTGCATATATATGCGATGATTATTAGTGGTCATTAATGAGGAGGTGTGGTTGCGTTGTGGTTTGGTTGGGAATGTTATATGAATAATAAAATTACACAATAAATATATAATATATATTTTATTATTATTAGATGTGATGAAATGTGTAATGTATATTTATTGTATAATTTTTAATATCTTTTGTGTATAACATGCGCGGATCATAGAGGTCATCATGGAGCACACATTGGAAGGCTAATGGTCATGATGAGGGGACGGGACATTTTACCACATGGGCACTATAATAAAATTGATTTTATTTCTTATTTGATATCATTCTTTGTCACTGCATCTCTTTCAAATGATGAGTGATGACCTAAAATTTGAACTAATAGAATAGGGTGTTTTGTTCCATTTTTTCTGTTTTTTTTTTTGGCTTAAAGCAAAAAAGCGATTTTTCACTATAAATTTTAAAAACAAATAAATAAACCCTAAAAGATGCATAATAAACATCAGTAGAACAATCCAATGAGGAATTTGACCAAATAAATGCATATATAGCATGTACAAATTTAAATAGAAAAGACAGAGATTGCTAGGAAAGGAAGGAGTTAAGTTTGAAACACAAGGCATCAAGCTTTCACACATACATCACCTAGTTGGATTAGTCATGTAAGCTTAATTTTGATCATCATGTAATTTAATAAGATATTGTTATATTATTTGTTGATTTTTTTTCACGTGCAAAATGAATGTGGTCTTTTCAAATAGTTCTTCCCATGACGCAATTCTTAAAACATAGAGTTTAATTTCTATATACAAATAGTATAAAGTGATTTTATACTATCATCAAATAGAAATCAAATAAAGTGCTAACATGGTAAATTTCTAGGTAAGTATATGTGTTATGTGATCTGAATTTTCAAACTATTCATCAAGTGGAAAAATTATTATGCAAGAAGAATAAAAAATCCAATTTGATTACTTCATTACCTCTAGACATTGGTGGTGGTAAAAGGAAGTTAATAGACTTCCCTAGAACTAGCGTACAACTTGAGACAATCGTAGCTTATGTATTAAGCTTAATATACTTGCCGCATTGAGATCTATATTTAGGCCGCAAATAACATCTTGAATTTCTTAAATTCAACCTTTGCTACACTAAGAGCATCAAGCATTTAATGGTCTTTGTTTCGGATGTACGCAATGAGGGCTCTATAAGTAGAGCATGTTATGGAGCTTCTAAAACAATTCCAAGTTCATTAGCTCTTTTGATGTTAGAGAAATTTATTTTATTCTTTTATTACTTCTCTTTTGTGTGTTTGGCGTATACACTTATGAGAAAATACTGTAAGATGTTTTGGGTGTTTTGGGGGCTTGAGTTTGAATGGAGTGTAAACACTTTTGTATTCTCTATCATATTTCCGTAGTGAAATATTTTGCTGTTATCTTTGCCCGTTGACATAGGCTATTTACTGAACCACATAAATTCATTGTGTCATCTTTGATTTACACTTTTGCATATTTATTTGTACCTCTTTGGACTGCATTTTTACAATAGACTGATATTAGAGCTCTTATAGAGTTCTAGACTAATTTATTTAAAAATGTCTAGTATATAATTTGATATTGAGCAGATTGATGGGTGTATCAATTTTGGAATGTGGAAAGTTCATATGATAACTGTCCTTGTTTAGTAAGGTGTAAAAAATAGCACTTTCTGGCAAAGAAAAGAAGCCCAAGACAATAAGGGATTCAGAATGGCAAGATGTTGATCAAAAGGATCTTTCTATTATCCATTTACATGTATTGCAGACAATGTATTATAAGAGGTCCTTTCAGAGAAAACAACATAATCGTTGTGGACCTGGTTGGAGTCATTATACATGACTAAAACAGTAGCCAACTGTCTTGGTGTATTACAATGTTTGTGTATACTTCATATAGTAGAAGGGACATCAATTCGAGTTCATATAGCTGAGTTCACATCACTCGTCACATATCTCAAAAATGTGAACGAGACATTTTGTAGTGAGTAATGAGCGATGATGTTACTTTACTCCTTATCTCCTTCTTACAAGCACTTCAGTGAAAAACACATATATGGTCTTGAAAGCCTCAAAATTGATGAGGTTAAATTTGTATTTTTAACTTGTGAAATGATGGAGCATGATAGTAGCCGTCGTGATGATACTATGCCGGTTTAGTTGCCAAATGGAGGTCAAAGGAGATTGGATCGAATAGTAACATAGGCAAGTCTAAAATCTAAGCCTAGACATCGTAAAGGTAGGTGCCGATATTGTAAGAGGGAAGGGCATTGGAAAGTAGAATGTTAAAGGCGCAAGGACAAAAAGGAGAAAGATTCAATTGATGATGCAAGTATTGCTAAAAGCACTAATAATGTTCTTGCAATATCAACCACTTTAGTTAGTGATACGTAGATGTTTAATTCAAGCTACTCTTACTATTGGAACTAGAAATGGTTTACAACCTACTTGTCAATTCATAGTGGTGTTGTCTTTATGGGAAATGATATGCCCTCTAAGGCCGTCGGCATTGGAATAGTTCAAATCAAGATGCATGACAAAATTGTAAGAACATTAACTGATGTTACACATACTAGACTTAAAGAAAAATCTTATGTCCTTAGGAGTTCTTGATTCTCAGGGTTAAAAGTATTTTGCTCAAGGTGGAGTTCTAAAGGCCTCCAAATGTGCCCTTATGGTGATTATAGGCAAATTTGTCAATGGCCTTTATTTACTTCAAGAAACTACATTTGTTGGTGTTGCCTTAGTATCACATTTGATTCAGATTCAAATACTACTCGTTTATGGTATATGCGTCTAGGGCATATAAGTAAAGCAGGAATGTCCATTTTGAATAAGCACGATTTGCTAGGTGATAACAAAATTGAAAAGCTTGACTTTTGTGAGCATTGTATCTATGGAAAGCATACTAGAATCAAGTTCAGTGTTGCTACTCATAGAACAAAAGGCATATTGGATTACATGCACTAGACTTGGAGGGCCCTGCACCTGTTTCATCAAAAGGTGGTGCTAGATATATATTGCATTGTCGATTTTTTAGGTATAGTATGAGTTTATTTCGTGAAGCAGAAAAATGATGTGTTCTATACCTTCAAGAAATAAAAAGTGCTTATTGAGAACTAGACCATCAAGAAAATCAAGCATCTTCAATACAGATATTTGGAGTTTTGTGAGAGTCAATTCAATGAGTTCTGTAAAAATGAAGGCATGGTGAGACATTACACTGTGTGAAAGACACTACAACAAAACGGCATGGCAGAACATATGAACATAACTCTTTTGGAGAGAACTTGTTGCATGCTCTTTAATGTTAGTTTGTCAAAAGAATTTGGGGCTAAAGCCATTTGTATGGCTTATTACTTTGTAAATTGGTCTCCATTAATTATGATCGATTTAAAGATGCCTATTGAGGTATGGTCTAGTGCTCCAACTGATTGTTTAGATTTGAGGATATTTGGGTGTCTGACTTATGCTCATATTAATGATGGCAAGCTTGAATGAAGGGCACTAAATTGCATATTTTTAGGATATGCAATTGGAATGAAAGGTTATAAATTATGGTACGTTGAACCAAAATCATCCAAATTTATAATTAGCAGAGACATTAAGTTTGATGAATCATCCATGGTCTTAACAAAAAAAAAAAAAAGACCAGGGTGTTAACAAGCAGAGGGAGTTTAAAGCTGAACCACCAATGGATGATGCCTCTGATCACCAAGAAGAAGAATAGGAGACTACTAATGATATGGATCCACCACAACAACTACATCAGTATAGCCTTGCCAAAGACAAAAGAAAGGAAGCAAATAAAACCACTACAAAGATATAGTTATGCAGACATAGTGTCATTTGCATTATCAGTAGCAGAGGATATTAAGACACAAGATCCTACTTCATATCTTGAGGCTATCTCAAGTGGTGATTCTGCATAATGGATTATTGCTGTGAGTGAAAAGGTGGAGTCTCTTTATAAAAATCAAACTTGGGAATTGGTGAAACCTCCAAAAGGTTATAAGATCATTGGCTGCAATTGATCTTTAAAGAAAGGATTCACTGGTGTTGAAAAAGAATTTAGCCAAAGGAAAGGAATAAATTTCAATGAAATATTCTCTCCTATTGTGAAACATAATTCTATTCATGTGGTGCTGGCTATGGTTGTATTGTTTGACTTAAAGTTTGAGCAGCTCGATGGCAAGACATCATTTCTTTATGGTAAGCTTGAAGAACATATCTACATGCAACAACTAAAGAGTTTTATTGTTCAAGGCAAGGAAGATCATGTTTGTCTCTTAAAGAAGTCATTATATGACTTAAAGCAATTTTCTCGCCAATGGTATAAAAGATATGACACCTTTATGTTAAGTCATGGTTACTCTAGAAGTGACTATGATTGTTGTGTATGCCACAAAAAGCTCTCAGATGGTTCATTTGTTTATTCGTTTCTCAATGTTGATGATATGCTCGTTGCTCCTCAGAGCATGGTTGAGATCAAGAAACTAAAACAGCAACTAAGTGGTGAGTTTGATATGAAAGATTTGGGTACAGCTAAGAAAATTTTGGGCATAAAAATTCATAGAAATCAACATACTGGCAAGTTGAATTTATCTCAAAAGAAGTACATTGAGAGAGTATTTGAATGCTTTGAAATGAAGAGTGCAAAACCTATTATGAGTACTCTGTTGGCAGCTCATTTCAGATTATCAGCTACATATTCACTAAAATCTATTGAAGAGCATAACAAATGTTATATGTTCCTTACATAGTGTAGTTAAAAGCATGATATATGCTATGGTTTGTACCCAACCAAATATTTCATATTCCATTAGTGTTGTTAGCATATATATAGAGCACCCTGGAAAAATGCATTAGTAGGTGGTGCAAGGGATACTTCGTTATCTTCAAGATACTACAAATGTTGGCTTAATATATTATAAGAGTTCTACTACGGGTGGCAATATTATTGGTTATGTTGATTCTAATTAGATTGGAGATATTGATAAAAGGAGATCTCTGATAAAATATGTCTTAACACTATCAGGTAATGCAATAAGTTGAAAAGTAACTTTACAATCTAGAATTATATTATCTAGTACAGAAGTTGAATATATGACAACAATAGAAGCAATGAAGGAAGCCATTTGGCTTATAAGTTTGGTAGGCAACTTGGGTTTAGCACAAGATATTATGGTTATTTATTGTGATAGCAAAAGTGTCATATATTTGTCCAAAAATTAAATATATCATGAGAGAACCAAATATATTAGTGTCAAATATCATTTTATTCTGGAGATAATTTCTCAAGATACCATTACAATGAAAAAGATTAGTACTTTTGAAAATCCAGCAGATATGATGACAAAGCCAATTACAGTATCTAAGTTCAAGATCTGTTTGAACTTAGTTGGTATTCATAGTATGTGAGTTTGCCCTCATAAGTATATTGGAGAAAGCGACTTAAAAATTTTTGAAACTAGGTGAAGATTTAAACCAAGGTGGAGATCAATTTGTGATATGCAGTTTGACTTTTCAAATCATTTATCAAATGGACAAATTATTATGCAAGAAAAATCAAAATTTAATTTGATTACTTCATTATCTCGAGATATTGGCAACGATAAAATGAAGTTAATAGAATTATCTGGAACTAGCATGCAACTTGAAACTATCATAGCTTAATTATGTATCAAACTTAATATACTAGTAAGGAGGAGAACTATCTTTAGGCCCAAACAACAACTTGAGTTTATAACATTCAACTTGTGTTGCACCAAGTGAATCAAACATTTAATGGTGTTTGTTTTGGATGTATGCATGGAGGGCTCTATAAAAATAAAGCATACTATGGAGCTTCTAAAACAATTTCAAGTTCATTAGCTTTTTTGGTATTAGAGAAGTTTATTCTTATTTTTCATTACTTCTCTTTTCTATGTTAAGCATACATATACACGGTGATAAAATACTCGGATTTTTTATATAGTGAAATATTTGGTTGTTGTTTTTACCTATGGACGCAGGTTATTTGTCAAATCACTTAAATTTCTTATGTCATCTCTTTACTTTACACTTCCACATATTTTATTTGTGCCTCTTTGAACCAAATTTTTATAATAGTATCCACCATAACACTCCTATGTTTCTCTAGATATCGAAATTAGTCTCTAAAACATGTACTAACATATTGTTTAAGATTTTTTTTTAACTATATAGTATATTAAAATTAAAGATGAGTGTGCATGAGTTTTTTTTTTTTTTGGGTAAAATCGCTTTTGTTACTCAAAAAATCATTTTTCATATATTTGAATAATTTTTAAAAATAATTAGGATCTCAAAAAAATAATGTTTTCAGTTTTTTTTAAAAGCTAAAAAGAGTAGTTTAAAAAAATCTATTTTTAACTTTTTCTAAGTAACATATAAAATATAAGTTTCATAATCACTTTTTTTTTTAACAAAGTTTAACTAAATTTAAGAAAATATCGTGAATAATAAATATGAAACAAGTTAATTCTCTTCTCTATTTCGTAGGAATTGGCATTGTATATGATAAAATTTTAATTTAAAAGCATTAAATAAAATTTGAATGTATAAGGGATAAAAAAAAGTCAAAATGGGTATACTAATAACAATTAAATAAAAATTAAGTGTCAGCGATGAATTTTTTTTTTTCCGGATAATGTGCAAGGATGAACTTAAACAACACATTTATGTTCTCATCAACTCTTTCATCTCTGTTAATTACTTAATTTAATATAACCATATAAATTACATACAAAATTCATCCGTAGAAATTTATCCTCTATTTTTTGCCCCCTCAACCAAACACACCCTAAAAGTTAAGAACCGATACACATGAAGCCTTGAGGTTGTCGAAATTTGTTCAACTTTTGAAGGCATTAAGTGTTAACTGCATTTTGATTTGGGAGAGGCTATTGCCACTTCCGTTTACCTATTGACACTCTTCATTAATTGCATTCATTTGCACTTTTTCTAAAATACCCTTAAGCTTCCTTTAATAACTAGTTACTATTATTTGTCTGTTGACATTCCTTACTAATTACAACCACTTATACTTTTTCTAAAATGTCCTTAAGTTTATTTTAATAATTAGTCATTTATTTATTTTCAAAATTAAATTAAGATTTGTGTATTAGAATTTCAATTATGATCTCTCTTTATTTATTATTTTTATTTGTGATATTTCTAAATATTTTAATTTAAAATTTATTTTAATTTATTTTGAAAGTTGTCATGCAAATTTTAAATTTATCCTGGTTCATAATTTGTTCCTTATGCTACTTCTTCACTATTATTGTAGTTCTGATACAAATTCACCTTGTTCTTTCTATTCTTAATATTGATTTGTTGTGAAAGTTATGAGTGTATATAAAATAACTAAAATACAAAATTAAGATAGAGGTTTTGAGCATCGTATAATTGAAACCACAAACGTAACGAAGTTGGTTTCCTATCTTTATCAATTTTATTATTTGTTTGTATAATTATTAGTAAATAGTAATGACCTTTGTTAGTTCACCTCAAAAAATAAAAAATGTTCTTCTTGTTGGCTTTGTCATCTTTTAAATTTTATTTCATTATTCTGTCTACTTTGAAAAATATATAATGATGGCATTTACAGAAAATAATATTGTTATATATAAAAATTGCTCTTAAAGAACTCATTATGCATTACCTTTGTGATTTGTGGGTTTTATTTATATTGTAAAATGTTACATTTTATATCTAATTAAATTTACAAATTATTTAAATTTTATTTCAATATACTTTTTAATTCAAGTTAAATATTTTATTTAAGTTAGGAACTTTTGTGTTATGCTAGAGATTTTCTTATAGTTACGTTTTGTGTTTAATATTAACTAATATAATTATTAAATATAAATTAGAAATACAATAGTAGCAATATATTACAAAAATAATAAATTTTAAATTAAAGGAATTTAGGAATATTACAAATAAAAATAATAAATAATAAGAAGTGATAATAGATAGTTAAAATTCTAATACATAATTTTTAATTTAGCAAAATATACAAAAGACTAGTTATTAAAAGAAGTTTAAGGGTATTTTAGAAAAAATGTAAATGAATGCAATTAATGAGGAATGACAATAGGTAAATGGGAGTAGCAATAGCCTCTCCCATGTTAAGAGTTAGGTGTAAATAATTTATACTATTTTTTCATCCCTTTTATGGAAGAAGAGGCAGTACATATATCCCACAGATTAGTTTAGTGGGCATTTACATCAATATACTAGATCAATTTGAATTTTTTTTGGTAATGAGTCAATTTGAATTAAAGACGCTTGCTCTTTTCTACTTTTATGTAATTTTGCGGAAGACAACTTAATGAAACTTTGTTTCCTACAAAGGAAGTAAAACACAGACTATTTTTGTACAATGGAGTGCCACATAACATTATTATTATTATTATTATTATTATTTTGTGATGAGATAGATCATACTATATATAAATGGTTTAAATATGTTTTTATTTCTATAAATATATGTTATTATTATTTTGATTCTTCTAAAGGTTTTTTCCGCAATATTTTGTTTTTGTCTCTGCACTCTAAATTTAGGTCCTTATACTTATTTTAGAATATTCATATATTATTTATAAATATTGGAATTTTTATTTTTTTTATAATATCTTAAAAATCTCACTTCGATCCCTATGAATATCTCCCACTTAATAGTGCTGGCCAACGACAAAGACTAAAAGTGATAAACAAGAATTCAAAGAGATTAATACCCAAACAACCTATATTTAAGAGATTCTAATTTGTGTAAAATAATTTATTTTAAACTGTTGACTAATAAAATTTTAAGAAGATTCCAAATCATGATGGATAATTTAAAAAGTATGATTTAATACTTTTTTGAAATTTAATTGATTGATAGTAAAAAATAATTTTACATTGTCAGTGGATAAAAATTAAATTCTATTTCTATATTTATATATGAGAACTAAAAGAATATTTTAATCCGCTTTATCCTTAATATAGAAAGACATACAAGTTTAAAGATGAAAATGAGCTGATATATATTCCATAATGAAAGTTGAGTTAATATAATTAGCATAATAACAAGTTTTACAAAATCACGTAACAAAGGTGTACGTTTAGAGCACGGCTATAAAGTGCGAAGAGTTTATGTACGAAAATGAGCGACACTGCTTGGTTCAAATATGAACTGTGCGACATGGCCAACAATTCATGAGAGTATTTAATTATTATGTTCTAAATAATAAAAAAATTAAATAAAACAAAAGAAAATTAAAAAAAGGGTAACGCTAGATTCGTCAAAATTCATAATCACGTTTAATTTTTTGAGCCATATATCGTTTCTGTTTCTCATATGCTTGTATGCCACAAAATAAATCAGCTATTAACAATATAATGCATGAATCATACACTAGAATTTATATGCCACAAAATAGATACATGTTTATATGCCAACTTCTTAGTGCTAGAATTTATTTGGCGAATAATCTCTACATGGCATACGTTAATTAGTTGTTGATTGTGAGTGCAAAAGGGGAAGAAAAAAATAAATAAAAGAAACTCACGAGGTCCTGCATAATTTAGATGATATGGACCCTTTACATACATAAATTTACACTGTAAGAATTTTCCTTGTTTTCTTCAAACTCCTTCTGCATATAGGACAAGTGCAAGATTCTTCAGCAATTCTGCATCTATAGGGACAATTGATACATTAAACTTAGTACTGTTGTCATACGCGAGACTGTAAAAAGATCTCGTCTTTACTAGCAAATTACTCTACTGTATACGCTAAATTGGCATGCTGAGCAATGATATGAATTAACAGAAAAATTATAGTTAGCATTTTTGGATAAAGATAACTACTCTCAAAGTTTTGATATATGGTGAGACATAATTCATACGCGTGTGTACAAATGTATAAGCAAGGGCCATTTATTTTTGATTCAATAATCAAGTCAGCCCTGAAATGTAATGAACACATCATTTTATTATTAAAAATATTATTTAAATACTCAAAAAATGGAGTTCATTTTAAAATTATTAGACGTGATGTGATAAATAGAATATATAGTATTATTATGATATTTAATAGTTCTAAAATGAGTATCCTGATAAATAATCATATTTTAGTGTTTAAATATGCTCACTCTTTTATTATCATCATTTCACCTAGAATCGATAGGCATAGAAATACATTACATTGGACTTATAATAAACATCTATATTTCTTTTTCTGAATTATCATCATTTGGAGTTTAGAACTCTATCTAATCTTATTTAAGTTGGGTTGACCTTCTATCAGATAAAACTTTTTGTGTTTTTTTTTTTGGTTAGATTTTTTTTTCCATTCATCGAATTCGAACTCAGAGAAAAAATTTCGAACCACTATAATAAACTAAATATTGGTTCATTCTATGTTAATTGATATTTATTAGATTTATGTTGGAATTTTAAGATAGAAAGAAATCACAACAATCAAGTCTATTTTGTTAGGTGGGATTGCTGCATGAATCTAATCGGGTCATTGCATCCTATTGTAGACAAAGCCTTCATAACGTGGATCAGAATAAATAAATTAAATTATAGAAAAAATCAAAACGAGAGAAAAAGTAAGTGGGTTACCTTGTTCCACAAGCAAAGCATGCTGCAAAGTGCCCACATGGTAGAAAGAAGCAGTCCCTTGGGCCATCAAAGCAAACAACACACAAACGCTTAAGATCATCATTAGTTTCCCCCAAAACTTGCTTCCCTTCAACAGAATTCTCTGCAAGCCTTATCATCAAATCCTCCTCTTCATTACAGAAAGACTCATAAGATGAACCCAACTTGAAAGATCATCATCTTTATTTGGTAGCAATGGTGCTCGCTCTGATCTTACTTGTTGGATTAATCCTGACCTTTGTCCACCATTACCTTGGAGCACATTATTAAATCTCAAGGCAACTAAGATTATCACAGCCATCACACCCGCATTAATTACATAAGGTATATTTGAAAAATGAGTCATTTCGTAGGTGGTTAAATTCTTAATTGACTTAAACCTCAAATTAGTTCCTCAAATTTATAGTGGGGCATATATTAATTCCTCAAATTTAGAAAATTTCATGTTAGTTTTTCAAATTTTATAAAATGAGACGAGTTAGTCATTCCATCAAATTATTGTTTGAACTGTTAACAAAAATGTTCACATATTCTGTTAATTTGCTTACGTCTACTGTTAATTTTCATAATGAGTCCTAACATGCCTCACTTCTCTATTTTGTGCAGAACAAATGCCAACTTAAAATCAAAATTTTCTTCTAAGTAGAGAGTTATGGTGAGATAACAAATAAAAGAAAAATTTCTAAACAACTTCATTTAGAGGGGTAAGGCAAGTGAAGTCCACTATAAAAGTTCACAGTACATATAAACAAATTAATAGTATGCATAAGTAAGTTAACAGAACACAACTTAGACGATAATTTTACAGAGGGACTAATTTATCCCCTTTTATAGGATTTTTCAAATCTGAGGGATTAATTTATCTTCCACTATAAATCTGAGAGATTAATTTGGAGTTTTAGTCTTCTTAATTTGACTATGATTCACTGATACTATCCTATCGGAGATACATATAAATATTTCTAATTATATTTACATATTTTTAATTTGATTTATTCAGTATCTCCATATTGTACTCGTGTGATGGCAGGTACTAGTATCCATACAACCTAGTTCTTTGACAAATTGAAGATCCTAAATCCATATATGTTACCTGATCCCACGAAATATATTATCCATCTTGGTTCATAAGATACTTTCACATTGAACCATTCTTCATCAGAAAGGACCTGAAAGATAGACAAGTTGTGCAGAAGTTGAAACTCCGTATTTGGGATATGGCAACGTCTTAAGTTGCTAAGTAGAAGTATATAATGGTTTTGTACCTTATAGGTAATATTTAGATTAGAGAAGTGCTATGCAATATGGATGACTATTGAAAGATATTAAAAAACCAATTAATATGCATAACCATTGGATTACTGGTTAATTTGTGTGAAAAACAAATCAAAAGAAATTCTGATGGAGTGAGAATATGTGAGACATTTTGCATTTAAGATGTAATGCAAAGATTGTTGGTTGGCTTCCCTCCTCTTTGGGGCCCAACAACTAAAAGGAAGGAAAAAAAAAGAAGATGAAAACAACTAAAAAAAAATAGGGAAAAGAAACAGAAAGAAACTAATGCTACAGTAGATTTAGGATTTGAGAACATGAAAACGTAAACGGAGCAGCGCCGCGGAGAAGAAGAAAAAGAAGAGGATAGTGCAGTGAGCTCATCATCAAATAGGTAAACGTACTTTATTTATCATAAAAATTTAGTATATTGTTCCTGATATTGAGCTTGATCCTTTGATATAGTCTGTCAATTTTATTGCCTTCTCTGGTGACTGTTCTATTATATCCACATTGTAGAGTTATATGGTTGTATTCTGTCCAATTGAGTGAGTATTCTGTTGATTGTCGAGATTTCCTGGTACTACTAGGAAAATTGATTGTATTTCCATTGATGATAGTGAAAGTTTTTACTGGACTAGATTCCGTGAATTTTTGTCCTTTTAATTGGAGATTTTTCCACGTTAAAAATTATGGTATCTCTTATTTTATTTTTCTGCCAAATTATTAGACTGCCTAGAGTATTTTTGGTATTAACTGTTTAATTGCACAGGTGTGAGAAATATTTATTGCTTCCACTGTTGATAACAGGTTCCATTCCTAAGATTTCCCCAACAAAGATAACCTTTAAGATTGTGATAATAAAATGTAAGAAGTGGATCAACTTACCTCTCCAGGACCTGGAGTTGTTAATACAGCAGATTCTGATTTCCAAAGAGCAAGGTTTAATTTGCAGAAGCCTTTATCCAAGGAACATCTGTGGTACGTGTTGGATGTATTGTAGAGAATTGCATTTACAGTGAAGTTCAATTCTAACTGCATATAGCAATTAACATTTCAGGAAAAATACTACCAAACTTCAATTGTTAGGCTGCAAATAATGTACAGATGCTTCAAAATAGTTGATGTACACATATCCAATACAAATCGTATAAGATACTTTATCAATATTTTTAGATACTTTTAATTATATTTTATGTGTTTTTAATTTGATTTATTCCCGATATGATACTCGTGTTGTATCAGTTACTCATACCATATCTGTGCGAGACAGCAAGCTGCTATAGTCATAAAACACCAGAGTAAAGCTAATTCATCAAAGCATATAAAATATATAAACATACACCTTACTATAGTACTTCATCATGCGAAGTGACTGTCCAATTTTTGCTCTGATAGTAATCATACCATATGAAATTTAATGAAGAAAAACGAATGAGTTTGATCATATACATTACCTCCACATTTTCAGGGTTCATGTTGCCAGTTGCCACATAATAAGTAAATGATTGTGATACCTTCTATGTAATCGTAGCACTCCCCGTAAGTAAAAATAAACAAATAGCGATGATAGCATCAGAACAAAGATCAAGAATAATGGAGTGGATGAGTGCAATTTTCAAATGTGAGATATACCATATATAATATTCCAGTACAATGTTGCATTGGGGACTGATGTGCCCTATATCCACTGAACAAGGCCTTCTCTACCTGCGTGTTAAGCATTGTATGCATCATGCAACATATATGTAATTAAATTTTAAAGAACCATCCTAAATTAGCTGAAGAGAAATAGGTTAGGACTTAGAATGGCATGTAGCTATGTTGACTAGGATTTACAATAAAAGGGTCAGTGTGGTTTCTATTTTTATTTCTTATTTTCAATCTGTTTTTGGTGTTTATTTTCTATTTGTACTATTTTCTTCATAACTGTACGTGATTCAGGAAATCGTGGAAGCTTATGCTGGAGTTTTCTGACACAAATGTCTCCAGATATGTCTAGAAAGAAGTAAAACAGTAGTTGTAAAATCATCAATATCTTGCACCAAGCATTCCAGAGCTAATAAAAAATCTGTTTATGCTGGACCATGAAATAAAGTCCAAGCATGGTCTTTTGTCTTGCATGTTTATTATTTAACGGTTAGATTGAAAAGAAAATATAATTTATAGCCAAAAGTTTTTAATACCAACGGCCAAAACACAAAGACCATGACTAAACCTTTATTTCACTGTCCAACATAAATACATCCATATACAATTGCTGATGTGTGAGTCACTCTTATGTAAAATATGAATAATGAGTTGACACGTGTGTGTGCTCAAAAAGTAGAAAAAGTACCTTTAGCAATTACAAGGGATAAAGGTGCTAGTGGGGACTTCACATTGTAAAAAACTTCCAATTGGGACTCCTGGTTCAGGTAGAATATCCATTCCTAAAATAAAATCAGATGAAATGCACTAGACCCCATTAAACGGAGCATCAAGGATGTTTTATTTCACAAGAAAAAACACATTTAAAAACACATTTATAGGCTGTAAGAACATAGAAACCAGTAAAAACTTTAGACCAAATAATGCAAAATACTAGATTAAGCAAAAAATGGAAACATGCCTTTTGAGATTTTGCTGGTATTGATTCATTGTATGTATCAGTCCAGTTGATTTTGACATCTAGGGGAGGAGGTTCATCAAATCCATACAGCACTAGACCAGGTTTTGGTTTATCAATTTGTTCCGACCTGTTAATTGAATCATAGGAGATTGGTAAAGCAGCAAATGTACATTAGTGAAGACAAGATTTGTATGGCAATCACCTTGACAGACTGCACAAACATTGAGTTGATTTCAATCAAACGTGAGCAATAAGGTCCCAATTGTAGTTTCACAGATCCATAAATACCAAGAGCTAGAGTGACAGTTGCTGCTTGCAAGGAAGATGGAATATAAATAAACAATTCATACCTACTGTGGTTAACATTAACTATTTCCCTTTTCATTGTATTAGAATCTGAAGTAATGAACAAAATATGGGGCTTGAGCATAAACATTTTTTTCATAATAGGGATAACAAGTATCAAACCCCCTGAGCTCTTAGTCATGAAGGTTCTGATACCATGTTAGGAGACTATCTCACCCAAAAGCTTAAATTGATAAGTAGAGGCACATGGATGATTTTATATCTAATAAAATAAACTGGTTAATCAATGCTAGCATGCTTTTCAAACCACTTAGGAGAAAGCAAAGGGAAATGTAAAAGTAAATGAGACTAACTAAGAAGAAAAGCACTTGAAAGAACAAGTAATGAAGCTCAGAATGAACTAACCAACAAGCCAAAATGTAACCAGCACAACAATACAAGACCAGACATCATCCCTCATGGCAGTCATGGATGGATCTGTGAATGAAATGCTGAACCGGTGCCGATGATTGTGTTGGATGTCCTCATTTGCATGTTGATGGTTGGCTTCCTCTGCCTGCAACTGGGAACTGGATGCAGAAGATGGGGAACATGGATTATCAGGAGGGGTTGCAGGAGAAGAAGGTGCAGATACATTGGAGCTATGACATGGTTCTTCCTCCATCATTCAAGGTAGTTTCAAACTTTCAAACTATGGTTCAAATAAAGATATCAAAGCAGAAAAATGATGAAAATGATGCATATAATTATTTGAATATCTCTTCTTGTGAGCAACATGAAAGCATAGTGTGACACTTGGTTGTAACAGAATTTTCTGTGAAGATTATGGAATGATTCTAAGGAATCCATTGGAATTGCAAAGCAATTGCTTAGTTAGAAAACTTAGATCATATATATGTAACATTCACAGCTAGAAAGTCTTCTGCACTACTATTCAATATGATTATCTAATGGTTTATGTCTAGATATTTTTACCGGTAGTTGGGACAGTGTCTGACAGTTAGATGGAGCATCGATTTGTTAATTAGTGAAAGGACATGAAGCACTGAAATTTCAACAGTCTTGGACTGTT
Source organism: Dalbergia cochinchinensis (assembly GCA_031216125.1). NCBI lineage: Eukaryota > Viridiplantae > Streptophyta > Magnoliopsida > Fabales > Fabaceae > Dalbergia > Dalbergia cochinchinensis. The sequence continues at coordinate 47,724,995 of CM062371.1, read as the reverse complement.
TGTTTTAAAGGAGAGTCGGCTGCATTAAAAGTTCATACATTAGGGACTACTATTGTTCTTGTTCTTGTTCCTTTCTCTAAGAGTTTTGTGACATGTATAACTCATTTGAACAACTCATCCAAATCTAAGGATGAAAAATAACACCTTTTATTTTTAAATGTGGATCCTGTAAGATTTAATGGTGATAAATTAGCCATAAAAAAGTTATACGAGCTACAAGTTGCATAAATAACATTTCTCTTATTCTAATTACATGTACTTTTTTCTATGAGATGCAAAAGCAACCAATTGTGAAATAAAGTGATGCAATTTGCACATTACTATACTAGTAATCATACATCATCTTTGACATTTGCACAAGTTACATGTTGGCATCTAAATTTACAAGGTCCATCTAACTTAAATTGAACCCACCGACCTTGGCAGGTGAGATGTTGAAGTAAAACTTTCTCATGGTCATAGAAATATTAAAATGGAGTATTTGCCACAAACTAGAAAAAGTAAATAATTTACTTTTGAAACTATGATTAATTAACATTATTATTATTATTATCATCATCATCATCATCATCATCATCTTGAGAAGTATTTTGAATACTTAGAGATCGATGCATAAATAACTTAGTATTTTATCTAAGTTTCTAGTAAATGTGAGAAGGTAGTTAATAATGAACCCGATAAAGTAACTAATGATGGGGTATTAACTCACAACTCTTTGTAAAAGTACTAACTAGGAAAAAAAATGCTCAATGGCTCGAAACTGAATTCAAAAAATGACGCGTGAAAATGTGAAAAAAGATAACTGTTCTGGCGCGTTTTGCATAACAATATAGTTTGCTTAAAAAAAAAATTCTTGACTCTAATTGGATAGTTAAAAAAATAGCTAAATTAATTGTATTTTACACTTAAGATTAAGAATTTAAAGTGTACAGCTATAGTAATTGATTATAAAATTAAAAATAAGATGTGAAAATTTTATTTCACTATTATTTATCTTGTTTGATGATTGTCATACAATTAGTCATATATATCTATAGGTGTGAACACCTGATTTTATCCGGCCTTTTTATTAAAAAAATCAAAAAAAAAAAAAGTCCAATCCATTCTGGCCTAACTTATTATCATTATCATTATTTTTTTTGTAAAAGAAAAAGAGTCACAGCATAGTTCTGTTTAAAATTATTAACAAAAAATAAAAATACAAAAAAAGAAGAAAAAGAAAAAGATTGATCATAGTGACAGTATAATGATATCTCTAACAATGATGACCTCTCCATTTGCTATTTCAACCATGATTATGTCTCCACTTGCTATGATTATGTTCTTCTTCTTTACAGGAATAAAGACCTATTGCCAGGTTGTGATCAAGGGAGGTGATCAATGCAATAAATCTAAAAGGGGAATGATCACAGAGGGGAGGAGAACAAAAACTTCTAAAAAAAAAAACACAACTAGAAATCCATCCCTCTTCACTGTCGGCAGTACCAGAGAACAAAAAGAATTTTCCCCAAACATAGAACAATTCAATCCAAATCCAGCAACAATACAAGGAAGAAGAACGGGAGCAATAATCAATATACAGGTATCTTCATCAGTATCATTCAGTAAAAATAAAAAGAAAATCAAAAAGGAAGAAGAGAGAGGAGGGAGGCCGCGGCTTCCACCACCATAGCCACGGCCTCTGCTTGTCTTCCCATCACCCCATCCCCTATCATCTTCTTCCTCTTCTTTCCCTTCCTCGGCCAAACCTTCAACCACCACCTCCATGGCTATCATCCTCTGCTTGTCAAGGCCACAAACCACCGCGGTCCTTCCCCTTTGGCCGCCGCCGTGAAGTCGCCTTCATCCTCGGTTTCCCTCTCCGTCATCATCAAATCAGTCATCGTGAAGGAGTTCCTTTTCGTCGCCGATCTCACCGCCCACTGCTGTTCCCTTCCTCGCGAGGTTCGGCCGCACCCTCACCGCAGATCAGTCGCGATCTAGGCCGACGTGAAGCCCCACACGTTCGCGAAGCCAGCCACCGCCCCTCCGCTGGGTCACGGCTTCTGCTGCCTCACTCCGCCTGGCCTCGTCTTGGCCGCGAGCCTTCCTCTTTCCTCCCCCTTCACCGCGTCGGCTTCTTAGCCTCGTCCAGGCCTTGCCACCACATGCGCGGCCTCTTCCCCCTTTCTCTCCGCCTCACTCTCTTGGCATCTCCAACCATCTTTCCCTCTCTTTCATTCTCTCATCCTTGTTTTCTTTCTCTCTGTTCCCTTCCTTCTCTGTCCGCGTGCGTTGATGTATGTGTGTGAAAGAATATTATGTGGTGTGTGTGAGTGTTAGAGAGAGAGATGGCTCAGTGATGTGTACGTGTGAGAAAGTGAGAGAGCTTCGTGTGAGTGGGTGAGCTTGTGTGTGTGAGTGTGTGAGCGTGTGAGTGTGTGTAAGGAGTGGTTAGAGTTAATTTAGGGGTAGATTTAAATTAATAAAATAAAAAAGGGAGTTTTAAGATTTATTTTAGTTTGGATTAGTATTATTTTTAGAATAAATTTTCAAATTATGTGTTTAAACTCGGGTTTATTTGTTTGTTTAATTTTTGGCTTTAAGATTTGTCTATTTAGGAATTAGTTTAGTTTGAGTTTAAAATAAAAAAGAGAGAGTTTGTGTTCTTTTGAGTAGAATTAAATAAATTGTTTTAGGAATTGATGTAATATCTTGTTTAATATTTTAGTGAATTTTATGTTTAAAACCTTAAAAATACAAAAAAAATAGTAATTAGGACCTTTTTGTTAAATTGTAAGATTATGTTTACGTGTATTTTTTTTTTAAGTTTATATGTTTTGGTTAAATTAATTGCTTAGTTATGTTTATTTTACTCCTTTTTTAAATGCTTTATGTTTATATGTTTTGATTAAATTAATTATGTGATTGTAATAATTTTGCATTTCTAGTTTATTTACTTTACATGTTTGTGTGTTTGTGACTATTATTATTATTATTATTATTATTATTATTATTATTATTATTATTATTATTTTGTTTTGTGTTTTATTATTTTATATATTTATGTGTTTTGCTTGGATTAATTGTGTGCTTGTATTTATTTATTTATTTTTTATTTATTATATATATATATATTTTGTGTTTTTCTTGAATTAAGTGTGTACTCGTGTTTATGATTTTTTTTTATTATGCGTTGTGTGTGTAACTATGTTTATGAATTAATTTTCTGTTTATTTTAATTCTTTTATATGTTTATGCTTTTTGGTCCAAATTATTTGTGTATCTATATTTGTGAATTATCTTGGTCAACTTCTGTTAAAATTATGGTCTGTTTAAAACATATGAAATAAAAACAATTTTTTTTATTTAATAGCTTTTTTAAAAAATCTTTTACATTTGTGCGATGTTTAATAATGGTGGTTGAATAGCAAATGTTATCTTCACTATTATTGAATCATAAGAATTCATTGAGAAATTTAGTTGCTAACTTCAGATTCTGTGCACAAATGGATTTTCATCAAGATTTGTTTTAATCCGCACAATGATCAATAATGGTGATTGAATAGCAAATGTTATTTTCATTGTTGTTGAATCATAAGGATTTATTGAGTAGCTAAATGCTAACTTAAATCTCGCATGCGAACGGATTCTGTTTTCTAAAGGAATCATCCCTTCACAAAAGTCTTTTTAATCCGTGTAATGATTAATAACGATGATTGAGTAACAGATGTTACCTTCATTGTTATTTAAATCATGAGAATTCATTGAGTGGCCTAGTGCTAACTTGGATTCTGTGCAATAACGGTTTTTCTTGTTATAAATTCTTTTTTTTTATAAATAAAATTTATCAACCCATAATCATTTTTTTAAAGAACTACGTGACTTTGAATTCCCCATTGCACCAGGGGATACGTAGGAGCAGGTAATTCCGATCCCTGTCAAGCCAAAATTAAATTTTCATAAATTGTTCATTCGATTGTAAATATTTTGCTTTTTTTTTTAAAAAAAAAAGGAATTTTGAAGGTTATTAATTAATTTGCACAATTTTCTAAGATACCGTTTAAGGATGGGTGCATTAGGGGTGCGTAGGGTTAAACTCCTACCCTTCCCTATGCATAACCGACTCCCGAACTCAAAACTGGTTTCAAAGATCATTCTTTAAAACAAATGGGTTTTTCCAATGTTTTTTTCCAATTTTAATAAACTTGGTGGCGACTCCATTATTTTTAAAAAAAATGAAAATTCGTTTTGTTCGCCGTCCCCGTCGTGACCCCAGTTGCGACAATAGGTATATATATGCATACACATAGACAAAAATGCCTGTTGAACCAATCAACATCTAAAGTCTAAACCAATACTTTGTCCTATTTAATATTCGGGCCGATTTTCAGAGTATTGATGTTGTCGCACTTAACCTCAAGAAATTCAATCTAACTTTATTCTTTGAAAAAAAAAATCACACACATAGCTCAAACTTAGCTGATTAGTATTGAGCTCAGCTTATAGCTTGAGTAATTAACAATTGAGTCTAAAATTCAAACTCAAATTCGACTCATTAAAAGCTCACCAAACTCAAGTTAGCTCATGAGCTGGCTGATTTAAATATGAATTTAATTTTTTAATTTAATAGGTTAGAATTTTTACTAAAAATGTATAGCATATTTTTAACATGATTTACATATCATACACAAGACACAAAAAATTATCAAACAATATTAAGTATTTATAAACAGCACACCATAATACATATTAAAAATATAATGATATAATATACATACAAATACATACATATATATATATATATAGTAAGATTCATGGCTAGACTTCTTAGAACGTTAAGTAACTTAAACTTAGGAAGAAATAATAAGATAGTAGTTAGAACAAATAATGAAGAAGCTTCATCTAGTAGCAGTAATAATAATAATAATCCCTCATCAGAATTACAAATAGCTAGAATAGAAGAAAGATTACATAATTGGTCTATACCAATAATAAGAAAAAATGAAATATATAAAAGTCAACATTTTTGGCAACAACGAGATGAAGAAATACATATGTTAGAATATAGTTACCCAGGAACTAGTAATAACAATATCATAAATATTTTAGAAGATGAAAAGCTTAAAGAACATAAAGAAAAAGGCTTTAATTTTATACATATTGGATTAATACAAGTAGGAGCCAAGCCAAACTTTAAGATAGGGGTAAACACTCATATTCTAATAATATTAAGAGATATAAGGTTTAAAAAGTTTGAAGATTCGTTAATAGCCACTTTAGAAAATAATTGTCATGATGGACCAGTTTTCTTTAACTGTTATCTAAACTTTGCAATGAATATAAATAATTATTATACTTCAGAAGCCATAAAATTATATGTAAAAACCCCTGATGATATAATAGATGAAAAATATGATCCACTCCAGATAATATATAGAATATATTATAAGATTACGAAAATATATTATAATTTCAGAGCTTTAAAACAATCTCCTAAAGATGAGACTATATTAGTGCAAGCTAATCTAAGAAAAACAACTGTACAAGTTCCTAAAAAACTTAAACATTCAGAAGTTATAAAGAATATTCCGGAAGAATGGTTATTAGAAGATATTGTTGAACCAAGTAAAATAGAAAATACCCAAGTTAGAGAAATAATTCAAGAAGGAAATAATATCAGGCTTAGAATGAACAGATCACAGTTAGTAAAAATAAGAGAACCTCAAATAATTAGACAAGAAACTTCTAGAAACTCCATAGATAATTCCACTATTAATATTGATTTAGTAGGAATAAATAATAACAGAGCTAGAGTTGCAACCCCAGTCTATGAAGATACTCAATATTCTCCAACAGCTTTACAAATACTAAGCACCTTAACTATAAAAGAACCCTTTGAGATAGATAAAGCATGGACAAGAGAAGATTTTGAAGCAGAATATAATAAAGATATTAGAGAATGGTTTTTTGAAACTTTTAGTAAGTCAGAAACAGAAGATATTAGAAAAACATTTTATGATTATTTAGAAGAACATGAGATTAATTTATATTTCTTTGATTGGTTAATAAATATTTATAAGAATGATAAAATAAGAGAATTCTGTCCCTTAGTAAAAATAACAACAACTTGGGAAACAGTTAGTGGAGAAATAATAGAATCAGAATATCCTCCAAAAGAAAATGTAAAAGTAAAATTATCAGAAAACACTAAAGTAGAAATAGCAAAATACAAAGATATTACTACTGAAACAGGAAACATAGAAAAGAAGGATATAAGAAAAATTCATCAACAATTAAATTATACTAATACGGTATTAAACATAATGGGCAATCAATTTAAAAGAATTGAAGAAAAGGCTGAACAAAGTAGTTCTAGTACTAATATAATGAAAAATAATATAATACCAAGACCGATAGAAACTCCAATATATAAGATAGAAAGTAAATCAGGAATATTATTAAAACCTCAAAGATTAGAATCTGATATAGAAGAGATAAAAGAGAAATTAAAAAACTTAAATCTTAAAAAAGAAATAAATACTTTAGAAGTAATAAGATTAACAACCCATAGTGGACGAGCCCAGCCAAAAACTAGAAATTATTATCCTAGACCCATACCAGCTGATATAGGATATGAAAAAAGAGGAATGCAATATCAAAATACATATTCAAGTGGAAATATAGAAGAATGGAATATAGATGGAATGAGTGAACAAGCAGTTTTAGATGCAACGTGTCAGATGGCTATGTTTGCCACAATATTAAAATCAAATGGCTTATCAGATAAAGAAGCAGCTATAATAATAATACATGGATTTACAGGACAATTAAAAGGTTGGTGGGATAATTTCTTAACAAGCCAAGATAAAGAATTGATTCTGAACAATGTTAAGCAGGAAGGAGCAAAAATAATACAAGATGCAACAACAACTTTATTAGTATCTATAATTAAAAAATTTATAGGAGATCCTAGTGTTTTCAGAGAAAGAGTAGGAACTCAATTACTAAATCTAAGATGTCCAACAATGTCTAATTATAGATGGTATAAAGATATTTTTATGTCTAAAGAAATGATGAGAGATGATGCTAATAATGCATTTTGGAAAGAAAGATTTGTAGCAGCTTTACTCAGTTTATTTGCAGAAAAGGTCATACAAAAATTATAATATCATTTTGGAAATCAAATCCCATATGAAGCCTTAACCTTTGGTCAAATACATAATATTGTGATAGAAATAGGAATAGAAATATGTACTGATATGAAGTTACAATATAAGATTAAAAAAGAAAAAATAACTAATAAAAAGGAACTAGGAACATTCTGTTATCAATATGGATTAGATCCTATAAGAGCCCCTAGCAAACAGCATAAAAAACAAGTTAAAAAATTTCATAAATATGCATCTAAATATACAAGACCTAATAATTCTAGAAAAAATTATCAAAGGAAAAATATACAACAAACTCCGCCAGCTTATTATAATAAGCCCTATAATAAAAATAAGAAAAAATACCAGAAGAATGTTAAGAGAGAAAATGTGTGCTAGAAGTGTGGAAAACCAAGACACTATGCTAAGAATTGTAGAGTACAGTAGAAGATAAACGAATTAACAAATGAAGAATTAAAATAAACATTATTAAGAATATTTATTAATTCTGAATTCGAACCAGAATCTGAAGAAGAATATGCAAGTGAAGAAGATGCTAAAGATAATGAAATACTCCAATTAGATAATAAGACTTCAGAAGAATCAGAAATAGATGATGAAGAAGAAAATTATTGTTTAGGACCAGGACTATGTAATTGTGAAAACTGTATAGAAAAAACGTTAAATGTTTTAACTAGTGATCAAACATCTACCTTAATATCCATAATAGATAAACTAGAAGATTCACCATTAAAAGAAGAATTCTTACAACAACTAAATTCATTAATTACTAAAGAAGAAAATCAGAGAAAAGAAATACGACCTATAGAAATTAAAGAAGTTTATAATAGATTTAGAATACCTAAAGAAAGTATAACTGTAAAAGATTTACAAAATGAAATTAAAAATCTTAAGTAGGAAATTTCAGAAATAAAAGAACAAAATATTACTTTGGAATACAGGTTATTGAAATTAGAAGGAGAAAAAATAATTCATACTCAGAAAACAAAAGCCGTAATTATAAAAGAACCAGAAGCAGAAGAAAGTTCTACCCCTTTATTAATATATTAAGTTGAATAACTATGCATAAATGGTGGACGAAAATAACTTTAGTAGTTAAAAATGAAAGATTTGAATTAGTAGCCTTAGTAGATTCAGGAGCCGATATAAATGCAATACAAGAGGGAGTAATACCAACCAAATATTATGAAAAATCAACTGAGAAAGTAGTAGAAGCTAGTGGAACAGAATTAAAAATTCAATATAAGCTTTCAAATGCTAAGATTTGTAAAAACAAAGTATGTTTTAGAACATCTTTCGTATTAGTAAAAAATATTGTAAATACAATAATACTAGGAACCCCTTTTATATGTTTGTTATATCCATTTTGGACTATTGAAAAAGGAGTACAAACTCATGTTATACCAGAAACCCCAATTCTTTTTGAATTTTTAGAACCTCCTAGAACCAAAGAACTAAAATGTTACAAAAAGCCTCCATATCAACAGAAGAATTAATAGAACAAAAGCATAAACAGATTAATTTATTAAATAGAGAAATTTATTATAAAAAAGTAGAAGAACAGATTGAAAATCCTAAAATACAAAATATGATAAAAGAATTTGAAAAAAGAATAGAAAGAGAAATTTTTGATACTAATCCAATGGCATTTCACCATAGGAAAATTCATGAAATATCTTTACCATATGAAGAAGGATTTAAAGAATCAGATATACCAATAAAAGCTAGACCTATACAAATGAATGAAGAATATTTAAAATATTGTAAAAAAAGAAATACAAGAATATTTAGAAAAAGGATTAATAAGACTATCCAAATCACCCTGGAGTTGTTCAGGATTTTATGTTATGAAAGTATCAGAGATAGAACGAGGAGCCTGTAAATAAAGTTTTAAGATGGATAAGGTATCCATTACCAAATAAGCAAGATCTAATTAAAAGATTATATAAAGCTAATATCTTTTCAAAATTTGATATGAAATCTGGATATTATCAAATCTCTGTAAAAAAAGAAGATAGATATAAAACAGCTTTTGTAGTACCTTTTGGTCATTATGAATGGAATGTAATGCCTCAAGGTCTTAAGAACGCCCCAAGTGAATTTCAAGAAATAATGAATAATATCCTGAATCCATATATGGAATTTTCTATTGTTTATTTAGACGATGTACTAATCTTTTCTAAAGGAATTAATCAGCATAAAGAGCATTTAAATAAATTCATCCAAATAATAAAAGAAAATGGGTTAGTCATATCAGCCAAGAAAATAAAAATATTCCAAATTAAAGTAAAATTCTTAGGATATGAAATATATCAAGGAACTTTTACACCAATCAAAAGATCAATAGAATTTATAGATAAATTTCCAAATGAGATAAAAGATAAAAAACAATTACAAAGGTTCTTAGGATGTCTAAACTATGTAGCAGATTTTATTCCTAATATTAGAACTATTTGTGCCCCATTGTACAAGCATCTTAGGAAAAGTCCTTCTCCATGGGATGACGCAATGAGTCAAGTCATCATAAAAGTCAAAAGTATTGTTAAGAGTCTTCCTTATTTAGGCATACCAAACTCTTCAGCAGCCTTGATAGTTGAAACAGATGCTTCTAATCTAGGATATGGTGGAATTCTTAAGAATCTACAAAAAGACAAGTCGTAAAATATCATTCAGGTATTTGGCATCCAGCTCAGCAGAAATATTCAATAATTAAGAAATAAATTTTATCTATAGTACTATGTATTACAAAATTTCAAGATGATTTATTTAATAAAAAGTTTTTAGTATGAACTAATTGCAAAGCAGCCCCTCATGTTTTACAAAATGATGTTAAAAATCTTGTTTCAAAACATATCTTTGCAAGATGGCAAACTATTTTATCTTGTTTTGATTTTGAAATCATACACATAAAAGGAGATAAGAATGCTCTTCCAGATTTTCTTACAAGAGAATTCTTGCAGGGTTCTGCCCAGAATGAGCCAGAGTCCAAACACGAGAGATAATTATGGTCCGCCACGGAACCATAAAAAAGAATCTGTACCAGCTTCATCATCAAAACCTTTGACTATGTCACAGGTTGTTAAAAGCTCAATGATATCAAGCAGTAAAAGCAATATTGATAAAAGCTCTACTGATATATGCTCTCAAAAATATTCGACACCTCAACCAGTTATCCCTTCTTAATTATTCCTTACCAAGCCCACATATCAAGACTACCCTTATATTAAAAAACCAAATCCACTACCTATAATAGCCATTGAAAAAGAGTGGTTTACCTTAAATAGGAAAACCATGTATAAACATATATTTCCTTAACCCTTCCACTATCCACCAGTTCACCTTCAAAAAACCCACAAGTTTTATGAATATATTCTAGTTGATACCGATTCAGTTGAAATAACCCATGTAGCCCTAGTAGAATTTCCCACTCTAAGTTAAAGATTATTAAGATCCTAACCCTAAAAGATTGGAACCAACCCCTCTACCAGCCTAGAGAGTTTACTAGAGAATTTGAACCCCAATATTATAATTATTTTGATTATATGGAAGCTTGGAATCATGTATTGGACTTTTCTCCAAACCCCCATTCATGGTTCTTTTGGTTTAAAAAGGGAATCTCTTTACAATTTCCTAAATGGTTTCTCAGATAGTTTTTGGATTTCGGTCCAATTCCAGCCATATTTTCGAAAGAAGTAGCAATGAGTTATGATTATTGGAAAGCCAAGACCTCATTTATACCAGAAATAAAGATGATCTAATTTATTGCATGTTTAGGAATAACCTGGATAATGCAATGGGATTATAATTCAGCAAAAATGGAAGAAGATAGCAGCATTCAGTATCTTGTAAAAATTATTAAAGTACGATGGCGGGGAAACTTTGATCTTAATTTAATCAGTAAAAAGGCTATTGACACATGGATAGCCATATCACATGAAAAGATAACCTCTTCCTCCACTATCTCTCCAAGCACTTCTAAGATCAGTGACAGCAAAAAAGAGTCCCAATTTTTAGCACAAAAAAGACAGCTAATGGTAGCCTTAGCAGCAGCCACGTCAGAAGAAGAAATTCAAGAGCATATCAAAGCCATGTCAACCAAACCAGAAGAAGACGAAGAAGTCAGTTCAAGCCCGGGTCATTATTTTGAAGACACTGAAAACCAGTGCAACCTTTAAAAAGTTTCAGGACAAGAATCTTTAAAAGCAAGTGTCGACAGCATCTCCCAACAGTAAAAGCAGAAGACAACAAATCCACAATAATTTCAAGCTTTGAAGTAAAGCAAAAGCAATCCGCAAAAGTCAAAAGGCCTAAAGATTGCTCTGATGTAAAGATAAAGGAATCATAATTGTAATAGCTCCATTATTGGTATAATAGTAGCCGAGTTAGGTGAAATAGGAAGTAGAACCCTTCTATAAAAGCCAATTCCCATAGCAAAAGGAGGGCATCGAAAGAAAAACCGCAAAAAATCATCAAAAATATTCTAAGCTTTGAAATCTGAGTGATAGTTTACTTTACCCTCATATCAAAAAACCTCTTTGTAACATCTTTGTACAAGCTTTGAAGCATTCAATAAAGATTTGAAGTTTATCAGCATATTTTCTTGTAAGTTTTATTCATACTTTATGACTCTTCCTTATGTTTGTAAGCTTAAGAAAAATATTAAATTTCTGAAAGCCGAACTAAAAATAGTTATAGATCGCATAACTTAAGAAGAAGAAAAAGAAAATAAAGATTTAAATCTATTACAAGAATTATATCTTGACCTATCTATAATTTTACAACTTTTAAGTACCTTTGATCCCTTTTTAGAAGTTTTAAGCAGAGGATAAAATGGTCTCAGCTCATATTTGTAGGTGTGCTTTATTTCTTGTCAGAAAAAATCAAAAAAAGGTTTTAGATACTATAAAGCTATTTGAAGAAGAACATTTCCCAGGAAATCAAGTTTTATTAGATCGATTATATGATATGTATATATTTCTAGATAAAAAAGAAACAGAAATTAAAAGAAAGATCATTGCTTTAAGCTGTTGCTAAATGTTTTCAGCCTACTGTTTAAGATTAAGAGCAAGAAGATTAAATCAATATTGGTTTAGAGTTTTACAAGAGATTTTCGAATTAGAAAAATTACAATATACTTTTGAAACTGGTATAAGAATTAATAATCTATATTTTGAGCTTTCAGCCATTGAGTATAAACTCAACAAAATTAAAGAACAATTAAAAGTTTTAGCTGTCTAAAATCCCCTGTTTTTCATTCTCTCCGTAAGATCCTGACACAAAGTGGTATCAGAGCCTAAATCGCAGGAGAGGTATAGGTATCTGGTGTTACTTTTGATCATACAAGTTTCTTCTGATTGTTTCTATTACTGTCAATTTATTCTTGTCTCTAAGTTCTGTTATTTAGCTTTCTGAGCAAGTTATAGCTGTAAGTCTAGATCAGAGTCAAATGTAGCAGTGAGAGCTGTGTATACGTTGGTCACCTGTATAATGGTCCCACAAGTAGCGCCAGGTGAAGCAATGAGTTCATTAGTCACCAGGTGGTCCCATAACATAAAACTCCTGAAGATTCATACTAGATTTCTGTAACGCAAGAACTTAAACTTAAGAAGAAATAATGAGATAGTAGTTAGAACAAATAATGAAGATATATATATATATATATATATATATATATATCAAGCTAGCTCATGAACTAATGAATCAATAGAATAAAGCTCAAGTTTCATTTATTCAATAAATGAGTCCAAATTATTAACTCAAACTTGACTTATGAAGGGCTTATTAAGCTAATAACTAATGGAGCTCATGAGCTTCCTTAAGTGACCATTCCAATGAATACTTAGAGAAGGGTTTTGGAATGGCAAGAAGGCCAGGTGGTCAGCCAATCGGATCAAACTATATGAAAAGGGATGCGTACGTGTCGCACATTCATTGGACTGAATGACGAACTCATAGAGTCAACATATAAAACGGCCATTTTCCCGCACCGTATAGTCACTGGCACTGTCACTCGGCGAAAATAAGATCGCAGGAAGGAAACGGAAAGAAGACGCAACGGAAAGATGGCGAAAACGACGTCGTTGCTGCTCTGCACTCTCCTCCTCTTCGGAACCCTAGCTCTCATCCAGGTCTCGCTCTCTCGATTTTCCCATTCAAATTTCAGATTTTTTATTGGTCGGATCCGATCTTCGATTCTTATACTTTCTGAGATCATGGAATTGGTCAATGATTGAGTTCAGTATCCAGCTTCATTGTTTTTCAGTGGAGAAATATATTATTAGTACACAAAAAAAAGGAAGAAAAGAAAACAAACACACACACACATTTGGAGTGATAGAAATGGTTTGGAATGCTATTGGGTTTGACCCAAAATTCAATTTTTTATTTTATTAATTTTTTTAATTATATGATCAATGTCTTGGACACAGGCAAAGAAGTCGAAGGAGGCTTCACAAGAAGTGACCCACAAGGTTTACTTTGATGTTGAGATTGATGGAGAGCCTGCAGGTATTGTTTTCACACTTCTTTTGTAGAACTTGAAATTTCAAGGTACTTTGTGAATAATACGCTTAATTGGTGAGATTTGATTACAAATTTATTAGATAATATTTTAAATTTGGGCTTATGTAGCCTATGTGTTGTTTATAATTGGATTGAGTGTAATGTTCTCCATCTTTTGCTTTGCTTGATTTGATTAAAAGGTCTCGTGGGATGTAAGATGAAATTATTTTTTGGTACATAGCTGTGAATAGTGTGTTTTGGATTTCTGCATATCAAAATTAGCAATGTGCTACGCATACTTTCACACTCATGACTCATCAACCAAATATCAGACTTATTTGGCCACAAATCTACCTATAATTAATCTTAGGGTTTCTTTGCAGGAATATGATTATGTATAGATAACTTGGTGGTTCATAATGGGTAAATTATTGGATGAATAAGTGTGATATTTTGTTGATGGAAGTGATGTGAGGTGATATGTGTGGAAATGGTTGACTTGTTCATGTAACTAATGCGTACATTTATAGCAACATTGAAACAAGTGTGTTGTTTCTCCACTTAAGTTATTTTTTGTATATGTAAGTTTGTTGGGTAGAGTCTAGGGACTTAGGGAGAACTAACGCTGCAAGGGATTTGGTAGATGTACATAGTCATCATATTAAAAATGTAGTTGACACATTACATTTGTGTTACATATTTTTACCCCAAGTTTTGGGTATCAAATTTTGACTGTTGATAACCATGCTGTAATCATTGACTTCCCAGGTCGAATTGTAATGGGGCTTTTTGGGAAGACTGTTCCAAAAACTGCAGGTCTGGTTTTTTAAATTCTCGAGTTGTGCATTTTGGCGCTTATCATCATTAACTTTGACTGAAACCATGTTTTGTTTTCTCTTTCTGCAGAAAACTTCCGAGCCCTTTGCACAGGTGCGCTGTTTCTGCTGCTTTTGTGCTGTGTTCATAGTTTTTTAATTTTTCACCACAGAATCAGAGAACTTGTTTCAGTCTTTTTTCTGTGAGTTTCATCTTCAGTTGCTTTACAGAAATAATTGAATATATGAATTTACTTAAGACGATAAAATGAATGACAATGAGCCTGCCTGAGGCTGCTCTTCTCATGAGAAAAAGATGTACAAGGATATAAATAATTCTTAAGGGCGATAAAATGCCATTAACTTGTTCCTTTTAACTGATGTTTGACTCCTACAACATTTCCTCCTCCTTTTGTAATAAATTTGAATAATGATATAACTATATGTAATTGAATTTATGAGTTGCTTGTGTTTAGATTACTGATTGAAGTATATTATATGTTGCTTTTGTTTGGTCTGAATTATTAGGTGAGAAGGGAACTGGAAAAAGTGGAAAGCCTCTTCATTATAAAGGTAGCTCATTCCACAGGATCATACCTAGCTTTATGATCCAGGGAGGTGATTTTACACATGGCAATGGAATGGGTGGAGAATCAATTTACGGAGAGAAGTTTGCTGATGAGAACTTCAAGCTAAAGCATACTGGACCAGGTAAAATCCTTGTATTTTCCTCTCTTATTGTTTTGATGTTTTTTATAGCAAAAGTTCATTTGAATGTTTGATGTGGTTAAAACCTTGATATTTTCTTTGTGAACAGGATTTCTATCAATGGCAAACGCTGGTCCTGATACTAATGGTTCACAGTTCTTCATTACTACTGTTACAACTAGCTGGTAAGTATACCTATAAGATCAATAGCTCATTGCAGAAGAAAACATATATGTACTGCTTATGGTCTTCTTCCTCTCATTTTATCAACCCATGTTGAAAGCACATGAAATCTTAGGGTCTTTTTAGTTTCTGTTTTCATTTCCTATTTTCATTTTTAATGTTTTCTATTTTGAGAATTTTGTGAACAAATTAGTGAAAACAGTGAAAATAATAAGACCCTGTTTCTATTTTTTCATTATTCCCATCACAAAATCTTGAAAGCAGAATTCTCAGAAAATGAAAATAGGAAATGAAAATCCAAACCAAACAAGTATATAGTATCTTTAAACTTACTAACATCGATTTGTGGAGGCATGTCTTTCTTCTAACCATTATTCTTGTTATATTAAGATATAATGCATGATTCATTCTCCAGTGTTGCCTTGCGATAAGAAACTACTAATTAAATGCATATATATCTATTTGATAGGTTGGATGGAAGGCATGTTGTTTTTGGAAAGGTGCTTTCTGGAATGGATGTTGTTTACAAGATTGAAGCTGAGGGAAAGCAAAGTGGCACTCCCAAGAGCAAGGTTGTAATTGCTGACAGTGGTGAGCTACCTCTGTAAGGGCACTTCACAGTTCTTAACCAGGATTATTGAAGGTGTTCCGGTTTTCATTTCCATTCCATATCCGAGACTACTTATCTATTCTAAGCATGAACGAATAGATCAATGTATCTTTGTGATATTCAGTAGGACCAACCCTTAATGCGAAGTGTGTTGATCTAGAAAAAACAAAAAACAAAGAAAAATGATGCTGCATCAATTTATGCTTTTGCAGTTTTGTTGCCATCTGAAGCTTTATTGTGTTTTGTCAAATAAAAAGGAAAAAAAAAAAGAAATTTTACATAATTTTCAGAATTTCATATATGATTTTCCAATAAAACAATTGTATGGAATACAAACTTTTAAGTGAGAAAAATTTTCGGTCTTCGCTGCATAACTGAAATCCCTTTTTATAAAGCATCTCCGCTAATATATCAGCGCCGAAAGAGTATTTTATTTTTATTTTTTTTGGGTAGTGCCTTTAAGTGCAAGCAATGGGACCTGCATCTATTGTGAGCATGGAAGACTCCTCATTTCTGTCCCCAAAAAAGAAAAGAAAAAAAAGAGACTCCTCATTTTGCATATCTCAACATGTTAAAATTCTTACTCAATGATTTATTTTATTCAATTTAATAATTCATTTTATAATAGGAATTTAACTTATAAAATTATGATGTGTCATGTAGCATTAGTGGCTTAGATGATGTGGTTTTTCAGGCTAGTTCAACATTTGAGTGATAAATTATAAAAATGTTTTGACAAAAAAAAAAAAAAATTAGAGACCAAAATACAAATATTTACGGTTAAGGTGAAAAATATACTTAACCTATTTTGAAATATAATCTTTAGGTTATGACTAAACATGTGTCGGATGGTATGACATCTAGGTTTTAAATGGTGATTTCACAAATAATTACAGCCACATTAGTCGCAGTTTCTTTCAACTTTCTAGCTGTGGCCGCAATCTAACCATGACATGAATAATGCTAGAACAGCTCGAGAATTAGGAAGATAAACTAGTAGCCTTGCTCAGCACAGCACATTGTGGATGTGCTTTGCCCCTGTTAATTAATGAACCTGAGTTGAAGGATTAATCAACTAAAATTGTATCCAATGACTAACATGATGAGGGACATGTGCTTCCAACTTCTACTCATGACTCTATGAGGAGCACACTCCAAAATCAGTTCCCACATTTCATTATCCACTGTTTTGTCAATATCCCACAAATAAAAGTAATTCAGGTCATAGAAACCCAAGTTATCATGATAAATAGGAGCACTAATATTGAAAATCAAATTTAACCCGTGTTTCTCATGTACCCCAGAACAAATGTAATCCAAGTTAGTCATACCAAAATAACAAGGTAAAAGAATGAGCTTACCCTCATGATTCATGATTCTTATATTCTAGTGAGTGAGATATAATAATTTATTGATAAGGCACCAATAACTTGTAATACATTGCAGTAATTATAAAATTTATCTACTTGGTCCTGAAATTAGAAAAAAGAACATTATCTGAATAATCTTAAAAAAACCAAAATATTTTGGGGACATTTTAGAATCGTGCAAATAAGTTTTGGTCAATTTTAAAATTCATTTAATTATAATCCTAAAACCTAATTAAAATTGAAGCATTGTTGGTTTATCACCGGCAATTGGTGCAACTAACCTGTTGGATCAACCCAATAAACTTGTCATCTTTAGTGGGATTAAATTGCATAGTTCATAATTTCAAGCTGTATTTTTATCAACTATAATCGCCGGGTTGAAGCGAGTTTGAATAAATTGACTTTGTCATTTTTTTTCACTCTTGTATTATTTATCAGCCCCACAATCTTTGCACTATGCCTCCTCTCATCCTTTGCCTCAATCTCTTCTACAACTTTGCCTCCTCTTGTCTCCCGTTCTAGTTTGAATTAATGGAAAGTGATCATTGAAATAGAATGAAATAAAATGGAACGATGTTATTTGAATACTTTAAAATAGGATGGGATTGAATGGTATTGAATGATACCCTTAATTTATTCCACTCTCTGTTTGCGCAGAATGATATGGAATTAAATGGAGTGACTAAGTGGATATCTAGTAAGCTGAGCTTGGGAAGGAACCCAACAAATGCCTTGGGTGTGAAAGGGCTTAGGGGAAGATATCAGCACACTAGTCAGTATAGGAGACTGGAAGGAGCCACATGAGACTAGCTTGAGTCTTCTCATGTATAAGTTTGACAATCAATGTCAAAGTGCTTTTTTGCTTATGAAAGACCGAAGTCGAAGCAATGTGGAAGGCACTTTGATTGGCACAATACAATACAACAGGCTCGGCACAAGCAATATTCAGCTTACGAAGACGATACACCAATCACTGAAGTTCGCATGTGGCTGCTGCAACCTCGACACTTAGCTTTAGTCGAGGTCCGGGAAACAATGGTTCGCTTCTTCGAATGCCATGAAATGAGTGAATGCCCAAGGTAGAACCAATACCCAAAAACGGATTTATAGGTTAACCCACCCTACCCCGTTTTGAGGCCAAGCCATGGCAGGTTGGGGCGACTTAACCTGTTTTACTATCTCTATTGAAGAACAATTGAATGTAAACTTCCACCATAGACAGTAGACTCAGATGGCACTTCATCAGTTGATCCCTTAAGTCAAGGTCCATAGCAATAAACAAACCTGTATGCATCAATAGCAACAACACGTCAAGAATAACAATTGAGTATTTTTTTCAAGTGAGATGAGCTATATAGACCGAGCGATAGAATGCACTATCACAAACCAACTACGGCACAATAATTGTTTCCAAAAAAATGAAAATTAAATATCACCTTTACATATTAATATCTGTACATCACTGAAAGCATCTCAGGCTATTAGCCTACTCTGGAATGCAATTCTGGCTCAAACAACTTCAAATAGAGCTACAGAAACACTTTGTTTGAATAATGTACAAGCCAAAACGTGACAAGATCTATGTCCTCACAAGTAACAGGCACCTAATAGTGTACATGTCAATGTCACAGCTCTAAATTATTTATCTATGCCAGGTTACTGATCTACTAATGATACAACAAGCTGATAGGCCAGCAATTAGCTTATGCCACATTCTGAAATTAATTACTATCACTATCACTGTCAGAGTCCACAAAGCTAAACTCTCTCCCTTCATTGAGTTTGATCAACAAAGTTCCCCGGTTCTCTTCACGCCATTCAATCGCCTCCTTACTCAGAAGGTTTACCACCTGCATTAAGATAATGATCAGGAACTACCATTTAGAAACGGTGTGTTTGAAAAAGTTGTAAGATTAAATTATTTCAATAATAGATTATAAATAGAATCGCTTTTTTGTATAATTTATTATGTGGAAATCAATTTATGTTTAGATGTTTTAACTTTCAATTCTGAAGTAGGGTGTTTTGTAATCAAAAGCGTCAAAAAGTTGCTTATGATTTTAAGTTGTTTTTTCTGCTTAGCTTTTGATTATTATCCATTTTACACTTCTACCGAACATAACAGATTCTTTATAAACAGCATTTAAAAAAAAGAGAAAAGAAAAGAAAAATCTGTTTGTGATGATTCCAAAACATGCAGAGTACAAGTCGCTTTAAATACAGAATGATAAGAGTTTCTAGATTTAATCAAAAAGCATAATACACAATTTCAGACATGAAAGCATACATTTTCCTTGCAACCAAGATAAAAAATATAAGCCGACATGTATAACACTTTGTTTCAGTATATACAAGAGCATAAAAGATTGGATAGAAAAGGATGGATAAAACCATACTGATTGTTTCAGCTTTGACCTTCCAACACCATGCGATCCACATCCCGTGATAACCCGTAATGTCCGCACAGCTGAAGGAGACATAAAATGGCAATCAGGTAAAGAGAACAATGCAAATGCAAAATCAATAGGACAAGCGATTTAGTCTGAAGTTACAAGAAAATGTGAGAGGCCATAGATCCTCAGAAAATGCTTACAGGGCACATATGATCCAAAAAGAAGGTGAAGTTTAAGCATTCTCATTGCCGGTTTCACGTGCTGCCCATGCAAATCAATAGTTATCACATTCTCTATACCCTTGTTTCTGCATGCCACTAACAAGAGCTTAATACAAGCAAGAATACATATGGGCATATGGCTAGTGTGAAAAGAAGAGCTTCTCTGGATTTGCTTTTTAAAGGAATCCACCCACCTAGCTATAAATATGTCATGGCTTGCCTTAGTATCTGCTTTCTGAGCTAATTTAGTACGTTCTTTACCCTAGTGAAATGCAGAAATAGTTAGCATATAAATTGACCCTTCTGAAAAGATCCACAAAGACAGAGGTAGCCTTACATAAACCACCACACACTAAAAGCAGTCCATGTCCCACGAAAACCATAAAACAAAAATCATATTTCTAAAAGATTACTTTACAAAACTTTTGTTTTTTTTGGGATATGAATGAATGGAGGGAATGGCATCTCGAACTTGCAACATGATCATAGCCAGAAGCTGACCAAACCATTAGTGCTGCAGGACGAGTGGCTACTTTAAAAACTATAGACCTTGAGAAAAAATAACAAGAAAAAGTAATTAAATCTCATTTCCAAATGAGCAAGCAAATACTTAACGAGTTCAAGGGCATAAAAGGGAGAAAAAGAAATATAGAGGAAACAAGGAACCATTGGTGTAAAATATTTAGAAAAAGCCTTCCTAGCAAGATAGACCAATATTTAGAAGAGAAAAAAAAAACTATACATATCTTTATTTACTTATTGAATAAACCGACCAGATTTAGCAGCCACACTTACAGCTGTATCAAAGAAGATATAGAGGGCGGCCCAGTGCACTAGACTGTAATCTAGTGGGGTTTAAGGAAAATAGATGCACACAGCCCCCCCCCCACCCCCCCCCACAAAAAAAAAAAAGCAAAGAGACTATTTCCATGATTTAAACCTGTGACTTCCCAATCACAAGACAACAACCATACTGTTGCACCAAGGCTCACCCTCGTATCAAAGAATATATAGCTGAAGGGTGAAAAATTACATAAAAGATAATTATAAACAACAGTCCCAGCATAAGGGAGCAAAAATAGTGTCTTGTTTTCACATACAAAATTCCTGTCTTTCAAACAAAGAACGAACCTGGTCAGAAAGATATGCAGCATATGCTCGATCTCCTTTGGTATATGCTGTTGCAGCCTGCAAAAATGTCACCCTTTCATTTTTTTTGACATCTAACCTCTATAGAAAACTCAACTGGGTTAAAGATCAGAAAGCTACATAAATCAAGGAAGGGGCTGACTGTACACTTACTTTCTGATAATAAGATTTCACTGAATCCCAGTGCTGCTTTGCACCTTCTCTAAACACGTGATATTCATCTCCTTTAGCTACATGCCAGGAAAAATAAATAAGTAAATGATCTATAATGATTCGATAGCACCATGAAAATCATCAAATTTAGGCATACACAAAGAAAGATAATACGAAAGACTAAATCAATGGGAAGATTGAAGTAAATTAACTGTTATGACTGGATAGCTTTGGACTTCTCTTTTCCTCTCACTTATAGAAAAATAACAAACTTAATCAGATAAGCAACCAAGGGGTGGTGTTTTGACCTTTTGAGTCCAGGTTGCCAGTAAAATTTTAAAAATGTAGTCCGTGAAGTAGTTTATTTTAACTATCAAAACTTCATTACTTCTATAATTATATTTTGTTACTTTTAGTTCCTTCCCAATTTACTGTTTGGTTTTCTTCCCAGGATCAATAACAAATCATTGACCCTATTTTCCTTGCAGTTAGTTCAGCATATTATTGATTTTATGTATTGGTTTATGTTCTTTTTCACTCAATATTAATCCCTAAATTATACCGAAGCATATCGTTGAAAAAAATACAGAAAGAACACTGCTTGTGGCGGTCCCACTGATGTAAAGAGATCAGAGACCAAGCAATGGAAAATATATGTGCGAACTTGGGAGACCCCACATTTTCTGACCACACTCGACAAGATCTAGCCTTTCTGGCCACATCAAACCATTTCTAGTAAAGTCTTCCCACACCCAGTAAGTGTACAAAGGAAATCTGGCCAAAAATGCATAACGTGTCCTTCTCCCCACAATTTGGGTTGCCCAAGGCAGCGAGGCTCCCAACAAGGTGGCAAGTCATCCACACTAGGCTCAACTAAGCCCTAAATTGAGTGAATTGCAAGCCAACATGCTCGGTAAAAAACAACTCACAAGGAGGTACTGTTACATGCTATAATGAAAAGTAAAGCAGAAGGAAAATTGACCATGCAACAGAATAGATAAAAATCACACACTTACAACCACTGAAGATTAGAGAAATATAGTTGAATAATAAAATGGAGCCACAAAGGCACACCACTGAATACTGTTTAAAAAGTGGCAGTAAATGCAACCAGAAGTTTTTCAAAATTTCCAATAAGTACCATAAGTAGTTTGCTGAGATCCCGCAAAATGTGAATGAACATCAAACTCAGGCCCCAAAGACTGCATTTTCTTTACTACATTCCTCCAATTCATGGTACATTTGTCATGTTCAGAGCTCTTGGGAATGTTAAATAGAGAGTCCAACACCTTTTGTGGAAGATCAGACTTTGTACTTACTGAGCTAACAGGAGAATTAGCTTTAGAACTAGAGAGGACATCCGCATAATTCCTAAAACCAGGAAACAACTATGCTAGTGTAGTTAGGTTCCAAATGCAGGATGGAATTCATCGAAGTAAAAGTACATGCTAGAATAGGATATTAAAGTAAAAGGCCATACAAAATTAGAAATAGTAAGTTCTTTTACATTAATTTCATTTCTATGATGGTGAAAGAGTATACGTGTATTTTTTATTATAGAGAGCAGAACTCATTTATTGCATAGCAAAGCAAGAGATAAGATTTATAGCTCAGACTGAAAATAGAATTTGCCACAGTTTAATTAACACAAGAAGTTGAGTACAGCACCATTTGGCTCACTCAGATTAATATTATAACACTAGTGGAGATGACAATGATCAATTCCCCCAATACTGAATATTTCAACAAAATGAATATACACTAAGTTCTACCCAGACACTTCTTTGAAATTCAAAGGATGCAAATGTATATGTAAAATACAATCTAAATATTATACACCAAACATATCCATTCACAAATTTCAATTGGCAACTCAAACCCCAAATTTTCATCATCCATTTTTTTTCACCAGTCTTAGAAAGCTCAATACCATGATGAGCAAAAGGATTAAAAGATGTTGCTTCCATCATTGTTAGATCCTTTATAAGAACAGTTTCCTTTGGAGGAAGGGGGTTGGGAGAGGGAAAGAAGATGGGAAGACAAAGCCATAGTTAGTTAACAGCAATAGATTATGAGATGGCAGCAAAATAAATGCATTGTTATAATTAACCTGTTAAAAGATCCAAGAGACCAAAAGTTATCAGAAAGTTCATTTTCCGATGAAAAAGATGTGCACTCTGATCTCCTATCTATCACCTGCAACAAAATTTGTCAATGAATACTATGAACAGTAAGGACACATGTAGTGAACAAGTTAAAAATACCTCCAAAATCAACATTCTCCACACTCTGTAGAGATCAACTGACAATATGAAAACTATATGCTTAGGTACAATTTCAGTAGCATAAATAAGCACATGACTGAGTTTTTCAAAACATAACGCATGACTAGTTCAACAACTAATAATTGTCACACTATGTGAAGATTGCATGACCAGTTCAATGATTTAAAAAGAGAAAATTACACTAACCTCCCCTGAGGTTTAGCAAAATTACACACACCACCCCTCTAGTTGTCCACCTAACAATGACCTCCCTGTTGTCAAATGCAACTTAACACGTTAGTCATAAAAGTCTTTTGTCCAAAATGCCCTCAAACTAAAACCCCAATAAACTCTCATTTCATTTTCTAATCCCACTGTGTAAAATAAACCCACACTGACCTACACCAGCAGCCTCCAGAACCAACTCTCATTTGCTATGGTGACTAACCCACACCAGCAGCCTCCAGAACCACCTCCACTTGCAGTGGTGACTCCTCACGCCAACAGCATCACCACTGGACACGCCAGGCGACAAGAACAGGAAAAGACCCGCAGCGCAGCACAACCACATCCAGGAGGTAGCACGACCAGACCCGCGAGTAAGCGCCACCAGACCCACGAGTAAGCACGACCAAATATCTGATGAAGCGCAGCACGGCCAAACCGATGATGAAGAGTGACCAGATCCACGAGGCTGGGCAAATAGACCCGCGGTGGTGCACGACCAGACCGGCGATGAAGCACAACCAGATCCATGAGACAGCCGGACTAGACTAGCGGTGACGCTCTGGTGCCTCGGCTTGCCTTTCAATTTAGGTAGATGAAATTCATTGTAGCTTATACTAAATTCTTTGCTTAGTTCTCATCTTGTGAATTTTGTCACGGTTAGTGAATTCTATTATTAAATGATTGTGTGAATCATCTATTGGGAGAATTAGTCATGATCAGGTGCTTGTGAAAAAACATGTGAAATTAATAATTAAGCACTAAATTATAAGAAAATTATTAAAGTACTAAAATACTAGTTAGTTTTTTGTGTTTTATTCCCTCAAATTTCAAGTCATCCTAAATAAGGATGTTTGAGTCTTTTTAAATGTTAAAATCTTCTAATTAATTACAACTCTGCCATTAAAAATCATGCGCATGGCACATAATCTAACTTCTGTTTGCAATGTTGATGGAATGTTAATTCTAGGGGTGGTTAGTGCAAAAGTTCACAAAGTTCAGGGGAGGTCATTGCAAGATTTGCAAATACAGGGGTTGTGTGTGTAATTTCGCTTAACCTCAGGAAGTCAGTGTAATTTTCTCTTTGAAAAAAAAAAAGAAAGAAAAGAAACGAATAGTGTAAAACTGGAAACAGAATAAACAAAAATATACTTTGCCACTTACATTGTCATTGTGTTCAACCAGGAATCTCATATCATCAATATTCTCCACTCTGTAATCAGGATGCCCATCATTCCTGGATTGCTCATTCATGGATGCAGTTAAATCAAGCAATACATCCAAGGCCTGTAAAATCATATTCAAAGTTAATAATATTCAAAACAAATATAACTTTATTTGATTAGTGTAGAACTCCAGAAACTCATGCACAGATGCGATGAAGTTACAGCAATAGCCTTCCTTCCCCTCCCTTTCCCTCTAATATCCCAAATATAGCTTAGTGCATGGCTCAGTTGTCGCAACATACTTTATTCCATAGACACATTATTTTATAATTCCATTAAACATACCTCAACAATGACAAATAAAGTTTAATTTAACTAGTTTAGCACTATCATCCAATAAGAATGCAAGAAACTGCCTCATCATCATGGGTAGTTACATAAATTCAAATTTAAAACACGACATAGCAAATTCGTTCATTTTTATTGTATGATAGATAGCACACGGAAATTAAACTCTAATAGATATATAAAAAATAGAGTTTAATTTTGATGCACTGAAAGTGTAATTTACACTGTCATCCAATCAAAACATTTAGTTTAGATGACTTTTCAGGTAATGGATATAAAAGTCAACTATCATGGCCTATGTGACAACACATGATTGGATAACTATCTAAAAAGTTTTACACTGTCAGTACATGACAATCAAATCCTAAAGAATATCTTAGTAAATGCGATACGTATTGCATAGCATAAACAAGTCAACTCAAGTACTCAACAAAATGACCAAAATTGTACAATTTGAGAGCAAAACCAAGAGTAAATTTAAACTCGTAAACAGCTATTATAATCTCGAGTTTGCCAAGTTTATTAGAGTTTACTAAAATTCGTGCGAGTTTAATCAGAAGAGAGTTTGTATGCCAGTTAACTTGTTTTTGTGTGGTGAGATTGTAAACTCACAAGAGTTTAAGAGTTAACTTGAGAGTTTAACCACCATATCTCTATTTTCAAAACTCTACTCAACCATTACCACCCCGTATATCCCTATTCTCAAATCTCAATAGTAGTGTGTCATGAATCATTCCTCCCTAAAATTGAAGTTGTTAGGTAGGGACATATAAATGACTTTTACATCTAATTTAACATTCCCCCTCATCCAAGGTCCTTTCTTAAAGCTTGTATAATACACAAACCCATCTTACCTTGTGTTGAAACTTAACTTTTATTCGAAAGAATACAGAAGAACAAGGACTAAACTCTAGACCATTTGGTCATAAGATCAGACACCTTATCATGAATTATCTTTATCAAAAACTTAGAATACTCAGGTAAAGGCACATTGGGGGCGATTCAGGGTCAGAATAGTGATTTATTACGAGAGTGAGAGAAGTGAATTTGGACCGTATAAACATACATGGATGGTTAAGATTAAAAATGAGTTAATGATCCTATAATCACTAAAAAAAGTCACAAGACACTGTTTTAACCTTGACCATTTATGTAAAATCCAATGATCAAGATTTACACCTCTCATTCTCACAATAAATCACTCCTGTCACTGTCACTTGAGTCGCTTCTGGACACGTGCATAGTTTTCATATCTAACAAACTGCAATATCGATAATAATATACAAACACCAGAAGTTCATGATTGAAGTGAAGCAGAATTTCAGATTGTCATTATACCTTCTCAATATTATATCCGCATTGACCTGCATGAAAAGGCAAATTCTAAGGTCATGCAATATATCAAAAGACACTAAACCCCTAATTGACCACAACATGAACAAACATACAATCCCTGCCTTTATGCATAACTTAAGCAAAGATCAAAAGTAAAACATCACACCACTCCATCATGTCTGATCTCTCATCCCTCCTTTTGTCATGTAAGTCATCTCTTATAACAACATCAAAAAGGGTACAAAATTTGGTGGGGGGGGGGGGGAGTAAAAAATCTAAAAAAAAAAAAATACTCACAAAGAACATCTCTAACAGCTGGCAAGTTAAGGTCAGAATCATCCCCAAGCATAGACCAAAGGAACTGCTCAGCCTTCTCTACATCAAAAACTCCATTATTCTCAAAACCCCTATTCGAAGTGTGTTTACTGTTCCTGGTCACGTACTCCTTCCCAATAACCGTAGAAACAGTGCCCGTTGCAGCAACCACCTTCTTCTTGTGCTGCTTGCTCCCTTTGAAGCACCCCACATCTTCCCTATAACTACCTTCCACAAACCATTCCGAAGAACCCGAAGTTGAACCCAAATCAGAACTCGAAACCCCAAAACTACTGCTACCACCACCACCTGAAAAGGAAGAAGAAGAAGAAGAAGACACAGAAGGGTCATCAACCAAACCCTTCTTCCTCAGGATCTCCGAAGCCTTGTCGGGATCTCCACCTGCATCCCTAACGGCCATGGCGGCTTCCTCCAATGAAGACAAGGAAAAAGCCTCGACCAGATCCTCCAAAACGGTGCGTCCCTTCTTCTCCTCTTCTGATGCAACTTTCTTCTTCTTATTCTCTTCGGGCTTGTTGTTCTTCGGTGTCTTCTTCCTCCTCCTACGCGCGTTCTTCATCGTTTCGGAACGGATCTGGGTGGTGCTAAAGGAGGAAGATCTGAGAGGAACAAAGGGTTTGGATTGGGTTTGCGGGTGAAAGTTGGGATTTTGAGGAGGAAGCGTTTAGTGGGTATGAATGAGGGGAGACATTGTTCGTTTGATGAAGGGACGGCATAGGAGAGTACAGAGAGAATCTTGGAAAGAAAAGAAACCCAATAATGATAGGAAAAAAAACAAAAAATGATAATAATAGAGATCATAATAATAATAATAATAATAATAATAATAATAATAATAATAATAACTAAAAGTTTACTTTTAATTGCTTCACCATTAAGATATTTTATTTATATAACTTTTTAAATAATAATTAAAATTTATTATTTTTATTAATATAATAATATATAATTCGATAATAGTATTAAAAAATTAATATTATTAATACTTAATAATCAAGCTCAATAAATAAATAAATAAAATTTTATTTTGATAAAAGACTTTATCTAGCTAATGCCTGCAAATTAAAATAGAAAAGTCAATAATAATTAGAAAAAAAATTAATGATAATAATAGAGATAATAAGTTAATAAAATATAGAGATAATAATAATAATAATAATAAATAGAATTTATTTTTGATGAGCATATAAATTATTACATCTGTAAAGTAGGTTTGTTTCTCTTTTCGCTGTATAAAAGTCATGCACAAAAAGATTTGATCAGCTGATATTAAAGTAGGTTTGTATACTGTTTATGTAAATTAAATTCTAAATCTTTTAAAAGAAATTGGAATTATTTATTGATACGAAGAACAACTTGGCTATTAATATGGCATCAGGATCAATTTGCAGAGGGTCGGCGGATGGTGACTGGACGCTTGACATCTTTTTCTCTTTCTTTTTTTTTTCTGATGCATTAGAGGACATCTTTTTCTCTTTTGTGCGTGTGTCTTATTCCTCTTTCTCGCCTCCAGTCTCGTGTTCAAATTTAACCTAAGTCCAATAGAATAAAAAATTAATTAAGAAAACTATCAAAATTTAAAAAGCTTAGTTTGGATTATTTCTTGATTAAAAATTGATTGGATTAGATTAGATTTGGGTTTTAATTTTTAAAATCAATCCAATACAGTTAAAACACCAAACTAATACTGAATATGATGTAACTTTCTATCACTATATGATTTTAATTTAATGTATTGATGGCATTCAGTCAAATTTCTCAATGTGCATAACTTTTTTAAGTAATGGAGATGAAAATTAATCATATTTTCTCATATGGCAATACATGCTCAAATCAGACTTTAAAATTTTTTTATATTATTAGCACATCAAAATTAAATTTATCATTCAAATAAAAAATTGAGTAAAACCTCAAATTAGTCTATGTCAAGAATTTTGAACGGTGAGTCAGTCATTCAGAGCTAAAAGTCTTTTTACGATCTCTCACATGTTACAAAAGGACTCATGTTAATTCCTATATTAGTTTGTCATATTCTAACACTTCACATAAGAGCAATTTTAACACTTGAATTGATAATTCAGGTTTGTCTACCCCCATGATAATACTAAATGACATTGTTTTGACTTGGGACATCGAAAAATGTAGAAGGAATTGAAAAACGACATATGTTAAGGTTTAAGAATTCATGGGTGTGGTTAATAAAGACAAAGATGGAAATGTGATTATAAGATCTCAAGCCGTAAAACCCGAGGTACACGTGTCAATGGGTAAGTTCTGTGCAACCTTAGGGTCTCTGGGACCCGCCCATATTGCCGTATTCTGAATTTCGCTAAATCTGGATCCTATACGTCCTTGGAAGGATATATAATAGAACCAAATTCTTGGGACTAAAAGGCCCAGTAATGGTTCCCAAAAGAAAAATAAGTTAAAAAGTGATTTTTAATGAATTTTATCAAACTTTTAAGCTCACATGTTTAGAAAATCCTGAAGATTCCCAGATTTAAACTAAAACCCAAAATTTGGATTTTGATTAGTTAGGATTTTGACTTTTATGATATTTTATTTAAATTCAAATTGGGTATTTCCTTATTTGGATTTATGTTTTAAAGTTAAGTGCGTATTGACACAATCAGATACCAAATGACAGAAAAAATTACAGAAGCTGGGATTGTTGTCACTACTATAGCGGTCCAGGACTGCTATAGCGATCACAGAGGGTGGTTTCATGGGTTTCAATAGTCTGAGGACTGCTATAGCGGTTCCCCTGAAGCATGAACAGTACCTAGTAATGACACTGTTTCATTTTTTACCCTATTTTAAAACCTCATTGCAGGGTTCTCTCCATTACAGAAGCAAAAATCGAAACCCTCCCCCTCTTCACTCCATTTTCTCTCCTTTCTTCCAATTTCACCACAATCTAGCTCCCCTAAATCATCAATATATATATATATATATGTTGTTAGTTTATATCTCCAGTCTCTCCATTCTTTCATAATCTTTAATTAGGTCTTGTTATTTCTCTTATTATTGTCAAGTGGGGCACCCCCAATGTTGTTAGAGTTGTTTTAGGGTAATCTAAGAGTATTCATAAATCATTGATGAGTTTTACAGTTTTAATGACAGACATTAGTGTCATTCCTCCTCCCAAGAGTCCTCGTGGTGATGATACTTTATAATCTACCTTTCTAGGTGAATGGGTTTGATCTCATGACCTTATTTTGGTCATTATAATATTATTATTTTCTAATATTACGGAGCTTTTAGAGACTTGGAAAATTTTGTTTTCACATTATATGGAATTATATGAATAATGTGTTTTCTTTAGAAATGCTCCATTCAAATCTATTCATGAAAATTTTTCTTTAGAAAATGCATGGAACCATACTTGCTCTATGAGAAATTTATACAATTTAATTTATGAATTGATTTGATTATGATAAATTCGAATTTGTTGTGATTTATGAAATGAGACTTAAGGTTTTATGTTTGTTATAATAGTTCAGAAATGATGAACGAAGAAAATATAGAATTTCCCTTATTGATTTCAGTTGATTTAGATTAGAAAGAGTTATTGAGAGAAACAGAACTGTAAGTTAACAGCAATTACTTCGTTAACTTTGGTATACCAAAACCCGCTAGGGGTAAGCCATTGTTGAGTTAGATTAGTTTACTAAGGACACGGTTCCCCAGGGACCGTTAAGATCTCATTAGTTAGGGGCTCTTATCCGCCAAGGACCGATTATCCTCCTTACAGTTGATGGATACTCTGTTCTCTTTTGTAATTCTTAAAAAGATAAAGATGATAGATATTATGTAAAGTAAATACAAATGTTTATAAATATTGTATTATTATTATTATTATTTATGTATAATGTTTTCTTATCTCATGCACAGTTATGAGTGAGGACTCACTGAGTTTTGTTACAAAACTCACCCTTTTTTTTCTTCCTTTTCCTCACAGATACAGGTATAACATAGGATCCTCCTCCTCTTCTTCCTCAGCATTAGATATCTCCGGTTTGGGTGAGCTTCACATCAGCGTGAAGTCATAGTATTTTGTTTATGATAAAGTGTTCTAGTGATGTGACGGGCAGGGTTCTCAGACCACATATAGTTATTTTGCATTTTATTATTTCCATGATACTTTTGTATTTAAATGATATAATATTCATGGTTTATTTTGTACATGAGCAACTCGGTTAAAGTATATGTTACAGCTACACTTCAGATTTTTATTTATGAAAAATGATATATCAATGCTTAATAAAGGCAAATATTAGATTTGATTTATGATTTAAAGCATACTTTAAGAATGAAATATGCATATAGTACGGCACAGCAATCACGAGGCTTGCATAGAGATGAGACTCTTCACATGCCGGTCACGATTCAAATCGGATCGTGACACATGTAGAACCATAAATACAATACATCAAATTTTGTTGAACCAAAAGTCTAGACCTAGAAAATTAACCAATAAAGACTATATCAATTTAACGAAATGTCAGAGTATGGATACTATCACAACACACTATATATCCTTATAAATGTAAAAGTGAGCACTTAAGATCTCTTATCTGCCTGGAGCAACATAAAACATTATACTCTCCAACTGTATAGAAATAAACGTATAATAGTGACTTGAAGTTGAGAAATTGAACACAACGGCATCTGAATTTATCAAACATGGTGATAGCCAAGTCCATATCTAGTAGTATGATTTGTGGTACACATCAAATCAACAAAGCCTCCAAAAACAACCATATGTTGTAGAAAGAGACCTACTACCTCAAAAAAAGCCTCAACTAATATCCACTAATAGAGCTTATCAAGCTATCATTGTCATAGAGCATAATCATCTGACGTAAGATAACTGCAACTATAAGACTCTAAAGCAAAAAGTCTTCGGTTCAAATGTCCTATCATCAAGACAACTCATTAGATATAAAAATTAAATACACCATTAATTTGGTGTGAGGTGAGCCAAAAAAAAAAGAAGGAAAAAAAATAAAAACTAATCCTAAAAGGGAAAGGGTGACCAACCACCATAGAAAAGATGAACCACCTCTATAGGATAGCTCCCCCTTATCCAAAAATAAAGAATGACTTTTGTAAAGAGAGGGGAAGGGAGAAGAATGGAGGTGCTAGACCAAGCTTTCTCTTGGAAGGGGCGATGCTAGGTTATGTAGAAGAGCTTTGAGATGTATATAACTATTGTAATGTAGTTGTTTTGATGTGAAATATTAGTAAGTCATATGGAGCTTGACAAGGGGTCAAATTAATAATTTAATGGTCAACTTGTACTTTGTCGCTAAATATTGGAATATAGAGTTAATATACTAACTAACTTATTCCTATCTATGAAAATTGAATGATCACAAGCATACTTTTAAATCCTAAAATCGTAGTTTTTGTCAGGAACTGCTAAGGTTAGTTAAAATAAAACATTTTGAAAGAAGTCTCACATTGCCTCGGATGGCAAAAAAGATGAAAGCTTCTTGGAACAATTCCCACATCCCCTAGAATTGCGAGTGGAGAGGGAGGCAAAAGCTATACATATAGACTTAATTCCCTTGTTTTAACTCACACCAGTAGAAAATATTTTAAGCTTGTATATAACTTTCTTCTTTTCTTTGTACTCATGTCTTAGACTGTGAGATGTAGTTTAGATATTTGTTTTGGAGAGTTTGGATGTACTGGGGGCCGGTGGGGTTTTTGAGAGGAGAGTGTATGTGTTGTATACATTTTCACATAGTGTTATTATGTGATTGTCGTTTGCAGTTGTCACGACATGATCTGGGAGCATGACTAGCATGTGAGAAATCTCATCCCCACGTAAACCTCATCGTCACTGAGTCATACAATATGTATAATTTAATTCATAAAATCTATTTCAAAGCATAAATCCATGTGTATTTTCAAAATATATAATAAATATACATAATCCAGTTCATTAACTATCTCTAAATCTGAAATCATAATGTGAAATATGTCTAGAGTTTCTCCGTACAAAAATGCCATGGAAACTACAGGTTTAAACACATAATGAATTGTGGAAATCAAAAGCTAATCATGCATAGTCTGGGACTCTACCTACACTATCACTGGAGCACTCTATACAAAATGCAAAAGATACTTCACTCCAAAATAAAACTCACCAATTGGAATCTCTACTATTGTTAGGGAGGAGTTTGAGAAGAACTCGCAACAGCAGATAGCTATATCTATAAGGGGGAAAAGGAAAAAGGTGAGTTTCATCTTAAATTCAATAAGTAGGTTTCTCCCATAACCTCTCATGGGACAACAACAATGATACATATGAACATAATAATCAATGTAACAATTTTAAATCATTTTCATATTTACATACATACTATTTCAAATCCGTAATCTTTGAAGATCATAAATAATAGTACTTTACTAGAGAAACAGAAATCCCTGGTTATGCATATACATATATGGGAACATGATCCTACTTTTGGGAACAGGATCTTCTAAGCTGAGATAATTATTATAGAGAGTAAAGTAAGTTAATCTGAGTCATTAAAGATTTAACGGTGAAAATTTTAAATGATAAATACATTTTTTTAAAATAAAACACATTTAGAAAAGAGGGCTTTTGCTGATCGATCTCCCCTTTCTCATCCTCCAATAGCGATCCCAATCAGGGGCAAAGGCATTATCTTTCAGTAAAGAGTTGAAAGCGATCTCATCATGTTATCAATTGGCTTTCAGAGGGAGAGATTTGTTGGAATTGAAATGAACACCTGAAAACAGTCAAATTCATAGATCATATTCTCCTTAAGTTTTTGAAATATGACTTCAAGACTTTCTTTGCTTAAGCATTATCAGACCCATTGATTCTTTGTAAAATGTCGAATACAGTCTGAACGCTTCGGATTTGAAATTTTTTTTGGCTCTAAGTTGTTATGATAATTCTCATGCTTGTTTTTTTTTTCAAAGAAGAAAGGGCTCTTTGTAATTGTAAATCACATGAGTTCTTGAAATAATTCATTTTAGTCTTTTAAACATGCATCATTAAATTAAATTATTCCCCAACTCAAATTCATTTTGAAATGCTTTTTTTTGTTTTTTGTTTTTTCAAAGAAGAAAGGGCTCTTTGTAATTGTAAATCACATTAGTCCTTGAAATAATTCATTTTAGTATCTTAAACATACATCATTAAATTAAATTATTCCCCAACTCAAATTAGTCTAGGAATTGCCCATCAAGAATTGACTTACTCGTGCACACAATTTCAGGGCCAAATGAGTACTCCAACGTCAAAGGTGCAAGATTAGTGTATGTAGTAGTTTTTCTTACCTAGCCAAGATATAGAATGGTCACTTGGACACATTCTTGACACAATCCATAAGAAAACCTGTCATTCCCTTTGCATGAACGTCCTTG
Organism: Dalbergia cochinchinensis; assembly: GCA_031216125.1. Lineage (NCBI taxonomy): Eukaryota > Viridiplantae > Streptophyta > Magnoliopsida > Fabales > Fabaceae > Dalbergia > Dalbergia cochinchinensis. Next base: position 47,690,657 of record CM062371.1, on the reverse strand, counting down.
ATGAATTATAAATTCACGTAAGGTTGACAGGTAAGGCAAGGCAGCAACCATGCAAACCAACGAAGCAAGTCACGTCTTCGATGGGGAATCTGATCCAACCTTTAACATAACAAAAATATGACTTGCAAATGCAACTCAAAATAGTCAAACCAAATTGCTTAGAACTAACTATACTTGCGTTATGATGACTTTATAACAGAACAAGGAAACCAAGCCATTGTAGACTTCTGGTGGCACGTATCCTCATTTAAATGACCTCTACACCCTTTGCCAGTAGTTGTGGCAATGACTGTGCAGTACGTCCACATTCACTTTTAACAAATCCCTTTAGCCAGTGAAAATTGAAGAGATTGTGTTTTTTTCCCACCAATTTCCCAAGAAATCGATTGCCAGACGCAATAACCAATTTCTTCTTATACTATAGGCACACTTAACGGGATAACCATGGTTTTTGGGATATCTTTGGTTTAAAGTTTTTTTTCAGTTTTTATTTTCTATTTTAATTTTTTAAAGATTTTGTGAAAAAATAGTGAAATCTAAAAATAAAAACTGAAAGATCAAATTTTATAATTTTTTACTATTTTTTTACAAAATTATAAAAACAAGAAACAAATAAAAAAATATTTTCTAAAATCAAACAAACTCTTAAGGGCATGTTTAATTTTAAAAAATAATTTTCAATTTTCATTTTCTATTTTTAGGATTCTATGAAAAAAAAATGAAACTATAAAATATCTATTTTCAATTTTTATTTCCAATTTTCATAATTCTTTTTATAAAACTCTGAAAATAGAAAATGAATTTAAGTAGAAAATGAAAAAATATTTTCTGAAACCAAGCACCCTAAGATTGTGTTTGATATCCAAGACTGAAAGGACGAAATCAGTGAGATAGCAGACATGAAAACAATTTTAGAGATGAAAAAGCTGTATTCGGTAATGGCTTACAAAACATAGTGATTGATTGAAAAATGAAAAATATTAAATTATAATTTAATGAAAGATTCAAAGTGAAAAGAGCAAAAATGAAATATGAATGTTTAAAGAAATATTCTTGAAAAAAAAATAAATCAATATGTCCCAAAGACACGTCTCTACCATTCTCCCTTTTTAAAAGTGTAAAAATTAACCCAAAAATTGTCACAGGATGAAGACAATTTTGAAGTTTTTGTCTTCGTCCCCTTCTTCAAATAAGTTGCTATCTTCAATATCCATGTATTTTCTATCCAGGCCATTTATTTACCAAACGTTACCTAAAATATCTAACTTATGAAGAAACTTTTCAAAACACTCAAAATAAGTATTTTTGTTACTATGCTTCCAAATACACAATATCTTATGTATAAGTTACTTTTTAAATATTATTTTTTTACATAAATAACCTATCTACGCAAACGGGCCCTAAATAACGTTCAACAAGTAGACGAAAGGGATTACACAGATTATTCACCGTCTGATAATCATCTCAAAGCAAGCAAATACAAACAATTCAGTGGCAAAGATGATCAATCTGAACGGATTCCACCCATGAAGGTCCTTGGATCAGGACAGTTTCCACTAAATTGAGCTTGTGAGAAATCAAAACCTGGGTTCTGCAAGAGGCACAATAATAATCATGAGGAAAAGTGGTTTGAGGCAGCACAATCATCCCACTAAGACCTGAATAATATTAGGAGGTTAATGGTTATTTAGCAATCTAACGCACAATGTTTATCTATTGCTGCAAACAGCTATGAACTTCATCATCACTTTTCTTTTATTCCGAATATGAACTGGACTTCCACCATTAATACAGAAGTGTCTATTGTAATTCAACATAAATTAAGACTTTTTTTGGGGTCAATCCAATAGAGACTCAACTCAACAAGACAATAGTTAGTGTGTCCAAAATAAAATTATCTAATTGATAATAATCTCAATTCCAAGTTCCATTACCAGGAAACTCTGAAACTATATTATGCATGACACATCAAAATCCAGTTAGTAAATGTAATAATGAATTATCCTCCAAGTTCAGAATATCGTTCAAAAAGTATCATTTGTACAGCAACGCAAATTCATTAACAGTTCAACAAAAGCTAACCTTTCAAGCAAGGTTTTAGTCTGTGAGAGACCAAACAAACAACGAAATGAGAATGCTGCCTCAACTTGCCACATAGAGCACCAAGTGTGGGAAATAAATCCCAAAAAGTAGAGAATTCTTGACTCTTGACAATCAAAATTTCTATCTTGATGTTAATTGTGTCTATCAACATCTTCTACCCAAAATATATCTTCTTCCCCACAAATAACTAGTATGGGGTAATGAAAAATATATCTACTAATGTCAGATCCTATTCTCAATGTTGCACATAGCTTAGCAAAAAGCCAACTAACAAAAAAGGACTAGGTGAATTTTTTTAGCAGCCATGACAGGTTTAAATTCTAAAGCACACCTCACTATCGCCCTAAAGGAAACCCCTTCCCTCCCATGTATCCATAGACGTATCAAGGAAGGTCTGCCTTCTATTCTTAGTAAAAATAATATATATAAAATTATAGACCACATAGCTAACTAATACACTCTGGAGAGTGGAGGCAAAAAATGGGAATCCTTAAGGCGAAGTAGATGCAATAGCATACTAACAAGCAAGACAAAACATTCAACAAAATTCATTATTTTTCATCTGTGTGTAAAGTACACAACTTAATAAGTAGGATGACCTCACTTAGTCACCTCAACTTATTATAATAACATTTCAGGGTCCATATCTGCAATTGCAGCATCATACCAGTAGTTAGGTAATGAGTGAAGGGGATATATTCTATGTATGCAATACAAGAAAAGGGTAAACTTTGGGAAGAAGCAAAATTTAAGGTATTAGACATAACAGCACGATCAGAACTTGAGCCCCACATGGCTATGAGAAAAATACTGGTGACAGGTGACTTTTAACCATCCAAAATGAAATGGAGAAGGATGAGACTCATAGAGGGATTGGAACCGCAAGACGGGATTGGAGTTGAAGCAGATGACTCAGATGCAAATAATCCATAACATAATAATCAAACAATCAGAACAACACATCTGTGTCAGTCTGGAACCTTAATATTAAGCAATACTAAACTTCCCCATATTGGTGTTACACTGTTACAAGGCTGAACTAGTCGAGTTAAAATGTTTTCACACTTTTACTAAAGATTTACATGATTTTAAATCACTATCTCACAATGGTTAGACAAATGCAGCAGAGTGATGAGTAATTATCATCATATAAGAATGAATCACTCTTTAAACACCTAGAAATGGTAAAGATGGACTGGAAAAAAAATAATAAAAGGCTAAAAAGACAGAGTATCAAGTTGCAGACTGAAAATGAGTGAAACAATAGGCTGAGAAGCTCATTTTAGATATACCATTGACTGCAAATCAAACAAATTCTGAATCTGAGGGGGGAAAAAAAAGAAAAATAAATAACAACAAAAACAAAACTCACCTCCTCTTGAAACCTCTGAAGCATGAGGCGCTTCTGTTCAAGATCAGTAGAGTAAGGGTCCAACTGACCCTGACCTTGTATGGGGGAAGCCCATGTCTGGCCTTTATCTCTCTTCTGCAGCGTTATGTGCATTATATCATCCTCTGCATGCCAAATTCCAAAATCATCAGGAAAAAGGAGAAAAAAAATCAATAAAGACAACAATCTCAATTTCCTTCATATGTGATTGAGAAAACAGAAATTCTCCTCAATTGAAATTCTACACCCAAGTTAACATCATCATAAAAACACACAAAAACAAAAGGAAACAAGTTAAATTAGGGTACATTTATTTCAACTTATTTTTCACAAGAAAAAGTCAGAGAAACTACTACTCTTCCTAGTTTTTACTCAAAATTTATTCAGTACAAGTTAAGTCTAGTAACTTCTAAGAAAAGTAACATTTTAAATAAAAGAGTTGAATTTTGATTCACCATGAAAAAGTTTTGAACTATCAACAAATTATGTGCTTCTATTTAAAAGAGGATGTTTGGATGGAGTATTTTTAGAGGGAATTTATTTTTTGAGAGCATTTCAAATGACTTGGCATGACATTCCTTGTAAGGATGTTAAATTACTTTCCAGATGCAATCTAAGACTCTCTAGTTAGCAGGTGGTTCAATCAAACACTTTTGCTGATGTAGCAACATATGATTGGATGTTTGTGTAAAATTATTTTACACTTTCAGTGTTTTCAATTAAACTCTAAAATCAAATAATCACTTTTTTCTGTTAAAAAGCTGAAACAAATACCCCCTTAATCAAGTTGAACTACAGAATAAAAAAGTTTAAGCTTTTACCTAGGGTCCAAAAAGAAGAATCTGTCTTCACAGGGCAAGTAAGATCATGCTGCAAAATTACCCACAACAAAAGTTAATAATAAAAAAAATTTAAAAATAAAAGAAAAAAATTGAAATGGAAGCTAGAGAGTGATGATGAATTGATAGAGAAAAATTTGAATAAAGGAGATTTTACATTAAGGTATGGGGGATTGCCTTTGATGCCAACTTCGAGGTGCTTGGACTGAATCTTGCAGTAGAATTGCTTGGAATGAACGTTGGGAGGTAAATTGATGTAAATGTTGACCTCTTCTAGGGTTTGATCCCACTCGAACACATTTTGACCTAAATCCCCAAAAAAAGGATTAAAAAAAAAAAGAAAAACTGGGTCGGATTTTACGTTAAATTGAAGATGATTACGAAGAGAATGAAATTGGGAGAAAAGAGACAAGGTAGTACCGTTGTGGACGAAGCAGTGACGCTTCTCGGGGGCCAATTTCTCCGCCATTCTTTTTCTTCTTCTTTCTAGGGTTCCATACACCGTCACCTTCTTCTTCCTCTTCGTTTTATTGCGCTGTGTGTGTGTGGCCTTGGAATTGTTCGCGCGGCTTCTCTCTTTTTTTTATTTTTTATTTTTTTGTCCTGGGACGATACTATGCGTTGCTTTGGGTCGGCATAATCAAAAGTTAAAAAGGGATTTCTAGGCTTTTCTCTTCAAAAAATTACTTTTAGAAAAAATATTTTTAAAAGAATCGAGTTTAAGAAAAATTACTGTTTGGTTTAGAGATATTAAAAGTAAGTTTAAGAGATTTTTTTGTTTGTACAGGATAAAAATAAAATTACTTTTACTCAGTAATGTAAATGTAATAATAAGATTTTATCTTCAGAATATTTTTCTTAGAATGAAAAGCATCTTAAGAATGCTTCTCCTAAAAATATCTTCAATTGCTTAAAAAATATTCTTGATATAATGAAAAAAAAAACTTACAAACACATTGAGTTACTGTACAATCTTATTCTCATTTCACTTAAAAGTAATTTTTGTGCTCCACAATGCTGAACCAAATGGGCGCTATTTGGATAAGCTAAAACGTCAAGTGTATGTTCGGGATTTTTTAGGTGAAAAAATCATTTTCGTTATGAAGTATAGATAGCGGCATGAACAAAGAGCATAACACAATATAGCAATGAAATATTAAAATTAAAAAATTATACAACACGACATGGCATATAAACAAATAAAAATTTTAAAAAAATAATATATTATTTAAAATATCATTTATATAAACTTCATTTATATTTTACTTTTATGTCAACTTAAAAGATTAAGTATTATTTTCTTTTTATAATCTTGTTAAGATTTTTTTATTTTAGAATAAGAAAAAAAAGTAAATTTTAAATTACACATATATAGATATGTGTCAAGTGTAATTTTTTGAAAAGTTTTTGTTTATTTAAATTAAATATTACACCTTCCCAGTTGTCTAATTCTCTTTATTGAAAAGTTTTATTCACTTGAAACCTGGAAAATTGTCAAATTTTATTAGTGAAGGATTTATTTTCCTTGTCAATTGAATTTGAAACACCAATTATCGGAGATTGTTTGGGTGCGTGATATGTGTTTACATTTTACAATGGTTGGTTTAAGGAAACCATTTTCTCCAATTTTGATTACAAGCTTAGAGTAGATGTCAGATAATTTTGAAGCAATTCTGAAAAAGCAAAAAACCAATTCAGAATTCGATGAATCAGTTTTGTCCGGATTCGATTTATATTTTTCACGAGAATTAAACATGCCCACCGTGTTTGCAGATTAATCGTTTAATTAGGAGCTATTTCTCCTCAAAAAACAAAAAAAGTGATATAGCCACATTAATGAGGATGAGTTGAGGGCCTTAACCACATTTTAAAGGTGAAAATAAAAAGTTACAAGTGTGGCTAATTGACACATCTCCTACTTACGTAGCAGCTACACTAGAAGCACGTGTTGGAAGATTGTTTTCGCCACAGCAGTGAAATGTGAACTGACATTTTCAAATGCGGGTAATTGAAACCTACTTTTAGTGAAATTAACCCTAAATATTAAATATTATATGACATAAATAAATCATTTCATATTCATTTTAGTAATTCATTATCCAAAAGTAATGTTTTTCATACAATCCAAAAAATAAGCGATTGTTGAAACAATTATAATGTTCCACCTTTCCAAACTCGCACTAAAGGCCAATTTTTCCAGGTATTAACATGTTAAAAATTATTATTTTAAGGATTAATGTATGTATGATTTTCTAATTATAGGGCTTAACGTAACACGATTTTTTTTTTGTAAATCTTGAGTATCCATAACTGGAAGTAATGATTAATTCACTCGGAACATAAAGTTTATAGATATAGGTTTTACCTCTAACCACTAGACCCTTTCTATGCATACTGTTAGAAAATTGAACATTTAATTAGATGTTTAAGAAGTACAACTAGCAACTAAGTGTGATAGGTCATATAATTGTAAAATGAAATCTTTTGAACACTAAAATGTATGCATATACTTTTTTAAAGACTAGAATATTGAACTAAAAAACTTTTAGGAATATTTACTTCTTACTATTCTTACTACGAGTGTTTACAATCCGGCCCAACCCGAGGCTTATTGGAATTGGTTCGAGTTTTGAAATTTGACCCGGTATTATTTTTGGGCCAGGTTCTGGTCATAGATCGGGTTGACTTGATTCGACCTCATTCATATAAGTTGTTAAAAGATATATCTTTTATAATAATTTATAAAAAATTATGAGGTTTTAAATTTTAATTAATATATTTTATATAACTTAATATTATTTTTATATTGATATGGTTTGTTTTAAAACTTATATTTATCTCTTAAATTTTATTTCTTACTTATAAAATTTTATAATTTTACTATGTATAATGTTTAAATTCTCATATATTATTTAAATATCAAATTGGCCTGGTATATAATCAGGTGAGTCATTATCAGATCGTGTTTGGTTTCAAAAACTGATTCGGTCTAAAAATTAGGTCAGATTCGAATTTTATCCAACCCGACCTAATCTGTCCATGTACACCCTAATTCTTTCTTCCCTAACCTATCTCCATCGTAGGAAGAGGATCGTATGCAATTGAAACACAACTGCATGTTGTGCAGCTTAAAATTTAATTAATATTTCACACTTACTGAGTTGTATAAATAAATTTTCGTTTTGATGCAAAATAAATTATATCGCTATTGACACTATCCTGGTGAGTGTAGATGATCTGAATCTCTTATCAAAAACATTAAGACTACTTCTCTTGCAACTGTTTTGTGTTTTTCACAAAATAATAATAATGATATTTACATATTATTTTCGATTTATCATTTTAATTCTAACCACGAAAAAATATACATTTGAATACATATTTATTTTATTTTATTTTTAAATCCCAAATAAGCAAAGTAACAAAATGATTCAGCATATTGGTGTGCAGATTCACCCTTTTGAAAAAGGTGATCATCCCTTCACTTATGGACTTTAAAGAACAGGAAGACCTTCAAGTATGGGGACCTAATATTAGTAGATAAAAATATATAATAATGTTATATGGACATAAATAATAGATATAGAAGTGGACGTCTATATATAGACACACTCATAACAGTCTGTGGTGATGAGTGAAGTCAAAATTTTGTTTTTTATCTTCTATAGTGTTTATTCCTATGTCTACCGTTTATGTTCTGATAAACATTTCTCATACATATATTAAATGAGTTCCTTGGCCATTAGGTAATGTAAGTGAAGTTAGTTATTGAAGAAGCACGTTACTCTATATTTTAATTTGGTTGCAACCGCAATGCCAGCATTGCAACGGCCATGGGGCACAACCTGCCGGCTGAGTTTGGAACTCAACAGTCCTTGATGTCCCCACCAATTCCCAAAAAACGAAGTGGGTTTTTGGTTAATTTTATTACCCTACTTTAATTTTTAAGCACTAAAAGTATAAAAAAATTTCATATTATCAACTAATTATATGCATTTATTTATAAAGCTGTCTAATTAATGAGTGATTGAGTTAAATATTTTTATTGATATAGTAACACATGATTAGAAGTTTAGATAAAATTATTTTACAATCACAGAGTATTTAAATTAAATTCTAATTTTATTCAACATAAAGTACATATTTGTAACCATCCCTTGAAGAACTCAATAAAATAACACACTCATGTCTCTTATCTTGCTAACAACCAGCATCTATCCTACTTGGAATTTTCAACTTGAACCACAAGCTTACAATAAGGTTTACAAATACTACCATATGCCAGCCCAGAAACACTCCTCAAAAGAAGAGATATAGACAAGTTGATCGTTGTTAGGACAGTTAGAAAGTCCACATTATTGTGACCATCATTCATTCATTCATTTGCTATAAAATGGGGTTCAATTTGGAAGGTAGATCTAAGTCAGCATCCAGAGAGACCCCTCCCTCCAAATATGGCAATGCAAACTTCTCCTAAGGAAGCTAACAATGTTGCAATCATATTTGGGGTCACTGGACTTGTTGGGAGAGAGTTGGCTAAAAGGTTGCTGTTAGAACCTACTTCTTGGAAGGTCTATGGCATAGCTAGAAATCCTGATACACTACCACCACCACCACCGCACACCCTTTTAAGCCCTTGTTACCATTTCATCACTTGTAACTTGCTGAACCCTTTGGAGACCCAGAAGAAGCTCTCAGGTTTGCATGATGTGACACATGTGTTTTGGGTCACATGGGCTAGCCAGTTCCCACTAGAGACTCAAGAGAGTTGTGAGCTCAACAAGGCAATGATGTCCAATGCCTTGTCTTCCATGCTCTCAACAGCCAAGAACCTAAAGCATGTCTCACTTCAGACAGGAACCAAGCACTATGTGTCACTTCAGCCACCTTTTGATCATCAAGGGAATAATAAGCTCTACTATTATCATGAAGAGTTCCCAAGAATGGGAAGGGCCCTTAACTTTTACTACACCTTGGAGGATCTCCTCATGGAGACGCTGAATAATGGTAAGGTGTCTTGGTCTGTACAGAGGCCTGGTTTGTTGTTAGGGAGTTCTGTTAGATCATTCTATAACTTCATGGGTAGCTTATGTGTTTATGGGGCTATTTGTAAGCATTTGAAGCTCCCTTTTGTGTTTGGAGGAACTAAAATGTGCTGGGAGGAGGCATACATTGATGGGTCAGATGTTAGGCTAGTAGCTGATCAGCACATTTGGGCAGCCAAAAAATGTGATGCAATTTCCACCAATGGCCAAGCTTTCAATTCCATCAATGGGCCTAGTTTCACTTGGAAGGAGATCTGGCCAGTTATTGGGAAGAAATTTGGGGTGCAAGTCCCACAAGACATGTTAGTGGAGAATTTCTGGTTTTCAAAAGCCATGGCTCAGAAGCACCATGTTTGGGAAGAGATTGTGGAGGAACATGGGTTGGTCCAAACTAGTGTGGAAAATTTGGCTAACTGGGAATTCCTAGATGCATTATTTAGGTTCCCTTTCAGGCTCTTGGGGAGCAGAGAAAAAGTTGATGGACTTGGTTTTGCTGCAAGGTATAAGACATTGAATTCAATATTGTATTGGATTGATCGCATGAGAGATGAGAAGTTGATTCCCTAGAGGTTTCTTGGGTAGCTTTGACTTCAACTTTGGAGCTTTTTTTTTTCTTGGGATGGAGAATTTTATGGAGCACCACAAAATGGCTTTCTAAAGGAAAACTTATAGTGGCAGGGTGTTCTTTGCATGTGATGGTTGACTAACTCTTTTATTGCTGCATAGTTTATTTGTCTGCATACAGTTGGAATCATCCAATTGAATAATGTACATACCTTATTTTCCACATCACTGTCCCCTGGTGTCACTAATCTATGGGTACGGGTGGAGGGGTTGCTTTGTCTTCTCGTGCATTGGAAATAGCATATTGTTTTGGTGGCCGTAACTTTGGCTTTTGGCATATGCAATAACTTTCCACAAATTCTATTTTATGGATTTTGGTGTAATCCAACTTACATAGTAAAAAATAAATGAATTTTATATAAGCCCTTGAATCACATGTTATATCAAATCAATCAATAAATTACACAAGTTGTTTTTCTTTTTTTTTGATTCCGTTGGCGGTGGATATTGGCAATTCTAAATATCTATTTTTACTTTTATTTTTAATTATTTTTAGTTGGTGTTTTTAAATTGTTCTCCTTCTTTTATTTCAATCAAAACAATAATTTAACATTAAAATTTATTATTAATCATAATTTATTTTAATTTATTATTGTAACATCCTCAAACTGCCAGTCGCATACTCAACCCAAAAAAAAAAAAGACCTTCCAGTTATATAAACAATCTCAGATAACAGTTAAAATAAATGCATGATGAAAACAATTCTTTTTGCTAAATTCGTACAAAATTGAAAACAAGTAATTCTGCCTACAAGCAAAATGAGCATAGATTATCAAGAAGTGAAGAATTATTCCAGCTTGTTAATTTAATTTCTCCCAAATTTTCTGTTAAGTTCGTCAATACACCACCTTCTTCCCTTTCTCTGATATTTAATTTTTTATTCCTTTGACTAATTTAAAGTTTCTAACAAGCTAACGGTAATACATACGCAATAAAATTTCACATAGGATGATGTTCCTCAGGTATACTAAAAAAAAAAAAAAACACAACAAGAAGGATGTTCCATTAGAATTCAAGATTGTTTCCGTACGATATATTTAGTTAGTTAACTGATTTCAAAATATTTTATAAAGTTTTCATAAAATATTTTACAAAAGATGTGTGTTATTAAGCTGTTATTAAGCTGAATTAAAGTCTTTAAATATTTATATTATAAGTAGTTTAATTAACTTTAATACAAATGCTATGATTATTATTTTTTTTATGGAGAGATGTCATGATAAACTTTTACAACAATAAATTAATATAAAATTCTGATTAATAATGAACAATTAGTGTTAAATTATTGTTTTGATTAAAATATAAGAAAAAGGATGTTATAGAGAAACTAACTAAAAATAATTGAAAGTGGGAGTGCCAATAGACATTTAATAATGGCAATAGTCACTCCCTTTTTTACAGGCCAAATATGAAAACTGAAAGAACTATGGGTTCGGGCCATACAAACCAAACTAATTTATGCAGTATCCAGCTTATGTTAAACAGAAGGCTGGTTTACTCTTGCAATTCCAAAATTTAATTCAATGACTTCTTTAGTTAATTTACTTGAATTTCATTAGGCCTTTAATTCTACTGTTGGCAGTGCCCTTTATGTAAAACAATAAACGAATGCACCCCAAAATGGGGATTAAAAAAACAAAGAAAAATGCAACATGGGATGGAATCAAATTGCAACAAACAGGGGTGTTCAAAACCCGACTCAGCCCATCAGTTTCGCCTGGTTCGAAATTCGTTGGGATGAGTTTGGATCATAAAATTTGACTTGGTATGTTTTTCAGGTAAGGTTCGAGTCATATATAGAGTTGATCTAACCCGACTTAAAATCAAATAATTTTTTAATAAGTAAATTTTTTTTAATAATAATTTGTAAAAAACTATAAGTTTTTGGTTCAATTGATATATTTAACACAATTTAATATTATTTTTATATTGATATGATTTATTTTCAAACCTATATTATAAAATATCTCTTAAATTTTATTTTTTACTTATAAAATTTTATTTTACTATGTATAATATGTAAATTTTTATATATTATTTGAAGGTCAGGTTGACCCAGTTTGACCCGGCACATAGTCATGTTATTATTAAGTCGGGCTTGGGTTCTAAAAATTGATTCGATCTAAAAATCGAACTGTTCAACTCGCCTGAGCTCGATCTTTGTGGACCTCTAGCGTTATGGATGAAGAAGAGGAGAATAACTAGACTAGAGAAGTTGGATCATTAGCGGTTGCTGGTTTGAGCTGAACACAAAATGAAAATTAAATGGAATCAAATTGCATGGTCACAGAAAAATGACACCACACCAATGAAATCCTCCTTACACTATCGAATTTTTTACCACAATGACAAGTGCACTGCATGAGATGCTCCCCTCAGTGCATAATCCTTTTGTACAATGGAGGTTGTCCAATGTATGAATCATCAATCATGGTGTTTCTGTGATCTTGTTAAACTCTTCTCCAAATCATCTCCTTTGGAAATTCAAGACTTTAACTGATACAGCAAAGGAACCAAAGAAGAGGACATTGAAGCAAAGTAGAACTATCACTGACAATAACACTGCCCAAATTCCATTAACAGTGGTATCATATCCAAGAAAGTTAGCTATGAAATGTTTCACAGTGCCCTTAAATCCAGGTCCCACAATAATGTCTTCCACATCACCAAGCTGAGCAGTGACGATACCGCGAAGTGTCCAAGTAACTGGGCATGCATAATGGAACCAAAGCCACCATTCCGGCATATGCTGAGACACTGCAACAGTTATCAGCATTAGGCCAAAACAAAAAATGGTGATTACATACAAAGGTATTGAGATCTAGGCTGTTTGCTTACCGACTTTGGAATAAGAAAGCCTGATGCAAGATTCCATAGAGAGTAAAATGCAGAAGAAATAACAGCAGCTCAGTGTTGTGTTGGTGTAACGCCAACAGCCATCATGCTGTAAAAGGTGAAGTATGTGAACGTTAGAAACATGAACAAAAGGTAGAGGAAAAACTTTCCTGCATTAGAGAGAGAAAAAAAAAATCATAGTCTTAGTGTTTGTGAGGACAAGTTTAGAGGAACTGCATAAGGAAATAAATAAATGCCTAGATAGATAAAAAATAATGTTTAGTGAACAGCTTGTTACACAACAATGTTACAACAACACTCATAATGTTATTTTGCCTTATAGTGTATCGATACCTACTTTCACTAAAAGATAAAATAGTATTGTGAGTAGTGTTGTAATATTATTGTACAATTTTATTGTACATGTAACACTACTCATAGATAAACTCTTAATTTTATTTATGTTGAACATTTTACAATCACTTTCTATTTTAATGAGGTATGAGAAAAGCAACTAAAGAGTGAAAAGTCCTGGTCTTTATGACGTAAACTTTAGGTGGATTGCAAATCAATCGTGCAAGAAGCATTCAATTTGTAAAGCTGAGACCTTACCAATATCCCTTTCAAAATTGACCACGAGTTATGTGATTCCTCCAAATAGTAATGCCTGAACAAAAATGTATGGGATCTCCACCAGACCCTGCCAATCACGTTAAGTAGTCATGATATGCAATCTGCATAGGAAATCGAAGCTTAAAAATTGATTGTCAGCACATTGACACCTACCTGGGCTGCTGCATATGCCATTGGAGAGTACATTCCAGCTGCTTTCTCTCTATAAAACACTGTCCTTTCTATTGAAACAACTCTTTGCACAAAAGATGCATTGTTTATCCCAACAAACAAGCATGCAGAAAAGAGAGCACCCATAATCACGATCACTTCTTGTTTCCCTGCAGAATATCCAGTGACATGGTTATTACTACTTTTCCCTTTGTTTTCATTGATAAGATTGCTTTTTCCTTTAGACAAATGCGGTCACAAAGGAATCATACCTCTTTGCACACCGATCCAAATATTAAAGCACTGATTACAGTGAAAATCAACCTCATTCCATTGTATGATGGGCTTCTCCAGTACACAAGATTTTGCTTCCGTGAACACTTGAGAAATTGCACGCTTGTATTTTGTGAATATAAAGTGTCAAACTTCAATGGTTGTGAGCCAGCAGAAGGTTGTGCATGTTGCTTAATAGAAGCTTCCACCCTCCGGAAGTAAGAATGTGACGTAATCATTAGTTTCACTAGAAAAACAATCTTTCCATGACGAAGGTCAACCTGGTTATTTTGCTTCTCCTCCAAAAATGTGACCTTTTGTTATTATTATTATTATTATTTATTTATTTATTGTTATTAGTCATATTTCTCACCCTTTCCCTCAAATGGAAGAAGTATCCTTGCCGATTGCAGACATTACAAAACAAAAAAACAAATAAAGATCACCTGAATTGCTCAGATTTTTCATGGAGATCTGCAAAGTCTTCACCAAGTTTCTGTTCAATAGCAGATGTGGTAACCTCAAGCATCCGAGTAGCTGGATTGTAGCCACTTGGAATTGGGGGGTTCCCTTGATATTCTGCAGAATAAAAAGGAATGATATAGCAAATTAATCCTTAACACGCTGATCCTCACATGATTAAGGAATGTAATGCAAATATATATTTAAAAGGAAATAATTGAAAGGTAGTGTCACCTGGAAATAGCCTATCATTGTATCTGATTGTTTACCAATCTTTCCTCCATGTATAACTCGTCCTCCAGGTTTCATAAGAAGCAACTGGGAATGAAGAATCGAAGTTTAGACCCTCATAGACAACGCTACTTAATCATTATGGTTATCATAGTAGAAAATTGCAAATATTAGTAACTGAACAACTAACCACATCAAATGCTTCAGATATATCAATGCTTGGTTGATGAATGGTGCAAACCACCGTTCTTCTGGTGTCGACGGTGTTGCGAACAGTTCTCATAACAATGGCAGCTGCACGCGCATCAAGTGCAGATGTAGGCTCAACCATGAAAATTATGGAAGGGTTTGCCACAAGCTCAACTGCAATTGTCAATCTCTTTCTCTGCTCAGTTGATAAGCCAGAAATGCCGGGCATTCCAACCAAAGCATGTCTTAGCGTATCAAGCTCTACTAGTTTCATCACTTGTTCAACAAATTCCTGCTTCTTTTCTTTGCTCACTTCCTTTGGAAGCCTTAATGATGCAGAAAACCATAGGGACTCCTCAACTGTCACCTGAGGAGAATGTATATCATTTTGTTCAACATATCCTGCTACTCTAGCAAACGTGCGTTGCTCTTTTGGGTAACCGGATATTCTGATATCACCCTCAATATATCCTCCTGTTTTCCTACCAGCAAGCACATCCATTAGAGTGGTCTTTCCAGCACCACTTGCTCCCATTAATGCTGTAAGGACACCTGGTGCAAAAACACCACTCACATTTGACGAGAGCCTCAACCTAGTTTCTGTTACGCCTTGATTGCTTATCTCCTGGAAGAGCAAATTCATTCAGAAACAGTTAACAAAAGAGTTTACTCCTACTAGTAATTTCTTGGGCAAAAAGCTATAAAGCATGGATAGTTCAAAATAGTTGACGTATTTGTATTAAACACGTATCGTATCAAATACTTTATCAATACTTTTATATTATTTTAATTATATTTTACATGTTTTTAATTAGATTCATATTGTATCCCTATATCGTACTCGTGTCATACCGGATACTCATATTGTATCCGTCCAACATAGGCAAAAAGGACTTGTTCAATTTGGTCTCTTATATTACAAATTGGTTTTAATGTGGTCCCTTATCACTTTTTGTTCAAGAAACTAATAGAAAATGCTAATATGACACAAGCAACGATAACGTGGCGTACACATAGTATTTTCCGTTAATTATGCAACATAGAGGACCAATTTAAATAAAGATAAAAAGACCACAGCAAACAAACTAGTAAAGATGAGGCACTAAAAATCCTACTTTCTTGTGTTTTAATTTAAAAGAAATGTTTTGAGGAAATTGAAACTACAAAGCACCTTACCTTTGGCATATCAACATAATAATTCACATTGTGGAATGTCATTGTCAGTGGTTCAAAAGGAAGAATCATTCCCTTGGCGTTGATGTTCTCGCCAGTAGGTTTGGTACTTGCAACTGATCCATTACCATCTCCTTCAGAACTCTTTTCTGATTCCTCATCATCATCAAGAATAACTGTTCGGGGTTTTTGGAGTGCTGTTGCATGCAAAAGTAAAATGATAACAAAAAAAATAGCATTAAACACTGCATGCTAAAAGAAATTGTGTTCATGGGGAGCAAAATGTTCTAAACTCACGATTTAGATGGTCAAGCCCAAAGTGACCAAGTTGTTGAAAATGATTGCAAAGCCTATTATAACCCCCAGTGAAATCCAATACCAGTAATCCTTAGTTGGTAAATCGAATGCCTTGAGAATATTGTGGCCAACTGTGTCTGTCCCAAATTGAGAATTCTGCAACAGAAATTTTCCAACAAGTACATAAATCTTCCATAAAACTAGTTGCAATGACAGCAGTGAAACAAGCAGGAACTTGAACTAGGATGCATAATGTACCTTTATCCATCTTGTGGCAGTAAATTCATTCAGTGAGACTGCTGTTTGTCCATAGGAGAGAGGTTATAGCAAGTAACCCAAACCCACCGTGGCCTAATCATACCTGAAAGAGTAATAACCAAATCTTATGATGCATACATTTGAATTATAGTTGATATACTCGTACCGAATACAAATCGTATTGAATACTTTACTGGTACTTTAAAATATTGTTAATTATATTTTACATGTTTCTAATTTGATTTATGTTGTAGCATTGTATTGTACTCGTGTTGCACCGGATACTCCTACTAGTACCCGCACAACATAGACCAAATCAATAACAGCCATATAGTATTATAATAATGTAGTGTTATTTGAATATCATTATTGTGTACACTCATTTTGATCTTTGTAATCATGTACAAATAAGGGAAAGAACCATGTATTAATAACTATGAATTTCGGTTATCTTACTGGTGAATCAGGTAAAATGATCTATCACTTTAATATCGGCTTTTTATCCGATAATTCTTAGTGTAGCCAACCTTTTGGTACAATAAATCCTCCCAGCAAGAAGATAACCATCAATGCAGCCGATCCGTATGTATTTGCAAGAACCATATCTCGTGCAAGGATAGCCATAAACTTGAAGAGGCCTAATGACATTTGGTGCATCATGAAGAGCAAAAGCATGTGGCGAAAAAGCCTGACTCAGTAATCAGCATGCAATGAGTATGAAGCTTGAACAAAAGACATGTAGCAGAAAAACCAGAAATAGTCTAATCAGTAATATGCAAAGAGTATGAGTGATGAAAAAGAATTAAAAAATATATATATATCACATCAAAAAGATGCAAAAGAATTATTATACCTTCCAGCAGAAGGGGCAAATCCGATACTGTAGTATACAACAGAACTCCATATAACGGATTCAACGAAGGAATAAGGTACCTGGAGAATCCATGTGGCTAAAGACCATGCCCATGGGGGATAAAATAGATTGCCTATTTGTTTAAAGAAGACAGGTAACCGAGCTATGATGAGGGATAACTCAGAATACCCATTGAACATCATGTGCACTAGCCCCAGAAATAGTGCAGATTGATAGAGATTGCCATTAGCCTCATCAGTAGGATGCAATCTTGATCGTACGAACATTGTGCATGCAACAGTTCCAATGAATGCAACCTTTGACACCATGAGAGAAAAATTGTCAAATTTAGAAAATTATGAGTAAGGCACATGCCTCTATATATTGACAATTGTATCAAAGTGGTGTAAAAAGAGTGCTCATATACTACTCATTCTATTGATATATATTGCAGTGTTAATGGTGTAAAATTTCTATATGGTACATTGATCCCTACTTGATCACCAAGTTCTGGTTTCCATTTGAATTATAGTTTACATGAACTCTACTCATGATCATCAAATTCTATACCTATCTTGAACTGTACTTGTACAACAAGTTAAGCCTTATCCCACTAGGTTGGATCGACTATATGGATCAGATGATGCCATGGAGTACTATTGTGTACCATATTTATCTTGAACTTCAGTTGTACAAAAATAAAAAAATTGTGAATTTAGAAAGATTTATGGAAACAAGTTTGAGTTCGTCCGTATTTAATAAAGCACATATTCACCTGACAGGTCCTCAAAATATAAAGAAATCTATGCCGGCTAAGCAAAATCAATTCTCGTGAGAACCAAGCCTTAACGAGACCCATCTTTGACACAGCAAATTTAGTTTTGGGCAAAGCTAAATGATGACTTTGTGATTTATCATAGGGAGCAGTGCACATGGATTCTACAGACTTTCCATGTGTGGAATTTTTAAAGGCTTTTGCCATCTCTTGAACTGAAATAAATCTGTATGGCCTTGAAGAATCAGCCCAGTATTGAGCTTGGTCCTTTTTAGATGTCACCTAAGAGGAAAATACAAGAGATAAGCAAATCAATACATTCAGATAGCATTCAACCACAAAAGAGTGGTACTACGTTGCCAGAAAGAGTTGCCAGATTTTCTGACAGAAAACAAAAGTAGTTGCTGGATAGAACAAAGTGATACGACACAAATAATTCTGTTAGAGTGTAAAACCTTTCATGTGTATCTGCCATTAGCTTAAACTTCTGGGATAAATGGTTCGTGACATGGTATCAAAGCCATAATGACTAAGAGGTTAGGGATTCAATTTTTATTATTTCCCATTGTGATAAATTGCTCGCACTTCATGCCCAAAAGAGGCATTTGCGTGAGGAGGGGCATTAGATTATTAAACATTTATGTACCTCTCTACCCACCAGCTTAAGTCATTAGAAGACATGGTTCATGACACATCCAAGGGCAATCACAATGCATGTCACATCCTCATGGTAAAGTGGTAATTAGATTTGCGCAAAAATTCTAGCCGTCTAGTATTTTCCTTTTTTAAAAATAAAGGGTCTGAAACTACCTCTTGAAGAAAATCCGCAACCCCCTTGCGTGGTGGAAGTTTGAAACCCAATGATTCTAAAAACTCAACTACATATTCTTTAGGGCCTTGATATACCACGTACCCATCTGACCGTAGCATAATATCATCAAAGAGGTCAAATGTTCCTGGTGCAGGCTGAAGAAGAGCCACAAGCACCGTAGCTACCATCTGATGAGTGAAATTCCTTATGCATTTCACTATCTGGAATGTGGTAGGGCTATCAAGTCCAGTTGATATTTCATCCATAAATAAAGCTTTTCTTGGCCCAACAATCATTTCCCCCGGAGAAGGAAGGGAAAAAAAGTGCAAGACAAAAAAGCATGTCATTGCTTACTACAATACTTCTAGTGTAGACACAATCACAACAATTGTGGATTCACTTTGTATTACCTAGAAACCTATGGATCCCTTGGACAACCTTACATCATTACCGGGAACTGTATAAACTATCCAAGCTTCTCAATCATTGTATTGATTTGTTAATCCGCCATCCCTGACATCAAATATGAAAATTACAATTGGAACCTCCTTTAAACCCCATGAAGGATACATTTCACATTAGAAGTAGAAATAATTTTGACTTAAGAAGAGGTGAGACTAATTCAAAGCTGATTTGAGTAAATAACTTATTTAAGCCCTTATGTATGAAGAACTTGTCAAGAGTAAAGTTATGAACAAGTTAATTTGGATTTAGACAAGTAATAATAGAGATGGTTGTTTTTAATGATTTAAAAAGTATTTATTGATAAATTTGATATTTTAACACTCAAAAAAGTACACTTTTTGAGAAGTACTAGACTATACAATCAAACCAGACAAAAATGTGATCAGCTGGGTTATCCAAGGAGGCCTTAAATTTGGAACCTCTTTGTGATAATCCAGTTAGACTAATTAACCTAAGAATAGGCTACCACAAGAGCCTAATATCAAAGAAAATTGCTACTGATTCCTAAACAGGGGGAAGAGAGATAATCACCTGTTGTAACTCTCTTCTTTTGGCCACCAGAGATACCCCTCAACATTTCATTGCCAACAATAGTATCTGAAGATACATTAAGACCAAGCACTTTTAAAACATAATCTGTCATCACACTGTGCTTATTGCCACCAACAGATGCTGCCTGTAAAGTCAATTTCAATCACAGATTTAGAAATTAGGATAGTCCTGAATTTGCATGAATGCATTATTTTCAGATATTTAACATTAGACAAACCTTCATAAATGCATCGATTTCTGGACTTGGCATTATGTTCTTTTGCTTCTCTAAGCGTTCTAGATCTCTCAAATACCCTGTTCATGAAATTAGACCACCAAAATAAATTAAATAATTGAATTATTAATTAAAAAATTATTTTTATGTATTGATAATGTAAAATAATTTTATATTATTAACTAATAGAAATTTAAAAAAGTATTAAATCATACTAGATAGCTATCCACTATGTTAAATACACACCATTATTTGGCACTTTTTTTTTTCATTTCAATAGATTGACAAAGTAAAATTATTTTATACCTGTTAATGTATAAAAATTAAACTATGATTTAAAAAGAAAAATTGCACATAGTAAAGCTAATAATATATACCTTCAATATCTGAACCTTGACATCTATTTGCAAAATCAAAAGTTTCTCGCACTGTCAATTCTGCTATGTGATTATCAGTTAGGCTAATGTATGCAGCAGCCCTTTGAACAACAAACTCGTCCGGGGCATGGCCATTGTATGTTATACTACCACTTTTCTGCGAGGGTATTAGAGAAATTAAGTGTCTAATTAATGTGATTATAAGATGAGAACGGATTTTTGAAGACTAGTGTAACGTATTAAATTCATAGTTCTTTATACGCTGAAATGCAATTGAGAAATGAACTTAATTCTCAATAATTGAAGTCATGCTAATTAACAAGAAATGCTCCAAAATAATATAATTTCAACTGTAAAACGACGAGATATCCTCCAAGTGTGCAATAACTAGAGGGCGCCATATATTGATTATATTCTCAATGAGAAAGAATGAAACCAATTTGAAAGGAGGGAATGAAACGGTAGAATGATAATGGATTTTCTCACTATATATAAATTTTCATTGACTTTGTCTTTTCATTATTTATTTATTTATTTATTTTATATTATATCATGTTTGAGCCACACCTTTTAAATTAACAGTGAGAAATCACACATAATATAATCATATGAAAATTTAGCATAAGATAAAACTGTCTAGAATAGAAAATAAAGTATTTTTTATTTCCAGAACAAATTTCAACTGTTTATTGATTTACTAATAATGTAAATTGTGGATCAAGTGAATGCAAGATTTTAGTACAACATTATATAAAGTAAAAGATAAAATAATAATAAGAGAAAATTATACTCATTTTCCTTGAGGTTTGGTGTAATGCAACTCTCACCTCTCTTTTTTCAAATTTTGTACATCAAATCCCTGAATTTTGGAAAATTCTACATCGATCTTCCCTACTAATGTTTGTTTGTATATAACTTTGATGGAACAATACGCATGTGCATAACATATGTTTTTAATGACATTGTTATAAATATTAAAAATTATTATGACTATTTAATGATCATATTATCTTTTCATTAAGTGATAAAAACCATGGAAGAGAAAACAGGACAGGATCAGCCGGTCTGATTAAGCTCCAATAATTGGGAAAAGTCTAAACCAGTCAAGAACGGGCAAAACCAGGAAAACTAGGCAAAACCTGGCAAAATCAGCAAATTGGACCGGCTTAGAACTTCTTTTTTCTTTTTTCAAAACTTAAATATTGATATTTTGTGGCAGTCACATAGCAAAAATGAAAAAAAAATAGAACCAAAGAAGGGCGCTAACAAAGATTATTGAATTGTTCTTCTTCTCTCTCCGTTATTCATGGATTGCTTACTATAAACCTCGCTGGTCATCAACAAATATTGTTTTCAAATGCTTTGTGATCGTGTTATGAGGCTGAGATTAGAGATTTTATATGGATTATGTTTATTTTTATAGACCTATGAATTTTTTTTTTGTGTTGATTATATTAATGTTAATGATTTAATATTTTTTTATATTCTAATTAATCATATGTGTGTGTGTGTATATATACATATATATTATTCCGATTGAACCCCGGTTGGACCTCTAAACCTTTGAACCAGTCCGATTTTCTCTTCCATGATAAAAACACACCATCTTTTCATTTGCCCTTTTCCCCAAAATAAAAGAGGGTGTGTTTTTATCAGTTAATAAAAAGATAATATAGTCATTTAATAGTTATATCAGTTTTTAATATTTATAATAATGACATTAAAAATTATGCGTTGTGCATTTGTGTATTGTTATGTCAAAGCTGCTAATGGAATAATATTAATATGGGAGGTCAATTAGGATTTTTCAAATCCTAGAGACTTGGTGTGCGAAATTTAAAAATAAAAGGGATGCAGATTGTATTTTGACAAACCTCATTGGAAGGTGAGTGTAATTTTTCCTAATAATAATGATTGAAGTAAAAGTTTTGTATATTTAAAATGTTCACTTAATAAGGTTGAATTTATTCCGAAGAACCATAGTGTAACTTCTTTACAAATTGAAAGCCAACCAATGTATAATACATACAACATAGTTTACTTTTAACCAATGACATTTCACGACGATGAGTTTAATAGCCTTAGTCAGATTATGTATTAACATTCAGGTTGCTATCAAGCTTTCCCGCTAGAGCTAAAAGTAGTGCTGTTTTGCCTGATCCTGGAGGTCCTAGTAGCAATGTCATCCAATACAACAACAGCTAATGTAAGTTAGATGCTAATTCAACAAATCAAAGAGGCCGGCTACTACACAAAAAAATAGTATGATTTTCTGTCTATATTATACTAGTTAAAGAACTTAAAATATATATAATATGAAAAAAAATGAAATTACCTGTTTTGACTTTGACCCAAATAAAAATCGCGCGTCCCCAAATTGTGTCTCCTTGCCAATCATTTATCATAATGTAAAAGACAGAATTATATATTTGTAACTATTTTTCCACATGACAATAACTTATTCGGGGGACATGAAAGAGGACATAGTTTGGGCACATATGATTTCTATCCATAGTAAGCATTAATTTGGTAAAATTTGTGAGATATAAAATTATTTATGTATCTCTCTTCAATTATTTAAATTTTCTAGAGAGGTGATTTATGATTTTATAACATAGTACTAAATAGAATTTCTATATAAAAATTAAACCTTTGAGATAGATAATTAGTGGTAAAATTAATTACTTTGATTTATTTGTCTATTTCTTTAGTTTCCCACAAACAGAGACAGGAGATAGACGATGATTAATTAGCAAAGAAGAGAAAATCGGATAGATTTAATCGAGGCAAGTCTTGATTCAATTGGGGTTCAACCGGAATGTAATAAAAATATATATAAATATATACATATGATTAATTAGAATATAAATAAATATGTTAAATAATTAATATTAACATAATCAATAAAAAAATATTCATAAATCTATAAAAATAAACATAATCCATATAAAATTTCTCTAGTCTTAACCTCACAGTACAATCACAAAGCATTTGAAAACAATATTTGTTAGTAATTAGTAAGGTTTATGGTGAGCAGTTTATAAATAATGGAGAGAGGAGAATAACAATCCAATAATTTTTATTAATGTCCTTCTTTGGTTTTATTTTTCTGTTTTTACTCTATGACTACCATAAGATATCAATATTTAAGTTTTAGAACAAAAAAAAAATTTACAAAAAAAAACTGGTCAAACCGGTCCGATTTTCCCCGATTTTCCTGATTTTGACCAGTTCTTGACCAGTTTTGACCGGTTTTGATTTTTCCTGATTTTTTTATGCTAACCGGACCGATCATCGGACCGATTCCCAGTTAACCCGATCAGATTGGTCGGTCCAGTCTGGTCCGGTCTGCTTTTCTTAACATGGGAAAAAACAATACCTTCCTGCAGACTTGGTGGCGCCACTGACATTATTCAAAATTGTCAAAGAGTGCCTTTGAGGTCGAAGTATCCCTAACTTGGTTGCGAAACCCTGGATGCCTTCCACCACGCCACACATATTTATATCAATCAGGTTGCCTTGCAACAATATATAGTAATGAACACTAAAACAATGGATTGCATAATACGCGATGTATGTAGAGTAGGGTAATTAATTAACAAAAATATTATTCCAACACCCAAAAGTGAGTGTCTAGTTAGGGTGATGGTTCTTATTCCATCCTAGTTGGATATCCATTCCACACTATTGGATGTAATAGTGGCTCCTACTATCCTATCCATCCATCACATCCACTAATAATGAGGTGAGTGTCCTAATTAGACATCCAATTTTAGATGTTGAAATATTAATTAATAGCTATATGAACCTCAAGGCCATCTATTGCGTAATTGGCCAAAGTTGGCAGAGCTTTTGAACCTATCTGAACATTAGCTCCTATTGTCAAGTCTTTGTATCTCACTTCGATACTTGGCACTTCCAATCCAACCCTGTTGCATTCAATCACACAAATAATATCTGTCGTAATCGAGATCGCGACGGGGACGGCGAAGAAAGAATTTTTATTTTTTGAAAATAATGGAGTCGCCACCAAGTTTATTTGAATTGGAAAAACGTGGAAAAACCCATTCATTTTGAAAATGGTCTTTGAAACCAAATTTGAGTTTGGGAGTCAGTTATGCATAGGAAAGGGTAAGAACTTGATCTTACGCACCCCTAATACACCCGTCTTTAGACGGTACCTTAAATTAACTGTGCAAATTAAATAATAACCCCCCTTTTAAATATTTATTTTTATTACAAGAAAACTAAAAGGAATTTGTTTTTTTTTTCTTAAAAGAAAAGAATTTTAGAGCACCAAACTGTCGCAGTTCAGGTGTCCTAAATGATGAGTTAATAAGCCGTCATGACTAAGTTAACCTTTTTATTTGAAACGAAGCATATAATTCAAATTGATTTTACACCAAGATAAACGAATTCTTCTGAATAAAAGATATTTGCGAATAGAATCTAAAAAAAAGTGAAGATTTATTTTTGGTATTTTTTGTAAGAGAAAATATAAAAACCTTTGCGTGAGATATTTGGAACATCAAGTTGTCACAACTCAGATGTTCAAATACCAAGTTAACAAGCCGTCACGGCTAAATTAACCTCTTTATTTGAAATAAAACTTTGAATATCAAGCTGTCACAGCTAAAATATTCCAGGACATAGAATTAACAAACTATCACAGTTAAATTAATCCTATTTTAAAGAAAAAGGTTAACTAACTCAAAATCTCTTTTTTGTAAAGCAAAATTATTCAATTATTTATTTTAGACCCAACATTCATAAAAAAAACATTATTTTTATTTTTTATATTTTTTTTAATTGAAATTAGAAAAATCTATTAAAAACCATTACGCAATTAATTTAAACAAAACACCTCCACATATAAAATAATTAAACTAAAACCATAAACAATTACACAAACAATTTGAACAAAACACATAAACAATTAATATTAAACACACAAAAAAAAAAATATTTATTTCAAACAATAAAACTTTCTTCATTAATTCAGATCAAATAAATAAAACTCGAATTTCAAACATAAAATCAACCATAACTCAACAAGATAATATAAATCCAAATAAATGAAATCAAAATCTATTCTAACAATTCTACCCAAACCAGCTTCCTGAACTAGTTCTATCTTTTTAATTTTTTTTTTTTTTTAAAGAAATCAAATATTTACTCGAAACTCAAAGTAAATGAAATCCCTTTTTAATTATTCGAACCTTAAACTAAATTAAAAAAAACAATCAAGTAAACAAAACCAAAAGAAAAAAAAACTAAACCACCAAAATGTAATAACCTTAAGCAAAGAACATAGACGAGTAAATAAAAAAAACTAATGTTCACAAAACTAATTAAAATTTATTTTTTTAAGACACTTTTTTAAAACATGTGCATACACAAATTTAATTTAAATCCCTATCTCCTACTAATACATACAAATACGAAATTCAAATCTACACAGCTGACACATACACATACTTAACTAAAATAAAATAAAATTCTCTCTCTTATACTCATGGACACATACACATATATAAATAATTCTTTTTTTAAAAAAAACATAAAAAAAAGAAAAGAGCTATCTCTCTCTCTCTCACTCGTTCACGGACACACACACACTAAAACAAAAAAGAAAAAAAATTCCCCTCTTTCTCTTTCTCATTCACGGGCACACACACACACACACACACTCAATACTCTCTATCACACACAAAACATACTTCTCTCTCTTTCTTTCTCACGGCACACACACAATACATTTGATTCACACGGAGAGAGAGAGGGGGACAGACACAGAGAGAAAGAATGAGAAAAAGAGATTAAGAGGAAGAGAGAAAGGGATGTGTGCCAGCCAAGGGGAGGCTACTGCCGCGGATAGAGCGCTGGCCAAGGGGGTCACTGCCGCGAATAAAACGCCGGCCAAGGGGAGGTAACTGCCGCGGTGGTCACGGAGCACGGAGGAGGAGAAAGAAGAAGGCTGTCGGTGCTCTGGGAGTGGTTGGCGGCGGCGGATCTTGGAGTGGAAGAAGGTTCTGCGGCTTGAGGTGTGGTGAAGAGGAAGGGCTTGTGGTGGAGAGAAGCTGGGTCGAATGGGTCACCGGTTTTGCGCATGAGGTCATGGGTTCATCGCAGTGCCGGGGGTTCTCTCTCTCGAGGTGGCTTCGCGGTTTCAGAGGGCACGAGCGGCGGTCCAAAGGCGAAGAGGGAGAGATAACCGCAGCTGCTGGGAAGCATGCGGTGGAGCATTATGGCAGAGAGAGGGAGATCGGGCGCGGTGACCATGGTGGAGGAGTGATGAAGGGGAAAAGGGGAAGGGGATGGGGAAGAAGATGGAGGCCGTGGCGGTAATGGTGGCTAATGATTGTGATGATGGGGAGGTTGAGGAGAAGAAGTGGTGGTGGTTGTGTGGTGTTGAAGATGATGGAAGAGGGAGTTGAGGGAGGGGAGGCCGCGGCGGAGCAAGGAGGCCGCGGCCTCTAGTATTTTTTTGTTTTGAAATTTTTTTAAAATTGAAACTAAAATATATATATATATATATATATATATATATATATATATATATATATATATATATATACCTAGGTCTAGTCTTTCTTGATTTTTGTTATTCTTTGGGTTGTATTTACAGCTGGGATTCTAATTTCTTTGCAGGTTCTTCGTGTGATATTCTAATGTCTCCGTGTTTGATGTCTCCGTGTTTGAATTTTTCCTGGGTGTCTTAAAATTCTCTCTTTCCTCCTTTTTGATTATGATCTCTGTCTCAATATGTATTCTGTGTTTCTTTTGATTCCCGCAGCTCTACCGAAAGAGAGATCAACGTTTTTTAAGGACACCATCATTGTGTCAGTTTTATTTTTTCATGCTTTTACCTATCCCCATGTTACTGTTACTTCACATGCACGTCTCGGCCAGATGAGAAGACAGAACTCCTTTGTTTCCTTTTCAATTTTTATTTTTCATTTTTATTTATTATATTCTGCTAGAAGTGAAAACGGGCTGAGACAAGTTGGGCTTTTTCATTTTGTTTGTACAAACTGAACAACAACAAAAAAAGAGAAAAATTGTAAATAAAAAAGGGTTGAAGACACAACACAAATGGATAAAAAACCAAATAGGTATCAAGTTAATAAAAAAACTAGACTGAATGAAATGGGTTTCTTCTTTTTTTTATATATATATATATATATATATATATATATATATATATATATATATATATACTGAAAAATACAAAAACAAAAACAAATAGTAAATTTTTTTCATTTTTTTCAAAAGAAATAATTAACGAAATTGTAAGAAATAAAAAGAGGTAAACTAGATATAAATTTTTGAATTTTGTTAAAAGATCGGACAAAATTAGGTGTTCATAATATCAAATGCAAAATCACATATATAAATCCATGTCATGCACGTAACACATAAAATCAGCAAAACAAGAACCAACAAAACGTATAGCCTTTTATTATTTTTCGTCAAGAACATGAATGCAAGCACATTAAATGTGCTTCACAAGCGTATACAGGAATTTCTCAATATTGAAGTGTCACTTTATACGAGAATGAACAAGTCAAACTTCGTTTATGCTATAAAGAAAACTTATACGATATAATCATACTATAATTTAAAAAAACATTAACTCCTATTTATAGTTCAAGTTTCAAAAGAATATTTTTTTAAAAAAGGAAATACTTTTTTTAATATAAATAAGATAAGCTAAAGATTATAATTAATGTTGGTTATTTTTATTAAATATATAACAATGAATTAAAAAACAACTTTAGAAAAGTTGTTTTTAGCTTATAACTTAATTATGCGTCCAAACATGCAGTGAACATTCTATACCTATTGAAACGCTCCTTCATGGCAGCAAGGAGCTTGTAATTGTCTTGTTCATTGGTGGCCAGGGCGCCTCCTTGAGCACGCGTTCACGGTGTTTCCGGCTCAACTTCCTCACATCAACTTGCTCCATCCTATTATTCCTCCCCCCAGCCTCATCATCTTTATCTCGGCAGTCCACGGTTGCCTTCCTGAGCAACGCCAAGTTGGCGTGCTTACGCGATGGCAACCGTAGAAGCGCAGCTATTTGTTGCTCCTCTTCGTCTTCCTCCACCCATTCCGCATTGAAGGCCCTCGCGAAAGAGTCCCTCCTCTTTTCGGAGGCCATGTCGAAATCAAAGGTTGCCATTATAGATGTGCTTGATGACAACAACGGTGAAGACGATGATGTTCATTCAATTCTCCTCTTCCTCTCTTTGGAGAGGATATCTCTATAGAGGATAGAGTGCCTTCTGTTTGTTAGATTTAAAGATGACCAAGTCAATTCACAATGGGGGGGTGCTTCCAGTAGGAGCCTTCTATACCGATGGCAAATTTAGCATGCAAAATCTGTCCACTTTATTATACATGAACTAATGATTCTATTATCATCCTTTTCTAGAATGATTTTCTTTTCTAAACATAAATCCTCTCTAGAAACATTTTTTATTTAATTACAAAAAAAAAATCCTCTCTAGAAACATTAGTACTTTGACTCTCTGAGCAATACAGCTTTATCACATTTCTATGTTGTTAGCTATTTAGTTACCCTGCAATATATAATATAAATGATTCTTCAAAGCTACGTTCTTCTTCTCTTTCAAAACATCTATCCACTTTTAGACAATTTTATATTTTAAAATATCTATCAATTTCACATTTCAATAAAGTATTAATTTTTTTATTCCAATACTACCCTTAATTAATTTTATATTTTCAAAGCATTCCATTTCATATTAATCTTGAATATTATACTACATTAATTAATATATAGAGATATATTAGTCCATTCACTATATTTAATTTAATTACTAATATCATTTACCATCTCTCTTAATATCTGTATTTGTTCTAATTCGATAGATATTTTGAAGGGGTGGGAGTATTAATTATTCTATCAGTTCAAAAAAATTGTGAAAATATTTAATTTAGATATTCCATAATCAAAAAGTCTATGCAATCAATGTATTTTGCTAGCTTCCTATAAATTATACTTCGCTCATCAATATAAGTCATTTTTGGGTCATACAAAGGAATTAAGATAATGATTATGTTTTATTGATCTTTCAAAAAATAAAAATAAAAGATATAAATACCCTTCTATTATTCAACCTTGCCCCACTTATTTTCTCTCCAACTAAATATTTGAATAAACTAACTATACTGATTCTCTCTCCAATTATATAAAGGGGTAAAACAAGTTTAAAATGAGTAACGAGTCATTGTTGAAAAATGAAAATGACCTATATTTTAGAGAAAAAAAACCATAAAATGACTTATATTAAGCATCGAAGGAAGTTGAGTCTTTGGGAGGAAATGATATATTTAAATCCAAATCATATTACCTCTTTAAAAACTTAAGTCTAACTTTCAAAAACCAATAATAATAGTTAATTGTAATTAACTAACATTGAAATATATATATAGGGAAATTTGTTTACATCGAGGTAAGGCTTGGTATATATTTCATACCTCCAATAACATTTTACTAAAGAAATGTTTTATATAAATCACTATTGAATTGAAAGTTTATATACGTATAGCTAAATCATCTAAATTAAATTTTACATTAATCAGAAACTGTTTAATATATTTACTGTATACATATATATAAATCAACATATGTAGTAAATACTTCCTAAATGTATACAAATAAGTACCATTTGATCACAACTTTATATGTTGTGTTCATTAAAATTTGGTATAAATAATCAATATGATATGTAATTATAATCAAATAGTTAGATTGACCAAAATTATATTCTATAAAAGAATATATATATATATATATATATATATATATATATATATATAGAGAGAGAGAGAGAGAGCATGTAAGAGAGAGAGAGATATCAAGTGAGAATAATTATTGATAAATTATACTAACTTCCTATAAGATTTGTCAAAATTCAAACCACCTCCCTCCAATTATCCAATCTACATATTGAAAACTAGAAATAAAAATTAAAAATTATAATTTTTAAAATTTTCAGTATTTCTTTCATAAAATTTAAAAAATTAAAAATAAAAATTAAAAATTAGAAACTGAAATTAAACAGGTTATTAGCCTCCGCCGCTCATGTGCTTTAACACAAACACACACTTCAAAACTTTTGCCTCTGCTGTTGTATCACTTCTTAAAATGTCCTGCAACCCGTTGCAGCCCAAAAATCACACATAAGTGGCATGTAGGAGACAAACTCAGACCAAGATAAAAAAAAAAATTGAGCAAAATGTGAAACAATACCTGCAAAATAAAATATTGGGTTCGATGGTTTAAAGCGTGGCAATTTGAGGAAGTGAAATTAATTATACTGGGCGTTGATTCTGATTCTGTGAAATCTAGTACCATTTTTACCAACTCCTCTTCCTCTAAACATCCTATCTTTTCCTATTTTTCTTTTAGTCAAATAGAAGTAAGGAAGGAAAGAATGATATAAGCAAACGACAGAGAACGGTTAGAACTATAAGTGGGAAAAATAATATTGGCGGCACAGTAAGTGGATGGGTAAGGTATCCTGTGCAGAATATATGAGAGAGAGAGAGAGAGAGAGAGAGAGCAGAGAGAAGGGGATTGTGTGAGAGAGGCGATGGTGAGAATGAGGGTATTTTGATAACTCAATCTATAAATGGATAAATTAGGAAAGGTGTGTTAAATTTTAACCAACATCATGAAAGGTAAATATAATTTACCCAATAATTATTTTGTGGGAGAATTGAGAATGAGTATTTTGACTCTTACATCAAATTGTGGGATTTTTTACATATATAAAATAAAATAAATATGACATTACATAAATATCTTGGTTATAATCCACTTATATATATGTCCTAATTTTTATATAATAAAAATAGAATATAACCAATTTTGGTGTAAAATTTAAAATTTCATCCGTTATTACAAAAAATTGATCATAATCAATTTTTATAGAGGTCTCCAGCGATCACATTGGGTGTTTCTACGTGTGTCAAAACAATATAAAAAGTTGATTAAAAGTGACTTTTTGCTTGTTGCGAAGTCGAAAATAACTGACTTTTGAGAGCATTCGCTGGCAGTGATAAGTCGATTTACTTGTTTGCTTCATGCAGTGAGATGATGGGGTTTGGATAGGGAGCTTTGGAGTGTACTTGATTTAAGGTGTTTGTGCTTACGTGGCGTGGTTTGATTAATTTGATTTTACATTTGTTTTGACCAAAGACTAGGTTGAACTATCGATGTTGCAGGGATCATGTTGGATTTTGTGTGGTCAATTGTATAGTACAATGTTTGTTTCACAATAGTGGTATCCATAAAAAAACTGAACTATGCACAAATTAACAAAAGTAAGAAAAACATATTGATAAATAAATATAAAAAATTATATGGATTGAAAAACTATTTTTATATAGTCATTACTATTCAACTAACATATTTATACTAAGAATAAAAATGGAAAAAAAATTAATACTACTTATATAGTGTAAATAGATAGATATTTTAAAATATTAAAAAATTAAAAATTGATAATTATTATAAAACGAATAGAGTGTTGGACATTAGTTGGTCTTAAACCTTAAAAACATTTTCAAGCTTTGGTTAAATTCTGTCTGAAGTTTTTGGACAAATTTAAGCTTTAATACTTGAAAAAATTATAACTGGGTTCTTGAATTTATAAAATATTTATAATTGGATCCTTCAATATTTTTGATATGGCATTGTTTTATTATTTATTGATATTAATTATTTGTTAATAATATCTTAGTATTGCTAATTAATATCTTAGTATAAATGTGTTAGTTAAATAATTAATATATTTATCAAGATAAATAATAATAATTACATAAAAATAGTTTTTTAACCTATATAACTTTTTACATTTATTTATCAACATGTTTTTCTTACTTTTGTTATTTGTGTGTAGTTCGATTTTTTATGGATACCAGTATTGTCAAATGGACATACAATTGACCACACGAAATCCAACATGATTCCTGCAACATCGATGGTCCAACCTAGTCTTTGGTCAAAACAAATATACTACAAATTAATCACACCAAGCCATGTAAGCACAAACACCTTAAATCAAGTACACTCCAAAGCACCTTATACAAACCCCATCATCTCAGTGCATGAAGCACACAAGTCGATTAAAATTGACTTATCACTGCCAAATAATGCTCTTAAAAGTTGATTGCAATCGACTTCTATAACTCATTAAAGTCAATTATAGTCGATTTCGCAATAGAGAGGAAGTCACTTTTAATCGACTTTTCACACCGTTCTGACACATGCAGAAATGTTCAGTGTGACCATTGAAAGTTTCTATGAAAGTTAATTATAGTCGATTTCTTTGTAGTAGCCAATGAAATTTTGAATTTTGCATGGAAGTCAATTATAATTGACTTCTATTTTATAAAAATTATGACATATGTGTAAATGAAACCGGGGCATCTATGTGATATCATATTTATTTTATTTTATATATGTAAAAAATCCTCAAAATGTGTGGTTGAGATTAGAATTGTTTCCTTTCCCAACATGCCACTTAGTTGGAAAGCAACGCAATTTTTCAATTCTACTGCAGTAATCCCAATTTTTGCACTTGATTCAAAGTGCATAATCACAAAGCACATAATAGCCAGATGTAATGTCCTTTTAGTATACTAGTTTCTCCAAATGGACATTTATTTGAAACCAAAGGTGGTAATTGAAATTGGATAGACGAACAGGAAATAAATCATAGGGTTTTGGGGATAAAAATAAAGGATTATGGTATAAGTGTGATAATTGAAAGAGAAGGAGTTGTGATTCCCTAAGACTATGTTTTGTACTTGTCTCGAGACAAAAAGAACGGAGACAATAATGAAATTAAGTTTGATAATAGTGTACAAGATATAGGAATCGGTAAAAAAGATGGATAAAATTAAGTTATAATTTGATGAAAAATTGAAAAGTAAGAAGAGAAAATATGAAATTTGAAATGTTTAAAAAGATGTTCTTCAAAAAAAAAATTGTGTCATTGGAACATGTCTCTAGTGTCCCCCATTTTTTTGGGAACATAAATTGGCTCATAAATTATTTTAGAATGGAGATAATTTTGGGGTTTTTTGTTTCTGTCTCATTCTTTAAATATTTTTTGGTTCTCAATATCTTTATATTTTCTATCGTGAGACATTTACCAAATGCTACCTATCTAAAGGATGTTTGATGTCATTGCCATGTTCATCTTGTGGTTGCTATCAACCCCCCGTTACAAATCAACAATCAAAAGCTAGATTCTCTCTTCCAGTTCAATTCACATTGCATTATTAGCATAAAGTAGGGAATTTTTTCACATGGATTTGTTAGAACTGAGTGCAGAAATGAAAATGCGGAAACAATTTTATTTAGTATATAATCTTAGCCACATAATTGGAGTTAATGGCAAAAATGCTCATTCTCACTTCTTACATAAAAATAATACTCACTTGATATATTTCATCTATATATATGTGTGTGTGGGCGCTAGTCAATTTGCATTTTTTATTTTTCTAAACTATTTAAGAAAGAAATAATAAATTGGAAAAATAATTGAAAAAATGAGAAGTTAGAGGAGTTAGTATACATGGTAGTTACTCTTGAAATTGTATATATGAAAGGAGATTTTGCAAGCTTAAGAGAAGTATTTTTGAAATTACAAAAGTTGTGCACTAAATGAGTCATTATTATTGAAGAATCCCCTTTATATATGCTAGCGCCTTGCCTGCCATGCCCATCAAACTGTGTTTTTTTAATTAAATTTATATGCATTGTTAATATAATATTTTTTATATAGATATTCAATTTTGTATTATTATTTTTTAAAAAAGTAATTACTTAAAAATAAAATAAGAGTTGAAAGAGGAGATAAAAAGAAGGTTGAAAGAAGCGAGTGGTAAGGATAAAATGGGAAGGAAATTTGGGTACCAAAAGATAGTTATTGTACCTAATCTTCTTTATTTTATACTAGTGAATTAATAGGCATTTACGTATCTATCAATTCATATTTTTTTATTTTTATAATTTCTTTTATTTTTTAAACTTCTTTAATTTATTTTTATAACTTTTTCCAACTTCCTATGTATCAAAGGTATTTTTGAAAAAAAAAATTTAGACACCAAAAAGAAGTAATCTCTTTATATGTGTGTGTGTGTGTGTGTGTGTGTGAAATTTGTTCCATAATCTGCTACTATCTAAGCCCTAAAAATTTGGAGACCTAATTGACTGCCACTTACATCAACAATATATACTTCTTGTTGCATTATATTTTACTATATATGAAATGTAATATTCCATTTGATATGTCATTCATAAATAAATTGGTTGTCTTGGACTTGGTCCAACTGCCATTTCTCTAAAGAGATAAAAAAATTTAATACAAAAGCACATGCTATTGCTTGCTATAACTTACGAACTTCAATCCATATCTCTGTAACATCTCAATTCTTCTTTTGCATCACACAATGTGTATATGGATATTCATGTTATCTTATTTAGAAAACTACTTAATTTGGGTCGCCGAAAGCCAACCTCACATGACCAATACACCTTCTATAAGCTACGACAATTGGATATACAACTAGTTTCTCACTTACTATTATTATCGGGGCATATCAAGTGAATGGATTTATTATCGTAGTGAGAGATGCAAATCTAGCCACATAACTACATATAAATAATTAAAATTAAAAATTACTTATTCCATTGTAGCTTAATTGTCTTAAACAATAAAATAAAAAACACACATATATATTAAGAAAATAATTAATGAATATTAATAATAGTATAAAAATGTGTTAATTGATAAAATTGGCCATATTTGATATGATCATACTATTGGAAAAACAAAAGTAGATAAAGTAAAATTAATTGAAATAATGATATAATTGGTAAATAAAAATTAACACTTTCTTAATTTGATAAACGAACAAATAAAATGAAATACAAGTTTTATAAAAAGTAGACATTTAAGATGCAATAGAGAAAATAACTAATAATTAATGATCATTTAAAAGCATCATATAATTTTATATTTTAATTTTAATTATTAATATAAGATTTGAGATTTATTCTTTTTATTTTCTATTAACCACCGCTCTCACTTCGTCGTCTCCCAATATTATTATATACCAATTTAACATGTCCGATAGACAAAAACAGAATCACAATTGTAACCTCATTTAATTGAAATTGTATCAAGTCAACACTCCACGTTACAAGCGGAAATAGTTCACCACTTCATCTGAAACAAGTCAAACAACTACACAAAATAAGACAAAATTGTAATTAAGGATAAGAACTAAGGTTTGCCACATATGACTGAACTATGGATGAATCCACGTTTGGCCAATTTGCAAATGGGAGACAGGTATGTTCTTTTCCTAAGAC
This sequence comes from Dalbergia cochinchinensis, assembly GCA_031216125.1. Taxonomy (NCBI): domain Eukaryota; kingdom Viridiplantae; phylum Streptophyta; class Magnoliopsida; order Fabales; family Fabaceae; genus Dalbergia; species Dalbergia cochinchinensis. The sequence goes on along the minus strand of CM062371.1, from coordinate 47,654,686 downwards.
AAATAAAGGGGTATTAAAACCACAAGATGTGGAATGAGGTAGAACACATTATTTTTTACCATTGGAGATTTTGATCCCTACTCTAGAAATAAAATATATTTTGTGATTAATCATTTATTTTTTCAAAAAAACTCTCAGAATAAATGAATTAGCCACTAGTATCAATGATGGATACTCTGATTTTGATGACTAAAGAGGGTATTATTAGTAGTTGATGTTGGTCTAATTGTCTTTTCACATGCCGACACTGTCGGCCAAACCCATTAACCTTGGGCGGCGCCAACAGGTTTAGTAATCTGATACGGACCAGTTCACCACTGTTAACTGCATTCGACCAATGGCGGTTCTTCCTCCCCTCAAAATAAAGGCCTTGCGAGCATTTCAAACCTCTATTATTTTTTAAGAGATTTTTTTGGGTACTCTAATAGTATTTAAAAGCATTGGTTTTGTTTAGTTATTTATGATTAAAATTAAAATAAATATTCCACCAACGCAAATTATTTAAATATATAAAATTAATTATTAAATTACAATTATTAAAAATAAGAATATCTATATCAGATGTCAAAATACTACTTTTGTATATGTATTTTTTTAACAAACTAAGCTGCTTGGAATTTTTACCAAAAAAAAAAAATTATTAATAACGGATATTCATCTCTTCTAATACTATTTACCAATATATATTATTTTGGGAATAAATGCAATAGGGCTTACAGGTAAACAAAATAAATCATATAAATTGTTTAATTGTCAAACGTTTTAATTGTTTTCACGTTTAGCAGTGCAACATATTATTGCAAGATGTGGCTGCCCTGTCAAGCATAAATCAGCTAATTGCTAGCCATTTTATGAGAGGTAAAACATTTAGAAACCAAACATTTTATCTAAGACAATATCCAGCCCAACGTATTAGTTTCCATGAGTTGTCTATAAAACCCCTCTCAAATGAATTTTGGGTCAGAAGCAAATGTGAGGAATTTTTTTATGTTTGCTGAGTGAGTGCCTGAAAAAAAATAATAGGAAGGTTTTTTATGGTTGTTCATTATAACTGCGAGATAATTCAAAACTCACAAGATAGAATCCAATTTTGCTATCAAAATCTACCACTTATTAATGTTCATTCATCTATACCTCTTTCTAAGTTTCATATCAAAATTATTCACAAGTTGCATGCAAGAAATAAGGAAATAATTCAACTCGTGTATCAGCTACCTATGTTGATTGGTCAAGGTGTAGTTTAATATGGAAATTACAGTATTGGAAGTGACAATGACTTGAAGATGATGTTTAATTGTCATAATCAATTTCCTGAACTTCATATTATAGAGGTATTCGTAGCTTTAGAAGAGTTATAGATAAGCCTTGATAGATGCACTCATGTTCAAGCATTTGATGGATGATTTTTAGCTCAACCTTCTCGAATTATCTATTTTTTATTTTAATTTATTTCTACCAAAATATCTTTTATAAATCTATAATCTATATCTATAATCTATAATACTAATATTTCAGAATCATTTGAGGAAAAGTTTTACACGTGTCGCAATGAGAATGTTTTAGAGCCCATATCTTTTAAGAAATTATTCATTAATTTTTTTAAAAAAAATCTATAATACTAATATCTATAATAATACTAATATTTCAGAATCGTTTGAGGGAAAGTTTTACACGTGTCGCAATGAGAATGTTTTAGGACCCATATATTTTAAGAAGTTATTGATTAATTTTTTTGAAAAAAATAAAATCATAATTATTACATATTATTAGCATATCATTGATAATCATCCATATTTAATAAGAGGATTACATTACATTAATTAAATATCTTTAATTATTGCAATGCTGAAATCATGAATTATATTGATAAATTAATTTCATAATTTTAGTATTAGTTTTACATCTAACATTTTTATATTTGATTTGGGTGGTGATTTTTTTTAATATTATTATATTAAATTTATAAAATTAAGTACATAAATTATAAGAAAGATGCAAAATATATGGGCTAGGTTATATCATTTACATTTTCAATTAACAATAAGATTATGATGAATTTAATTATTTAAAGGTAGAATATTTTTTTATATCATTAGTGATGACATTGTTTAATTATATATATGACTAATTCAATGATTTGAAGACTAAGAAAATGTCAATTCAATTAAAAAAATTTATATATGTATACAGGTAAAAATAAAAATCCTGGAATCACTTGGGATGACCATAAAATTATACCTTCAATGACCTCTGAGCTTTTGTAAATAATTTTGATAATTTTATATTTTAAAAGATTTGAATGAATTTTTTAAAAAATAATCATATAATTCATGACAATTTTGATAATTTTATACTTTAAAAGCTTGAATGAATTTTAAAAAAAAAGTTAGTGTTGAAAAAAATTAAAAAATTGGAGAACATTTTAAAAAGAAAAAATGATAGAAATTTATCATAATTTTATTTATAATTAGAAGTTATTAACGATTAAGATTTCGTACAAAATTTATTGATTGTATAAATCTATCTATTATACGAATATTTCAAACTCATTTTATAAAAATTATTATACATGTCATTCATATAATAATTTAGGCTTTACATGTCGTTCATACAGTGATTTAAGCCATAATTTTCTCAATCTTTATGTCTAAAGATTTTTTTAAACTTAATTTATAATTTGTCTATTAATTACTTTTTATATAAAAAAAATAGATTTACAATCATTAAAGAATCAAATATTACAATCATTAAATATTATAATTTGCACTACGAGAGAATTCGTGTTAATATAATTATGATATACAATTAAATCAAGAATCATTAATAGTCTCAAATTATGAAGGTAATATAAAAAATGATAAAGAAAATATTTTCAAAATAAATAGTCTTTAAAATCAACATATTTTTTTTAAAGAAAACGAGTATGTCAAATTATTAACGAATTATTGATTGATTGATTTTGATATGATAATAATTCAAAATTTAATTTATAACAAATTTATTCTTAATTAAATATTTAAGACACATTATTATACTAATATAATAATTTATTCTTAATCAAATATGATAATAATTGATATAATACTAATATTTAAGACTTATTACATAAAAAGTTTTCTATGTGTTATTTATAGAAAATTATATCTCATCTTTTTCATAATCTTAACACTTAAAGTAAGTTTTTGAATTTAATTTACTTTCTAATTATCAATTATTTTTTTCAATCATACCTTCATATCTCTCTAACATTAACAAAATCAATATAAAAAATAAAAAATAGCATAAATAAAATTATAAGTCAATATATTATACCATAAATTTTTTATATATATAATTATAGTATTAACGATAACAAACCTATTATAATTGTATTGTATTAGTTATATTTGTTATTATAGATATTTATGTTTTGAAGTTCAAAGTATTTTTAAAATTTTTTGAAAATTTTTCATTTTCAAATTTTTTTAATAAATCCATAAATATCAATAGAGATTCAAATCTCCATGTGAAATAAAAAATGGAGATGCGTGACTGAGATGTGCATGAGAATGGAGGCAGAATTATAAATGAAAATGAGATTAGCAAAAATTTTCTAATTTTAAATATAGAACTTTTGAAAATCATAATAAAAAAATTTATCTATCTACACATATCACTATAGTTTATTTAATTTTTTACAATTTAAACATTTCAATCTATCAATTTCATATTTTTTCACACTGATTTTTTTTGAAAAAAAATACCTTCAATTTTTTAACAATAAAATATTTGAAAAAATCAATTCTATAATTTACACTTCTTTGATAATGATATCAAATATTTATTAATTTTTAAAAGTAAATAATTATATTATTTTTTATTAAAAAAATTATAATTGATATACTACTCTTATAATTGAGATTATATAAATTAAAATTATAAATAATTTTTTTACTGATTATTACACATTAATTATAATATATATTTTAAAATTGATATTTTAATTTATTAAAAGGATGTATAAGGAAAGAACGTGTACTTGAAATCATATAAATTAAATTTATGTATTATTTTTATTAATTGAAAAATATATTTTTATTTATTAAAATTAAATATTTTAATTTACTAAAAAGATATAAACGACCAGAGATGAAAAAAATTGAAAATGGGTACAAATAGGAGTTACCAAATAGGAAAAGGAATTGGCACATATTTTGCTTTCACATAGATGATCTATGAGGGCTAAGTTCCCGTTTGTTAAACAGGATAGGGATAGGGATAATAAATCATTATTTTTTAATTATTTTTATTATATTTACATTTTGTATATATTTTTAATTTTAATTTGGATTATGTTGCATTTTTAGTTTTTGTTATTATGGAGATTTATGTTTCAAATTGTAGAATATTTTTAAAGTGTTTTGTTTTTGAAATTTATTAATAAACTCTTGAATACCATAAGGATTCAAAATCCCCATAAAAGGGATGGGGATAAGGATGAGGATGAGAGACAAAATTTTAAACGGTGACAGGAGGCATGAGACATATAAATGACTCATGAATACTCATTGTCATTGTCATCCTTATAAATGACTCATAATAGAGTAGAATTATCCATTTATTCTCATTCTTTATTCAATAATTTCAACTTTTGAGATGTGCAAAATTTTCATAAAATAGGCTCTTTGTTGTTAGTTATAGGTAGTCTATCAAGATATTTTCAACCTTATAAACATGATATTCAATATAAGATATAAAATAGAATGATACATTTATATTTTATCCACTTATTTAATTCTTTAATTATTAACTTACTTTTAAGATAAATTTATATACTCAATTTTCTATAAGATATATGTAAATGAATTATTATTTATTTTTTATAATAATCAATAAAATATTTTTTATTATCTCTTCGTGTATTGCACGGGTCAAATAAATAGTAATTATATATATATATATATATATATATACATACAAATATTATGGGAGAGAATCAAGCGAGAGGAGTGGTTTTATATGAGAATGAGGGGAGTAAATTTTGATCATAGAATCTTACATTAATGGTCAAGACTAAAACATAAAGTCATGTGACTTTTTCAAGTGATCATGTGACTTTCTAATAACTTTTAATCATGACCATTTATGTATGATTATATGACTTAAGTTTAATCCTCTTACTTTCATATAAAACCACTTATCTTGCTAGATACATCCCTATTATATTATAATATATAATTTGTTAATAAAATAAAATATATATAGCTTATAATAATATAAAATATTAGTATGATTATTTATATATGATTTTTTTAAAGTTTTTTACTGTACTAAGAAAACAATGATTAATAGTAACAATAATTTATAATTTTTTTTTTCAAAAATAAAAGTTACACCTGCTCTTAATTATTAATTTTAGAGATACATATAAAAATAAGAATATTTGTTAACACGTCATATAAAGATAATCAAGAAGAAATTAACAAGAAAAATTTTGTTATTTTACTATAAGAAAATATACATATAAATTTATATTCTAAAACTATTAGTTGAGAAAACTGTAATTTTCATTTTTTAAAAATTATTATTATAAATTATCATTACTATTAATAATTTTAAAATAAATTTAAGTGCAGCTTATCTTAATTATTTAGGGAGAAAAATGTATGTTTTATAAATAGATGAGATAAAATTGTATTATTGTCATTTCTCAGGAAAAGATTTGTACATTACAAATATAAAGATTAATTTTATAAATTTTATTTATTTAAATACTACTTTATAACAGTAAATTTATACAAAATATATTTATATGTCTTAATTACAATTCTAAATGGATATTTTTTTATTGGTTCATATAGACAATGTTTTTAAAACTCAAGATTTGGTTAGGGTTCTATAGAATTATCCTAATTTTTTTTATAATTTATTGTATAAAGTAATTTTAAATAACTTAAATAATATGAAAAAATTTCTTCTGAATTAGTATATCTTAACAACAATTAATTATTTCACAATCAAATAAAAAAATTTTACGTATATTAATTATTTTACGTGTTTGCTCACCGCTAAGAAGACAAATCTTAATATTAAAGAGATTTTATAGATCCAAGGCGGAGTTAAAGTAGAACACAATCTGCACACCGGGAAAATGGAAAAAAAAATTGAACATAATCTAATTAACGCGATGAATACTGAAACAAAAGATAAACTCGTATAAGGAATGTGGGATTCTCCGTCCTGAATTCAATAATCAAAGATTTGTATTAAAACAAAAAATACTTTCTAAGAAGGCATGTATATTGAAACTAATTAAGGTATTAAATATTTTTTACTTTTAAGAAAAATATACGAGCTTGATTATTTTTGATAAATAACTTTTATAAAGAGAAGGCACAATTTTTCTACACAAATATTCAAATAAAGGTTATTGTTTAGGAATAGTTTAAATGAATTGAATTTACAAAAATATGACGTGATTTTTTTCAAAATATTAACGATATGATATGATATTTATTAAAATATTTATTACATAAAAATCTTCTTTAATTTTAAATACTCATTGAAGGATGTATTTTTTATAATTTTTTTTATAAAGCTACCTAATCATATATTACTATGTCAATTAATATTACATTTAAACATAAAAAAATCTTTTTAAAATAAACCATTTTAAAAAAGGGATTTTTCTAGACAGAATCTAGCCTTAAACTCTATATTGAATTTCTACATTTAATTGTTTTTAATTTATCAATCCATGCTCTTTGATTAACAAAACTCTCACATATGAATACAGGGCCAAAATCGTCTTTTCGATCATATCGAAATCCACTCCAGAAGAATTAAACCGGGTCGTTCTGCATTTCTACTCAGGCAATACCATTAGCTATTTTGGAGGCGGAAAGGGAAATACTGTGACACTGTCACTGTCATCTTGTCACATAAATCATAAATTATAAATCATATCATAGTATGTATGGATTATCAAAAAAAATAAAATCATAGTATGTATGTGTGTGTATATATATAGCCTTTGTGGGATTTTCCATAGTTGCATTGGAAAAAAAAAAAAGAAAAGAAAAATCTCATACCTGGCTATGGGAAAGTGCTCCTTTCAGGATTCCCTGAAAACTCTTGAAGCCGATATTCAGTATGCCAACACCATGTAACTCTCTCTCTCTCTCTCTCTCTCTCTCTCTCTCTTTTCCTGTCATGTTTTCTTGGTGTAGTTGTTTGAATGAGAATTTAACTTTACAAGAAGATAATGATAATGATATAGTTATTCTTGTTTTCAGATTAAAAACTGAATCTTCTTCTTTTTTTTTGGCTGAATTTAAGTGTCTGTTATGCTTTTGAGGTTTGAAACGTGATGTCTGCTAGCTATAAACAAGGATTTCCCATCACTGGAATTGTTGGGTTGATCCTTAAAAATTGAATCTTTTTTCTCTTGCTTGTGCATTGAAAGTCCTCGTGTGTTGTTTTTGTTTGAATGCATTTAAATGCAGTTTTCATGTCCTGTTGTCAATTTCTGTTATTTGAAATTTGGAACTGAAAGCTACCCTTTTTTTTTTTTTTTTGGAGGTTGAGTGGGACTCGAAGCTGGGAATTTGTTTAAAGAAGCTGTTAGCACCTTGAAATTTGTTTTACCACTTAAGGAAACTTAGATGACATTTTTCAATATGAAGCACTTTTCTGACACTAAATTGACATGTTTATACATGTGCTGGTCCTATTTTTGTGGTCTTACATAAAATTTCTCTTAGCAGTGTTCTAACACTTTGTTCATGTGAGATTGTACTTAATTTATGTACTTTTTTTTTTACTTTTTGGTTCCTCATTTTATGGCTTTTAGGGCATTAAGTTGTCCAAGGGATAAAGATGGAGGATGCTTTCAGATGAGACTATCATACAGTCCAGCAGCCCCCTTATTTCTCTTTCTAGTTCAGTGGGCAGATTATCGCCTTGCTGGTGCTCTTGGTTTGTTGAGAATTCTAATTTATGTGGTATATTTCCTTAATATATATATATAATTTTCATTTTTTTGGTCTTGAATTGTCATGCTTTGTCGTCTTTTATCCTGTGGCTCTCTCTGAGTTTCTTTGTGATTGTGTGAAGTTCTAATTGCACTTATGGCTCCACCTTTTCGGGGGTGTTTGAGCCTTTAATCAATTATCGAAAATTTTTGTCATAATCGTTTTGTGGATTTAATCTAATAGCATATCCATCTACATTTATGCAGACTTATGGAGATGGGAAGAATACGACGTCAATCTATGAAAGGAAAGCAACCATTAGACAATTTTACTGTAAGTTAAATATGGTCAACATGAAATGGGTCTTTTGGGGTGAAAAATTGAAAATGGATCAATCTGTTTTTTTTTTTTTTAAAATGTTCTTGTGATAATCAGCACATACTTACACATTTTGTGTGCCTCCTTTTGGCTGATAAACAGCTGTGATATTTCCTGCTTTATTGCAACTTCAGAAAGGCATCACAGATTTGGAGGAAAGAAAACAGAAAGAACTATATTGGCGTAGATACCAAAGGAGAACTGAGTTTGAAGAGAGAAGAGAATCTGAAATTGACATTGAAAGGGAAGAGGAATGTGGGGTTTGCTTGGAGGTGAAAGGAAAAGTTGTGCTGCCTAATTGCTGCCACCATATGTGTTTGAAGTGCTACAGAGATTGGTAAAATTCCTTTCTTGTGTTCCTATTACTTATTTTATCTTCCCCTCCATGTTAGATTCCTTTTATTATATCATATTTTTTAATGTTGTCAAAATGCTTAACAGTATGGTATTCAACATATGAAAAATGCCATATTTGAAAGAGGAAGAGAGAAATCTGTCTACCCTTGATGGGAATGATGGGATGTGAATGTTTCTATATTCTGTATTTCCATTCAAATTTTTCAAATCAGGATCTTAGCCTGTCCTGTTAATAATAAACTTAAATTATACAGTGTTTTAGATTGTACCGGTTATAGCATCTTTGACATCAATGAGAAAATCTTATTTGAAAAATTTTATTAGGATTAGTACTTTTAGAGGTGAGAATCATCGAACTTTCTGGATAGGCAGTGTAGTTGTTGATGAAAACAAATCAAGATTGTGGGCCCCATAAATCATGGATTGTTATCTGGTCGCTTTTACTTTATCAAAAGCCAAACCATTGAATTTTTCAACGAAGGTGCACTCTATACCCCACCCAACTTTCCCAAAAAAAAAATGTTGAATTAATATACAAGCTGATTGGTAGATTTGACCTTCACAACAGATAAAGATTATCTTGACTAGAAATACTTGCGTGATCATGGCTCACTACAGGGATTGTGTTCTACTCAATTATAAATTGACATTTAAGATACAATTGTGGGTTCTACCACTTAGTGAAGCTTAAGTAGAGCTTGTTTGATGCCGGAAAACAGTTTTCAAATTTTATTGTATTCGGTTTTCAATTTTTAGGATTTTGTGAACAAAATAGTGAAAACTGAAAATTTAAATTTGTAGATTTCATTATTTTTTTCATAAAATTCTTAAAATAAGAAACTAACTAAATACAGAAATGAATACTGAAAAACTATTTTCGGAAATCAATCCGGCCCATAGATGAAATCTATGGGTAGAGCATAATCCACCTTGGTGATTTAGGATCATTCAAGAATTTCTAAAACATGACAATAATATTAGTTTGTTCTCTTGTCATTCTTCAGGCATGACAATGTTGCTTTATTGCTGCAGGTGTGTGAGGTCTCAGTCTTGCCCCTTTTGCCGGGATAGCCTAAACAGAATGAACTCAGGGGACCTTTGGATTTACACAGACAGTAGTGACATTGTTGATATTGGGACAATTTTCAAAGAGAATTGCAAGATGCTGTTTCTGTATATAGAGAAGTTGCCTCTGGTAGTTCCAGACCCCAGACATGTATCCTATGATCCATTTTTAAGGTGAGGGTTAGGTGCAGGTGTCGGAAACTGTGTGAAACCTGCCCTTTATTTAATTTAGTTTGTACATGGGTTTTAGAACTTAGAACATAATTTAATTGTATATAGTTTGCTGGCTTGTTGCTATCGGCTTCATATCGGTGAATGGTGATTTATATTTCACTCAACGTAGAGTTCCAATGTTGTGTTGTGTCCACATCTAAAGTTTTTATTACAAGTTGGGGATATGATCGTCTAGAGCTTTTTCCAAATGTTGGAAAAAGCTCCTATGATCCTCTTCTTTCTTTTTTTTTTCATTTATTATAGCAGCGAAAAAAAAGCTTTTTTATTACAAGGTATCAGTTAAAGTTAATAGAAATGTTAAATTTTAAAATTTTGTTATGACTATTACTTTGGAAATATAAATTCTTATTTTTTTTAATGAAAATATTTTTTTTTGACTCTTTAATTAATATTTTCAGGGGCTGATTAGATAATTCTTTTATTATATTTTTTTCATTTTACAATAATTATCTGTTTTTAACCTTTTAATATTTTAAAATATTTATCTATTTATAATATTTAAGTAGAATTAATTTTTTCTTTCATTTATATTATTAATATAAATATATGTATTAAGCATTTAATATATTTATCAAGATAAATAATAATGACTAGATAAAAAATAATTTTATCAATTCATATCACTTTTTATATTTATTAATATTTTTTTATTTTTCTTGATATGTGTATTGTTTGATTTTTATGGTTATTATAAAATAAATAATAATTTATTGAGTTTATTGTTAAAATAATTTTATACACCCTTAATTTTAAATTAAATATATTTTTTAATTTTTTAGATATATTTCTAAACCAAAGAACAGAAGTTATATTTAGATATATATATATATATATATATTAAATATATCTAAAAAAATATTTAATTCTGAAGGGTGTAATTCATATGCATATATGAACCTAGATATTTTGCCTACCAAAAAAAAAAAAACCTAGATATTTTTCCTAGCTATAGCCATGCCAGTTGACTGAAGCATGAGTGGTAGGGAACTTGTGCCCAATCTAGTGATCTGAAAAGATAGATCATTCGTTGTCCAATTCTATTACCAATACAAGAAAATTATTATTTATATTTATACTAGATATTATATTAATTTATATTTTATGTATTATTTAATAGAATATATATTTTAATTAAATAAAATAGAATTTAATAAGATGGCTCATATATTACAATTACAACTAATATAACATTTCGTACAAAATAACAAGACTGGGGCCTGCGACAGTGACATTGTCGTACTGTCACATGTGAGAACCCACGTGACAAGATGCCTCCTTTCATGATATTTTGGTGCGTGTTTTAAAGATTACCTCCTCATCCGCTACTGAACCGGTCCCTCTTTGGATGCCATGCTACCTTGATTTTAATTCCCTGTTTGTTTCCTTTCCTTGTGTTTCCCTTGTGACTCCACCAACTACCACCCAAAAATTGAATGAACAAAACAAGTGTAGGGAGACATTTACAGTGTTCAAAGGATGCACCTGAGCCCAAAAAATAAAAATAAAAAACAAAAATGCATGCACAGTACTGAATTTGATTATGAAATTTATGAGTATGAAAAAAATATTATTAGAAGGTATCTTAATTTAATAGGTGCTTGATCATAGTTTACAGGTATCTTTGGATTAGTGGAGGAGAGTAAAATAGAACAGAGTAAAATAGAACAGGGAGGAGGAGAGTGGAAACAAAATAAAATAATTGCTCAATTTTATTATTTAAATATCTTTTATTTCATCTAATTCCTTCTAATTTGGAGGAGAAGAAAATTAAAAATAGTTGATAGAATTAGATATAATGAAATTCATCAATATTCGCTGTATTCTATTCAAGTTTGATAAATCTAAACAATTGAGTAAATAAAAATACTACTCCACTCCATCTAACTTCGCTAATCCAAACATTCCTTGCCAGATTAGTCTCTTATCCATCGATTAAGGCAATATTTTTAGAAGAAACAAGAAAAAGATGCATGAGCATTAATGGAGGGAAGAAAATGAAGAGAATATGGAGTAAAAATAAAAATGAATTTGTTTGTAATATGTTTGAATAAAAACAGAAATTAAGAATTGTATTAAATTGATAAATATATTTTTATTATAATAAAAACTAAACACTTCATTTAATTTAATTCTAGATACATTTTATAAATTAAATTAATAGATGATTTTATAATAATATTTAAAATTAATTTAATTTATTATTGTTTAGATTATAAAATTTACTTTGAAATTTTTTTTATATTAATATTAAAATTTTATTCACCCTCAACTAATTTTACTTTCTTATTGGGGCTATAAAGTCATTTAAATATTTTCTCTCGTGCTTTCTCATTTTCTACACATAGATGGGAGGAAGATATTCAGTGAGAACTGAAATTTTTCACTCCTCTTGTGTTTTCTGCATAAACAAATAGGGTGAAAATGATGTTTTCTTCTTTTGATAACTTTTTCCCAGTCATTTGTTTTAAGAAACAAACGACCTGTAAATGCTCATAATGATGCAAATTTTATTAGAGAATTATGTGTTTATTTTTTAAGAATTATTGTATTTATTAATCATGTGAAACTCTTTTGTTGTTTTTTTTTTGTGTGTTTTACATATTTATTTAAAAGAAAATTATGTGTTAATATCTAGGGTCTGAGCAATTCTACTTTTTCCTCAAGAGATCTGAAAATTTGCTTTTTCCATCTCTTTGTATTTTCGTATGCTTATTTGTCTCTAAGTAAAGAGAGTGAGTTTTTCATATACCGATACAAAATTTTTCAATAAAGGAATGTACAAAAAAACCAAAAAAAAAATAGTGATGAGAGAGTTTCATGTAGGTATATGAATTCTCCTAAACAATTTGAAGCATCTCTTCTGCCAAACATCCATGTGAGCAGTGTAAATGCCTTCATAAATCTACTTCTACTAAAAATGTGGACAGAAAAATAAATTGAATTATTTCTACGTGTTACAAAGTATTAACCTGTGAAAACCTCAGAACAATAAAAAAAAAATTGTCAAAATTTTATATTCAAAATGATATGTTATAATTAGATAAATAAGCGAGTTATACACTTTATTTCATCCAATAATCACCATGATTTTTATAAAAGATTTTGTAAATACTTTTCTAAATATATAACATTACTCTTATAAAATCAAACTATGACTGGTCTTCCTGATGTCTCATATAATCTGCATAAGACCGAGGATAACTCTCTTCTTGATGAGTATAAGCATACCCTCCATGGCTTGAGATATCAAGGCCGGCAACTTCCTCATGTACGGAAATTCTAAGCATCTCAAGCTTGTTCAAGCAATAGAACATAGTGCCCATTGTTGCACTAACCCATGCAAAGATTACCAAGATCTCAACCAATTGGGCTCCAATCAATCCCCATCCACCTCCAAGTAAGAGTCCATAGGGTCTTGCCACCCCTGCCTCACCTGAATTATAGGCTTGAACCACAAACTCTTCTTTGGCAAACAGCCCTGTAAACAGCAAACCCCAAGTGCCACACCCACCATGCAATTGGGCTGCCTCTAATGGGTCATCATAGTTCATTTTTATTGCCACAATGTTGAGCCCAATTAAGACCCAAGCTGCGACAAAACCGCACAGAATAGCAGCCCATGGCTCAACAACCGAGCAGCCAGAGGTAATGGCAACAAGCCCACCAAGCAAACCATTGCATACGTCCATCGCATCCCAGTGACCGACTAACAACCGCCGGCCAAACAAGGTGGCAATTCCGGCGGTTGAGCCCGCCAGTGTGGTTACCACTGCAGTCCGGCCCACCGAAGTCCAATTACCTTCATCAGATGTGGTAGGGTAAGCCACAACGATCTTATCAAATGAGCCAGGGTTGAATCCAAACCAACCAAACCACAGTAAAAATGTTCCGAGCACAACAAGGGTTGCACTGTGGCCTCGGAGAGGCACGGGCTTGCCGAAAGCATCAAACCGGCCGACTCGTGGGCCTTCTATGATGGATCCCCAAAACCCAGCAATTGCACCAACCAAATGGACCACTCCACTCCCAGCAAAGTCAATGGCACCTGAGCCAAAGAACAAGTCACTTGAACTAGGACTAAGCCAACCACTAGATGACCACACCCAATGGACCACAACTGGGTACACAAACCCACTAAGGAAGAATGAGAAAAAAAGGTAGGCACTGAATTGGGTTCTCTCAGCTATAGACCCACTTGTGATTCCTGCCACAGCTATAGCAAAAGCCCATTGGTAAAGGAAGAAACTGTAGTCATACATACCATTTGGAATGTGGGCTAGAGCAAACCAATCAGTGCCAATGAAGGGGTTGGAATTGCCATATGCAAATGCAAAGCCGAAAAGGTAGAAGGAGATGCTACCAACCACAGCATCAACCACATTGGTTAGCATAATATTCATGGCATTCTTGGCTCGTACGGAACCTGCACATACCATGGCAAAGCCAATTTGCATTACAAAGACAAGGTACGCAGAGAAGAGAAGGTAAATTACGTTGATTGAATTAGTGACACTTTGTTCCCATGATGCCTCCATGAATGTGTGTGTGTGTGTGTGTGTGAGTATGCTAGAGAGAAGAGAAAGAGGGAGTGTGTGTCTATGCGCGCTTGCTTGTGAATTGTGAAGTGGAAGTAAGGAAACAGTGACATTTGAGATTTGATGGTATGGTATGTGTGTGATGGTAGGAACTTTGAAGGGTAGACTACCTACCTAGCTTTGTAGTTGCACAAGTTTTATAATGTTGAGTGGTGGTTGTGCATCCTAGTTAATTCAACCATTTCAAGTGACCAGATAGGCTTAGCACCATGGCAGCCAAAAGTTTAGAAATATTAAATATGTTTATCATTACATCTATAGTATAAAGCAGTAAATATTGTCAATCAATCATGTAATCTAATGTAATGTAATATTGTATGTGTGACTTTTAAGATAATGATTATAAAATGAATCATGTCCTTATATGGAAAGTCATATCCTTATAAGGTGAGTTATGTCTTCTTACATAAGTACATTGTCCTAAAAGTTGTTAGGTAAATGCTCAATTCTTCCTCTTAGGTGGTGGCGGACTCAATTTTTTTATATATGGGATTTTGAGGTATAAATTATTTAAATATGGAATCCTAAAATTATTTATGAAAACCTAGTGTTTTAAAGGATTCCGCCGCACTATTTAATTAGTGAGTTGGGATTAAGAAAATAATTAAAAATAAAACCTATCATTCTATTAGGCGCGTTCTCTGAAAATAGTATATATTAAAAACATTATTATCCCCTTTATATCTGTTGGCTGGTTAAAAGATTAGTTTTTAGCCACATTTGGTGAATATGGATAAATGTATCGAAATATGTGGCTAAATGTCATTTATCCACTTCAGTTTCAAGTTCATAAAACACAAAAAAAAAAATAAAAAAAATGAAAGGAACCTACCAATGGTGACCGCGGATTCCCTTTAAAATATCATAATTATCTCAAATATCATATGTACTTAAAAAGGTCTCAAATTCAGAGCAGACGATGTCAAGCTTTTTCAGCATATGAGGTTTTATCCGGTAATTATTAGATATATTAGCGAGAACTTATTACAAAAACTATGGCTTTTATTTTGTTGAATATATTATTTTTATATTCCAAGTTCTTATTTTTATGATTTTTAACACATTTTTTGGGTGATTGCAGAAATTTAACACTCGATCTTATCTTTTTCCTTTGTCCAATTATACACACAAAATGGTTCTATCGAAATCTGCAGTTTTTGTACCAGAATTTGTGGTCCTAATAATTTAAAAGAAATGTCAGACTAAGAAAAGAATTGATAGAGATGGATAAATGCAACAGTAGATAGTTAAATTGTATAATATTGATTTGTGTTTTGGTCATTTATAATATTACCTTATTATTTATATGAATAATATTTCATCCTACTCAATCATCACATCTAATGATAATAAAATATATAATATATATTTATTATATAATTTTATTATACACAAGATATTAGGTGATGATTTTTTGTGCATATTTTATCATCAAGACCCATGGTTCACAAATGACAAATCACAAGGTTTGCTCATCGCTCATCAACTTCAACCAATTATCGCCTTGGGTAATGAGTATGTTATTTTCTCTTCGGACCCTCAACGAATTGTTCAAGTCCTCTATAAAATTAGACCCAAAAAAGTCCTTTCCAAATGGGCCCAAGAGAAGAGTCTTTCTAATTAGGTAAATTATACTCACATTGCATAAGGTTTATGAAAATATAACTCACATTCTTTTTAGTTATTTAATTTAATTTTAAGTATTTATATTATAGTTGTACTCTTCATTCACAGAACATCATTAATAAACTTAACAGAATAATATTTTTGTGATATTAACTGTTTTTAGTTAATAAAATTATAAAAATACTTTTATCCACTCTATTAAGTTTAGGGGTATTTTTATAATTTTATTAATTAGGAACAGTTAATATCATAAAAATGTCATTCTGTTAAGTTTATTAATGGTGTTCATTGAATGAGAAGTGTGACTATAACATAAATACTTAAAATTTGACAAGCATATAAGTATGAGTGTAATCTGGACAAATAGAGGTGGTGTGAATTATATTTTCACAAATTTTATGAAGGTGAATGTAATTTAGCCTTCTAAATATAATAGAAATTGAAGAGTGCTAACAAGACTCGATGTGTGTCTAGCTTGCATTTGAAGAATTTATTCTCGACATGATTGATTTTGTTAAAATTAATTTAATTAGAATTAATTTTGAAATAAAGTGATTTATATTTAATAGTTTGATATGAGAAGTGATTTTCCAAAATTAATATTGTTTGGATAGTATGAAGCAAAATCACTTTTGGATATACAATTATCAAAATAATTAAGATGTTGATCTTTATTCTTTCATTTTAAAGTGAGATATGTGCCTACAATTAAAGGACAAAGTTGGAAATTTATATAGCAACTAGGCAAATGGGAAATTGATGGAATCAAAAGCAACTATTAGTTGCTTCTACCCAAAATTGACTTTAAGGCCAAAATCGATTCTACAATAAAAGCATCCAAACATATTTGAAAATCAAAATATCATGTTGATGGATGCTTGAAAGTGATTTTAGTGTTCCAAACGTGGAACGAAACACACTATCAAACAATTACACACATTAGTAGACCCCAAAAGAGCACTTTATTGATTTTAACACATTAGTAGACCCCAAAAGAGCACTTTATTGATTTTAATGAAGTAGGGTTTTGGGTTCAGTCTTGTGAAATAAAAAATTATTATTGAGAAAGTTTTATTCCCATATTAAGTTAATCTCACTCAAATTAGATTAATTGAGATTTAATGAATTTTAAATATTAGTAATTCAGAAATTAGTTTAATTTTTATTTTATATACTAACAGTCTAATTTTTTTTATTTGATTATCTAATCATGTATTGATAAACTAACAAACATAATTCAGTATTATACTTATTAATTAAAAAGTCATGAATACAAAAGAGAAAATTTAATTGGATAACAGTGTTAATGTATCAAAATTAAACTCTTTAAAAATAAATAAATATTGATAGACACAACATTGATACACGTATTAAATTATCATCAAGAGTACAAAATGGAAAATTTATCAACTTCCACAGAGAGAGGTGGCTCTGTGATTCCAAACACAGCTACTTTGAATCCAGCAATGTGGGTATAATTCATATACACTTACACTTCCACTCTTACTTTAATGCACACGACAAAGAAAATTTCCAAAGGAAATGTACATCCATGAAAAGAGGAATCCAGGAAACACACAAAAATGATAGCATAGCAATGAAGCCAAGAAATACAAAAGGGCACCACATTTTACTCTTTCGGCACTGCAAAAGAGTGAATGTATATTAGAACAAAGGAGAAAGGCCTTTAACTTTGATGATTTGTCCTCTACCAATCATGAATGGCTTCTTCAGTGCTTTCATTTGATCCATAACTTGTGCATGAAAACCAGCTCCAGCTGCAGTGACACCTGAGAAGATTCTCTTCTTGATCCTCCCCAAGCTTTTCCCTATTTTAATCTTCAACTTGAAAATTCTGATTCTCACACATGATGATGGCTTTCTACTAGCATCTGCTTTCTCTAGTAGTTTGTAGATTAAGAACTGTGCTTTTCTGTGCATTTTCTCTTCAGGGTCTTCCTTATCCATCTTTGAGTAACCATGTAGCCTCCTTGATAGAGCCATTTTCATCAGAGTGAAGATGTAGATGGACGACTTAGGAGGCTACACTAATTACACAAGCTAATATAAGCCTTAAAACTCATGTTGAATGAAAGCCACATTTATATATTGTAATTTGGAAGAGTTGGCAGTTAAGAGTAGGAACTATGAGGCCCTATGATAATGACTAATGAAGCATCCAATGTGCATACATTACCATTTTTGGTGTCAAATGGTGGCCCAAGACTCGTGAAAGTGGTCGCTTTGAGGTTCATTAAGGAAATTCACATAGAAAATGATGTTTAGGTCCCAATGAAATTGAATGCAGAATAAGTAGTGTCTACTTTTTTGTTCTCTCTGACGGAAAATGTTAGTCAAATTTTGCATCCAGTCAAACATGATTCCCACCCCTATCAATCTTGAGGACAATGCCAATGGTTTGATAATATCTGCCAAACTTGAAAATTGATTTAAATATTATTTTTTGAGATATTTATTTGTAAATCAATTTTAATGCAACCGTGTTTATTTTATAATAATTTGATTTCTTTCTTTTGTTGGATAATTTTATAATCTGAATCAAATCAAATCAAGTAAACAAGGGAAAAAAAAACAAATCAATGATAAATTTAAAATAAAATCCTTCTGAAAAGATTACATATATCAGCCTTGAAAGGTCAAATCACCCAAATTTGAAATTTTTTGTTTAAATATATTTTTAATCCAAAAAAAATGGTTCAAACATTTTCAAAACTATTTTTTTAATCCCTCTAATTAGTTTATCTTTATAGGTGACTCACATTATTTAATCTCATATTATAACTAGTACATGACATATCATGATCATATATATCAATCTCCTCATCTAATAATCTATTAGACTCAACTCAGATAGGATTGAATAACACAGTTGGCTTTTTGTTTGCAAGTTCAACATTTAATAGAGACAAATTATCTATAGGTACTAAACTAAACACTTTTGAAAATGTGTGGACAAAAAAAAAATAAAACTGAATAGGGATCAAAACCAAAACTCACTTATTTGTTAAGGATAAAAAAATATATTTACCCCTTTTTTAATGTCTATGTGTTCACAATTTGCATTTCAACCATTCCACTTAAATTAATTGATAACATGTGATTTTCGTTGTCCTCTGCTATTTTTATTTCTCCCATTGATGATCTTTTCTTATAATGTGTTTGATTAGAGATAAAAAAAAAAAAGTAGATATTTTCATAGATAAGATTTATTTATAATTTTATATATAAAATTTATTTATTAAAATTTTCACTTATTTTTTACTCTCAATATTTTTAATTGTTGTTACCAAAGGAAACTTGAACGTGTATGCCACAAAGGAAAGAATTTTTCTTTTTTAGTGATTTTGTAAGGTATTCATCGCAAATAACAGTGATAAATTTCTTACCGTTAGAAATTAAATTTTTGACTAAATATGTAAAAAGATCAACTAGTTATGAAGTGTGCTACCCCTCGCAGTTGAAAAAAAAATTCCCTTTTTGGTTGTTAAAAAGGAAACTTGAACACAGTTTGCAATACATAGTCACACTATCTTTTAAATGTCGGGAGTCGGGAAAATTTAACCAAAACACACCAAAATGTAGGCTATCTCAAATGGTTTGTCATGAACATAATTTAGGAAGGATAATGTCATTTTAACTCATATTTTATAAGATATCGTGTTAGTATATTTTAATTAACTTTTAAATTGAATATGGATTCAATTTAATTTGAGTTTCACACCCTATTTAATAATAGATATGAGTATGTCCATATAATGTCTTATAAAATATGAATTAAAATAATATTTCTATAAGATGTAAGATGTTATCTCAATATGATCAAAAGAAAAAGTTAAAAAAAAAATTCCAAAGGCATGGAATTTCAACATCTTATTTTGAACCATGAACGCCTCAACTAAACTTTATTTCAACACGGTTTGTACATCAAACAGTCTCACTAGGTGGACGACAGTCGCATCCACACCATCCATCAACGCAGCTTTTTGTACAATGATAGGGGAAGCATTGTAGATATTCACAATCTTCAGAGCTTTTGCATTGACTATTTTTTTCTCCGCAAAACCTGCCAAATTTGTTCACTTTTATCTTATTAGAATATTAAATTACTTATGTATTTCTATCCATTCAGCTTAATCTTTTAAAAAATATAATTTCATGATATAGTATAAATTATTCACGTTAAACCTTAAGACTTAATTAAATAAAAATTTCTGGTGTTTTGTGAAAGAAAATTTTCATTTCATAAATTTTGCTTGCAAATTAGTATACATAACAATATTTTGAATTCAAGCATAGATAGTTGTATAAGACACACAAAACAAAGAAAGAGGGGAATACCAGGTCCAGATGCTATGAGAAATAAAACTAACAAGCAAGGAAGCAACAAAGAAGCTTGAGCCATAGTATACCGCTGAGTTTGAAAGTAATTTCGAGAAACAATTTATTTTTTATTGTCTATCTGGTAGGATACAAAGCCTTGTTGCCGAGGTCTATTTTATAATCGACAACCGCGTTAATTTTGCATTATGACAAAAGATTGCCTGTTTTAAAGTCATCATTACACTGGGGGTGAGTTGTTTTGATATGTTTCCCTGATATTTAATATTTTTTTTACCAACGTATATTATATGGTACCTTCAATTGGATAATTTACAGGTCGCGTCTAAAATGTTCCTGTGAATATAGGGATGTTCCTTTAACATCAAGCTGCTGAAAAAATAAATTAAATGAAAAATGAAGATCTAGCGATTATAATATATGTAGGAGGGGCATTTTTTCATATATGATACGCGGTTGTGTGTTTTACGTGTATATGGTCTCTTGAAGAGAAAATTTGGAATATGGCGCCGTTGAGAGAATCCGCCACATGTGGATAAATATTTTTTAAAAAATCTGAAAAAGTGAATCCATCGAAGGAGAATTTAAAAAAAATATTTAAATTAAAAAGAATCTGCCTTTGACGGATTAACAAAGTGACAAATGGGTGATATTATTGTTGAATTAAAATATAATTTCGGTCTTGAATCCACCTTTGTCGGATTCTTCAGTAAAAAAATAATATTTTTAGAATCCGCCAAAAGCGAATTGAATATAAAATAATTTTTTATCCCCTATATAAACTTGTAGCTCCAAACACAGCAAGCACATAAACAAATATGTTGTAATTGGAGAGGGTACAGGTAGGAGAGGTTGCTCAGCAGCTTGTTCTCAAAAAAAAAAAGTGTGCAAAAAAAGAGTGTTCAAAAAAGTGTGAGAATAAATAGTACAGTAAATATAATAATTTATTTTAATGGTGAGAATAAAAAGTGTTACAAACACTAATGAGGGTGTCATATTTGTATGTGAGAGGCCATTAAGTTTTTTTATTCCTTACACTTTCTCATATGCAGATCTGGAGAATGGACTATGTCAGTCCATAAATAGTGACACTCCAAAGAGAGTGGTGGTAATGAGATACAGGTGTCTCATCTCGATTTTTGGTGAGTTTAGACAATACCAAGCAGTTGCGATATGAGACGACAATTATATTCAACAAATATTTAGGATACATCAGCAGCATTAGCAAAACCTTCCGGCCATTGAGTTATATGTTGATTTTGAAATTCTTGCTCATAATGTAGAATGTGACCCAATCAAATTTGTAGACGAAAACACAGAGTTGGAAGCAATGGAGAAAGACGAGGATGAAGATGACTATAGAAGTGCAATGAATATGCTGATAATGATACAGATGATGATATTGATAATGATGGCATATCAAACTTCATAGATGGGCAACATCTAAATAAAGAGCCGTCTTTCATTCGTGTTTTAGATTTAGAAACTATGCAAGTATCAGAGTTTCCAGAGTATGCAAACATAGGTATGCAGCCTTAATTAAAAATTTTTATCTTTTTTATTTTTTAATGATTCAATTGGTTTAAGTTAATTTAGGTAATTTCTTTCATTTATTTTTTTTAGTGGTGACAATTAAAACTAATTTTTAAGTTGGTTAATTGTAGTGGATTTTTTAGTTAATTAGTTTTAGTAGAAATTTTTAGTTAATTAGTTTAAATTGATTTAGGTAATTTGTTTGATTTAGTTACCTTATTAGTTGTAGTGATCGATGAAATGTACAATTTTATTTTATTTAAGAATTTTTTAAATTGATTATGTAATTGATTATTTAATTTATTTAATTTAGTTTTTTTAGTGGTGGAAATTAGAATCACAATTTTACTTCATGTAATGTTATTAAATTGATTTTTAAGTTGGTTATTTGTAGTGGATTTTTTTTTTGGTGCAATGTAGTGGATTTTTTATTTAATTAGTTTGAGTATAAATTCTTAGTTAATTAGTATAAGTTGATTTAGGTAATTTCTTTGATTTAATTATCTTATTAGTTATAGTGATCGATAAAATGCATAATTTTATTTTATTTAAGAATTTTTTAAATTGATTATTTAATTTATTTCATTTGGTTTTTTTAGTGGTGATAATTAAAATTTCATGTAATGTTATTAACTTAACTTTTAGTTGAAACTTTCAATTAATTAATTTAAATTGATTTAGGTAATTTCTTTCATTTAGTTACCTTTTAGTTGACTATTTCCATTTATTTACGTGATTTTTTTCATAGGTGATTCCATTGTGAATGGTGAATTGTTTGTTGGGATGATATTCAAGAATAGGGAGGCAACTGTAGAAGTAATTAAGGCGTATAACATACTGAGAGGAGTAGATTACAAAGTGTTTGAATCAGAACCAAAGACATTTTATTGTAAATGCACACAGCATGATAGAGGTTGTGGATGGCTTCTTAGAGCAAGTTTGAGAAAACATAAAGGCTTTTGGGAAATCAAGAAATACAATGGGTCACACATATGCACTACCTCAAGGATTTCGCAAGACCATTCGAAGTTAGATTCTGACATTATTACACAATTTATAGAGCCTATGGTACAATCTGACCCATCTCTTAAAGTTAAAACTGTGATTGCAGAGGTTTTTTCTCGATATGGGTACACAACAACCTACAAGCATGGGCGGCGAAGCAAAAGGCTATTGAAAAAGTTTTTGGCAATTGGGAACGCTCATATGAGGAGTTACCGCGTTGGTGTGGAGCTATGTGTTCTGCTGTTCCAGGTTCAATTGTTTAGTTTGATGCTGTAGAGGCATATCATGGTGATGAGCTGGTGCCAAATTATCGACTATTTCACCGAGTATTTTGGAGTTTTGGTCCTTGCATTAGCGTATTTTGGTGCCGACTATTATCGACTGTTCCAGTACTATTATTCAACCACCCTAAATTTATCGCACCTCCACTAAAATCTAATGGACCCAGACGAACACCCAATAGATATTGACATAAATCAGGGAAGGTTTCATAGCTAGTAACAGTAGAGCCAATCACAGGTCGACCATTTACCGGGAGTCCTAATATCATAGCAACATCTTCTAGCTTGATGGTGCACTCACCACACAGAAGGTGAAAAGTATGAGTTTCGGGCCTCCACCTTTCAATTAGTGTTGAGATAAGCTTCTGATTCACTGTTATGTCACCGATTTCGACAAAACGGAGCAAGCCAGTACGCTACACGTAGGCTCGTATCTCATTTCTCATAAAAGGCAATTTTAAATGTCGAGCTCGCATATCTCTGGCTGTCTATTAAATTAAAAAATAAATTAATAAAAATTACTTTAATAACATTACATCAAATGAAATTGTAATTCTAATTACCACCACTAAAAATACTAAATGAAAGAAATTAAGTAATTAGCTAAATAATCAACTTAAAAAATTCATACAAAAAATAAAATTATGCATTTTATCAATCACTACACCTAAAAGGATAACTAAATTAAAGAAATTGCCTAAATGAACCAAAACTAATTAACTCAAAGTTTCAACTAAAACTAATTGATTAAAAGTTTCAACTAAACCTAATTAACTAAAAATTTCACTACAAATAACAAACTTAAAAATTAATTTAATAATATTACATGAAATAGAATGTAATTCTAATTACCACCACTAAAAATACTAAATGAAAGAAATTAAATAATCAACTAAAAATACTATGTATTTTTTTTCCTTGTTAAACAAATTGGTTTATCTGTATTCTTTATTGTATATAGTATATTTTTTTACTTATATTTTTAAAATTATATTTTTTTAAATTTTTTTACTGTGTTCCATATTTATTTTGTAATTTTTTTTACTTGTTCTGAAAGATAGTCAAAAAATAAAAAATTCCACTATTTCAGGCAAAACAATTGACCAAATAATAAAAAATTTGAATGAAAAAATATAATTATTATGCTACAATTTTGAAATAATTGTATTTATTTTATTTATTATGCTAAAATAAATATAGTTTTTTTGGTGTAGTGAAACTTGGCTACCACGTCCTATTTCATTATTTTGCAAGTTTTAATTTGTTTTATTATTTTTCCATACCTTTTTTATTGTTATTTTTAGGTGCCTACACCCATGAATTTGGAATTTAATGCCTTTCATGGGTGTGATACGTGTATTGGGTAGACACATGACTATTGGGTAGACACATGACAGATGGAGAGTATTGTTGGGAGGGATTATGTATGTGTAAAAAATCACGAAGGATAATTTAGTCATTTTCTTCGGTGGTTTTTTTTTAAACATCCGGGAAAATAAAATTTAAAAAATGAAAAAGAAAAAATTTTATAAATTAAAAATTAAAATGTTTTACGATAAAAAAATACAAATAAAAAATAAATGTAAAAAGCAAAAAATTTAAAAGTTTGCACACAAATTCCAAAATATTCATCTAATACACTGAGTACTTGGAAAGAAAAATGAAAAAGGAAAATAAATTATAAATAAATTAAAAAGTAAATAAATTTTTTAAAAAAAGTACTGTTTATAAAAGACAATTCGGATGCACCGAATTCCCTTACAAACAAAGAAAAAAATTAAAAACACTTAAAAAAATAAATAAAAAAAGTAAACCAAAAATTTAAAACTTAAAAAAATAAATTAATTAAATAACCTAGCACTATAATTGATTTTAATATTTATTTTATAATATGTTTTATTTTTTCGTTACCATATTTCTAGTGTACTGTGTTTTTTTATTTTATTTTTTCCTTTCATATGTTTATTTTTTTATTTTAATTATTTGTAATATTTATTTTTCATTAACATTTCAGTTTGTCTGGATTGTTTGAAGTGTAGAGTTCATTTTTTTTTCTTTCTATATTTTTTTCATTTTTAAAAATTATAATAGTGTGTAATATTTATCTTGCAATATGTTTTATTTTTAGTGTACAGTATTTATAATGTACAATACTTTATTTTTTTTCCATTCACAACTTTTATTTGAATTATTTTGATTTTTTTATTATTATTTTTTACAAAGCGGGATTCGAAAATAACAATACATACATAAACAAACGCACTGGTCCTGTTCACAAAAAAGAGATAAAGTGTTCAAACTAGATATTAAAATAAAACATAAGTTTTACTGTTTATTCTTCAGAATGCGGTGTCCCCACATTCCTTTACCTTTTTCCTTTTTATTTTGTTATGCGAATAAATAATTACTACCTGTACATTTTTTATTTTGTTCTCTCATTTTTTATTTTTTTACTATTTTGTGGGAAACAGTGTTATTTTTAATTTGTGGCTTTCTTTCAAAATCACTGCCTCCACCTATCATATTTTTATCAATGACTATGTCTAAAAGGATAACTAAATTAAAGAAATTGCCTAAATGAACTAAAACTAATTAACTAAAAGTTTCAACTAAACCTAATTAACTAAAAATTTCACTACAAATAACAAACTTAAAAATTAATTTAATAACATTACATGAAATAAAATTGTGATTCTAATTACCACCACTAAAAATAGTAAATAAAAGAAATTAAGTAATCAATTAAATAATCAACTTAAAAAATTCATACAAAAAATAAAATTATGTGTTTTATCAATGACTACATCTAAAAGGACAACTAAATTAAAGAAATTACTTAAATTGGCTTAAATTAATTAACTAAAAGCTTCAACTAAAATTAATTAACTAAAAACTCTTCTAATAAAATATCAATATATTAAACTAATCTTTCAATTAATTCAATTTTTGTGTCTCATTGTCTGTTAAATTTAAAATTAAATTAATCAACCTCGAATAAATGGATTTAAATAGAAATTTAAATTAATATATGTCTAACAAAAAATATCAACTAAAAAACACTAAATTAATATCCTCCAACTAAAAAAAAAGATATATATATTTAACTAAACTTTTAACTAATTCCATTTTGCTAAAAAAAAATTCAACTAAATAGATATATTAAAAAATATAACAAATTTAGAATACTATGTTTTTCATAAATAACACAATTTATACCCAACCAACCATATTGAAAAATATATAAAACATGAATTTCAATAACAAATTAAAAATACATTACATTTTGCTCTAACACTTCAACAGCAATGTGGCTATTTGAATTCATTACGTTGTCAGGTTTCACCATTTTCCTCGATTAGCTATCTCTTAACTTTTTTTGAACTATCTCGGCTTTTTTTCCCCTCACTTCTCTTATGTATGTTTTAGATCGTTTAAATCCTCCAACCCCTCTTTTATAAGCAGCAACCAATTTCATACTCTTGCTCAATAATATACTTCTATCATTTCACTCTAATTCATTGAAAAAAATTTCAAACGCATGCTGAGACACATGCATCACAGCTTTAGCGCATGCAGATGAATAGGGGATGCATGTGAGCTCGCCTCGGTAAAGAGCTGGAGCAGCCCCCTCCCCTGCCTTCCGCGCGTCAGCTCCGGTTTCCTTCTCGGTGCAACCCAGCTTGTCCATGGCACCATCAGCAGACTGGAATCTGCCAACGGCGGACTGCAGGAGACAACCTCTGCCGTGCCGTCGTGTCCTGGCAGCGGTCGGTGAGATGTAGACGAAATCCGCCAAAGGTGGGCTGCAATTGGCAGCGAGAGAATCCGCTAAAGGCGGACTGACTTTGGCAGAGTTGCAGAGATGCTGTTCGGTCCTTATTTTTTGTTGAATCTGCCAATGGCGGATTCATTGAACACCATATTCCGGTAAATCACCTGATAACCACATATCTAAATGCAACACCTTATCACACACCATATGTAAATTATTTTCCATATGTAGAACACATTTACTATAGTTATGCATAAAATAGAACCACATGTGTTCTTTAAGTGAACAGGTAAACAATTTTAATAATAAAAAATATATTACTAATAAAATTACATTAATGTCCTATACCTACAAACATCCGACGTAACATTGAAAAAGTGACCCGTCCCTGTGTTTCATTAGCAAGTTACCCCTCACGTGCCTTCTCCATTTGCCACTCCTTATTGTATCAATTTTTTCAAAAAAATTTAGTAATTACTCTTATTCAATTTAAGTTAACTCTTGCTATATTTAATTTTGTTGTTGTTTGAAAATTATATTTAAATTGTTATAAATTATTTTTTTGAGTTGTGTATAGAAGTTAAACTCATAAATAATATTAAAAATCAATGATAATTAATTGGATTTAAACATTTCAAAATCAATCTATTATATAAATAAATAGTGATTGAATATTACAATGAATTAATTATTTATTATAAATGATCAATAACATGGGTATTAAAATTTTGAGTTAATCATTAAACTTTTATGATTTTACAATATTACCATGGGAAAAATGAGTTTATTCGTGACTAGTTAAGTAAACTCTTATGAATTTAAGTAAATTCTAACAAAATTGATAAACACTAGCTCGACTCTACTGACGACTTAACAAGTTTAGATTTATGTTTGATTTTGCTATCTACCTATTAATTATTTGTTACTTTTGTTGAGTAAATTAGTTTACTTGTGTATCATATGCAATATTTATTGATTTTATTTAATATATTTTGTTCATTTGTTATTATTCAATATTAATACATATATTTTTAAGGTAATTTTTTTAAATGTGTAAACTCACATACATTAAAAAAAAAGATAGTAATAAATAATAGTTTCAAAGAGTTTTATACTATTATCCAATCATATATTATCATATTTATCGATGTGATTGACTCTTATATCTACTATTTGAAAAATTATCCAAGTAGACAAATTTGATTTTATGTAACTGGAAAAAAAGCAAAAAAACAAAACCCTATTACGAAAATACAAATATTCTATTATTATAATGTTTTTTTATTATGTATTTTAATAGTTCCTACTTCTATTTTGCATCATAATTTCTGTTGTGAATACATATTTAAGTAATAAAATTTCCAAAGTATTTGTATAATTTTTTAAAATATGATAATTAAAATATTAATTTAAGATAACAATTAAAGAGGTTAATTTTGATATATTAAAAGTATAAATGTGTTTTATACAATTGTCTAATTAAATTCTTGTATTTATGAGATTTTTTAAAAAATATTTGATTTTATAATTTTTCATTTAGGAAGATTATATACTCCTTTCTAAGTTTGAAATCCGGATACTTTGACTATAATCAATGTATTTCTTGCAAATCATGGATTCTATTATAACCGTCCACATCATCGAATTGTCACTAGGCCTGCAGCCAGGATAGATGTAAGCAGTATTAGAAGGCACCAACGCTCTGATTTATGGGGAAGAGAGACGGTGCTCCTTTTTTTTGGGTTGATATATAAACGTTATAAGAAGATTTAAATCAAATGGATGAGCTTGCGTGTGGAACTGGTGGCCAATTGAGTACATTGAATGTACTCAAACCTTATTGGTACACCTTAAATGCCACCTGATTTATGTATTACTTGGAAAAAGTTTAATTTGAATGAGTTGTGAATTTTTTTTACACCCAAGAGAGTGAGTTTTGTTAGAATAAAAATAGGCGATAATGTTGATGAATATGACTGGTATTTAATATGTAATTTTATATACAATAATACAAATATAATGTATGAAAATTCCTTCCTATCTTACTCTTGTCCCAATACTTAATTTTATAATTTTTTTTATATGGAAAATTTTATAATTTTTTTATATGGAACCACCATTGTCTAGATTTCATTACTAGGAAATCGATAAATCTATCTTGACACGACAAATACTCCCAAAATCAAATTTTGATGGGTTCAACACTAGTCTCTCTACCAAAGTCAGGAAACCACCCCAAGCTCAATGATTACTTACAAGGGGAGTTATAAGATCTCATACATGAGGTTCTGATATCGAGAACTTAAATCCATTTAAAACATGAGCTCATTCTTTACCAATTATGTTAGCCCTTATTGACCAACTAAGGTTTCATTTGGTTAAGCAGTTTATTTAAATGCTCATACAAAAAGGATTTTTGAAAGTAATTTATAATTAAATTATTTTATATTTAAATATATAATAATTAAAATATTTATTTTTAGTATTTTAAAAAATATTTCTTAAAAGATTAAATATTTGAACTTCTTGAAAATAATTAAGAATAATTTTTAGAAAAATTATAATGGATTCAGATGGTGTTTTATTTTGCCTTTTTTTTATTTCTTTTTCAATCATCGCCTCTTTTTTTTTTTTCGTTTACTTACTATTTTTAATGAGTGTGTCCATGTGGATGAGGCATTGGCAATTTCGCATAGTGATTGAATTTGAAAGTGCAGTCTTGTAATACCATGTCAAGAAAGAAAAAGAAAGATGGTGCATAACCACCCTTGAATCATCAAAAACTCAACCAAACAGAGTTATTTTCCGCATTTTTTGGTTCTATTATTTTTCGCTTTAAAAACACAAAGTAGCAGCTTATTTAAGACTGGCGTAGAGTAGTAATTTTCTCCTAAACTAATAATATTACAAGTACACGCAATAGATACTCCTTTGCTTCAGAAATCATAATTCCTAGTCACTACAATATATTTACAGTATAATCTTTTTTTCGGTTTTTTCATCTTACGTGGAATAAATTTAAGAGAAATTTACAAAAATTAAAATTCTTAGTAAAATTCTTTTCAATTTAAGAACAATCAACCACTAAAGTGATCAATCGAGCCAATTACTGATTATTCATGCTGAAAATCATTAATCAGTTAACTGGTCAATGTTCTTAAATGGAAAACATTTTTTTTTCCCTAAGAATTCCTTTTTGCAATTTTTTTCTCCTTAAATTTAATACAGAAAATGCTAACTATATAATATATTTACAGCTAGTTTTGTGAGAAAAAAGAATCAGTAAGATTCCACATGACTGCGTTGATCTTCCACAGGAACTCTGCTAGTGAGGGAAGGCCTCATTGTGACAATGGCTGACTCATTAGCTCCAGCTTTAAGAGCAGCCCTTCCAGCTTCCAGGAACCTCTTCACTGCATCTTCTGCATATTTGTTTGCTTCTCCCACTGTCATACTCTTCCCAATATTTGGATAGGAGTTTAGTACATGGTCACCATTAAGCTGAGATGCAAGTTGGATCAGTTCCACTTGGAATTCTGAGAGACTTGTATCTTCTCTTGCTCCAAATGGCCTTAGATCAGAACTCACGTCAGGAAGTGTTTCTGTAAGAAAACATTAGGAATGTTGTCAAAACATGAATGCCAGAAAAATTATTTTTTCTGGAAAATAAGAAGAAAAAAAAATCAGAGTATCAAACAACTATGGATTTGGCTCTTCTAAAATAATGAGACTAATAAAGTGAAAGTTTAAAAACCCTTGGATCATTTAATGGGACCCACACAATGGTAGTCATTCATCTAAGGGTGATTAATACCTCACTTCCTCACTTTATTAACCTTTTCACTCTAAAGGAGCCAAATCCAACAGCTCTATATAACAGACAACAACAAGGTTTGTGTTCTATATTTTGGATCTTCTTATGTACAATGGCACACCATTCATTGGCATTTCAGTATACTTCCAAACCACTTTTAAGATGGAGACAGTTGTGGAAACTTACTCCTTTCTTATTGCAGTTAGTACAGGAGACACACAGGAAATTTCTAAGCCTTGCACTGATACTGGTGTCTGTCTATATTAGGTTTGCTGCCATTGATGGTCATGTAATTTCAGAATCTATTTGTCATAAGATCGGATGGATATATAACATGAAAGGGAAAAATGAAGTTTCCCATCCCAATATATATGTAATTATGTATATATAGCCAATGAACTCACTCCCCAAAGCCACAGGCCAGCATATTAACACAGTACACAAATATCTTGAGCTCATCAAAAGGAAAAAAATGCAGATCAATATTTTTATATTTCTATACATCAATCTTAAGTTAATTTTTGACAGAGATCAAAATTATGTTTGGTCAGCGGAAAAGGCTACTTTAATTTGCAGTCCAGACTAAAACTACAGATGAATTTAGTAAAGCACACACTCGTTTATAAAGCATTTATTTATTTATTTTGGGATACATTTTGAGCATGAACTTAACTACCATGGCAGAGTGCCAAGATTGCTGAGTCAGATGTAACAACCAAAGGCTTAGAGACAAACCTGGACAATCATCACGAGGAGTATCTCGAATGTAGAAGTATTTTTCGAAGGTACCAGCCCATGCATCTCTCTTTGTCAAGAAATTGGAATTTAAATTGAAAAGCTTCTTTACTGTGGCAGGAATAGATGAATGTTCATATTGAGACTTTGGTGTTGGCCCATCAGGTTCATGAATCACTGCAAAAAGTACATGCATCAACTTATGCTGAAACTGGTCCCCTAAAAAAGACGTTAAACATGTACCAAAGAAACTAAAACTTGGGTAATAAGGCACAGCTTATGACTATCCAAGTGAAGTTACTGCTCTGAATAAGTAAACCAAATAAAAAAAAAAAAATCAATAAAGAGGACACTCAGTAGGAATAGTTATGTCATCCTTATATATTCAATAATCAGTGTCAAGTAATAGGCTACTCTCTCTAGCCATTCAGTATACAAACGCTAAAACTAGTTTCTTACAGCTCACACAAATCTCCAGGCACAGATTAATTCATAAGTGAGAACTACATGATACACATAGAAGACCAAAATTAGCCTTCAGGATTCAACCCAAGTACATAGAAGTATATAATTTAGTACATCATTTTGAAGTAATGCAAAAATTTTGCCAATAAGGAATACGGTACATGAAACCACATCAAGTGCAAACTGACCAGATTCTCGTAACAGTAGAAACACGTATATGGCAAAACTTCTACATCTGCCAACATACCATATTAGTTCTACCTAAAGACCTAAAATGACTTCAACAAAGGCAAGTACGAAGTCCCATGAAAGCTAAAAAATAGTAATGTCTACAAAATACCATCAGCAATCAGATAAACCTAAATCATCTGTACAGCTTTGTGCAGAAGTATACTTCAGCCAAGTCTAAAGGAATATACGACTCCCCCAATCAAATAGCTATATGCTTACAAACTACCATCATCAACCAGATAAACCTAAAAGTCTTGTATAGCTTCAAGCAAAAAGTATAATTAAACCAAGTTTAAAGGTACATAGTTATGTCTACAAACTACCATCATCAAATCAGATAAACCTAAAAATCTGTACAGCTTCATGCAAAAGTATACCTCCACGGCTCAACCAAGTCTAAAGGAACATACAACTACCCCAATGTGCGTAAAATTTTCAACAACAATAATAAGAAAACACATAAGCAACAAGCCAAAATCTCTTTTAGATTAAACCCAACAAAGCCAAAAGATTTTCAACAAGCTCCAATCCAGAAAATAAAAGATTGGGTGAACCAACCAAGCTGTAAACTCACCAAACTGTTCATTCCTTCATCTTATAAAACAGAATGTAAGAAGTCACAATCCACAACACAACAAGACCCCTTTTCTTTTTCACTAACCTTCATAGCCCAAGGAGGTTGTCCCATTCTAAAATCAGTGCATGCACAAGCCTACTTACAACTGATCTATGAACAAAAGATCAGTACCAAAAATCAAACCCAAAAACTTTTTGTACCAAAAATCAAACCCAAAATCTTTTTGTCATCAGAGTTCAATCCAGTTCCAACCAAAACCAATTAAGTCAACTGATGGCATAAAAAATCTGAACTACCAACATCAGTAACAATTAATACGAGAAAAATTTATAAAGATTAATTTTTATGCACTAACCAATAAAATTTGAGAAAAATGACAAATTATGGTGGAAGTTACTCATCATTATTTCGCATTTTCCTCATACATTGCCAATATATAAAAATTAAATCTTAAATTTCTATGTATCGACTGTGTGAAATAACTTGACAATCTTATGAGTTACTATTGGAAGACAACTACAACTATCAATGCATAAAATTTTTTCTCA
This sequence comes from Dalbergia cochinchinensis, assembly GCA_031216125.1. Lineage (NCBI taxonomy): Eukaryota > Viridiplantae > Streptophyta > Magnoliopsida > Fabales > Fabaceae > Dalbergia > Dalbergia cochinchinensis. The sequence goes on along the minus strand of CM062371.1, from coordinate 47,621,159 downwards.
AAATAATTGTTTGGGAACCACACAAAGCAGCTTTTTTTCCAGAAGAAATAAATAAACTATTTTTATAAAATCAATGGTGTTTGGATAGTTGATAAAAAAGGATTGTGATAAAATACTAATAATTTTAGGCTGAAAAGCAACTTTTTATGCTATTAATAATAAGTGGAAGCTGATTATTTTAGAGTTATTGTTCTTTTACCAACTTAACCCTATGTATCAAATCAAATATTATACAGTATACATGACCATTTCATACTCTTTTAGTAATTAATCATATAAAAGCAACATTTTTCAGACAATTCAAACAAAACAGATTATCTTAAAAGCATTTTTCATGTGAAATATCCACACACAAATTATATAAAAAGCAATTATATAAATAAGCGTTCATTGAAACAATTTTAATCTTTCACCTCTTCCAAACACACAAAATAAGACAACACCCCATAAATGATAAACGTAGAAAATTAAAACAAATCGAAGTTATCTTGAGAAGACTGACCTGTACCCTTGTCAATCCAAGGGGAGATTAAGAACGTGGGGACCCTGACACCTAAGCGATCAAAGCGGAAGTAATAAGGGTCAGGACCAATCATGCCATCAGGGTTGGGGACACCCTCCACAGGAGTAGGCACATGGTCATAGAACCCTCCATGCTCATCATAAGTAATTAGCACCGCCATCTCCTTCCACTGAGGGCTAGACCTCAGGATCTCATACACCTCCTTCACGAATCTCTGCCCCTCTGCCACGTCGTGTGAAGGGTGATCATCATTCGCCGGAGAAACCTTCACATCGAAGTACCTCTGCTCCACCACCACGTAGTTCGGAAGCTTACCCTTCCTAGCATGGTACCTGCACCATGTTTGGCAACAACATATATGATTATTTAAGAGAAATAATCACCTTGCTGTTTCAAAGAGTTGTCTTCAAACTTCATAACAGCAGATTATTTTAGACAAACAATTATTCAAATAAAACAATCAGTCGTTTACTTGAAAAAATCCACTCCGAATGCCTTTTGGAGATAAACTATTTATGGAAAATAAATAACTCAAACAGGAATGATAGCAATTCCAGAGACTAAAACATCAATTTCTAAGTTGAATTTAGGGAATTTTATGGTGCGTTTGGTTTAAAAAAATAGTTTTCAATTTTCATTTCATATTTTACTGTTCTCTAAATTTTGTTAAGGTAATTCTAAAAATTTTGAAAACTATAAAATCCATATTTCAATTTTCATTCTCAATTTTTAATATTTTCTTCGTAAAACCCTAAAAATAGAAACATTGAAAATGGAAACAGAAAACTGAAATCAAACGACTATAACATGCAATTTGCAGAACTAAATAAACATTTACTGATGTTTTATTTTAAAGAAAAAATAACTTTTTTTTCAACAAAATTGAATCACGTTTCATGGAAACTGACATGAATCACTATTCAAAAACTATTTTTAGCTAAAATAATTAATTTTTAGCTAAAAACTACTTGAAATAATCTATTTATTATTTTGGAAGATGACATAAATAGTTTTTATGAAAAACAATTTTTTTACCTTAAAAATCGCTTCTTTTTTTTTGAAAAAATAAAATCCTAAACAAGCATAAGTCTCATCCTCTCTTATCATACCATATCTAAATACAACTTTAGCAAAATAATATTTTTCTTACAGAACCTAGTTTACACAACCGATTATTGCACCAAAAGTAGAACTATTTTTTTCCTCAAAAATTGTCTGCTTACCTTAACCGATTATTAAACCCAACAAAAAAAAAAACTGAGTGAAAATACTTATTTAGCATTTCTTTCTTCTTTTTCAAACAATAAATGGATCAAAGAGACCTTCTATTATAAGCCAATTTAATTCAAAACCCTAATCCAATCCCCCAAAAACCCAAAAAAAAAAGAGAAAAAAACGCACCTGAACTTCAACCCATAGCTATGAAACTTCACAGCATTCTTGATCTTCCTTAGCGTCTTGAAGAACAACGTAGCCGGAATATTCTGGTAGTATATCCCGAACGAGAGCCCATCATCATTCAGCGAATCAAAGATCGTCCTCTGAGGAAAACCATGAATCAAGTCCTTCCTCACATTACTCATAGCGCCATGCGAAGTCGCCGAATGAACGTAGAACCGGTTCGGCTGAGTCGAAGCGGGGACCGAAGCGAACCACTTGTCCAAGACAGCGAACTCGTTCGCCAACTCAGTGTAGATCGGTAACCGCTTCGGATCAAAACCGCTCATAACGGTTTCCGACATCCCCGGGAGAGCGCTCTCGGCCTGCTGCGCGAACCCGTTCATAGGTGCCGGGTTCGCGGAGCTGTCGTTTGAGCCGAAAATCTGTTCCCGGATCGCTTGGAACGAGTGGCCTGGGTCCGAGTCAACGAAAACGGCGTCGTTAGTGACTCCGATTTTGGGGGAATTCGCGTCGGAGGTTGAGAGTGGGTTGGATTCGGATCCTGTTAGCCCGTCGATTTCGGGTCGGGTTTTCTTGAGCCATCCGAGGATGTGGTCGAAGGAGCGGTTCTCCATGACGATTATCACGACGGTTTTTATTGGGCCGGTGATCTTGTGCTTCACCTTGCGGCGGAGTGGGGCGCCACCGTCGGGGGCGGCGGAGGAGGAGGGGGAGAGGAGGAGGAAGAGGAAGAGGAGGAGGGGGAGGGCGGGGAAGTGGGATCGCCGGAGATTCATCTCCGGTGACCGATTTGACTTGCTGAAGGGGGTGTGTGAGAAGGGTAAAATTGGGAATTTGATCAGGGCTGTTGGTGTTTGGTGGATGCTTGTTTTGCTAAGTTTTTCGAGTGGTATATATAAAGACTGACGAGGGACGCACAAAAGATTACGGTATGTATGCTTTCAAAACAAGTATTTATTTTTTGTTTTGTCTTCTACTTTTCTTATTTTTCCCCCTCTTCTACGAAACACCCAAATTATATGCAACAAAATTTAATTTTGTATGCACTGTGCGTAAAAAAAAATTTGAATTTAGTTTTGAACAGTATAAAAAATGAGTTTAATTCGCACCGACTAACAATGTTAAAAGGTCATCTGACTATTCACTTGTTATTTATTTATTAACTAATAGTGTAACTATATTTTACATTATTAATTCATATTAATTAAACTCAAAATTTTACACAATTATGTAAGAGTTTAATTTTGATACACTAATTTTATAGTGATAAAACTTTTCAAATAGTGAGTATGAGATTTAATCACTTTTATTGGTTAAATGACACAGTTAATATATAGAAATTAAACTCAATTATGTATTGTCACAATATGAATATGGTTAATTCTTATTTGCAGCACTTGAAAATTTATGCAAATAAAAATAGTTAATTAAATAAAAGTGTAAAATTCTTTTACATTACCAATATATTAAAGTTAAACTTAAAATTTGTTTGCTCTATAATAATCGACTAAGAGTAAGCTATTCTAAAGATACTTCCAACATATAAAATCACCCAATAACACGTAATTTATACTAAAGAGGATGGCTGAACCCCTTAGCTTATGGATTGCTTAAGTCAATGTAGAAAGATCTTGAGCTTGATTAATATTAAGAAGCAAAAAGTAAAAGGGAAAATTGAACTTGCATTAAATGAAAAAGTAATAACAACCAAAATAAATGAGCAAACAAGATATGCGTTTTTTTTGTTGCTAAGTGAAGTGTGTTTGTACTTAGATTCTATTAGCTATTTGTAGACTTATCATTTATGTTGTATCAATACTTCATCATCCCACTATACATGGCATCTAGGAAGTATCGTGTCCAATATTGATAATGATATTTCGATACTATAAGATGTGTCAAAATTAATTTTTTGTATGGTTTTATAAATTAGTTTGTACATAAAATGTCATTAATATACATTTTTTATATTTTCTTAAGATAGTTATGATAAGAGTCAAGTCAATTTAATAATATATTGATAATATCATCTTAAATTTAGTAAAATTAATATATATTTAGTATATATATACACATATCCTCACATACTAAATTTCAAAATTTTACCGCATCCCTGTATTGATATCGGATTGTATCATTATTATATTTTATCTTTGTACTTCGTAACTAATCATTAAGGCTAACATCATGGCCTGGCAACTCCTATTCTAGCTAAATTATTTGTCACTAGTTTCAGCCTTCAATCAACCACGTTTCTGCCTTGAAACAATGTTGATTCCAGCACTTGGTCAATCAATTATGGCCGCATTACCTTTATCTAGCTTGCGAGCTTCCTTTTCTCATATTAGGCTTGTGCCCACTTGCTAGCCTAATTCATGAACTCCAACAAAAATACATATACATATATTTAAGAGTTTGATTTTGATGTATTGAAAGTGTAAAATATTTATACTGTAATCTAATCAAAATATTTAATTTCCATTATTTTTCAAATAATCTGTGCGAGAATCAACCATTATAATTAATGTGTCAATACATAACTGGATAATAATGTAAAATTTTTTATATTGAAAATGAATTCAAATTAAATTTTTGCTAGAAAAAGTATTTTATTTGACTAGTTATTATCTTAAAAGTTTGTAAATAAAAGTATATAATTAAAGAGTTTCATTTTGATCCATTATCATTTAATTAAAATATTTTATTTGGATGACTTTTTATATAGTGGATGTAACACCCTCTTATAAAATAACTAATAATATGAATTTACACATGAAGCACAATGGTTAACATTAAATAAAGAGATTACAAATATAAGGTTCTAGTAATGACAACTTAATGTCATTAAGTACAAACCGAATATTTCTATAATTTGTAACATAAAATCACACATTAATTAAACATAAGCCATGAGTTTCTAGCAGTTCATCCATTCAGTGTTCTTGTTGTCTGAAACCACCAGAAATAAAAATAAAGGGAAATGAGAATTTATAAAAATTCCCAATAGAGAATGAATGGTTTTAAAAATATTTGAACTATGGTTGGTTCCAACCGTGTCTGCACGGGAAATACACATGACTACAATAACGTTATATGAATATAATCAGTTATCATAAAATATGTCATGTAGAACCTGTTATGCATAGAATATGTCATGCATATCTTATCAAAATTATGATTTGCTTTACTTTAGTTTCTCTTTCATTTGTCTGCTTTATGCCATAGTCGCGCCTTATCTTGGGAATTCTCATTCTTTCATATTGTCCTTAACATCGTGATGACAAAGCAAATACTTACGCCATTCTAACCAAGCGGAGTAACATAAAGGATCTTACATTTATCCTCTGTCTTATCTCTGTGGTTAGCACATCTTAATTAATCATGTTCTTTTAAAAGTTATTATGCATAATTTCACAATAAAGAATTTCATATAATAAATCAATAAATTAAACTTAAATAAATATTGTTACTCAACAATTTAAATAGTGAAACATAAATACATAAATTTATAAATTCATGCATAAATAAATTGGGCCAAAAGAATAGAAGTTAGATCCAATAAATTAATGTATAACTAATAACAACATAAATAAGAAGGAATATTTAATTAATTTGTATTAAAATTTAAATCGCATAAATATAAATATTAATATAAATAAGAAAGCTGGAGCGTGATCTTTCATTTGGACCGATAGAGAGAGAGAGAATACTTATAATTAAATAATAAAAAGAAACTAGAGCAGGATTCACTTTGATAAAGGGAGAGAGAATCATTATAATTAAGTGATAAAAGAAGCGGGCCTTGATGGCCAGCGGGACCAGTAGGGAGAGAAGAGGATTATTTTTTATTAGTATTATTTTACTATTCAGGTTCATGATCATTAATAGTATAAAAACAATTGACTATGAGCATCTATGATAAAAATGATAGTGCATAAAATGAATAGTAATAATAATAACTGTAGTCATGGTTTTATTTGGCATAAAAATAAATTCATTCCCTACCTTAAATTCTTCTGGAAGATGAAAATTACATATACCTATTGAACCTTGTACTATATTATCCTTACTATTTCTCCTCTCTTTTTTTCTCTTCTCTTTCTCTTCCTCACGTTCTCTCTCATTGTCACTCCGTCGCGCACACACACACACACACACACACCCAGATATATATATATATATATATATATATATATATATATATGGATGCACTCACGAAATGAAGTTTACGTGGTGAAATATTGTGAGTGAGTGATCTTTGTGTCTTACTTTTTGGTGTACTATCTTTATTTTTTTGTGTGTAAAAATTATACACCTAATTATTAATACTTAACATATTATTATTTATTACACTTAATAAATCTTATTCTTAATTTAGTACAATGTACTATGAGTTTATTGTCACTAGTTTATTATCTTATTTTATACAGTTAATATTTGTAGTTTAAAGTTTTGGTCTAATATTTAAAATAATTGTTGATATGTAAAATTACTAAGTAAGAGCATAACTTAAAATTATTACACATAAACTATTTTATTTTTATCATTATTATTATTATTTAAAAAAAAAGGGATGTTACAGTGGATATGAAAGTTAACTATCATAACTGATATGATAATATATGACTAAATAACTATGTAAAAAGTATTTATATTGTCTGCACATAGAAATTAAATCCAAAATTAAATGATAATGTAAAATTGTTTTGTATTCACAATGTATAAAAATTAATCTCATCTAAATTATAGGTTACATAAAAACTCTCACTTTCATAATTTTTTTCACAAATATTTTTAGAATTTCATCATGCAAAATGATAAAATTTTAATATACTTATAGTGTAAAAAATTACATCATATTTAATTGTATACTATCAAATCAGTAAATATACAAATTCTCACTGTCATAATTTTATTTCACAAATATTTTAGGATTTTGTTATCCAAAATGATTTAATTTTAATATGCTTATAGTATAAAAAATTACATCATCTTTAATTATATATTATCAAATCAGTAAATATAGTTGGTTTTGGCATTTAAAAGGCCATCCAAATGAAAAAATTCAATTTATAATAATGCATCAATATTTTCATTAAAATTAAATTGTATTAAAAAAATTAATTTTAATATAGTATAACTATAAAATAGTTTTATATTGTTATCCAATTATATATTTTTTATATACTTTTAAGATAGTGCGTATTTAAGTAGAAGACTTTTCCTAATATAACAACACATAATCATATGTCTATATGAATTTTTTTATATTTGCGACACATAAAAATTAAATCTTCAAAATATGTAAAATTTTGTCATGGAAAATTTATTCGGGAAAAATTATTCTTAAGTACGTTTTTTTAATTGAGAATTTTGATTCTAATATGTGAGAACCATTACATTAATAAATAATGTCATTCGAGTTATAAACCGTATTAAACATAAATCTTTCAAACCATAATTCTTAAAAGAACTATTGATTAAATAAAGACATCATTATAATTTGGCAAGAATTAAGAGTCTTATTATTAAAAAAACAGAGAGTCATTAGTAAGTAAGGATTTTTTTTTTAAAAAAGAAAGCATAAAGATTAATTAGAAACTAAAATTTATGTAAGTTCAATAAGATGATAAAAGTTTAGTTTTTTCATTTATAATAGAAAGGATTTAATTTCAATACATAATTGCAAAAAAATTAATACAAAAAGGTGTAAAAAAGTTTTACATAATCATCTAATCATATAATTTCATATCAATAAATATAGCTAATTTCTATCATCTATTACTTCAATAGTCAAATAAATTGAGAGATTTAATTGAATGACATTATAAAACTTATACATTATCAATATATAAAAAATAAACTGTAAAATATAATAATATTTATTTTTACATCACAAGTTGTCGTATGCCACTAGCATATGACAAGTGGTAAAATTATATTATAATTTTAGAAAAATAAGATATGACAAATTATAATTAGATAATAAAATTAGAATCTAATTTTGATATATTTATATCGTTATCCAATCATATATTATTACATTAGTAAATATGATTAATCCTCAAATTCATTTCATGAAAAGTCATGCAAATAAAATAATTTAATAAAATGATTGTCAAAGTAACAAGATTAAGCTCACAAAATCATACAAATATTAAAGAAATTAATTTATCTGTATTCTTAGTGTGAAAAAGTTATACATGAACATCTAATTATATATCATCACATGAACAAAAAATGTTTAATTCAATCATTTATTATCTTAAAAATCTTACAAAGAAAATTGCATGATTAAATAATAGTATTCTGAAATTAATGTCACTATTAAATATGTATTTTTTTATCTTTAAAATATATTTACTCCTAAACACGAACATGACTCAGTAACTCGTTCAATAATTATTTTTTTATAAAAATTAACCTTAATTTTATCGTAGAATTTAACTCACTTGGATACTTGCTGTTAATATTACACCCAATGCTCATTGGTAACAACAATATTATTTGGATACCTCAAAGTTCATTGAGGACATCTATTTTTTGAGTATTTAAATAATATTTTTATCATTGATAAACATCTATGCTCTTTGAGCTCAAATAATAATAAAAAAAAAATCTGTATGTGTTTCATATTCATAAGTATGTGTACGTCAATTATTGGTTTTTTGACCAATTAAAGTTTTGGAATTGCGTGGGGAAGATAACTGCACGCCAGTAACGTTACTGATGAGAATTTTGTGAAGATTTGTTTTCATGTAAATAACAGTTTTCAACGTTAAGGCCATGAATCTGCTTCCGGGGTGAGGTCGCTTTTGACATGAATTGACGTGTCAGATAGGATACAAATTGGCTAACCAAAGTGCTACGTTTATTTATTTATTTAATTTTTGGTCAGAGCAAAGTGCTATTTTTATATTGGAAAAACGAAAACTAAATGTCGTAGCCTGGCCCGGAACATTTAATAAAGCCCAATGGCATATTCCTTGTTTGGTTTTTGGTGGGGTGAGCCACTTTAGACTGAGAAAGCGAAAGGAACTAGCAATCCCGCAAACCTATCTTCCTCTAGTGCGACCTGAGCCACAACCTTTTCAACTATTTGAAATGATCATATTGATTGCGACTACAAAAAAAAAAATGAACATACTGAAGTTCACATTTTGATTTTCTCACACGTTTTGGCAGTTTAGTACTGCTTTTTTATATGCGTGTTCAACACGTCTTGTTTAATCTGTTGAGTAAGTTTGGGCTGCACATGTACAATAACAAAACAAAAAAGGATAAATATCCACCATTATATTTACACCATACACTTATATTAAGTTAAAAATTATAAATTAATATATAAAAAAGTTATAAATTAATATATAAATTTTTTTTTGCATACTTATTTACATCTTTTTACATATTAGTTTATAACTTTTTTTATATTGATTTATAATTTTTTACACACTAATTTATAACTTTTAACTTGATATAAATGTGTGGTGTAAGTATGGTGGTGGTTGTGTATCACTTCTCTAATAAAATAATAAAATTTTGACCCACTGGTCACAACTCGTAACCTATTTTATTGGACTCAATAAATATTTTATAATAGAATTTTAACATATAAAATTATGATATGTTACATATATTATCAATTGTTGTGTAGGATTAGATGATCTCCCCTTCTATTAGCTTGCTCAACATTTTGTAAAATCAAACAACCTTGAAAATATTGGGATCAAGGAAAAAGAGTTAAATTCTAAAACACAAAATTCACTTATTTTCATGAATTTAAAATATGGATTTCTCTGATATCTTTATAAAATTCTCAGTACCTTTTGGTTATGAGAAATGATACACATCCATCAATATACGTACACCACATATTTATACCATGCTACATGATAAAATAAGTGTATGGATATGGAGCGACAAAGTGTGAAAGCAATAAAACAAAGAAAAGCAATATCCCCTACCTTGCATCACTCTCTCTTTCTCTCACCCACCAAAGCTTTCATTTTCTCTCTCTAGTTTTTCATCATTCACAAGAGGAGAAAGAAGAAGCAGAATCAAGATCTAGGTAGTGCACAAAACTTATCCTCACGTATGAAGGCTTAGCTCATTCTATTTGATTTTTCATATGTTTATGGTTTATGTACTAAGAAATGGATGATTTTTTTTTTCAATTTTTTAAGCAACAAAATGAATTGAGAGTGGCTTTGCTAGAAGCTGAGATTTGCTGTTATTGTTGAAAATTGGAGTTGAAAAATTGTAAATGTGTGTTAGGAAAAGTTATAAACCAGTAGTAAAAAATTGTAAACCATTATACAAAAAGTTATAAATCAGTAACAAAATGTTGTAAACCAATTGAGGACTCTATATTTTCATAATTTTATAAATATAAAATAGACCTAAATATCATAATAAAATTAAATTTTAGTTATTAGCAATATATTTATTAGTCTTATTTGGTGCTTAATTTGATTTGTTATGAAAAAAAGTAAAATCATTTATATCTATTCACACGTAGATATAACGTCATTTTTAAAGATATAATCTAAGTTTAAAGATTTTAAATTAGATCAAATAGGAAATTTTAAAATTGTACTAATGATATTGCATTAATAAAATTCTTAATTGTATAAATATAAAATAGAAATAAATAATATACTAATAAAATTTAATTTTTATTTATTTGTAAAATTTAATTTTAATCAAAAGTATTATGTTAATTAGTCTAATATTAGCAACTATGTTTATTTATTTAGTAATGAGATTGTTATGTTTGCTAAATTTAGTTTGGTTTATATAATCAAATATTTTTTTTAAAAGTTTTATAGTTTAAAATAAATACTATTTAAGAGTTTGAATAGGCAAAAACATAGAGTTCTCAATTGGTTTACAACATTTTATTACTGGTTTACAACTTTTTGTGCAATGGTTTACAACTTTTTGCATATTGGTTTATAACATTTCGTAACACGTATTTACAATTTTTCAACTCTAGTTTTGAACAACCTGGTTAGTATGTGTTCTCAATTGATTTACAATATTTTATTACTGGTTTATAACTTTTATGTAATAGTTTACAACTTTTTTCATATTGGTTTACAATATTTTATAACACATTTACAATTTTTTAACTCTAGTTTTCAACAACTTGGTTATTATGTGTCCTCAATTGGTTTATAATATTTTGCTACTAGTTTACACTTTTTTACGCAATAGTTTACAACATTTTGCTAATAGTTTATAACTTTTCATAACACGTATTTATAATTTTTAAATTTTACTTTTTAACAATAACAGCAAATCTCAGCTTCTAGCAGAGCCACTCTCAATTCGTTTTGTTACTTAAAAAATTGAAAAAAAAATCATCGATTTCTTAGGACATAAATCACAAACACATGAAAAATCAAATAGAATGAGCTAGACCTTTATGTGTGAGGATAAATTTTGTGTGCTACCTAGATCTTGATTCTCCTTCTTCTTCTTTCTCTTGTGAACGATAAAGAACTAGAGAGAAAAACGTGATAGAGAGAGAGAGAAAATGAAAGCTTTGATGGGTGAGAGAAAGAGAAACAAAAAAAAGTAAGTGATGTAAGATATGAGACATTGTTTTTCTTTCTTTTTGCTTTCTCACTTTGTCCTTCCATTCCCATACACTTATTTTCTCATGTAGGATAATATAAGTACGAGGTGTGGGTATATTGATGGACGTATATCATTTTTCTTTGGTTAGTTATGGTTCCACTAACCGAAGCGTTTTGAAATCTATCAAACCATATATGTGAATTACACAAAGAATATGGTACCCATAGATAACTAAAACAAAAATTTTAAAGATATATTTAATAAGAAAATGGTCCATTTTGTCATTTCCTTTTCATTAAACCAGCCAAGGAAATATTTCGGAGAGTTCTGATTAGCTTTAAATTTTAACGATTTACATGGAGATCACACCCAGTGAATTCATAACCTGTACAGGCGCTACTGCAGCATATCTGCGCATCATGCTTGTAATATAATATTTACACTTTGAAAATGTGAAACTTGACTTTTCTAACATGTAACATGGTATTACTGTTTTAAAATGAAATGTGAAACTTGGCTTTTTCCCAGTTGAATATTCTTTCTCCTGGAAGATATTCTTGCGCTGTGGCCTTGCTGGCTCGCTGTGGCCTAATTAAAGATGGTGTGATCAAGGGATTAAATCTCCTAGAAACTGTTGGGTGATAATTTGTAGATGATTTAAGAGTAGTAAAATACAACTAGGTTATTATACTTCCCTTTTCTTGTTTTTAAAACACATACTCTCTCTCTTATAAGATTAACATAAGTTACATTTAAATCTATCTATTTTTTGTTAATTAATTCACGAAACACCACCACCTGTAGAACATGCAAACCAAAATGTGGAGATAAAAAGCACAAGGAGCAATATATGCACCATAAAAAAAAAGAAGAGAACTCGTGAGTTCACAGGTACTAGTCCCTTGAGAGGCACTTTGTGGCTTTCAGTATGTATTTACAGTTTAATAAAAAATATAACTTTTTTCTTATGGAAGAATAGAAAAAGTATAGAGAATATGAGATATGAGCTTACGATAACTACCTTCCAAAAAATCACAGTTATTTTTTATTTTTTTATTTTTATTTTCTTATAAATGATATAAGTCATATTTTGATTGACTTAGTGAGGAGACACTAAAAATAGTTATCAAACCTAATTCCTTTTATAGTATGGTATAGAAGATAGATGACTCTTCAGCATATTATAGCCTTTGCTTGCGGCATCAATCTGACCCCAGCCAACATGCACGCAAAATGCATCCAAATTCAAATCGAAACATATCACAGGTATAATAGATTTCTCTTTTTAATAGTTAGAATTTAACTTTAATAAATTATGAGCATAAAATTTTACGCATATATCTACTCATCATATATAATTATATCATTAGAAGTGATTGACTCTTACTATAAGGGTCTGTTTGCTTTACCAGTTTTTAATTTTTAATTTTTTATTTTGTGAAGGAAAAATTATTTTTTTAATTTCTTTTATAAAATAGAAAACTAAAAATTGATAATACAAACAGATCCTAAGTATCCCAAAAAGTAGGGTTCCAAATGCTCTAAAGTACGGAGCTAGGTAAAGTGTAATCCTATCCATTCAAATGTTTAAGCACACTTATTCTTTGGCAAACACGTTGCTGATGCAATAATGCAATCCACCAAGGAATGCTCTATATGTAATAAAAAAAAAATGGAACTTCAATTAAAAGTAAAAATTGAAGGTAGATCCTGTTTGAAATATTACTTTGTTATGAGATATGAAGCATATTCATGTGTTACTTCAGATGCATGCAAGAATTTCTCGCAATCAACCATAGATAGAATAGGCACATCCCTATCACAATCAAGCAAAAATAGTTCATTATGTTAAGTAAAGATGGAAATCTTCTGTCCCCAAACTATTTTCCCTTTCATGTCCTTCCAGCCATGTATTGTCATGTACGATATAAAAATTGAAAGATATTTAAAAGTTTAAAATAGTTACTTAATATATAATATTATCTTTCACGCAACAATATAATTGATAAGACAAGGAAGAGGACATAGTTTGAGAACAAAAGATTTTTATCTATTAAGCACTAACTCACTGAAAAAAATTACTCCCTCCATTTCTAAGTATTTGTAAAAAACCAAACAACACACATATTAAGATAAACAAAAAAAATCTTGATAAATGTAGAAAAAATATGAGTTGACAAAACTATCATTTCATAGTCATTATTATTCATTTTGATAAAATGTATTAATTATTTAACTAACATATTATATTAAGGATATAAAAAAAATAAAAAAAATAATGCTTCTTAGATATTGTAAATAAACATATATTCTAAAATATAAAAAAAATTAAAAATCGAAAGTTATTATGAATCCGAGGGGTAAATTACTTGGTAAGCAATGGAAAAAAATTACTCTCTCCCTTGTAAAATATCTATCCATTTTCAGATAATTTCATATTTCAAAATATCTATTAATTTTATATTTCTATAAAGTATTAATTTTGTTCTTCTAAATTACTCCTAATTAATTTCACATTTTCAAAGAATTTCATCTATTATTTTATTATATTAATTAATATGTGTAAATATATTAGTCTATATACTATAATTTATTTCATTATTAATATTATTTATTATTTTTTTATTACCTATATTAAAACTAGTAGATATTTTAAGACGGAGAGAGTATTATGTTAATGATTATAAATGATATATAACAGAAAGCACCATCATGTTTTCACATGCCATGTAATAAATGCAACCTTTCATATTCATCCAAGTGAAATTCACAACACATTTATTACTAGCTCTGTCATGTCTTGGATTTTTAGGTTTCGTTTGGAAAAACACTTACATCCTCTCGGAGACTTGAGCACGAAGCATTTATTCTTTGCCAAATAGGTTGTTGAAGATTATTAAAAACAAAAAAAAGTACAGCAATCAAATAAAATTATAACCCACTGGTCAATTTGGCTCAATTCACCATTTCGATGGATTTGATTGATAAAATATTAAACTATTTAACATTGAATCAATTTGGCTCGATCCACTTAACTTGGGGTTAAGAGTATCTCCATCGGTCAAGAAAGTAACATCCTTGTCCCTGCAGCACAGTGGTGGAAATGGGACGCACACGTTGGACGTGACTAAGGGACGCGGCTTGGGGAATCATCCTTGCTAATAGGGACTGAAATGGTCCAATCCAAATGTGTTATGTGTCAATTTTGACATATTTTTATCAAAAAAATATAAAATTGAAATATCACTGTTACAATTTATTTAAAAAATTTAAGATCAGAAATAAAATTACCAAGGTTCTGAAAATCGGATCGGACTTGCCGGTCGGACCGGTTGAATCAGGAACCGGCCTGCTATCCAATCCGGGTTGAACCTAAAAATCGCCTTGCAAAATCGCCAAGAATCGCCGAGAACCTACCGAATCAGAACTGCTGGCCAAAAAGTCGGTTCGAACCATTTTTTTTGTAAAAAAATGCAAAATTGCATATTTTGGGTTTTTTGTTTTAAAAAAAGTCTAAAATATCATATTTCCTATTTTTTTTCCTTTTCTAAAGTAGTAACTTGAGAGATTTGATCTATATGGATAATATTTTTTTGATTAAGAGTTGAATTATGTTATGTTCTATGGTTTTGTTGATAACTAATTTAATTTTTAGTTATTTTATGACATATATTTTATTTTATATTTTTATATATTTATATAAATACATATTTTATTATATACCTGGTTGATTGACAACTTGAGCAACCTCTGAACCCTTACCCCAATCGGTTTGATATTCAGTCTGATTTTCAGAACCTTGAAAATTACATAATACAAGATATTAAAATAAATTATTTCATAATAATATTATTTTTTAATTTAAAAAATTATGTGGGACCGAAATAGAGACCAAAATTGGTCTCTATTGTTGGAGATGAGAGAACCATTATAAGTCTCCATTTATCTTTTTATGATATTTTGATGACGTATCTTTGATGGGTCCAAAAGAGGGAGGAAAATGAATCCCTCCATTGGAGATGCTCTAAGTGGGTTAATATGGTTCATTCATTTTTTAATAAAATCTCAACTCTTCTTTTTTGTATTTGGGCAAAAATTGTATTTGGGCAAAAACCACCAACCCACGTCATTTTTTTTCACACCTTTTACCAAAAAAATAAATAAAAATAAAATACTTTTACATCTATTTTCTCACTCAAGTGGTCTATCAAAGCCTCATTCATTCCTTTTTTTTAAGTTTTTGAACAAATTTAATTTTTTTAAAACTTTTTATTTTTTATTTATTTGACAAGCCAACCTATATAACCCACCAACTCAATTGGGTTAAACTGAGTTGATATTTTCTTGACTCGCCAATAAAATAGGCCAATCCGAATTTAACATTTCAACTTGTGATTCACCATGGACCAAGCCGCATGAATCAGGTTAACCCACTTTAACAGCCGTTAAAAAAAAAGGTTGTTGAAGTAATAGTGCAATTAGCCAAGGAATGAATATACATTATATCCAATAAAAAATAGTACAGTTCATTAAAAGTGAAAATTAAAGGTAGATTCAGTATAAAATGGAGCACATGTAGAGGTGGGTATCGGGCCGGGCCAGGGCCGGTCCGTCCGTTAACTTTCATGACGGACCACCATTAAACCGGCCGGACTGGACCGGTCCGTTTAATAAATGGGTAGCTTTAGGGTGGTCGCGTCCGGCTGCGTAAACCACGGACTAAGCGGTCGCATAACCAGCCCGTGGACCAGACACAAACCGAACGCGGACCAGCTCACATAATCCCATTTTTTTCTTTCATATTTTTTTCTTGACTTTTTTTATACCCTATATTATATATTTATATTTATACAGTATATTTTACCAAATCTGATCTGAAAAATAATAGAATAAACCAATTCACCAAAGTCCATCTATCAATAATATAAAATAAATATCACAAATGGAAGCATTCTCTCACTAATGCAGGCTAGTAGGTTGGTCCGCGAACCCGTAGATCATTTCATTAACATGAGTTAGCGGTGTGGATCAGAAAAGTCAGCGGGTTGGCGAACTAAAAATTTTCTCGTCCATTTTCATGCAAATTGCGAGTTAAACGGGTTGGTCGACAGATCGCGGTCCGTATACTCAGCTCTAGCTCTAAGCACATGCAAGAACTTTTTGCAGTCAACCATAGATGGACACAAGCATAACCCTGCAAAAGATTTTTAACTCCAAGCGAGTTAATTTGTGTACCGAGAAACTTTTAGATACATTTAAAGTGTCATGTGAATATGTTTCATATCTAATAATAAAGCGATACTTCAAATGAAGGTGGATTTTTTCATTTTTAATTTCTACTGAGAAGTAACTGGGGAAATTAAAGGTAAGTCATGGCTGAAACATTACTTTATTATTAATAGATATTAAGTATATGCAGAAGGCGCTCCGGCTACACAGTGAAAACTTCTCGTTAAGTAGCCGAATGAAGATACTATTGCACGTTTTCTTCTATAAATGGCAAAAACAGAACACAGTTCCACATGCATTCCCCAAAAGCAACCTCATATAGTAGCATGGTATAAGATAAAAATGAAAGAATAAATATGTGGAAAAATGACAAGTAATTTCAAAAAAAAGAGAGCCACTCAAGCTCACACGCTCAATGCACTGGCAAGATAAAATTCTTATCATGCTATATAGTTATTATAGGGTTGCACTGCGCTTGTAATGCCACAAAACACTGGCATTTGTTGGCCTTACACGCGCTTGGTCTAAAATAAATCCAGTGACATCTTCAGCTTGTTTTGTTTCCACTTTGGAAGCTTGTAGAAGGCAGGTTTTGGCATTCCAAACTTCTCATGGAACTCTTCATTGGATAAATATGCCTAGTTTCATCAAAAAGTGGAGACTCCAATCAATGGATAGAGTTAAAAAGAGACTTTCCAGCATGAAGAGAGTGAATGGCTATTTAGATCTCATGTATAGTAACAGAACTTCTGCATGATATCTTAATCAGGAACCATCATTATTGGCTGATAAAGGTTAACAAGAAGCATGGGCAGAGCTAGAATACACAATCAGGGAGGCCAACACTTAATTTCACATAATATATATATATATATATATGAGTATTTTTTAATCTTATTTAAAAATTAAATAAAAATCATCATATATTAAAGAAATAAATATTTTGTAATTAAAATTTAAGAAAAATACACATTTACGTAGCATATCATCTATTATAATACCTAAATATCAAGTTAAATAAAAAAATCATCAAAATTAACTAAATAAATTATTTTTAGTGGAGCCAAATAAAAAATAATGAATAAATTATAAAAGAAATTGATAACTTTAGGGGGCACTCCCCCTCCCCCCCAACTAGCCTCCGCCCCTGACAAGAAGAAAAGATGTACAGCAAAATAAAAAAAATACAATAACAATTAGGCTTCGTCCTATTAAATGGAGTCGGCTATAAAGATCACATGACATCATAGTGATGTGGCATAAATTATGTTTACAATTAAACCATTAAAATGCATATCTCTTTTAAGGCCTTCCTCAACCTCTAGCAGGACTACCTTTCATATGATGTACTTCTTACTAAAACTTCTCCAGGCCTTCTCCAATTCCACAAGAGATATTACCCCAACTTTCTCTCTAATGCATTGCTCAATTGTTAATCGGATTTGTGTATGCTTTCATGTCCTTTTAAAGGGGAGTAGAACCATCAAGAGAAGCAAGCAAAAATTGCCTCTTTGAAATCGCTCTTAAAGTAATGTTTGTTTGATAAGAAATAAATTCCAATATAAATAGGTCAGGATTCAAAATCAACACAAAACAATGATATCTTGTGGATTACTGGTGCTTCTAGTTTGCTGAATACTAAGAAAAAGGGAGATCTTTGGACAGTGTAAAACTCAAATAACTCACATTTCTTCTAGATCTAGGACCTAAACAATTCATTTATGTTCAAGAAGGAAAGTTCCACATTTACATGTGCTTTTTATAGTTGACATTTGGTTGATCATGTAATTGTGATTAACAAAATTTTGGTGCTTGATAAATACAATGTATTTTATCCTTTAGAGTTGGCAATTTCAGTTATTGGTCTTCTCAGTGATCCTTCAAGAGGAAGAAAAGAAAGTTGAAAAGACTAGAAGAACAGGTTGACTTGATATGAGGAAAAATGACAGGTAGTTTTCTTCAGTTCAGGAAATACCTCTCTTCTGGTTAAATCAATGCCTGTTACTGGATTACCAGAAACCACTCTCAGACGCTCGTAAGGGTATATCATCAAATTGTTTCCATTAACATTTCTATCTTTCTGAGTTGCACTTGCAGTTCCATTTGATGATCTCAGTTCTGTTGCAGGAGAATCGGACACTGGTGTTGTTTGTTCTGGGAAAAACAAAGATGGTAAGGAAGAAGGAAGAGAAAGAACATGAAAAGAACCATCATAGTCAGATTGTTAAACTTAAAAAAAATGAAAAACTGAATGACATTGAGGATGTCAATTCCCAAAATACCAAAATGCACCATGTTTAGTGTGTTTGGATGCATGTTTGGTGCAGCCCAAAGTCAATTTTCGGATCCCCAAAATTGATTCTGACATTTTTCATGTTGTTTGGTTTGTTACTGATTAAAATCAATGCTTGCCCCTAGAATTGATTATGTGAGAAATGAAAATTTATAATTTTCTATCAAAATCACTTTTAGAGAACCCACCAAATATAAATCACTTCACTTTAAAATCACTTCTAACCAAATCAATTATGATAGAATCAATCTTACTGAGAATCAATTCTACAAATGCAGAACCAAACACACTATTAGTTCCACTTGTTCAAGTGGTTCAAATTTCCTGCCTAAATTATGGATAACAGAATACATGACTAACCTTCACTATAAATCAATTAGAACTCCAATGTGAATATTACCTGAAGAAAGTCACAAACAAAGGAACTGGGGGAAAACCTATATCCGATTATACCAACCTTAAGACTTGATAATTCCAGCAGGCCTATTAGTTAACAGTCCAACTAAATAAATTACACATCATAGCTTGATGAAAGGATTCTTGTTACCAGCACTGCTGTTGGCAGGAGATCCTTCGAAGAGCTTCATGGCTACAGAACCAGGGCTCGAAAGAAGCCGATCAACTGATTGCCTAGAATCTGAGCCTGCGGCACTCGGCACGGGAGAACTACTTCTTCCCCGAGCACGTGGGGTAATGGAAATGCTTCTGTGACCATTAGGGGTAGATTCCTTGGAGTTTGTTTTCAATGGGATTCTATTATGTCCCTGAATAATAGATTAAGAAGGTGATGAAAGACAAACGAGCCAAAGGAACAGAACTGAAAAGTTTCTGAAATTATTGGCACTCAAATTCTCATAACAAGATCAACTTTCCCTTGAACATAATAACACATGAGCAGGCAAACCAAATAACACAGATACTACTAAGGCAGTCACTTACTTCTAGCATTTTTGATTTTCCATTGAGAATCGCAAGCTTTCGTTCAAAGGAATTGCCAAGGGTCTGCAACACCACCACCATGTCAGTTAAAATAGTTGATAAGATGGATGACAACAATAAGTGGGTTGCAAAGTCTTCTCCAAATTTGTTTGTGACCCTTAAAATGATCATTCAGAAAGCATTATCAGAAGTAAGAGACTAAATGAAGAAACAAAAAAGGCAAGACAATTGAAAAATGCAATACAAAATAATTATTGCCTAAACTTTGTCAGAAACCAAAATAAAAAAAAAATTGCATAAACTAACACAGCAACACAAGTTAACAATGACATAAACAAGTAAAAATAAATTCTTGAAAGGAGTTCCGCGATCAATCTGTATTTTGTGGGATTGCTTCTGGTCTCTGTAAAAGCTCCATTACTATCACACATAGTACTTCATAAAATTAATCTATCATATAGTACTTCATAAAATTAATCTATCACATACTACTTCATAAAATTAATCTATCATATTTTGATGATCAATATATATGTAGTGGGTGGTTGAGCCCAACTCTTTTGTTGATGTGACAATACATAATTGAATGTTTGTGTAAAATATTTTTTCATTGGCAGTGTATGTAAATCAAATCCTATATATAATTTTGAAGGGAAGAGACTTACATTTGCTTTCGAGTGATCCCATGAAAGGAAACAAGTGAAAAATGACGGTTCATGACCTTCCATTACAACGTATATAGGGATATCCAGAGATAGGCCTTCAACAAGAACATCCATTTCAAGGAATTTCTGCTCATTACACTTTTAATTGTAAGGAAAAATATCTTAGTAAAAGGTAAGTCTATATTACGTTGAAAACTGTGAATTTTGATCTCATTTTATAAAAGAATAGGAATTAGTTCCTAACATGTGGCTATTATCCAATTAGTGAATAATGCATAATGGTGAAATAAGTATCTACAGTGATTCTTTATGAATTATGATTAAACCCCATGAACAAGACTTCTTTGCGCAACACAGACATTTTTAATAAAGCACTTAACCACAATGGATTCAATAGCAGAGAACCAGAGAGAGAGCTTTAAAGGGGATGAAGTCCAATATTTTCAGAGAAAAAATAATACAGTTACAAAGAAAGTAGTTATAACCAAAGTAGCCATGAAATATAGTTTTGCAAAACTGTGTTAGTGAAGAATTGAACATGAATGTCTAAGTGAAATGATCAACAGATAAAATGTCTAAATTTTGGATCAAGAATTGGCATCAAATCAATTATCCTAGTTCTGGTATTCTGTGGTTTTGTGCCTTTGTGATGAAACCATGGTGTGACAATGACTTTTGGCATAAAGGTATTAGAGCAGCAAAAGTATATTAATGAAGATCAATATAGGTCGAAAGCAGACAATTTACCAAGCCAAGGTTGAGAGCTTCTTGTTTTGATTTGACAATCGAATGTAAGCCAACCCAAAGGTAAATCTCTTTTTGGCAATCAAGCAATAAAACATCTTCTGTAACCAAGTCATCCTGTGTATAATTGTATATCTCTTTCACCTGAAATATTATATCAAGACCACACTGAATCACATGTAAATAATATTATTATATGCATGGGAAAAACTTTAGCAAAGACATTCCATAATACACAGTTCACAAACTTCAATGAGAAAAAGAGAAATTAATGGCCTTAATTCTAATTGATGTGGTTGGTCTTTCAATGACAACACAGATATTTAAATGATTTTTAGAATTTCTACACATGGTGTGGCTTATCTTGTCTTGCTTCAGCAAGAATATTTGTTTTGCAGACACTCAAGCTTAGTAATCTGTTTATTCTCTTCTTGTTAATGAAATTTCTTCTTTTATCCAAAAAAGACAGAAACTTAGCAGTATGTAATGCATCTTGAGTTATTACATGTGAGATGCAGAGTGCATGAACAGTTTCAATTTGTAGAAGCAATATACCTTGAAGTCTCCTGAGTTGGAATTCCAATAAATTTGCATGAGAAACAGAACCATCAATTAGACAAGCTTTCCCTGTCATTTCATCCAGGATAATTCTAAACCAAGTGAGAAGCAGATTTTTTTTCTCGAAAGGGCGTTTTTCTTACCTCCAGTTATTTTTAATGCAAACAACCGCGGATCATCTGTGTATCCTTGAATTTCTTTTCCTTTTGGATATTCCGCCTTTCCACCAAGAGTATCCCAGAAATCATCAGGTTCATTCCCTTCCCTCACAGATACAGGCAGCCATTTTGGCTGAAAGTTGGATTAAGAAATAATATAAAAGTCCATTAGAAGAAATAGCCAAAATAGGAAGCAGTAATGTCCAGTCATGTAATTTAAACGAATCAAAATGCCAAGCATTTTTACTAGATTCTTTCCCAGAGACTATCATTTAGATGATAATTGTAGTATCCGGTCAGTTGCAATGACATACATTAAGCAGTTCCACCATTCTATCAAGAAGATTATGGTCCCGTGCTGAAGATAGGTTCCCAATCCAAGTAAATATAGATGCTTTGGTTTGCAGAATGTAGCAATAGGATGAATTCAGGGACGTTGAAACCTATAACAATTATGATACATAGTCAATAAAAGCATATAAATAATACAAAACCTGACATCAAAAAATAGAATGGGATACACAGTTTAATGTTAACCAACTGTTTTCAAGTAAAACAGGAAGAAAAAATAATAATTTCAAAGAGATAATTCTAATTATCACGTTATTTTGGTCTCGTCCAATAGAAGTTACTAAGGAGCATATGCATATGTGACAGATGATATTCCTGCAGTAATAGAGCACAGGATAGGTTGGACTTGTGCTTTCAATCCATATCCAATCAGAATAAGAACAATATATTGAAACAGTTAGTAATGAAACATAATAGTAACTCCAACTGTGACAAGAGCTTTGGTTCAAGCTTGGATATCCACTTCTCCAGTGATTATAAATAAATGATGCAATTTCTATTTTTTAGAAAAAGGATTCAGTAGCCTTTGTTTCAAGCCTTGGCACTCGACACTTCTGGTAATTGGATATATAATGAAATACAATTTACAAAGGACTCCACCATGGGTAAAAATGTCAGAATCATCAGAATGTACCTGATCAAATTGGATTGCCTGCATGTTATCTGGACTTGTGCCTTGAATTCGAAACAGAGCTACCTGTTTTTCATCATAAGTTTCATCCACCATACCTTTTTCTTCTATAAACTTCTTATATCCTGAACTGTTTCCCCCCTTACAACAAGAAGAAAAATGGAAGTTAGAGTAAGTTACTTTTAATGTAAAATTGTAAATTACATAATTACAAGCCTCAAAATGGGACTATATAGTGGGTACATACCTTGAATATGATTAGTCTCTGGAGTATTGAGAAAAATTGAGCTGGCTCCTTACCCTCATGAATTTGAGCCTGAACAGGCAGGTGAAGTTAATTGGATAAATTAGGACTTAGGAGGAGTAAGGCATTAAAGTTATAAAACTTTTATATGGGTGAGCTTGAGATGCTGAATACATAAATAAGAAGCCAGCATTGGTTGGAAAGATAAAAAAAAAAATATACAGATATTTACTAAAACACAATTTAATTGATGCAAATATTTAGTCAACAACATATCATGAAAGAGCTGGCAAGAATGGCACTAACCATAACTGGATTAGTTCTGGCTGAATCAACCATAGTATTAATGTGGGAAATGGCGGCTGTTTTATCCTCCTGAAAGCCAAAATTCATAGAACAAAAGGGCATGTTATGTTTAAGAGTTCATCAACAACAACAACCACCCCCAAGCCATATCCTACTAGATGAGTAAAACTTTCCAGTACATAATTGAACATTGACAACTTAATTCATTCTATGAATTTCAGGTGACAAAAAATTATCTAGTGGATAGATAACAGAAAACCTTGCCTAGGGCTTACCATTACAGATTTGCTGCCTAGCCAAGCATAAAAGAGAGTCTCATCCCTTCCATTTCCAGGAAATGTATACTGTACTATATAGCTATCTCCACTATAAAGTCTTGTCAGTTCTGTAACTGAAAGAAGCGACAATTCATCACCATCCACCAGCCAAACCTGAATTTTCAGAATCAGTTAACAGTTAACACAGACAAAAAAACAAATATGATTATGGAAAAACAAGAAGGAGGTTGGTTTTGAGTAAGAAGATACTTTTATTTTTCCTGTACAATCTATAGATGGTTCGTTGTCTTCTTCAGGAAGCTCTTTCACATCATAACCCTGATGCTTGAATATGGCTGAGGCAGCAAAAACAAATACAAAGAAATGAACTATAGACCACAAACTGAATGCACACTTCTTAATAACAATTAAATTGCATAACGTACTAAACCTGCCACTTTTTCTTTGCCTTCCTCATAAAGCCTAGGCTCCACTGTTTTAGGCCAATTATTAAAGTATGACCGAAATATGGGACTTTCCAATCCCTCTGACAAAAATGTCAAATGAGTCCTGTTTGATCTGCCTTCATTTCTGACAAAATCCTGGTATTTGGAGATGGTAGTGAGAATAGGCCATGCCCTTAAGGCAATGCTTGCTGGCAAGCACAGTTTACTACATTTATTAATGTAACTGACCATCATACAAATATGCTTGCTAAGAATTAAGTGGGCTTCGTTATTATATACTACATCTAGTTCTTTTTATCTGTCACTTTATGGAAAAAATCGTGGTTCATTTTATCTATTATTTTCACATATCAATATAGAATTTGTTATTAATTTTTTTATTTTACCTTTCACATGATCCTAAGCACAACATTAATCAAGAAATGTAGTGTGAGATTAATAGAATGAATTCATTAGATGTTAAAATTTAAATAAGGGCATTTTAGTAAACATGTTTCATAATTAAACCTTGCTTTTTGGATTCTTTAATTCTTTAATTCTTGTGTAGTTGTGTGTATGACTAAAGTGACAAATCAATTGGACTGGAGGGAGTACTATGAAGAATTTTGGCTAAAAAGGAAAAAGAAAAGATATGAAACTTGAAGGATGAAACCTTCCTAAGAATATATCTCTCTTTATGGATACAATTGGACTACTATAGTGGCATGGTTAGTGATTTTCACATAGAAGTTTCATGAACAAAAGGTGAGTTGCGAACAAGCGGTAGAGATCAACAGAAGCTGGCAGGAGATGCAGATTGGATTTTAGTTAATGAGTGGAAGTTTGAGACAAAAAGTGGCATATGCCTCATTCACTGGGACTACAGAAGTTCAAGAAGTCTAGTTGATAGCACCGCAGATTGGGAAAAGCTGAGATATTTACTTAAGCTCACCTTCCATGAAACAAAAGGAAACTTGAAAGAAAGAGACTCTTACTTCTGCAGCTTTGGTTGCTGTCCTTCTTTCAGTCAATAAAGTTTGCCTTCCCATCCAGACAAAAATCTCACTATCACACTCCAACATGTAACACTTGTCTGTCTGAAGCATTTCTTTGCTGACCGTGTTGCTTCCAGTTTCACAAAGCTTTCCCTGTAAATTTATCCTATTGAGGAAACAACCACTCCTTAGCTAAGAGGAACAAAATTATTTCTGTAAGTAAGTAGAATTATATCCTAATTCTATCTCACACACTGTCTGAAGCATACTGCTTTTCAGTTCAACTGAGTTAACAAAATGAATTGGGTTAGTCTATAAACAGTGATGCCATTAAGTCGATATGGTAAAGGTAAAAGTTAAACCTATCAATATAAATCGGTTTTATTATTGATCCAATACAAAAAGTGCTGGATATTTAATAGAACTAAGGTTGAGCAAGTATGGATTATCAACACATGCTCTGATGCATTTAAACAAGCATCGTGCACGAGTGTATGAACTCACCAAAATAGCCTTACAGATGGAGTCACAGATTCCTGCACAGTATGTTGTTCTCGAGGAATGGGAGCATAACCACCAAATAAACTCCAGAACTCACCCACATCGGAATCACCAACAAATTTTCCATCCTCTACAACAATTATAAAATCATGATTTTAACATCTTGCTCTCAAAAAAAAAAAAAAAAGGACATAAGCATAAAGAAAAGTAGCATATTCCAACCTATTGTTGCCACCTCACATTTTCCACCATGCTTATTCTCCTTGATGTACTGAACAACCTCCAAACCTTTGGCTCTTTCTTGAATAGTAGAGTTGCAACCACTGAAGAGGAAGATTTTTGATGCAGTGTCCAGTATGAATACATCTTCATGATTCAATGATGACCTCAGAAAAGGCACCTAATGAACAGATAAGCATATCAGACATGATACAGTAATCAAGTTCCTATCTAACATACAGACATATTAATTATTAACAAAAGATTAGATGAAATACATGTGAAATATATATATATATATATATATATATATATACTCATTAATGTCATCATCTAAAGCTTGCAACTACTGTTCCATCCTTGACAAAGGCCAAAAAAGAAAATTCCTTTGAAATAATTAGAAAGTCGTACAGTATGTTATGGAGACACGAAAAACACACTGGCAAGCTCTAGTATACAGCTATAATTTTCGGTAGGAGTAGGCAGAGGAGGAAATCTATACTATCAGAAAACAGAAGCAGTTTCAAAGAAAACTCACATCTTTCACATGAACAACATATTCTCCCTTGCATGTGTACATGCAAACTTGGTATTCGCCATTCAAGTTCCCCTGCTTTGAAGTAAACACCCCTTCAATGGGTATAAAACAAGGCTTGAAGTATGATAGAAACTTCTGTGATTCTTGGCCTTGAATTTCCCTATATTGAACACTGCATGATCCCAAGGATGCATCCAACTCAAGTGCCTTTTCTGATGCCAAGGCTGAGTCCCCCTGCAAATATAGAACTCAACAGTGAATTAATGCAGATCATGCTGCATAATAATTGTCCGTATTAAATAATATATATTTTTCAATTACTATGTTCATGGTTTAATGTATCATTTGGATCAAACACATGAATGGATACTTATTTGTTCCAATAACAATCAACCTTTGTCCCACTAGTTAGACATCGGCTACATGAATAAATAATGTCATAGTCTCCATATTAACAATCAAATTATCAAAATCTTTTTTTTTTTCTTTAAATGGTTTCACCTATAGTTTTTCTGGTTCTCTCTCTATCTCTAGTTATTGGACTAACTCCCTCCATTGTATTGGTTAGATATTTGTTCAATTGAAACAAAATTATTACTCCAACTAGGCATTTATAGAACTCATTTCACTAATAACATCACTGACTTTGGAGTTAACTTGTAGGCAGTCATTTGCTGACCACCCCACAAAAACACAAACCCGAAAAACATACCACACAACCTTCCTTGGTCCATCTAACCACACCTCATCACACAATTATTTAATGAGTCAATACACATCCATAGTCCTTGTTTTGCTGTTGGATAAACATATGAGTTAAATGGCACATTAAGCAAGTTTCGTTACCCTACAGAGAATGAATAGTAATAAACAATCATCACTGCAATCAAGACAGTAAAACAAAAGTGGATAAAAACCTTTTTTGAATCATTTCCTAGCCAATAATGTATGTCATACTGAGGAGGGCCACTTCTTGGAAAAACTGCCTGTTTCCGCAAACATGTCAGAAGGTATCAATTTCATATCTTGAGAATTTAGATGGAAAAAGGCTCATACTGACAGCCAACCACTAAAAGGCCATTTTGATGAAGTTGGAGTCCAAAAATAAACTCAAATTGGTAGTGATGAAAATCTTTGAAAACTTAGATTTTGATTGAGATATATTCATCAATTTCTTCATGGATTTAAAAGGAACAAGAAGGAAATAAGGTGGGTCATATCTTACATTCAAAACTATGTACGCACTCCCAGAATAGAATTTTCCATGGCCTGCCTTTGACACTGGAACCAACTGCTGGTTCTCAATGCACCAAACTTCTAAGCCTCTAAAATAGAAAGTTAAGTATAAAGCAGAGATAAAGAAAGGTGGTACCCTTTAATGTAAACTTTCTACTGCAAAGCACAATTCTGAAGAAGTACGAGACAAAAAATGAACTCAAAAAATATGCCTCCTAGGCAAGACTTTATGTGCCTGCCAACTATTTTTGAAACACGCATACCATTATTGAAAGGCAAGAAGCCATTTTCCCATCATTCTTTCTTAATGTTGTCTCTACAATTAAAAAAAAAAAAATCCATCTAATGACTTTGATTTTCTTTAGCACATACAAAAAATAAAAAATAAAAACTGAACCCTAAGATAATTACTACCTAGTCAATAGACGAACACAGATTATAAGGCAATATAAAAGAAAATGGTTGTGAGGATACGGATTTGCTCCCGCCGTTTGGAATGCAGAATCCAGGTCTTTGAAAACAGGCATTGTCTCTGTGGCTCTAATACTCCACCGAAATAACTGAACACCAGATTATCCTGCAATCCAAGATTTAAGTTATTAGTCTTCAGAAACCGAGACAAGTGTAGCTAATAGGATTGCACTTTTCAGATTATATTATCAAAGCATTCTAGTGAAGCTTGTGAGCTGTAAGGATTAAGCAATTAGAGACGAAAGAAAGAAACTTGGGGAGTTTACATTGATATGATAACTAAATATTCTGCACATTTACAATCCAGAAGCAGTATTATAGCAAGTTAATCAAGCTGAGCAAAGACATGCTACCATTATGGAACTAATCTCAAACTAATAAGATGGCATTTAAAAGAACAAAAATAAACAAATTTTCCAAACTTGGTGTTGGTTTGCCAGCCACTTGACTGTAAATTACTCAACCACAACGCCATGTAACTAATGTAAGAACTAATAATTGCCAAGCGAATAAGCTAATGCATGACAACTGTTATCATAGCATGATTAGCATCCAGAGAGAGTTTTGTCTTACCACCATAAAAAAAAAAATTTTAAAAAAAAGAAACTTCACAGAGTTCTAATTATTTTGCTATGAGAAAATTTCAAAGGAAAATAATAAATATGCATCAGGCATGGTAAAGCATGAGTAGTTTGTTCCTCCAACACCTGTTGGATTTTTGTTATTTTGCTGCTCAAGTAACTAGTAACTAGGATGGGCAAAATTAAAGGATTTCTTTCCTTTTCTTATTGAGCTCAATAGCTTTTCATGTGAGTTGCAAGAAGCTTAATTTTGAGATTTGAATCATTCTATAACCTCCATAATCCATACTTAAAATGTCAAACATCTACATCTACTGACAAGATGGAAGATAGCCACACACCAGCAAGAAATCCAAGCTATTTACTGACTTTAAAAAAAAAACAGCCTTTAATTCTGCAGCATCCAATACCCACAATTGAATGAAACAGAACTAGAGAACCCAGTTAAGATTACCACAAAATCTTCATATTTAAGCTTCTAAAAACACTATGTCAAACACAAGGGTCAAAGACCATTCCTTGTGGAGGCAAACAAAAACAACAACAACAATGATGTAAGGAAAATAAGGGAAAGAGCGAATGATCTGAAGTTTGGAAGCAAAAAATCAACAGATTCAATTAATGAGCACAACTCAGTTGACCAGATTGTAGATCATACCCTGTTTGTGCAGCAGATTCAGGAGGATGCTCTTTTCTTTTTTTGTTTTTTTTTGGTTTTCAAAGTACTAACAAGTGAGAGTGATGGTGATGATGCTGATGCTTGAACAGACAAAGAAAGAACAAATGTTGGATATTCCGATTTGCCACATTGAAAAAAACTCAAGAACTGAAAATAAAATGAATAAATAAAGAACATGGGACATTTTTATATATATTAGATGGTAAAATGGTACTAGAATTACAATATGGATAAACGATATATATAAATATAATTGTCTTTGGTAGAGAAAGAGACTTGATGAAAAGAAGAAACAAAAAAAAAAAAGAAATAAAAAAGAAAAGCATGCTTGAGCTTGACTTCATCGGCCAGCTAGTAAAAGGGCCCCACAAAAGTCACTTTCTAGTTGTTCACTTTTGCAACTTAACTTGGCTGCCATTGATGATGAACTTGAAAGAGGCGCAACTTGACATAGTATAGATTTAGATTCAGGGTAAAATATATCAATTATTTAAAATAGTATAGATTTAGATTTACCGTAAAATATATCAATTATTTAAAATATTATTTAATATTATAGTATGTAGATACTGTAAAAAAATTAATACTTAATATGTTATTACATTCTAAGACACATGTAAATTTGGGTATATATTATAAGCATTCTTCCTTTGGTGTCTGTAATGTGTATGCTCTTTTTGCAGCGTTACCAGAGAGAGACAGACGGACAATGAAATGAGAAGGGATGGACATGGAAGAAAACAAAGACACACTTCCCAGCTCCTGTGACATACAACGGTCTCTGACATGGCTCCTAGATACATGGTCACTCTTTGTGGAGTATTGTTATTATTGTTATTATTATTATTAACAGTGGTCCTTGAAAATCATATAATTTTGAATATATTAAAAAGTCTATCTAGTTATATTTACTTTTTGATGTTCCAAAATTACAAAATTTTCTAACAGCAATTATTAATATGAAATGGAAAGAATGTTATTATTAGGGTAATTTCGACTATGCCCCATTAGATTGACTGGTTGATTACAATTACACTTAATATACCTTTATCTATAAACTTGTTATTAGAGATTTATGAAATTCACAAAAAAATACATGAGTCTTCTCATAGTTACTAACTCGTTAATTTAAGTGATAAAAGTAAAATTATATATATGATATACTTTGAATAAAATATTGTTTATCATAAATTATAATAATAAATTTCATCTTCATATTATAAAAAATATATTTTAATCAATTTATATGATAAATATTCTTTAAATGTTATAATTTTATTACTAATAATTCAATGTATGTGAAATGCTATTTGTTTTATCGTATAAATTAATAAAAAATGAGTAAATACAAGAGATGTCAATATAATTTTAACGAAGCTTGATGGGCACTAATGATAATTTTACTCAAAGAAAGATCTCAAGTATAATTTTACTCTAATAGAAAGTCACTCTAATTCACCCTTATTATTTCCGTTGTTGTTTCCGCTGCTAACTGGCATTGTTCTCAAAAATCAAAATGTTGGGATCTAAAGGTTGTCTGGTACCATTTCTTTAAAAGTTAAAAACTAAAATAAAAATTTAATTGTAATAAACTGTGTTTAATTTTTTAATGAAAGTGTAAAATTATTTTAAATAACCGATTAACAGAAATTCAAGAAGATATTGAACCATGATAAGTTACATTTCTTTGAGCATACTTGTGTCTATAAATGAATTTTTATAATTATTTTAAGAAATTAATTTTGATATATTTTTAGAAAAAAATGTATGCTGCCATATGATTATATGTTATTATACATATACATTTTAGAATAGTAATTGCAAAGTAATATATTTTTAATAATATAAGAATATAAGATTGGATTATTGGATGATTGTATAATTTTTTTATTAATAAGATATCAAAATTAAGTTCATATATTTTATGTCTATTAACATAAAATTTAATTGTTGTATGCATCAATAATCATTTCTAATCACTTTTACTTGTGTAAATTACATTTTATTCTAACTTATTTTAATATCATATCATAAATCATATTTTCTTCAAAAAATTAAATAATTAGATAGAGACACATAAATAATTTTATATTCTAACATAATTTATTTCTATCCCTTTAATTGAGATGCTTATTATTGCCACTAATAAAGCACTATTATTTTTTTTATTGAATCCGCAAGTGTAAGAGGCAATCTTGCTGGAGTCATCAGTAAAACATAATGTGAATAATACTTCTATGGCATTCGACCTAATTACTAGAGTTTAGAACCCAAGCTACCTTTAACCAATCATATCATGACACATAATTTAAATATATTTTACAAGAAAAATATAAAATTAGTTATCATTAATTACAAATTTAATCCTTCAAAAACTTTTAATTACAATACATATATTATTTATTTTTTCTATTCTTCTAAGTATTAATCTACTAATAAGACGTGCATACCAGTCATGCCCATTATTTTTTAAAAAATATTTATTTTTAATTATTTAAATAATTTTATATCTTTATTTACTTAGTCAAATTTTTATTTCAATAAAATGTTAAAAAACTAAGTGTAAAATACACCTTAATTATACATTATCATATAAAAAAATATATATCTTATATATTAAAAATTAATCAAGCCTAATATTGTTTATTTAAACTTGGCTAAGTTATATATCATTTTAATTTATTAGAAAATTTTTAGAGATAAACTTATACAATATATCAAATGCACCAAATACCTAATAAAGCATGTCTAACTATTCTTAAGAAACCTCAATGAGGGTATGTGTAAATTTTTCAATTACTAATCAACTAATATTTGATGTATCAAATCTATTAGACTAATCAATTTATTGATTATTAGTGTTTAAAAGCTCTATTTTCTTGAAAAAATGAAAAATATTAAGTTTATGCCGACAAGTTGACCTTAAATAGGTCCAATCAAAACATTGTCTTTGTTAATGCTTACTATATATCTAGTTTATAATAACATCAAATATTAATTAATAAATTTATATGTATAATTCAATTTTAAAATTTTTACTATATTACCATGTTTGGAAAAAATTGTAAAATTATGATTATTTTAACAATTGCGTATTTGTATAAATACTCATTTTTTATATAATCACGTATTTGAAAATCAGTTTATATTTCAACACTCTAACTAAAAAGTGGTTTTAATTTAATGTGTATCTTTTGGGTTGTTAAAATATAATTGTCTTCTTTATGGTAAATGAGTATGAAGTATAAATTATGTTAGATAAATTGTTGTGGGAAATTACTATTGGTGATGATAGGTTGAGTATATATATCCCTTTTACAATTATGGATTATAATTAAAATTATCAAATTTAAGCTTTCACTTTACTTTTCTCTAAAGCAGTATTTCCCCATATTTAAATTGCTTAAATTATTGACTTAAAATATCCAAACAAACTTATTTTTCAAAATACTGTTTTTGAAAAACAAAAATTATTTTTCTAGCTAGCTTCCCAAACATGCACAAGAAAACAATTATTAATGGTAACAGTAATTTATAATAATCATTTTTTAAAAATAAAATTTACATATTTTCTCAATTACTAATTTTAGAAATGTGTGTTAAATAAAAATATTTATTAATATGGTGTATAAAGATTAATCATGAAGAAAGTAACAAGAAGAATTTTGTTATTTCAATATAAAAATATGCATTAATATTAAAGAAATAATAGTTGAGAAAAAATATAATTCGGTTTTAAAATTAATTATTATAAATTATTGTTATCATCAATAATTTGTTCTCTTAGTATATAGCGCAAATAAAATTATAAATATATATATATATATATAAATATTTTATATCATTATAAACCACATATAATATTTTTTTAAAAAGATTAAAGTATGTAAGTTTTAATAAAATTTATTTTGGCCAAAAATACAATCATAATGTGAGAAAATAGAGAATTAAAAAAATTAAAATTAAAGTGTAGCTTATCTTAATTATTTAAGGGAGAGAAATATATAATTTAAAAATAGAGGGGATTAATAAAGTGTGATAATATAATCTATATGTAGTTATTTATAAAAAATAAAGATTCATTTATAAATTTTATTTCTTTAAGTAATACTTTATAAAATTAAATTTTGAGAAAAATATTTATATGTTTTTGTTACAAATCTAGATGAAGATTTCTTATTGATCTATACAGACAAGGGTTTTAAAACCCAATATTTAATTTGGGTTCCATAGAATTACCCTAGTGTGAATTCAACTTAAATTACACTAAAAAAAAACCAACACTGTTAGTTGACTTTAGTGGGATTTATTTTCTACCAATATTATAAATCAATAAATAAGTTCTATTTCTATTTATTAGCTTCTGTTTTCTAGGAAAAAAGTGTCAATACTGCATTAAAAATGTGAATCTTAATTCTTTACACCATCAAGAATGACCTACTAAAAATGCATGTGGAGCCATATCTCATATTGTCACTTATTAAAATATAATTTTTTTGATGAGTGCTCAGTAGCAAATTTTTAAGCTTTTTAATGTATATAATTATCTATTATATTGAAAACTAAAAGAAACAAAGCCATCCTTCAATATAAAACATATCTTTTTTTTTATTACTTAACGAGTGCAACATGCATGATATATGTTTGGTTAAAAATCTACCAAACCAAAACATTCAATTTGTTCTTGCATGTAATTATTGGTATCAACGATCAATAGTCAATACTTATAACAACCACGACACAAAATGGAGGAAACTCTTTTTGTAAATTTTAACACCACCTTCATAGAAATCAAGACAAAATAAAAGGCAAGGTTTTTTTGGGGTCTAAAAACAAAAGGTAAATTTTCTATTTTTTTAAGGTCATCAACAAAAAGCAAAGTTAACATAATGTTTTCCCCATTGAAAATCCATATCCCTTCAAATTTGGCACAATTATAGTTTTCATCCTCCACTTTATGACAATTCCCTTGCATCTAAATTATATTGTTACGTGTTAGACACACTTTGCATTGAGTGAATCAATCTGATTAATTAGTTTACGTAACTTTTTATGCAGTAGGTAGTTTAGATATTTTTTATGGAGATGTTCACATGTAGTTGCCGGTCAATGACTTTGTTGCAATAGGAGGATGGTATGATGACACATGCATTAGTGGGGCCCACACACCCTTCACCTCACTCTCTCTTTCCAAAATACCCTATTCACACCTTCTCTCTCCCCAAAAACCCCTCGCTCACCTTCTGCATCATCTCCATTTACTTCTGATTCCATTTTTCGATGACGTTCAAATGCTTCGACCATCCCTGCCTCATCAAGGGCTCCGTTGCCAAACCCACACCTACACCTACGCTTACATGTCCAACCTCGGAATAAAGAAGGGCGACGTGATCATGATCCTATTCCAGAACACCTCCACGACTGGCGCCATCGCCACCATTGCCATCCTTTCTCCAATTGTTCCAAACTTGTCCAACTAGTGTATGAGCAAGACAGGTCCCGTAACCCAATCAATTAGAAAATGAAACAAATCAACTAAACATATAAAATAAAAAGAAAATCACTCAAGTCACAGCACATGGGCATGCTTCTGCTTCTCATTGTCATTTGAAGCATGTACCAACCTCTGATATCTTGACATTTTTTGGTTGCATTATTTATAGTAGGGTGTTGAAAGATGATAAATAAACCCATTGACATCAATTATAGTGGAGGTGGATAGCCGATTCCCTTGGTGTTAGAAATGGTGTAATGATAATGGAGAAGTGGTGTGTCAATGGAAGTGAATGGAGATGACAAAGAAGGTGAGCGAGAGGTATTTTAGGGAGAGCGAAGGTGTGAATGAGGTATTTTGGGGAAAGAAAGTGAGGTGAAGGGTGTTTGGACCCTACTAATACATGTGTCATCATATCATCCTCCTGTAGGTAGAAATGAGCACAAAAAAGGGAGGGTTGAATCGTGCATTGCTTCATTTTAAGCTTCTAAAATTATTTACAAAAATATTATCAAGTATAAAAATTATAGTGCAGTGGAAACATAGTTAGCGGTTTTAGAAAGTAGATATCTGAAGCGTTTGTTAATAAGCAAACATCATAAAATAAATAACCGAGTGAAAAGAACATTAGTTCAATGTATAAATGAATAATAAGATGCAACGGAAAAATATAAAGAAGATCAGAGAAAGAAAGACGAGACACAAAAATTTTTATACTAGTTCGGCCAAACTGCCTACATCCAGTACTCAACAAATGTTGAGATTCCACTAAAAACATCTTTCTCAACCTGAGAAAGAACAAATGGATACATTAGCCTTCCCGAGCTATCATATGTGGCCTTCAGAAATCACCTACTGCCACAGATTGAGTACTTCTTCACCAGCCTCTCCAAGCTGAACCAAGTAATTATTTTCCAGTCTCTCTAAGCTGAAATGAGTAGTGTTGCACCAGCCTCTCCAAGCTGAATCGTGATCAGCAAGAACATCTTACTGTTGTGTTGGAAGTAGTTTTATAGTAGTCTCTTCAAACTATCTCACAACAATCACTACCAGATTGAAAATACAAAGATTAAATGTTTGGGTTGCCACTTAAACTAACCTACACTCAAGTTTCCTTAACATATACATGAAAAGTTCCTAGAAAAACTTGAATGACTTCCTTCAATCATTTCTTCCCTTGGAAAAGCATAAATCTAATTAAGAACGTAAAAGGAAGATTTTTATAAGTAAGAAATCTAATTACATAATGATATGAATTTTACTATAGATGAGTAAAGATTTTTCCAAAATTTCTTCACTTTGCACAAAGTCTCTCTCTTTTACAATGGAGCACAACATATCTATTTAAAGAAGATCTTCCATATGACTGTTACATATGATTTGTTCTTCCAGGAACAAGTGTTAGTTATCTATTTGTGTCTTAGATAGATAGTCTATAAGAATAATTTGTCTATCTGTCAAATTAGTTTACAAAAGCAATTATGGAAAAGAGATTTCTGATGTCCTTCAGAAATTACTCTTACTTTCTAAATCGTGGTTTATAAACTTTTTCTTCTAAGACTTGGAATAGTTGACTTCAAAGACAAGAGAGTTTATTAGCTGATTCTAACATCGAGATTTGACTCTTTGAATTTCAAAATTCAAATTCAAATTTCCCTCCATTTCCAGTAACGCTCAGAGCGAGCTTTCTAACGTGCACAATCAATTCCTTGATGATATCTTCACTTTCTGATCTTCAATCCAAGCATTTTGATGATGATTGATTTGCAATAGTTCTGATTGAAGATAGTGTAACATTTGGTCTTTAAAGATTGCTTGATATATTCATGCAGGCGTACTTTCTGATATCCAGTGCTACTTTTTGAAGTCTCAAAACTTTGTTTCTTATAGCATTAAAATCTCCTTATAATTGTTAGCTATCAATTGCTTGAATAAGGATATAATTTCACTTCTATTTCAGTTCAAATCTCGTAGCATGAGATAAACATGTTTACACATGCATAGTAAAATATATTCTCATTTGAGTAAGCATTGCTCTTGTTAAATGATAGAAATCTTTTATATTTTTACAAGAAACTCAAAAAAAAAAAATCAGTTGTTATTCAAGATATTTTCTTTAAATTGGTTTTGTTGTCATTCAAAATAAATAAGTGCATATCGATAGGGTGCTAGAGCTAACACCTCCAACTATAGTAAAACCATTAATGGACAACTGTGATAATGCTCTTTTACTTAAGGACCACAGAGCTAACTATGATGCTCTTTTACTTAGATTTATAAACAATGGAAACTTGATTACATTGAAAGGTGATGACACATATCACCCAGCTGAAGCTCAATTTAATCTTGTCCGAAGACTCTTGATAGCTTGCATTCATGCACTACTTTTCCTCTATAACTCTAAGCATATTGCATCATTTTTTGTACTAGAATGATTAACATTGTATAGCATTTACTCCTTACTGTGTATCATTGAGTGAAATCATGGTTAATTGCACCTTTTTAATAAATATTTTTTGGAGTTTCCTATGCTTTTAATCCTCTTTTATGAGTGTTATTTGGTTGCAGAACTTTCCATGTTAGTGCATAAAGACCAAAGAGGAACTTGGAAGCAATTTGAGCAGCTGTCATATTTATTGAGATTGCTATAGCCTATAGCGATCAATAAAGGAGAACTAGTTGTGGCAGTAAGGGCTAGACCGCTATAATGGATCTAAACCGCTATAACAGTGACCAGAAAGGAGTTTTTAGAAGTGCAGCATGGACACTATTATAGCAGCCCATAACCACTATAACGGTCATGTGAGGCCTAGCCTTGTTCGTCAACATGACAATTTTTATTCCAAATGAACCTACTTTTTGACATGTAACGAGCACAATGTAAATAGTCTTTAGATCATAAACTTTAAGACATCTTCCAAACTCAATTTAGGGTTGTCGTCACTCTCTCTATACTCTTTTTCTATCTTCTCTTTACTCTCTCTAGGATTTTTGGTTATTCCAATCTCTATTTTAGCTTCTATTTAGGGATTTGATTATACTTTTCATTACCCTTAGTTGTAATCCTCCATCCATGGAGTAGTAGTTTTTCTACCTAGCACAACGATTCCAAAGGATCCTAAGGATTATGTTTTGAAACTCCATTATCTTGATACAATTTACGATTTGGTTTTCCAATCTTCTTCCTCATTTCTCTCTCTTATATTTTTGTTTGTATTGTTTGATACAATTATATTTATAAGAGGCAGCTTTGATTATGTGTATGTTTGCAATTGTGAATGCCATGCATGGTTGGGCATAATTTAACTGATAGTTCAAATTATGTGTAATTGGCAAAAGGGATTGAAATTAATTTTGATAAGAATTAGGTTATTGTGTTTGGCAATTAAGTTAGCATAAGCATTTAGCTAGGAATTGCAGTTGTGATTTCCTAGTATTTATTTTAGCCAAACCCTTAGTTAATTGTGCGATTGTGTGACTGTTAAGTAGAATTATATAATTGATTATGCTATTGTAAATTAGTGAAAATAACTGCCTCCATGAATTATTCTTTTCAGTCAGTAATAACATAATCTTAGATCTATAGAAACTCCTTGTGAAGGTAATTTATTAATTGAATTTTGTTCTATTATTCTATTAATTTTTTCCAAACAAAACTCTTAATTTCCAATTGGCTAATAATACTTTCTTGAGAGATGACTTGGGTTGCGCCATTTATTATTTTTTTTTTAGAACTTAGCATAAAAAATTTCAGTTTATTTGAAAGTTATGACAGTTCTCATCAACTCTTTAATACAAAAGCAATGGTAGAAGCTTTCACTATGCAAACATTTGAAGGTAACTTTGAACCCTTGATTGTCATTCCTCAAAATCATGAACCTAAGTTAGCATTATTAATGTATAGTTATAAGGAAGTTTTCTAACAACCATTTGGCTTACCATCCCTAGACTTCATGATCATAGCATTCCATTGGTGGAGGGGTCAAATCCTTTTAAAGTTAAGCCCTACTGATACCCCCATACTCAAAACCAACAAACAGAGATGATGGTCAAACAAATGCTTAATGAGGGAATTATTCTGCTGATTAAAAGTCTTTTCTCATCTTCTATCTTACTGGTCAAGAAAAAAGGTAGGACCTGGTATTTTGTACAGATTACCGGGCCTTGAATGCTATCACCATCAAGGATTCGTTTCCAATCCCAATAGTTGATGAGCTTTTAGATGAACTATATGGAGCAATTTATTTCTCTAAGCTGGATTTGAGATCGAGCTACCACTAAATCTTGATAAAACCTGAAAAACTCATCAAGGCCACTATGAATGGCTGGTTTTGCCATTTGGCCTCATAAATGCACCAGCAACCTTCTAAAGCCTTGTAAATGACATTTTCATACTCTATCTTAGGAAATTTGTTTTAGTCTTCTTTAGGGACATTCTTATATATAGCCCTTCTTGGCATGCCCATCTCACACATTTGGAACAAGTTCTACAGCTATTAAAGAAAGAAAAACTCTTTGCCAAAATGTCAAAATGCTCTTTTGAAACTCAGGAAATTGACTACTGGGGCCACACAATTAATGGTAAGGGTGTTAACATGGACAAGGCCAAAGTTGAGGGGGTAATGGCTTGGCAAACACCTTAAAACCTAAAGCAGCTAAAGGGATTCCTAGTTCTCATAGGTTATTACAGAAGATTTATTAAAAGGTATGCTTCATTAGCAACACCTTTGATTGGATTATTAAAAAAGGATGCATACAAGTGGAATTTGGAGGCTGAAGTTGCATTCCAGAATTTGAAGAAGTCTGTTACTTCAAGCCCTATTCTAACTTTGCCTGAGTTCCAATAACCCTTCACATTGGAGATAGATGCATCAGGAATTGATGTAAGGGTTGTACTAAGCCAAAATGGCCATCTTATTGCTCATTTCCCCAAGAAGATGACTCTGATAATGCAAAGACAGTCTGCTTACACTAGTGAGTTATCTGCTATTATAGAAGGTTTGGCTAAATTTAGGTACTATCTTATAGGGAAAAAGTTCATTATCAAGACAGATTAGCAAAGCTTAAAGTCTCTTATGGGTTAATCTTTAAACACACCTAAACAACAGTACTCGTGACACAAATTCATAGGGTATGACTTCAAAATTCACTATAAACCTAGTACTGAAAATATCCCTGATCATGCCTTGTCTAGGAGTTTTTATGTGGCTTGGTCTAAACCCAACTTAGATAGGTTAGAAACCTTAAAATTTGATATGGAACGGGATGAGGAGTTGCCATTGATTTGTTTGGATTACTGCAACAAATCCCAATAAGATCCCAATTATACTAAGAAAAATGGAATCTTATTTTGGAAAAATATAATAGTTATTCCTAAACAAAGTTCTCTAATTTGGCTGATTTTAGGAGAATTCCATGATTCGTGTATGGGGGTTATGCAAATGTAGAAAAGACCATGGAGAGAATTTGCTCCAAGTTCTATTAGCCAAGAATGCAACAATAAATTAGAGATTATGAGAGCAATTGTACCATATGTCAGCAAGCTAAGGTGCAGAACAAGTTTCCTGCTGAATTATACTTCAGCCACTACCCATTCCATCTCAAATATAGGAGGAGATTTGCATGGATTTTATTACAGCCTTACCACCAATCCAATCATTCGCTGTAATTATGGTGATGATTGACAGGGCCCACTTCTTGCCCTTAAAGATTAATTTCACAAGCAAACAAGTAGCTGACGCCTTCATAAGCCAAGTCATCAAATTGCATAGGTTCCCTAAGTCAATTATCTCATATAAGGATAAGGTATTCATTAATCACTACTAGCAGTGACTATTCAAGCTAGTAGGTACTTGCCTATGAGCTCTTCTTACCACCGCCAAATGGATGGCCACGGTGAAATGCTCAACAAGACATTAGAGAAGTATTTCAAATGATTCTGTTATGACAATCCAAAGAACTAGCTGAAAATATTGCCTTAGGCACAATACTCGTACAACATTTCTTGGCACCACAATATCAATATGTCCCCTTACAAAGCTTGTTATTGTAGAGAACTTCCTAAGCTACTCAAGTATAAGTTGGATGATGAACTGTCATTGCAAGAATATCTCTTAGCTAGGGATAAGCTATTAGAAGAGGTTATATACAATCTATGGAAGGCACAATAGTACATGAAATCACAAATTGACAACAAGAGAAAACATGAGGAGTTTGAAATAGGAGATCAAGTGTTGGTAAAGTGGTA
The DNA here is from genome assembly GCA_031216125.1 of Dalbergia cochinchinensis. Lineage (NCBI taxonomy): Eukaryota > Viridiplantae > Streptophyta > Magnoliopsida > Fabales > Fabaceae > Dalbergia > Dalbergia cochinchinensis. The sequence continues at coordinate 47,579,871 of CM062371.1, read as the reverse complement.
ACCTTACAATCAACAATCATTAGCCTTAAGAAAAATATCAAAAGTTAAGACTCAAATTTTTTGGGCCGTTCAAGATCATTGCTAAATTGAGTCTAGTGGCTTATAAACTCTAGGTGCCATCTATTGCCAAGATCCACCCAGTTTTCTACATTGCTTGCTCAAGAAGTTTTGAGGAGAGCAAGCAGACTAGTAATTTTCCTCTACCCTTGACCACAAATGAGTTTGGTCAGCCACAAGAAAATTGCCATATACCCGTGACAGTCTTTAGCTACACATATACAAATTGTAGATATAGATAGCATATAGCCACAAATATATAGTACTGCCACTATAATTTTAGGGATAGTTGTAGGACGTCCTATAATGTCACCTCCCAGCGTACTCTCCAAAAGAGTCATTTTCCAAGGTCCCATAGAGTTACAACAGTTGCAAATTTAATGGGGAGAAAGTCATAGCATCGTAGTGACTTGGGACAATGCCCAAGAGTGTTATACTACCTTTCCACACCTCAACCTTAAGGACAAGATTGCTTTTAAAAGGGAAGGAATTGTAACAAATAATACTGCTAACGAGGCTTATGAGGAGAAAAATAAGCTTGCATAGCTAGATTATGAGACAAATCAAAAGTTTGCTATAGAGATAAAACAGATGGCAACAGATGCTAAGAATATAGGTGTAAAAATGAGCAGCCGCGAGAGCAACGAATACTCGGTTGAGGGGCTATGTGATGGAGACTTGATGTGGTAACCAATTTCCTCTTATACTTTCTCTCCTTTCTTACATTCTTTTTTTCTCTACTTGAACCTTTCTTTTCTCTTATTCTGGGTCTGAAGCCATTATTGTGGAGGCACTTGGAAGCTACCAATTACAGCTTATTCTACTTTCCTTTTATAGAAAATCCCATACATACATATCATTTTAGTGCTTGGACAAAAGAGTTTATTTTGTCCTGAGACTCCCTTTTATTTCCATAATAGAAGTATAATTTCATTTGTATCTGTTACTATTCCATTGCTAATGTGAATTAGTGTGTTCCAAAGCATTTAACACAATAGAAATTTATTAGTTTCATTTTTTATGTATATCTTTCTTCCTTAACTCTCTGTAGCACCCATTAAAAAAAAATTCTTTTTTAGAACAAAGTTTTATATAAAATTTGAACTTTCTTGGCTTTCAACACATCAAAGACTTAGAATTTTTATCCTTTTATGTATAATTTTATTGTTTGGTATCCTCCTAATAAAATTTTATAAAAAAAATGTGTCCTTATATATATATATATATCTTTTAATCAATTTAACCCTTAATTTTAAGGGTTTAAATCACAGTTATCAAAACCAGACTGGTGATTGACTCGGTCAAGGCTCTGGGTTACCGAGTCACTGGTTCAACCGGTGGGTTACTGGGTCACTAGTTCAACCGGTGGGTTACTGGGTCACTAGTTCAACCGGTGGTTCAACCGGTTGAACTAGATTTAATTAAATAAATATACAAAATTATAGTTTAATACAATTTGATATGTAATATATATATGTATATTTAATGATGCATTAATAAACAAACAAGCACATGGCTTAGTAGCAGCCATGCTTGTCCAGCTAATTTCGGAGTTGCTTGTCCTTGGTTCAAGTCTTATGGATGGCATTTTGGATCAATATTTTGAAAAAAAGCTAACCCAACTAAATATACTATGTATATAACTAAACACATAATATATAACAAAGGCATTAGTAGCATGGTGGTGTTGCAGCGCTTCCCTTCCCAAATGGTCACAGATTCGAGTCCATGATTTGATGATTTTTAGGTTGTCACGGATTTTTCTTGGAGTGCCACGTGTACAAGCTTGGGGGCTCGCGCGTTCATATCCAGTTCAGTCGGCTGGGCATGGCGCGGTTCGGAGGCGGCTTGGTCGGTTCAATCCGGGTTTAACCAAGTTTGACCGAGTCAATGACTTGATCAATACAATGAGCGAACCGGACTAGACCAGTGACCGGTTCACCGATTTCCGATTCAAACCAGCCGGTTAGGTGCAATCTGATTTTAATAACTATGGTTTAAATACATTTTACTTCCTTGAATTTTAGGTCTATGCAATTTACACCATGACTTTTCAAAACGTGCATTACGATACCATAAACTTTTCAAATTGTACAAAAAAAACCTTACTTTTCAAACAGTATAAAACTTTAAGTCATTACGCGTAATGGATTGCACACAATAAAAAAAATTAGAGGGTTTAAATACACATAGTATTCACAGACAAGGTATCGGGTTGCACAAATTAGAAATATCAGGGGATTTAAGGGCACATAAATCTTACCTTCATTAGTTGATAAAATTATTCTGAGAGGTATTTTGTACGGTTTAAAAAGTTCAGGGTGTCATGATTCACATTTTGAAAAATTAGAGTGTAAATTGAACATACCTTAAAAGTTCAGAGAATAAAATGCATTTATCCTAATTTTAACCATAACATTTAAAATCTGAAATCTCCAAAGCACTTAATCATACATAGACAACGTATAATACTAAAAAATGAAATATAAGCTAGAAACATTAATGACCTATAATTCACATGTCTAAGTAGCTTCATGCAGGAGCTTTCTCTTGTATATAAGAATATAATCAACATATATATATATATATATATATATATATATATATAAAATAACATATCACATGAGAGGGGTGATTTATTATAAGAGTGAGAGAAATAAATCTAAGTCGTAGAATTATACATGGATGGTTATGATTGAAAGTTGATTAATGGTAATTAATGCTCACGTGCTAATTTAAAAAAATCACATAATTTTATATTTTAATCTTAATCATTCATGTAAGATTTAAAAGTTAAGATTCATCTATCTCATTCTCACAATAAATCACTTTTTCATGTGATACATTTCTATCAACATAGATATATTATAATATATTTATTAAGTTTGGATACATTTTTACGTTTTTTAAGACATATATTAATGCAAGTAATCATAATGGCCAGGAAAAAACATGCAAGTAATAATTACACGAAATTCTAAGACCAACTGTCTAGAACCAGGCCCATTTTCAGATCTAGGATTCTTTGGCAATTCAAAAAAGATACCGATTAAAACATACTTTGCCTCTTCCTTTCTCAACATTGTCTCCTTGAAAGTTCGAAACTCTAACCCCACACCCATCACTGAAGGCAGCAGCTACTGCCACCAATCATATGGTTATGCATGCTCTTTACTATACTATACTTAATTCTGCAAGCCATGGCCTTCAACTTCTTTTCACCTTGATTTATTGCTGCTCCCTGCATGTTTTGTCTCTGTCCTCACCATCTTTATGCATATGGTATTCAGTGTTTATATCATTATGTATATGGAACAAACGATATTTTCTTTTGCGTGGTGTGTTCACTTTCTATGTCTCTAACTCATTTAAAATTGAAGAAATCCTCGTATTTCATCTATGGGAAAAATGGGGTCGGACAAATTTCGAGACACATAATCATCATGCATAATTATAAGTTCGAATTCAGAATCCCTAATAGGGTGACAATTATCATTGTTAATTACTGACATTAGTCCTTAATTAGTTACTGAAAAATACTAGTCCTTAAAATAAATTAACTTGATTGGTATTTCTAATTATTCTTAAGGATTATAATGAAGGTTTTCAATTTTTAATTTTTATTTATTTGAGTGGCTCGGCACTTGTTTCCACATGGTTATATATTCAAGTATTATGACCAAAAAGAATTAGTACTATAAAAGAGTGTTATTCTCATATTAAATTGACCCAATTTGAGCTAAATTAATTAGACTCGAATGTACTTCGAATATGGGAGGTATAGATTGAAAAAAAAAGAAAAGAAAAGCGAGGGAGATGTACGCCAATACTATTTTTCTCATGTTTAAATTTAGGATTTATTCTTTAATAAAACATATGAAAACAATATGCATGGGTGGATCAGCTCGTGGTTCCGTTGTTATGCTTCGGGTGATGAACATATTTCGGATTGTGTAATTTTATCATAAATTGAGTAATTTCCTATTCTAAAATTGCAATGAATCTGATCTACCACCCATAAACTTTCACCTAGCAAATGGTGTTACTGCATTCAAATTTGAGGAGGAAAAAATTCTGAAAATTTTTTAAGTGCTTTGAGAGTAAGGTAAAGTTTTTTTTTTTTGTTTATTGATACATTAATTTTGTGATTCATTTTTATCTCTTACTTTTTCAATATTTTCAATGTAATAGCTAATGTATTAATCAATAAATAACATAAAATGAATATTTTGTATGCTCTAAGAACACCTCAAAATTTCTCGAATTATTAAAAGGAAGCATATTCTAGTACAACAATGTAAGCAGAAGCGAGCGATGTATTTAACATAATTATGTAGAGATTTTTAAGCTACAGTTCTTTGTTCTTTTTTCTAATACCAAAGTTCATGGTAACGCTGAAAGTTGTCCTTTACATGGCGGTTCCTTCTTTGTTTGACACATGAAGGCTTGCACATGCTCATGGAAATGATAAAATCAGGCCGAAAGCTCTCAACAAAAATACAAAATAACCATATTTGACATGTACACTTCACAGCTTTGTAATTTTTTTTTTTACCCACTTCTTTTTCACTTTATTGAATTTTAAATGTTAAGAGTATATTTGGTTGAGTAATAGAAATGGGGATTAAAATTTCATGAATAAGTTTCATATATAAAATTATACATGGAGCTCCTTTATGGAATTTTTGTCTATATTTTTATCCCAATCAAACACACTCTTCTAAATAAACATTTACAAATAAAAAAGAAACAAAAATTTTAATTCTTCTTACACACCAATCTTCGTAATAATCTTTTTGCTTGCTAAATGAGAAAAAGTACTCGATGTTTTCTATTGTTCGGAAGATACTATTTAATATTTATGTATTAAAAGAATTATTAGAAAATTGTTTTTAAGAGGAAATAATGAAATTTAATCTAAAAGGCAAACATTTTTAACGACCGAATTCATTTATAGGACTAAAATCTAAAGTTGAAAATCCAATTTAAAGTTAAGAACAATGTTTCATACTCATTTATACTTTTTAGCATATAATTTTATTGAAATTCTCTTTTCCTTTACCACATATATTCTAACTTTATGGCATAAGATGTGAAGAGATGTATCTTAGAATTTTTCCAGTAGAGAAAAACGATGCAGATATTATTTTATATAATAACAGCTAAGTATCACAATTGAATTTATGATACAAATCTCATTACCAAAAACTGAGGAGTTAATAATCTAATGGTCTTGATGATCCCTGCTAAAGGATACGGAAAATGATGAATACGATGTTACGATGAATATCTATACTTTATAGGATGATGTGAACATAACAAGGCTAGAATCTCAAGGTTACATTTTTTGCCTTGTACGTATATATCCGATTCAAGCATGAGAACAGAGCTTGATTTGAAGGTTATGTGTGACACACTTATTTGGTTTTAATTTTTAAATTTCAGTTTTCATTTTCAATTTTTAAAATTTTATAAAAGAAAAACTGAAAATTGAAAATTAAAAACTAAAACCAGACAAACAAACGGACTCTAGCAGTTAGATGAAAACTTATCTCGTTCTTTTTCTTCATTTTGATGTGTCAAAGAGTGAGACCACAATGATCAACGAAAGAAACAACGTGGTAAAGCGTTTACAAGTTTTGCTTCCTCACGCAGCGAAAGCAAGCACAAGACACTTTCATTTCATAGAATGACCGGCAACGGGTCATGTTTATGTATTAACTTCCTGGCTAAATTAATATGAACCAGCTCATTATGAGATACAGTATTACACAGTTACATTATTTATACTCTATTGCCATATACCTTGGATACATCTAAAAAGGAGGGTTTTATGTACCCAAAAAAAAAAAGGAGGGCTTTGAAGCTATGACTTCATAGTAAACTATCCTAACTCCTCACAATTAATCTAATTATAGCACCTTATATAGAATAAACAGTAACTTGGCGATAATTATATATTGATTTTCCAAATTTTAAAATTTAGAGTAATATTCTTACCCAAAACCTAAAGATAGAGTACGCTATTCCTTTTTTTATTTTGCCTAAAGATAGAGTACACTATTTTTTTTATTTTGCCAAACTATATTGTTTTTGGGGTCATATACATTCTTACTTTGAGAAACAGTCCTACTCTAGCAAGAAAAAGTACAGCCCATTAACCGAAAAAAAAAAGTGAATGCTAAGGGCCAGTAAAGGATCGTATCGTGTGTTATATACAAATGAGAAACACGACCAAAAAGAGAAAATGAGGAAGTATGTCTTGATTTTCATCCTGCTTTTCTCATTTTAAAAAGCACAAAAATATAAACATGGAAAATGAACCATGAGGATTGAGACATGACTATCATGTCTAAAGGATACACGAGCATCTTTTTCCTCGTTTGGTTATTATTTTCATTTTTGTGTTTATCTCTTGTATTTTCTTTTTTGAAAATTGAGTAAAAAGATACTGAACATAATAAAAACAAAAAATAAAAAAAATTAAAGAAAAACTGAAATAAAAAAGACCCTAACTTTGTGCTGCTGTTTGGTACATCGAGAAGCCACTTGATTTGTTCGCCGAACAAAGGAATCTCTGAATTCCAAGACAAAGCACAATTATCAAAGCAATTTTTGTGGAAGAGCGCAATGTCTATCTTTTCAGAGAAATTGTTCCACACTCATGGAGTACACACCCACAACAATCACAGCCGGATGTTTATCCCTAAACCTTAATTTACTAAACTTTAAATCATAGTAAAATATCAAATTACACATAATTAAAAAAATCAAAAAAATTAAATACACATGAGAATTTATAAACAAAAAATCAGATTGTACAAATTAAAAATATTATAAAAGTTAAATGCACATAAATTATACATATATCAGTTATCAAAATTATGAAAAGGGGTATAAACTGCAAGTAAGATAAAAATTATAGGAGGTAAAATATATTTTATCCTTTTTTTTAATTTAAACTATCTGTAAGTCATATGAAAAATCAAGAATTCCTGGCGCTGTGACTCCTTAAGCATGCAAAAATCTCTGGTCTTTATTACGAAGGGGCTACGCGTAATACTTCAAAATTGAAGCATGAAATAACACCAATTCAAAGCAAAGTCATGTTGAAGGTTAAAAGAAATTAGATCCCTTTTTGGCATTCACTTTCCTAGGATGTATCAAAAAATCAGAAAGAAATATTGAGCATTACGAATAGCAGAATCCTTACATTCAATGTTTCGAACACTGCTGCCAATTGTAAAGATATGCATGGGTGTAAACAAACGAGGGGTGTTTGATCAAGATTTCTGGTTTTCAGGACAAGGGCCAAGGAACATACAAATCACATCAACATAACTTTTAAGAGTCCAAATAACAAGAACCAGCTTCCACAGATCCAAAGTTATTACACATACCATTCACATCAAAGTTCCGACATGATTTTCCGAAAAATCAAATGCTGGCTGGCTCCTCAATTCATAGTTTGATAGAAAGCATTGTATATCCACAATTCTTAAACATTATGAGTTGATGACACAATTAAATCAGTAAACCCTCCTCATGATTTGAATTACAATTTAATGTATTCTAACTTCCAAGCATTTGTTGGTGGTTCAAGTGGAAGAGGCAACACATTTGTGCAAAATAATTTACCTGTGTTGTCTAATGCTTTTCTAACAGTGATCACTATGTTCTGTCATTCCTCAACAACTCTACAACAGCATATCCTTCATCATCCTACTAACCAGCATGCCATTCCATGCTCTATATCACAAGATGCTGCAGTAAATGAAACAGAACCACCTCATTTTGAGGACAATGAGATCCAATCAGATAGAAGGAGTATTGCTATATACAACAAGATACGGTTTCGCAATTGATGCAATACTTAACCACAAATAATATCACCCCTCATTCAACCATCTAACATTCATCGCAAAGCTATCTTCAGTGATTTAATAATGGGTTGGTATCCTGACTAGTGACTATAGCACGTCTGGTTTCTTGTTTGACAAACCAATGGTTTAAGGAACAGCTCCACTCTTATAACTTCTGCCCAAACCATGCATGATTTTGGAATTCCAAACGCCTAGTGAAGGCAAAGGAAACTGTAAGGTACCTGGTACTCATGGAGTAGTAGTGAACTAGAATAGAACAATTGTTGAGAATTATATTCTGGAATTAACACAATGCTACAATATCAGTGTGATATTGAGCTTGAAGCAATGAATAACAAGATGAATATTAACAAGAAATGGTAAAACTAGGTATGGCACTTCAAGAGGCCAAATCTCTCCCAAGTAGCTCTTAGAGAGGCCACCACTCTCCCAAGATTTTCCCACTAATTTCCTGAATGACTCCCCCTCCACACTCCTTCTCCCTACAAATAACCTCCTCTAACAGAATCCCACAAAATCCTCACTCCCTTCCCCTTTCTTTCTGCCAACTCAGCAGTTGGTTATAAAAGAGTGAGCCCCCTTATTTTCTCTCATCTCAATACTCACTAATTACAATAAGGCCCAACCCATAATTTCTTGGTGCCTAACAGAAACCCTTGCCAGATGTTGACATCCTGCAATTGCCCGCCTAGTGAAGGCCAAGGAAAAAGAAATATGGGAGCAAATGGTAATGCCGAATTGCTGATCTCAAAGAACTCATTAATCACCTAATACTAAAAAAAAAATAAAAAAATCTAAACCACAAATGCAACAATTTGATTTCGAAACCAACTCATATTGAGTCATATAAGAAACAAATCCAAAAACTTTAGACAAGAATACAAGGCTGGGCAGTAAACCAAAGCAGCAACAAACGTTAAAAGACAAAACCTGGACATAATAATTTTGCAGCCACAATTAAGTTAGTGTTCAATAGAATATGCTTCAGTTGATAATCAATAAGAATCAATAAGGAAAGGGGTTGAATCCTGAATCGACACACCATGCATTGTGTCCCGAATGTAGTCTCTGAACTATACCAGAAGCAGTCTATGATAAATAAGATCAGTGAAGTACAATCAACGGAATACAACCCTAAGTGACTATCACCATACCACACTTTCCAAAGAACGGTCTTAGGTTAAGTGAAACTACATGCCTGAGCTCATCACTGAGGACATGCATTCGTCCATTGTCTACAACTTCACAGACAAATACCACACTTCTAATCAGGTAAATACCACATGCCCAAGCTTTCCCTCATCTAGTAGCCATTCCCCGGAGTCAAGGATCCAAGTTCCCATCTATTAATCACCCATGCTATCACTTAGACTCACAAGTTCAGTTCACAAAAAAGGCATCCTTAATCTCTACCTCCCCAATCCCAAATCAACCAAACAACACCACCAAAGCTTGTCGCACTAGGTGGAGTCAATACTCAATAACATGGATCATGCGAAGTCATAATGTCTTATTGTTAACTATACCTATACTTAAACCGTTAATACCCCAAATTCTCAATCAAACAGACAGAGAATGAAAAGAATCAGAATTCCCAATCCCCGATACCAATCCAAAAACAAAAATTGGTTTTTATTTTCATTTTCTATGTTTCATGTTTTCAGGATTTTGTGAAGAAAATAGTGAAAAAGGTAAAAACAAAAATCCCGTTATTTTTAGATTTCGATTTAATTAGATTTAGAAAATGAATATAGATGATGCAAATACAAACCAGAGAGGCCCGAGACTTCCCAGCTCAGATTCAATTAGATTTAGCAAACAAATCTAAAATATTCAATTAGATTTAGCAGTTCCTACACCCCCACCAAACAAAACCCCCCCAAAGGCTCACATAACCATCACCCAAAACCCCAGAAAATAAGTCAATTATTTGTTATTAACCACCCAATCAAAATCCACAACGAAAAAAAAAAAACAAATTTTACAAACTATAATACATAGACAGATCATGAAACCAGTCCCAAAGAGGAAAGAAAAAAAAAAGAAAGAAAGGCGCTCTTGAAGAGAACAACGGCAACAACAACAACAATCATCAGCACGTGGAGTTGCTCTTATCATCAGCGCTACCACTACTACTACTATTCTTATTATTATTATTATTACTGCTATTATTAGGGTTCTTATTACGATTACTATCGTAATCGACGACCTCAGAATCCGCGAGTGAGCGCGAGTGCTGAACGATGGCGCGTCCAATCGAGTTGATCCAGTCCTCCTTCTCCTTGTCGGAGTCGGCGACGAAGAACATGGTCGACTGCGGCGTCGACAGCTCGAACGCGGCCGGCCTGTGGAGCAGGTCCTCGGCACCCTTCACGGTGAGGCAGCCGGCCACCGAGACGACGCCACGTGGCACGGACGACGGCGACGAGGCTGCTGAAGGGTCCTTGAACCAGAGGAGCTTGCCTTGCTTGAGGACGAACCAGCGGCGGCGCCACGTCTTGATGTAGTCGCCTTGTTTGGTCAGCCAGCCTGCGCGTTCCGGGTTGGACCAGAACTCGATCCCTTTGTAGTCTTCCGGGCTAGGGTCTTGCCCTGTTGCTGATCGCCATAGATCTTCCATGCGAACTGAAGCCAACTACTATTCGGTGATCTCTCTCTCTCTCTCTCGGTTTCTTCTCTGTGAGTGTGGGTGTGATGTGGATAAGAGTGTGGTTTTGGAGTTGGTTGGGGGAAATTGGGGGCCGTGAATGGAATGTGGGTACCCGACCCGACGCGGATCGACCCAGATGTTGCGTGTGAATTTTAATGAAATTAATTTAATTGTGATTAACTCATAACATGCTCAAAGTTAATCCTCACTTTAGTAACCCAGGGGTCGGTCGAGCAGGACATTATGCTGACAAGGTTATGCGTACGACAGATCACAAGTTTAAGAGTAATGATATTTTGACACATTCAGATACTCATTTTATAATTATTAGATGTGATAAATATTAAGTATAAGTAGAGACTATCATCACATTCAATGATTATAAAATGGGTATTTGAATAGACACCCACTTTTTAAGTGTCAAAATATTATTACCCCAAGTTTAAAGCTTTATTTGTCTCTTTGGGATGAGATGTGAGTATTTTTTAAGTTTGGATATTCTGTTCGTCTTAGATTTAGGGTGTGTCATCTTTTCATCCCAGATTTTCTTCATAAAAAAAAACACCTCACTTTAGTTTCTAAAATTGCATATGTGAGTCGTTTTGGTCTCTAAAGTTTACATTTTGACTAACTAATCCCTCATTGTATAATTGTGAATCGCATTAATTCTTCTAAATATAAATAATTCATATTAGTCCATTAAACATACATCACTAAATCAAATTAGTCCCTAAAAATGATAGTTTTGACTCATATTAGTCCACTAATTTGTTAATATTTATCGATTAGGACTAAAGTGATTCACGATTATGAAGTTGTGAACTAATTAGTCATTTTAAATTGTATGGACCAAAGTGACTTATTGACTCAAGTAGTCAGATACAACCTGCAGATCGCATGACTACTCCTAATTCCCGAGCTAATCGGGTTGGGTCTAACTATAAATGTGTATAAAAAGGATGAGTCAACATAAAAAATAAGGCAGATAAGTATTTTCTGTGATCGGGTTTGGACCAGGCCATGGGTCACCCGATCCAGCCCGGTACATAAGTTATGCTAACTCTAATTTTTATCCTGTCCTGTCACTCTCACTTTTCAAACTCTAGATAGAGATGAAACAACACACTGTCACACTTTTACTTTCCCTTTCCCTCTCCCTTTTTCGATGCTCTGTTACTGTTAGAGAACAAACCACAAACACAAAATAGGAGCCATGATGAGAAAAGAAAAATATTATTTATTAGATTGGTTTCCCTTTCCCTATTAATAAGAAAGGAAAAATATTATTTATACATAACATTTATGAAACACTTTGATGATAAATAGACAGATCTACATACATTAGCAAAGAGGAAGCATGTTCCTCAACAAAAAAATTCAAAATTTTTAATAATTATATTGACATAATATATTTTTGCTCTTATTATTTTGTTGAGTTTTATTCCACATTAACTTTAAATGAGATAAATAAAAAGATACAATATATTCAACTCTTTTCACACTAATATATTCTTTGCCTACATTACTCAAACCTTTTGGATCTATCACTGCAACCTATTTCTTGATGTAGTTGCCTTGCTTCTTAAGACAACCGATTATTAGAGCTCGACCCCCTTGCAGTCATGTGGTCAAGGATCTTGACCCATCAATGATTGCTCCTGATTCTTTTTTATGAATCAGTTTAAAACACAATCAAAGGAATTAATCATGATGGTAGTGGCAAAGAAAATAGTTTTAGTATGAGCCTTTCAAGTAAATGGGTACATGGGATGAAGCTCATTATGGTGTAATCTTGAAGGGTTGATATTAGGATTTAGGAAACTAACTCTTCATGTGGCTTGGTAGACTTTGGGGTTTTGTTACTATTGCCTATGAATTTGGTGTGAATGCTATTTTGTAGGTTTTGATGATGAAAATGAATTGACAAAGAATAGAAGCAAATGATATAGACCTCATGAAGGTGAAAGCGCAAATGATCAAGTCCTTTGGTTAGGATATTTTTAGAACTTAGATTATTTGTTAAAAGGTTTCTCTTTAAGGTTACTTGGCCATTTTAAATATAATCATGTTTTGATCTATAGAGAATTTGTTTTGATTTGTGAAAATACAAGTTTGTTTTGAAAGGAAATATTTCAAAGATGTTTTTGAAATTGTCTAAGAATGACCCGAAGTGTGTTAAACTTTCAATTCTCAAGTTCTGGAATTTATGTAATCGATTACAAAATAGTGTAATCGATTACAATCTTGTTCTAGACCCCAGAACCTGAATTTTCACACGTGTAATCGATTACAACCACAATGTAATCGATTACCAGAGTGCAAATGTGACCAGCTTCAAATCTATACATGTGTAATCGATTACTCATCAATTGTAATCGATTACCAGTGACCGTGCTATTTTGAAAATTTGAATCGTGTAATCGATTGCAATATATGTAATCGATTACGGACTCAAAAATGCACCGAAGGTGTGTTTTGAAGAGATACATCTCTTGGGGTTAATCCTTAACGGTCCACATGAACTGTGTTCTATAAATATCATTGTTTAACATCTTTTAACAAAAAGAAAACATATTACAAAGATCATTTTGTACAATCATTCTCTTTCATCAATCTTCTTGATTAATACTTGGCCAAAATTGTCTTATTCTTGAGAAACCTCATAGGGCTTCAATTTGTAACATCAACTCTATTCAGAGAGTGATTTCTTGTAATACTTTTGTAAAGTTGTGCAAAAGGGTGAGGTATCCCTTTGTAAGAACAAGAGTGAGGCATCTCTTGGTTCTTAGAGACTCAAACACAAGGGTGAGGGATCCCAAGGTGTAGGAGTACTCTTGGTTGTAAAGGTTAAAGTAATAGTGGAACTCTCAAGTGGGTTACTTGAGAGAACTGGATGTAGGCCACAAGAGGTGACCGAACCGATAAAGCGAAGTTTGCAATCCTTCTTCCCTTATCCTTTTAAGTTTGTTGCAAATTTACTGTTCATTATCTTGTCAAATCCTGTTCATAGACATCATTGATTTCTCATATCTCTTGCATCTGTATACATCAAATTAAGTTTTAAGCAAGTTCTTCAAAATTAATTGAAAATTTAATTAGAGTGTGAAATTAAAGAAAAAGTTTTTGAACTCAATTCACCCCCCCTCTTGAGTTCATTGAGGCCACTTGGATAACATTTGGGCCCATAAGGGACAGCCAAAAAAGATGTGAAGAAGCCTTTCTTCTAGTCCGCCATTAAAGATGCCGCACCTAGAAAGAAATAAAGAGAGGAACAGTTGTTGTGAGGGAACCTATTTTTAATAACAAAGCAAACCACGCACATACACTATGTCACAAAATGACCCAAAATATAGCATGCACCTTGGCCCAAAACCCAAACAATTGGAAAGCTACTTAACCTATCTCACTATAAGTGTAGGTAGTTACCTCTTAGCAAGCTATCATTGTTCACATCCTTTCACCTATTGTGCACACTACTGTTCTGTCAACAGTTAGCAAAGTGCAGAAGCTTCTTTATCTTGGTCCCAAAGTTATGGGACGGAGCTCAAAGGACAAGTGCACACGCAACCCCCATTCCTTAAAGAGAGAGCTCGCTCCCAATGCCCTCATACACACACAGCTTACAACAAAACTTGCAACCTTTCTCGAACATCACAAAAACCTGTAACGGATATACACAAATATCCCTTTTCTCCCAACATTGATCAGCGACCTCGATACTCTTCCTTCTCCTATGACAATAACAACACAACAATGAGAACACCCCAACCTATAACTCATTTTCTGATATACAATGGTCACCCATAGATCGCCTCACATAGTGACACCCTGCAACTAGGAGGGCGACCCAGAATACACCCTTATTTTGAAAACTTTGTGAGAGTACAAAGAGAGGCACTGAAATGGTGTCCTGGCATAGAGGGAAGAGGAAATGCTTCCATTCATTTATCACCATCTCTAAGGGCTGGCATTACTTATTCTCTGTCCAAAGTCACGTAGGATGAAGTTCCCAACTTTATCATCTTCTCACTATTTCCTCAAGGCTATGAATCTAGAGATTAAAGTCCTATCTTATCTCTTTAATCCATTTCCAAAACTCTGGTCAGTGACAAATGGCAACTCCACTGGGGAAGAGTGGTGAGAGAATGGTAGAACATGCTTGTGAGAATAAACAATCATTGATCGCCTATCGAGCTTTATCTTCAAACCTTGATGACTTCCCAGAAAACCAACAGGAGTATAGGACACCACAATTGCAAGAAAGGCAATCGGGTGGGGAAGGGAATGAGCAACTAAGAGGGCTACCCTTTGTGAACTTCCTCAACCCCAACCCTGTTGAGATCACTCAACCTTTCACAAACATCACCCCTGCTATGCAAGTAACCATGCCCGATTGCCTTGTCAACACCATGACGAATAACCAAAACCGTCATTCGACCCAGATGAAAGTCTTAATTGAAGATATGGCGAGGGTCAAAAGGGTCGATCAAGAAAAAGGAATAGCTAAGGAAGACACCGGGGAAGGCCCTGTCACTAGAGCGGAAGTAATGCGTCTTCTTCAAAGAAAAAAAGATGTGAGTGAATTTGGTTGGAACTTGGATCCACCCATTGATGCTAGAGTAGTGGCTAGACCATACCTTACCAGGTACCAACCCCCACACTTTAGAAAGTTCGGCAGCACTGGGAATGCGAGGGACCATATCATAGCTTTTCTCGATGATTTAGGAATGTACAGGGGAGACCGTGACTTGAGGTTGCAGGATTTTTCCAAGTCCCTAACAAGAAAAGCTTTTACATGGAACGCAAAGCTTAGGCCAAACTCTATCAGCAACTGGGAGCAGATGGCCACCGATTTCTATAACAAGTTCTTAGAAGAGGAGAGTGCTATGCACATTATGGACTTGGGGAGGTTGAGACAGAAACATAGAGAAGGGCTGGTTCAGTTTGTAAAAAAATACAGGGACTGTACTTTGCAATGCAGGGAGACTTTGCTAGATAAAGACTTCATTTATGGATGTATTAAAAATGTTGAAGATGGATCACAAATTTACTTGTCTTTAGGAAGCATTTGTACCTTTTTCTGAGCTTCTAAAGAAAGCAGTTGATGTGTCAGAAACCCTAAAAAAGGAGAGAAAAGTACCGAAGAAACAAGGGCAGCGATGAAGGTGTGAACAATTACCAATAGGAACAAAAGGTGCAAGACGCCCTTGCCTGAAGGCTATGGGTCAAGACTAGAGCCACCCCCCGTTCCCATTTCCAGGGCGCAGTTGACGGAAATGGTGCTAAAATGGCTTAATGATGGAACTTTAACACCAAGGCCAGATAGGAGACCTCTTTCAGATAAGCAAAAGGAAGATCTGTCATATTGTGTCCTTCATAGATCTAAAAGCCATAACGCAATGGATTGTCGAGTGATCCGCAAGACATTCCACAAGCAAGTAGAAGAAGGAAAAGTTTTGCTGAGTCAAGATAGTGACAATGATGATTGGGGCAATACTTCTTCCCCATGTTACGAAGTATGAATCATTATCTTGGATGAGGACTCATGGAAGGCGGATGCCCTCAAGGACGAAACTGTGCATGACGCCTTGCTAAGAATGGCTGGATCTGGAAAGATGCTAAATGAATGTTAAGAGAATGACGAGGAAACTAACCCTTATGAATTGTTAAGGCGTCCTTGGAGTTCAACATAAAAGATCAGGAAAATGAAACTCTGTTGCTACACAATTCATGCCAACAAAGAAAGGACGATGTAGAGGTATTTTGCTTTATGAAATATTATGCTTTGACAAATATGTTTGATGTCAATGAATGCATTTTGCTTCTTTAGCTTTCATGTACAAGAACTATGGTAGCCTAGAGGAAATACTGTAATGAAATTGATGAAATGACCTGAATCTAGTCATATGTTATGGTTAAGGCATGTTCTTGTGTATGCTCTATTAAATAAGCACTAGGAATCCAACACTAGGTTAAGCGACATTAAGCCTCTTTAAATGAGAAAACCCAGGATATGATTAATGAACAACTGATGCTATGAAAAGATCAAAAAAGGGCCATGTTAAAGGAGCCATATACATTTTATGTTTCTGAAAATTAAAAGGAAAAAAGATGTGCAAGATCATAATACTATAACCCAGATGTTATTTTTACCAACAAGTAATTAAGGTTGGGCGTCTTTGACGTTTAAAAGGCTAAAGGTGTAAAAGGTGTACTTACATGGTCCTTTTCCTTCAAAGATAGAGTGTTATGTGAAGAAGCATGAAGGATAAAATAGAATCAGGCTTTTCCCTTTGCTACCCGATACAGTGCGCAAAAGAAAGGTCCTTTCCTTCCATTGCCCTATATCTTGCATGAAGGATAAAATCAGATAGGTTCATTTCTTTTGTTGCCCAATATAGTGCGCGAAGGATCCTTTTGCTACCAATATAGTACTAAGGATAAAATGGACCATTTTCTTCAATTGCCCTATATTTTGCATGCAGGATAAAATCAGATAGGTTCTTTTCTTTCGCTGCCCAATATAGTATGCGAAGGATCCTTTTGTCACCCAATATAGTGCGCAAAGGATAAAATTGATCTTTTCCTTTTGTTGCCTTATATCTTGCACGAAGAATAAAATTAGACAGGTTCTTTCCTTTCGTTGCCCAATATAGTGCGCAAATGATCCTTTTGTTGCCCAATATAGTGCGTAAAGGATAAAATGGATCCTTTCCTTTAGTTACCCTATATCTTGCATGAAGGATAAAACAAGATATTTTCCTTCCTTTTGCTATCCAATATAGTGCGCGAAAGATCCTTTACTGCTCAATATAGTGCACAAAGTATAAAATGGATCATTTCCTTTTGTTGCCTTATATGTTACATGAAAGATAAAACGAGATAGATTTTTTCATTTCGCTGCCCAATATAGTGTGCGAAGGATCCTTTGCTGTCTAATATAATGCATAAAGGATAAAATAAATTATTTCATTCTGTTGTCCTATACCTTACACAAAGGATAGGATAAGACAAGTTTCTCCCTGTTTACTACCCAATACAATGCGTGAAAGATCCTTTGGCTACCCAATATAGTGCACAAAATGTGAGGATATCCTCTCTTTTCATCGCCCAATATAGTACCAAAAGATAAGAGTATTATTTTCTTTCATTACCAATACAATGCATAGAAGCTGAACCAAAATAAGATCCTTGCCTTCTACTACCCAATGCATAATGCACAGGAGATAAGCCAAGACAAAATTATCTATTTCCATAGCCCAATAAAATATGCGGAGAAAGAACCAAGGAAAGGTCTTTTCCTTCCAAAGTGCACAAATGTTAGGTTCAAAGAACAAACAGGGAAGATATGCCCTACAATGAGTTAAATAACACACATGTACTATACATAGAAAGAGTGAAAGTGCAAGACGCCGAGCCATATGCAAGAAGGCCACATGAACAAGACAAAGCAACAGACAATTCAAAGAAACAGAAGCTAGAAGACGGTGAATCAGATGCAAGATGCCTATGCGAGCAAGGCAAAGCAATATACAGCTCAACTAAGCAAGAAATGAGGAACACAAGCAAAAAGCATGGTATAAACAAGCAAACCCAGGATCAAGTCAAATTAGCAAGAAGATTGAAACAAGTCAAGGGGCTCAAAGAGTCATTGTTCGAAGTACAATTAATAACAAAAGACGCCCTATCAACTAGGACACTTCCATTGATGCCCCTGGTGTGGGCAAAGCCAGTAGTCACTTCAAAGAAATGATAAGGTCTTGTAAGACATCTCTAGTGCTATGGTAGAAAAAGTATCTCTTTCAAGGGGGTTCCTAGTAAGTTTTGTCTTTTCACCATAAACTTCGCAAGGAAGCTGACTCTCCCTCCTGCATGAAAGTTATATGTAGTCTCTAGGGTGCAAAGAAATGTGCACAAGGAGAGACAAATGTAAAAAATGTCATGAAAAATATACATGGACCTTGTGTAATCTTTGGAATGCAAAGAAACATGCACAAAGGAAAACCATGTACAGCGGTATCATAAAGATGCAAAGATGTACAAGAGGGATCATATGAGATTCTTAAGGGTGCATGAAAAAATAAAACAATGCATGGAGAAAAGTCACAAGAAGGTCTTCCAAAGGGATAGGAAACAAAAAGGCACACAAGGGAAAAATGATGTAGGTTCCACATCGTGGTGCAAAGTTAAAGCCTGAAATAGATATTCAACATAGATAGGCATCATAAGCCTTCAAGAATGATTGAGGTCAAGAACGCCTACATACCAGCCAAATAAGAAAAGTTCAAGAGAGGGTGCTCAAATTATACTGATGAAACAACCAAGATGCAAAGAGAATTCAAATGCTTTGAATTCACCATCAAAGGCGGGCAATAGGATGAATGTCAAGGTCTAGAAACATAAACAAATGTAGAAAGTCTTCTCACATATTTCAGAAACTATGATGACTTTGCTTGGCAAGGATGCCTGGAGAATGAAGGCATCCTGTGTGAGAAGGCGACACATGGAGTATGCACAATAAGAAAAAGCTACGTCTTCTATTGTGCAAGAGGGCTATTGTTCCTGATCTTTTTTTATGAATTAGTTTAAAACATGATTAAAGGAATTAATCATGATGGTAGTGGCAAAGAAAATAGATCCTAGTATGAGCCTTTCAAGTAAATGGGTATATGAGATGAACCCTATTATGGTGAAATCTTGAAGGGTTAATATTAGGATCTAAAGAACTAACTCTACATGTGGCTTGGTAGGCTTTAGAGTTTTGTTACCCCTGCCCATGAATTTGGGCCTATAAAGGGTAACCCAAAGAAATGTAAAGAAGCCTTTCTTCTAGTCCGCCAATGAAGACGTCGCACCTGGAGAGAAATAGAGAGAAGACCAGTTTGTTGTGAGGGAACCCATTTTTAATAACAAAGCAAACTTGTTGTTGTGAGGGAACCTATTTTTAATAACAAAGCAAACCACACACACACACGCACGATGTCACAAAGTGACCCAAATATAGCATGCATCTTGGCCCAAAACCCAAACGGTTGGAAAGCCATCTAACCCATCTCACTATAAGCATAGGTAGTCACCTCTTACCAAGCTGTCACTATTCACGTCCTTTCACCCACTGTGCACACTACTGTTCTGTCAACAGCTAGAAAGGTGCAGAAGCTCCTTTTCCTTGGTCCCAAAGTTATGGGATGAAGCTCGAGAGACAAGCGCACACGCAACCCCTACTCCTTAAAGAGAGAGCTCACTCCCAATGCCCTCATACATGCACAGCATACAATGGACCTGTAACCTTTCTCCAACACCACAAAAACCTATAATGGATATACTCAAAAATCCCTTTTCTCCTAACATTGATCAGCGACCCCCGATACCTTCCTTCTCCTGCAACAATAACAACACAGCAATAAGAACACCCTAACTTGTAACTCATTTTCTGATATACAACGATCACCCATAGATTGCCTCACATAGTGACACCCTGCAACCAGGAGGCCGACCCATAATACACCCTAATTCTGAAAACACCGTGAGAGTACAAAGAGAGGCACTGAAATAGCATCCTGGCATAAACGGAAGAGGAAAAGCTTCCATTCATCAGTCACCATCTCTAAGGGCTGTCATTACCTATTATCCGCCCGAAGCCACGTGGGAGGAAGTTCCCAACTTTACCATTTTCTCACTATTTCCTTACAAGGTTACGAATCTAGAGATTAAAGTCCTCTCTTACCTCTTTAATCCATTTCCAAAACTCTGGCCAGCGATAATGATCTTAACAAATCCTTCATTGAACTCATCTTCAATCCTCTCTATTTCTCAATGTGATATAAGCATTATGAGATAACATTGACTTGGAATTTGTTGGGGAAACATATGTTAGAGAATATGAAGTACCTGCATCTGCCTGACCCATATGTAGAGTGCCGTAGACTTTAATAGAATTTAATCGTCATAACATGCTTATTGTTAATTTCTAAATAAATAAATAGACCATCGTGTTACTTCAATTTAGTTAACAATTATCATTATTTGTATTAATTTTTTTTGTCAAAATGTTTTTAGAAAATTATGTAGAATTGCAAGCAAAAAAAAAAAAATGAGAAGGAAAGTTACCTAACACTGTGTAGAAGAACATTTTAAGTTATATCTAGCAAATATATTTAATGATGATTTAGAGTGAATAATCTTATTGGTTATAATATTTTCAATTTGACATCAATTTAGTCTTAATATTTTTAATTTTAATATCAAATATTTTTATAATTATTTTAAACATTAGTTTAGGGTGGGCTTGTTTTAGATTTCAAAAAATAATAATTATGGAACTTAAATTTTATATATGATTGAAATAAGTTGAAAATTAATTTTTCCCCAAAAGTTACTTTTTTTAACTTCTACAAAAAACTAAAAATTGTTTTTTTTATTCTAATTATGTTTAAAAAGTTCTAAATATACGAAACATGATTTTTTTGGGTGAAAGAAGTGATTGTGTCCTAAAATCTTAATCAAACGCACCCTTTAGTCATTTTATTGGATTTGTATTTTAATAAAATGACTAAATTGCTATTGAAGTAAAAAATGTTAGGATTGAAGTGATGTTAAAACTAAAAATATTGAGATTAAATTAATGTAAAAATCTTGATGAGAATTAAATTGATGTACATTTTTTTTAGAGTCAAATTAATGTTGAATTTAAAAAATAAGATCAAAAGGTCGTTTACTCATCATTGATTTACTTTAGACTCTAGCTTTCACACACACACACACATATTGATAATTATTAGGTTTTAGTTATTTAGTTGTTATTATTTCATAAAAAAATTAATTTGAATATATTGATAGCTTAATAAAATTTTACACAATCATTTAATTATATAACATTATATTAGTTGATATGGTTAATTTCTATTTCTATTATTAAGAAATCATGCAAACGGAAAAATCTAATTAGATATTAATGTAAAATTCTTATAAATTATTGGTACATTAAAATTAAACTATTTATTAATTATTAGTATTAATGTAAAAACATAATATACTAATGTTTATCAAAATATAATCTAATAATTATTATCGTATAAGTTATTATTTTTTATAAGATTATCAAATAAATTGTTGTCCTTTTGTGAGTGACTTAATTTTGATATACTGACACTATAAAAATATTTTGCACAATTATCTAATCATACAATGTTAAATAGTAAATATAGTTAACTCATATCCTTTCTTCACAAAAATTCATTTTAAATAGTAAGATTTAATTGAATGATAATATAAAACTCTTTTACATCATCATCAATGTATTAAAATTAAATATTTAACTTTTCAAATAGTGGATATAAAAGTTAATTATCATAAATAATCTAATAATACATGATTAGATGATCATGAATTTTTTTTGCATTATTAGTGTATTAAAATCAAATTCTAAAAAATAAAAAAAATTTAATTAACCTTAGAAAAAATTGTTAAAAAGAAAAAAAAAAACCGAAGAATACAAAAGCTGAGCCAAAATTTGCAAGCAAAGGAAATCACCCGCGATGGGGCGGGAAAACGAAATCACAGCGCCAAATGTTTTTCCCGCTCAACACATGAAACGCGCCTCTTCTCTTCTCCTC
This sequence comes from Dalbergia cochinchinensis, assembly GCA_031216125.1. Lineage (NCBI taxonomy): Eukaryota > Viridiplantae > Streptophyta > Magnoliopsida > Fabales > Fabaceae > Dalbergia > Dalbergia cochinchinensis. The sequence goes on along the minus strand of CM062371.1, from coordinate 47,557,666 downwards.
TATTCTATATCTCCATTCTCCAAATCACACACTCACTTCATCTTTGAACCCTCTTTCTTTTCACTTCACTTTCAATCCTCAAGCTTCTTCTTCATTCTCCAACATCATGCCTGCGATCGCAGCTCCATCCACACCTAACTCCCACAGGCGCAGGCTCAGATCCCACGCGCCGCCACGCGCCGACTCTCCTCCAACTCCGTCGCCGCCCAAACGGAAATCCCCGCGCCGATCCATCACCGCAACCCCCAATTCGGCTGCAACTGTAATTTCTCTTTTGTTTTCCCTTTTTTTATTTGAAAAAGAAAATTGACAAGATCTTCATTCTGCAACTTTCACGGTCTCATACATAGGGTTAATTATTCGCAGGAAAGCGACGTCGTCGCCGAAGAATGCCGGCCTAAATTGCAAAAACCCGAACCTGTGAAACATATTTGGAATCCCAAAGGTAAGATTCATTGCATTTTTTTTCACTAAACACTTTCTTTTTAACATTTTTAAGTTAATATCAATTTGGTCTTAATAAATTTTACATCAATTTAATCTTTTTTTTTTAATTTTTAATTTCAATTTTGTTTTAATATTTTTGAGATCCAACAAAATGACTATATTAATGTTAAAATTTAAAATGTTAAGACTGAATTAATGCCAAAAATTTTGTTAGCGCTAAATTATTTTGATGTGAAATTTAAAATATCATGACAAAAAGTTATTTACTCCATTTGCTTTTTATCCCTTCCGAACCTGTGGCAAATTTTTTATTTTTATTTTGCTCAGAACTTAGGTAGCTTTTGGTTACTATACAGATACAGAAATTTATGTAATTGACTCCGTTTAGTGAGAAGAATGCTAAGTTATTACTGTTGTCTGTTGATTCTCGGGTGTTGTTTTGTTGGGGGAATAGATGGTGAACAAATGAGGATGGTCAAGGAGGCATTGCACTTGTCAACTGCACCGTCTTCGATTGTGTGCCGCGAAGAGGAGCAGGATTTGGTTTTGGGGTTCTGCAAGGCCAGCATTGAGCACGAGAAGGCTGGGAGCTTGTACATTTGTGGGTGCCCTGGAACTGGGAAATCGTCGTCTATGGAGAAAGTGAAAGAGCTTTTACTCAACTGGGCTAGAGAGGTATAGTACTATACTTATTGGTTTAACGCTTTTTGGATTGTATTGGATGCAATAATTGTGGGGGTTTGTATATCTTCTGTAATAGTTTTCCTTTCAAGCTATGTTCTTTCTGCGTAATGTTATGCTATGTTATCCATTCACAAGTTATGTAAATGGAAACTTATGAGAATTTTGTATTATGGAGTTGTTTTTTTGTCTAATTTAGAATTAAACTAAATAATTTAGTTGGAGAATTTGATATTTTGTGAGGACTGACTTGTATTTAAGTAACAGATTGTAATATTTGACTAACTAGTAGCCATGAGTACCCAACAAGTATCAGTATTGCTTCAAAGGGTATGATTGATGTCCTTAAGACGTGATACCTTTGATTACCATGCTTATCAAAACTTATGAGATATGTTACATTTATGAATTGATAATTAAGCACATGGAGAACTTTTTTTTTTCAGTTTTAATTTTCGTTTTATGATTAGCTCTGGATTGTTATATATCCAATTAATGTACTGTTAGTATGATCGTTGACTAATCAATATGAAGAATACCATCAGTACTGCTTACCTTGGCTGAACAAACACACTATTATAAAGTCTTTGGGCTCTAATATGAACTGTAATTTGATTTTTTGTTCATTCCACTAACACAACTTTATGTCTGGTTTGCAGGAAGGGTTTCCGCTGCCAGATGTTTTATCAGTGAATTGTACATCCCTTGTCAATACATCTGATATTTTCACTAAGGTAGGAATGTTAAAGCACATTTGATTGAAGTTAACACTGCTTAGTTGACTGATTCACTGATTTGAACAGATTGTTGGGTTAAACCAACCACGGGGAAAAAAGGTTTCGGCAACACCCTTGCAACAACTTCAGAACATGTATTCCCAGAAGTCGTCTACCAAGAAAATGATGTAAGACAAATCCTTTTCCTTGGACTTGTCTAAATAGACACACTGCACCAATATGATTCATTTTTTTTTTCTTCTTTCTAAATGTAGTTTGAGTGACAGGCAAAGACGATCTTGTATTGTTGCCTGTTTCTGTAATTTGAATGTTATCAAAGTTTGATATGTCTGTCTCTGTGGTAATAGGTTGCTAATAGCAGATGAGTTAGATTATCTAATAACCAAAGACAGGGCTGTGCTCCATGATCTTTTCATGCTTACCACCTTTCCATTTTCCAGATGTATATTAATAGGTAAATTACTTACAAAAGTGCAATTGTTGTCTCTGACTTAATCATTTTCTCTTAACTAGAAATTCAGCTTGGGCTTGGAGTATTCATAATTTTTTGCATTTGTTTACACACGTTTGTTTATGCAGGGGTAGCAAATGCTATTGACCTAGCTGATCGATTTCTTCCGAGGCTTACATCACTAAATTGTGAGTAAATAAGTTTTATACGATGAGTTTCCATTTCATGTACTATATGGAGATTGTGTTTCAATGGCATTATGAATGAAGCTTAGCCTTATATCTACATCATTGGACAGTAGTTTTCTTTTATTTAATTTTTCAGTTTTCAATTTCTTTCTTTTTTCTATTCCAGGCAAGCCTATTGTTGTAACTTTTCGGGCTTACTCTAAAGATCAGATCCTTAGGATTCTTGAAGAAAGACTAAACGTAAGCTCATTGCAATTGAACTTGTTGAGTTTTAGGATTGTGCCCACTTTCACCTTGAAATGTTGAATCATTGATGGGTTGCTTTTTGGTAGAAAATCATATTTATGATGCTTTGTTCAAAACATGGCATCTTTGTGATTCAGCTGTTTTTTAAAACATTGCATCTTTAATTTCCCCTTGTTGAAATTAATTTATTAATAAATGTTCTTTCACCATCAGGAACTTCCTTACACTGTCTTTCAACGTCAAGCACTGGAACTATGTGCTAGGGTAAGTCCATTTATCATTGTCCTGGCAAGTTTATATTTGCCATTATATTGTACAGTCTTTATAGAGGATATTCCATCAGATAAAAATTGAATAAATCTTGTGCAAATGAAGAATTCTGGAGCTTTTAGAGCATTTACTGGCGTGTTAACTGTCTTTAGAAATGTTGCCAGACTTTTACCTTTGTGAATCCTTTCTTGAGAGAGAGAGAGAGAGAGATCATGGAATCAGATAGTTAGCTATAATTTTTCTAGTTTATGGCAAAGATTTAAAGTGCATTTAATGTACAACCTTAACAAATATAGATGTTGAATATTGTTAGAATGCTACAAAATGCTCAATCCTTCCTCATTGTGTAAAATTAGCATTCAAATGTACTGTTGTCTGTTGGCTGGTCCCATACTTACAAAAGTGATGCAAGGCTGTGCTGTCTTTTTTATTCTTTTCTCTAATTCTTCATCTCACAGAGATCAAGGTTAGATGATGAATTAGAAAGAGGGAAAATACTTACATCAGATATTGTAGATGATTTCAATTCTGAAGTAGTTCTTACAGAATTGGTTGTAATAAATACACAAATGATAAGAGGACACTTGCATTAATTCAGCTTGTTCAATGCACTTTGCAGAAAGTTGCTGCAGCTTCTGGAGATATGCGGAAAGCTCTCTGTATATGCAGGTCAGTCATTTTATCACAATAATAATAATTATTTAATGTTTACTGGCTTTTGTGCCCACGGTAAATCAGTGCACCCAAATATTATTTACTTTGTCTGAATGTGTCTATTGGTAGAGTTATTTTAATAGTTTATCTTCTTTCAGGGGTGCAATCGAGATGCTAGAAGCTGAGATTAGAGAATCTACCACCAATTTGAGTACTTTATTAGAATTGAAATCATCCTCTGAACAAAATCTTGCTACAGCTCCTGATGCTATGAAAAGACAGGAATTTGATACTGTAAGTGCTAAAAAAACTGTTTCTAATTTGCAGTGCTCACCCATGAATTGATTATCATAGCTTTATACTAAAGCCAAAGTGAGAACAGTTTATGAAAGTATGAAATAGAACAAGTACAATGAGTTTGAATACATTGAAGTTTAGTGGTCCTAGTTTTAATTTATGTTGGTTGCTTTAGAAGACATTTTTCCATAATTTTACTTCAGCTTTAGTCTAAATTGACTTGTTTTCTGTACAAGGTATAGGACACTTATCTCCATACAGAATTCTAACTAATGTTGTTGGTGCAATAAGTTATTTTCTTTCCAGAAAGTCTGCACTGTTATTAAGTCATTGTTAAAGACATCTCATCACAGCACCAGTATACCATAATGATGTGTGCAAAATTGCACACATTTATGGGATTTATATATCAGAACTTCAATTTAACATAGTTTATCGTATATTAAGTTATATTAGAATAATAGATAAAAATAAGTTTAAGTTCACTTGAGTGATAGATTTTCTATGCCCTGCTTGTCCTCCTTTTTGTACTTAAAGGCCTAAGATTCTAAATAAAATGCAGGTAAGAATTGATCACATGGCTCTTGCCTTGTCAAAGACATATAGATCCCCAGTAGTGGATACAATACAATCTCTGCCACATCATCAACAGGTAACCTTGAATTGAATTTGCTAATGTGAAATGTCATGAGATAACACGGTCTATTACTGGAACTAAACACACCTTTTCATCCATGCCAGTTGCTCTCATAGTTATGAATATAAGCTAGGCTAAGTGATGTTTTGTGCAATGGATTAGTCTCTTCTTTTAATCTAATTATTTTTGTAAGAGTCCTACGAAGACTTCAAGTGACAACAGACAATGAGAGAAAAATGTTTATTAGGACCTTTTGATTACAATAGATTTTAAAGCAAGAAATCTGTAAATTTGTGTCAGTATTATAAAACTTATTTGCCTTTTCCAATGAATTTATATGTAAAGCTAGAAAAAAAGACAGAAAGATGAATTTGCATTGACTAGCCATTTGAATTGTGATAAAAGTTGAAAGTCATTGAAGGTAGGTAAAGAAACTCTTGTGGCAACTTCATAGGATATTACGGGTAGCTAGTTTTGAAGACTTTCTCAACACAATATTCAAACTAACCCTCCTAAAGGGTCTCTAGGCATTTGATATGTGACCAGTTATTTTCGTGTTTAACAGAATACTATAACTAACCAATCCCAATTGCAGAACTCTTTTGTTATTATTAGCTGTTGGTTACAACTTTTCTGGATCTGTACTGTTTGCAGATTATACTCTGCTCTTCTATGAAGCATTTCCGTGGAGCCAAGAAAGATACAATCCTTGGAGAGGTGTGCTTCACAGTTTTTTGGATATATAAACATTAAACGATTTGGCCCCATTTTAGCATATATATTGATTCCAAATTGTAATAATCTTGCAGTTGTATAAATCTTACGTGGAGCTATGCAAATCATCACTAATTCCCCCAGCAGGAATCTTGGAATTTTCGAATATGTGCAGAGTGCTTAATGACCAGGTATCTAAAACACTAATCACTTTGATATGAATTTCTAGATTTAGCTTTCTAGTATTTTTTATGAATTTACCAAGGAAGGAAGGTGGTAATAAGTAAACTGATGAAATGTATTATAATTGGCTGCAGGGGCTTATTAAACTTGGACAATCACGAGAGGATAAACTGAGAAGAGTAACTCCAAAAGTCGATGCCGGTGATATTACTTTTGCATTGCAGGTAGTCTTTCTGTCCTGGAAGACTTGGATGGTTTGATTTTAATTATTCCTAACTTTGTTTTTGGATTGGTAGCTCATATTGAAAACATTTCTTTGCCTTAATTGAATTCCATGACACAGGGAATCCGATTTTTTCGGAACTGTCTTCAATGATTCTGCTGATAGATTGGTGGTTTTTGTTTGGCTTGGTGTTATTTAGATTCATTCGTTTTCTGTTCTCCACTCCATAGATTAAGGTTGGGTGACCTTTCTTTTATCATCCCTTCAATATTTATATTTCCTTCAGTTTATATATTAGCTTAAACGCTTCACGCCACTAGACATCTTTTTTGCCACAATTCTAATAGCTTTTGTTCCCTTGTTCACATGCAGGTAGGTTCATATGGCTCAAGCGGGTTTCTTCGTTATATATGGTTCACGTATATGATGAAACGTAGAGTTGAAATTCCTTACGAAGAATGTTCAGCTAACAAGCAAAAGCTGTGATCAGTTCCTCAAGAGCGCGTAAAGCAGTGGCAAAAAAAAAAAATGCTTTCTATGTGGGTTTATACTGAAGTGATTCTTTTCTCGACAATAACAAAATCTTGCCTTACTAGAGGGGTGGAATACATAGATTAAATGCTGTCATAGTATTATTAAATTGATTCTTTTCTTAAGGTGAAAGTCATTTTTAATTGTATTAGGAAATTGCTAAATAGCAAGATTTTTGTCAGAATATGTCAAAATAATTAGGCGTTGATTGTATTCACATACTAACTGATTTTCATTAGTAGGTTTATTTTATTCCATGAAATATTCATTTTGCCTTTTTGTTAAGATTTTGGTAATTTGTAATGTTGTTCAGATTATTAGAAACATTGATTGTAAGAAACTTCTTGAAATAGTTGCAATCGAATGCAATAATGGATTAGTTTGAATGAAATTTAGTGAATAAATTGAATTGTGTATTAATCTTACTGCAAGTCTTCTACCACATAATCCCAAAGAGTCCTCCTATACACGTCATTTTTCCATTGTTTTGAGTTTTTTCAAATTTAAAATATGCTAAAGAAGACCCTCAAATCAAAGGTTGGAGTCCCTACACATTGACCTAACTAATGTACTCACCAATAATCATTAAAAAAGGTGGAGACTCTAGAGCTAGCATCAGGTCCACTACAGGGCCACACCTTAAAGGTTAACAGGGACATGCGAGCGTTCATAGCCCAAAATAAATTAAGTGTGTAGGGTAGCCCATTCCCTAACACTAGGTTACTAGGTTGTGATACAGCCCAGTATAGCATCATCCTTTCGAAGGTTGCCGCTAAAATCGGCCCAGGTTGTTGACCCAAAGAAAAAGTGGCCCTAGTTTTTATTTTCTATTGTATATTTGTGTTAATAATTACAAACATGTTACATTGTCTAATTCAATATGCATCTTATTTTCCTCGTTTTATTATTATTTTCTTTATAAAATCTTGAATAAAAAAATAGAATGTAAATAAGACGACATTTTAAAGTCAATAGTAAAATTGTGTCAGCTAAAAATAAAAAATCTAAACAATGCTTTTACTTTCTTCTTTTTTGTATACCACTATAAATGAGCCCATCACTTGGGCCTACATGTTGGACGTGTATCCTTGTCGCTGATAACACATTTTTATACACATTTAATTTGAAATTTGTTTTTTTTTTAATCTTACATAGAAAAATATAATATAAGTAAGGTTATAAATAATACATAACATTTTGAGTTTATAAGAAAATAAAGCATAATTGAAACTTATATATATAATATTTTGTTTGATGTATCATTTTCTTTAAATTTTTAGTCATATATATGTTGTGTCTTTTGATTTTCAACTTTAGTATCTCTTTCGTGTCTGTATTGTGTTGTGTTCCATGTCTTTGCTTCATAGGTATACTATTTTATTGTCGTGTTTAGTTCAGGGAACTTTTCTTCTACAACTTCTTAATTTATGTTCTTTATAAAATATTAAGCCACGGAAGTGTTGTTTGGTTTTTTCTTTTCTTTTCTTTTCTTTTTCTCTTCTTATGTTTCAAAACCGTTCTTTTATTGAAAGGGCTGCTATAGTTGATTCTCCAAGTCTTGAATCTTTAATTTAAACTCTTAATATTGTAATTTTTTTTTATTTTTATAAACATCGATCAACTACCATAACGCTAAACAGAAATCACATACCACTAAATTATATTTCATTTTTTTGTCTCGCCCGTCATTTTTTGTTGCATGAAAGATAAATATTTAAAAACATTTGAAATAACGAGATTGGTGGAATATGAAAGAAATTATAATTTAGAGACAAGTCATTTTCATTCCTAAGAGACGAGAGTCCAAAGGTTCAAAAAGTGTCATACACGAAAGTATCTTAAAACTACATAGTATTGAGCTAACTACATACATCCAGTGATAAAAAACATCACCAAGTCTCTCATACGTGTGGTACAAAGCCACAACAGATCACAGATTTATCAACACATCAGGATCTCCCTGAGTGAAAAATATTATTTGTGCATAACATTTTCGGACATTGTGCCGATACTTCGATTCACCATTGGCCGGAACGTGTGACCCGATTCAACTAGAGTTCACTCCCTATCCATTAATAGATGAGAGTGTGTCAACACGTGATCCGAGGAATCTTATGTTCAAATCACATTACTCATAAATGGCCACTTCAGTTTTAGTTAGTCTAAATCACCCGCATTTGAGCCCAGCATACCAAGCCTAAAAGATCGACACCTGGTTTCAATGGTGGTGATGTTCTTCACAGTTTCTGCAAGACATCCACTTCCTCAAAGAACAGAGGACCTAGTAAAACTCAGCTGCAGACCACAAAAATGGTAAAAATGTAGATCACTATTCTGAATATGCATAATAGTCTCAAGCACTTCAATCTTGTCTAATAAAGGCTTTGAATGTACTAATACACTAATCGACAACACATCTGCACCAAGCTTCAGATTTCTGCAGATTGCCATAAGAACTTTAAATTTGTAATATATTTTTATTCCCAATGATAACTTTTAGGAATTGATAACATGATATATTTGATTGCTTTCTATTTGATTTTATTTTAAATAAATTATTATTTTGATAACATTTTTTATTTTGACGTTTTTTTCACAAAAATATATTATCAAAATAAAAAAAATTGAGGACATTAACTGTACTTGAGAAATGAAGTTAATTGAAATTATAGAGACAGCTAAAGAATAATTCGAAATTCTTCTATCACATCTTGTTACAAATTTTTAACATACTAAATATATTATTAATTTATTAAATTTTAAGACATTAATTATATTTAGGCATATAATATGTAGAGAGATTTGTACAAAGATAATATACTCTTCTTCAACAACAAAAATCATGCGTTTTTGGACACTTATTTTGGCTGCACCATAGCACTTGCAACAAATGATGATAAAATATTTAGCAATAATGCAATATTCAAAAAAGGGCGACTAAGTGACAATCTAATATGCGGACAATTAGTTAATTGTTTTTAATGAATTTATGAACTTTGCAACCTCTATATTTTATTTTCTGCATGAACGGCAATGGCAAATCAATTCAACAATACTCAAACAACAAAAGCTGGTCCCTCAAGTTGCAACAGTTGGCGATGGACCACTATATGTCTAGCACCTAGAAAGTGACCACACCAAACCAAGATATTTTCCCTCTTCATGTTACCAAAATATCTCCACACACATGAATCACAATACAAGGGATGCTTTCGGTTCTAGAAAATAAATTTTAACTTTAATTTTTTAATTTTAAAATTTTGTGAAGAAAATAATAAAAATTATAAATAAAAATTAAATTTTTATAATTTTTATATTTTTTTAAAAAAGTGTTCAAAAATAGAAAACTAACTCTATTCAATAAATAAAAATTGAAATTTTTTTCTGAAACTAAAGGTGTTTCGGGATTTTTGGTTATAATAAGTGGCTTGGAATAAGGCCTACATGGCAAGGTTTATTTTGGTCAATAGCATAATGATGTTGCTAGCAAAAAAAAAAAGGAACAAACAAGAGCCATTGAGAGAGAGATAGAGAGATCGGGAGAGAGGTCTATCAGAGGCTTTTGGTTTTGGGTGGGAGAGAATTAAAGAAAGAGGAATAATAGTTGAGAAGATAAGGAGATTGAGAGTACATGGCGGGGCAGTGGCATTGGCTTCAACGTGTCTTTGTCCCCACATACATTATGTCAACTCCATGTGAATTAGTGACTCAATTAAACCTTTTTTTCAATTTGCTTCACGTTTTTCTTCTGTTGTTGTGTTGGACATATTATTTCATGATTGTGTTTACGTGCCAACGCTTCTGGAATACTTCTTTGGATTTAGGAGCAAAGATTTTCTATTTTTTTTGTTTTGGACTGAAAGATTTTCTATTGATATAAATCTGATACCTGCAAATTTATACTCACCCAATGTACTTATTTATAACTATCTTTTAAAACTTTTGCATAAAAGTTGAAAAATGTCTTTTTTTAATAGACTCATAGAAAGTATATAGTTTAATTTGATTAGTTTAAACGTAAACCCTAAAGTCTACAATATTAGAGGGAGATAGAAGAAACAATATTAATTAGTGAAATAAAAAAATAAATTTCAAATCAATTTAATAAAATAAAATAAAATTACAAATTACAAAATACAAAAGATAAGAACTTAATGTAAAAAAAGATGAGATGACCAACAAAATGAAAGTTGGAGTGGTCCTTTCCATTAGTCAATAGTATTCCTAATCACCCTTATTCCCAAACCACCATAATTGTTGTTAGAGCACTACTGCCACCATCGAAGTGCTGCCATTGTCACCGAATTGCCTCCATTGGTTACTGGACCACTGCCACTAGTCGCTCGACCTGTAGGGTCCAGTAGCTAAATTGAAATTTAAGAGATTTGATGCGACGATTTCACGCTCACATAAGATGCTAACGCGCGAAAATGAAATTACTGCTCACGCTGAAAGAAGGAGAGATTTCAACGTGAACAGAATTAATTATCACAAGACGTTGTTGAGCCCTCTATAAATAGAGGCGAGCGAAGCCAGATGAATGACCGCATGCAGAGATATAAGCTGCAAAGGAGAGAAAAATAACAGATAGTGTGTTATTTTTCTGAGAGTGAGAGAAAAATAAAGAGTGTGAGTAAATCAGAGGAGGTGTAGGGTGTGGGTATATCATCTTAATATTTTTGGGTATCATCTTTATTACTCCTTGATCTTTGCAAAAGTGTAGTATTTGAATAGGAGGGTTCTCACCGGAAACACTATATTTACCTCTTGGGTTGGAGAGTGCGGAAAGGATATTGTGTAATTATCCTGAATATAGTGGAATATTCTTCGGAGTTTGTCCCGTGATTTTTCCTCCGGTATTTGGGGGTTTCCACGTTAAAAATTCGGTGGGCATATTTCTTGATTTATTTTTGGTGATGTGAATAGTGACGTGGGTGCACAAATGAATAAGATTCGAATTTACTATTCACGAGAATAGTGATACGGTTCCATTGATGAGTGCTGTCCGTGTGAATAGTGACAAGTAAGTTTCATCGTGAATAGTGATCGTGGTCACCGTGATTACTATTCACCACAGTATTTATTTTTCTGCTGTGCCGATTGGTAGATTTAATTATCTGATTTATTTTGATCTTCGTTCACACACATTGCGTCATTTAATTACACCGCTGTGAATCGGTCTACGGCTAACACGACCACCACCACTAGTTGCTGGACCACCACTGACACCAGATTGCAGTTGTTGGACCATCGTTATTGGTCGCTTGAGTTCTGACTATCATTCTGTCTGAACCATCGTTGTCGTCGATGCAACCACAATGGTTGCTAGGCCACGTACCACCACCATAGTTTGATGAACCATTGTCACTAGTCCAGGGACCCATGCGCCAGATGATGGGCCACTGTCATCGGCCTTTGGACCATCGCTGCTCACTACCATTTTGTTTGGGGTATTTTTCAAAAAAAAAAAAAAACTCTATTTCTAGAAATGTTTGTAAACCAAACATGAAAAATGATTTATTCCGAGGTATAATTTACAAGTTTCTTGATATTTCAGTCTATACACCAAACACATCTAAATTTCTTATATGGGAATGTGATTCTTGGAAATGTTATTTATGGAATAAAAAATTCAAACCTTTAAAACAATCGTCCCCTGTGAAATAAAAACCATGATGATCGATATTATTTACCTCACCATGTATTCTGGCCGGAAATTGCCATATAAGAACCTGCAGAACGTAACAGACGCCGCAATAACAGGACTTTCAAGGACAAAATCTGGGTCAGATTTTTTTTTTTTCTTTTTTTCAGTCCAAGTAAGCTAACTACGTAGTATCTATCTATATATATCTAGTGCACTTCTATTGAGACACGGCTGCAACATTTGTAGTGGAGATAGATATTTAGGTGCTTTTATGGTGATTAACAATCTCTTGGCTTGGGCTTAGACGTACATACATAAGGGGGCGCCGTGTACCAGTTTGCTTTCTCTATATAGAGGTATTGATTATTGGAGAGCCATTTTGTGGAGTCTCTATGGTGCATGGTACTATATATCTTTGGTTGCCTATTAAATTAAAGGGAATCGTTTTCAGATATGGAGCCCTTGAAATGTTTTTAGTCAAAATTGGATGTAGAAATATTTGCAACAATAATTTGTGGCTCTAAGCCTCAAATAATTGTGGATATTTTTCATTTTGAATATGAGAACTTTTGTCTTTGAGCAAAAGAATTATTGACTATTCTCCTGTTAAATCTTTCACTTCTGCCATATTCTCCGGTTGTGGTATTTTCATTTTTTAAACCCTTGGAAGCAACGACTAACAAGGGCAGAGCCAAAAATTTCAAAGAAAGGCGTAATTAGTTAACATAAATAAAATAACATATTATGATAGAAAGTATAAAATGAGTTATTATATAGTTTTTTTTCTTCAAATTATTAATAAACTAGTGTTTGTTTCATTATCCATCCTCTCTTTTCTATAAATAAATGAGTGAATAATTTTCTTCGTAGATATCTCTTAGACTTGATAAAAAAAAGTTAATAAGAAAAAAATCCTAACATAGATATTCTATGCCAGAGATTTTTATTATTTGTTATCTATGCTACTTTGTCCAATTCATTTTTCAATGAACCAAATTTTTCCAAAGCGACTATTATTATGGAATAGAAATAGTATGTGTAAAGATGGATGACTTTTCTAAGGGGACTGTAATACAAATATACGTATTATTATATAATAAAAGTGCAAAATTTTTGGGGGGCTATGGCAGTCGTTGGCCCCTTGCCTCCGCCATTGGCGACCAATTCCTTTAAAGCGTAGAGTTTGTAGAAGTGAGTTGTCTCTAGCCACATAATCATTTTCGTACATACCGCTAGAGATCGAATATTTGATTATATGCTTAAAGAATCCCACAAGCTACCAACTATAGGAGACTTTTGTGGTTATTCGATTGTGTTGTTTAATGCTTGAAATGAAGATGCTTGAGGTAATTAAGTAGATGCATATATATAGTTGGAGGAGTAAAATAAATTTTAATATGATTATCAATTGAATTAAGATTTTTGTGTTAAGTAGATCAATTGTAACTGAACTACGACCTAAATAAGAATATTCAGAGATACAAACGTAAGAATAAGATCTTATACAGCTCTCACGTGGTTCGAAAATATTCAATATAGAATACACGTACATGCATACAAAACAAATACATTTATTATTTTGATATAGTCTTTTGATACCAAAACACAAAAGCCTTTAATTTTGAACAAATAGATGGATGTGGCGCCCTGAACACGGTCAAGCCTTGTTGGCTAGAGGGCATGCAAGAAGCATTAGTCATGTTCTTGGAGATGCGCCTTTCAGTTATACTCCCTCTATAGCAAATTATTTGTCCAAAATAAAAAAAATAAATATTAAGAAAACAATGAACATATGTTGATAATAGTATAAAAATGTGTTAATTGATAAGATTGTCCTTATTTAATTGGTAAAAATAATTAATGCCTTATTGATAATAGTGTAAAATTGTAATGTAAATGACACTAAGAATATAATTGATGAAAAGAAACTAATGCCCCCTTGATATCATAAATGGACGGATAGAGTGAAACAAAAAATTTTTAAAATGGATAGATAACGTGCAACTGAGGGAGTACATTGCCGTGATATAATTAAGTTTGATTATTGGGTTTTCTTGTTGGTGGTTGTAAATGACTTATGAAAAAAATTGGGTATAAATATATATTTTTTTGGATGAACACAAAGTATCTATCATTGAATGTAGTGATTAATTTTTTTGAGGTGTGACGTAAATTTTGCCTTTGATCATAAAATCTTCTCTATACAAATCAAGAGGAATTGAACCCCTTATTTAAATGCTTAAGAAATTCAGTTGATTTTCGTGTAAGTATGATGACACTATATAGAATCTGTCCAAAAAGAGAGAGAGAGAAAAAAAAAGAACATGCAAGAAATTAAAGAATTTAAAGGGAGAAATCGAGAAGGATTATATACAGCATTTGCATTCACATTCTAATTTGAATTCACGTTTTAATTTCTACTACGTCATAAATGCAGGACCTTGCCAACATCACGAGCCTTAATTATGGTGATGCAAGGGGAACAAGACCACCACACGGCTCTCCACCTTCAATTCCAAGTACAATAATTGGTGGTCGAGATGAGAAATTGGGAATCCACCGAATGGCCACTTTTCTCTTTGTAGTAACTGGCCAGTGCCTAAGTGACACACATTTTCAAGTTTCTGTGGTACTGATTTGCTCCAAGTGGTAAGCTTGCTAAGGTCACTGTTTTCTCTGCAGAGTAATGTTATAGAAATAGTAAAATTGTCTGACAAATACATATCACACATCTTATCACTATTAAATATGATAAGTGGTCCCTACTTATCCCATTTACTCATCACATCTAATAATGATAAGGTGTATGATATACATTTCTCGTTTCCTTAACATTATTCTTCTCAACACGCGTGAGATGTACTATTCGATCAAAAAGTGGTTGAGTTACCCCACCGTTTTAAGGTCCTCCGCTAGACAGGGACAGTGGTTTAGAGCAATGAACTGCATCCCTCTTTAAATGCCGTAACCACTCAAGACCCAGCCACAAGAAGTGCTGCTCATAATGGAGATGGTATCATGTTATCATTATTGTTCGGGTCGTTTTAAGTTGGTCCACATGTAATTATTGTTGGATTGAACTTCACTAAAATCTAATGGATGAGAATATATCCTGGTTTACGTTGTTTTGAAATTAAATAAGAGCCCTAACATTGCTTAATTTTTCAGATTAGTCCATTGTAATTTTTGAACTCTTGTGTGGCCTTTACACCACCATCTCTTTCCACCATTTCAATCCCTTCCTCCAGCACCAATCCACATTCACCCCACAATGTCGAACCAGCTTTAATTCTTTACGCATCCCATCGATGCATCTTCAAAATATGAAATATCAAACAAACCAATTATTTTCCCCCAGAATTCTATCTTGCGATCATTCCAATACAAATGTTGAAAAAAAAAAAACCAAATATCAACATTTTGCTGTGTTCAATCGCTGAATGTGAAGAGGCCAAAAACAAGTGGACGACTTACATTTGGGCAATTTGAGCAATCAATATACAAATGTGAATGGACATCATATCAATGCCTGTGGCAACCATAAAATTAGATAATTGTGGGAAATTACAAGCACCGGATCTATCCATAAAAGACCAAGATTCCAACGAAAACAAGTAAAAAACAAAAAAATTGATAAATAGAAATGAGAACAGAACGAAAAAAGAATGGTCATCCTCCTCTTCTTTTGAGTTCGAAAGGAAGATGCAGGATGGTGCCACAAGCTTTGGCACTGGATCGTGGAACTTCACTGTGGGAAGCCATAACCCTTCTCAACCTTGACGAGAAAATTGACCTTTCTAATCAGAAGGGATTGAAATGAAATGAAATATAAAGGACCTTAACTAAAAGAAAGAGGCAATATCATCTCAAGTTGGAACAGAAGCAAAGAGTAATGAAAAGATGGTCATGAACGACGGTTGCTCGACCACGAACAAAGCCAGGACTCAAGAGTTGTGGTGATCGGAAGGCAAGCTCGACTGTGGCTGGACGATAGTTCGTTGATGGTGCAGTGTGCGAAGCTGAGTTAATGGTTGTGCTATGCTGTTGTGTTGTTGTACGGTGATTGTGACTGTAGTGGTGATAGTCACCGGTGGCATGGCGGTGGTATAGAGTAGAGGACGGTTGTAAAATATCCTTCTATTGTCTGAGTTATTTCTCAAAAATGTTATTCTAACATCAGAAAAGTAGGTGTCTATTGAGACACCCACTTAATAACTATTGAATGCGATGGTAGATCTCACACACTCCATCTATCATATCACATCTTATGGTTATTAAGTGAGTATCCTAATAAACACGTACTTTTAAATATTGCCCTTGAAGTATTGGTTTTTCTTCATTTTGCTATAGAGGTCATTTCTTCGGATGTTTTCTTTCACCGACACCAACTTAATCGTTCTTCCCAATGGTTGCAAAGACAAAGATGGCGACATCATCGTTTCATAATATCCTTTGCCACCTGATTTTCTCTTGCGGATGACGAGGGGCGCCAACACCTAGAGTTACCACCACCATCAGTAGCAAGATCTGTGACTCTCACTACAGTCCTTCTAGGATTGATCCTCTTGCACCGCAACCAACACTAGTAGCATGTTCACGAGCAAGTTCTCTTCGCCGGAACCATCATGCTATGGTTTGATGGCGACTCGTCTAGGTGGTCAGAGAAGCAGCACTAGCAATAGGAACATGAAATCAGGTGATTTCAGAGAATGTGGGCTTGGACTAATGCGCAGCAGCAAATATTAATAGTGGTGGCCAGGCAGTGGATTCATCTTCAACTCAACAAGTAACAACTACACCGATTGCGCTTTGCAAGGGGGAAATGGGGAAGCATGTGTCCTTGGATGTTGATAAATGACCCGTTTACAAATATGAAAAACTCATACTCAAGTAGCAATTTTAAGAAATAGGCACGATGTACATTTTGAAATTATTTACACTGGACCACCTCATGATCCTAAACCATCTCGAACATGTTATTTGGCACCTCTCTTTTATGATATTTCGATATTGACAAAGACATGTTTTGAAGAATAGTACTTCCATTGGTCCACAATATAAGTCCTTTAAAATTATGCAAGGAAATCAAAGTAATGATTAGATTTTATTGATCTTTTTAAAAAATAAAAGTAAAAGATGAAAATATCCTTTATCACTTATCATAAATGATCTCTCCATTAAATAATAATACTCACATCCATTCATTCTCATTCATCATAAATATAGGGATAAAATGGACAAAGAGTAATTAATGCTTTCTTGAAATGTGAAAATGACCTATATTTTGCACTAAAAAAAAAATCCAAAAATGGCTTATATTATGGATTGGATAGAGTAATAATTAGGGCTTACGTCTATACGTTAGAGGAGCATGTCACGACCTGATTTAGATCGCGATCGTAGACGCGTAAATCCTGGCCTCCATGTAGTTCTCGTGATTTACAGATTATACTATATGCGTAATTTATTTATGAAATACGGTTTACTCATAAATCAAATTAACTATTAATACTTGCCAGTTGTGAATAAAACATCTTTTTCATAAATAAATTATGAAACTGTAGCTGTAAAATACATTTCAACTGAGTTGCTCAAATACAAAATGATTATGAATGATATACTGCTAAATACAAAAGAATCATGGTAATATCAAAATCCAAAATAGACTATCTACCATGAACAAAATATTAAGGCTTCACGCTAAAGTAAAGCTCACCCAAACTGAAGATACTAATGCTAATGGGGAAGAAGGGAAGGATCCTGAGTTATATCTGTATTTGTGAGGAAAAGGAAAAAGAGAGGGGTAAGTTTTGTAACCAAAATTTAGTGAGTGGATTTTCACTCATAACCTTGCATGGGACAAGAAAATAATATAAGTAGACAATAGTAAATGCCGCATTTATAAACATTTCTATTTACTTTACATAATAATCAAAATCTTTATATTTTGGAGAATTACACAAGAGAACAAAATATTCATCAACTGTAAGGAGGGTACTTAGTTCCTGACGGACAGGAGCCCCTAACTAATGAGATCTCAACGGTTCCTGGCGAACCACGTTCCTGGCGGACTAATCTAACTCAAAGATGGCTTGCCCCTAACAGGCCTTGGTATACCAAGGTTAATGGAATAACTACCGTTAACTCACAGTTCTGCTCCTCTCAGTAACTCTCTCTAATCTAAAACAATTGAAGTTATAAAGGGAATTCTATATTTTCTAGTTCAACGTTTCGCATCTAGTATAACAAACATAAAGCCTTAAATCCCATTTCATAAATTATAGAAAGCTTTTTTATGAAATAATTATAGTCTCATGCATTTTCTAAAATTATAATTTCATGCATAAGTTCCAATAGAGCATTTCTAATAAAAATATATTTTTACATAAAGCAATATCATATAAGAATCCATTTTCCAATTCCATAAATATTCTGCAATGCTAGCAAATAATCATATAATGATCAAGCTAAGGCCATGAAATCAAACTCACTCACTTGGAGGGATAGGCTGTGAAGTATCAACACCACGAGGACTCCGAGGAGGAGGGATGACTCCAACGTCTGCCATTGAAACCATAAAACTCATCAACAACCTATGGTAAGTTATAGATTACTCTGATCATTCACCAACCACTTTGGGGGAGCACTCCCACTTAATAATAATGAGAGACATAACAATGCCCATACCAAGAGTGTGAAAGAATAGAGAGAATGAAGATAAAATCTAGCAACATTTACATACCTTGGTGATTTGGGGGAGTTAGATTGGAGAGAATAAAAGAAAATGGGATGAAAAAATGGAAGCGGAAAGGGTTTGCTTCGGTTTCTGCTTTTGTTTTTGATGAGGGAGCCCGATGGGTTTATATTTTGGGCCAAAAATGAAACGGCGTCGCTTTACTGATATTGTGCTGACTCAGGGTGCTCGTTGTAGCGAACTCGTGCCATTTGACAAGCACAGAAAGGTTCACCTGTTCGCTACAGCGAGTAAAGCTCACTATAACAAACCTGTTCTGCATAATTCTACAGAACCTGGTGCCACAACTTGGTTTCTGTATCCAAGGCCGATCCAGCTATTCTAGTGGACCCTGACAAACCCTAAGGCTAAAGGGAACTTGTCTACGAATACGTGTACCATGGGTATTACAGGACAATACTATGAAATCAAAAAAATATTGCCAGGATTTTTAGAGAATGATTTTATTTTATTGTTAATATAAAGCATTTCACACTATCAGTGAATCATGTATTGCAAGAGTACTATTTTTTGGTACGAAATAAAAACAGAAGAAACATGAAACAAACTATTTACATATTCGGTCCAATATAAAGACAAAAAAAGATAGAAATCAATAGAAAAAAAGTCACAGAAACCATTTGTTACTATTTGTGTTTCAGCTAGACATAGAGAGAAAGTGGTTTGATAATTGGGTTACGATGGATTTGGCTAGACCTTACTTGTACAATGGTACTTATAGGGTATAAGAGGTCCTATCAATTTAATGTTAATGGATCTAGGCTTGCAGATAGAGAACCCGTATGAATCATATGGATAGGGAACTCGTACGGATCAATTCACACTCTCTATTTGGCATAGAAGAGAGTTAGCCTCTAAGTGTGAAAGGAAAATAGAGTGTGGGTAGATCCACATATGTGCATTCTATATCCAAGGGGCCCAAGCCTATTGATTTGTGCAGGTTCCCTCCCTATTCATGGGCTCAGGCCTATTCATATTAAATAGCCAAGACCTTTCTGCTATAGTCTGGACTTAAGTGATACCTTAGTGAGGCTTTAGTTTTGTTAGGAGCTGTATGTGTGCTAGGTGTGTGTGTTGAAGTGATCTCATGGGCGTCATGGTAACTATCATAAAGTCAATGGTTTTTCATTGTGTTTTAGGTGCTATTGCAATTAGAAAAGGAGGTTTAACTCGGTTCGCTTTGAAGACCTTTATGTCTTTCTCAAAGGGGTTAGAGTGAAGTGATTTCTTTTAGCATGGTTAGTGATTTTGATTGTTTTGTTTACTCCTTGTTGCCATAGCTATGATTGCACCTAGTGCTAGACAAAGGTATTGTATTGGATGAGATAATGTAGTGTTTGGAGGAGCTCCCTTTGATTCTAATTCCTAATTCTGTAAAGTTGCACATTTTCTGTCTTGATCACAACTATATTCACTATCACATGGTTAGCTTCTGCGGGTCTTGCAACATGTTTAGTTTTTGTAGTAGTCTTTGATAGGCATGATGTAGTTGGGACGCGTTTGGTACACTGGATAGAATAAGTGCCGATAGTATAAGACCTGACAGGATAAGACTTGAAAATAAATGACCTGATAAACTTTCAATATTATGCAATGTTTGGTGTAACATTGTATAAGATATTATATTTTATATTTTATAATATTATCATATATTTACAAATAATCATAATATTTTAATTAAATATTAAATAAAATAAAAATTTTTATTAATGATTTAAATATAATTTTTAAATATAATATTCATGTAAATATTTATTAATTAAAATTTAATTTTTTTTAAATATTATTTATTTCAATATTTTTATAATTTTTTATTATTTCAATAAATTATATAAATATTAAATAGCTCTTCTATATATTTTTTATGTTTTCTTTTATAATTATAATGATTTAAATTTAAATTTTAAAATAAATATTAACTCAAAATATTTTTATTATTGATCCTTCCTTTTATATATTACATACTATTTATTATTTATTTTAAATATTTATTTCTATTTAATATTTATTATTTTATTTTATTTGATATTTATTAATTATAATTACTTTTTTATTTTTATTGTATATGACTAGATTGATATCATATATTATTTATTAACAATATTTATTTATTATGAAATAATTTTATTTATAAATTTTTACTTATTATTATTTATTTAAAAATTATTTTATTTTAATAAAATATTAAAAATAAAAATAACCTTATATAGTAAAAGCTAATCAGGTCTAATACGGCCTCTTCATTCTGTATTAAGTTATACATGATTTTAACAGATAAGGGGGTTATGATTTATAAGCTTATGCAATGCATTGTCTATACCAAATAACGTATAAAAGTATAACGTATAATATAAATTTATACTATCATATCTAATACAGCATACTAAACACACCCTTGATGTTTAGCTTGTGGTCTCTCAAGGGATGTCCATTACCCTTTGAATTCAAAGTGAACAGAAGCAATTGTGAACTGGAGTAATAGCTTCTTATGCTTACGGGCATGTTTTATTTTTCAAGTTAAAGAGATATATTAGTAATCATTTATAATTAAAAGGTGTCCAAATATCTCTATGAATAAGTGTCATATTCATCTATTTTTTATACAGAAAAATTTCAAAACAATTGTTAAGAGAGTTTAAAGGTTTTATTATATTTTTAAAAGAGTTTTGTTTGTTTTTTCCTTAAAGAGTGTGCGGACAATCTTTCTTTAAAGAGAGGGATATACCACATATTCTATTCTTTGTATCAATTTCTAACAATTTTAACTGGTGCTTCCATGTGATGCCCTGTTGGGGTTAAGTCTTTCTTATAATTGTCAAAAAAAAAAAAATTACATCACTAGTTGTTAATTGGAACTCCAACTTGTATTTGGGTTCTATATGCTCAATTTTCTTAATCCATGACATGGAAATATTTTTGTTGTGTGAAATATCTAATCTACGTACTTTTCTATTGCCATTTCATCATCTACCAAACCCTAGTCAAATCCACTACGATCGCTTTGTCCGAAATAGTTCTTTAAGTCTCTTTTGTAATTAAAAGAAAGGGTTAAAAACCCACCAATTATATTAAGTCACGGACATATTCTTTTTCAAGGAAACAAGCAAACAAGCAGTTAGAAACAGGCAATTCGAAGCTACAATTGCCAAACATAAACTCATACTAGTTTTCGCAAAATGTAGTTTATATACAGGCACAAAAACGAAAAAGAATGATACAGATGAAAGGGAGGATTCAATGCATGAGACTCTTACCGATGTGAAGACTCTTAAAAAGGGTATAATAATACTAAGAATAATAATACATATATTTGGTCAAAATTTTCCGTTAAAATAATTTAGTGATTCTGCTATAAGCCAAGATATAAACAACAAAATGAGATGGGAAAGCGGAGGAACCACGATTCATTACCTTATAAAAGTGATAATGACAATTGATGATTATAGTAATAATAGGGACCTAAGTGATTTGAAAATGGCAGCATTTTGGCAGGTCCTCTATGGCACTTAGCACAATATGCTCCTAGCATGTTCTCATTCCATACACGAAACCAAGCAGAAAAATCATGTTTTCATTCTGTGTGAAAGCAAGACGAAAAGATACTATTTTTTTCGCCCACATGATTTTGGCTCTACTTTTATCAACATTTCACTCATAAAGCATTTAAAAATGAACTTACAACAACTCAACCATCAAAGCTTTCAACGATATCAATTCCTGAGAATCCTCTGGCCTACCTGAGGCTTTGGAACATCCTTATTTCTCTATAACAATGTTTTGTGTACAATAAATTTGTATAACAATCCTATACCAACATGTAAATATTTTTTTATCTTTTAGTGCATTAATATTCATGCTCACAAAAAAACAAAGAATATTCTAAGTGTTGGTGTAAGATTATTGTACAGCTTTATTATACACGTAACATTACTCTTTTTTGCATTACAGGTATGCTACTGAGTTCTTGTTCCATTGCCTTAGAGAGTCACATATGCATGTTTGTTTATGTGAAAACGATGCTTCATTTGGTTTCTTTTCTATTTCATATTGCTACTTAGTGAAACTGATTTGGCCTTTTCTTTTTAGAAGCATCGTTCGGTTGGTCTAATCATATGCTCTCACTCGCCCTACTCTCTTGGTGCCGTTTGCTACGCCTCGACACATAACATGAATTGTGACAATGCCACGCTCTATTTTTTTTAAAGAGTATTTATAAAGTCTTACATTTTCTAGAGATAAACATTAGATAATCTTTATAATTCTTATACAATCCTCACTTTTTGAATTAGCTTATGGGATAGAGTTAGGTCAATTCAATTTTAAGATGGTTTTAGAATTTATACTATAGTTGTTACTGATGAGCCAAATGCGTCCACATCTATTAAATTTTTTTTTTCTCTCTCAACAAACTTCACTAAAGTGATATGTTACATTTTTTTCTTAAAATGCGGTTTGATCTTGAAATTAAAGTCCAATCAAGTCACTGTAGCTGTTCACTGCAGTAAGCAGAAGTTGAAGCAGAAATTTATTTTACGTTTGGATGTAGTTATAAAAATATTTTTTATAATAATTATAAATTATTAAGTTGTTTGGATATGGTAAATATATAAGTAATATTTTTTTCTTGTAAAATTATAATTGAGGATATGAAAATTCAATTATTAAGAAATATACTGGCTAGATAAAAAATATTTTTATGTATAATAAATACTTTAAAAATTATAATTAACTTATATTCATTATTTTGATTCAAAATCATTTAATTAAATATATAATCAATAAAAAATTAAAGTTAATAAAGATATATAGTTTGTTGTTATTGCTGTTGATTTTGTTGTTGTTGTTAATATTCGAATTCAAAAGCTCTTAAAGAGAAACTTATATTTATTCACTATGGGGAAGTGAGTGGGACATTCAAACTTGTGACTTATAATATATATAAACCTTGTCATGCTCCACTCAATTAACTTCTAAAGAATATTGTTGTTATACGTGTGTGGGGAGTATCAATCTTATTTTTATATAGTTTTTATTATTAAAAGGAATGCAAGGATATCTTTTGTCATTTCAAAAAAAATTCATTGTATATTTTAAAATATAATTAATTATTTATTTATTGTACCATATTGCATCTCTCTTCTATTGTTTCTGATTCTGGAGAAGCAACTCTGTACCCACTTCAAACGAGTCCAATTTATCATAGATAATACTTTAGGTTATGTTATAGTGAAACGCCCCTCAAGACTTATATCATGTGTCACGTAGATATGTCATGTAGCCGACGCATTCACAAATAAAAATATTTTTAGTGTTTTATTATCTTATCAATTGAGAATTATTGATAGGCATAATATTCTTTTGGAACCAGCAAGCCATTTTTAAAAAAGATATTGAAATGCAATTAATCAATATTAAATTATTAAAAGACACATGCACATCGTTACGTAAGTTGCATCATGCACCTTATTATATATCTTAGGGGTGAAACTTTATAGTATCTTAGTACACTAGTCACTATATTGCATTGTAATAATTTCTAGAACTTATCTGTATAATTTTAAAATCAAATAGAATTTTCTTTGCATAATTCTAAAATTAAATGGAATTTTTTTCATAAATTCTAGGATCTTACAGATAAATTTTAGTCACTTTTAAAATGTATATGATGCAATGTAATGTTTCTAAAACTTATATGCATGATCTTGAAATTAAATAGATATTTATCTTATAATTCCAAAATTAAACATAACTTTTTGGGAATATTTTAGAATCGCACAAAAATTTGGGTCCTCTTTAGAATGCATTTAATCACGATTATAAGTCTTTTTAAAATAAAGAATCATTACAATATATCACAAATAACTAGGTTATCAATATAATGTTAAATCCTACCTATAAGATAACAAGGTGCATGATGCACTTTACTTGATGAGGTGCATCTTAGAATTGACCTTTAAATGTATATTATTTAGAAAATAAATCATTTCATGCTAAAATTTCACATGATAAAATTATATATGATTTCTCACCTTTAATTTTTCTATATCACATGTCTTGTTTAAGTTTCACGTTTGGAATCAATGATAAAAGATTATACATATATGTTATCATTTGAAAACAGATTTTTGTTAGGTGGAGGAAAGATGAAACTAATGAAAAGAGGAATGAGCAAACTGCGTACGGAGAATGTATCTAGACATGATTTACACTTTGCTACATACTTCATTTATTTCCTTGTCCCCTCCTCAGCTCAAAATACTTTTTATTTTTTATTTTTCATTTTTAAGACTGCCTCATTCTGCGGCCTTTTAAAGGAAGAATTTCCGGTGGTCAAATTTCTTATGCATGAGATATGGGATCTATCTCCATATTGACATTAAAACACCGAACTTTGAACATTGAACATTGCGGTAGAAATAACCTTCCCTCTATTCCCACATATGTGGTATTACGTACGTCTGGTCCCCTTCATATCTAGACATAGCAACAACATGGATGTTGCTTTTTTCAGAGGGAGTTATTGCAAAGAAATTTGAGAGCAAAAATTGGAAGCAAAGTGGGGTAGTAGAAGTCAATTGTCAAAGGAGCTTATCCCCCCTTTTTTTTTTTTCCTCTAGAATGACAAAGGAAAATTCGTTATCTTTGTAATACGGAACCAATGAACTGAGAACCCTTGGCGTGAGTGAAAATCTTTGCTTACAAAGAATTGACCCCAGGTCTAATGCAGTTGTGATCGAAGAGAAGCATTATTTGTGCCACTTTTGAAATATGTTTTAAAGGGAGATATTGAAATATCTCCAAATATTTCTTTAAGGATGTCTCATAAAATAATATTTCTCGTAATCAATGAGGCATTGTCCGTTAGAAAGGGATCAGGTCCCTTAAGCATGAGATATCGGATTTAATCCAAAAATTCATGTGTAAAAACTAAAACAAGTCTCCATTTATATGTTTAATCATACCGTGAGAGACCAGTCTTTCACCTGCTAGTATGAGAATAATTTGCCAAACAAAAAAAAAAAGATAATATTCCAGGCAGTTGACATGCCAGCCTGGTTAAGTTACCTTATTGATAAAGAATCTTTATATATTTTGTTGTGTCATGACCATATCATCTCTCATATCATTACCAAAAAAAAGAATATCCTCCCTCATATTCCTACCTTCTTTGTCCACATTCAGGGCTGCCTCTGATAAATACAGCAGCACTATTGTGCCATCAATGGTAGCGTGGGTAAAGCTCCGTGCCATATTGCCAATAACCCACTCTCCTTGGGTCCACACAATACAGTGACCCGACTTATTGGGCCAAACAAGTGGGGCCCCACGTCGCCCTTTTGACGGCTCAGAAAAAATAACAGTGTATCCATCATGTGATTCTGATCTGATGCAGATCAAACATGATATTAACTCTCTGTAATCCTTTGTATTTATATATCAGCCGGATCAATTTCAACAATTTTAATTTAAATATGTTTTTAGTTTGTCTTGATGTAGGTAATTTTAGTTTTAATTTCTTTAAATTTTTTGCCTTAATTTTAGTCTCTTTTCTATTCTCCTTATTTTGAGTCTTGTCATTGTAAATTTTAATTGCTATAAAAGTATTTTAGAGTATACATTATTTCGCTATTGCAAACACTAAAAATATTCTTATAAATATTTTAAGAATGCCTTTTACTCTTATAAATATTATTGCTTAATATCAAGTGTACACGAAAGGGGCAAAAAACATAAAGATAAAAAAAAGAGAGGTCAAAACCAAAGTAAAAATTTTGGAGGAATTAAAACTAAAATGATCCATATTTATGAGAGCTAAAAATATTTTATTATTTTTTATTATGAGATTTTATAACTATAAGATTAATTCTACAATTACAAGATTTATATGTGGTTTCCTTAGTTGCCTACCTCCCTATATATGATTAATTTTGATATATTATAAATGCGAAGCATTTTATGTTATCAATTAATTATATATTATTGTATGTATAATTAATTATTGATGTAGTTAATAATAACTAAAATTAAATGATTTTATCAATGTAACAATATAATTCAATTAGATAATTTTATAAAAGATGTTTATACTAAAGGTGTATAAAAATTAAGTCATATTTTTTGCATACACATAATTCCATATTTAAATAGTTTTTTATTTTTAATACCTAGTTTTACCATATTTCTCAGACACTTGAATTTTAATGCAGTATGTGCTGTCAATCAATGTGCAGGAGACGCTATTTGCGTAACTTTGCGCTTCGGAAATATGAATATGGCTGGGAACGATTTACTCCAAAATCCAAACTGAAAATGCGAACTTGGACAGCTTTTGGACAACATACATGGTTGTTGCATTTTGGTCAATATATAGAGGGCAGACAAAAATAAATTACAATAATAAAAGGCTGCATTTGGACAGCACGTACATTGCGCAAAATTTCTTCCTCTCATGGTATCTATTCTCTGGTGAACCGTAAGTATCATCATTCATTAGTCCCCTGTCCCGGTGAATATCCTGTCCAGCTTCTTCCATTCAACCAAACAGAGAACGTCTTCAAAACTCTAAGGGCATATTTGTGAGTTTGAGTTTTGAAGGGAAAGGGAGAGGAGAGAAGGATTTGTAGTGTAAAATTATATTACAAATTCTTCTCTCTCCTTCCTTTCCCTCCAAAATCCAAACTCACAAACATGCC
This sequence comes from Dalbergia cochinchinensis, assembly GCA_031216125.1. Lineage (NCBI taxonomy): Eukaryota > Viridiplantae > Streptophyta > Magnoliopsida > Fabales > Fabaceae > Dalbergia > Dalbergia cochinchinensis. The sequence goes on along the minus strand of CM062371.1, from coordinate 47,530,313 downwards.
CTAAATGGCACAATCAAGGGTCTATTTGCAAATTGACAAACTTTAATTTGTGCATACCCTGCCTTAAAGACACATGGAGGGACTATCTTATAATTTTTAAGTGAGGCCAATGTTAATCCCCATCATGGGGCAGGCCAAATGATCAATTCCCCTGAATCTGAACTATCTTTACTAAATTTTGGTTCAAAACAACGATCCTATTATCAACAATTCTTTAATTTCAGAACTCTATTTTTTTGAAATTGTTGGTTTTGGGGGGAGAGGTTAAGAAAGACAAATTCACTCTGATTGTTCCTTACCTTAGATTTTAGAATCTTAGAATCACTTTTACGAAACATTCTATGGTCAAGGAATATTTTGTGAAAGTAAAGAAAAAAAGAATCCACAAGAAAAGGTAAATACAAAACGGCTTAAGAAATTGTGTAGGCTAAAGTTTACTCGGAATAAGAAATCTTAACAGAGTAGATCAATTCCTAACAAAGGAGACTATCAGGAATTCAGGATGTTAATAAAGTACTATAAGACTATACATGAATTTACAGTACAGATAGCATTGAAGTTCGTCGTCAAATAGGGTTGATATAAATTTGGTCCATCTATTTTAGTTTAAGTGAAATAATTGTTTTTTTAAGAAAATTAACCTATAACTGAGTAAATTTTACTGAAGTTTTCCCGGCCATAATAACTTGTTAGCCATGTAGTCTTGACTCACGCGAACGATAAGTGGATCCAGCGTTTCAAACTTTCACTGATTTTCGTTTTCTTTCTCATACAGAAGTTTACGTGGATTCGGTAACGCCGCCTCTCAGGCTCTTCGAGCATGTACAGTGGTTGTTACATGATTATTCCTAAACTTTCACTAATTTGATTTGCTTTTCTAAGCTAAAATGACTATTATTATTATTATTTGCCGGGTTAAATTAAATATACTCACTTCACAGAAAAATGTATATGCAGCTTCAATTCAAAACTATCGGTTTATGATCATCATGCCTATTTTGCATGATGATGATTCACACATACATATTTATTCCTGCTCCTATAGCACGCTTTCCAAACAAAAAAAAAAAGAAAAGGAAAGAATAGACGTGCAGTATTTTAATATATTATCTCAGCAGTCAGCACATATCATATTCAAAATAATTCATCATATATTCCTACGAGTACGACAAAGTACGAAAGAATCTACCCCACCTTGAGATCAGACCATTAAGGGTTTATTAATCAATGAGATGCAAACAGACAAGGAAATCTCGCCTGTGAAATCAATCTGGACCGTCCAAGGCCATCTATCTCACTATCACAACTTTAGCCGTTGATTTGATGCTACTGTCTCCCTCGTGGAGCCAGCTAGAGCAACTTGGTCTTTGGCCTTATTTTCAATTCTTTTCTTTATTTCCTAATATTTTCTTAGTTTCATTTTACGCCGTTGGTTTCTCGCCCTCCCTCCTTCTAGTCCCCCCCACTCAAATTGTAGATATTTTTATTATTTAAATTTTCTTCTGATTGTTTCTGTGGGTTTTTTTTTTGTGACCCTTGAATAATAATCGATACATAAATATCAAATTTTAAACAAGAGGTGCGCAGGATATGTTTTAATGAAGATATTGTAGTTTATGACACAACCATTTTGTTGCGCACACGATCACCATCATTAGTGCTGCTCATCATATAAAATCTTGATTGTTGATTGACTAACTAAACATTGAAATCTTCCAACATGTATAGATTTATTACTTGAATTACTAAAATATCCATGCTCTCATTTTGATTATATTTTGCAATAACTTGTGGAGAAAGGTGATGAACTCATCGATCGCATTTAGCATTTTATTATAGCAGTTTAGATTTGTTACGGGGAATATAAATTTTCCAGGTAATTTTATTATTGATGAGAATTTGCATGGAAAGTGATGTAAGTATAAATAGATGGATTGAGAAACAAAAGTAAATGATGTTAATCTTAGAAAATGCCATAGTACACAAGAATTATACGAAACATGGAATTTACATGGAAAATGTATGGATTCCGCTTTTTTTCAAGTGTGAGGCATTTTAGAGTCTTAATTGTTTAGGGTGTGTAACCCGTAACCAATTCTCATTTTGAAACTTTTTTTAATTGACTTTAGGTTGTAAAATTATATTTAACAGCCAATTATGCCATGCACCTGATTAATGATGGTGTGTGATGCTCCAAGTTAAATAAAATGGTCTATGGCATGTCAACATTGATCTGAACCGTTGAATTTTGTCAATGGTTGAGATCAATACTGAGTACAGATACAACTATTTATTAAAGGTGCACTGAAGCTTCTCTTCCCAAACCCAGGGGAAAAAAGAGAGATGAACAAAACTGCTGTCGGGGACCCGTTGAGCCACAGGTACCGTTTGGCCATTAATTGGCCATTAATGTTGCAAGAGTTTTATCCTATAGTGATTCGACTTGCTAGATTAGATGCAATCTAATAAATTTCAAATATTATTAGTTTAAAAAAAAATTACTCGTATGATATATATGTACCTAGTAAATGAGATTATATGGTATATGGTTTTTGGTTGAAAAAAATGAGATTTACAATTGAACATGGTCATAGCTAAGGGTTGGTCCATGACTCCAACAAAATAAAGTCAACCTTCATAAAATGAAGTCTTGCATCAAATTTTCATCTAAAAAGCAAAAGTCTTTCCCTTATGGAAGGCGGGAGCGGCTTATACAGTTGTCTGGTCGATAATTAAATACAAACAATCAAAATATGATGCACATGATACCCTGTAAATTAATTGTCTTTTCCCCCTTGTGTTTAAATACGCCAAGAAATAGCTCAGCAAATTTTACGATAGATATAAATTAAGAGGACATTTATGGTATTTTATGGAATATAAAATCCCGTGGTCAGTCATGTCTCTAAAATGTACAGAAGGTCCTAGTCCAACGATTATCTCATCATGGAGAGCCCAATTGGCTTGCATAAGCAGGAATCAGGTGAAGACATTAAAGAAAATAGCTTAATTAAACCCTTTTCCTCTGCTTATATAGTTACTTTAATTTTAATTTTTATTATTTATGATTTATTCAACAAAAATATAAATAAGCTTTCACTGAATTCTTCTTTGGTAGACTTCATGTAAAGGTAAAGTGTACGGTACAATAACTGCCAAAAAAATCTGCAGTACAATTTTTTTACGTGCTGCAGTACCAACATCTTGTATTAATTTTATTGTTAAACTTCTGCTTTTAAAATTTAAATATGTGATTGGTCATAAATAATAACAAACAAATTAATTTAATACATAAAAAAAATTATTAGTAACAAAAATAATTTAATACATAATTGTAATCTCTCGCTTGTAAAAGTTTATTAGTAAAAATATTATAGCATAGGGATCTGTTACTAAAGGCTCAATTGCTGTAACACAACATTATAGCATCTGAAAAGGTTTCCCTGCTCATACTGTAGCTTTAAAGCGTACTATGAGAGGGAACGTCATATACTAGGGACAAAAAAAAAAAAATCCCCAAAATGAGTGCCCGTGGAAATTACTTGTTTAGTCCCACAAGAACGGAGGCAGGTTAAATTGGGACGAGGACGGAGAATTAGGTCTCCACACATGAAAACTCACTAATTTATTATTTATATATATAAATATATATTAGGAAAATTTTAACACACAATTATTTTGAATTAATTATTTTTATTATATTTATATTATATATATTTTAATTTTTAATTTAAATTATAGTGTATTAGTAGCATTTATTATTATGAATATTTACTTAAGTTTCAAATCTCAAAGAATTTTTTAATTTTTTCCTTTTTTGTAATTTTAATTTTTTTTAATAAATTTGCACATGCGCGTGTGCACACACACATATATACATATATATGTATGTACTCAAATCTTCATAGAGAATAAGAATCTAGAATGAGAATGAGAATAGAAATAAGGGTAAAATTTTAAATGGTGAGGGAGGAGGGGGACATGTTCCTGCTTCCATTGATACATAGTCTCATCCATGCATGTAAATCACATATAGGCTTAATAAACACGACTTATAAGGATCTAAATTTAGAGTATGGGAAAAAAAAAATATTAAAAAACTAAAGTTAACTAGTTTTTTAGTGGTACTAAAATTAAAATGATTTATACTTATAGGAAAAAATATTATATTATCATTATTTTACTTGTGTTTGGGTAATAAATGAAAGCATAAATATTTAAAAACCAACGCTAAAGTAACAAAAATCATAATTAAGCAAACTTCCGGACAAATGAACGCATAAATTATTTTTAAGGAATAGATGAAAAACTTAAACTGGCGATAAGGTGAAGAGTATTATTGGCCGTTAAAAAAAGAAAGTGTGTTGTTAGACATGCATAAATGCATAATCAATCACGTGAAAATAAGCTGTGACAAACACGTGGTAAGAAGTCTATAAAAAAAAAAAACACGTGGTAAGAAAAAAATTAAACGAAAAATATGGAAACAGAAACATAGCATCGTAACACCACATAGAAGTTGCCACATGGTCAAGTATTTCAACTTATAATATAATGAGAAGTGAGTTAATATATTACCTTATATTAAATGAATAGAGGTAATATTTTTCTAACATAGTATGAGTTAGGTGAAAGTGAAGCTGTAATTGTGAAAAAAAAACCTCCTATCATAAAGGAGAAGATAAAAAGTGATGTTATCTGTACTCATTATATATAAGATATCATATCGATTCATATTATATTTATTATTGAATGAGGTATTGATCATATTTAAATAAGATCTATATCTAATTTAATAGTAGATGAAATGTGAATAAATATTAAGTATCCATAACATTTTTGGTAGACAAAAGGAATGCTCATATTTTCGAGGTTTTGGACAGGTGTCCCAAAGCTGTTACAGCTGAAGGGTCGGTGGTTTATCACGATATTTACACCACCCCTTTGCACTTTGTTTATTCAGAAAGTGATCGGGGAAATTGGAGACGTGGCAGGCGTTTGACGGACAGATCGGATCCACCTGCCCCCGTGAATGGAGCCGCGTCGGACTGAAAATCCCTCCGTCCTAACTTTTCCCACAGACTGTAGGCTACTAATTTCTTCAATCACACGGCTGCATATTATCTACATTTTTTTAAAAGAAACTGCAGTTACAATTTTCTTGGAAAGCCGCCATTTCAATTATAATTTAATTTAATTTTTATTATGACATCGCAAGAGTATCTCAAAAGTATTAATATCTTTTTAAATTAAAAAATTATAATTTAATTATAAATATTAATAAATTTAGTTAGTGGAATATATAGTAAATTTTTACCTATAAATTATTTAGAAGGTATCAATATCCATAAATTTTATAAGATATTGAAAAAATTTCCTTAATTTTAATATATCAATAGTGTAATTTATTCAATCAAAATATTTTTATTCACATGAATTTTTAAATAATGAGAGTGAAAATTAACAATTTTTATTTATGTGATAATACAAAATTTGATGAATATGTAAAATATATATTTTTTGGTTTTGTAGGATATCCCTGGCCAATAATAGTAACTAATCTATTTGATGCATGAGTTTTGCTATAATAATAAACCTCTTATATTGTCAATGTATTAAAATTAAATCTTTACCATTTTATCCATTAAAAATGTTTTCTTTTATGTTGTAAATTATGAATATTAGAATTAGAATAATAGTTTAATTTGATATACAGATAATGTAAAATAATTTTACACAATTATCTAATCAAAATATTTTATTTGTTTAGTAAAAAAATATTTCATTTGCATAGTTTTTTAAATAGTGGTAAAATAGTCCAATATTATATAACTGATATGGTAATATATGATTAGATAATTGTGTAGAAAATTTTCACATTATAGTACATGAAAAATTAAATTGTTAGAATAAACTTCATATACTACGGATCTAACTAAACAAAAACAAGTATAAATTACAACGCGACTAAAATCAGTAAAGAAAAAACAAGTATAAAGAAAATTCACATACGCCGAGAAAAATTAGGATTTATAAAACTTTTATATATCATTTATAAATTAAATTTTTCTATATGTAAAATCAATTTATATATTTGACTAAATTTCATTAACTGTGTTCATTTTTATTACTGGAGATAAGTCATAGTTCATTATATTTTGGTTAACATAATGTAATTTATTGAGATTAATTTTAATATACTATCTAAAGTGTATTATGTTATTAAACAATCATGTGATATCAACTGTATAATTTGTGAGGTAATTATTATAAAAATGAAAATATTTTTAATGATATTACAATATATAATTGAATATTTGTATGAAAAAGTTTTATACTAATAATTAACAAACTTAAAATTAAATTCTGACTAACATGTATTAAATTTTGAGAATTTTATTTTGTCCTTGATTAGAATATCTTCGCTTGTATTATTATTAAATAAATTTTTAGGTTGAGTTCAGTATGATTCTTTAAATATTATTTTAATTATATTTTAATAACTATTTTTAATTTAAATTTTGTTTTTAAAATACAATTTACTTACTATTATATTCATTCTTTATTCATATTTTTCCATGATAAACTCATTCTTCATTAATATTAAACCTTGAGATTCGAAAGTAAAAAAATAAGCACGTCTCATATTTTCTCCTTTTAATGAGAAATACTATTTTCAATTAATAATTTTTGTTCTTAATTATTTAACAAAACTGTCACATGATTTAATCATTTCAAATTATTATGGAAGAAAGAATATATTCTGCACAAAATGAAAAGTTTCCGAAAAGAATCGAAACTACAATAAATAAGTATTTAACAAAAATCAGATATTCCTAACTTAAAAAGCAGAACACTATGATAATGGAAATCTTTTAAATCGACAATCTCTCGCTACCTAAAATTTAAATAAAAAGGCGAAAAAAGGGAAAAATGGGTATAGCAGGGGGCAGCAATTTCAGGCCCACACATTGACAGGTAAACCAAGGTAGCTGCTGTGTATCACAATCCGATCTAAGAAATTTTGACAGCAGGAGCAAAAATTATACACCAATATAAAAATAAATAAATTGTAATATATTTTATTATTTTATCTTAATATGGAATCAAACTCAAAGTAATTATAGGATCAAAAATTTATATAACTATATAATTATTATAAAAAAATCAAAATCATTGCGGGGTCATAAGTCCCACCCCCTCTAAGGTGCATCGCTCCCTGAGCACCCGCACTCCGTAGCATTTAAAATATAATTTTCATAGTTTTGTTATCCTGCAAAATCATATAAAAGAATAAATATAGAAAGCATGAGATACAGTCTTAAAAATTGTAATGATTTACAGCTTGTATGCTTGTTTTCTTTTCTTTTGCGACAAACTGATGTAAAAAATATTAAAACGTTGGTTTTAGAGTGATACAGATTTTACAATATTGTTGGACTCCTGAGATTGGTGCATGTGCATATTATGTTTGGTTTTTATAGAAAAATCTTATTTAGGTAAAAGTTTTTATTGTATAGCTTTTGTCTGAATAATAATTTGCCGGTTTCTTTAAAGCATCAAATACGTTAACAACTGGTCAATTCTCAATAATGTGGATTGGGCATTAACGATAGTATTTACACAAAATTCTAACACTATACTATTTACGATAATGAAAGTTTAGGGCATGTTTGGTTTATTTGTTCAGTTTACAATTTTTGATTTTTGATTTTCAGTTTTTTAGATTTGTAAAGAAAAAATTTTAAAAATTGAAAACTGAACTTTAATTTTTATTTTTTTTCAATTTTTCTTTCATAAATTTAGAAAACTGAAGACTATTTTCAGCAAACCAAATAGGCATTTAACTTTTAATTCTACAACTATTTATTTGTTTGATTGATTCTTGATATATTTTTGGTATAAAAATAATAGGCAATTGAGTTTTACATTATTATATTAATAAAAAGAGTTTTGTATTATTATTTAATAATATTTTTATTTACAAGAACTTTTAAATAGTAGATAATTAAATCAAATATTTTTTATATTATGATAATATATAATTAGATATTTATATTAAAATACAAAATTAAATTCTTTATTTTTTCACATGTATCCTTTTATTTTAGAGAGTTGTGTCTAAACATTTAAAATCTCATAAGGAATATAACTCTTCCAATGTAAGTTGTTCTATATTCCGAGCACAAACATAGAAGTATTAGTTACAAGAAGTATACCAACTAACTATGTATTGAGTTTAATACTAAAGCTATAATGCTACTATAGAGTATAACCATTTTGAGAAATAGCAAGATATTCTACCGAAACAGCTCCTAATTTTTAGTGTTTATTATGTTTATTTTCTTTTATTATAGTAGTATTTGAAATGATTAAATTAGAAAATGAATTGATTTAAATTGAAATTATTTGAAGCGATTTTATTTTTAATTAAATTTTATGTTCGGTATGATTAAATAAAATGAAAAATAAATTGATTCACAAATTCATTTTTTACCTTCTGTGGCCATAGTCAAAACCTATGTCTTTGAACTCTGCGTCTCAAGAAAATTAGTTACTATTTTTTATGGTGAATATTCTTAGTTCACTAAAAAAAATCAGTTTTTTGTCTAAAACATAATAGATTATATTTGGAATGATTAAAATTGAAAATAAATTGACTTAATTTGTGCATAAATTTTAAAATCAATTCTTTTCAACCAAAATGTTATAGAAAATAAAAGAATTTCAAAATAAAAAGGATAAAATTTAATGAAATTATAAATTAATTTCTTTTTTATTTTTTAATTCTAAATAACTGATTTTATTGGTAAATTAAATAAGTTTAATTTTGATGCATTGATAGTGAAAAATAATTTTACATCGTTATTCAATCAAAAATTTAATTTAGATAATTTTTTAAGTAGTAGGTATAAAAATTAACTATTATGACTTATGTGATAATACATGATTGGATGACTGTGTAAAATTTTTTTATATTATCAGTACACATTATAATTAAATCCAAATTAAATTATATTTTGTCTCAATCGGAACACGCTATATGGTCGATATCACGCGAAAAGGAAATGACAAATTTGGTTTCGGAATATAAACAAAATAATTTCGACAAAAAAATAGTAAAATTATAGTTTAATTTATACGTATGAATTGTGTAAAATTTTTTGTATTATCAATTAATTATACAAATAAAGTGATTTAATTAGGTCAGTACATGTCAGCGAGTGCATATAAATTACAGCAGGACCACTGACACCGCCACAAACCGGTCATAGTAAGCTACTGATATTTTTTTCCCTCTTCTCACTCAGACTCTATCACGTATTTATTTATATATAACACCCCCGATGCTCCTTGCATCGTCTTGACACCCCGAAGTCGCAACCTCCTCTTGCGCTTCGTCTCCGCCGTGCAACATCCTCGCCGGCGTTTCACCGGGAGAGACAAGAAAAAGAAAGAAGATACAAGAACCAAACAACATTAAAGCCGCAAATTCAGCTCCGTTTGTTCCAACCCAAAAATCAGAGTGAGTAAATTAACTTTCTTTCTTTTCTTTTTCTTTCTTCTACTCTCTCGGATCTCGTTCTACACCCCTCGAGTCCCGTTCAGAGATCCGATTTTCTTGCCTATAGTAATCATTGGCCATGTAAATTAGCGCTTCATTACACTCGAATTTCCTCTTTTATTTATTTATTTATTTTTCATTTCAAAGCGCGTTTCCAACTATAAATCTGTTTGGTTTGATTTACAGGTTGGAGTGAGTTGAAAGGTAGAAAAGGCAGAGACTTTTCCCAATTATCAAAAGGCGTTCCCCCCAGATTTCCCACTTCTCAAGCCTTTTAGGAGCACCCCTATTCATATTCTCATTCTCTTGTGTTCCGGAAAAAAAAAAAAACACTCTTCTTTTCTTCTTTCTCTTTCTTAATCTTCAATTATCCTTCTTGCTTTTTCCTTTGTTCATAAAACGTCTTTTTTGGTTTCAATTCTGAGACACAATCATAGTCGTCATCATCATGGGACTGAAGGCAGCTACGACCTGTTTGCAATGGTCACTCCCTCATTCCCCATCTTCTCCTTCACAAACCCTGGCCTCTGCCATTTCATCCCCTTCTTCTTCTTCATCATCATCGTCATCGAAACGACGCAGTTTCAATAACTCCTCCCTCGCGTGCCGATTCCTCCAAACGACGCCGTTTCTCCAAAGGTCACGCTCCTTCGACCACACACCATTCTCCACCGCACGAAGAGCCACCATCAGAAGATCCTGCAGCGCAAGCTTGGAATCCTTCTCCGACGAAGAATTCGCCAAGAAGATCGAAGAGCTAGCCCTAAGGTTCCAATTCAACGAAGAAACAAGCGCAATAGGCTCAGATTCCGACGCTTCTTCTTCAGCTTCCAATTTCGTTCATGAACAGAACATCGTGGAAATGGAGCCGCCGTGGATCTCCGCCGGAGGAGGCGGCGGAGAAGAGATCATAATTCCGGCGAACATTGAGCGAAAAGCGAACAGCGTGGACCTTCCGTTTTCGTTGAGGATCATCAAGAAGAAGCTCCAGTGGAAGGAAGAGTTCAGGGAGGCAGGTGAATCAGCAGCGTGCTCCGTGAAGAAAGCGTTCTCTTCTATGGTGTTCATCATCCGTGAGCTCCACAGCTACACTTTACAGATGAGAGAGATTCTCTTCTACGAGGATCTCCAAGGGATCCTCCAGAGGGTGCAAACGGAAATGCACGCTTCCTTCGTGTGGCTGTTTCAGCAAGTTTTCTCTCACACGCCGACTCTAATGGTTTACGTCATGATTCTGCTGGCGAATTTCACGGTTTATTCGATGGGACACAACGCCGCTGTGAACGCCGCCGTGAATCCGCCGGCGGTGATGTCCTCCACCGAGGTTGCGGCACAGGAGGGTCATAATCATGGTCATAAGTTTGATTCCTCTGCGGTGAAGACGTTCTCGGTGTCTTCGAACGGGAAGAAAACGGCCTCCGTTGGCGGTGGAAACGGCGGCGGGGGGAAGTTTCGCCCGGCGGCGAATGGAACTGAGGGGGACGGGAGGTTTGACCGGTCGGACCGGTTACCGGGAAGGGTTTTCGCGGATGGGTCTTCTGTTTACAGGACAGGGGAGAATACAGAGTCTTCTTCGGTGAAGGAGGAAGAAGAAGAAGAGGAGTTGTGGAGTTCGATGGTTGAGGAAGCTTCTAGAATGGAAGATGGTGTTTTGGACAGTGAGACAATGAAACGGTTCGTTTCGCCCGTGACGGCGAAGATTCAGAGCGATGACTATGCTGAGTATCTGAGAACGGAGCTTGTTTACCAAACGGGGCTGTCTCAGGAACCCAACAACGCACTTCTCCTTGCCAACTATGCTCAGTTCCTCTACCTCGTTGCACATGACCACGACAGGTGCGTTTAATTTTTTCTTATTACTACGTTTTTATTAAAAAAAAAATTATTATTATTTTAGATTTCATTTTACTTGCAATTTTTGGTGAATTTTTAACTCCTACTGACCACGACATTTCTTCATTTCTTTAGGTTTCATTAGTTTATCACAAATCCATGTCATAACTATCCTAATATATGCGTGTAGTAAGCTGCAGTAGAATCACTTGGTTTTGTTACCAATTTGAAGGTTGTTTTCATTTGGTAAAGATTTTTATCGTGATTAGTAATGTAAGTAAGGACGCTGATTAAACTAACTCTTTTAAGTAAATACATTGATATTTGAAAATATTATGGAATTTAATACATGATGGAAGTTTTTAGTTTTTGCTTTGTATATTAGCATATCATTAAAATTGTTTGATTTATACATTGATTACCTATGCTATCAATTAGCAGTGTAAAATAATTTTTAGCGTGTTTGATCCGAGAAAACCTGTTACGAGTACACACTCAAGAGTGCCTCGAAAGATTCGGGTGCCTTTGGTTTTGGTTGGAGAAAATATTTTTCGGTTTTCAATTTCAGTTTTTCTTATGAATTTTGTGAAGACGAATACTGAATGAAAGTGGAAATAGAAAACTCGATTTTGCGAAACCAAATGCACCCTTGGTCTCTTGGATATTTTGCGAAACCACTATTCTATAACGTGATGATATATATTGTTGAATAATAGTAGTATAAATTTTTTGTTTTCGAGGGGAAAAATATAGATTTTTTTTTAGGTACTATTCTTTGGCAAAAATTAACTAGATTGAACGAATTGAGGAAAATGACAATGGGTTTGTCCAGCTGAATACTGATAGAGGAGTATGTGGTGAAGTTACCCTGGACCACAGGTTCATGAGCAGGATCCATATCTATCATCTTCCGTGCGTGATTGTCACGTGCATCACAATAAAGATCCCACACGGAACCTCGTTGACTTTTGACTCCTTTTTTTTTTTTTATCCCTTTGTAGATCTATATACGTCCTAGATGGAAAATTAAAAGTAACAGCACAATACGTTGAATAAATTATACAATACAGTAACCCAATCAACTAATTTTGAATTCAATAGCTTGCCATCGCAGTTTGCATGTGAAAAGTAGTTGTGTTATTGACAACTTGATTTTGTGTTATACTTTTGAATACAGAGCGGAAGAGTACTTCAAGAAAGCAATAGAGGTGGAGCCACGAGACGCTGAGGCCTTCAGTAAGTACGCCACATTCCTATGGAAAGTGAAGAATGATCTGTGGGCTGCTGAAGAGACCTATTTAGAGGCAATTTCTGCAGATCCCACCAATTCCTACTATGCTGCTAACTATGCTCATTTCCTGTGGAACACTGGTGGAGAGGACACGTGCTTCCCTTTATCATCCCCAGACACATCCCAAGAAGTTTAAATCTATAAGAACAAATATCAAATTGCAAAAAACAAAAAAAAGTAGAGAGAAAATAATGAGAGGAAAAAAAAAAGATAAAAAGGAAAATTTTGCAGTTTATATCTTCTTTTTTCCTTAAATTTTTTTGTTGGAATGAGGTGAAGAGGGAAGGAAGAGGAAATGGGATAGTTATAATTGTATAATATAACTTTTGTAATTATAATTGTACATAACTCTTACGATGGCTCATTTGAGCTTTAATGGGTTACATGTTGGGGTCATGTTCAATTGAGTTATGAATTAGTCGTGCACATTTATAATTATAGTAGTTATGCACTTACGCGGAAGGGATAGTGTTTTGTGAGGGAGGTTAAGAAGGGGGTGCCGGCTAGGTGGCGTTTTGGGGAGGCGATGCAATGCACGTGTGGGAGAGAAGAATGGTTTCTTTTTTTGCTTGGCAAGTTGGCAACAAACGGCATTGCGTTTCAATTAGAGATCTTTGGAGTGTGAATGGGAAAATGGACCTTTGGATCTTCCAAAATGAGTTGATAGGGATAAAGGATGGCACTATGGCAGGGTCAAGGAAGCAGGCTTTGCTTTTGCACATATATTATCATGTTTCTTATCTTTTCTGTTTTTTCCATAGCAGAATCACATGCCAAAGTGTAATTAAATCTTTCTTTTCTTCTTGTTAATATGGTGTCGTTTCTGTATTAAGATATTCTCTACATTAAAATGATTAAAATGATTTATGAATTAGCGATGAGAGGCTCAAGATTCACGTGGGATATTGGTACGCGGATACTTTATTTAGTGATGTGATCATTGAAGTGATCTCATTTGCTTATGTAAGCAGTGTTGCTGGATTCTCTCTGGACAATTCTTTAGTGGGTGTGGCCTGTTGATAATTTTCATTCTGCTTAGTGAATGAATAATGAAGAGTTAAAGTAAGAATATTGGTGGATGAAAGGCTGGAAAATGAAGAAAGGCATTTCCCCATCAAAAAAAAAAAATGAAGAAAGGCATTTATTGGAGGTTCAGAAAAGAAATAACATTTTACTACTCCATTTTAAATTAAACATCTTACATTAATTTATGAATGTATCTAAAAAATGAAAGAAATATTTAATTTGGAATGGAAGAAATATTTTCAATATGATATTATTAGGGGAATCAATTTCTTCCTTTTGTACATTTCTTATATTATTTTCTCGTCTTTCTCAATGTGAAGACAGGTATGGTGAGAATATTTTCAATATTTACCAGAAAATAGGGAAGATAGTTAATGCAGGAAAATGGCAAGACCATCTGAAAAAAAGAAGCGATAAAACATATTCGAATTCTATTCATTTCTTATTTCGTTGATGTCGCATGCATATTTTGTTATACTGACTAAATAAACATTATAATTGCACGCTGGGATACATCAAAATTTTCTGAGCTTCACACAATAAATTTGTTACTAGTATATGATATGACAATGACAAAATTGTAACATAAATTTCTCTCTTACGGTGATCCCCCTCTCTCTTATTTTACTAGAAACCAAATCTCTTGACAACACTGCCCCTTAGCAAGTGGTTTCAATCCACGAGTAACACAAACCGCAATTGATCACACTCACATAAATCACTGCATATCACAGAAATGGAAAACCATTTGCTACTTTTTTTGGGTCGTAAAATCATTATACTTGTCACATCACAACTATAAGGGTCACGTTGGGGAAAAGAAAAAAGCTATGAGAGCCAATTTCATGTCCACTTAAAAATATCTCGTAGTAAAAATCTTCCACAAAAATTAGGCAGATCCGAACATGCAATCCCCGCAATTTCAAGTTGTACCAAAACCAATTAGAGTATTCACGATCCAAGTAGCACGACTTCATTTTCACCTGTAGGTGTTGTCGCGCCGCCGCCCCCCCTGGCGGCGAAAACAACAATAACATGTTTCATTGGTTTCCGGATTTAGGTCCTATTTTAGCTTGGTTATCAGTCTAAAATCACATAAATTTTTAAATATTATTTTTAACAAGATTAGTGACACATTATGAGACTTTTATATGTCAATTAACACATTTTCATATAAAATAATATTTTTCTTTTATTGATATAATTTATTTAAAAATATGTATTATAAAAATACAACCGTTACCTTCATTAATTGACATATTAATTATGTGAGCTATTATTATCTTATAGTTTTCCTATATATTAAAGAGTAAAATGCATCTCATCTCTGCACTTTAGGTGCAGTTTACTGTCTAACTTTTTTAAATGTGTATTGCGACACCTTGAACTTTTCAATCCGTCCAAAACACCTTGGACTTTTCAAGCAGTGGTCATAGTGAAGGTATTGGATTACACACAGTAAAAAAAATCATGGAGTTAAGCACATATGAGAATTCATAAAATAAGTGTTAAGTTGCACAAATTAAAAAAATCAAGGGTCAAGCACATATAAATCAAATCTTCACAAGTTAAAATTATGCTAAGAGGTATTTTGGAATATTTAAAAAGTTCAGAGTGTCACAATATATATTTAGAAAAGTTAAAATATAAACTGCACATGACCTAAAATATAAGAAAATTAAATGCATTTTATCCTGTTTTTAATTCAATTGCTAAAGTATTAAGTAATAAATGAAACTATGGTACCTAAAAATTTCACGTAATACATGACAACATCAAATAGAAGCGCTGAGATATGTGTTCAGAGAATTTATGAGTACATTACATAGTTCTAAAATTTTCGGACCAAAGTGAGAAGGCGATAGAGTCAATGGGAGAAGTACAACTTTATTATGTCCATATAGAAATTTTATGTTTTAAATAGCATAGTCAATAACATGTCATACCGCATGATCTGTATATCCACCACATTTATTTGTCCATTTAGTTGATTGTTAATGTTCAAGGTTTCTGCTTCCAAACATAACGGTTGAAAAAGAAAAAAAGGATTGAACAGTCCATTAGGTTGCATCTTGAACTTGCTGATGAATGATTGAAGGCTTTTCATATGATAATAGTGCATTGAATCAGCTAACAATGGGTATTTTCTACTATTAAGATCTAGTATTTAAGAGAAGCCAAGCAGAAAATGATGGCATTTTCACGCGAAACTACCAGACGACGAAGTTGGTAAGTAATAATAATAATAATATTATTATTATTATATATCAGGCTATTCCTCCATGTCTCCATCCACCAGCGCATGCCTCTTCACAGTTACCACCTTTTATGCTTCTCAAATCTCACTATTCCATCCACCACATCCACCACTTGCGATTAATAGCCCAAGCCCTTTTTCTTTAACATTTTTATAATAGCAAGAAGATAACATTATTACATTTAAACTTTATATTTAATAAAAAATATTAAATAATTAGAAATTTATTCAGAATTTTGTATATAGAATATGACATAATTATTAACTTTTAGATAAATTGATGGGTCATACTATTTTATTTCATTCCGTAATCAATGAAATTTCTGTCAAAAATTCTCTCTCTCTATATATGTATATTTTTGAATGTGTAGTATTCCTTATATTTAATATAATTTTTCTTTATTATCATTTATTACTTATTTGTCTATATATATGTATACCTAATAATAGTACTGAGTAGTACATATAAAAGAGAGGATGATAAATTAAAGGATTTATATTTGATACACTGACTATGTATTGTTATATTAGTAAATATGACATCAAGGAGTATTTAATTATGACTCAAGAAGTTTACACAGGAAAAAGAAAAGAAAAATTGATGTTACAATTCTGGATTTACTTGCCCCATTTTACTTCAACTAGCAATTAGTACAAGCAAAAAGATTCACAAAGTCCGTGGAAATATTTTCGGGATAAATAAAATGTCAAATACCAAATAAGCTTCTTCCAAAGAAGATTTATTTACTTTCCTGTCGAAGATATAATTGGTGATGGTGGTGATGGCATGAGGTGTAATTATTCTTTTTCTTGTTAATTTATTTATTATTTTATGTGAGTATGGCTTGTCATTTTTGGCCCTAATGAAAAAGCATGGAGAACGGCAAACACTTGAGAGAGACGTTGGGGCCCGAGTTGAGAAGAACAATTGAAGCCCAAAAAAACTGTTCACTGTTTCACATAATTCATTTCTGACTAATTTATGGTAGGCACATCGTGATGTAATATTACATTATTAATACTACCAGGCAGGCTTTGAGCAAAACAAATCACTATTTTTTTCTCACCAAGAAAGAAAAATATATGAGATTTGATTAGGATGGTTATATTTACACTAGAATGGAATAATTTTAACTTATATTTTATTATTGGTGATTTTTCATTGATATGTAGATGACGCGTGCAATGTCTTTTTTGACATAACAATTGTTTCAGGGAGATTTGGCAAGGGATCCAGGCCCAAAAGGAACTAGAACAGCCCATGATATTTCTTTCTTGTTTTGAAGAAAAAGGGGTAAGGGTTGAGTTCATGACTCCTCATAGTTATGGATTTGATTTCTCTCAAGTAATAAATTTGCAATTGGTGGGCAACCCTCCATGGGGCGATCCCCTATCACTTAAGGACAACATCAATGAGTCATTTGGGAGGCCTTGGGTTGGCCCAGTTTAGTGGAATGTTGTGATTACAGTGGGTTAAGTCTAATAAGTGTCTACCACCTCAACTAGCTGAATTCCTATTTTGAACATTGATGCTCTGCTTGCTGGTATTGGAAATATCTCCCCTTAATGGCAGTTTTAATATGAAAAAAAAAAAGACAAAGGGGTGTCATGTTACTTCAATGTTCAGATCCTAAAAAAGAAAATGTTTCGACCAAAAATAATAAAATGTTACTTTTACGTATGCTGAAGAAGAGGTGTCACTCTCGGGGCCTACGTAAAACAGGAAGTTTTCTAGCGGAATTGATGCAGTGGGCTTGGTCTGAAGGGCTCTGGAGATGTTGTGTTGAGCAATAATTTGAGAGAGTCGGTGTAATCTTGTAAAATAGACGGTTTGGAATGTAATTACATTAAATTTTAAAGGAAGTTAGTATAATTTCCTTTAAATTATAAACATAAGCTTATCAATTACATATAATTTAAATCAATTCCATAACATTCAAGTAAATATAAAGAAAAATTATCCACATATGTGTGTGTTTGAGGTCCGAACTACCCAACTTCATTATGTGCGCTTTATTCACATGCAAGGCTTTCCTCAACCCAACACCTCCATCACGGTGGCACAACACGGCCCAAGCCGCTGCATTACACCTGTTCTCGGACAGACAAGTTATAATACATATGAAACATCAAATATGAATTAAAATCACATAGAAAAGTACATGTCAAAATTTTATAATGTTAAAAAGTAAAAAACTTATTAATTATATATTCACACATACACACATATAATATATATATATATCAAATACATTGTGCATATATGTGCACACTAATTCAAAAATCACATCCCGTAAGCTTTTATATTTTATATTATTTTATGTAAACTTGTTAAACTCTTCAATTTTAGAAATCTTAATTAACCAATTAGGAGGGGCTCTTTGTAAAGTAGTGCATGTTGGTGTTGAGAGACCGAATTCGAACTGAAATAACGAAGCTGTGTTCATCCAATTTTATTTAAATGTACCAGAATTTATTTAAATTCGAGTTTTTTTAACTAATTGACTTGATTTGAATTACAGTTAACAAGTTCACAAGTCAATTTTAGAGACTCTTAACAACTATTCATGCCCCGGGTCAATTTCAAACGAACTATCATTCATAGACAACAGATGTTCTACTAGTTACGGAAGAAAAAAAAAAAAGGTAGAAATAACAAGGGTGATCATGATAGTCGGCGCAGGAAACCACGAGGTGTGGTGTAACGTGGCGTGGTGACAATTTATCTTGTTCTTTAATTATATAGTTGGGAGTTTGATTTTTATTCATGGCAATGAAGTGTATTTTGTGATTAGCTGTTTGTCTCTTTGGAAGAATTCTCATGATGAGGAGATTAGTTATTGCTGTCAATGGTAGATATCCTGATAAAAAAAAATGTTAGGTGAAGCGATGTTATGTTGATGACCCTAGCTTGTCATTTTGCAGGTACTGATAAGCATAGTAATCAAAATTGGCTCGAACTAGCCGGTTTGACTGAAAAACTGATGAATTGATCATGAAATCGGTTCGAACCACTATTTAAACCTGTCCTGCATCAAAACTAGTGACTTGGTCAGTTGAACCAGACCGGATTGGGTCGAATTTTTTTTCTTTTTTTGCATTTTTTGGGCTAAATGATGCCCTTTTCTTAAAACCTTAAAAAAATTCTAATATAACTTATAGAAAAATACAATAACTTTGTTTGTATTATCATGAATTCTGAGTTTATTTGTGTAATTATATTTTAAACTTGTCAATTATGATTCATGATTGTAAAATGTGAACAATATTTAAGAATTTATGTTATTTATTTATATTTTTATATTTGGACCCCTTAAAGAGTTTCAAATTGTTAATTAGTTATTATTTTATTATATTTTATTTAAATTTTTATATATTTTTACATTTATTTTTGTATAAATGCGGTTCAATCAGATTAAATGAGTGGCCCATTGTTGAACCAAGAATCTAGTAATGAGATCTCGACTTAGTCGATCACCAGTCTGAGTCTGAAAACTATGCTGATAAGTACTGACTTAAGTCAAAGGACTGGAAGATGTAAATGAGAGATGCACTAGTGAGACTCTTTGAGGAGAGCAAGAGAACCTAAGAGAATAATGGAAACACTTGAGTGGCAATTAAGTAGCATTTGGTAGGGGACAGAATAAAAATATAGGAACAATAGAGACAGCAGATATGAAAACATAAATAATAAATATATATATATGGATATTATTGAAAAAAAATATTAAATTTCTATTTCTGCATTCTGGTTTCATTGTTCCTATATTTTAAAGGTATATAAATTTTATATTTTTCTATACTAGAAATAGAAAAATTTTCTATTCCCTAACCTATTTTCACTATTAAATAGACTTATATTTTTAATGTCTCTGTATTTCTATTCATAAAATGTGAAATATTCTATTGCTAGGTGCATGCTTGTTTTCTTTCTGCTGCAGGTACTTTCGGTAAAGCGAACAAGGACCGATTGGAAGGCTTGAGGGACGCCTTTGTTGGGATCAGCATGGTCAAATTGAGAGGAATCAAAATAAAGGATCAGAAAGTCAAAGTCAGGGAGTTTTGATTTGAAATTTTAATTTTCAGTTTTTATTTTTAATTTTTTAAATTTTATGGGAAAAATATTAAAAATTTTAAAAATTATAAAATTTAATTTTTAATTTTTATTTTCAGATTTTATTATTTCATTTATAAAATCTTAAAATTTGAAAAACTGAAAATATAAATTAAAAAACTAGAAATTGAAATGAAACACGCCCTTAATTTTGTTGCATATTTTTAAATTTATAAGTCATTTTCTACCCTGATAATAAAGAGTAAGGAGTTGAAACATAGCATATTTCTTTTCATATGAAAATAAGAGAGGGGGGAAAACCGTAAGAGAGAAATTTATGTCACAATTATTGTCACTGTCATATCATTGTACACTAGTAACAAATTTATCGTGTGAAGCTCAGAAAATTTTGATGTATCCCAGCGTGCAATCATAATATTTTTTTATCGCTTCTTTTTTCACAGATGGTCTTGCCATTTTCCTGCATCAACCATCTTCCTTATTTTCTTGTAAGTATTGAAAATATTCTTATCATACCTGTCTTCAAATTGAGGAATATGAGAAAACAATAAAAGAAATGTACAAAAGGAAGAAATTGATTCCCTAATAATATCATACTGAAAACATTTCTTCCGTTCCATATTAAATATCTCTTTCAATTTTTAGAAAAATTCATAAATTAATGAATATTTTCTCCGTTTCACATTAATTTTTTTTTTTACTTTTTAAGCACAATCATAAATTAATACATTAATTTATGAATATGCCTAAAAATTAAAAGAGCCATTTAATATGATACGAAGAAGTAAAATATTAACTCTTTTCTGAAGCTCCAATAAATCCCTTTCTTCATTTTCCAGCCTTTCATCCGCCAATATTCTTACTTCATCATTCATTCATTGAGTGGAATGAAAATTATCAACAGGCCACACCCACTAAGAATTGTCCAGTCCAGCAACGCTGCTTACATAAGCGAATGAGATCACTTCAATGATCATATCACTAAATAAAATATCCGCGTACCAATATCCCACGTGAATCTTGAGCCTCTCATCGCTAATTCATAAATCATTTTAATATAGAAAATATCTTAACCCAGAAACGGCATCATATCATATTAACAAGAAGAAAAGAAAGATTTAATTACAATTTGCCATGTGATTCTGCTATGGAAAAAGCAAAAAATATAAGAAACATGATAATATATGTACGAACCCCGAACCACCTCTTCCACCCTTGGAGATGCCTACCTTGGGTGAAGAAATTAGTCTCACAGCTGCCTGCTGTGGAGATATTCTGATAAATCAAAAAAATGATAATATATGTGCAAAAGCAAAGCCTGCTTCCTTCACCCTGCCATAGTGCCACCCTTTATTCTCTTATCATCTCATTTTGGAAGAGCCAGAGGTCCATTTTCCCATTCACACTCCAAAGATCTCTAATTGAAACGCATTGCCGTTTGTTGCCAACTCGCCAACCCAAAAAAGAAACCATTCTTCTCTCCCCAAAACGCCACCTAGCCGGCAATTGTTAATGAGCTTACTTCTTTACTTATAAAAAAAAAGGGTGATCATTTTAGTCTCTCAAAAAGAATATGTTAATTATTAACCAACAGAAAATTGATCATTAATTAGTTAAAATTTAGCCTTGCGCAAGAGGGAATACACGAAACCAAACAAATCACAAAATCATGATGTTGTTGCCTAGCTAGAGGTAGAGGATAGGTGTATTTAATTAGAGAATGAGATGTCCCTTTCCATTTGCTAGAGAGGATATATATACTAGTTGGGCATTAATGAGAGGGGGGCATGAGAGATTAATGGGGGAGATCATATCTCTTGCCTCATCATATGTTGGGACTGGTCCTTATGAGGGTGCAGTTCAGCCTAGTACCGATCAGTCAATATCAAGTTCTATATAACTTATATATTTATCAGATCATGCATGTAGAATATATGCAAACAAACATATGTGGTCCTCCTCCAAAGACAGAAGTATTCAAACTTCAGTGCCTCACATAGCTCCAAATTTTTTGCGATCAGTCTTATCAATTTCTGTTGTTTCAGCATTAGTCTTACAAATGGTGCTTGGGTTTCGAAAGATGGAGAAAACTATATGTATCTAGGTGATCGGCTAACAATAATTATATAGTTATGACTAATTAAGGCTATTTAATTTGGAATTTTCATTTAAATTGAGGTCGATTTATGAAGAATGTAACGTATAAGTGATGATGAGTTGGCTAAGATTTATGAATAGATTTCAGTAATTTTTTGTTGGTATAGTTAGAAATTCTGCTTTAAATATATTAAGTTACAAAATACATTTTTACCAAAAAGCAAT
Organism: Dalbergia cochinchinensis; assembly: GCA_031216125.1. Taxonomy (NCBI): domain Eukaryota; kingdom Viridiplantae; phylum Streptophyta; class Magnoliopsida; order Fabales; family Fabaceae; genus Dalbergia; species Dalbergia cochinchinensis. The sequence goes on along the minus strand of CM062371.1, from coordinate 47,507,944 downwards.
TTATAACAAAATTTTCAGCAATTAATTAATCTATTAAAAATTTTATTTCCATGATATTTTGATTGGGGAAAATTGCTAGGATGATTCAATAAGTAAACAATGCCCAGAAAAATGGACCGAATTCTATTCAATTCAACTCTTTGAAAAATTTGGTGGTTTCTTTGGTGAAGCTTCAGAAATAGCTTCATGCATGAAGCTGTGTCCTGGAGCTTTCAGAACAGGCCACGTGTGAATTTTTATTAGACTAATAAATATATGTTTATGTGTTAACGATAGTATTAAGTGTGTTTAACTTTTCAAATCAAAGACTGAAAATCACAAAGGCTATGGAGGCCACCACCTCCTCTACCATCCCCTCTCCCCACCAACACCACCTTTCCCTCTGCCACCTCCTCCCCCCATCAGCACCATCGCCGTCGCTCTTGTCGTCGCAATCTTCGCCGCCGACCAGCATTCTATTCAGACAAAGAGAACACATCGTTAACGCCTTAACAATCTCAAGCTCCCTTCTACTGGTCCAAGAAAAGACACACGCGTCGTCTAATGAAAGCTCCAAACACACACATGTCATCTAATAAATGCTCCAGCACACAGCTTTACAGGTGGAGCTAAATCAACAGCTTCACATGAGCATGCACCTTGAAATTTTAGAGGCAATAAAGCCTTCTAATTTTTGGTTCTATATTTGCACTCCCTCTGAAAATACCAATAATCATAGTCACCACTTTGGTGTACTTCATGCCATATTCTCGCTTACCACTAATCTTTAATTTTACTACCGTCAAGTTATAAGAAACATTTTGAAAGGATGATTGGTGAATATCGTATTCATTTGTGTATTGTACCCAAAAAAAATTATATTATCATGTGACGGTATTGTTTGCCAGCATTGATACACTAAAGTTAAATGAGCTGCAGCAAAAGGGAAATTAAAGGGGTTCAAAGTCATATACACGGTGTGTTTGGTGTGGAGGTTATCCATAAAACTTTCACTCCTATTTTTACTTCCATATCAAATACGCCGCTAACTTAATTACTAGGCGCTTGCTATTATTGACTATTCTTTTTTTTCTTCTACTAATTAAAAAGTTATTAGCTTTTATTTTAATATTCCATAACATTCTGTGTTGGATGTAATATAGGATTCTCGTGGCAAATTAACGACTCTGGTCGCAAGTCCTTGCCGACCGTGATTGTTGCCATAAATAAAATGAAAGGACAAAATGTTACGTATTACTGGCATGATTATAATTGCCAATGTCCCATTTATTTAAAAAGTTTTATCATGCAAGTTGTTGGCTTGAGAATCCTTAAATGATGACAAATATAATCCCATTTATTATTAATATATTTGCTAAGTGTTTCAGATTTATATCAGAATGCAAATATCTCCTGTATTTACAGGAGACATTCGTGGTCTGATTTGAAATACCAAGAATCACATTTGAATTAAAGGACTGTACGTAGAAAAACTGAAGGCTGGCAGAAGTGTGTCAGCAAAAAGTATTATTTAGTAGCTTGTGGGACCTCATAAAGTGAGAAAAAATCTACATCACAAAGTACAAAAGAGATGGAGAAAGAATATTGAATAAAACACATGTTATTGGGACAATAAGAAGAGGACAAAGACCATGCCTACTGTGACAGTACACAGTAAAAGAGAAGACAGCAGAAAAAGGAGACTATGGTTGAGTCTTCAAATGCACAGTAAACAAGGACATCAGAGAAGGTGCTAAAGGGGTTTATCAAACGGTCAAATCTTTTCTCTAACTTAGCATTCTTTGTTGAAAATATTTCTGCACAACAAAGAAAGAGTCTCATTGTTTTTCGTCAATGAAGAAATGATTGTTGCTCTCTTCTATAAGCCACTGTTGCCGTTAAAGCAAGTTCTTCCTGCTGCACCAACGTTGCACTACAGCAAGCACACCTTAGACTTCTTCGTGCCTCTCTCTCTCATGGTTGCCTTGAAAAGGTGCTGCCTATATAAGCTTCAAGAAGAACCTTTTAAAAGCACCAATACTTATCTAGCAAAGCAATTATTTTCTATCTTCAATATTATATTTTGAGAGAAATATATTGAGTGATTCATTTGAAATCTATCTTGGTCAAATTGTTGAAATACTGAGATTGTGTTTGTGAGGTCTTAGTTGGTTAGTCACTAACTTTGGTTTGTAAACTTGGAATCTGTATTTGGATTGGGAAATTAGGGAAACTCTCATCAACACTGGTGAGAACTGGAGTAGACTTCACATTGAAGTTGAATCAGTATAAAAAGTTCTTGGTGCATTCTCTTTAACTCTATCTCTTTAACTTTTATATATATTTTTTTTTATCTCTAACAAGTTTCTGATTAATACTACCGAAGCACATCCATCATTTGAATATTGATTCACCATATAAAGGAAAACAAACATATCATTACTGTATCTATAGTTTACTTAGAAAACAAATACTGTTATACGAATATCTCCTGTTTTTACAGGAGACATCTGCGAGAATATTTTAATTGTGTGTTAAAGTGTGCAGAAAATTTTAAAAGATTACTTGACTCAAACTCCCATTTCTCAAGTAATCTGATACAATCACAAGTGATTATCAGAATTGGTGAGACTTGTTTACCATATGTTTCATGTATATTAAATTTGTTTTAGTGATATAGCATAGGGGCATCAGAACGGGCTAACCCGCCCAATTTAGACTCGTCCCACCAAAAGTTCACTAAAAACGAGGAGGGGTGGGCTAGCCCGCCAAAATAAATGGGCTGAAATAGTCAGCTTAACCCGTTTTAGTGTGAATTGGCGGGTTAGCTTGTCAAAAAATAAAAAAAAAATTACAAAAAATATTTTTTTAATGTTTTGATAAATTTTTTTAAAAAAACTTTTAAAAAATATTTTTTATTTATGTATACTCAATTTTTCAAGGTCCATAACAAATATATACCGATTTTGACTAAAAAATATTATTATTAATAATGTTATTCGTGAGTTATGATACTATTTTATTTTTATGTTTTAATTTTGATTGAATAATGTTAATTATATAACATTTCTATTCTAGTGAGTGCACACATTTCTTATTTTTTTCTTTTTTGAGCCACATATTTCTTTTTTAGTACTAATAAATTATGAATTTTTCTTAAAAAAAAAAAAGACTTAACTTATGGGTCAAGTCCGCCCCAAGTTCCTAAACCCGCAGGTTAAGCGGGATTGATTAGGTGGATTGAGATTTTTTTAAGGACTCAAAACTTCAACCTAACCCATTAAAAATGATAATTTTGATGGGTCAACCTGACAGACTCAGCTCATTTTAATATCTCTAATATGACGTGAAATAAAAGAGTAAATAACCCAAAATGTAACAATATCATACTAGGAAATCACGTAAGAAGTGCTGTAGGTGTTTGAAGAGCCCCAAAAATAGTGTTTAAACCTGAGTATATAGAATAATTGGTAGTTAACCTACCTAAATTTTGTCCATAAAAAAACAAAAATTAAGTTATTAATATCAAAATCAACAATAAGATTTCCATAAAAGAAAATTTTACCCGGCGATAAGATGGTTAAGGAGACACTTAAAGGATTAAAGGATATAAGAGTCAAAATATTGTATTATATTGTTTCTTTGGAAAAAGAAAAAATTGCTAATCAAATACGTTTCATAATTTTTGTGGGCGGCGTCAACAAGGATATATATGAAATTATGACCATCTTGCTATGTGTTACCCACATATGAAATGATTTGTGTGGAAATTTACCATTTTTTACTTCCGTGCACATTGCCTGTGATGCTTAAAGATAAGAGTATGTCTAAAAATTGGGCTTTTAGCCCCGTTGATTATAAAAAAAAAAGAGTATGTCTAAAAAAAGAAAAAAAAAATTTAACCAAAAAAAAAAAGTCTAAAAACTATAGTCTTTAATGATTTTAATATACAATAATGATTCACGATGAAAATTTAATTGAAATTTATGTCAATATCATTAATTAGGCCATTGTGCTCACAAAAGCAATACAATTCAATATCAATTACATATAATAATACAAAATTGAACACAACTCCTGTATAACCATAATTTATAAAAAAAAAATCCGAAGTTTTTTTAAAACCAAATAATAATATTAATGTATTTGTAATAATATGGGGTTAATGACACCCATTGATTCCTCCCCACTGACTAAATTTTGTCCACAAGGGGAATTGGAGAGTTACAAAAATTATCATTGATTTCTAACAATTATCATCGCATTTCTGACCGTTTGATATGGAGAATAATCAATGGCTGCTATTCCATGTGTCAAATTACAATGCTTAGAATAAGCTTCATTGTTCTACACCATTTATCCCTCACAAACAAAACCCCACCAACACTCCGCCCACAAAAACTCCTTTCCCCTTTTGATTTTTGTCCCTATCAATAATCACTCATGAAACCCATGGGAGGTAGTGGTACTGGAAATGGTAATGGTGATTATGCCATTCCATTTCATGGTTGTGGTGGAAATATGAAGGTCACTAATAATAACCCTTCTATGTCTAGATCAGGCCCTCCTTTAACAGCCATAGATAGGTTCTTATGGGGCCAACAACATAGCCACTTCCCTCAAAATCAACATCAACACCAACATCAACAACAACAAGATAACAATGATGTTGCAAAGATTAATAGCCATGCAAGTGTTCTTGATGAAGAGTTCTGCAGGTTTGCTTGTTCTAGGTTTGTGTGGCCTAATAGTTACACTCAAGAAGCAAGCCTCGTTGATCAGCTTTTGGCAAATGAAGAGGCTCTCAATTGGGCACACCAAGTCCCCGCATCGGAAGAAGATGTGCATGTTTTAGGGAAGAATGTGAATGTGGTGGGAAGGAAACTTAAGAAAGGGTCTTTAGTGTCTTTGATCAAAGGGCAGTGGACTGAAGAGGAAGACAAGTTGAGTAAAGAGATTTTATTTTTTCTATTTTCTTTTGTTTTGCCTATTTTTATGTATGTGTAATTTTAGTTCCTCTATTATGTTGATATATTTGCACTAAAATTACAAGGTGGATTTTTTTTCTGTTTGTTTTATGATCAAAGGAAACTATTAAGGTTGGTGAAGCAACATGGTGTGAAAAAATGGTCTCAAATAGCTGAGAAGTTGGAGGGAAGGGCTGGCAAGCAGTGTAGAGAGAGATGGCACAATCATCTGCGGCCAGATATCAAGGTTTTATTGCTTAGCTCAATCATTGTCAACAATACGGTGCAATTTGATGCTAATTTCTGCTCATGCTCTATATCATTTAGTCTCGGTTTAATAAAACCCTAGGCCTAGGGCTAAATGAACGATGGTTTCGGATGTTTTTATCTCTTACAAGTTTAGAGCAGCAAAATTGATACAACTTATCAGAGTTTGACATATAGTTTTCAAGATTCACCATGGAATCTATAATTTATTAATTATGGAGCATCTATATATAGATTCAGACTTTTTTAGGATCTATATGTGGAATCTGCAGGTTGATCAATCTTCCTATCTTTCCTTTCTATATCTTAATTTATTGTTGGCATGTAAACTACTTCTCACATCCAAGATCAACATTGACTTTTTTGTAATTAGTCGTTCTTTTGGATTGTTCCTATTTTTATCATTTAAAATCATTTATTCTCTCACATTTTTCTTAATTTATATCTCCTAGAATCACGTTTAGAATTGTCAGGTTACTGAATATTGATACAAAGGCTTTGTTAACTTAACCCAAATAACCTTGACAGGCTTGACTCCATTCCATTATTCTTTCCGTCCCATTATTTGTTTAGATAGTATTTTACGTGTGATTAAATCAAACTATTTATATATATCAAAATGTTCGTGAAATCACAAAAATCCTTCATGTTGTGGTTTTTTTCATAAAAGAAAATACTAAATGGTTTGAAGCCATTTTCATGAAATGACATTACTAATAGAAAATCATAAGAGAATATACTTACATTTTGTGGTCACTCATTTTTTGTTCCCTCTCAATTTTCAAAGCGTGACGTATTTGGTTTTAAACTATTTAGTAATAATATGTGCAAAATCATTTCCGTATCAATTAGCAGTGTTGTTTCATAATTCACAAAAATTCAGTCTATTAGTACTTCTCTTTCATTTGTATGAAAATAATCTCAATTACATATCCAAAACATTTAGATCATAATTTGAAGATGTCAATCACAATTTACTTTTCATATATTCGGATTGCATTGCATGGTCCTTACTTTGTATGTGAAAACAAAAAAATGTTCATTGCGGTAATTTTTCCGTTGCTACTCAATTATTCGTTACAGAAAGATAGTTGGAGTGAAGAAGAAGAGAGGATACTAGTGGAAACCCATGCCAATGTTGGGAACCGTTGGGCAGAGATAGCGAAGTGCATCCCAGGAAGAACAGAGAATGCTATAAAGAACCATTGGAATGCCACAAAAAGGAGGCTGAATTCAAAGAGAAAGAACAAGAGGCCACAAAGCTCAAATGGGAAGCCACAGCCCTCAATACTCCAAGACTACATAAGAAGCAAGACCATTATTGGTAGCACCATCACTAATTCCACACCTACAACAACTATCACTAGTATTCCTTCTAGCTCTACCACAGCAATACCCGAATCTATCACCAATAACTATAACAGTGACAATATTAATAATCCCTCTTCACCAATCATAGCTGAATCTTATGCTGATGAGTTGCTCTTCTTGCAACAACTTTTCAAGGAGAATCATCAGGCCCATCATCACCAGCTGCCAATTGTTAATGTTGAAGATGTTAAGCACAATAAGAATTCTTCAATCTCCAATAATTATCACTCCTTGGATCAGATGCTCACTGATGTGAATGAGTGTGGTGGTTTTGCTCATTCCAATGATGCAAGTACATATAACATGTACTTGGATGAGAGTACTCTCAATATTCCTAGAAAGATAGCTCATCACCATGATCACAACACCCCCATCATCAATTACTTCGATTCTGATCTCTATCTCTCTAGCTTGATGAATGTGAATAGTGGTGCTGCTGGTTCTTCATCACATTGCTATGATCATGGTGGGAATCAGAACATGGATTTTCAGCTGGGGGTTCAAGATTGTTCAGTTGGAAGAAGGGAGATGGATTTGATAGAGTTGGTTTGTTCTACTCAGTTTTAAGCTTTTGATGATTTTCCACGTGCAAATTCTGATAATCCAAAATTAGAGTGATTTGTTTTTTTTTTTTTTTTTTATTCCGGTGAACTTTTGGAATAACTTCATGCTATAAGTTTACATTGGCTTGTAATGTCTGCATAAAATGAAAGGGATGTTACAGTGCCATGCTGTTGATCTAGTGATCTTACTTGATGGAGTTTGCTTATATTTCCGTTTGAATAAGCTGCTTCTCATTTTTAAGTAAAAATAAAAATACCTTTTGACTTGTTTTTCTTAAAAAAAAGGTAAATAATAATTTATTCAACAATTTTAATTTTTTTTATAAGCTTATATAACAATTTTAATTTTTTTATAAGCTTATATATATATATATATATAAATAAGTTAATTACTGAAACGAAATAAATTTTCTATAAAAATATTTTTATTATAAATCAATATGTTAATTTAAATACATTATTAGTGTAAAATAGTTTATATTGCAATTAATCATGTGTGTTATTGTAGCTATCATTTTTTAGATATATAGATATTGTATGAAAGCCAGACGCACACTTTTTTTTTGTAACATAGTAAATATAGTTGTATACCATAAAAAAAATCATAGTTAAATTATATCAAATGTAACTTTATAAAACAGCGTGATATTATTTAAAGTTCACATTTTGTCACCGCTTATTTGTATCTCATATAAATATACAAGCGCCTCAGTCAGCTCAATGCACATGTATATTATGATTTTCACTTACACTCGCAAAATATTTTTCACTAAAAAAAAGGGGGGTTGATCTAGGGAGGGTGTGATCGTAGAATTGTGAAGTCCTATTGCGAACAAAAGGATATAGCAGCAATTATTTTGTTATTTCAACTAAATTGCCATATTATTTGCTGTGCTTTTATTTTATTCCTGTTTACGTGATCTCCTTTTAAATTCTTAGTGTTTAATGAATTAGTAAAGACCTATATTATTTATATTTATCATGTATTAGATATCATGTTAATTCATATTTTATTCAATTTTAAATTAAATATGAGCTGATAAATTCTCTCATATATTATAAGTATAAATAATACTTCTTATTAGTGAATGATCACATTAACTGTTTTAACTTAGGTCAAAGTTTGCAACACGTGGCCATAATGATGATTCATCAAGGGCAAATGTTATGGATCTCCACGTAGCCATAATGCCCATAACTGCTTTTCTCTTTAAATTGAGATTTAATTTCTATCCATTTGAAAAGAAAATTTACTTTATTAATCATTTTTTGAAAAAATTGAATAATAATAAATAATTATCTACCATGATATTTATCCATTACATTTTTTAAAAAAATTTTATGGGTTAAAAAATAAAATCAATTTATCTTATAGTATATAAAAATTATAATTTAATTAATATATTTATATATATTATCAGAGTTAAAAAAGTATTTTAAATAGATATTTAATTATATATTATTATATCAGTAAAAATATTTAATCCATTATTTGAAAATTTTTACAAATAAAATATAGAAAAAAGAGTACAAAACCACCCTAAACTTTTACCATTTTACAAATTATACCACAAACTTTAAAATCTTCGCAGTTAGTCCGTAAATTTTGATTAATACTTCAATAAACTCTTTTGTTTTAAATTTGTTCATAAAATAAGGTAAGCTAACGGTACACATAAAAACATATTAACTATTTATTTTACATTAAATTTAGACCATATATTTCACTACAACTAATAGTAAATTTAGCAAATTCTTTCATAAAATGATCTATTAAGTTATAAGTTAAAGTTTAAGAACTAATACAAAGATTTTAAAGTTCATAGTGATACTATGCAAAAGGATATAAGTTTAAGGGGTTTGAATATTTTTTTTCTCTAAAATATATAATTGAATGACTTGTAAAACTATTTTAGATTAGCAATACATAAAAATTAATCTCCAATAATTAATATCTAAATTCAATTCTTATAAAATAATTATGATATCTGACCACCCAAAAGAAAATTAAGGTGTGGAGGAAGAAAGCAGAATATTCACCGTTCACAGCAATGATTATTTTAAGCTAATAAAATCTTTTCTTTAGTAATAACATATTGAAATAAAAGCTAAAATATATTTTTGGTCTAAAAAATAAATGAATTTTTAGTTCATGTAAAACAAAAGAGTTTTAATCCAAATATTTCCAAAATATTTAATTTTAGTCTTTGTTGTCTCAATTATTCTGGACCGTAGGGTTTTGACACACACACAGATATATATATTATATATATATATATATATATATATACATATATATATATATATATATATATATATATTATAATATGCCACATACAATTGTTGATTACTATATAAGATTGTATAATATGACTTTTCATTAGTTAGCTTAACATAGATAAAATAAATGTAATGACTAAAACTAAATAGCTTTTAAAAATATTTGGATTAAGACCGGTCACCAATGAGTTTGGGACCACTAGTGACAATAAATAGAAAAAAGATATGGGTTTAAATTAAAATTTAGGATTTGGGCTAAAAGCAAAAATAATCAAACATGTGGGTTCAGATTTGATTTTTTCAAATTTCATCAAACATAAAACTACGTTTCGGGCAAGATAAAATAAGCTTTAGTTCCAAAAACCAAAACATTTTGTTTCTTGTTCTTGCTTGCCTCTCTAATATAGTAATATCATTGAACCAGATCCAGCTTCCCCACCCATCAAGTATGATACCAACACCTTTTGATATCTTTCAAACAAATGCCACCTCTTACCCAACTCTTGACCATGATATCTTTCAAGATAAATTTTTTAGATTAGAATTTCGTTATTTTTAAATAGAAATTCTGTAACATGTTTTGTAAATAGTATATTTTAATTAGATTGATGAACATATTTAGGAAATTAGTCAATAAATATTATAGTTAGCAAATTTGTTTATTTTAATTTGATTTCTTTGTTGTTTTAGATAGATTAGTGCACCGTAAACCTATTTTAGTTATATATATTAATTAGATTAGTTAAAATTATAGTTAGATTACAATATAAACATTGGATGTAAAAAAGATATTTTATTTAGAATAGTGATTTTTTTAATTAGATTTGTTATTTAGTTAGTTTTTTTAATTAGATTTGTGAGAGAGAGGGAGTGAGCATTTGATACAAGTGACGTGCTTATATATACATGGACGGGGGGAGGAAATGAGGAAATCAGTGAAGCTAGGATGGGGGAGGAAAGGATAGGAAATCAGTCAAGCTAGAAATCACCCACTACTTGATCGATTTCTTTGAGTTAAATGATGTACAGAAATTGATCAAGTGATACCCGCTTCCTTTGAGTTTTTGTGTTTTAAAATCAACTTATAGCTAACCAATTTCTCTAATATAAAAAACAATATATATACATACATTAAGTTTAAAATGTGCAGATGTGTATAAATCTTTTTTTTATTTATATCTGTAAAAAAACCTTTAATTTATTGTTTAAAATTTGTATTAATCCATCATTATCCAAAGAATTAAAAAAAAAGACTGTAATGCAAGGTTCCGTCAAAAAATTATATAAAACTGTTTTATATAAATTGTTATAATATTGAATTTATTGATTAAAAACTGGTGTGTACTTTCATTTTATAAATCTAATGCATATATTATTATTATTATTTTTGTATTATCATTAAATATAACATAGAAGATTAAAAACAAGTAAAGTATTAAATTTAGAAAATAAAATTACAAAATTATATAAAATATCTAGAATATGAAAGTATTGCAATTTCAACGTTTATGAAAATTTGAATTTATGTATAAACATGTAATAATATCTAAAGGCACTTAACAGAAAAAAGAAAAGGATTGATTAAAAAAGTGAAATTTTTAAATTTTCAATGGACTGAAACTTTTAACTTAACAATTGTTGCACCAATTTTTTTTTTTTAATAAAAGCCTAATTAGGGCTGGGTACGAATTATCAAACAAAGATCTAGATACATTACAACACATTATTTTAAGGTTCATTCCTGTTTGTCTAATATAAATTCCTACTAACTGTTCATATTTACATCATTCCTCAAAAGCCTTGAGAATCGAAATAATGTTACACTAGTCACTAGTTACCAAAATCCATAAATGAATCGACTTCAACAGGAACACGTAAAAACGCAAAGTGCTTTGCTTTTCTGTTGTTGTCGCTTTTTTTTTTTTTTTTGTGGTGAGAAATGCATTGCGCTTTGATGGACAAAATCATACTGTATACAAGATGTTCTCAAAGAATAACATTACTTCAACAAAATTATTCATTGAAACCAATACGTTGCAAAAAAATAAAATAAAAATTCAAGTATTACATTCAGTATTATGATTCCTGTGCCCATATATTATATATATATATATATATATATATATGAAAATAAAAAATAATATAAAACTGGGAAAAATGTTGATATTGTTGACCAGGAACAGCCTTGCCTTCTCAACTACTCAGCTTCCAAGTTCCAGTACTTTATCACGTAAAATTTATACCCCATAATGCAAATTTGAAATTTCGTTGCATGTGTATCTTACAATATTCCAATTTGAGTCAGCACTTAAACCCAAGAGTTGATTTTGCACTGCTCAAACCACAACCCCTATTACTATAATCATATAAATGTATCAACTACCACACTTCTTTGGTTATTATTATTAGCATTTCTTCAGGAATCACAACATCTTAGCTGTTACAAAGAATACACCAGCAAAGAGACCTGAAAATAGTGTGCATTATTGATATAAGATGAAACAGAAGATAAAATCGCCAAAAATAAATAAATAAAACAAAGGTAGAGTTGCTAGTGCGAATTACCAAACAAAATACTGAACAAGTTTGATACACTGAGAGGAACTTTGAACACTAAAATGCCAGCAATGGAGATTGGAATCTTGTTTAAGGAACCTACAAGACTGTAAAACAGAGACAAAACATAACAGAGACGTTGATGGATGGAAAAAGAACTCAAAAAGAGTTAATTGCTCAAATAATAAGCAGCATTGATACTTCAAAATAGTGGTCACATATATATCCGTGTCAAATACATATTGTGTTAGATGCTTTATGAAGACTTTAGATCCACGTAACTACAATTTACAAGCATTTGCTTCAAACTTTTGAATTCTCACACAGCCACACCTATATAAATGGAAATTCTATAATAATCAAATAGACGAGTTAATTTTATAATGTTTACAATTAATATATGCTAGAATTAAAAACCTTGTTCTTCTTTTCTAATTGAAGTTTTATGGTTTTACGTTAATTTTATAAAAATATTACGTCATACTATAGTTGTATCATGTCATAAAATTTTTAAATAAATATTGTCATATCGCCATAATCATATCATATCACATATTTGCATCCGTACTTCATAGCTCAGATTAAATGTTATTTTCTTATATACTAATAGTTAAGGGCCTATTTGTTTTGTCAATTTTTAGTTTTCAATTTCCAGTTTTCAGTTTTCAATTTTCAGATTTGTGAAGGAAAAACTGAAAAAATTGAAAACTGAAATTTTAGGCTGTTCTTTCTGTTTTAGTTTTAGTTTAGGTTTTAGTTTACATTTTGTGAAAAAAGCGAAAAAGCGAAAATTTCGATTTCAGATTTTTCTTTTCAAACTGACAAATGCTAAAAGCTAAACTAGCTGAAAATGCAAAGCAACAGACCTAGTTTCAGTTTTTCAGTTTTTATTCACAATCTGGAAAAGCGAAAGCTAAATTGGAAAATCTGGCAGCAAAGCTCAATAGTTTCAACATAGAGGGCATGCTTGGTTGGAAGATAAAAATGGGTAAAGAATTTCATGGATGAGCTCCATAAATATTTTCAGTTCTTTTACATATGAAACTCATCCATAAAATTTTACATCGCACTTTTCACCCTCCAACCAAGCACATCCCAAGGGACAGTTTATCAAACTCTTTTCTTTTGTGCCATATGTGTATTGAATTTCAACTCCATAAAATTACCTATATGTTGTAGGGCCAGTTTGATGCAAGAACCACATTGAGGTGAAGCTAATGGAAAGTCCAAGCAGTCCACTAGCTGTTGCAACAACCCAAAACAATGGCAGCTTAACTACATTGCTGGAGATCAAAACAGAAAAAATGGTTAGGATGCTGAAGGATTAACTGAATTTCAAAACAAAGAAACATATTCACTCACGCATGTATTACATAATCCCACTCGCCGAAAAGGAAAATCAGGACGATGGCAAAAGGTAAAGACAGCAAATTGTTCAGCAACACCATTGAAAATTCATTGAGAGAACCAGAATTTGTTGACTTTTTTGCTTCATCCATAACCCAACGAAGGGTAAGCTGCCACAATAGGGAAACATTTGAGCTATCTCAAATTCAACATAATCAGGAATTACATAAAATATTTTTATTCTAAAAATTGTCAACCTCACTTTCAAACCGAGAAGACTTTTGCATAATATGAAAAGAAAGCTAGGACTAAATCCACATACCGAATAACTTGCAGTGAGAACACAATTGCTAATCTGCCAGGCATAACCAACACCATCAAAGGAGAGATCTGTAATGCCACCACTAATAGCAGAGATAATCTGTATCAAATATGCAACAAAACTTCAACAAATAATATACTATTACTTCAAAAGAAGACAAACAAGATGATCGGCAAAACAGTAAATACAATAAATTATTGAAGTTTCTTAGGAAGTTTTCTGAGTAAATCAGTGTGAAGAATTGTGGCATCTTAAAACATATTGTGATTAAAAAAGAAATGAAGAGTTGATTTCAATCTTAAGTATTTGAACCTAGTGAGATTTTCCAGACTTCTAAAGGGTTTTGCAACTACAAGCACATAAAATTTTCGTATGACAGAAGATGTATCCATCCAAGATTTATATATAGAGAAATCAGATATTTTCCAAACACAGTCCTAACATAGAAGCTCAGTTTTGTCTGAAAATAAGAGTATATAACGAGTGCGACGTAACATAAGAATGCCATTTACCATCAGAAACATCGCAGTCCACACTTTGGGATTCTGACGTTTCCGAAATAAATATAATTCTCCAATTGCTGTTATGATATTTGTCACATTCTTGAGAATTGTCACCATTGCAATATTTATGTATTTCAAACTGAAAAGAGAAAATCACCAAAAGACATTATGTGTAAGATAGGAGCAGCACAAGATGTAGATTAGCAAACTAAGCAGTGAGGCAATAATTAGGTAGTGCCAATCCTCGCAAAATTGTCTTACTAGTCAGGTTCGACATCAACTTAGGTCATAAAGAAGAAAACACAAAAAGTAAGTTTATTTCATACCTATACATGCCTGACACAAGCATGCCAATAAAAATTACATTGACAGGCATCCAGACCCTGACCAGCCTCCAGTTAAGCCTTTCAACTGAAATCCTGCCGGAGAGCGCCAACAGAACAACAACCAGAGTGCTGATAAAGTTCTGCAAAGTACAAGGAATAATATAGATCCCATGATCATTGATTTTGCATAACAAGCTCCAGGAAAGATAGTAGATTAATGAAACACAGACAATCATCATTCCTGTGATATATTGGCCTCTGGGTAAGACCTCATGGCATCACTTAGCACCCTCATAGAGGAAACAAAAAAAGGGGATAGAAACTATCTTACTTGATAAAACATCAATGATATTCCGGCATTGAAATTATAACTTGATAAAATGACTTTGTTTAGCATTATCATGCTGCATGAAGAAATACAGTAAGCTGTTCCAGAGATAAGAGGTCCAGACTTCTTAGATGATCCATGCAAATGATTTCTTTCATCCCCATCAACATGAAGACTGACATTATCACCAACTGTAGCTTTATTTGTTTTCAGAAATCTGCTTGTAAAGGTGAAAGTGTTTCACGTATCACTTGCATCGCATTATTCTAGAAAAATCAACATTATAATACTATAAAGTTAAAACATACCTCTAAAATTGAACAAGAACTTCTTCAAGCACCCAGAACCAAAACAAAATATCTAGGAACAACTAAGTGAAAATGGACACAGGCATAGAATATGACGAAAAAAGTTCACAGTGGCTGAATGGCAGGAAGAACTCAAGGTAAAGCATACTTGTGTCACATCATCAATATCAATGTTTGTACAGTTTGAACATTAAATTGGAAAGGAAGATAATTGAAATTAGTCAAATTTGCGTCAAATTCCTAGTAATCGAACAGAAATGAAAGCAGAGAAAGGGAAATGCATTGATATATAGATGTACAAGCCATAGAGGTGCACTTCAATGAAATAAAAATGGACATTTTAAGAATAAAAAATGTGGGAAAGAATATTTGTTTCACACCTATCATTCAAACCTCTACGTTCTGCACTTGTTGTGAAATTATTGACTGAAATCTTCCCTTGATCGCGAATTCCATTGAAAGTTGTGTGCACTGCATTAGCCTTTTCATCTAGTGCTAGTTTTGAAGTTATGATTCTGCTCAACCCTGGTTCTTCAGGGTCATGATGAGTAACAATGTCCAACTTAAAATCAGACGACATATCATCAACCTGGAAGCAGGACAAATAAGACAATAACTACTAGTCACAAAGACGAAACAAATAACCCATTGCATCTATTACAGCAGTAAAAGATCAAGCAAAATAACAAATTGAACGAAACTGTATCTATTACAAAGCAAAAGTTGAAAAAAAAAATAATTGCCAAAGTCACATGACACGTAATCAAAAGTCAATGATTTACATGGAAACCAACACTATATAATAAGATTCAACTCAAATTTCAGTGGACACGGATGTAGTAATATAGGAGTGCTTAAGATTTTTTATTTTTCCAAAAAAAAAAAAGACAATCAAGTTCATTGATTTAAATCTTATTTTCATTTTTACCTTTACAATTTACTAAAAAAAATTTAATTTCTATATACTGACAGTATAAAAGATTTTTACACAATCATTCAATCATGTATTAATATATTAATCATGATGTTGACTTTTTCTTTCCTCACTGCTTGAAAAGTCAACGAATGAAATATTTTAATTAGATATTTTAATTAGATGATAGTATAAAAGTGTTTTACATTGCATCAAAATTAAACTCATACTAAAATTCATAATTAATTTAAAAATACGAAATAAAAATAAAAAAAGAATGTTAAACCTAACTGCCCAATCTTCCAATACAATTTCTATTCTTGGAATACAATTTCCAGCATCAGCATACTGAAAATATGCGATGCATCATGCAATTCCTACACCCCAATAAAACCTTCAACACGGTTGAGAACAGGAGTCACGATGTAAGCGAAAAAAGAATTAAGCATAAAAGAACAAGCCATGTTCCCCAATAGGCCAAAGAAAGCACCAACCAACAAGATGATTACTAAAAACACAACAGCACCAACAGATACATGTAGATACGTTTTGTAACCGATCAATTTTGAGAAATAACCCTTTTTCTCTTTTTCAAAAATAGATTAAAAAAAAACCAAAAAGCAAAAAAACAGATTTTTTTTTTGGTAAGAAGAAAAAAAAATATAATTCCTTTAATTTTGGTGCATTAGCAAGTCAACCAGTACTATACATCTATTTATAACACTTTCTAGCACTTTGCTGATGTGGTAAGATATGTGTAAAATTATTTTACACCTGACATTGTGTTGAAATTAAACCCCAATTCAAATACACAGGGAGGTTGAATTTATTTGATTTTTCTCCTCTAAAGTAATGAAGATGATAAAGTGTAAAAGTGTGCAGTTAATCAACTTATTTTGAGCTAAAAACGGTTTATAATTATAACTTCCAAATAGGTTTCCTTTTTTTTTCCCTTTTGAAAAAGAAGCGATTACTTATCCAAAATAAATTCTTGCCAAACAGGCTCTAGAGCTGAAACCAGCAAGAGGAGGGAAAAAAATAAAAAAAGAGGTGAGATTCTTACTGTTTATGCACCAGCTAGCTACTTCACAAAGTGTTCACAGCGTGATGATCATCCACAGAAAGACACAAACTTTGAACTAAATGGCAAATACCCACATGAAGATGAGTTGAGAAGAACTCATAAACACCCTTGGGAATGGAAGAACACGGCGAAAACGTGGGGAAAGGTTCAACCTTTTTGAGGAACACGCAAAGGGAGAGCAATGAAGTGGTTCATGAATGAATGGATGAATGATGGGGTTACGTCGGTGACGATGATGAAGATGATCATGAGGGGGATGCGAGATTCCAGGACCGCCCAAAGAGTAGAATAATGGAGATGGAACGGATTCCGAGGGATGATGAAAAGTCAAAGAGATTGAAGCTGCCATGGCTTTTGCCTTCAAGAGCAAGTGAACGAAGGAGAGGAAAGGAAGATGGATTTTGCGTGTGAAAGAATGAGTGTGAAGGATTTGCGGGGCAGTGGCTCTGTTTAATAAGAAGAAACTAAATTTTGTTAGCCAATAAAGCATGTTACTTCATATCATTTTAGGGCAAACCCATTTTGATACTCAAGACAAATTAGTAAAATTGTCCTCTAATCCTTCAAAAAAATAATAAATAAATAAAGGAAAAAAAGTTTAGAACACCCCAATTCAATTTTGACTCATATATACTTTAGTCAAGTTATTTTAAAAACATGTAAAATGATTAGTAAACTTTTTAATATGATTACATTACGATGCTTTGATAACTAATATTCATATTTTGATAGAATATTCTATGTGTTGATTTTATAATTTCATTAGAAAACTTCACATATTAAAAAATAATATGATAAAAAATTACAGGAAATTTTTAGACTTTTTATGTCAAAAGAAAAAAATTAAGGATCATTTTACACTTTTTAAGGTAATATGACTGAAGTACACATGAGTCAAAATTAAAGAGTTTTCTAAACTTTTTCATAAATAAATTATCCCACCATATAGGTGTGTATAGTATATATTTTTTAATCCTAGGAAACTAATGCATTATTTATATATTTCTAAAGGATCAAAATGGGTCTTTAGTATTTTATTTTATGATTTTAATTTTTATACATTGTCAATATAAAATTTCTTTATATTATTGTCCAATCATGCATTGCTAAATAAGCAAAGATAATTTAATTTTATACCTATTACTTAAAAAATTATGTAAATGAAAGAATTTAATTAAATGATAATATAAAAAAATTGTGTTATCGTTACATCAAAACTGAACTCTTAGTTATTTGATAATTTCCATAAAAAATTCTATAGGCTTACTTTCTTTTCAAATATATGAAATTGATTCAGCAACACATTGAATGCATTTAGCACCCCCTAACAAATGTAGTTAAATGAAGGTGCACCACCCACATTTTTTTCACAAGAAACATTGCCAACAGAACCCATATTTACATAATCTCACAATTACTATACATGTTCGATTGAAGAGTAAAAATTGATAAAAATTTTACAAAAATAAACTTCATGTACTGAAACACAAAATCATTTTATCCCTAACTCAAACACAAAATAAAATTGGCATCTTTTAATCAACCAAACACAAAGTGTGTAGTAGTTTATAAAATGATTATAAAATGCCGCCATTTGAACATTATAAAATGATTAAGACCTAAAAGTGAAGATTATAAAATGCCGCCATGGTTATGGATGGATGCGGTTGTTCATTGCCATTTGCCAATAACCTTGTGCCAAATAAACCAGCCATCTTCTCACTGTCACCTTCACGATGGTCTCGTCAGAGTGGCCTGTAATTCCAAAGAATGGCAGTTAATCAAGTGTAGTCACACAATTACAGTGGCGTTTAATCATATTTATTAAATATGGTTAAATGGAAATAAAAATATGAGTAATATTTTTTTTTGACATTTAAAAAGTGGTTGCCTATTTAAGTATTTACTTTATAATCATTCAATGTGATGAATATTAAGGATAAGTGGGGACCATCATCACATCTAATGGTTATAAAGTGAGAGTCTAAATAGACACTTATTTTTTGGGTGTCTAAAGGATAATGATATTTTGACACCCTAAAAGTTAGTGTCTGTTCAGGCATCCACTTTATAACCATTAAATATAATGAATGTTAAAGATAAGTGGAGACCACCATCATATCCAATAATTATAAAGTGAATATTTAAATAAATATTTATTTTTTAAGTATCAGATTAGCATTTCTCATTGCCAAAATAATATTATCCTAAAAATATGGCCAATTTTTTCTATCTTCTTCTCCATCTCTCCTCATCTTCATTCAATTCCCTCTCCGCCTCTGCCACGACCTCCTCCTCTTCCGTGGCCATGGAGCAGTGGAGCGAGGACATGCAATGGAGCTCTGGCAGAGGCGTGGCAAAGATCTTGCAGTGGTGGAGCTCATTTGACACGTCAATGGGCTGAAGCTTGTTTATAGGGATATTGAAACCTTAAAATCAACTTTTTTTTTATTAAAAAATCACTTTTTTTTTTATATATTTGGATAATTTTTTTAAAATAATCAGTATTTAAAAAAACCAGTCTTTAGTTTTTTTGCAAAAAAACCAAGAAAATAAACTTTTTAAAAAAATTAATTTTTTGTTTTATAATAACTTTTTTGAAAATCTGAAACGAATGTCTTTATTAAAATGGTAAAAAAAAGTACAGGAAAAAATTATAAGAATAAAAATGAAAAATTAGATAAAGCACAAAAAAAAACTAAAAATTAAAATGTGTTTAAACGTTTTTGTTATACTTTTCGGTTGCCTCAATTGAGTCTCAACATTTTGGATTGGTTACTGATTTAATTTATACTTCTTATATTTTTTGCCTGTTGCCTGATTGAAATGAATTTATAGTTAAATAGTTGATTTAATTATTTTATATGTCTCTATTTTTTTAACTTAATTTTTAATTACGTTATCATTCTTAAAAAATTTATAATTAAATTTTTATATGACATAAAACTTTTCAATTAGAATCTTAAAGGTAAATCCTCCTTAAAAAAAATATTTTGGTCAATATTACGGTGAACTTGATGAAGTCAAATACACTATACACTTTATAGATATCTACACCGCTCAATGTATTTAAAATACAAATAGATGGCTAAAAATAGTACGAAGCACAAATACACTAACTTACTGTAATGCACTTTAGAAATACCCACACCATCACCCAATTCACTCTCCGTCTCTATCTATCTCCTCGCACCTCACTTCCTCCTACCCAATTTCCCCCAAAGCAAGAATCACCAACCACCACCACCACCAACTTCCACGGTTCCAGCGTCCAAACTTAGAAAATGGATCAGAACCAAGTCCAAAACTTAACTCTGTGGTTCCCAAAGTGAACAGTGAAATTTCTCCGTATCCGCCGCCGAGACTTGGACAGTTGTACAATTTCTTCTCATTTTCACACCTCACACCTCCGATCCAGTGTGAGTGCATTTTCCTTACTTTGTTCTTTAATTTTTCCTCTGAGCAAATTGTTTATCGAAATGTGTGAATTGAAGTTCCAAGGCACTTGTTTAGTTATTTTCGAGAGCTCTCTACTGTAATGCAGTAGAGCGCATGCACTAATTTTGGTTTGGTCGATTCATTAAGGGCATTTTTGGTTTCAATTTTTCACTTTTTAATTTTTAAAATTTTCAGAATTTTTTTTATAAAATTTAAAAAGTTAAAAAATTGAAAATATAAATCAAACATATCCTAAAAATGCTTGATAATCAATTGAATATGATGTCTTTTAATTTTTTTTCCAAATCAATTTTATGTATAAAATTATATATGATTCATTTAGAAAATTTTACTTTCATTTTTACTCCGTATCGAAAAGACACCTTAGTTGCTTCCTTTTGATTCCTTGCAAACATACGAAGGTCAAATTGTCCATTCCTTGATGCACCGTTATTAAAACTCGCTCAATTACACATGAAACTCGTCTGGAAAATTTTACCCTACGTTCACTTTCTAACCAAAGACACTCTTACTTGCTTCCTTTTGATTCCTTGCAAACATACGAAGTTCGAATTGTCCGTTCCTTGATGCACCATTTTTAAAGCTCGCCTATTGGGAGTTCAAAACCAATGCTAAAAGATTATTTTGAAGACTCTGCATTATAATCTTTGGGTTGGTTATTGTTTGGTACCGATGATTGGGGTGTCAGAAGCTAAAGATAGAGGTAGAGATGAAATATGAATATTCTGTTTTCTGTGTTTTTTTAATGGATAGTACTTTGGGATTTGATTGAAAAAAAACTATATTATATAATGTCCTGATTGTAAATTTTTAAATTATAGGAATTTAATTAAAAATTGGATGAAACTATAGAAACTTATAGAATAATTAAACTTAAATAATTTTGCTTTTGTTTTTCTATAGTTTTATCCATTTTGATTAAGCAGCTAATGCTACTTTCAACCTTTAGATCATAAGAGTTAATGAGTGGTCTTGTGCTAATTTTAGTCTTGTGCAAAATGAGATTCTTTCTTTTCAATATATATATATATATATATATATTGCTTTTCACAATAAAATCAATCAATTTGTACTTATTTTATAGAGAATTACATGACTTTGAATGGTTCATTATATTGGATAATCGAAAAAGTAGACAACTCTTGTAAAGCCAAACTTTAAATTTTTATAATTTTTTATGTGTGTTATCTATTTTGATTTCTGAAGATTAATTTAATTTGATGTTGTCCTTATTTGTTGGTTATTTATAAACATTATATTTATTTATATTTTTTGGGGGTAAATTTTATTTGTTCAAGCTATTTAATTCACATAATAAACTATAAGACAACCAACTTAGAACGGATATATGTGGGGCAAACTGAAATTCAGTTTTCATTATTTCTTATGAATGATCAGGCTCCCAAATGTGACTCTGTATTTTCATACCAATTTTAAATTATTTTTCAGAAAATATTTTCCATGTGATTTTTCTTAAATAAATTTTGGTGTCAACACCATGAAAATTTTCAAACAATTTCCATTTGCCTCCTGGTCACAACACCCCCTAGGTAGGTTGAGACACTTTTTTTTTTCTTCGTTCTTCTGAAATTAGATTTAGACACCCTTAAATTTATTAGTTATGCATAAATATTTATTAATTAAATATTCTCAACAAATAAATAATCATTTAATCTCGTTGCCTAAACAAATGGTTGTATATACTAATAAATTAGAGCAGGGTGAAGAGTTTGCATGAATTTTGGTGCGGAGAAATAAAGAGTAGTGAGAGAAAATTGGTATTTTTTTTCCCTTCATTATGCCATTTGTCTTTTAAGATATGATTTTTTCTTTTGATCTCTCAAAATATCTTAATTTTTCTATTCAATCTTTAAATAACAGAAATTTAATGGGGGAATTAAAAAGAATAAAAATAATTTTCAAAGAACTAAATAAAAATTTTATAAAAGAGGTGACTAAAGTAAAAATGTAATATTTTGAGAGAATAAATCAATATAATTGAGAGAAACTAACTTTGTGGATGCAAGGAAAAAGCTGGAGATGCAAAAGCGTTTTCTTAATTTCGATTGAAACCAAATAATCTGCAAAACAAATTACAGGAGTCATAATGAATGGATGATATTATCTATATTCGCTGACGTCGCCATAGATGATTGGATCAAAATATAAAATATAAGTGAAATGAAAAGTAGAACATCAAAACAATTTTCATAAAATATATTTTGTAAAAGCTGGAAACAGTCAAATTCTGGAAACAAGCACTCTGCAGAGCAGGGATATGGCTATGTGCTTTGACCCTCTCTAGAGCTCGTTAGATGAGAGCCTCGTACACTGGATTGGTCTTTCATATTTTGTAAACGGTAGATTCTGATTTCTGATTAATTAGTTGTGATTCAGAACAATCATACGATGATGTTATAAGATAAACATTGAATTTCAAAGTGCGGTAATCTACCATTTCAATTTTTTATACCAACGCCAATGAGGCATCACCCAGTAATGTTTCCTTACCGGTACAACTAGATGTACTATAAAAAAATTGAACATGAAGAGGAGCTTTTCTTTTTGCTGCAGACATCTGAATGGCTTACATGTACGTAGTATTCTTTCATGATTGTTGTAAGATGCATTTATCATGCTTTTTTGTATGTTGTCCCAGAACCATTTTGTAAAGGAAAGATATATATATAATCCCCAAATCCACTAAAGTTAATCAACATATATACCAAGGGAGGAGCAGAGTGTGATGATATGGTACTCCCTCCCTTTCTTATTCTCTTCTTCCTTTTCTACTCTTCTTCACTTTTACAACCAAAACTGTGAGTACATTCCAAAGCTAAACTGAGAGTGCTAATTGCATGTGGATCAGTCTTCCTCCGTCAGCTGAAGAATTTACAGCCTCTCTTTGCATCATCCAGTGAGTGCCTAGGTGCTGTAATGTTGAAAATATGCTTTGACAAGTGACCATACCTGCCCTGTAACCTAAAAATGCAATCAAAACCTATGCTTAGATCACAATAAACTGCGAAAAAAAAAATATCATGCATGTAAAAACTCAGACACAAAATCCTAACACAAAACACTCATCAAAAGGTCCCAATTCTATGGGGTTTTTAATGGCTAAAAACTCCTAAAATTCCATCCAAATTGAGGGAGCATCACATGATTCATTTCACATTTTCACTGGTGATCTATCACTAATGAACTAAGGAATAGGATTGCTTCTTCTCTATTGTCAACCTTTAACTGAATATTAAGTTAAAGCCTAAAGGAAATGACCAATATTCGATGGAATTTGTAAGCAATAATAAGTTTTCAGAGCATAAGTTGCTTCATATAACTTCTCAGCAAATCTGTATATATTCGCAAACAAGCTAGCCATACAACATGTTGTCCCCAAAAATACAAAACCGTTAGCAAGAAAGCAAATATAGATATGCATTCACATTGCACGGGATACTTTATTGACTCACATCACATTCCTCCATTAGATGGAGTGCAGACTCTATTTGAATGAAATTCACACCACATACAGTGTCTATATTGCATCCAATAGTGAATGAGATATAAGTTGGTATGGTGTCTAATTAACATAAAGAAATACATAAAACAAAAACACAATCAACTATGAATACTATTTCTCACCATTTGTTCCTTTAGGTTTGCCGTTTTTATTGCAATTGCCACATAAATTATGTCTGCTACATTTTCCACCCATCTGAAGCAAGCATGTCTCCAACTCTTCATGAAAAATAAAGTCCCAATAACTCCCCAAAACCCAATTGCAAAGCCAACTGCAATGACAAAGTAGAAACACCATTCTTCCAACTTTTCTATTTTGCCATCTTCATCTTCAAATCCTCTGTTTCTGCGATCTTCTTGTGAATTGTCACCAGAGCAATTATTTAACAATGGAAATCCACATAGATAGGGGTTCCCATCATAAATAGATGAGTTATAAGTTAAAAATTGATTACTTGTAGGAATTGGTCCTGAAAAGTTATTGTGTGCCAAGTTTAAAAGACTCAGTGAAGTTAAAGTTGGCATGTTGCTTGGAATTGTGCCTGAGAGTTGGTTATAAGAGACATCAAAGGATTCCAGTGATGTCATATTACCTATTGTCTCAGGGATCTCTCCTTTCAATTGATTGTTTGATAGACTCAAACCATGCAATCCAGTTAGCGAAGTTATTTCTTCTGGAATAACTCCAACCAAGTTGTTGTAGGACAAATCCATATTAACTACCAAAACCAAGTTTTTGGTGTAATCCAGTTCTCTTCCTTTCATAACCTGTTTGACATCTTCAGTAGACCATTCTTCTGCTGGAGCCTTTGCTACAGCCATAAAGGACACCACTTCTCCTCCTATAGATTGGTCGAAAGATTGGTGAAGAATCATTCCTTCAAGTTCTCCCACGCACAAAGGTATTGAACCTTGTAAATTGTTGCAAGAAAGGTCCAGAATTTTAAGGGATGATAGTTTGCATAGTTCTACAGGAATGCTACCGGTCAACTTGTTTCGGCGTAGTCTCAGAACTTGTAGTGAAGGAAATGTGTTTTCAATCCATGATGGGATACTGCCAGAAAATTGATTCTCGCCTAGATCTAAAATCAACAACTGCTTCAAATATCTCACAGACATAGGAAGCTCCCCTTGAAGGCTGTTATTGTTCAAATGCAACCATAACAACGAGTAAAGATTCCCGAATGAGCTTGGGAAAACCCCAGAGAGTTTGTTGGATGACAAATTTATTTCTTCCCATTGAAAATTATTATCATTCCAACAATTTGGAATTTCACCAGATAATCTGTTATTTGAGAGGTCAAGACTGAACAGGCCAGTTTGGCACAATGAATTTGGAATTGAACCATTTAGGAGGTTGTTTCCAAGAAGCAAATATTGCAAATTGGGCATCATATGACCCATATGTTTAGGGAGTGAACCACTTATGTGGTTATTGGAGAGATTCAAATACCACAAGTGTGGCATAATTGAAGACCATTCTTTTCCCAGAGAGATGGTGCCGTCCAAATTGTTTGAGGAAAGATCTAGTTTTGATAGATTCACAAGTTGACCAAAATTGACAGGAATGCTCCCATGTAATTTATTTCTTGAAAGATCCAGGTACCATAGATTAACAAGTTGACCAAGACTTTGAGGAATGGTGCCATTAAAAAAATTATTTGAAAGATCCAAGTAAGTTAGACTGACAATACTGGTGGGAAGGGCTCCCTCTAATTTATTTTGCGATAGCATTAGTTGTTTCAACTTTGACAATTTTTCAAAAGAAGATGGGATGGAACCATAGAATGAATTTCCTTCAAGATTAAGTTCCTCTAGACTTTCAAGTTGTCCCAACCAAATTGGAAGGCGATCATTAAATTCATTATGGCTCAAATCCATGTACTTCAAATCATATTTGATGCATGCAGATAATTCATAGCTTCCAAGTGATTCTTCTCCTAGCCTGTTTGTTGAGAAATTTAAACTTTGTAGGTGACACATACTATTCAAAAGTGTTGATAAAGAAGATTCCCCCGAAGTCAAATTATTTCTTGAAAGATCAAGGTCGAGAAGCCTCTTTAGCTCGACAAACCAAGATGGAACCGAAGTTAAATTGTTGGCTGAAAGGTCAAGGAATTCAATGGAAGCCATGTTTCGAAAGGCTTGAGGAACAGGACCATGAAGGTCATTCAATGAAAGATCAAGAGCCACAAGTTTCTCAAAGTTGCGGAACCATGTTGGAATGGAAGTGAAATGGTTGCCAGCAAGATAGAGAAATTCAGTGGAAGTAACATTTCTGAAAGCATATGGAATTGGGCCATGAAGCCAATTATTTGAAAGATCAAGATATTTAAGTGTCTGAAATTTATGAAACCAAGATGGAACTGAATCAAGATGGTTCCATGAAAGATCAAGATGCTCTAGATATGTCAAGTTTTCGAAAGCATTGAGAGCTGGCACTCCAAGTCTATTTCCGGCAAGACTGAGGACTTGGAGTTTAGGAGCATTAGAGAGATTCACAAGAGGAACCAACAACTTGTCAAGGCCACAATCATCCAAGTAAACACGTGACAAAGAAGGAAGCATGTTAAGTACCTGGAACAAGTTATGTGCTTTGCCAAGATAAGCATTGCTCATGTCAAGGTGCTCCAATGATTGAAGTCCAGAGACCCAATTGATGTCACTGGTTTCAACAATTTGCATGTACTGATGCTGACTCAGATCAAGAAAATGCAGGTTCGTGAGATTTCCAAGACTGCTGGGAATTCTCCCACCAAAATTGGCATTAGAGAGAGACAAATATCTAAGTCGTTGCATAGAACCAATGAATGGTGGAATTGGGCTGCCATGGAAATTGTTTCCAGAAAAATCCAAAAAAGACAAGTATTTCAGCTGCAACAAAGATGGATTAACATTTGCAGCCTCTGCATACTGTCCGTAACTCTGAACAATGTCACACTCATTCTCTCTGTGTTGCTTGGATCCCAAACATGTCAAGTAAGGTGTTTTGAGATCAAGCTTGACAACGTGTCCAGTAACATTGTCACAGCCGATACCTTGCCATTGGCAACAGTGATCACCTGCCCAGGATGAAAGCCAATTTGATGGGTCATGGAGGGATGCCTTGAACTCAAGAAGAGCTTGTCTTTCTTGTTCTAAACATAGAAAGGGGAGGCTTGAATTTGCAATCAAAATTTCAG
Organism: Dalbergia cochinchinensis; assembly: GCA_031216125.1. Classification (NCBI taxonomy): domain Eukaryota; kingdom Viridiplantae; phylum Streptophyta; class Magnoliopsida; order Fabales; family Fabaceae; genus Dalbergia; species Dalbergia cochinchinensis. The sequence continues at coordinate 47,480,667 of CM062371.1, read as the reverse complement.
CCAACAAGAAAAGGAATGCATATGCAATACTTTGGTATGTTTTCATGTTTAGCGCAAGAACTACTAGAATGCTATCGATGATTTTGGATGCGATGGCTTTCACTCATAATATATGAACATAGACTAGTATCTTGTTTAGTCACCGATTTTTGCACTGAACAGCTGAACTCAACAAAATAAAAAAATAAAAAAATAAATAAAATTTCTTGGAAGTATTATGTACATATAACTTCATGATTAATTTCCTGGAAGCATCCTGGATCAAGCCAAGCTTTATCGTTCATGGCAAGTTAACACATCAATGTCACTAACAAAAATGATTGCAAGGTCAGCCTCCGATTAACGACTTGCGTTAATATCACTTTGTTTTTCTATCACTTTGATTATAATGTGGCCCACGTCACTTTTTGATAATTATAATCTATCTATTATATAATATATAATAAGAGAATAGTAGCTCTTAGATTTCTTCTCACCTATTTGCACCGATAGATGCATAGAATTATTGGTAATTTGGTAACTACTAGCTCTATATAATTAACTGATATTTAATATAATAAGAATTAGTTGCATACTCTAATTTTAACTCAGTTTTCAATTCATTAATTAAGAAAAATAATATCAAATGGTTCTATGTAAGCTTAAATTTCATATATTTGAGGGATTTTCCGTAAAAAATAGCATATTTGGCATAATAAGATGATAAAACAGCATAAATAACATAAAGATTTGAAAAAAATGTTTTGGCAAGAATTAGTAGCTATATAATATTAATTAATATTTTGCTTATATTTAATATAATGAGAATAAGTCTTATTCTAATTGTAAGCCAGTTCTTGATTAATCAATTAAGAAAATAATATCATAATTTTTATTCTTATAAATCAATTATTGACTTAATCATAAATATTTCCTTATAAATTAATTAATTGCAATATATATATGTGCAAGATTGTAAAAATTAAAATAGCATAGCGGTAAATAACATAATGATTTGCGAAAAAATCAGTAATTAGAAATCAATATTATAGATAGATAATATTATGAAAAGATAGATAGATATAGATATTCTAAGTTGTGGTATGATTTTGGTAAATGATTAGATAAAATCAAGTTATATAAAATCATGAAAATTATGATATAATCAATCAAATTATATAATAAGAGGATATCAAACAAAAAATTTGTGCAGAAATTTGAAATCAGCATTAATTGCCAATAATATTATAATTGCAATTGTAATTAAATAAAATTAAAAGTAGATTCTTCATCATTCAACTCAATCAAACTATAATTAGAATTTTTTAATCAATTGGAGGTATACTAATAAGGGTATTATTTTTCTTAGTAAGTAAGAATACATCAAACAAATAATGATATTGATAATTTGATTCAAATATATAAGGATTGAAATATTGACTTCAAAAACAAATTTTTAAAAGTAAGAGTGTTCTTTTATTTGTCATTCAAGATGACACCTTTTTAGTTTTTAGTGATGAACATCAAAGATAGATTTACTATGTGATGTGAATTCCAATAAGTTCAAATGAAATTTGAAGACATTGTTGATTCATTTATGGTAAGTCTCAAGTCTTGGGAGTCCGGCTGAAACGGTGCTCTAGGATGAAAAGGTAGCTATGATGGCTTTACCAATAATAGATTAATTATTTGATTATTGCATTAATATAAGCTAAATTTTATGCATTGCACCTCTATGAAGCAAATACAATATTCTAATTTTCTGATAGATATATTCATTATCAAGTTTATGAGCACTCGTTTAATCATATATTTGATTTTTAAATTAATGGAAATTAGTTGTAAGATATTTGATTTTAAATTTCTGGATCATTAATTAAAAAGACAAATTCTCATTTTTATTTTGACTGATATTTGACTGATAAAAATTCGTTGTATTCACAATTTGATATTTAAAAGTTTTAATATACTCTAAAGAAAGTGATTAAAGATTTGTCTTAAAACATTTTGGTCCACTGTGTTTGTTTTATTCATGCACCCTTAGGATTAAAGATATTTTGAATATAGCTCTTAGATATAACTGTTATATGTCTTAAGAAAATGAACTACTTGATAAAATAGCATTTCAACGTTCTAAGGGAGTGATTAGGTTTTTAATTTTTATTTGTTGGTTTACTGTGTTTTTTTTTTTTTGGGTCATGCTGGTTTATTGTGTGTGAATGTGCGGTTAGGTTTCAGTCTGTTTGAAGCGAAGTAAGTGAGAGAAAAAAGCAAATTAATAAGTGAAACTGGGCTTGGAATTTCTGCAGTTGAAAATGGGTTCACCATCCCCTAGACTATGTTTTTGACTTGTCAATTGCTTACTACATATTTTCATACTTTACGTCAATAACAAATAATTAATGATTCCCTTTTAAATAGGAGGTCAAACTGCTTTAAACTAAGTGTTTGTCGATAAACTTAAGAGTTTAGATATCAATATTTGTTTTTCCATATCTTAATTTGGGGAGTGAAAAGTTACTCTTCTTGGATTTCACATAAAAAAAATCGAATATCAAATGTGTGTTACTGAGATGAGGATAGAATGAATAAGATGATTTGTGACTTGTGTAAGGAATATTGACTGACTGAATGTTAAATGTAAAACAATTGCAAAATATAAAGTAATTGATTAACAAAAGTAAATAAAAATACAGAAATTATAAAGAAAATACAGAAAATCTAGTCTTAGAAAAGTAGGAAATTACGATTGAGAACAACTACTTAGAGGACTCTGGATTCTGTTTAGTCATCAAGACGATGTTGCTAGAGCAAGTGTGAGTGCAAATTTCAACCCTTTACAAATATATAGAATTTCTATTTATATACATTCTAAGACTCTAAGATCTTAACAATTGTTTTTGACTGAGTCCTTGGATGTCGTCTACGTGTCATTGACAGTTACTTTCCTTGTTATGTACTTTTGTCGTCGAGCGGTTACCACTTTGTGTGCCTTTATAAGACTTCTGTCTATAACTGCTAGAAATCGCTGATAACGACTGTTAACCATTGTGCGACTAATATCTGTTTCTTACTGATCACTGTAACGATCTTCTTAAGATTCTCAAAATTTTCTAAGTCTCAAATGACAAACTCCAACTTCAACCTATCAAAGTCCAAGATTGATAAACTCCCACTTCGACTTGTCAAACATTAGTCTCGGAACTTTGTTATTATTGGCATGTTTAGTTATCCAATTTCATTCCAAATAACAAACATCCACTTCAACATATCGACTATCAAATTTGGGAATTCATCAACATCGATGTGTCTTTTCTTGAGAATCATTCTTCATCCACGACGACTAACTCTAACATGTCGGCTATTTGTCATAGTTTGTCATTATCAAAAACCCTTATATTTTGACAATCAAACTTCTTTCATTATTGTCTTTGTTTCACCCAAATCGAATGATAGTTTAACTTTTTGATATTTAATAAAATTTGGTACTAACAATAACACCCAAATAGAATTGGTATAAAATTATAGCCTACATAGTATTCTCGAAAATAGTTCGAGTCATTGAATCAAAATTGAAAGCAAGTCGTAGTGCGGGTAGTTGAAGTCATCAAGGAAAAAGCCCATGCAATTTCAATTGGATAAGGGACATCCTGATCCATAGGCGACTTGACTATATACATATACAATAGTCATAGTGATGATTGAAGTCATCAAGGAAACAGCATGCCTAATTTCTCTTAGATAAGGGACATCGTGATCTGTCGGCCGGTGGATGATACGCTTCATGTACATTTCTTGCTTCATGTACATTTCTTTCCTTTTGAATAAGTCTATCTATTTTTTGCATCATATGTTTCTATTATAATTTTTTTTAATGCTGAATTCAACTACAATTGTTATGCCATACTAGAAAAAGAGTTCAATTTGTATGTACTTAAAATATAGAATTGTTCCATAGTTTTTACTAGCACAATGGATAGAAGTTCAAGAAAGTGTCAAATTATGATAAGTAATTATTTATAATAGTGGATGATTTGACACTTTCTTTAATTTCTATTGGTTAACAATGTCAAGAGCCTAACACATAGAAATTAAACTTCTCAAAAATTCATATTTAGACCAAAAGCAAAGTTAAATAGTGGTCGACGTATATTCAATTTTAAAATATTAGAAAATTCAGTTTTATTTTTCAAAATAATAGTCAAGGTATAGTCGAATAGTCCAAAAAGCAAAGATTTTTTCTTTTGGATAAATCCAAAAAGCAAAGTTGAAAGCAAATCAACGTCGTGGTGGCTGGACTAAGGAAGGAGCATATGTAACCTCACTGCAAATTTCTTCCTATTGACTTCCTGCTCCTTTCTTTCGAGAGTTGTGAGCAATCACTATCCATTGAAAAAATCCGAAATTTCGCTGCAATAAGGGATATCGTGATGTATGGGCTACGTTTTTACTTTTATTGTTTTTATTAAATCTATTTATTTACTGCATCAAATAATTCTACTGCAATTGCTTCGTGACATTTGGAAAAGAAAAATTATTTTCAATTATATTTTTTATTGATAATTTTTGTAATTTTTTTTTATATTTTGAAAATTATATCGGTTGTAATGAGATCTGAACATAAAATCTCATGCATACTACCCAAATCTCTTACCACTAAACCGATTCAAATGACTTATTTTGGTGACTTTTTATCCTCTTATAATTTCTATCTTTTAAAATAGTAGTCAAGTTATATTCAATTTTAATAGATTAAAAAATTTAAATGTAGATAAAAAAAAATATAATCACTCTTAGGGTATATTTAGCTGAGGAGCAAAACTAGCGGTAAATTTTCTATCAATGAGATTCATATGTAGCTTTACACATGAAACTTATTCATAAAAATTTATACCTTATTTTTACTCCCTAACTAAACAATGCCTTAAAAAAAAATATTTATTTTAGTAAAATACGAAACAAATATTAAATTGATACTTGAAAGATATGCAAAATATCATCTTTCAAATATTCTTCATATCAATTTAAATTGATACTTGAAAGATATGCAAAATATTCTTTCAAATATTCTTCATAAATATTTTTCTTGGTAACAGTACATCAGTTTTTTTTATTTGTTCACATTTTTTTATTGAGTAATGTCATGAGAATTAAAAAATTAGACAATAAATACATATCACACACTTTTTTAATTATCAGCATTAAATGTAATAAGTGAGTGAAATGAGTGGAGACCACTCATCACATCTAATAATGATAAGGTTTGTGGTGTATATTTATTATATAATTTTATTATTTCCATAATATTATTCTTTTTTATTATTTTTAAAATTTTAATTTTAGATAGTACGCTTTGGCGCAGTTTTTAAAGCCCATATAAAAGTGAATTGTTTGAAGGCTTAAATCTGTGTTCGGCCTGATTAGCCCTTAATCCCAATAACATGTTTAAAATATTTTAAATTGCACGTTTCAGATCAAGCCAAATTTAAACTTGACGAAACCTAGAATATGCCACTAACTAGTACTACAAGAAATTTGGTTTAAAACAACATTTATTTTTTAGAAAATATGAAAAGTGTTATTTTTTGTATACATAGACAATACTTTTTTTAAATTTATTACTTTTAATATTCAAAAAATATTATCTTTTCTATTTAAAAATATTATCTTAAACAATTAACCATATTTACTATAGCAACACTATAAAGAGTAATGCATTAGCTTAAAAATGTACCATTTTATTAAAAAAATATTGCCTTTAACAATTGGCCACATATGATGTAGCAAGTTTTCAAAAAGTGATACATTAACTTAATAAAATGTTATCTATGTGTGCATAAATAACATTTTTAATGTGTATTTAAAACTAGGTATTTATTTAGGCATAAATTTATTGTAGTGTATAATCTCGGGTCAAGGAGTTGCAATACAATCGGTGGTGAATAATTTTATCATTTTAATTAGAATTTAAGTTGGAATTTAATTACATCAAATATGAATCCTTTGATTTGTTTCAATAAGAAATCATCTATGGTTTACCTTCTGCGGATTGTTATAAGGCATTAATTTCTGCATAATAACATAAAAATCTCTTAAAGCGTTCAAAGAGCCCAAGGGCCATGCTCTTATTTCGATAGAATGACTGGCGCTAAACTCACTTATACCTTTTTCGTGAAGAAAAAAAATCTATGGCTGAAAATTGGTTCACCATCTCATGTACCACTTTTTAATGAGTAATGTTAGGGTTCAATGTTTTGCATATAGCGTTCCTACAGCACATGTACATATACCATTATTTATTTTTCAGTTCCTATGATAACACTCCCCTAAGTAGAATGGTTAAAAAAAAATGACTAAAAATCTGAAATTTGTCTCTAACAAATATTGGTGGGTTAAATTAGTCCTTCAAAATTTAAAAATCTATTTATGATCTCTCACTTTTCACTAAAAAGAAACATTAGTCCCTATGTTAATTATTCATTCAAACACTTAGTAGACATCGCACGTTTGTCGTTAGATTGGTAATGTGCCTTCTATTAAGCTTCACAATAACTTATTATTAATCTCTAACATTAAAATGACCACAGTTTGATCTTCTTTTTTATTAACCACGTTTATGCACATTCAAATCCTAACATTATTCATTTTCTAATTCTTTCTTCATTCATCTCAAGGCAAAATGAGGTCTTTTAGTGCTACCATAGAATTTAATATAGCTACATATCATCAATTTAGCAATCCATTTGTTTTTTTTTTCTTTTTCTAAGTGAGTGTTATAGTAACAACCTAAAATAAAAACTATATGTGTCTATTTTTATGAAAAAATGGGAATTACAATGAGACTTTAAAATTCGGATTCCGTAAAATTTAGAGGAGACGAACATGGGATTTTACTGGAAATACAGCCAAGATTTGAGTCTCGACTGTAGTACCTACCAACATGGCTCGAATATGGTCCAAAATGCAAAACTGAAAGCAAGTCAAAGTCGTGATTGCCGAACTTAACAAGGAAAGATCATATGTAATTTCACTGAAGTAAGGGACATCGTGATCAATGGGAAGTGGACTATACACTTCATGTACAATTTTACCTTTTTACTAAATCTATCTATTTGTTGCATCATATAATTCCACCTCAATTCATATGAGGTATTTGGAAGAAAAAAAAAATCAGTTCCGTTTTATTTTCCTATTCATTATTTGTATGATTTTTCATCTTTTTTATCTTTTATTTTTTTAAGAAAGTAGCAAAGCTGTATTCATTTTTAATGAATCAAAAAATAAGTTTAATTTTAATACACTAATAGTTATCCGATTAAATTCTTCCATTTGCATAATCTTTTAAATAGCAAATGTGAAACTCATCTAATTTTGTTGATAAGACATATATACCTAGTTAAATGACATTGAAAATATTTTTACACCATAATAAAGATAAATTTAACTCTTAGAAGATTCATCATATTGAGACCAAAAAAAAAATCACACTTATCAAAAAGAAATAAATATTTATATTAGGAAGATACTGAGTAAATACTTAAAAAGGGTACTTAAAGATATGTAATCTGTGGGTTTTCAAAGACTTCCTGTCGATTTGGTCATTCATAATATAAACTGTCTATCAACTTAAGAAATATATATATCCGCTGCCAGTCTCCTAACATATATATTCCGAGAAGATTGGTAAATTTCCTGTGCTATATACACTGCACTTGCTCCAACTTGTAAATTCTAGTGGGTGGAAATACGATTCCAAAGACCAAAACAGTCTTCTTGTGCATGTAATCAATATGGGTGACTTTCCCTACCAAATCGAAGTTGTTTTGTTTTGGTTACTAAATACACTCATGTTCAACCTAGTCATGTGCGGTTTCAATGTTCACTGCAGCCAGAAGGACATGGACATACTGCTAAAGTTCAAACAAGGAGTTACAGATCCCACAAATGTGCTCTCATCATGGTTCACTGAAAAAGATTGCTGCCAGTGGAAGGGAGTTCGGTGTGATAACATCACAGGCAGAGTCACAGAGCTCAGTCTCCCTTGCCATGCCATTCCCATTGATTATGGTGAATACGAAGTTCACAAATCACACTGCCTAACAGGTGAATTCGAACTATCTTTACTCGATCTTGAATTTTTGAGACTCTTGAATTTGAGCAACAATGGCTTCAAAGCCATCCAATATAATCCAATGGGTAGCCAGAAATGTAATGTCTTGTCAGGAGGAACACCTCCTATTCGGTGTAGCAACTTCTCCAACCTCCATCTTCTTGATTTATCATATAACGATGATCTTCTCATTGATAATCTTCATTGGGTTTCCCATCTTTCCTCCTTGCAGTATCTTGACCTCAGTGGTATTCACCTTAACAGTGGAATTGATTGGCTTCGGTCAGTGACCATGCTCCCTTCACTTATAGAATTATATTTGGAGGGTTGTCGACTTGAAAACATCTATCCATCTCTCCAATATGCCAATTTTACTGCACTTGAAGTTTTAGATATTTCTGCCAATGCTTTTGGTCCTTCTGAGCTGCCTCGTTGGATATTCAATCTGAGTTGTGACATCTCCCATATTATCCTTAGCCAAAACCAAATTAGTGGACCTATTCCAGACTGGTTAGGCCAACTAGAATATCTACAAGAACTTGACCTTTCTCACAATTCACTTTCCGGTCCAATTCCCCCAAGTTTGGGAAACCTATCATCCTTGATTGCATTGCATCTCGAGTCAAATCACTTAAGTGGAAGTCTTCCAGAAAGTCTTGGGCAACTCTCCAAACTTGAGGTCTTGGGAGTTGGTGACAATCCCTTGACGGGAACTGTCTCCGAAAGAAATTTTCTACTCCTCTCAAACTTGAAGCACCTTTTCTTGAGCTCACCAACCTTAAACTCTAATTTTGATCCCAAGTGGGCTCCTCCTTTTGAACTCGAAGGTATTCAGTTGGGGTATATGGGTCTTCCTTCTTGGTTGTTCACACAAAGTTCTCTCAAAAGACTAACAATTACAGACTCAGTAGTTTCACTTGAGCCTCATGACAGGTTTTGGAGCTTTGCAGACCTTGAATATTTGTGTTTAGAGAACAACTTAATCAAATCAAACGTGTCAAGGTTGTTGCTAAACGCTAAGGTCATAGTGTTGTCTTCAAATTATTTAAGAGGTGGCTTGCCTCAAATATCATCAGATGTGGCTGCTTTGGATTTATATAATAACTATTTTTCTGGATCCATTTCTCCTCTCTTGTGTCACAAGATGGAAGGGGAAAGCAAATTAGAGTACTTGGACATCTCTAATAATTTTTTATCTGGAGAACTTACAAACTGCTGGATGCAATGGAAATCATTGATTCACATTAATCTTAGGAACAACAACTTAACTGGAAAGATTCCTCGCTCAATGGGCTTGTTGTCTAATCTTAAGGCACTGGATTTGTATAGCAACAAGCTCTTCGGAGAAGTACCTCCGTCACTGCAGAATTGCCAAAATCTTTCGTTCCTTGATCTGGGAGAAAATAGCTTTTATGGACCTATACCAAACTGGATTGGACGGGATCGTATGAAAGTTCTGAGTCTCAGATCCAATAGATTCAGTGGACATATCCCTCAACAGATATGCCAACTTAATTCTGTCACGGTGTTGGATTTTTCAAGGAATAGATTATCGGGACCAATACCCAACTGCTTACATAACCTGACTGCCATGGTTTCCTATAATGCTTCAACTGACGGGTACCGCATTAAAGAAGCATATATGCCACGGAGACCTTTTCCCGTCAGGCTGGTTTTCAAAGGCATGGAAGAGGAATTACCGGAACCCGGATTTTGCTCCGGGCTCTTGATCTTTCAAGTAACAATTTGTCTGGAACATTGCCGTTGGAGGTAGCTAAACTCACTGGATTGCATAGCTTGAATTTGTCCCGTAATCAATTAGTGGGAATGATCCCACAAGTGATTGGCAACGTCATAGCCTTGGAATCCCTTGATCTCTCAAGCAACCGATTATTCGGCCAAATTCCTCAGCCCATTGCTGGCCTTGATTATCTTTCTGCTTTGAACCTTTCATTCAACAATCTCTCGGGCCAGATACCAAAAGGGGGCCGGCTTCAGAGTTTCTCAGACCGTTCCTATATAGGTAATCCTGAACTTTGTGGAATTCCACTCACAAAGAAATGCACACATGATGAAAAACCACACAATGCAAAACAGACGAGAGAAGATAATGGTAGTCAAGAATCTAAAGCACATTCATGGTTCTATCTGGTCTTAATTGGATTAGCCCTCGTCTACTAGAATCGCAAAAACTGCAACAGTGGTACACTAGTAAGTAAACAGACTAATCAATCCTTGTGTTGAGATTTTAATTGTGTTTGATTCTTCTATATTTTCTTTTTTCTTTAAATCAAATGGGTTATCTAGTATCCAGAAAGCAAGTGTTTTTCACCCTCTGCGTACATAATTTGCAGGTCCTTGGTGTGCATGCTTCCACTAGTCACTTCCCCAAGACGTGTTAAAATACTCGGACCAGTTACATGTCCACTACTCCGACTAGTTTAATTAATTCGATCATATGTAAAAGTAACAAACCTGACTTGCAAGTTCTGATTGTTGTTATTATTTAGCCCATTCCAAACAGTTTTGCCTCCACTCAGTTGGATATGTGGTCTGTGCCAATAGTGTAGTGTTTCTTTACACTTGATTTGTCGATTATATTTGAAGATGCTTTTATTATCGGATCTTATTGAAAAATATATATTAAAAAAAGAATACAAGTGGGAAAACTCATGCTCATGCTTTCAGGCTTGTTTGGTTAAACTTATGACAAAAGTACTTTTTAGAAGCAGAAACAGAAAATCAGAAATAGAAGCAGACGTTGGTGTTATATTTGAATGTACTTTTTATAATTAATGATAAAAAGTTATTAGGTTATTTGGATATGACAAATATAGAAATACTTTATCATAAAATTATTATTGATGACATGAAAATTCAATCTTCAATGACTATGGTTAGATAATAAGATTTTTTTTTGGGTGAATTGATAATAAGGTATGTTTATACATATAATATAAAACATGTTTTTTAAAATTATAATTAATTCATATTCATTATTTTTAATTTAAAATCATTTAATTAAAATCCTGTTTCATGAAACGACACACAATATGATTTGTGTTTTAATTGGTAACCATTTTTCTCTTTCCCCTCCCATAAAGATATAAAGAACAAGAAAACCAACCTTATGGCTTTCCAAAATCAGTTTTAATTACAGTTTTCTTTCATTCTGGTAGCGAATAAGCCATTTGAATAAAGCCAACATATGGCCCTTCGCTTCAAAATCAATGTTTTAATTATACTTGAATCGACAAGTGGAGATAGCAAAGCGAAACCAAACTGATTTTTCTTATAACATGAAACTAACGATTCATTACAAATAAAAATGGCAAATCAAAGCATCTTATTCCACTTGAAAGCCCACTTTTGTCTTATAAGAAGTTAGGGATCATGAAAAAGAAAGAGATAAAGAACCTATGAAATTATAATTAAAATAAGGACTATATCTTATAACTAAAATATGCACCTATCTAGCTGATGCTATTGCACTCTGATCCCCTTCCGAGTTTCATAGGAATAGAGCTCTTGAAATGAAGGGAGCCTGATAGGCTAGTTCAAATAGCCCAAAATAATTTGGTGGGTTAGGCTGAAAAAATTAGAGCAAAAGAAAAAGTTGGTCTGGCTCATCGCGACCCGATTTGGTCTAGTCCAAATGGGCCCAGCCCACTGTGGACCAAGTCAGCCTGATAACTTGAACACTAATTTTTTTAATTAAATAACCACCTAAATCATTTAACTTAATTTTTCTTTTTTACTTAAAAGTTTTAAACTAAAATTACTTAAAATGTTTATACTAAAAAAATATATATTAAAAACTTTTTTTAATTCACTTGCCTTTTACATTAAATTTAGTTATCGAAAAAATAAGTTTTATTTCTAATTCTCATATAAAACAAAAATAAGACTGCTAGTTACTAATAATTTATATTTTTATTCATTGATTTTTTATATGAACAATAAAGTTACCAAAAAAAAAAAGAAAAGGCCAGGAGACCAACGCATACCCCGAATAGGTTGGGTTAAGTTAGGTCAAAACTAGTTTAATCCGAAATGTTCCGGCCCGAAAATGTCCGGCCAGATATTGGCCAAGCTGGCTGCTTGGCCATTGTCCCAGCTCTTCATAGGACCTGCAAAGTAAAAGCTGAGAAATTTCACCACCAAAAAAAATAAAGCTTCCTAAACTTCACATTGGAGAAGCAACCCTGCTACAAATAATAATCGCTACACAAGTCCTGGGTCCACAACTACCATTGATCAATTTAACTGAACCCCACAAGCAACCTCTCATCAGATGGGAAAGAGAACCACAGTTCCCAAGGTTGACATCTTGCTGTTGTTACCATCAACTGCTTCACACAAAATAAATCGTAGAAATCAACCATCAAACTGAAAAATGAAAAGAGGTAACCTTAATCACACAATCAAGGAAATCATCTAAAACGCACACACACATATGACTCATTCAATTTCCATATATATACCATGTGTCAGTTTAACGCACAAATTATGTGCTAAATGATCCAATAACCTTGGATTATGTCGAAAAAAAGAAACATCACTTTAACAGCTACAAAAGAAATACATAGACCAAATTAAAATTACATTCCCCTACAATCATCAACATCATGACCGTTCGATCAAACCCTACATACTCATCACGACCGTCCATCCATTCATCAACTCATCAAACACTATACACAATCACAAAACAAGGAAGCACAGCCCTAGGATTAAAAACCAAAAGCTCCTCTTCATCAAGCCGCGTGTACACCCCACTGCCGCCGCCGCCGCCACGCACCATCACCGAATCGAACCCACCACCGTCCTCCCCCTTCTCAGCCTCGTCCAAATCCGAACCAACCCGACCCGCGATCACCCGACACACGAGCATGGCCCGCTTGACATTCATAAAGCTAAACTCACTCTCCATGTCCTCAGGGATCGACACGTGTGCCCTCCAGCTGGACGCCAGCGTGGAAATCCCATCCAATTTCGGCGAAAATCCCGATTTAATAATCCCACAAATGTTGCAAAACTGCTGCGAACAAATCGAAGAATCCCCGTTGAGTCCCAAGTCGCATAAGAAAGTCGAGCAGTGGAACCGCATGAGCTCGTTCCCGTCCGCCACGCACCGCTCGTCGCGGCGGCGCGTGAGGTGACGTGCCGCCCTGGACTTCACGCTCTCGCGGTACTCCTCGAACCGGGCGAGGATCTTTTGGCTGTTGTGGATCTTGAGGATTCGCGTAATCTTTGGGAAGTTTCGGGTCTCGGGCCAACCCGATTTGAAGATGATTTGGACTATGTTGTTACCCGGGTCGAATCCGGGTAGCTCCGAAACCGCGTGTTTGGATGATTGGTGGTTTTCCAGTAGGAGCGGCTTCTGGAAGATCTCGCCGCACGCGGTGCATGGGAAGATGTCGTTCCGGAGAGGAAAGAAGAGGTTCGTGTCGTCCGAGGTTATGTCGGATTCTGGTCTGGTTGGTTTTCGCGGAGGCGGGTCCGGGAAATTCGGGTCGGGTTGGGCAAGGAGGGAGGTCTCAGAGAATCTGGCGGCGGTGGTGACAGTTGTGGTGGTTGTGGTTGTGGTGGTGGATTGGGGTGAGGAAAGGGTGGTGGTGGGGTTGGTTTTGGGTTTGGTGGAGAAGAGGTGCTTGATGAAATGCCAAGAAGAGGAGAGGGCTCTGTGGGTTTTGAATTTGGGGTGGGAAGGGGATGAGGGTTGGGATAAAGGTGAGATTTTGCGTTTCTTTGATGATGGTGGTGCCAAGTGGTGGTGGTGGTTGTTGTTGTGGTCTTCTTGCTTTGTTGTGGTGGTGGTGAAGATGAAGCAACCAAGGTGGACAAGGAGGATGATGAAGAGGGAGAAGAACTTGTTGAAGAAGTTGGCAATGGTTGCCATATGTTGTTGTTGCTGTGTGTGCCAATAGAGAAGCTTCAAGGTTTTTTCTTTATTTGGGGTGGTTGTTCTATCTGTCTCTCCTTGGGTTTTTGAGTTTGAAGGTAGCTAGGAAGAGACCATGATGATGGTGAGTAATGGAATTGGGGTGCTGGTGGTTCATTTCATTGGGAGGGACATGCAGAAGAAGGGGTTTTTGGTGTGAGGAGAATGATGGATTGGAATGAGAATGAGATCAGTGATGTGGGAGGGAATAAGGGAAGAAAGTGAACAGAGAAAGGAAAGAAAAAGAGACAAAGGAAGGAAGAAAGAAAGAATGGAAAAAAGGGAGATTGATTGATAGTAGAGGACTAGAAGGGTAAGGTAAAGGGCATTGGAAGAAGAAGAATAAAGCAAAAGACTATAAAAGAAGGAGTAGTGGGTGGAACGCTACTTCATAGCATTAACTTGGCATTTGATCTCTCTCTCTCTCTCTCTATTACTGAGTCACTGTTTTGTAAACTGTGTGTGTGCTGAGTTGCATGCCACAGGGCCCAGACAGGGATTATTATTATTATTATTATAGGAGGGAGAGAGGTGTGGCTGAGTGAAGAAGCTAATGAAAGACACTGTTTGGGTTGATGCATCCCAGCTTTAACCGAAAGTAACGGTCTGTCATTTCTATATACCCCTACCTTGTCTAATTCTTCTCCCTTCAATTCAGGATGAAAAAAATGAATGATTATTCTCTTACTGTCTGGTGGCACACGGTTAAGCAATTGTAAGGCGGGAAATCAGCTGAAACTTCTCCTGTTTTTTGGAACCATTGACGCGGATAAGCAATTATGAAGCAATAAAAAATTAAGTTCCCGTTTGGTTGGTGCAGATAAAACTCATTATGGTTTGAAGTTTACGCTTAGGTTTATCTCAGTTTTATATGTCTCATAAAATAGGTTAATGCTTAAATTATATCTCACACATAATTCTTAGTCTCATTTTGTATCAGACAAAAATAAATTATAAGAACGCGTTTGGTTTAGAGTAAAAATAAAGGAAAAATTTTTTAATAAGTTTAGTGTATAAAATTATAAATAGAGTCTATTCATAAGTAAAATTAGAGTATAAGTTTTTATGTATAAGTTTCATGCATAAAATTACACATCAAACTTATCCATATAAACTTACCACTCAATTAATCTGCAGTCAAACACACACGAGTCATTTTTTAATCTGATAAAACTATAATTTACAAATTATAAACCAAACACACCCTCCTATTTGAATCTACACTTCATCTATCACAATTACACTATTGTCTATGCCGGAATTTAACTGCTGTAAAATTTACGAGCATTATTGTGCAAAATACCAAGATCCTGAGCATGATATGACTATGCAATAAGTAGTTTTTTTCCCCCTTGTGCTTATACATATTTATGTTACATTAAATTTGATCAATGTAATCAATGAGTTTGGTTTGTTAATGTGATTTTTCTTTGTAGGGTCACATGTTTTTTCTGTTCTTGCTTAGTTTTTACACAGATTAGACTTCTCCGGCAAAAATTCTTTTGATATTTTAAGAGTTTTAATTTTGATACATTATTATGAAAAAATTTTACATAGATATTTAATTATATATTGACACATAAATAAAAATAATTGATTTAATCACTCACAACTTTAAAAGTCTTATAAATAAAAATACGTGATTGAATAATTTTATATTAACTTAATATCAAAATTAATCTCATATTTTAATTATAAACTGTTTTAATTTTAAACTTTAGACGCTGCATACAAATTGTGAGTACTGCAGAAGAGTTATTTCCATCCAAAAATAACCGTATTTTTTTTTTGCAAGGAAAATAAAAGAATATAAATAAATCCAACTGCTGATCTAAAAACATCCCTTTCATGCCTTGTGATGCAAATCATAAATTTTTTGCCCCTCTTTTGTCAATAATCCCCTGATGCAGATGTGCATTTAGCACTTCTAGCGTACATCCATTACAGTTCTTGCTCTCAGAACTTTACAGTTTACACTATTGTAACACATTTGTCAAATTACACTCTTTGGAATCTAAAATATTAGAGCTTCCAAGTTCCATTAGGACCCTTCATAATCGTGAACTTAAACAGGCATTTGGTAAGTGAATATCTTGATTTTGAACTAATTAATAATATTTTAAATTATTATGGTATAAGAAATATAAAAAACTTAATTTTGTATGCTTAGTATGTAATGATAAGCCCAAAAGATTAATTCTTAGCTGACTAGTTCTTCTGTATCCAACATCAACTTTATAAAATATTCAGACAAAAACATTATTAAATAAGTATCATAAAATTTGGATTTTAAGTTTAGAACAAGGAGTGTGGCAAGCCTAATTAGACTTAAAAGAGTAATTATAGAGAACAACTGTGAAGATACATGACAAGACGTGCAAAACAAGATTGGCATCTTAAGAAGGAGGCAAATCAAACTTGGCATGTGAGGATCATCAGAAGCTCCGCAAGATTTTGATCCATGCAATGCAGAAGAGGCTTCATTAGTATCTTTAGGCTAAGCAAACTAATTTTCTGACACATGTTAATTATTTCCATGATGATATATGACAAGGATGTGTCTCACGTGTAGAGTTCCACATTAAGCGGTTGATCCATCTGGATCACTGTTTTTCCTATCAAAAATAAAATAGTTATTACTTATTTATTAGAGCTGTAAGATGAAGTGCAATGCCATATTACAATTAATCCGTTTCTCAAGGAGAATCCAAGGTGCGCACTTCTTCTTGTCTAGTCCTTTATAATTTTCCCTTTTAAAGATTCGAGAATTGCACACATGACCATGTCTCTGATACCCCATTTCCTGATTAAGTGTCTAACTTGTCTCCTTTAAGATTTCTTTTGGGATTGTAGTCAATAAAGCTAAATAGTGTCTACGTACAGTTACAATGTATTTTACACTAGTTACACAAGCTCTGTTCCATGATTCTTATTAAGATTTGTACTATGCAGTGTCTTTGGCTCCCAGACAAATGTTCCTGTCCTTTGAGGACGATGAAGCACGTGAGAATGATAAGCAATTTTGTCATTTAGCATTTAGCATGAGAGAACTTCAAGCGAAGTATTTATTTACCTTTCAGAAATTTATTTGCTTACTTTGATTTTTTTTGTTTTTTGTCTTATGACCAGTGACCTTATATGCATATCGAGAGGAAGAGGCCAGGGATTAAATTTTGGGAGCATGTACCAAATTGAGGAAAATATGCAAAATCCCATAACAGATTTGAGAGTGATTTCCTGAAGTTGGAACTTTCAGTCTTGAAAATATGTTGCTTCTTTTTATGTTGTCACAATGATTCCACAATTACTGAGACATTGACCATTTGTCTGCACCTTCCTTTGGCTGAATACTCATGTAGGAGTCAGATTCTAAAGTATTCAGTACTTACAAATGCTAGTAGCTGTAGCCGGTTTGGAGCTTAATCTTTAACCACTTTTGAAGGAGTTTCACTCTGTAAACACTAGCTATAGAATTGAGTGGCAAGAACCATTAGGGATTATTTCACATTGGTAATGGCACAGTGAATAAGGACTTCATAAAAATAGTTTGTTCACACGTGGCTCCAATAGTATCCAAAAATCCTTGCCCATTTATCATCCCCAGCCTCTCGATCAGTGAAGGATTGGAGATTAGAGAAAAAGGGGGTCTGAAATAGATCAGTATAGTTGTAAATTCGTGTGACTAATGACTATAGTATGGCAATTCATTTTGTTGAGATACTTGTAAAGCACATTTCCTTGTCCATTGTCCACTAACACTCATCATACTCACCTGCAATACACAAAAACTGTCATAAAATGCATATCTATTCTAATTTTCGGTGTTATATATATATATATATATATATAAATTTTTCTGTGACAAATCTTGGAACTTGGAACACAGAAGCTTATAACTTAAGCATCAATTGAATCTGAGTTTCGTCCTAGCTTAATTTATTCAAACAATATAGTCAGAACCTCGCTTGAACCTGTCATAATTATGGTATGAGACCACCCAATGAACTAGAGATGCTTCAGGATTTGAACACTCAACTACACAGATCCACAAGATAGAGATTGGAACCACTATTTGGCAACGACTATCAACTGTTAGTCAATCAGCATTTTATCTTAATTCAGGGAAAATGTTGTACACAACATGAATTAAAAAAACCATAAATTGTTAAGCACATTTGTCATGTATAGATTAGTTATCTTTAAATGTCCAAATTTGTCCCAATAAAGTTTGTGGTGTGAAACTCTAGGCAGTAAGTGTTTTTTACATGTCACTTTCCCTAACCACTACTCAACAACTATTCTGGTTCTGTGACCTTGTAAAGCTAGTAATAATTGTTAAATGCAAGTTTGATTGGCGATTTTCCATTTGATAGAAAATAATGTGCATATCTGCATATCTGTTATTATGTTTGTAATGATGAAAGTGGGCTCCAGACGGACAAGGATTCCCATGTGGGCCACATGAGATCATATAGGCCTTGTAGCTTTGTCTCTAGTGTGGGTCCAGGTAACCTTCTCTTTGCTATATTGATCCGAAAATGTCTCATGTTAATTGAAGCATGCCACCTGATTGCTCTATGTGTTGCTTAGCATTATTTTGGTTTGGCCATTGGACTATAATGTGTGCTAAAGGTATTTTATTTTTCTTGGCGGGTATGGTAAAGGCTTTTGAGTGCTGTATTGACTTTGATTTTGGTGGAATTGAGACTCACAATGAACTAGCTCTGAGATTAAGTTTGGAGAACTCAGAAAAGGGAAATTTTGTTAAGGGTGAGTTGGAGGATTTGTAGCATGTTTAGATTTTCGTTTGTAACTTCAAAATGATGGTTTAAGCTTAAAAAAGAAAAAAAAAAAAACACACTACTACGTGTTTAGGCTTCTTAACAAGTACTAGTGTTCTTCAAGTTCTAACTAATATTTACTTCTCATGTAATTAAAGTTGAATCACACCACCAATTCCTTTGTTGATAGCTCTGTTAGTTAAAGGGTATCTAATGGCACTAGCAGGTTTAGTTCATGTATGTGCTCTTTATCCCAATTTCACTTCCTTTGTTAGAGAGATTACTCTTGTATACCTTTCCCATTCCTTCCTTTTCACTCTAAATCCAATTTGTGAGTGCGTGGGAGACCTCACTAGGAGGCCGTTCTGCCAAGTCCACAATGCGAGTTTTATGTCTCAAAAGTTAAAACTAAGTATATATTTGGTTTCAGAAAAAAAAATGAGGGTGGAAAACTAATAAATTATACAAATGAGCTTTATATCATTTTATGTTATTTTACATATAAAACTCATCTATTTTTATCCTCTTGAACACACCCTAAGTAGAACAATGTTTTCGTATAAACAGCAGTGTCATTACATGAAAGTGACTAGATGGTATAGATAGTAACAGTTAATTTTCTCATATGACAAGTTCTTTTTTCTGAATTTTAAACATTTTTTGTTTTAAAGTCTCTTTAGAAGATTTTTGAAAATTTGACGTGTCTCACATTATTTGGATTTGGCCATACTGTATTTATACATGATGCTGTCTGAAGTGGCCGATTCATTAGATTCAGTACCTCATCTTTTTATTTGGTATTGTGGAGTCACTTCCTCCTGGATAGTCTAAGTAAGTTTGTATATTGTAATTGGTGAATCATAGAAGTTTGATTTCTCATAGCCTCTTAAAAAATTCGAACTTGAGATACTAAAGTTGCCGTTGATAAAATTATTGGAGTTAGTTTGGGGAATGCAGAAAATAGATGATTTTCACAAGGTTAGCCTGTTTTATTTCTCAGCCCGATCAAAATAGACCATAAATAGGTTTATGTGAAAGGATTAGTCATTATATCTGATGATAAATACCTTGAAAAACCAAAAAATAAATGGAGGGACCGAATCCTATACAAATCATTAAAGAAGTAATTCACTGCCAAAAAAATCAAAACAGAATCTCATATTTGGTACAATTAAAGTATAATATCAGTATGTCTCCCTAGAGAGTAGATAATGAAGCATTGAAACCTAAAGACAGTTCAGACTAGTTAGATGGGCACCGATTTTATTAATTGGCACATATACACCTCAAAATATAAACAAATTAATCAAAAAATCCGACATAACTGTCGGATTCCCCTTAAATATGATATCAAGGATTCGATTTATGACCTTATTATAATAACAAAAGGCTTTGGTATGACGGTATGGGAGACAATATATCTATTTCAGTAATCTTTACATCTAAGGGGATTAATCACTAATACGGACAATATATACATATTGAGCAATAAAAAATATAAACAAAAAATATAACAATGAAATCAAAAAATAAAAATTGAAACCAAATAGAAGTTTCTCTTGATTACTTTGGCCAATTTTCATTGTCGAACTATGATCTAAGAGGTATCATTCTGGTTTGGCCACAACAAGCCACCAAGGCGGGGAATTAGAGTGAAGGAAACTGAAATTCACCAATTCTCAAGCTGTTAAACTATCAATGCCTCTTGACTTTGACCAAATGGTTGACCGATGAAGAAGACGTAAAAAAGATCCGAACAAAAGCAAGTCCACTAGCTAGGTAGACAGTTAAAAAGAACTTTGATTATTGGTTCTCTCTAATGGTCTATCAAAAAAATTGGTTCTCTCTAATGGCCTTTAATGATAGCATCATGAAGCCTTTTTCCTTCTTTACCTTTCCTTTTGGTTCCTAGACTAGGAGAAAGCTGCCGACAGTTGTGGTCGCTAGGTCACTATACGGCATGTGACGCAGCCACTTTCATTTTTCTAGCCGTGTACCCTTCCTATTTTTGTTTTTGAGATGACAAAACCATATGCATAATAATAGAATACAATGACATTATTGATTAACACAGTCGAACACAGCTTCACAATGAAAATGATATCTCCAAAACTCTAGCGCTAGATTATTAATTATATCACAAGAATTATCTTGGTTTCAGTTCATATAAAATCATTTTCGTGTTTTAAAATTCCCGGGGGTGGGGGGGGGGGGGGGGGTTAATATGTCATAGGTATATCTCCGATGTTTTTCCCTTTGTTTATTTTCTTTTTTATGTATGTTTTGAAATTTGTTTGCTCACTCGTCTTTCTGGGTTCGAACTTTGTTGATTAACTATAAAAAAATATTTAATAATTTATTTATTTATTTTTAGATAGATGTTCATTTTTTATTTAGGGAGACTATTTCGATGTATCTAGTGATATATTTATAGATGGAAGTGAATCGATCTTCTATTAATATGACGATGATGATGGTAGCGCATTCAGGATCAAAGAAATTGAGGACTTTATTCATATAATAGGAACTAAAAATTTTAAAAGAGCCGAGTATTAAAAATAATACAGTATCCAGCTTAAAGTTTATCTTTCAAACCAAAAACTAAGGTAGATTTAACAATAAAATCCAATATAAGCAATTAAAATTGGTGAGGAATTTAGACAGTATACATAAAATTATAGATTCAAACTTCATAGCAATTCATATAATTTTTGAAGTAAAAAATAAATAAATAAAACCCAATATAATATATTAATTGTCGGAACTTTTACACCTACAGAAAAATTAAAGCAAGTTGGGCACAAAAGTTAATCATGGTTACACCACGCGACACTTGCACAGCATTTTTATCCAGACATTTTGGGTGTGTGTGTTTATATATATAAGCACACTTAATAATGATGAAATATAAACTAAGTTCATAGTTTATAAAATAGGGAAAGAGAAGAGAAAAAGAAAGGCCTCACCAACATTTGCGTCCCCATTTGAAGTGACTTTATTCATATCCTCTAATCAATAAAGAAAAGCACGCTCTTATCTGTTAATTGATATGCATGTTATTAGGCAGCTTTAATTGCTGCTTCTATCTTGTTAGTTACAACTAATTGCATACGCTAAAGAAAGCTCCACTATAGTCTAAATGTGTAAATATTGAACCTAATAAATTAAATATATAGCTGCTTATGGAAGAATGCATCATATAAAATTTCTAGTGTAATGTACTAATGTTCATAAAAGTATATACACCATAATTACTCCCCCTCTCTCTGCCTTTCTATTTCTATTTTTTCCCCTAGTACACAATACACATTATTATTATTATTTTTCAAAGTTCACATTATTTTATCTCAATAATTGTGCATGGTCTATACTCTACAGTGAGCTGGCCCTGTGGCGCCATTTTCTTAAGGGTGCTCTAATTGATAAAAGAGAGGGGAAGTTGAATATTCCTAGTACTCTTTCAGAAAAGAGAAAGTGGTAAAACAATGTTGGCTTTAAGAGATATATAATCTTTGTGTTTCACAACTGACCCACAACGAAATTGAAACTCATCTTCTTGCTTGTGATGATAACAAGTCATTATTGGCATTTTCTGACAGCAACATGGTGGGAATCTGCAGGCATTAGAGTAATTTAAATGCAAAGGGTTAGGCTAGCATACATAGTTGTAATGGATGTGATGGCACTTGGCATGTAGACCCACAAGGACTTCAAGTACTTCTCATTTAAGCACATCATGATAATTGATCTGTGGGTAACCATTTCAAAGAGTTGTCCATTGTCTAGGACAGAGTTCAGAGTTGTCCATTTATGTGAGAAACAAGAAAATGGAGTCCAGCCAGTTTGGTTCAGTTAACTGGATAGAATAACACAACAATGTCAATATTAACTAAGCTTTTTTATTAAATAAAGACAAAATCCTCGTCTCATTAGTCTCTCTAAAATGATAAATTGGTACATGTAAAAAATAAACTCCTAAATTAGTCACTATAAAATTAAATTGTTAGACAAATTGATCTATATAAAAAAAATCTAAATTAGTCCATGTAAAATTAAATAGCCAGACAAATTGATCCCTGTAAAATTAAATAATCAAACAAGCTAGCCCCTCTATTAAGTTGGGTTAAAGGGATTAACTTGTCTGACAATTTATTTTTACAAAAATTAATTTGAGAGATTTTTTTATTATAGTAATCAATTTATCCGACTTGAAATTTTAAAGGAACAAAAATGAAGATTTTGTCGAAAATAAAATTGATTACATGAATAAAAGGAAATTATTGTATCTTATTATGAACCATGTCTCTGTAAAATAGAATAGGTAAAATAGATATTTTGATCCCTAATCTTTATTAGATTTTCAATTTGATCCCTTATCTTTTAATTCTTTTCCAATTTGATTCCTTATGTTTTAAATTGATATCAATTTGGTCTCAAGTCACTATTCCGACATACAACCGGTGAAAAATGCTAACATGGCATGATTAACATATCAAATCCACATATCTGCCGCATTATCAATTTTTCATCAATTATATAACGAAACATTGACTTGGAACCAAATTTAAATAAATAAAAGGTCATGGATCGAAGTGAAAAATCAAGTAAAGGCAAGGAAACAAAAAGACTATTTTGTCAAGAGAGCAAAACTGCTGAGTTCAACTTCTATTTCTGCTCTGCCCCAAAAAATATAAAAAAAAAAAATTCTATTTCTGGTTTTCTACATTCGGTTAGATAAAAATAATTTATAAACTCTTATATAAACTTGTGACATATTTTAATTTCACAATGAGGTAATTTTTTTGTCTTAATTTTTTAAATTGCAGTTCCGGCAAAGTTGTAAAAATCTAGTTGGTGGTCCTTTCCTCCATGGAAGTTGCTGACTTCCAACCCGGATCCGGTATCCTCTCCATGTGATTTCTGGCGGTAATGAACATACACTGAGAGATTGAAAGGGCACCTCCAAAGCTATTGTTGTACATTCAATGGGTAGAAGAGGAATCAAGGAAGTAATTTTTCAAGTTATTGTATTTTTTCAAATTAAGTAATTTTTCAACCTCTAAAGCTATTTTAATTTTGTTCTACCTTTAATTATACATTCTTAAACTTTGTTTTCTTACTTTTTCTTGTTAAATTCACCATTTCTATCGGGTTGCAAAATTTAGATGGTGTAATCACCGACAAATTTGTGCATAATTATTTGTGTACCTTAATCCATAAATGCTTCCAAAAGAGTTGATTGAATTCAAGTATGCGACCTATACCTAACCAAGTGACCCATGCTCATCTGTGAACCGAGGAAGGATGGAAGGAGACTTCATCCTCACTATCAAAGTACTGATGAAAAAAAGGGGGGGGACAACTGTTCCAGTGAACAATGCCTTTAAGGCAATCCATTAAAGCAATCAAAATGTAGCTCGATATTAATTCACCTCCAGACTTCAATCCGACAAAAATATGTGCTTCCCTTTTTCACCGTACAATAATATTATTTTAATATTCATTTTTTTTAGTATTTCATCCGATCACTTATTTTATTATCATTGGATGAGATTGTGATCTACATTTATTGGATGAGGTAAATAAATAAAAACAAATACAAATAATAATCTTATCTAATAATAATAAAATAGATATCTAAATGAGACATCTAAAAATAAGTATTTTCTCTTGGTCTACCTATTGGGTTGGTTTTCAAAAACTTAATATCTACATTTTTTATTAATCAAAATTTTGATACCTACCTGTAATTTATACGTGTTTTTTTTTATTGGTGGACGGGACTAAGTATCAATTAAGTAGAAAAGAGTACTTTCCATTGAGATAACTCAATGGCGTTGTTCAATGATGGCTTGCATTAAAATATGTGTGGTGATGAAGTTTTATAATTTTTCTCCATTGTCTTGTCTATGGTGGAATTTCATTCTTAGTAATTATGCTTCTTACAAAATATATATGTCTATCAATCAAGCGAGCTTTCTCCTTGTTTCATTTTCATTTCCACATGCAACTTGTGTCATGCTTTAGCCTTAAATTTAGTGAGTTTCCTCCTATTTTATTTATTTTATTCAAACAATATATTCAGAACCTCACTTGAAATAATTACGGCATGAGACCGACCACCTGCATGATTTGGATACGCGTAAGGATTTGAACCCTAAACTACATATTCGCATGGTATACATAAAAGATTTCAGTCGATCACTATTTGCATTGGCAACAATATCGATTGGTCATCATCTTTTTTTCTTAAATCAGTGGAAATGTTGTGTCACAATCATACTGAACATGAATTAAATAACCACAAGTGTTTAAGTAAAATTGACATTAAACATGAATTATCAAATGCAAATAGTTCAATGCTTTAGTCTGAATCTAGTAAAGCCTCATGCTATCACCCAATTTTTGATTAAGTTAAAAAAATTAATTAATTTAATTTTGAATGTCATGTTTAATTGTTGTGAACATTATTTTTTGTTGCTGACAAATTATAAAGTAAATCTCAAGTTTTTATATTCATCATGAACCCCTTATTATCAATTACTGGATAATTACTATTTTTATTGGATGATTATCTAATATAATGACCAATAATAAGAGATCAGTGTAAACTCAAAGATAAAAAGTTCACGATAAAACCTACCTTTTGTTGCCTCATATCTTTTGTTTTTGTTTATTTTGCTTTATTTTATCTTTGATTTTCCTTTTGCATATTAATCAAAAGATAGAAATCAAGTTTCTTTTCTTTACTTCTTCGTTAGCGCCCAATTTCTTGGTCAAGAGTCCAAACATATCTTTTTGTTCACGGCAGCCCATCGATCGATCCCTATTCCCACAACACTCACAAACTCAGGCGAGTTCTTATATAGGGAAGGCGCAGCTGAGTTTGTGACCATATGATCACTAAATTTTAATCATTCAAAATTTAATCTAACAGTTAATATTATCTAGGGATATAAATAATATTTACATTTTAATATTTATAAAAGTAATTTTATAACCGACCTACCTATTCTATCAGTCCTAGTTGTTTGCCCCTCACACTGCCACTGTCACCTCATCTCACTACCCCTATCCATGGACCACTAGCACCCTTGCTCATTTTCCACGGCAGTGCTGCTGTTTTGTTGGGGAAGGAGTATCGCGGCAGCAATGGCTAGAAAGAGGCCTCCTAGACGAGAATCTCCATCGCGAAGTCATCTCTTATGGCAAGTTCATCGAATTCTCAAAGCTTCGTTTTGATTAGTTTTGTGCAAAAACAAAACCAAAAAAGTGAAAAAAAAACCGAAGAATTTGCAGGGGACGAACAGATTATGTGATTGTTTGGGATATTGGATGTTAACCATTTAGATTCTAATTGTTATTGTATAGTCATTAGGTTCATTGATAACTGAAGCTGTTTTTTTAAACAAAAGATAAAAAACTATGGATTAT
The DNA here is from genome assembly GCA_031216125.1 of Dalbergia cochinchinensis. Taxonomy (NCBI): domain Eukaryota; kingdom Viridiplantae; phylum Streptophyta; class Magnoliopsida; order Fabales; family Fabaceae; genus Dalbergia; species Dalbergia cochinchinensis. Next base: position 47,454,419 of record CM062371.1, on the reverse strand, counting down.
GTAAATCTAGATTTTTTCTAAGGTGTTGGAGTGTGCGGTGTGTTCTTCCATAGAGGAACTGGAAATGGGTTGCAGGCCCATAGACCAGAGAAGAAAAAAGAAGGTGTGGAGAGTGGACAGAGAGAGTGGGGTGATGAGACTGAAAAGGGTAAAAAAAAATATAAATTGAGGGTAAAAAAGTCATTATATCACCAATCACCGTGATGGTGACAAAATTGCAGTTCTCATATAAGCATTCGCCTAAAAACTCATTCACACTTCTTCTCTTAAACCCAAACCAAAAACAATGTTTATTGGTCACATGCACTGCGCAGTTGATCCTCTCTCCCTCAGATTTTAACCTTGCCCCAAACAAACCCAACTCTCTGTTTTCAAACTCGTTTCAAAACCGAATCTTTTGGTTACAATGAGTGAAGAAGCTTCCTTTAATTTGCGATGTTGTTGAACCCTTTCTATTTTCATTTTTGTTTTCTTCGTTTTGTCATTAGTTGCAGTTTGGGCCTTACTTAGATGATTTTGCTCAACCAGTCCACTAAAGAACCTATTTTTTGGGCCAGGTTCTAGTATTCTTACAATTTTGTTTTCGTTTTCATTTTTTTGATGTTGAGATAACAAAACAAAAATGAGTTTTAATAGAACTTGGGCTTGAGAATCTATTCTTGGGCATTTTGCTCTTCTATTAATGGAAAAAAAATATTAATCAACAATTTTCATTTTGAAAATAGTTTACTTAGTCGTGATGACTTGTTAATTTCGTGCCTTAGAATATTCAAGCTGGGATATTCTACGAATTTTTAATAAAATTAATCACCCAACAATTATTTTATAAAAAATTATATGGCTTTGAATTTCTTATTGTACCAGATAATACGTAAGAGCAGCTATCTTTATCAAGTCAAAATCAATTTTTCATAACTTTTTGTCTTCCTTCTAAATAGTCATTTATTTTATTCTTTTTTAATTTGTTCATAAATGTGAGCTATTTTATTTTATTTAGGTTAGTTATTAAATTGTTGAACATATTATTTCAAATAGGAATGTTAATTTAATCATGACGACTTATTAACTCTCTATATTTGGACATCTGAGTTGTAACAACTTGATACTTTCCATTGAACTCATTTCAAAACCATTGATTTGACTTGTTCTTTATCGCTGTCCCGTCGCAATCTCAATGGCGACACTTCATATATATATATGGACACACAGACGCACATTTTCAATTCAGTTATTTATGGGCTACACATCCCAAATATCCTCCTGACAGTATATTTAGGCCCAAACACCCAGCTGCCCTCAAACCGGCTTCCGCAGCAAACAGGGCCTGACCGAAAACATAGAAACAGAGTGGACAAAAAGCGCGTGGACTCTTTTGCATTCAGGGCTGGCTCAAGCTTAAGGCACCTTTGCTTAAACCCCCAAAAATTGTAATGCTCCATAACTTTGACCAAAACACAAATCTGCTGACAGAAAAGTTAAAAAACACACTTTATATTATTGTACTGAAATATAATATTATTTATTTATAAGAAACCAGGTACCTAATTAATAGCCTTTTCCCATAAAAGAAGTTAATTGGATGTTTGATAAATTGTTGGCTCGTCTATTCGCCCCTGTTTGCAAAGAAAAATTCTACTTTCATCTTTACTTTTCAGTGATATTTCGATTAAAAACATTTCAATTTTATTCTTAATATTTGAATAAAGTTTCAATATTATCCTTTCTCTAACACCATCAATTCTATGTGTATGTATTGTTGATCTGATCTTGGTGTGTCCATTTTTATCTCATATAAATATAAATATTATGCTACATACAAAAGCTCTATTCTCTCTCTCTCTCTCTCTCTCTCTCTCTCTCTCTCTCTGGTGGTTGACTAACTCTATTCTCATCCAATTATGTTAATTGAAAACAATAATACAAGTCTTACTTATAGAGAATTACTAACTCACATTAAATGTGTGTTGGGACAAAGTATTCTTAACTTAGGGAATATAAAATGAAAATAAATTTAAATAAAATGCTTGAAGTAAATTTGCATCATATCATTGTATTGAACTACAAACTATTATAATACTAATATGATATTTTGATTTTAATATTAATCGTGATTTGAAATAATTTTGAATAATGTATTCTCCCATCATATATAGATTATCATAAAAAGAAAATGATATTTTATTCTTATCCTAAGATTACATTTGATTTGGGATAAAATGAAGTGGTAATTTTCATGAATGAATTTTGTGTATTATTTCACACATAAAAGTCTTTCATGAAATTTTTTTGTCTTCAATCTTAAAAAGTGATTTTGTTTTTTGTCAGGTTAACTTATCCCAACAAATTTGCATTTCAATGCCTTAAACATTGTTATTTAGAATGTGTTTAGTTTAATGATATAAATAGAATAAATATTATTTGAATAAATTTCATATATAATTTTATACATGAAGTTCATTCAAATTAACACCTTGTCACCCTAATAAAATAACAAAATGGATTATTTATGAAAATACAAATTGCATCTTTAATTACAAATTTGTAAAGTTTGGTTTATATAGAGGAAATTGCTGCAATTTACAGTTATTTCCAGTTATGAGGCCATCACTGTAAGTTGAAACGAGTCCAAGTAACTTTGGCTATAAAATGCAATTTCCAGCTGGAGTGAAGCTTGAGTGTTTATGCTTCCATTATATTCATCTTGCTGTGCTATTCTTAGTTTGTGTGGGAGAACAATGGTTGAGAAATATTACATGTATATTCATTATGGGAGAAATACCACTATAAGGGAAGTAAGCACATTTGTGAGTGAGAGTGCAACTTGTATTGTTGTTGATTCATCTATCTTGTTTTTGAAGTTGAAGAGCAAAATATTGCAATAGTTGGAGTGACCACACATAGAGATTAAAAAGTTATTTTATAAGTTACCCTTGACATTTGGGCAAGGCATTAATCAACTAAAAGAAATTCTGGGTGACTAATGATGCTGAGGAGAGGTTAATGTTTGACATGAGCAATTGGTTTCCAGAAGTTTGAATCATGGAGGTGTTAGTCATCCTAGAAGGGGATCTTTTTCTTAACTAGCATATACACGGTATTCATCATCTCAGGTTCCACTAGGATTCGAGGTGGTAGCGATCTCCAACCTTTGAAGAGTCTGTAGATCCTGATGAATATCTTACTCTTGCACAACTTAAAGAACAAGTTGCGCAACCATTGCCTCAACCTAGTAGAGGGGTTACGACTGGTGCTAGTGCTGATGAGGATGAGTTGGTGCTAATGCCAGTTAGTGGCAATGGAAGATTAGACAAGAGGACAGAGCATGTTACTCGATGTCAAGGGATTAGGTTACAGTCCCAGTCTGTTCCTCGAGATTGGCCTAGTCACTATTTGCCACTAAATTTGAAAGCAATACGTTTGACAGATTTTGCAGGAACCAGTATGATCTAGGTGCTGGATCTAATGCCATTGGTAGAGTTTGGAATTTGAATGGCAAAAAGAGTTTCATATTGGGAAACAGTTTCATGACAAGGATGTTGTAATGTTTGCTGTTAAAAATTACAACATCTGAAGATTTTATGAGTTTAGATTTCAAGAGCTAGACCACGAATTTTGCCGTGGCAGGCATGTGCAGTTTGGCGTTAGGTGTAATTAGGCTATACATGTGTCATATAGCTGAAGAAAGAAAGTATGGATTGTTCAGATATATAATGGGCCGCACACATATGTCTTTGCTTCATAATCGCAACACCACCACCAATTGGATAGTAATGTCATATGTCACTATATGTTCCCCATGGTGGAAGCATATCCGAAAATATCCATCAAGGTGTTATAAGTAGACACAAAAGCTCGTTCCAGCTGCATGACAATATATAGGAAGGTGTGCCTGGCCAAATAGAAAGGTATTGCTCAAGTAAAAACCTCTTAGAAATGTTGCGGTACCAATCATAATAAGTAGCAGAGGGATGAAACCTTATACCTTAAGAATGCTGTAATGTTTGTTGTTTGAAATTACAACATTCAAAGATTTTGAGGTTAGATTTCAAGAGTCAGACCATGAAATTTATCATGGCAGGTGTGTGCAGTTAGGCATTGTGTACTTGGGCTATATGTGTGTTGTATAACCGAAGAAAGAAAGTGTGAATTGCTCAGATGTATAATGGGCCACACATATGTTTCTTTGCTTCACAATCACAACACCACCAGCAATTGGATGTTAATTTCATGTGTCATTGGATGCTCCCTATGGTGGAAGCAGATTCGACAATATCCATCAAGGTGTAGGAACAAAAGGCTATTGTTCAGATAAAAACCATGCCACAATACCAATCAAAATCATGTGACTGCTCAAAGAGAACTATATACATTAGCCGCTCCTCCCAGTGTCGATGGTACTCCACGTGCCATGCAGGCCCCCATTATTTGTCTAGACCAAGCCCGTTTGTAGCATGGAGCCTATCAATGTTGACTGACCCCTATGGAATATGCTGCTCCCCCAGCTAGTAAATGACACGATCCACCTAATGCCACTCCACTATCTTGAAGCATATCAATGTAGTGGCATATGCCTAGATGACAACGTTAGCTATCACCCATGGAGGAGTAATAACAATAATACTGAGGTCCATGTACGGAGTCCATAATTTAAAATAAATATATCATCAAACTCATATATATATATATATATATATAACATAGTAGAATACTTGCTAACTAGAGGCCACCAAACCTCATTATATAAAACTGGTCAGAATGTTTGGATCCGGTAATAGGCCCATGACAATAGTAACTCAGCACAACCTCCAAGCTTGTCACCTCATGATGGGTCGCTTGACACAAGTAGCAATACAAGGTTGCCAACACTATGGAGACCCAACTAAAAGTCTCGCATAAGTGAAACCATCGCAAGTGCTGCAACCACTTTATGCACTTGGAAGCTAGGTTTGTCGATCATCAAAAACTGACCAATCAGCTAAATTATGTAGGTCCAAGTGTGTTGTTGCACAACTAAGTCTAACTGTCGCGATAAATCAAAATCCCTCAGAAATACACTCTCGAACCATGATATGTTCACCATAGAACTTGATCTTTGTCCAGGGGGTGGTGCATCTCCTAGAAACTCCTCACGCATCACCTATATGTCTCTCCTGAGATAAGTCTGCCATCTACCTATGCAACTGCTAATAGGCAATCCATCGACCTAGAGCCCTAGATGAAACACCACGTCCTCGAAGGTGATTATGCACTCTCCACAGGGAAGGAGGAAGATATGCATCTCTGGGTGCCATCTTTCAATAGGAATGCTAAATAAGACACTATCATACTCAAAGTGGCCAATCTGGATAGCTTCCCAAAGCCCAACTGCCTCTAGATAGGACTACATGTGGGTATGTGGAGGCACTACAGCGCCAGCACGCTTGGAATGCAACACTCGATCAGGTTGTATGATTTTGTAAAAAAAATAAAATAAAATACTTAGATATCACACTAAATAATTATCAAAGTAATGTAAAAATAATTTTAATAATTATTAAAGAAGGTACTAACATACACTAAATTATTATTATAAATAAACAACCTAAATAATATTTATCCTTAAATCTAATTAATTAAGCAATCATCCTTATAACTAGTTACAAATTTTAATCTTAATCTTATATGCAATTATTACCTAGTTACAAACTCTACTAGTCCTAAGCTACTACTATAATTATTACTTAATCGCAAACCCTAACCAAACCCTACATCCTACTACTATAATTACCACCTAAAACCAAACCCTAAACCCTAATTACAAACAATTGACCTAAAATTAAAATTTAAATAAATTAAATTTATAAAAATTAAATTTAAAAATAAATTATTACATATAAGAAAAAAATTACCTATTGCTTTAGCTTTCTGGCAATGTGAGGTAAATTATTATTGAAAGGATCTCAGCCATATCCTGAATATTATGGCAGTAAATATTCTATTATAACAACTGTATATTCCTTAATTAGGATAATAATATTCTTTCCTTATTTGTAAAGATTGTATAGCTAATTATATTTAAGAGGAGAATATTTCTATCCTTGTTTTTAGGAATAGGATTTGATTCTAATTGTATCATAAGCCTATATTAATTATGTCCTATACAGAATGAATTAATATTATAGAAATATTTTTCTACATGGTATCAGAGTGCGATCTGTACCATCAGTGATACCTTCGTGTTTCCATGGCAAAAAGGAGTGAAAAACTAGAGGAAGGACCTAAGGTAGAGGATGGCTATGCTGCCCAAGCCAGCTTAGTGGAAGGCACCTCTCTCCCGATTACTAATCACAAATTAAATTTCTAGAACTACACTTAATAGGCTAAATCGGTCCGAATCTTCCTCCAAGGCAAGGGAAAGGAAGAATATATCAATGATGATGCTAAGAAACCACCAAAAAAGAAGCAAGTTGAACTGAAGAAGTGGAAGAAAACAACCTTGTGATGTCATGGTTGTTAAACACTATAACCAATGAAATTGGAGTAGACTTCATGTACTTCAATACTACATAGGAGATCTGGACTGTAGTAGAGGAAACATACTCGAATGTGGACAACACTTTTGCCATTTTTGAGATTAAGAGCCTCCTCCACTATTTGAAACAAGGTAACTCAACCGTTATTGAGTATTTCAATACACTAACCCGATATTGGCAGTAGTTAGACATATATGTGGTGGGTCGTCCAAAAGACAGTAAGCCATACAAGTCGTTGGTTGAAAAGGATCATATATTCAAGTTCCTCCTTGGTCTGAATTGCAAACTTGATGAAGTCCATAGTAGGATATTGGGCACCAAACTTTTGCCCAAGATCTGAGAAGTGTTCTTGTTCTCTGAAGTTAGAAGAGGAGAGAGCCGAAGGAAGATAATGTTAGGAGACCAAAATTCTAGGCATGTGATAAAAAGCTCAGCCTTTACTGTAAAAGGACCAAGAATCTAGTCTTAGCAGAAAAAACCTAAGCTTGTATGTGAACATTGCAAGAATATTGGCCACACAAAAGACACATGTTGGTTTCTTAAGGGAAAACCATTAGATTCCAAATTTGAAAATAGAAAAGTGATAGAAGGTAACAAAAGCCGAGGTTATTCTGCTTCATTTCATATAACTGACAACAGTTCAAAAAGTGCAGAATTTGAAAGAAGTCCCTTCAGCAAAGAACAAATAGAGATGCTACAGAAACTTCTTTAACAAGCCCTGAAACCAAAGACCTCAAGTAGTATTGCCACCATGGTGCAAAAAGGTAAACATTTATTTGCTTTATCTGCCAGCAAAGCAAGGAAATCAACCTGCTGGATTGTGGACTCAGGAGCTTCAGACTACATGACAGGGAATGTTACTAATTTCAAAATATTTCCCTTGTCATGACAATTCCTCAGTCCGCATTGCTGATGGAATTGATGCAAAAGTCGTGGGTAAAGGCCTAGTGAATATCTCAGAAGATATCATCCTACAAGATGTACTTCATGTCCCTACACTTAAGAGCAACTTATTTTCAGTTAGAAAATTGACAAAAATTCTAAATTGTATTGCTAAATTCCTTCCTTGCCTTTGTGAATTTCAGGCTTTGAGTTCAGGGAAGAAGATTGGCAATGCTGAAGAATATGGGCGGCTCTACCTTATTCGAGTCGATAACACCAAGAATGATCAAAAAATGGAAGATTTTGCTTGTGCAGTAACTAGATCTAAAATTGACTCTGTAATGCTATGGCACTACCCCCTTGGCTATCCAAATTTCATGTACCTGGAAAAATTATTTCCCTCATTATTCAATAAAAATCCCAAGTATTTTGATTGTGAAGTGTGCCAATTATCAAAACATACCCGGAATAATTATCCCACACAACCTTACAAACTTTCCCATCATTTTTCTTTAATCCACAATGATGTGTGGGGACTCTCTTGAGTAAAAAATGTCATGGACTCTAAGTGATTCATCACCTTCATTGATGACCACACAAGAATCACATGGGTTTTTCTTATGAAAGAAAAATCAGAGGTGGCAAATTTGTTTGAACATTTTCATAACCTAGTAACGGTCCAATTTCAAGCATGCATTCAAGTCCTCATAACTGACAATGGCAGGGAATACTGCAACTATGAACTCAGCTCCTACTTTTAAAAAAAATGGCATTGTGCATCAAAGCTCTAGTGCCAACATCCTTCAACGAAATGAGGTGGCTAAACGCAAGAATCATTACATTTTAGAAGTTGCTAGGTCCCTTATGTGGGCTACCAATGTACCCTTCAGGTTTTGGGGAGATATTATCCTTATAGCCACTTACCTCATTAACCGAATGCCCTCTAGAATCCTTTACTACAATACCCACACACTACCCTTCAAACTCTCTTTCCCCATACTAGAATCCTTACATCCCTACCCTTGAAAATATTTGGCTGCACCGCCTTTGTTCATAACCATCACCCTAACTGTGGCAAATTAGACCCTATCTCAATTCCTTACATATTTCTAGGCTATTCTGCCACCCACAAAGGATAAAAATGTTACTCACCCTCCACTAACAAATTTTATCACTCCATGGATGTTACTTTCCTTGTACATAAGCCATTCTATCCCAAAACTCAAATTCAGGAGGAGAGGAAAGATGAATTTCAGTTATGGGAATATGACAGTATAGTCTCAGTTGAAGAAGGACACCAGACCAACAGCCACAACAATAGACCAGACTTGTAGAACTTCACTCCAATAACTTTTGAATCAGAACCAGCTACTGCAAACCAGCAGAACTTCACTCTAGCAAACCTTGAACCAGAAATAATAACCATCCCAAACAAGAAGGACACACCTTACTGCACAAGTGGAGAAGTCACCCTTTGTATACTCAAGGAGGAAAAAAGAGACTCGACAGGAAGTAGAACCCCTCATATTTTCACAGAAAATCCAAGATTCCAGCTGAATACCAGAGCTCCTGGAAACCAATCAAGGTATCACACCTTCTAATCCAAACTCTCTTGCTACTTCTCTTAATGAACCTACTCATCTTGATTTACTAATTGTTGTAAGGAAAACTGTGAGATCATGCACTCTTCACCCCGTTGTAAAATTTGTTTCATATAACAAATTATCACCACATTATAGAGCTTTTGTGACAGCACTTGACAGCACTCAAACACCAAAAGGTATTTAAGAAACCTTGCAACATCTAAAGTGGGAAGCAACTGTAAAAGAAGAAGTCCAAGCTCTAGAGAAGAATAGGACTTGGGAACTTTCTTTCTTACCATAAGGTAAAAAATCGGTTGGGTGTAAATGGATTTTTTTTGTAAAGCACAACGCAGATGGGAGCATTAATAGATACATGGCTCAACTAGTAACAAAAGGGTTCACGCAATCCTATGACAAAGACTGTGAAGAAATGTTTGCCCCGGTGGCGAAACTAAACTCAGTTCATCATCTTATCTTTTATAACTAATCTTGACTGGCCTTTACACCAACTTGATATAAAAAAATGCCTTTCTAAATGGCAAGTTAGAAGAGGAGGTCTACATGAACATACTTCCAGGTCTTGAGACACCAAAGACAGCTGGCAAGGTATATAGACTACACAAGTCTCTATATGGTCTCAAACAATCACCCTAAGCATGGTTTGAGAGGTTAACCAAGGTGGTCAAGGGAAATGGCTTCATCCAGTGTTGGACGGATCACACCATGTTTGTCAAGCATTTTGAAGGTAAGACGGCTTTATTCATTGTCTTTGTTGATGGCATTGTTGTCACAGGAGATGATCAAGAAGAAACAAATCGCCTAAAAGGACTCTTAGCCAAGGAATTTGAAGTTAAGGATCTAGGAAAGCTCAAATACTTTCTAGGAATGGAAGTTGCCTGGTTACAAAATGGGATTTCAATATCCCAAAGGAAGTATACACTAGATCTCCTAGGAGAAATGGGCATGCTGGGATGTAAACTAGTGGATACTCCAATGGATCTAACAAGGAAAAGTGGAGAAGAAGAAGACAACCCTCCAACTGATAAGGGCAGGAACCAAAGGCTCATGGGAAAACTAAGCTATCTTGCTCACACTAGGCCTGATATCAATTTTGCTGTAAGTATGGTAAGCCGCTTCATGAATAACCTAACCAAGAGCCACATGAAAGCTGTCAACTGCATCCTCCAATACTTGAAAGATAACCAGGAAAAGGATTGCACTTTGGGAAGAACCAAAATAGGAATGTTGAAGTGTTTACTGATGCTGATTGGGCTGGATCAATAACTGACAGAAAATCCACAATAGGATGTTGCTCTTTTGTATGGGGCAACCTAGTCACATGGAGAAGTAAGAAGCAACAAGTAATTGCTAGAAGCAGTGCTGAGGCAGGATTTTGTCACAACCCGACTTGTGCACATGACCGGCACGTGAGGAATCCTCATTCACACGTAAGCCTCATGATCTCTGAATCTCTCTATATGCATAATTTCATATAAAGCCCTTTTCCAAAACATAAATTCATCTCTGATATAAACGTTTAACTCTTTGAAAAACAAATCATCATAAATACTTTCATAATCAAGCTCTAGTAAATATCTCTGATACAAAACACATAAGTTGCTCTTAATTTCAAATAAACCATAGAACTCGTAATCATGAAAATACAAAATATTCATGATAAAAACATGTCAGTCTATCTCTATGGTCCGGGACCCTGCCTGTCATGCACACTGGAGTACTCTATCTCTAAACAAAATACCAAAAGTACTTCACTCACAAAGTGAAGCTCACCAACTGGAAAATCTTTACTGCGAGTCTACTGCACTTGTAATGAAGGAAGGGAGAGGGGTGAGTTTCATCTAAAACTCAGTGAGTAAGTCCTCACCCATAACCCTCTCATGGGACAGTAAAGGGAAATAAATAATAATGTATATATATTCATCAAACCAGTTAATGCAATAACTCTCAAGTTCATTATTCATAGAAATAACAATAGTTCTAAAATCATTACTCTGTAGAAATCATAAACCATAGTATGCTAATAAAGAAACAGGAATATCTGGTTATTCCCAATTCATGTGATATAACAAATCTCTGGTTATGCATGGCATAGCAAAGTCTCTAATCTCTGGGGCACCTAAATAGGTCCCGTTCATTATTTCTCTAGCCCTAAGGCGACTTGGTATACCAAGGTTAACGGAATAACTGCAGTTAACTCACAGTCTGTTTCTCTATAGCTACTGTCCAGTTCAATCAGAAATCTAATCTTTTCTCTATATCTCATAAGTCTTCTACCCTAGAGTTCACAAGCTCTAGCATATAAATCAACAGTTCTGAAATTCATAAAATTATTTAAATATGAAAACTCTTGAAACTCGAAGAGTTCTGGTCTCATATAACTCTAATAATTTGACTTTAGCATAACTGTGACCGTGAAATCATGCCCAAGGGATCACCTATTTGTAGGCATTCTGATTTCAAGCCTACAGAATATGTATCTGGCAGTTGTTACAAATCATATTGAATTCCATACTTCTGAGAATCATAAAAACACTTATTTTCTCTAAAACTCTATCATATACATATTCTCTACTATGGAAATCATCATAATGTTCCATAAATCTTTAAATATATACTCTAGCTCTTTGATAAAAATCACTTTAACAATAATGGTCCCATGAGTTTTCAGAAAAACATATATATCTCATGCTATAATTTACTGAAATTAATTCTAATGATCAACATAAGGATCATAAGATTTGAACCCACTCACCGTTTAAAGCCGGGAGTATGTGGGCCCCACCAACTTGACCTGAAGAGCTTAGAATGACACCAACAACTGCCATGGAGCAACCATAACTCTAGATTAATACTTAAAAATCTCTAGAGAGCTCTATTCTAACTCTACTAAAATTGGGGAAACACCCCCACTTGACAAAAATGAGAAAAATAATCGGTCCAAATCCAAGATCATGGAGAAATAAAGACATAATCTAATAACATGAACTTACCTTGAAGCTTGGAATGATGGATTGGAGAGAATTTGAGAGAAAGAGAGAAAAAATGGAGGAGAAGGGAGAGAATCGCGTTTCTGCTTCTCTTCTACCCGATTTGGGGGTTTTTAAACTTACTGACACCGCTAAAGCTGTATATGACCGCTATAGCGGTCTAACAGTACCTCAGTTCGCTGCACCGCTTGAACAAGTGCTGGTGACCGCTATAGCGATCCTAGACCGCTATAGCGATCCTAGACCGCTATAGTGGTGACAGAAACTCCCAACTTCTGTGTTTTTCAGTCATTCCAGCATTTGAGTTGTTCCAACACTTACTTATTTACATTTATTAATGTTAAGTTAATGCTCCATTAATTTTAAAACATAAATGTAAATAAGGAAATACCCCCATTTGGATTCAAATAAAATATCACAAAAATCAAAACTCCATCAAATCATAATCCAAATTTTGGGTTTTAGTTCAAATCCGGGAATTTCCGAGATTTTCTAAACTTGTGGCTTAACAACGAAACATTTGCAGGTTTCATAAAATTCATTAAAAATCACCCTTCAACTTGTTTTCCCTCAGAAACAATTACTGGGACTTTTGATCCCAAGAATATAGTTCTATCATATAGCCCTCCAAGGAGGTGTAGGATCCAGACTTAGTAAAATTTTGGACCCGACGGTGGTTCCCAGGGAATCCTCGGCGCTATATCTGAACCTACTCACGGCCGTCTACCTCGGGTATCACAAATTTAGAGCCTTGTTCCATAGCATTTGTGAAGGGATATGACTCCAAAGGATGCTTAGAGAACTAGGATTTGCCGCAAATGATCCCATGAAAATCTTTTATGACAACAAAGCGGCAATCAGCATTGGTAAGAATCCTGTACATCATGACAGGACCAAGCATGTGGAGATTAACTGCCATTTTATAAAGGAGAATATAGACAATGGGAGTGCACGTTTGGAATATATTCCCTCAACTAAACAAATAGCAGATATCCTAACTAAGGGCTTCTCCAAGCCTATTTATGAGACTCTTAGATCCAATCTGGGAATGGTAGATATCTACCACCCAGCTTGAGGGGGAATGTTGAAAGGATCTCAGCCATATCCTGAATATTATGGCAGTAAATATTCTGTCATAACAGCTATATATTCCCTAATTAGAATATTAATGATTTTTTCCTATTTGTAAAGATTGCATAGCTAATTTATATTTAAGAGAAGAATATTTCCCTCCTTGTTTTTTGGAATGGGAATTGATTCTGATTTTATTATAAGCCTATATTAATTCTGTCTTGTACAGAATGAATTAATATGAGAGAAATCCTTTTCTATAATTATCAAGTCGGTAAAAATTATTTCTTGCCATTTCAACTACTTACCAACACTTTAAGACTAGAGATTCTGAGTGAAAAAGGGGACTTTTGAAAATGTCCTGTGTGTGGACCTCTTCAATTGATTATGTACATATACAAAACATTCGTATTCCTATAATTAAATATCTTATTCAGCATTTATGTAATTAATCAATTGTTTTATTTTATTTGGGTGAAAAGCCCTTCAACTTAATTATACACCAAATTTATTCAAATAATTTTTACCTCATCTTCTACTCTCTCACTAAACATCCCCTTATGATGAAAAATTTGCATTTGCAATTTAAATAAGGAAAGTTAACTCAACTCTCGCTAACTACTATGAAATCTCTATTTGAGGTAATCACAAAAGAACCCATGTAAATGCTCAAAGAGCCCAAAAGCCCTATTCCAACGTTAGTAGGGTGATTGGCACATAATACACCTAAAATTTTGTTAAAAAACAAAAAAAGCAGAGTTTGCTGTTGATACAAAAACCTTTTGCATCAGCCATCAGACTGAGAAGCTCTGTGTGCTACCTCCACGTGTCACAACATGAGCCAGTGCTGATAAATATCCCTCCACTTCCGTTGCGCTCTCTCTCTTCCCCTAGATATCTTCCAAACTGTACCAACGCCAGCTCAATCAACAAGAAGAAACAAACGAAACAAACTGAAAGCTGAACACCGAACAAGAAGAAGAAGAGCCATGATGAGAGCTCTTCTTTCCTCTTTCTCTCCTCCTCCTCCTCCTCCCTCACCTTCACCTTCTTCACCCCCTTCCTCACGAAGACACCATTTGAATAAGCACCCAACAACAACAACAACCTCGTCCTTCTTGCTGTCCGGCTACTACTACTCCTATGCACGGCGGAGCTGCCGTGAGACACGCTTTTCCGGGAAGGTGTGGGCGGATGTCAAGTCCGAGAAGCACCGTCACGTGCCTTCTGAGTCCAGCACCGCGTTCGAGGATGATGATGATGATGATGTGATGACACGTGATTTGGGTAATGTTGTGGAAGTGGAAGCCGCAGCATGGTGGCACGTGTTCCCTAAGAGATGGGTGATTGTTATTCTTTGCTTCTCTGCGTTTCTTTTGTGTAACATGGACAGAGTAAGCTAAGCATAAAAACCCTTCTCACTCACTCACTCCCCTTTTTTGATGTTTCACTACTGCATGCGTTTTCTCAAAAGCAAGCATGAATTGAAAATTCGAGAGTTGTCAAATTGCTATAAGCGAAGTGTAATTGGTTGGAAATATTGGTGCAGGATCTTGTCTGTCTGGAATTGGCAATTGAGTGAAAATTTTATGACTGTATGCTTATGCATGAAACCGTCAAATGCTGATGTTACCAATGGTGGTCTATGCTTTTGTTACCTTGTATGTTTACATGTTGTACTAAATAAGTAAAGGAAAATGTTGGGCAACCAGAAATTTTGCCAGAATGAGTCGTAATTTTTGGCCGTTAGATGAATAAATGGGTCATTTTATTTTACTTCATCCAACAACTCTCATGATTTCTGTCAAAGGTTCCATACAGAATCTTTTTCTGGATGTGCAACATTACTCGGTTGTGAATATGGATAGAGTTGAGTAATCACTCATTCTGTTATTTCAAAGATGCATGTAATATAAATTTGATCTCTCCAAATGAGTTCACATCAATCTTGTTCTCTGAATAAAATGACACCAATTTAGTTCCTCTCTGATAGAAAATGACATTAATTTACTCTCTTATCATAGAAATTTGACATCTATTTAGTCTCTCAATTTGTAGTTTGTACACTACTAGATGATTTCGATGTCACTTCCCATAATTGAGGGTTTAGGTTTACTAGTGTTAACTTTCAGGTGTAAGAATCTTGGGCAATTGGTTACTGTCTGTGTCTCCTAAAACATGAACACATCATTTTGTATTGAACAAACATTAGATTTTCCTTCTAAACATGTGTCATCACAGGGTCACTGAATGAGTTAAATCCATCTAATTATGGTTATCTTGGAAGAATGATAATAAAAGAGCATTATGGATCAGTTAGGACCATTCATTAGTATTTGCTACAGCTGACATTTGAATGTTTAAGTCTTTTGTTACCTTTAGCTCTTAGAAAACTTTCATCTGTTTCACATTTTCAGGTAAATATGAGCATTGCTATACTTCCAATGTCAGCAGAGTACAATTGGAACCCCAGCACAGTTGGATTGATACAGTCTTCTTTCTTTTGGGGATACCTCCTCACTCAGGTGAATCTGATTTCACCTTGATAAACCTAAGTTTGATTGGTAACTTTTTTCCTGGTCGTATGAATATGAACTTAAGGCAGTGCCTCCAAATCATAGGTAGATTTTTGTTGCAGATTGCTGGTGGAATATGGGCAGACACAGTTGGGGGAAAGCAGGTATTAGGATTTGGCGTGGTTTGGTGGTCGATTGCGACAGCCGTAACTCCTATTGCTGCTAAACTTGGGTTGCCTTTCCTGCTTGTTGCTCGTGTGTTCATGGGGATTGGTGAGGTGGGCTCTCTTAAGTCTTAATGCTCTAACTGATTTGCTTTTCTGCATTCTAATAGTAGGAAAAGCTTACAGTTACTAATTTTTTGGCAAAAGAAATTATCTAATGAAGAAAAAGTTGAACTGTTCTTTTGTTGTAATCCATGTTGCTACTGATTTTAGTAATGCTTTGATTTGTCTAGTTGATGATGACATAATACGATGATAAGTTTTGGCATATGGAGCTTACCTTACCTCTTTTGGCCCTTTCTAGGGTGTTGCTATGCCAGCCATGAACAATATCCTGTCAAAATGGGTTCCGGTGGCAGAGAGGAGTAGGTCGCTGGCGCTGGTCTACAGTGGCATGTACCTCGGATCAGTCACTGGATTGGCCTTTTCACCCTTTTTAATTCATGAGTATGGTTGGCCATCAGTATTTTACTCCTTTGGTTCTCTGGGGACAGTTTGGTTCTCAATCTGGCTTAGTAAGGTAAGAATTTCTCGTATCAAATTATTTGCTTTGCATAGATGCTTTCCTTCTGAATGTGGTGTATCTGTATAACCATTTTCGTCATATGATTACTGATTCATTTTGTCTCGAAGTTGGTTCTTTATTAACTATTTTTTCATATCTCGAAAGTTCGTCTTGTATTAGTTGCATTTTCTACTTTTTCACATGCTTATCTTTTCTATTCTCCTGGGAGCTGCTGCTGTAGGCATATAGTTCGCCTCTTGAAGATCCTGAACTGCGGCCTGAAGAAAAGAAGTTGATTACTGCTAATAATTTTTCCAAGGAACCTGTTAAAACAATACCATGGAGATTAATTTTGTCAAAAGCACCAGTGTGGGCCCTTATAGTGTCCCATTTCTGCCACAATTGGGGAACTTTTATTCTCCTTACTTGGATGCCAACATACTATAACCAAGTAAGCTTTCTGTTTCTTTTGGTATACTACCTATCTAGTACAAGATCTGGTGCACATACAGCTGCAACCATTTCCAACATCCTTCTTTTTCTTAGTTCTTATGTGGCTGAGTACAAATTTTATTTGATCTCAGAATATATTGTATGAGCATGCTCACTGGTACTCAACATTTTAGCATCTTAACAAATTTGTCAAGCATTGACACCCTGCATGTGTTCAGGTTTCTATTGTAAATATGTTAATATTTTGACAGAAAAAAGATTTTTATTTGTAACTTCTTCAGAGCTTGGAAAACGGATAACACTATTCAAAGTTGACAAATGTTAATTTCATCATACTCCCAGGTCTTGAAGTTCAATCTTACAGAATCAGGGTTATTTTGTGTTCTACCTTGGCTTACAATGGCACTATCTGCAAATATTGGTGGTTGGATTGCAGACACTCTTGTGAGTAAGGGTTTGTCAGTTACAAGGGTGCGCAAGGTAATTCTCTTCAATTAATTCTTCTTTGAAGAACAGTTTTTCATATGAATCCCCTTCCAAAACTCCTTGTATATGTAGGACTTATCACCTCCTATCTATCCTTTAATCTGAGTGAGAAACTAATGGAAGAAAATCAATCTCTAGTTTTGTCTCTGAACTTTCTCAAAATAGTTAAGTAGATTCTTATGTATTGTTTTCTCTTTGTAGATAAGTTTGATTAAAATAATTTTCTGTTTCTTAGTTTACATGCGTTTTGTTTTAAGAAAAATATTAATATATGTTGCTTTAGTTTGATATGTCTTGGAAACTGTAACCCACATTAAGGGTAACAATTTGATCATTTTACGTATCTATTGTCCTGGTGCTTTGGCTGCTTGTTTGCTTAACTCAATTCAATTGCTACCAGATGATTGGCTTCATGGTTTATTTCGACATTTTCTTTGCAGATAATGCAGACAGTTGGATTTCTTGGCCCTGCTTTCTTCTTAACTCAATTGAGCCACGTTAATTCTCCTGCAATGGCTGTTTTGTGTATGACGTGCAGTCAGGTTTGCTTCTTGTTTTGTATTTAACAGTGTTTTCTATCCTGAAAAAGAAGTCTCTGTATCCTAACATGAAATCTTAATTATTTATAGAGAAAGATTCACTGCTAATATTGTTTCTTAAATTAGAGTATTTTATCATGGTTGTTATTTCATGCTGCATAAGGTGCAAGTATGACTGGCAAGGTTAAATTTCTTGACTATAGCATCTTAGGAATTATCTTAAGATAGCATAGCTATTAATTTTCCTTTTGCTAGTTCTTTTTGGATAAAATTAGAAATTGTCTGTTCCTTAATTGAGCTTAACATTTTCTAACTTTTTCAAATTATTCCTGAATAGGGAACTGATGCATTCTCTCAGTCTGGTTTGTATTCAAACCATCAAGATATAGCCCCTCGATACTCAGTAAGTAGCTTCATTGCACCTCGTTTTCTCAGCAACATGGAAATCTGCATATTTGATCTATGGTCTGCAGAATAAGTGCCACAAATATCTATACTTTTTGTACGCTAATTCATGGCCATCTGTAGTCATCTTCTCATCATTGATTGGCTAACTGATTATGTCACTTGAGAGGGAATGGTGATTTCTGTATTTATTTCTTATTTTTCTCCGCAGGGGATATTACTTGGTTTATCTAATACTGCTGGTGTACTGGCTGGTGTACTTGGAACGGCTGCAACAGGTTACATTCTACAGCATGGTAAGAATTTGTTCCTCATAATTTCTTAGTTATTGAAGTTTGAGCAATTGCATGGCTCTTAATCTCTTGATTTTGATTGTGAAGAGTGGAATGGATAGCTTCACCAAGGTTAATACATTTTTTATGTAAATTGGTAAAATACACTGTCATCAAATTATGCATTGCAAAATTAGCAAACATAGTTGACTATTACGCCCACTGATACTTGAAAGATTATGCAGATGGAAAATTTTGATTCGATAACAGTGTAAGCTATATCAAAATTAAACTCATAACAAAATGAGTGCTTTATTCAAGCACATTTTGGCCTCATGGTTTAGCTGGCTAAGCAATGTTGAAGTTTTGTCAGAAAGACGGAGTTTAACCTAGCTTCATCTTAATTCGGCTTCACTTCTCTGCTAAAGGGAACGTTCATTTCTCTGTCCATAACATGAGTTGATTTTGTAAATTAAGAACCGTCCTAGGGGAGTTGTGGATCTCTCACTCTATAGCATAACTCCTTGTGATTAACGCTTAATTTAAAGCTGTTCTTGGGGACAAAGAATCTGATACTTCCCGTTATCTTTGATTTCATTCTTGCCAGGTTCCTGGGATGATGTTTTCAAGGTTTCAGTTGGGCTGTATTTGGTTGGAACTGTGGTGTGGAACCTTTTTTCAACTGGTGAAAAGATCTTGGAATAACTTACAGATAAATGGTACTTGTCATGCCTCATACACAGATAAAATGGGTATTTTCCAACACAAGAGGAAGGGCTACGAGAAGAAAGGTTTAGTCAGGGAGCAACAAATTTTTTTTTGTGCCTGACAAAATGGTTAATTTCACAGATAGAGAACACTGAAGATCGACAAGAGGGATGAAAGGTTGAAGGGGTGAATCAGCATACTTTAATCCCTGGTGTTTTATAAGGGGGAAAGGTTTAGATTCGTTTCGGAATCTCCTTTTTTCTTTTCTTTTTTTCTCTCTATTGTTTTCCCATTTTTGGTGGGGAGTTCACATTAGTTACTTGATTTAACATCATACATGTAAATATAACTTCCAATTCCACACCAACACATCAATTTTTTTGAGAGCTAATCAGGAAAAGTAATTAGCATTTCATGATGTATTATTTATCAAGCTTCTTTTTCCTCCTTTCCAGTTTCCTATCTACTTGTTTTGCTTGCATCATTTAGTCAAATATATGTATTTTATATATAGTAATGAACCGTTAAATGCTTCACTTTCTTTCCTATGGGCACCAACCGATACCTTTCTTTTCTTGTTGAGATTGGGAGAGCGGGTTGGTTTACTTTACTTGACTCTATGTTTGAAGCTATATAGACATCTGGACGCCACTTCTGTGATACGAAATTTATATTATTCCAATGGCAAAAAAGCATTTAACTCTGGCTTGACTTTTTAAAATATATATTGTAATACTTTAAATTTTTTAAATAGTATAAAATATAATCTTTTCAAATAGTGGTTATAGATGCAGTGTTCGGTTATAAACAATAAAAAAATTAAGGAAATTAAATACACATAAGAATTCATAAATAAAGTATTAAGTTGTACAAATTAAAAATATTAGATATGATTAAGTCTACATAAATCATGTTAAAATTTTGCTAAGATGTGTTTGCATTACTTTAAGAAATTTTACGTGATGAAAAGTTCGGTGGGTTAATTTGTATTCTACCCTTATTCTAATTCGCATAAATGAGACCCACCAATCCATCTAGTGTGTGGGTCTTGTGCAGTGACCAATCTTATTCATACACATGAAAAGTGATCTAACTTAAGCCCGAAAAAAAAAAAAGTGAACAATCCTTGTGAGAGAAAGCCTAGGAGCTACTGTTTAACAACCAATTTCACGTGAGCATGGAAACACGATTGGTAATTTTGGGTTGGTATAGGTATCAAGAATGATACAGTAGATTTCTATATTTCAGCTTACAAGAAATAGCTATATTTACAGGGAAAATTGAAATTTTAGTGGTCCAAGTCTCTTTAATATTTCATCGTAAAGTTGTCGAATTCCATACACATGGTTGTATTTCTATTATTATTTTTTGGATCATATTCACATGGATGTATTTCAATGATTAAATAAGTGACATGTACATACATGATATCTACTAAAAAATTCTCAATCTGACCAAATTTGTTAACTTAGAATAGAAAAAAGTATTTTTATATATATTGGTATAATTGTATTATTGATCAACAATGTGAATATTAAAAGAATCCATCTCTTCTTATACAGAAAATCATTGGAGGCATTTTTGCATGCATCCGAGTATATATAACCACTCATTTTATGTGTTTTATGTACTTTTAAATCATTAAAAATCAAAATGAGAAGCTATACATACTCATGAAATACACATTAAATGTACTATAGGATTGAAGAATTTCTCAAACCATATTGACATAACAACAAAGCATTCCACCACTATAGTTGACCAACTATAAAATACACATGGATGTATTTCAATGATTAAATAAGTGACATGAGCAAACAAGATATCTAGTTGGAACAAAAAATTCTCAATCGTGAATAAAATAAGTATATTGAATTTATATATTCGTATAGTTGATTATTGATGAACAATGTGAATATGAAAACCGAAAAGAATCCACATCTTCTGATACGGAAAACCATATGACATAAACAACTAAGGACCTCCACTTCAGTTGATCAACTATAAACTCAAACTTGACCCATCCCAACAAACCAGCCCTGCCTCCCAAAAGCAACACAGTAAATTACAAAACCAAATTAACATATACAACGATATAAAGACTTGTTTTAGTCCACCAAATTACATACATGCTTCACTTTAATTCATAAAATAAAGAAAATATCAATTTTATTTTTGAAATTACAAAAGCAATTAAAATTAATCCTTTTGGTAATTCAAGTTGATCTTTACAAATATTATTATAATGATTAACTTGAATGATTTTTTTTATAATTTCAAAAACTATATTGATAACTTTTTAATTTTAAAGACTAAAATGAAGCATACATATAATTTCAATTATCAAAGAACTTTTATACTTAGTTGACCATACCCTTGTGTTTGTATACTCCCTTTTATGTGCAGTGACCAAAACACCCCTTCCCCACTACGCAGACGTGGCAACCTCTTGTTCCAGCTGACGTGGATGCAAGAACACTCGAAGCCCATTCTTCATGAACAAAGTGAGTGACATCTTCTGCTCCACTCGGTGACCGGGAACCGGCGACAGCCGGTACCTCAAGAGCACAGCAGCAGCCACAGACTTCATCTGAAGGTAAGCCAAGTCCTTCCCCAAGCAGGTCCTCGGTCCAGCATTAAAAGCCACGAACCTGAACCCATCCTTTGGCGGCTCGAACCGGAACTGGTTCCCCTGAACCGAAACCCATCGTTCCGGTTTAAATTCCATGCAATCCTCACCCCAAACACTCTTCATTCTCCCAACAGAGTATATCGAATACGTAACCGTTGAACCCGACGGAACAACCGTTCCGTCGGGCAAAACGTCGTCGTTTAGTGCGTACTTGAAGTCCTCGGGAACAGAGGGGTATAAACGCAGCGTTTCTGCGAGGGCGGCTTTGAGGTAAACGAGTTTATCGGCCTCGTCGAAGTCGATGGGTTCTTCAACCCAGCGGCGGTGGTCGCCGCCGCGGGAGTCAGCGAGGACTGCCGTGAGCTCGCGGAGGATTTGGGCCTCGACAGTGGGGTGGTTGATGAGGAGCCAGAAGAACCATGAGAGGGCGACTGAGGAGGTGTCCCTGCCGGCGAGGACGAAGTTGAGGGCGATCCGCTGGAGAGCGCCGGCGGAGAAGGGGTTGCCGTCCCCGTCGCGTTTCCTCATGAAGCGGGAGATCAGGTCGTCGGAAGATGATTTCTCGCGGGTGGCGACAGCCACGTTCATGTACTCGTCAACAACCTATATAGAACAATGAACACTCATATTGGTCTTTCCAAAACAAACAAATAAAGCGCCCATAACATAGTATCCGATGAAACGCTTTTCCTTCATGACATTAACTTCTCTAAGTGACAAATCAAAGAAAATAACTATTTATTATCGCAAATAACTATAGAACAATTGAATTTCATACTAAAAATAGTTATTTTAAAGTGAATGACAGGATGGTGTAAAAAGAAAAGAGAAAAAATGAAAACTAATTTCACATATATTGGGTTAATTAATTTGATATACTCACCTTCAAGCACTCCTGAAGCCTCTTCTCGAAACCAATGCCCAGAACCTTCTCCAACCTCCAAAAGATCCCAGGGTACAGAAGCCTATGCAATGTGGCTTCCGTAGCAGAATCAAACGCAACAGAAAACGGGTTTTCGGGCAAACCCGGAGACAGTGTTTCGGGATCCTTCCCGAACGTAAGCCCGCAAATATTATCAAACGTCAACCTCAAAAGCAAGTCCTGCAGGTCCACCGATACACCCTCCTTCGCTGCCTTGTCCAAGATGCACCACAACCGGTTCTTAATGGTTCGGTTCACCCACCGACCCATCGCGTGCCTAAGCGTTCTTGTCGTGAACTCCAACGCCGCAGTCTTCCGCTGCACCAGCCACGTGGCACCGTCGCTGTTGAATATCCCTTGGCCCAACAAGTCGTGGAAAGCGTTTTGCCATTTGGGCCCTTTCGGGTAATTATCGAACCGGGTCTTGAGCACGTGCTCGATGTTCTTGGGGTTGCACGTGACCGTGTAGAAGCCTTGCTTGCGCGCCAAGAAAGGGAAGGGGAGGATGCATGTTTGGTAGGTTGCCGAGCCTGAGGTTCGGGTCCGGTCGAGGAGGTTCGTGGCGATCCAGTCATGGACACGGTTCCGGTTCAGGAGGAGGTTCGGGAGGCTTCCCAGGAAGGGGTATGCTTTTGGGCCGGTCAGGGTTCTGGCAAGGTGGCGGAACCAAAGGAGGTATGCGGAGAGCAAAGCTAGTAGGGTGAAGAGAAGAGGGAGTGTATCAATTTGAATCATGATGATGGTAATAAGTTACGTGAAAATTAAATGATCAAATATAATATATGGTGTGCTGTGATGGTGTAGCAATATATATATATATGGTGTTTGGTCGATCTTGGAACCAATTAATGAGGTTTTGAAGTTAAATAATGGGGGAGATTGGTGTTTATGTATTTATAGGAGTGACATGCATGAGAAGGGTTTAGGAGAGGTTGTTGGGAATTTTTTGGCATCGCAGTGTGTCGTGTTAGGTACATATATATAGAAGATTAAATTGGGGGAGACATACAAGAAAAGTTGGAACCATCCAGGCATGTGTATTTAATTTCTTCTTTAATTTGTGGGAGATTTTTTGAAAAAAAAAAATCTTTGCTCTCTTGTCTATATGTGGGTTTTATATTTACTTCGTTTTTTCATACATAAATATATTATTTGGTGGTTATTAAGGTCATTCCATGTATGGGAGAAATGAAAAAGAAAATGACTAATATGAAAGCTTTAATGCAGCTGGAGATGGAGTATAGGATGATAAGAGAGAAAAGCGGCATTGACAATATTGAATTGAAAATAGGTTTATCGTACAAAATGGGTTTAAACAAGATGGCAACACATATAATGGGCTTATGGTACTGATTATTTTTGTGTTTTATAATATATTGGAACCGCAGTAGATAATAGTAGTATATTACTGCTGTTAAGCCTGTCTTGAAAAAAAGAGAAGGGCTAGAAGTTTAGAGTCTTAGTTTTATTGATGAACAGTTATATTTGTGTATAATATCTTGGGATAAGGATTATCTAAAGTGATAATCTCATTTTAGATCGTAAAATAAGAATGTTATATTTTTGGATCAATAAAATTAAAAGTATGATCCTCATAACTTTATTAATTTAATGGTGAGATTATTCATTTTATTTTTTAAAATAAGATTTTCACTTTAGAGAATCTAAACATTTATTTGACATATAGATAATATTGGGTGGAGATTTTATGTTGGTCAATGAAAAATTAAGTAACTCTGGTTATAAATGAAAATACTATCATCTCGATTCCCAGTGTGTGAATGCTCTACTTATTTGCACCCAAATCTTTAGTGTGGATAACATCATTATTACTTATGACTACAGTGTTCTCATTTTCTCACTAATCTATGTGAATACATGTGATTCCCTTATCATATTGTGAACTATGTACAAATTATATTGATTTGCTTTTTATTGAAAACATACCACAACAAACTGACACCAACCTTCAGGGGTGGACAAGGGGACCCTAAATTCTGCATATTTATTCTATAATTATATGTACATTTTATATTATGACTTCCTGAAAAATTCAATCATCTCTGTACATATATAGTATACATAATAAATAATAAATATTTTTTGATATAGTAGTACATATAATATAAAAGTATTGTTGGCTTTAATTAGTCAATGTCACCTTTAGAATTCGATGGACTGAACATAGGAATCTCTTAAACTAGATGCGATTCTGCCTTTACAAGCAAATAAGGTTGCACCCTTACTAATAACTATAGCTTTTGGTCTAGTGATAAGTGCTTGATTCCACAAGTTAAATATGAAATATATAAATGTTTAAGAATATATTTGTTAAGATTTTTCTCTTATTAACTGATTTTATCCATATAAAATAGTTTTTAACTTACTAATTTGTTATTTATGATGCTTTATTTTTTGTTAAATAATATATTGATGCACATATTTTTTTTATATTGAGCCTAAAAAATATTTAAGAATAAAATTATTGACTCTTTTTTATTAAGAGAAAAGAGAGAATAAATCTTAATATATAAATAATTTATATGAAAAATACTATTCTATATAACAATATATTTTATTTTATATTATTTATATTGACTAATTTGACCCTTCCTCTTAAATTTGTGGCCCACTGCTTTCACCTTTCAAATTCCTATGTTCTTACTGCTAACTGAACTGTAATTGCTATTGTTACCCTCCTTTACTTGTCTTCGGCTGTTCCTAATTTCGATGTATATATTCCTACCAATTAATACCAAATATCAAATATATCCGAGTGAAAGCAAGTACACAGCCTTATCTACTTTTAGTAAATATAAATGACAACCTTTTCCTTTATTGGTATCCTTGAGAGCAGTGGAGGAGCTTCAACAAAATTTTTAGGAGGGCCAACAACTTTGATATATATATAAATTAGATTATGATAATTAAATTAAAATTAATTATATTTTATATATATTTTAAAATAAATAACTGATATGACAAATGTTAATATTTACTTGGAGTAGAGGAGCCCAATCCAAAACTTTTTCAATAATTGATTGCAAGTATAATCGATTTTTAATAATTGATTATTTAAAAATTAATTTTATGTCTTGAGACATTAAGTTAAAAGAATATTTTGTTATGCTTAGATTATATGAAAATAAATGATTTTGTGTGATAAATTATTAAAAAATTATATGAAATAATTTACTTGTTTTTTGTAATATTTGATAATGTGGATTATTTTGACAAAAAATATTATAATTCTAAAATAATTAACCTTTATCTATAATTAAGAGTTTAAAAGAAACTGTACTCACTTAAATTATAAGTGAGTTTCACCCTTAAAATTATTCTAATTCTTCACATCTAAACCATTCAAACTTTTTACAAAAACACATGAAATTATATTAAAATATTTTAAATTGGGAAAAAAAGGTTTTTTTTTTGGCATTTCGGAATATACATCAAATTTTTTTAATTTTTTTCTAATCATTATTAGTCATCAAAATAGAGTTTAAAGTTCATAAATTTATTATTTAATTATTAAATTTGTTGCTATTAAAATTTTATAATTGCTTATCTATAGTAATAAAAATATTTATCTCTAAAATGACGTTAAATTGTGATGTGGTTTTTTATTTCTATTTTTTAATTACAAAATGTCTTAATCGACAATTTTAAGTTAAAAAAGTCAATTTATATCGAGAAGCATCATTTATATAAAGTAGATATTTAGATTTTAGATCTATTTATGTATTTATTATATAAAACTTATCTCTATAGGTGCGTTTATTTTAGATTTTTTTATAAACAAATCATTTTTTTAACCAAAAAATATTAAAAAATTACTTTTTTATAGAAGCTATTGATGTGATCTTATATTTAAAAATTAAAAATATATAGATTATAAGATTTTTAAAATAATGAATGACTGAGTCAAGATATAACAATTAACAGTTAGATATTTGTGAAAAAAAAAATTTACATTGACATTAGGTAAATATATATATTAAAAAATTTTGGGGGCCATGGCCCATTATCTGAACTAAGATCCGCCTATGCTTGAGAGCCAATAGAGTGTTAAAGTGGAAGAGAGAGATTAGTTAGAAACGGTTAACCCGAAGTGGGAAAATGGGTTTGCTGCAAAATTTGGTACAGTACGCAGAAATCAAGATCTATGGACCAGACACCATGAGATAAAACCATGTGTAAATCAAATACACTTTATTACTGGCTTCTCCGTTTTGGGTGCAGAGGATGAAGCGTTTGAAAGAAAGGAAACCTCTCTAGAAAGAAAGATAAGAAATGTCTCCTACATCACCCCCTTTTTCTTTGGTGATTAAACTAAGCCAACCCATATCTTTTTTCTTGCCTTTTCTTCAAGGAAACTAGTTTGATAAATGTTTATTTTAAAAAACAAATAAAAAATAAAAAATTTGAGGAGAACACTTGTGTTGACTTATTAAGGTTGGGTATGCGTCTGGGTTGATCAAACAATTAAAGAGATGCTTAATTATAGATCAAAAGTCCAGCAGTTGAATTAAGTCATAAAAATATATAAATAGAAGACCGACCAAGTGAATCAACCTTATTGATAATATTTGTACGCAATACTATTTACACACTAGCTAATTTGTAGAAATTTATACTGTTAATCGAGTCGAGTTTAAATGTAGGTAGCATTTTATAACTCAGATATGATCGTGGATAAATATATAAATTGTTATGCATATGAAACTGCACAAATAATAACTAACAACAACAAAAATTTTATGGCCTTAAAGATTTAGGTGTACGCATAAAGTTGCACTGATGGAAATCTGTGGACCAGCCAATAGTCAGCATGGGAGAAAAACAATAAAGCACAAGACTTCACTAATAAAAGACATCAAAAGGTCTTCTTTAGGCCCTTTAATTTCCTGTGGAAACACCAACCCATAACTCGTTTTTTCTTCTTTTCCCTTGAAAACTAACTCCATGATGTTTTAGTCAAATTGTTTGTTTAATGCAAATGCGGTATATAACTACTTAAAATTGAGACATGTTTTCACACTGCTAGTGCTATTTACAGACTAAGTGGTTTCTAGAAATTTAGGTTCAGTTAAACGGTTGGTAGCATATGATAACTCTGATATTGTCAAGTGTACAGATATAAAATTGGTATGAAAAGAAAATCACAAATAAGTAAAAATTAACAACAAAAATTCGTGTAGCCTTATGAGAAATTTTATTATACTTTTAATTCAATAATTAATGTATTAAATTGTGAGTATAACACTATTTTTTTAAGAATTTATTTAATACATTGATCGTATTAAAAAATATAATTATATATCATTATATTACTAAATATGATTATACCTACTACTTAATATACAAATTTGTATGAAAAGAAAATCACAAATAAGTAATAATTAACACCAAAAATACGTGTAGCCTTATGAGAAATTTTATTATACTTTTAATGCAACATTTAATGTATTAAATTGCAAACATAACACTATTTTTTATGAATTTATTTGATATATTGATAGTATAATAAAACTTACTGTATCATTTAATCATATATTATTATATTAGTAAATATGATTATATCTATTATTTAATATGTAAATTAATGAATATTAAAGGTTTTTTTTTGGGTTATGAGCACCTTTTTTTATTTGTCAACACATATTTTTTTGAAAGAGATATTTATTAAAAAAAAAAGGCAAGACCCATAATTAGCAACACAGAAAAAGATAATAAAATACCAAGCCACAAAGCTCTGTTGTTGGGAATCATAACAATCATGAGCGGGTCTTCAAACAAGTTTTAGCATAACAATATTTTTTTCTGCCAGCACATCTGAAAATTTCACAAAAATTTCATTTTTATTTTTGGTCATGCTAAAAATTTTATTTGCCTCGTAGGCATATGAAACGGTTTACAAGGGGAAGAGCATTTTTCTTAGTGAGCGTGTTACTTGTACTCACATTTTATGAATATCATATCAATACACTTTTATCTATTATTGAATGAAATGTGAGTTTTAAATTTAGTGAGGTCCATACCTCATTTAATGATAAATAAAAATATATTATCATAATATCTCACAAATAATGAGTATAAATAATATTTCTCATTTTTTATAATCAAAGGGGAGAGCTTAAACCCAGAGTATTTTCTTTTTTCATCTTCTGTCTATTTTGGATGCAAAAGTAGGGAGACACATGCCATAGACCTCATCTGATAGTAGATAGGAGACACATGCCATGGCAGTGTCTAATGGGCTAAATGCGAGCAACTAGAAGAGCTTTCGTAATTACAGGCCCATCTTCAAGTGGCCACTACACCTTGTTCCACCCGAAAAAAAAAATTCCAGAAAGAAAGAGGAGGAAGAGGCAATGATTCTGGTTTTGCCACATATCAAATTCACAGCCTCAGCAATTGAAGATGGACCCTCCTCAACTTGCCATAATTTCTTCTTCCTTGTGAAAAAATTACGGGGCTAATCTGGTATTCCCAATTTTCCTTTTTTAGAGTATTAATATCTTGTAGAAATTAACCATTAAAATTAAGTCACATCTATAATTTTATAAAATATAAAAAATATATATTTAAAATTAGTAGAGTTTATAATTAAATAATAATCACTCATTGACAATAGATATTAATATTCTTAAAATTATTATGGATATTAAAAGAATATAAAAAAACTGAGCACAAAAAAAAAAATTCAGAAATAATGAAGATAAGATCCTTGTGGAGAACTCGTGCCACAAAGTTTCCCATGTCACCATTCACGACCAAATCCAACGGCTCACATTCACTTGTGTGAATCAGCCACAAGAAGATACATATTATTATCATTATCATCATTGGAACTTGGCCTCCACTATCCTCCAATCCTAAGTCCACCCAAAAAAGAAAAAAAAAAAAAAGAGAGAGAGAGGAAAAGGAAAAACTTCCACCCCATTTTCCGTCTAACTAAGATTGGTGTTTGTGTTGTGGTAGATTAATGGCTTCAGTGATCATGTCATTTGCTCCAGCAACTGTTAGTGTCTTTGCTGCCACAGCAGCAAAAGGTGCTGGTGGTAGTAGCAAAGAAGAGAAGGGTCTTCTTGATTGGATTCTTGGAGGGTTGCAGAAGGAAGACCAGCTTCTAGAGACTGATCCAATACTCAAGAAGGTTGAGGAGAAGAATGGAGGTGGCACCACTAGTGGTGGCCGCAACAAGAACTCTGTGGCAGTTCCACAAAAGAAGAAGAATGGTGGTGGCTTTGGAGGCCTTTTTGCCAAGAACTGAACGAAAGAAAAAAAATAAAAGAAGCAAATTTCCTTATTGCATTTTACATTATTCAGATACGCATGCCATTATTGTTGTCTTTGTCTACTTGGATTTCAACTTCTTGACTATTGTGGAAACTTTTCTTTGTTGTGTATGGTCTTATGGGGTCATATATCTTACAGAAGAAAATGGATTCATTTTGGATCAGATACAAGCCAGGTACACTCTGTTTAACAATTTGAACTATATGTTGATATCTTTGGCCATTTTGGAAATTTACTTCTCGCGTCAATTAACTTTAAGAGTTTAATTTTGATACATTAATCAATTTTTACACTATTATCAAATTATATATTATTACATCAGTAAAAATGATTAGATCTTATACTAACTATTTAAAAAAGTCATGCAATACGAAATTATTTGATTAGATGGTAATCTAAAAAAGTTTTATACCATTAGAGATTGAACTCTGTAGCTTAATATTATAACTTGTTTCTTTTGGTAATGTCACGCAAATTTCAATGTATTCAGAATTACAGAAAATTCACTTCATGCACGGGATAATATCAGAAGATAAAATAAGTATCAGTGTGTGTGAGACAACTAATGAGGTTTCCCCAACGCCCTTTTATCATGTTTCCTTGCTAACAACAGCAGGAACAAGTCTTGTCTCATTACTTGGGAGTCATCTGTGTTAAATGTAAAATCATTTATCTGTATTTTCACCCATCAGCTTTAGCTTTTATTGTCTAAATTTTTCTGGCAACAAAAGATGAAATTCTTTGTGAAATCAGATTCATTAAATCATAGTCGAAAAATTATTATCAACTGAAAGAGATTCCAATCCTTAATCTAATGGTACAACTCTCAAACTTAGAAGAATCCATTGAGCTGGAATATAGAACTTCATGCTTTTAGCTTTCGCTCTACAACACTGTTGATAGTCTTAGCACTATCCATCAACTGTTGCAAAATGGCAAAAAATAAAAATATTCAGATCTTATCCTTCTCATGAACCCCCGAGGATTAATAAAGTAAGGCGACCAGTCAAATTTGTTAAGTATATGAATTCACTGTTATCATTCGGTAAGTATAGGTAGGTGTTTTCTTGTGGCTTGTAAGTGTTGAGACTAAAATTTGATTGATACAAGAGCAAAAACAAACAAAAGAAAAAGCTATCAATTGGAGCATAAATTTTTAATCATTCAACATGTCCGAGAGGGAAATTCCACTAAAAAGATCACGAGCTTTACACCAATAGAAGCTAAATGCCTAACTCCATCCCAAAAAACTTGCTTATTTGAATGACTATCATTTAAGGTGTGTGAGTTAAGCTCCAACAAAATACTCCAAATAGAGTCACATATATGACACAATGCCACAAAAGCACACTGCTGAATGTTAGAAGCGCGTCAAAGGACAACCAATTCTGTTGGTAGTTGGTGTAGATACATTATAGCATACAAACATACATAGATAACACAATAACAGTAAGATGGCGCCATTACAATTGTTTGTAAAGCTGAACACATTCAAGAGGATAGGAAGTGATATATATAGTAGCAAGAACACCTTAATCCTTCACTGATTTAATAATTCAAAGTTTGTCAAGAAAGCATGCATGAATTCATCTCTGGAAGTTGGTGTGGTTATAGAATTTGATCTCGAGAAGGAAGTGTGGATGAATTCAATGCAGTCCTCAACTGCAGCTGTCCTATAATGATCAACAGAGGAGGCCCCAGTGAGTTCTGATCCTCCTATGGAAGATGAACTGCTTCGGTTCAAAGATCTTCTCACAGAACCAAAACACATGGCTTTTGTCACTCTTTCAGCAACACCCTTAAGAAACTCAATGGGGGAAAATTCATGATGCCAAGGAATCCTGAACATGCAGCTCTTCACGTGCCTGTTTCTAGCTGATTTCCTCCTAGAGTTCTGCTTCAGGGACAAGCTTGTTTTCTCATAGAAGTAGTTTCTGTGACTCATTGTGTTTCACATCATATTTTTTTGGTTAATGAATTGATGGCATCATATATATACAAATGAGGGAGAGTGAGCAAGAAGAGTGTATTATGTGATGTTTAAAGGAATATTAGGCAAGACCCGGCCACAAGAAGCATAGTTGTTGGAAAAGGTTGGAACTATGAGATGAGGAACGTCAATGTGGACTGCTTGAGTGAGGAATGAAATAAGTGTATATGTGTGTGTTTATGATTTAAGCTTGTTTAGAACTAGGGGGCTGTGTAAAATGTACAAAGACAAGTGCCATAAAAGTTGGTTAAGGCGTTGAGAAAAAGTAAAAACTAAAATGAGAAGATGCAATTGCTTTTCTTGCTTTACTTCCTGTTTCTGATGCACTGTTGCCCATTGACTATGTAGAAATTTTATATAACACACTCATAATCCTAGTCATAGACACATCTTTGAGTCCCATACAAATTTATAACACATGTAAGGTCCGGGATTCATAGGGCCTATTTTGGTACTTTCGTTTTTTAGGGCGATCATTACTATAACTACCTCTTCAAAGGTTAGATTCAGATAAAAGAAATTTCAGTTGTGCTATCAAAATTGATAGAAAAAAGAAATATATACAATTGTGAAGTAAAAAATTAGCACATTAAGAATATGCGTTACATTCAGAATATAACCATCTATGTTGCATATGTACCGGTACGGGGTATAAAAATTTTGACAAAAGTAAAGCACAAACATGTCTATATATATAAAAAAAAATATTAAAATTTTATAAATTTCGTACAATAAAAACTAAAATTTTAAATAAATTTGAGTAGGGAAAAGGTTAGAACTTAATGAAATTGAAAAACAGAAGGAAAGAAAGAAAGAAAAAACAAAAATGCATTAACTAGTATTCAAGATTAGGTATAATAACCTGGGCGTACCTAGTTTTACTCCGCCGTGCCCAATTTTTTTTTTCAAAAATAAAGTCATCGTGTACATACTTAGACGTACCCAACGCATACCCGGTACATGTACTTTTGTAAAAATAAAGTACCGATGCTTCATAGCTAACCACCATCTAAACACCCAACTCATGGCATCAAAACAAAACTCAATTCATGCTGTCCAAACATACTCAAGTCAGTGCATGCAGTTTCAGAATCTACAAAACACTCTTTTGAGACTTAAATTATATATCCTGAATTATAATATTTTTTTATAAAATTAATTTTAATACATTGATAACAAAAATGGATCTCTCTCACAGACAACACTTTACTTAGTCATCCAATTAAATCCTTCTATTTGTATGGCTTTTCAAATAATGGATGTGAGATTCAACCATCTTTATTAATGTTCTAATTCGTGATTGATCATGTACAAAAAAAAAGAAGGGAAATTACATAGTTATGTTAGTGCATAGAAATTAAACTTTACATACATACAAACATACGTTTAGATAACATTATAAAATTCTTCTACACAATCAGTATATCAAAATTAACTTCATTTTTAGGGTTTAGGATGATAGGATTTATATGATGTGTATCAACATTCAGACAATTTTTTTCTTTTTTAATGCAGACAGATTGATAGCTTTTGTGCTGTATTTTATGATCCAGGCTCTTTTAATAAAGGGTATACTAATAAATCCGGATCATTGTTTTATATTCTTCCAGTTCAGCTACTTTCTAACCATAAGAAATTGGCATGGCCAACAAGCTGAATCTGCTTACCAGGATTGGCTAAGCCCAAAACCATGAATATAACACGCACACTCCCTGCAGAAGCATACAAAAAAAGAAGAGAAAATGCACGCTCCCTACGCAGGCATCACCCTGTTCAGGTTCAAAGGGACTATCTCAGCCTGATCTGCTAGCATCCTAGCTTAATAATAGCCAGTGCTGATGCAGATACAGGCACCCCTGGTGCATCTCGGGTGTTAATAAAATAGCCCAAAAGATAAAAATGATGGTACTAAAACGTAAAACTAGTGCAATTTATTCCTGTGAATTGGATAATATACACACACACAACAAAAGTATAATGAGGATAGGAGTTTTAAATTATTGTCAACAAACTGAACTTTGCATTCTCCTACAGCCAGCTTGAAAATGCTTTCACCATCCAGAATGGTAGGCCAGTTGTGTAGCTAGCTCCAAGTTCTCTCACATGATTTGCTCCATTTATATAGTCCTGCAAAATAAACGGTATAAGATAGTTCCATTCTCAGCTGACACAAACCTACAACATCCCCAACAACAACTAAGCCTTCTCGCTTCAGTTGGAGTTGGCTACATAGATCAAGTGATCATTATTATTCGAATATCTTTTAATTGTTTCACATGTAGTTTTTTAAGGTTTCCCTCTAGCTCTAGTTTTCAGGATTACCCAAGAAAAGTCAAATAGTTGGTAAAGGAATTCATGCAAAAATGATGCATTAACTTTGTTTAGTTGTTTAAAAGAAGAAGTAACACTGTGATCTCTTAAGTCCCTCCAGTCCTCCACCCTCTTGTTATTGATAAAAAAAACAGTTCAGAAGCATGCCAATCTGGCCTATAAAAAGTAGTTCAGAATTATGCCAATCTGGCCCATGTCTATTAAGACTAGAATGTGAAAAACAAATGTTGAAGGTTTAGTTCACCTCTCCTTGGAACTTAAGTAAGTTTCTGGCAAGTAAATCTCTCCACCGGCTTCTCCGTGTTGTTCTCCACTGATAGTTTTCTTGGCAGCAAGAAATTCGGCACTCATAGCATCCATCCCACGCTGCAAAGCTTCCTCAGCATTCCCATAGCCATGTTTCTCAGCATACTTTCTAACATCCTCAGTTATCTTCATAGAGCAAAATTTGGGGCCACACATAGAGCAGAAATGGGCCACCTTTGCGCCTTCCGATGGCAATGTTTCATCATGGAAGGACATGGCTGTCATCGGATCCAATGACAAAGCAAACTGGTCCATCCATCGAAATTCAAATCTTGCCTTGCTTAGTGCATCATCCCAGGCTTGAGCATGTGGATGACCCTTGGCTAAATCAGCAGCATGAGCAGCTATCTTGTAAGATATAACTCCTGTCTTCACATCATCCCTATTTGGTAAACCAAGATGTTCCTTTGGAGTTACATAACAGAGAAGAGCAGTTCCCAGTGCCCCAATATTGGCAGCACCAATTGCAGAGGTGATGTGGTCATAACCAGGGGCAATATCAGTTGTTAAAGGACCAAGAGTGTAGAAGGGTGCTTCATTACACCATTCCAGCTGCTTTTGCATGTTTTCAGGAATCTTGTGCATTGGAATATGGCCAGGTCCTTCATTCATCACCTGTAAAGTAACTCAAAGTAAACAAATGCGCTAACAAATGTACGCATTGAATCCAAGAAAATGTTGATTATAGTAATATCTCATAAGCTTGTGATAGCTTAAGATCATACAAAACAAATAGGGTGACCATATGGCCAATTATATTTCAAAAGATAAATTACACTAACCTCCCCTGGGATTCGGTGAAATTCACCTTGGTTCCCCTTTATTTGTTCAGGTGGCACTGACCTCCCATGAATACACTATTTGTTGTGCGATAAACGTAAAGTTAGTGTAATGATTTTATAAAACTCAGAGGAGACCGGTGTAATGATTTCAAAAACTCAAGGACCTTCTAAGAAAATTTTACAAATAGAGGGGAGAGGGCTTGAATTTCACAAAACCTGAGAGGAGGTCAATATAATTTACCCGTAGTTTAACGAAGATTAACTAGGGACTTCACACATGCTACAAAATCGAGAACTAAAACAAATGCAGTAAGTAGATATGCAACACTTTAGGCCAATATAAGATTTGGAGCTAAAGACCTTACTTCATCTAGCCATTAATTTATCAGTACCAAGCTATCAAGAAAGTTTGCTGATTTTTATCACCTGTACATCCCTTTCCCATGCTCTACGGGTCAGTTCTCCTTGTGTCAAGAGCTCGGCAAACTGAGCTGTATCATTTGCATCATAAATGGATCCAGGTCTAAGCCCATCACCAATGGATAGGGCGATATCATACTTATTGCAGATGTCAAGTATGTCATCCCAGTGCTCATAAGCAAAATTCTCTTTGTGATAAGCTAGGCACCACTTTGCATGGATGGATCCTCCTCTGGAGACTATTCCTGTCATGCGCTTTGCTGTTAAAGGAATATATCTCAGAAGAACTCCAGCATGGATGGTGAAGTAATCAACACCCTGCTCAGCTTGTTCAATCAGTGTATCCCTGAAAACCTCCCAGCTCAAGTTTTCAGCGATACCATTAACTTTTTCAAGTGCTTGATATATAGGGACAGTCCCAACTGGTACAGCAGAGTTGCGTAAGATCCACTCTCGAGTTTCATGGATGTGGCGACCAGTTGAGAGATCCATGACTGTATCAGCTCCCCACATAGTTGCCCATTGAACCTTGTAAACTTCCTCTTCTATAGAGCTTGCAACTGCAGAATTTCCAATGTTTGCATTTACCTTCACCAAAAAGTTTCTTCCAACTATCATGGGCTCCAGCTCCAAGTGCTTCTTGTTAGAAGGGATGATAGCTCGTCCACGAGCAACTTCTGACCTCACAAACTCTGGTTCAAGCTTCTCGCGAGCAGCACAAAATAGCATCTCCTCAGTAATGATTCCCTGCTTAGCATAGTACATCTGAGTGAATCTTGGATAACCTTGTTTCTCCCTCCTATCAATCCACTCTTTGCGCAATTTCGGAAGTCCTAATTATCAAATCCGTGAAAAACGAAACAAGTAAATGAATGTATTTTCCAAACTTGGTGTATGTATATATAAACAACCAAAAATTAGATTCTTCATATATGACCTGTTAATGAAATTCAATCAAAAGAAATTCAAAGCAGAAGACAATTAGAATAAATTGATGTAGCTCAAGTAAAAGCTAGTTGCAAGCAATTTCACAAGACAGTTTGAAGCACCTTGGAAAGGCAGCAGACAAAGTAAGTGATTGACGAAAAGGCAGGATAATTTACCTAACATGTACTGAAATTTTATACGTGACTTTTGTGAAAGCTGGTTATAACATTTAAAATTATACAATACATTTCAGCCAAGTGACTATCAACAGGATCTGGAAACACTGAAAGGCAGACATCAACAGCAACAACAAGGATAATATCCTAGAAAATATGCGTGAAAGGAACAATACTCCTTGTTAGCCCAACATTAGCCATAAGATAAATATACCAGTCTCAAGTTCGAAAGAAAAATGCATAAAATGATTGATGGTTATATCATACCAATCCTTGGGCTTATATTTTGGGGACCACTTGTATCATAGGCATCAAAGTGTCCTTCATCTCCAGACAGGTGAACTCTTCGGAAGGGAACTCTGAGCACATGACCAGTTTCTTCGTGAATGACATCCCTGTAAGCAATGACAATAGACTGAATAGAGTGAACTATCTGAGGATATGGGGTGTGCAAATCCAGTTTGCTGACAAAGGTTTGGAAAGCCATATTATCTGAAATCAAATCCCAACAGTTTTATAAACTAAAAGAAGACAAGAAAAACCTGTATTCTTTTGTGCTCTTGGGAAAGCACTGCTCAAATGAAGGAAGAGGCTGAAAATCTGGAGAAGCGGGATCAACAGTGTCCTTCTTTGGTTTGGTTTTGTCTGAATTAGTTGTTTGAGGATCAAATGTTAATGTGGCTCTAGGTACCAACGCCATACAAGATGGGATATGCTCCTTCTTCCAAGCACTTGAAACACGTCCAACAACGTCAAACCCAGGTAAAAATGTAGTACTTGGGAATTTCAACTGAGAAGCATTGTTGCCATTTTTGCAAACAGCTGATGTCACAGTAGCATGCAAGGATGCCATCTCAATGCAGAACTACAAAATTTCAAGTTTTGAAAGATTAATTTTTGGTTAATCTAAACGAAGCATGCATGTACGATGTCTAAATATACGTATATACTCTAACATGAAGAGATTACTTGTTTAACAATTAATTCAGATACAAATTCTAACATTCACAAATTAGTTAGCTAGTCAACCACATGTTCATGTTCATGATCTTCACCACCTTCAAATTATGAGCTCCTTAAAGAGGAATCTGACCCTAAAAATATTCATATCAAAACAACTGACAATGATTTTCATCATTTACATGCAAGCAGTTGAAAAATTTCCATTATAGTGTGTTTGGAATGGTATACTTTTCATTTTGGTGTATAGACATGTGAAGAGGACCCCTGCACAAACCCAAGCCATTCCATTGTAATGAATAAAAGATCGATTAGGTGAGTCAATCCAGTCCAGTGGGCCAGAATATCTTAGGAGTCTGATTTGTAAATCAAATCTTATTTGGAAAGTAAAAAAAAAAAAATTTGGAAATCCCTTTCTAATTTAATTTTATATAAATAGAAATCCACTCAAATTTGGTAGAACTTAAGTAGATGTTTAAACATTGAAATTAACATTTTTACCTTCATCAATTAAGTCATTCAACTCATTCTACGTAAGGCTTATAAAGTAAATCATGTCTGTCAAATTAGGATCCGAATTGTGAATCATAAGATTCATAATTATTGATATAAAATAGTATAGTAATACTTTCATATAAAGAAAGTTATCATGTAACATCCTTCTTTCTCTTCTTCATAGTCTTAAGAGCCATGTAAAGCAGCTAAGTGAACTATGAAGTTCTAGTTTAAAAAGAATGGAAATAGAACAATAGAAAAACTAAATAGGGTGCGTATAGTGAAGGAGTAATAGTGAAGCCCATTCAAATGAACAAATTGAACAATAGAACAGTCAAATATGCTGTGCATAGAGTGGATGGGTGATTGTGAGAAAATGTTCTAAAACAAAAAGAAATTACCAAATCGTTGAATCGTATTTGGATCATACATGTATCGTAAGATTCATACTCATCTGTGATACACTACAAGATACGCATTGCTAGTATGTTAAATCGTATCGAATTGAGATTTGAATCGTGAATCATAAGAATCTAACTACTATGAAGTAAATCACTAGTATCTAATCAATTCCAAATTCAGGTTAAGAAAACTGCTTTTATGATGTAAATTTTTCAGAAACTACTCTACCATTTTTAGCTTATGAAAAGTTAAACATTTCACAAAGAAATAAAAGCTTTCGAAAAAACCAATAAGACATTTTTTTTAGTTTTATTATTTGTTTGGTTTTTGTTGTCAACATGTTTCCTATGTGCAAGGATTATGTGAAGGAAACAGTGAAAGTAAGAAATGAAAACTAAAACCTGGACTTTCTGGCTTTTGTTGTTTCCTTCGTAAAGAGTTAATATTCATTTTAGTCCCTGACTTTATACTCGTGAGTCATTTTAGTCCCTGAATTTTAAAATGAATCAAATTAGTTTCTAATATTGCAAAATATACGTTATGTTAGTCCTTCAGCTCACTTTTATTTAATATTCCCTCAAATAATTGATGATGTATAACGTTAAATGATACTTTCATATACTTTATATCATCTGAAGTAGAACTAAGTTTAAACTAACTCATTTTGATGTCTAAAATTACATAAAAAAAACTCATTAAAATCTCCTTTTTAAATCATAAAATAACTCATTTTGTGCAATTTTAAACATAAAAATGAGTTATTTTAAAGTTCATTATATTTCAAATAACACATAGAATATCAAGATATCACTTACATTACAAAACATCATTTAATTAACAAAATATTAAATAAAAGTGGGATGAGGGACTAAATTGACTTACGTTTTGCAATGCTAGGACTGATTTGACTCATTTTAAAAGTTAGGAACTAACATGACTTACAAGTATAAAGTTAGCGAATAAAATGAGCATTAACTCCTTCATAAAATTCTGAAAAAAAAATAAAATGACCTAAAATCAAGAAACAGGAAAACAAAAAAATTGTTTTATGAAATCAAATAGAATAGTCCTTTTAAAAAAAACATCCAATCATCCTGAAATTTTTATGTCTTTCAATTTAAAAAAAATATTGAAAAAAACTTAAACAAACATATATGTTTCAAGCATGAAGTAAAATTTGTTAAACAATAAAAGCATTTTTATTTTTTTATGATGAATTCCATACCTAAGAATCCATTCCTAAATCAATTAAAATCAAATAAAACCATTTCCAATTTTCAACGATTCCAAACTCATCCTAGCCAATGGAAACATTCTTTTATACATGCAACAAAATGAAGCACAGATGAGATGTTCTTGAAGCTCACAGCATCAATTCTACATCAAAAAGAGTTGCTTAATGCATGAGGCTCCCATCTTGTGGGGTTTAAGGAGCGTAGATATACTCATCCTCGCTTTGCGAAAAAGATATTTTCAATATTCAACCTACGACTCTGCACTACAAGCGAAGAATCTCATTGTCAAGGCAAGGCTCACCCTCAAGAGCATCAAATCTACACATCATTGTTATGCTTTTTCAAAAGAAAACAGAGATTTATTTTTTGAAAAGATAAAAAGGGATCCAAAATCGCCCAGATACAAATTCATAAGTCACCATCTTTTGACCGCTGGAAATGGAGTGATAATTGAGCATTCTTCAATAAAAAAAAAGCAGAACAAGAAAAAAAAATAAAAAGACTACCATACCCCTCCTTCTCCCAAAAGATATTTTACAACAACCACACAACACAAACCATAGCAAGGTGAGAGAGTTATCAAAACAATCTCAAACATAAAAAAGAGGGATCATTAGAAGGAAAAAAAAAAGCAAAAAAAAAAATAATAACTACATGACCAGATCATATCATGCACAAATTTAACACAACCTGATCATATGCAAAATCATTACCATCATCAATCAGTTCGATTTTTAATTGCCAAGCAAAATCAGTACATAATCGAATTATGTTAACAAACGATAACAACAAAAACGATCAAACTAGATCATATGTTTGACGAAAACAATACATGAAAGTACAGCATGACAGAGTGGTGCATGTATGTGTGTGCGCGTGTGTGTGACAGAGAGAGAGAGAGAGAGAGAGAGAGAGAACCTGACGCAAAAACGGTTGGTAGTCTTATCTAAATGGGGCACAGTATCAGTGAGTGAGTAAATTGAATGGTGGTGAAGAATAAGGTGTTGAGTGTGTTTATATAGAGAGTTTTAGATACTTCCAAGATACTGCCAAAAGCCACACACCGCAAAAAGTGGCCCTTCGCACTCGTGATTCCTTCTTGCCTAATAGATATTTCAGCCACAAAATATCCTTCCAGGGTGTCCCGGTATCGGTTCGGTTTTGGTTGAAAAACCAACCGAACCAACCAATTGATATAAAATATTAACTAATTGATCTGGTTTTGGGTGAAAAGCCAGCCAAACTGAACCCAGGTGAATTTACTTCGGTTGGATTCAGTCGGTTTTCAGTTTCTTACATCCTGATCCTATTTGTTTTTTATTAGGCTCTGTTTCTTGTAAAAGTGGAAATAGGTCAACCTTTTTCCCTTAGTAGACTGGTTTTAAATTATGAGGAGTTATATATAATCATCATTAAATTTACACCATCCACTTACACTAAATTAAAAGTTATAAATTAGTATACAAAAAGTTATAAATTAGTATGTAAAAATTTATAAACTTTTTACATACTAGTTTAGAACTTTTTACATACTGATTTACAATATTTTGTATACTGACTTACAACTTTTAATTTGATATAAGTGTATAGTATAAATTTAGCGAAGATTATTTATCTTTTCTATTGAATTATAACTCTTTGCCCTAAGCCTATTCTATAACCTATTATAGCCTTATAGGCTTTATTTCAAGCTAAACCTAGTCTATTCAAAAATATGACTTGGCCTAAAACTTGTTAACAAAGCATGCAGTTTATAATTTATAACATGTTAAAAATAATAAAAAAAGTGTGAGCAACCAACTTACCAATAATCCCACAAAGGTTTAAAAGAAAAATTATGTGCATATATAGCGTGAAAGTTGTGGTGGATTACTGGTTTCAAGGTCAAAATAAAGACTTGGTGAACTTATGGGATTTGAATCTTAATGATGATAGTTTACAAGTTTAAACAATATGATCCTTAATAGGCTAGGAGACTTTGTAGGCTATATAATGAGCCTAGGTCTAACATTTTAAGATAAACAAACTATTAAATAACCTCAAGTCTGGTTTTATTTCTGTAATATAAGTGATGTTAGGTCAAGCCAAATATAAGATATGTCATAAGTTTCTAATAGGCAGCCTAGTATATTTCCACCCTACTTTCCTGCTCGAGCATACTCACATGGAAACAATTAGTACAAGTGATTCAAACTCATCATGGAATCCGACACGCCCCATGAATCAACCAATATAAGCCAACCAAAATCAAAGCTCAGAAACAACATTATGGCTAAAACAAGAACAATTTCACAAATAAAAAACCAAAACTGAAAATAAATACGAACCAAAGTTAAAATTTATATTAAAAAAGAACAAAACCAGAAAAAAAAAAATCAACCAAGACTCGTGTGAAACTCTTGCCAGAGACCCAAAACCAATGAACCACCATCTCCCCCTCCACAACCCATTGAATAAATAATAATAATAATAATAATAATAATAATAATAATAATAATAAAACAGAGGAAACAACTCATCTATCTTCCAAAGAGGAAGATTAAGGAATGATTGGTTCAAAAAGTAAGCCCCAACCGAAGAGGAGATTCGGTTCTTCTGTTTGATTTTTGCGATAGAGATCAGTTTGGTTTGGTTTTAAATACCCCTACATTGGATACACTAAAATGTGAGTTACAAATAAAGTTTACGGAATAATGTTTGAGACTAATTTTTAATTTTAACTTTGTTATACTAACAATATAAATTTTTTTTATATAGTCATTTAATAATTTTTTTTTTTATCAAATTGGCAAAACATAATTGATTTTCGCTCACTAATTCAAAAGTCATTTAAGGGAAAGAATTTGATTATATGTCTGTGTAAAAAAAATTATTTATAAAAATTTAAATTAAATCCTCAATTTTCGCATGTAGATAATATAAAATAATTTTGCATTGTTTGCTTATAGAATTTAAGAAAATGTTAAATTATAGTGAGTAATTATTATAATGAATAATTATACATCAAAAATAATTTAACATTTTTTATAATTTTATTAGCCGACAATGTATAATGTATGGAAATTAATTTCATAACATTTAACGATAGATTATTAACAGTTTGTTTGGAAAGGGGTAGAATTAAATTCCTTTATGAATTGGAATTCAATTCCACCATTTGAAACAAACTTTCAGTAAAGAATTGGCAAGGAATTGGAATTCAATTCCATTCAAATCCTGCAAAATAAATCAGATCTCTTTAGGTTTGAATTGTGAAGGGAATTTATCTAGAAATTTGAAATTATTAATTAGCCCTCCATGTAATATGTATGCTTCTCCCATTTGTGCAGCCCTTCTCCCATTCTTCTTTTCCCCTCTCTCTCTTGGCCTCTCCATCATCATCAACATCATCAACTACCATCTTCCCTGCCCCATCCATGGCCGCTTCCATCATCACTATCGTCACCCGTCTTCCATCATTGCTACCTCCTCGTCTTCCTCCTCTTTCCTCAACTGAACCACCGTGGCCTCCCTTCCACCATCCTCACCAAAAGCCTCACCTTTCCTCAACCTTGAACCACTGCGAACCTCCCTTCACCGTCGAAACAACCTTGCCGGCCCTTCTTTAACCGCGAAACCACCCTCAATCACCGAAGCCCACAGCTACTCGCTCCCCTTCCATCAAAGTCGTGCGCGTTTGCGGCAGCGGATCGGCCTCCTTCCTAGCCGCCATGTCCTCCTTCCTCCCTTGCATGTGCTCTTTCTTCCCCTTCCTCCATCATAGCCCCTCCTCTTTCCTAAACTGAACCATCGCGAACAAGCGTGAGCTCCGTCGGTCTCCCACCGCGGCACACAAGCAATGGATCTGCCCTCATGGTGTGTTGGCATGCACCGCCGCGCCTTCCATCATCGCCGCACCCTTTCTCTCTGTGTTTGAAACCTCAGACCCATTGAATATATCTAAAAGTTATTGATGAAGGATAAAATGGTAAAAATATAAGAATTGAATTCAATTCTTGATAGAATTCAATTCCTGATGAAATTCAATTCAATTCCATTACTCAAAAACTTTCCAAACAGGGTGTAATATTTTAGTTTTAGAATACTTATTTTAAAAATCACACATATAATGAAATATAATTAGTTAATGATATAAATAAATTAATTTTAATATATTTATATTATAAAAATATTTAATTATCTTATTAGATATTTTTATAAATTTATATGTAAGAATTTTTAAATAATGTTTATGAAAGTCAAACGCTTTTATTGATATAGGTATATGTAATTAAATAACAATGTAAAATATAATTATTTTATATTGAGAAATCTAATAAATCTTATATTTTTACTTATTGTACTTGAATTTAATTTCACTTTTAATTATTATGATATTTTTAAAATGTACATTTTTGTAAATTTTACTACTCTAGTACTATTTTTTAAAAGTTGAAATACAAATAAAGTAAATCATAGGAGTTAATTATTTATAAAATTAAAAATTAATATTTTACCAAAAATAATATTATAAATATTTATTAATAAAAGATATAAAACATAAAAATCAATATTTAACAGTGAGAATCAAAGGCCAGATCAATAACAAAATTGTTAAGATGAAAATTAAATTCAGTGCAAAATATAATTAAGAATTAAAATCTTATTTAAACTTTAAAAATATCTCAACCTTTATCAGAAAAAAATTTCAATTTAATTTTTTGTCCTAGTAATTTTCTAAACCTCTAATTTCTTTATAATAGTTTTAAAACAGAAACTAAAAGGCAATCAAGTAATAAAATCTCTTTATTGCACCATTAACTTTCCATAATTTGCCATTTTTCTTCGGTAGTGAAT
The DNA here is from genome assembly GCA_031216125.1 of Dalbergia cochinchinensis. Classification (NCBI taxonomy): domain Eukaryota; kingdom Viridiplantae; phylum Streptophyta; class Magnoliopsida; order Fabales; family Fabaceae; genus Dalbergia; species Dalbergia cochinchinensis. Next base: position 47,409,539 of record CM062371.1, on the reverse strand, counting down.
TTGCCATTTTTCTAGTCCGTAATATTTTATGCATAATTTAGATTAATTTATTCTAAATTCACCAAAAACAAAAAGATTAACTTATTGTAAACTTAAATGTACTTATTAATCACAATGGAGAAGGCAATACCTAACATAAAAATTTAACAAATTGGCGCCTCCCATTCCAATCGTGTTTTCTAACTAAATATTCTCCCACAACTAATGGTGTTTCTTTTCTTCTCCTAATTCCAACCATAGTTCTACGTTACACAGCTTTTTATTGGAATGTGTCATTACTAATTCGATCATCACACACGGTCAATGTAATGGCTAATTAATGACTCATTCATGTATTTATTTTTACGTGAAAAATATGTCTGTATTTATGTATAAATAAATACTCTAAATCTACGTTGAATGAGAAATAAATATATTTTATTTTAAATTAATTAATGAATAATCTGTGAATCTACTCTTCAACAAGGATTATCGATGATAAAACATCTCTCGTAATGAAGATTAACATAAAAAGTGTATTACGCTTCATTCTAAAGTAAATAAAAACATCTCTATATTTATAAGATTATTAAAAGAGAAATGCTCACACAGGATTACCAAACACCTATGAAAAGGATGAAAAAAACATTCATAAAAGCGACAGAAAACACACAATGGGGGCAATGAAAATAAAATGAGATAAACAAAAATTTAAGGAACAAAAAGAAAAGAAAAATGGTGGGGCTACCACAATAATAGTAATAATAATAATAACAACAACAACATCCCCTCAATAACACTCATACAAGAAAACACTAGATGAAAGCGAAAAAAGAGGGAGAAAGAGCAATTAGGATTGGCGGAGAAAATGTGACGTTAACTAATTCAATTATTGGAGAATATTTATCTCGAAGTAATTTTGTCTAAATATATTAGAATAAAGTTAGATAAATAAGATTTAGATGTGAAACTAACTTAAATGAGAAAAAATGACTTTTTGTCTAACTTAATTTAACTCTAAGAAACAGAATGTTAAAATTGTGCCCGAAATGCATTCTAAAAATCTTGCTACTTCCCCCAAATTGAATAATGGAAATTGATGTTAAATGCGTAAAAATGTTAAAACATAAAATAACCTTAGTTTTAAAGGACCAAAAAAAAAGGCCAAACATGCACTCAGGTAATTTGATTCTTAAATTAAAAGAGAAAAACTAATAAGTTTAGTTATTTTATCTATAAAATGGTTTCTTTAACGAAAATTACGGAACTAGGTTGCTTGACATGCCAAAGGATCTATCAAAGTTTTGGATAGAATATTCTCATCATAACATAGCACTGTGCATTTTTCAAAATAGATAAAAAATCGGTAACAAAAATTTAGGTAGAATAAACACTGATATTATAATATTATTTTTATATTATGAGATATCATTGTAAATTCAGCTAATTTAAATCACTGATTGTATGATTAACTTTTTTTTTTATTTTGACATACGATATTTGTACAATTTTTTTATTTTGATAAATTTGTACTTAGCGTCATTATCTCTTAAGGATAAGATTATTTATCATCTCAAGTCACTCATGTATTAAAGACAAATTAATGCTAATGGGGCTATCTCACATAGTCGGTCGGTATTCATGTATCAATATTATGTGGGTTTGATTTTTAGTTCTGTTAATGAGTAAGCAATAAATATCTCTATATTTATTGGTGATCTATATAAAATATCTTGGTTTGAGATTGATGATCTGATTGTTTGGGTGAAAGATGGGGCTCTTGGCATTTATGGTATTCTTTTTTTAGCTACTTTGTGGTGGATTTGGATGAATCATAACAAGGATATTTTTCACATTGATCCTTGGTCCTACCCTTGTGTTGGCCCACTGGGCGCGACTTCTAGCTGATGACATTATTTGCTCTCCAGTCAACTATGTTAGTATGTCAGTTTGGCGTCCTCCTCCCCATGGTACTGTTAAGTTGAATGTCGATGGTACTGTGTTGTGGGAAAGAGTTAGTTGGCTTCGGATGCGTTATTCGAGACTCTCATAGTGAGTGGGTGGCTTTTTGCTTTGGATCAGTTGATGAGTTGTAAATTCTCTGAGTAGAGCTCGAAGCTGTTTGACATGGTCTCTCCTTGGCTTGGACGCTTAGCTACCGCACTGTATATGTTGATATGGATTGTTTAGAAGCCTTTATGAATGTGTCCACTGATAAGATTTCTCCTCATTACTTAAACCTTGATTTTTTTCTTTGTATCCATGCACTGACTTTATGTAACTGGAGTATTCATTTTGATTTGATCCCTAAGACTGCTAATTCGGGCCTGAGATATTTCAGATGGCTTAACCTTGGAATGTAGCTCAATGGCATTATTCTTGTTGATTTGACCGGTTAGTCTTGACTGTGTTTTATTGTATTTTCTTTACCTATATATATATATATATATATATATATATATATATATGTGTGTGTGTGTGTGTGTGTCTATATACAAGGCTTAATGAGTCTAGAACATGTTGTGATTGTGAACCGAGACAAATCTTCTCCTCAAACTAAATTTCAAATTCACCGAAAGATAAAGAAAAAATACTCTTTACAATAAAACAGATATTACATATATAAATAAAAAAATTTGAAAAATTGCATTTGGTATAATTTTATAGCTCTTTCAATCTATAGAGTGATATTGTAGCCTGTTTTGAAAGTTGATATAATTATAATGTATAGTCATATATGGATAGTCATAATTGAATATTAATTAATAATAATTAATACTTACATACTTATTTAAAAAGGTCACATGATTTTATATTTTAATTTTTGATCATTTATTTAAGATTTAATGGTCAAGAAATACTCATATCACTTTCACAATAAATTACTTTTCTCATATGATCTATTATATATATATATATAGTTCCCATGAAAAAATAAAAAATAATGTAATTATACGTTGTAGTTAAAAATCAATCTATAGCCCTATTGAGACTTTTTTTTTATATAATTTTATAACATATGACTGCCTCTAGTGCATTTTGAATAGCCAGAATTAATTGCTTTAGTTTCGAACCAACTAAGTGACTAACGATGATGCTAATGCATGTCTCTTTTTAGCTCACTCAAGAAGTTGCTTTAAAGAGCTTGTTAGATATATTCTTTTGGTGAATCCACCTAGTGTTTGGTCTATTAGATGGCTAATTCGGATTCGAATATTATAGAGACTTATTATAGGAGTGATTCTTCCAACCTAGTTTGCTCCATTTTGTAATTATAGAATTTGAACTCTGAATGATCTCTAAGAAATTAGCACCTGATTCCGTTAGATTAACAACTAGTAGTAAGTGAAAATACTTCATATTTAAATATGGGAAATACCAAGCAAACTACACGTATGGGAAATACTAAGCAAACTACACATTTCTATTTAGATAAAAAAAATTCTACTTCTTTGTTTTGTTCATTAACTCTATAGTTGTATGAGCAACTTTGTAATTTTCTTTTATTCAGATTAATTATTTTTTAATTTTTTTCACTTAATTAATATTCTTTCTAACCTAAGTAATGATTTTATTCTACTTGTCTCTTTCCCAAATTATATATTATTGATATAAAAAATTTAACTAACATTATTATTTGTTAGAAAAGTATATTTAATGTTAATTTAATAAAATATTTTTTAACAAATTCCAGAATAATAGATTCCAACTCAAATAACCCTTGTGTCAGACATACAACTTAGTCTAATATTTTGGTATTAGAAAAATATGTTTATTATTTTAAGTTAATATTTTGGTATTAGAAAAATATGTCTATTATTTTAAGTTATTGGAATGATGCATATTATTAAATTAATAAACAATATTTATATTCCATAAAGCTCATATTATTAAATTAAATTTGACAAAAATTGATATAAAAAATAAATATTGAATTAAATAATTGTTTTAAATTTCTACCAAAAAATAATTCTTTTAAATTAAAAGTTTACTGTTAAAAACATTTCATACAGTTCATCATCATTATTATTATTATTTTGAAAAATGGCAAACAAACGGTCTCAATTCTGACCCGATTTTCTTTTTTGAATTTTGTTATCAACACTCACATATCAAAATTGGGAAGGGCGGTACATAGTAAAGCTCCTAAATAAGAGGATTCTATGAAATTTTCAGCCAAACAAAAAGCTTCCTTGAAAAAGACAAACCATAATTCCCATAGTTCAATGGCTAACCATTCATCAGGGAAGTCCAAACACTTGTTTATTCCTGACCACCCTTTGGGGGGTTGATTGACCTTCTTTCTCTCCCTCCCTCTCTCTCTCTCTCTCTCATTCCTTCAATTTTTCTGGACAATTTCAATGAACCTATAGTGCCAAATCACATCAATGCTGCATTTTTGTTACCTATCATTGTTCTCCTAGTTTGTTCTTCACCTAGAACCTCATTTACATAATAGCATCTTGTGCAAGGCCAATCCTTAGTCGGTGTTCATGTACTATATTTTTTTTTTCACTGGCAAAAAATCACATTTTGTAACAAATATGTCACCTATCAATGTGATTATTTATAGTTTATTTTTTAATATCTACCAATGAATAAAGTGTCCGCAATTTGACTTGTCCATTTGTTAGGTTGAGTCTTGTGACAGATACATTCACCTACAAAGCTTGAAATTTTTTTTAGTTTGTTCCTTGCACTAACATTTAGAGAAACAAAGATGGGTTTGAATGTGAAGGAAATTCAATTCTGCAGAATGGTACAGGATTCAACAAAGTCTAGTTACACATTTATACAAAAGCATCCATTTGTTTCATGTGCTTTGTTGGTCTGCATCATCCTATACATGTTCCTTTCTTACATTTATAGCTTCTTGGCTTGCTTGTCCCCTTTTCTTGTGTGTGCTGCAATCTTTGTGAGAATCTTTTGGAGTTCTGAGCAAACTCAGTTCAAATATGTCAAAAGGGAGGCTGAAAAGGTAGAGCCAGAAAGGATTGAACAAAGACATCCAGGGATACCAAACAATAGGAGGCGCGAATTGCTTTATAAATATCCATCACAAAATGCCACAAGTAGAAGGAGAAACTTTAGAGGGAAGAAATGGGATGTATATGGTGGTTTAGAGGAAAAGGCAAAGGACTTATCAGCAGTCTTTCACAATGAGTTCACCTCAAGAAACACAAAGAGCAAAGGAGTCAACAAATTTTTCGATAAAGGAGAGAGTTCTTCGGATCATGGATTGCCTACAAGAAAAAATCAGGCTCCTAAGAGGCAAATGTTAAGATCCGAGCCATCAATGCGCGATCTGGTGGAGGCTGATGGTACTAAGATAGGGAGAGGAAAGATGGAGGAAGGAGATGACGAGGATGAGGACGAAATGCAAGAGGATAGGAACAAGGCTATAGAATGGACAGAAGATGATCAGAGAAACCTTATGGATCTTGGGGTTTCAGAGTTGGAGAGGAACAAAAGGCTGGAGAGTCTTATGGCCAAAAGAAAAGAAAGGAAATTGTTTAAGTTGCAGCCTGAGAATGGTTTAGCAGGTAAAAAAACAGCTATACCAAGACATATTCAGCCAGTGCTTATTTCAAGAGGCAATTCTTTTGAAGGATTTGATGGCTTTGAAATGCCTGGTTCTGCCCCATCTGTTGTGCCAAAAAGGCCTTATGACATTCCCTATGACCTTGCTGAGGAGAAGCCAAATCTTACAGGAGGTAGTTTCCATCAAGAATTCACAATTCAACAAATTAGTTTAGGCCCCCATTTCCCATCAGAACCTAAACAAGAACATGGAGCTAGAGAGCACAACCCCTTCTTTAATATTCGCAAGAAGCATCCAGACAAGCTTGCACTCCCAAGATTCAGAAAGCTTCCAAGTAATATTACCATATTCTTCACATATCCTTATCATGAAAATGTGGTAAAAAGTTTATTATGAAATTGAATGTGCAATATTGAATTGTATTTCCCTCTCGCAGATAAGGGAAGCCATGATTGGTTAATTGACCAGTTGATGTACAATGAAGGTGGTGCAAGTGGATTTCAAGCACCAAATTCACTAAAAAAGGGAGAGGAAGTAACGCATGAAGAGGATGGAAAATTTAAAAGTGATTTGATTGGCATCAAAGATGAGAAAATAGAATATGATAATGAGACAAGATCCATGACTGATCATACAAGTGAGCCGAGGTTAATTCCAAACATCTCAGATGTTGAAACATCTAGTGTTTCAGAGAAGCAAGGGCCTAGATTTGCAAATTCTCAGGGGGGGCTCTTCAATTTCCCAATATCAAATACTATTGCTGCTGCTGCTACCACTACTAATGTAAATGAACTTGACAATTTTCCGTCTCCAATTGGCAAGAGACATGAAAATATGTTTTTCCCCGACAGGCGCAATTGTCACACCCCAACATGTTCCATAGCTTCTGATTTACAAGTGGAGGTTTCTGAAATTGGTTCACTAGCATCAACAGTTGATGAGAATGGAGAGACCAATTCAAACACTGATAGAGACTCTGTGTTATATGATGGTGATATTGATAGAGATGTTAGTTCTGGCAGTGAAGAATTGTGGGGAGCCTCCTTCCATGGAAGACAAGCACATGGAGTCACTGAGGAGGATATTGCAGGAGCAAATAATGACTCGAAGGACACGGCTTCAACCATTGCTCTGCGACAAATAGATGAAGAACATGTAGGTGATTTTAGCCCCATGTCCTCAAGATCTGATATGCATGAAAATACTCCAACTCATGCAAGGAATAGTGATCATAACATCTTTGGTTATATGAAATATTCTGTTGGGGCCCAATCTTCCAATTTTTCTTCTTTGTCATCACCTCCGAAGCAGTTGATAGATAACTCTGTGGACTATTTACCTAATGAAACACAATCACAAGTATCAGAGGTGAGAATCATTTTGGTGCTATTATCTAACAAAATTGTCATTTAACCCAATAATCAAACAACTTAAATCTAAACCATCCAAATAGTGAAACAAGCATTGTTTGGAAGGGAAAGGAATTGCCTCGTGATTTGTAAATTAGTGCATGAACAAACTATGTCACTTCATGTTTTCAATCATTTCATTTTGCTTGGTTCCTTCTATAGAAGGTAATAAGGGGATGATAAGAACATCATTGCTTATCAATTTTAAGCAGAGATTTATTTCCAAGGGAATGGAGCTATCTTTTAATTCACAAGTGAAGAAATTATGTGACTAATTTTGCAAGTACCATTTCAATACTTTTTTCTTTTTCTAACAGGAATGGAGCAACTTGTCAGAGAATTTGATAAATGCTGCACATGTTATCAATGATGTCAATAACTTAGTAGCCATTGAGCAAGATAACTTAGAGAACTCAGGAAGTTATGAAGATCCTAGCACGTTAGTTACGCGGCAGGAATCGATAGATGACACCTCTATCTACTCAATTGCATCATCACCAAGGTCTGTATTACCTGAGAAGACCATAGCAGATGAAGTTTCAACATCAGCTTATGATCAACAGATGCATACAATTGCTCAGCAATCTAACATGGAAGATATGGTACAAGAAACTTCAAATGGTGAACATCCACATGACCCCATGCCTCAACATAATCGGATTTTGATGGATGACACAACTGATGAATCACATAATATTGACCTCAACCATTCACAAGTATGAATTATTAGTCTAAATGTTTATTACTCTCTTATCTATGTTATAAACTTAACAAATCACTGACATATAAGAGTTTCACTATAACTAAAGAACATGTTTACTCCCATCGTTGAAGACTAGGCTTATATATATATTTGTTGGCGATGAAAAAGGTATAATGTTTATATATTTGACATATTCACCAGAAATAAAAGTATAAACATATCTTGCGTTGAACATGCTTGTTTCCCAAGTTTTCTTTTACTAGTGAAAAAAAATGTTAAGAGAAAAAAAAACTTCCAAGCTTAATTTGCGGACTATTTGTGATATTGATCAGGAGCAAACTAATCCGCCAGAGAGTTCCATGGAAGAATCAAATATCTTTGCCTTCATGAATGGTGCAGAAGTCAGCAATAAAGAAGAGGAAGATATGTCAAAGAATCACAAGAATAGTGAGGACAATTCTTCACACCTAAATAGACAAGAAGCTATTGAAGAATCCACCAAACTAGATGAAGAGAAAACTATGGAGAATATGGATGAGAAATCAAGAGAATTAGAGGATGATAAAGTAATATGTGAATATTTGATTCTTTAAAATTGATATATTTTTGTGTTAATTTATTTTAGAGTATAATTTTGATGCACTGACAGTGTAAGAGTTTTACACTTTTTTACACTGTTATCCAATCAAGTTTCTCTATTTGAATGACTTTTCAAGTATACTAGGGATGAAAAATAATCGTATTTATTGATATGACATTACATAATTAGATGACTATAAAATTTTTTCCGCTATGTGCATATTAAAATTAAATATTTTATTTGAATACATTAGCTAATACACTAACGTTGTAGTTTTTTCTTTTTGTAATGTGAGCAGGTACAATCAACAAATTTGGGTGAATATAATAACAATGACAAACCAACAGATGGTAAGACTCATGAGGACTTGCCACCGCAACTAAGGATCACAGAGCCAACAATTCCCAGCAAAGAAGCAAATGAGGGGCTTCCAAAGGATTCATGAAGTGATGCACCTTGGTAAGTGCCAGATCCTGCTATTCCAAGGAGTTACATAGTACACGCGTTGGTAATTCATTGGCAAACACTGATTTGTTCCTTAGTCCATAATCAAATGGCATAGTTTATCAAGAGAATTAACTCGCCATCAAGAGACTTAACTCGCCAAAAGGAGAAGAGCAAAGTAGTCCATAATCAATTTTTTGTGCATGCATGATGCACATGTGTAACTTCTTCCTAGACATTCAGAACATTGTTCTTCTAGTCAAACTGCACATACATTATCAAATTCAACCTTTTTTTTTTGGACACAGAAGTTTAAATTGAGGGAAAAACTCATCTCATTCTAAGGTCAGAATATACATGATTCTGATTTTATCAAGTGCTTACAATTATTCTTACAAATCACTCACTAACAGGGGGAAATCCGAGAATCAAAACCAAGTCATGACAATGCATGAATAAAAAGTCGACCGGGTGGTTAATGTTGGCTTATATTCAATTATTTAGCGAGTAGAAATTTGTGTACACAATAATGTATATAATTTTACAGAAATTTCGTTTAGGGGGAGATAAAATTCTTTATATGTGTTCTATGTTATCCACATATCTCAAATGCTCCTCACTGTTTCTCAGGCTTTGAAGTTCTGCTTTTGCATTTTGATGAAAGTTTGAGATCAAGAACAACCTATTGTCCCTTTCTTTTACATCCACTTCATGTTCAAAGATTATCAAAACATAGAACAAAACCACATTTACAAGTTGTAGGGTATTATTCCCCACCTACAAATTATTATCTCCTTAATTTTCACATTTCCTTATGCGCCCTATGTACTTGGTTGGTTTTGTACCAAAATATTTATTGAGCCGAAAACTTATAATTAACCATAGACAATTTACAAAAGGATGGAAAACCAGCAAATTTATTTTCCTAGCCAAATTTAAATTTTAAACAAAAACATTATTTTTCTCTAATATTTTTTAGGTAAATCAATGAGAATGAAATTTAAACCCAAAATCTTATACAAGCTAATGAAGTATTTTATCATTAGCCAACTTTTAATGGCTTTCTCTCGTGTTATTTGAACATATCTTACCCATTTAAATATATGGGAAAATTTATATAAATTGGTGGGAATTTAGGTTACGATACTTTGTGAACCCATCGGTAAAAAAACTATGGAGATTTTATTTATGTAATAATAATTGAGAATTTCAGGTATCTTATTAGTGAATCCAATAAAATAATTTACCATGTATTATTAGTTTTTTTTATTAAAGCGATGCCTATGTTCAAACTAAGGAGCAAAGTGTAGAAATTTGTTTAGGGGTGTAGAAATTTCTTGAATTACTTATAATAAGAATTTAAGTGAAAGCCGAGTAACTAGAAAACAAGTGTTATGCCTAATGAAAAAAGGTACTACAGACCCATCATGTTATTTCGATCGAAAGAAGTGATTTAAAACCAAACGAAAAACGATTTGAAACATATAGAATTAAATAGGAAAGAATTATAAATAAGGGACTAAATTAAAAATTCAAGTAAAAGTAAAGAACCTAAAATTCAATTTAGGGTCTGTTTAACATATTTGATAGGTCTGATAATTAACTTTTAAAATCATATAGTATTTGGTAACATATTATATAAAATATTATCTTTTATATTATATAATATTATCCTTTGTTTACAAATAATTATAGCTGTGTATAAATATTAAATAAAATTAAAATAATTATTTTTATTAATTATTTAAAAATAATTTAAAAATATATAATATTATGGTTTGTTCATGAATAATTTTTATTATAAATAAATAATAAATAAAAATAAATGATATTTTTTATTATTTATTTAAATATAATTCTAAAAGTATATCATTTAAAATTTCAATTTGTATTAAATTTTATTTATTATTTATTTTAATATTTTATAAATATTTATTATTTCAATAATTAGAAAAATGTAAAAATAAATTTTTTCTTTCTTTTATATAGTTTAATATTTTCTAGTATTTTTTATGGTAGTTATTTAAATTTTAGTTTAACAATAAATATTAAATTAAAATATTTTTATTATTAATCTTTAATTTTTATATTACATATTATTTATTATTAAATACTTAATTATTCTATTTAATTATTATTTATTTAAAATATTTGTCATATTACTTTATTTATTATTATTAAATTAAATAAGAAAAATAAAATTTAATAAAAGTAGTTGAATTTTACATCAACCTCATGTAAATATGAGAAGATTTAATTAAACTAGGGTTTAATTTATATATACCGATAATGTAAAAAAATTTACACAATCATCTAGTAATATAATATCATATTAGATAATATGATTCACTTTCGTCTCACTATTTAAAAAGTTATGCAAAAATTATATAATAGTGTAAAATTCTTCTACATATTTCTGAAATTAAAATTAAAGTCATTATTGTTTAGGGTAACACAATAGTGCCTATCGCACTGCCGATCGGCCACTGGACCGCCATTGACCACCATCGTCAGTGTTGACCGGCCGTTATCGGCCATTACCAGAGTTGACTACCGTTGACCATCGCTGGTCAGTCATCGGACCATCCTGCCACCACCTTGGTGAGGATATATTGGAAAATAATAAATATATATAGAAATATTATTGAAAAAATAATATTAAATTTTTATCTTTATATCATATTTCTTAGAGGTATAAAAATTTTATATTTTCATATCATAAGGATAAATTTTTTTTCTATTTCCTATTTATATCTC